>CM075683.1:26370000-27620000 GCA_037954025.1 Phaseolus coccineus
GATCTTCTTCTTCCATTCTTCTTCTTGCATTTTTCTCCTTCCGATCTTCTTCTTCCATTCTTCTTCTTACGATCTTCTTTCGCCATTCTTCTTCTTCCTTTCTCCTTCTTCCAATCTTCTTCTTCCATGCTTCTTGTTTTGATCTTCTTCTTCCATTCTTCTTCTTCCAATCTTCTTCTTCCATTCTTGCACCTGCGATCTTCTTCTTCAATTCTTCTTCTTCTGATCTTCTTCTTCCATTCTTCTTCTTCCGATCGTCTTGTTCCATTCTTGTTCTTCCGATCATCTTCTTCCATTCTTCTTCTTCCAATCATCTTCTTCCATTCTTCTTCTTCCGATCATCTTCTTCCATTCTTCTTCTTCCGATCATCTTCTTCCATTCTCCTTCTTCCGATCTTCTTCCTCCTTTCTCCTTCTTCCGTTGTCCTTCTTCCGATCTTCTTCTTCCATTCTCCTTCTTCCGATATTCTTCTTCTGATCTTCTTTTTCCGATCCTCTTCTTCCATTCTTCTTCTTCCGATCATCTTCGTCCATTCTTCTTCTTGCGATCTTCTTCTTCCATTCTTCTTCTTCCACTCTTGTTCTTCCGATATTCTTCTTCCGTTCTTCTTCTTCCATTCTTCTTCTTGAGATCTTCTACTGCCATTCTTCTTCTTCCGATTTTCTTCTTCCATTCTTCTTCTTATGATCTTCTTCTTCCATGCTTCCTGTTTTTATCTTCTTCTTCCATTCTTCTTCTTCCGATCTTCTTCGTGCAATCTTCTTCTTCAATTCTTTTTCTTCTGATCTTCTTGTTCCATTCTTGTTCTTCCGATCATCTTCTTCCAATCTTATTCTTCCATGCTTCTTATTTTGATCTTCTTCTTGCATTCTTCTTCTTCCGATTTTCTTGTTCCATTCTTCTTCTTCCGATCTTCTTCTTCCGATCTTCAACTTCCACTCCTTTTCTTCCGATCTTCTTCTTCCATTCTTCTACCTTCGATCTTCTTCTTCCATTCTTCTTCTTCTGATCTTGTTCTTCCATTCTTCTTCTTCTGATCTTCTTCTTCCATTCTTGTTCTTCCGATCTTCTTCTTGCATTCTTGTTCTTTTGATCATCTTCTTCCGTTTTTCTTCTTCCATGCCTCATGTGTTGATCTTCTTCCTCCATTCTCCTTCTTCCGATTGTCTTCTTCCATTCTTCTCTTTCTGATCTTCTTCATCCATTCTTCTTCTTCTGATCTTCTTCTGCCATTCTTCTTCTTCCATGCTTCTTGTTTTGATCTTCTTCTTCCATGCTTCTTCTTGCGATCTTCTTCTTTCGATCTTCTTCTTCCATTCTTCTTTTTCTTCTTCGTCCATTCTTCTTTTTCTTCTTCGTCCATTCTTCTTCTTACGATCTTCTTCTTCCGCTCTTCTTCTTTCGATCTTCTTCTTCCATTCTTCTTCTTTCGATCTTATTCTTCCATTCTTCTTCTTGCGATCTTCTTCTGTCATTCCTTTTTTTCTGATGTTCTTTTTCCATTCTTCTTGTTCCGATCTTCTTCTTCTTCCAATTGTCTTCTTCTAATGGAAGAGGCCCAAGCTCCAACCCAAGTTCAGGCCCAACACAAGGTCCATGGCCAAGCACATTCACGCCCAAATGAGTCAAGCCACGGATGGGAGGGAGAAGACCTTGTACATGCTACTTGGAGGCCCATTAGGGGTAGCTTAGTAGATTAGTGTAGTGTAGAAAGCAAAACTTACTCACTTAGGGGTGTGCTATCAAAAAGGTGCGCTTAGCAATAGAAGGAGGGGTGTGCTAGCAAATAGGTGCCTTTAGCAAAAGAAGGAGGGGTGTACTATCAAATGTTGCATTTTTGACCTATCTTCTAGAATATTAGGATGATGGTGTGGTTTGACTAAAGTCAATACCCTAGGCAGCCCCCACTTTTTGTATTTCCATCCCTACCCTTTAAGCTTGCTCACCAAGGCTCCTAAATCTATAAATAAGGAGGCCTACCTCATGTATTTTCAAGATTAATTTGAGTAAAGTTATGCTGCCAAATTTGTGCCATACTTACTCCCTTGCCTAAATCTCTTTATTTATGGTTTTAATCTTCACTCCTTCACCACCAAAGAGAGCTGGCCAAACCTCTCTCATTTTCATACACTTCATGCACCTTCAAGATCACCATCACTCCTAGGAGGGTCTTGCTCACCTCCTCCATAAGCTTCTGCATCCATCATCACCAAGGAACTCCAAAATCCAAAGGAGAGCTCATAGGAATGCTATCATCTTCCATTCTTCTTCATCCATTCTTCTTCTTACGATGTTCTTCTGCCATTCTTCTTCTTCCAATCCTCTTCTCCCATGCTTCTTGTTTTGATCTTCTTCTTCCATGCTTCTTGTTTTCATCTTCTTCTGATCATCTTCTTCCATTCTTCTACCTTCGATCTTCTTCTTCCATTCTTCTACCTTCGATCTTCTTCTTCTGATTTTCTTCTGCCATTCTTCCTCTACCGATCTTCTTCTTCCATTCTTGTTCTTCTGATCATCTTCTTCCATTCTTCTTCTTGCGATCTTCTACTTCCATTCTTCTTCTTCCGATCTTCTTCTTCCATTCTTCTTCATCCAATCTTCTTCTTCCATGCTTCTTGTTTTGATGTTCTTCTTCCATTCTTCTACCTTTGATCTTCTTCTTCCATTCTTCTTCTTCTGCTCTTCTTCTTCCATTCTTCTTCTTCCATTCTTCTTCCTCTGATCTTCTTCTTCCATTCTTGTTCTTCGGATCTTCTTCTTCCATTGTTGTTCTTCTGATCATCTTCTTTCATTCTTCTTCTTCCATGGTTCTTGTTTTGATCTTCTTCCTCCATTCTCCTTCTTCCGATCTTCTTCTTCCATTCTTCTACTTCCGCTCTTCTTCTTCCGATCTTCTTTTTCCCTTCTTCTTCTTTCGATCTTCATCTTGCAATCTTTTGCTGCCATTCTTCTCCTTCCGATCCTTTACTGCCATTCTTGTTCTTCCGATCTTCTTCTTCCATTCTTCTTCTTCCAATATTCTTCTTCCTAGCTTCTTGTTTTGATCTTCTTCTTCCATTCTTCTTCTTCCGATCTTCTTCTTCCATTCTTCTTCTTCCGATCTTCTACTTCCATTCTTCTTCTTCCAATCTTCTTCTTCCATTTTTCTTCTTCTGATCTTCTTCAATTCTTCTTCTTCTGATCTTCATGTTCCATTCTTGTTCTTCCGATCATCTTCTTGCATTCTTCTTCTTGCGATCTTCTTCCTCCATTCTTCTTCTTCCATTCTTCTTCTTCCGAGCTTCCTCTTCCATTCTTCTGCCATTCTTCTTCTTCCGATCTTCTCCTTCCATTCTTCTTCTTCCGATCTTCTCCTTCCATCCTTCTTGTTTTGATCTTCATCTTCATTTCTTCTTCTTCCGATCCTCTTCTTCCGATCTTCTCCTTCCATTATTCTTCTTACGATCTTCTTCTTCCGATCTTCTCCTTCCATTCTTCTTCTTCCGATCTTCTCCTTCCATTCTTCTTCTTCCGATCTTCTCCTTCCATTCTTCTTCTTCCGATCTTCTTCCTCCATTCTTCTTCTTCCATGCTTCTTGTTTTGATCTTCTTCATCCGATCTTCTTCCTCCATTCTTCTTCTTCCGACCTTCCTCTTCCATTCTTCTTCTTCCGATCTTCTTCTTCCATTCTTCTTCTTCCATGCTTCTTGTTTTGATCTTCTTCTTCCAATCTTCTTCTTCCAGTCTTCTTCTTCTGACCTTCCTCTTCCATTCTTCTTCTTCCGATCTTCTTCTTACGATCTTCTTCTTCCATTCTCCTTCTTCCGATCTTCTTCTTCTGATCTTCTTGTTCTATTCTTGTTCTTCCGATCATCTTCTTCCATTCTTCTTCTTCCTATCATCTTCTTCCATTCTTCTTCTTCCGATCTTCTTCTTCCATTCTTCTTCTTTCGATCTTCTTCTTCAATTTTTCTTTTTCCAATCTTCTTCTTCCATTCTTCTTCTTCCGCTCTTCTTCTTCTTATCTTCTTTTTCCCTTCTTCTTCTTTCGATCTTCCTCTTCCATTCTTCTTCTTTCATTTTTCTTCTTCCGATCTTCTTCTTGCAATCTTCTTCTTCAATTCTTCTTCTGCCGATCTTCTCCTTCCATTCTTCTTCTTCCGATCTTCTTCTTCCATTCTTCTTCTTCTGATCTTCTTCTTCCATTCTTCTTCTTCCGATCTTCTCCTTCCATTCTTCTTCTTCCGATCTTCTCCTTCCATTCTTCTTCTTCCGATCTTCTTCTTCCATTCTTCTTCTTCCAATCTTCTCCTTCCTTGCTTCTTGTTTTGATCTTCTTCTTCCGATCTTCTTCTTCCATTCTTCTTCTTCCGATCTTCTCCTTCCATTCTTCTTCTTCCGATCTTCTTCTTCCATTCTTCTTCTTCCAATCTTCTTCTTCCATGCTTCTTGTTTTGATCTTCTTCTTCCATTCTTCTTCTTCCGACCTTCCTCTTCTATTCTTCTTCTTCCGATATCTTCTTCCATTCTCCTTATTCCGTTCTCCTTATCCTTTCATACTTCTTCTTACGATCTTCTTCTGCCATACTCCTTCTTCCGATCTCCTTCTTCTGATATTGTTGTTCCATTCTTGTTCTTTCGATCATCTTCTTCCATTCTTCTTCTTCCATTCTTCTTCTTTCGATCTTCTTCTTCCATTTTTCTTTTTCCAATCCTCTTCTTCCATTCTTCTTCTTCCGCTCTTCTTCTTCCGATCTTCTTCTTTGCTTCTTCTTCTTTCGATCGTCCTCTTCCATTCTTCTTGTTCCATTCTTCTTCTTCCGATCTTCTTCTTGCAATCTTCTTCTTCAATTCTTCTTCTTCTGTTCCTCTTGTTCCATTCTGGTTCCTCCGATCATCTTCTTCCATTCTTCTTCTTCCGATCTTCTTCTTGCAATCTTCTTGTTCAATTCTTCTTCTTCTGATCTTCTTGTGCCATTCTTTTTCTTCCGATCATCATCTTCTATTCTTCTTCTTCCAATCTTCTTCTTCTATTCTCCTTCTTCCGATCTTCTTCTTCCATTCTCCTTCTTCCGTTCTCCTTCTTTTGATCTTATTGTGCCATTCTACTTCTTCCGATATTCTTCTTTCGATCTTCTTCTTCTGTTCTCCTTCTTCCGATCTTCTTTTGCCATTCTCCTTCTTCCGATCTTCTTCTTCTAATCTTCTTCTTCTATTCTTTTTCTTCCGATCATCTTCTTCCATTCTTCTTCTTCCGATCTTCTTCTTCCATTCTTCTTCTTTCATTCTTCTTCTTCCGATCTTCTTCTTCTGATCTTTTTCTTCCATTCTTCTTCTTCCGATCTTCTTCTTCCATTCTTCTTGTTCCGATCTTCTTCTTCTATTCTTCTTCTTCCGATCTTCTTTTTCCATTCTTCTTCTTCCATGCTTCTTCTTTTGATCTTCTCCTTTCGATCTTCTTCTTCCATTCTTCTTCTTACGATCTTCTTCTGCCATTTTTCTTCTTTCGATCTTCTTCTTCCATTCTCCTCTTCCAATCTTCTTCTTCCATGCTTTTTGTTTTTATCTTCTTCTTCCCATCTTCTTCTTCCATTCTTCTCCCTCCGATCTTCTTCTTCCATTGTTCTTCTTTTGATCGTCTTCTTCCATTCTTCTTCTTCCCATCTTCTTCTTCTGCTCTTTTTCTTCCATTCGTTTTCTTATGATCTCTTCTTCCGTTCTTCTTCTTCCGGTCTTCTTCTTCCTTTCTTCTTCTTACGATCTTCTTCTGCCACTCTTCTTCTTCCGATCTTCTTCTTCCATTCTTCTTCTTCCAATCTTCTTCTCCCATGCTTCCTATTTTGATCTTCTTCTTCCATTCTTCTTCTCCCATGCTTCTTGTTTTGATCTTCTTCTTCCGATCTTCTTCTTCCATTCTTCCTCTTCCGATCTTGTTCTTCCATTATTCTTCTTACGATCTTCTTCTGCCATTCTTCTTCTTCCGATCTTCTTCTTCCATTCTTCTTCTTCCGATCTTCTTCTTCCATTCCTCTTCTTCCGATCTTCTTCTTCCGATTTTCTTCTTCCATTCTTCTTCTTCCGATCTTCTTCTTCCATTCTTCTTCTTCCGATCGTCTTCTTCCATTCGTCTTCTTCCGATCTTTTTCTTCCATTCTTCTTCTTACGATCTTCTTCCATGCTTGTTGTTTTGATCTTCTTCTTCCATTCTGCTTCATCCAATCTTCTTCTTCCATGCTTTTTGTTTTTATCTTCTTCTTCCATTCTTCTTCTTCCCATGTTCTTCTTCCATTCTTCTACCTCCGATCTTCTTCTTCCATTGTTCTTCTTTTGATCGTCTTCATCCATTCTTCTTCTTCTTCCGATATTCTTGTTCCATTCTTGTTCTTCCGATCATCTTCTTCCATTCTTCTTCTGTCGATCTATTTCTTCCATTCTCCTTCTTCCGATCTTCTTCTTCCGATTTTCTTCTTCCATTCTTCATCTTCCGATCTTCTTCTTCCATTCTTTTTCTTCCGATCTTCTTCTTCCGATCTTCTTCTTCCATTCTTCTTCTTCCGACATTCTTCTTCCATTCTTCTTCTTCCCATCTTCTTCTTCCATTCTTCTTCTTTCGATCTTCTTTGTCAATTCTTCTTCTTCCATGCTTCTAGTTTTGATCTTCTTCTTCCATTCCTCTTCTTCCGATCTTCTTCTTCCATTCTTCTTCTTCCCATCTTCTTCTTCCATTCTTCTTCTTCCGATGTTCTTCTTCCATTCTTCTTCTTGCGATTTTCTTCTTCCATTCTACTTCTTCTGATCTTCTTCTTCCATTCTGCTTCCTCCGATGTTCTTCTTCCATTCTTCGTCTTCCGATCTTCTTCTTCTGTTCTCCTTCTTCTAATCTTCTTCTTCCATTCTTCTTCTTCTGATCGTCTTCATCCATTCGTGTTCTTCCGATCTTCTTCTTCCATTCTTCTTCTTCCGATCTTCTTCTTCCATTCTTCTTCTTCCGATCTTCTTCTTCCATTCTTCTTCTTCCGATCTTCTTCTTCCATTACTCTTCTTACGATCTTCTTCTGCCATTCTTCTTCTTCCGATCTTTTTCTTCCATTCTTCTTCTACCAATCTTCTTCTTCCATGCTTCTTGTTTTGATCTTCTTCTTCCATTCTTCTTTTTTCGATCTTCTTCTTCCGATCTTCTTCTTCCATTCTCCTTATTCTGTTCTCCTATTTGTTTCATTCTTCTTCTTACGATCTTCTTCTTCCATTCATCTTCTTCCGATTTTCTTATTCCATTCTTCTTCTTCCGATCTTCTTCTTCCATTCTTCCTCTTCCGATCTGTTTCTTCCATTATTCTTCTTACGATCTTCTTCTGCCATTCTTCTTCTTCCGATCTTCTTCTTCCATTCTTCTTCTTCCGATCTTCTTCTTCCATTCCTCTTCTTCCGATCTTCTTCTTCCGATTTTCATCTTCCATTCTTCTTCTTCCGATCTTCTTCTTCCATTCTTCTTCTTCCGATCGTCTTCTTCCATTCGTCTTCTTCCGATCTTTTTCTTCCATTCTTCTTCTTACGATCTTCTTCCACCATTCTTCTTCTTCCATGCTTGTTGTTTTGATCTTCTTCTTCCATTCTTCTTCTTCCAATCTTCTTCTTCCATGCTTTTTGTTTTTATCTTCTTCTTCCATTCTTCTTCTTCCCATGTTCTTCTTCCATTCTTCTACCTCCAATCTTCTTCTTCCATTGTTCTTCTTTTGATCGTCTTCATCCATTCTTCTTCTTCTTCCGATATTCTTGTTCCATTCTTGTTCTTCCGATCATCTTCTTCCATTCTTCTTCTGTCGATCTATTTCTTCCATTCTCCTTCTTCCGATCTTCTTCTTCTGATTTTCTTCTTCCATTCTTCATCTTCCGATCTTCATCTTCCATTCTTTTTCTTCCGATCTTCTTCTTCCGATCTTCTTCTTCCATTCTTCTTCTTCCGATCTTCTTCTTCCATTCTTCTTCTTCCCATCTTCTTCCATTCTTCTTCTTTCGATCTTCTTTGTCAATTCTTCTTCTTCCATGCTTCTTGTTTTGATCTTCTTCTTCCATTCTTCTTCTTCCATTCCTCTTCTTCCGATCTTCTTCTTCCATTCTTCTTCTTCCCATCTTCTTCTTCCATTCTTCTTCTTCCGATGTTCTTCTTCCATTCTTCTTCTTGCGATTTTCTTCTTCCATTCTACTTCTTCTGATCTTCTTCTTCCATTCTTCTTCCTCCGATGTTCTTCTTCCATTCTTCGTCTTCCGATCTTATTCTTCTGTTCTCCTTCTTCTAATCTTCTTCTTCCATTCTTCTTCTTCCGATCGTATTCATCCATTCGTGTTCTTCCGATCTTCTTCTTCCATTCTTCTTCTTCCGATCTTCTTCTTCCATTCTTCTTCTTCCGATCTTCTTCTTCCATTCTTCTTCTTCCGATCTTCTTCTTCCATTACTCTTCTTACGATCTTCTTCTGCCATTCTTCTTCTTCCGATCTTTTTCTTCCGTTCTTCTTCTACCAATCTTCTTCTTCCATGCTTCTTGTTTTGATCTTCTTCTTCCATTCTTCTTTTTTCGATCTTCTTCTTCCGATCTTCTTCTTCCATTCTCCTTATTCTGTTCTCCTATTTGTTTCAATTCTCCTTCTTCCGATCTTCTTCTTCCATTCTTCTTCTTCCCATCTTCTTCTTCCCTTCTTCTTCTTCCGATCTTCTGCTTCCATTCCTCTTTCTCCGATCTTCTTCTTCCATTCGTCTTCTTCCATTCTTTTTCTTCCATTCTTCTTCTTCCGATCATCTTCTTCCATTCGTCGTCTTTCGAGCTTCGTCTTCTGATCTTCTTCTTCTTCCATACTTCTTCTTCCCTTCATCTTCTTACGATATTCCGATCTTCTTCTTCCATTCTTCTTCTTTCGATCTTCTTCTTCCACTCTTCATCTTCCATGCTTCTTGTTTAGAGCTTCTTCTTCCATTCTTGTTCTTCCAACCTCCATCTTCCATACTTCTTCTTCCATTCTCCTTCTTCCGATCTTCTTCTTGCATTCTTCTTCTTCTGACGATCTTCTTCTGCCATTCTTCTTCTTCCGATCTTCTTTTTCCATTCTTCTTCTTCCATGCTTCTTCTTCCATTCTTCTTCTTACGATCTTCTTCTGCCATATTTCTTCTTCCGATCTTCTTCTTCCATTCTCCTCTTCCAATCTTCTTCTTCCATGCTTTTTGTTTTTATCTTCTTCTTCCATTCTTCTTCTTCCCATCTTCTTCTTCCATTCTTCTACCTCCGATCTTCTTCTTCGATTCATCTACCTCCGATCTTCTTCTTCCATTGTTCTTCTTTTGATCTTCTTCTTCCATTCTTCTTCCCATCTTCTTCTTCCATTCTTCTTCTTCCGATGTTCTTCTTCCATTCTTCTTCTTCCCATCTTCTTCTTCGATTCTTCTTCTTCCATTGTTCTTCTTCCATTCTCCTTCTTCCATTGTTCTTCTTCCATTCTCCTTCTTCCATTGTTCGTCTTCCATTCTCCTTCTTCCGATCTTCTTCTTCCATTCTCCTTCTTCCGATCTTCTTCTTCCATTCTTCTTCCCATCTTTTTCTTCCATTCTTCTTCTTCCGATGTTCTTCTTCCATTCTTCTTCTTCCCATCTTCTTCTTCGATTCTTCTTCTTCCATTGTTCTTCTTCCATTCTCCTTCTTCCATTGTTCTTCTTCCATTCTCCTTCTTCCCTTGTTCTTCTTCCATTCTCCTTCTTTCGATCCTCTTCTTCCATTCTCATTCTTCCGATCTTCTTCTTCTATTCTCCTTCTTCCGATCTTATTCTTCCATTCTTCTTCTTCCCATCTCCTTCTTCCATTCTTCTTCTTTCGATCTTCTTCTTTCGATCTTCTTCTTCCATGCTTCTTCTTTTGATCTTCTTCTTCCGATCTTCTTCTTCCATTCTTCTTCCCATCTTCTTCTTCCATTCTCCTTCCTCCATTCTTCTTCTTCCCATCTTCTTCTTCGATTCTTCTTCTTCCCATCTTCTTCTTCGATTCTTCTTCTTCCATTATTCTTCTTCCATTCTCCTTCTTCCATTGTTCTTCTTCCATTCTCCTTCTTCCCTTGTTCTTCTTCCATTCTTCTTCTTTCGATACTCTTCTTCCATTCTCATTCTTCCGATCTTCTTCTTCCATTCTTCTTCTTCCGATCTTCTGCTTCCATTCTTCTTCCTCCGATTTTCTTCTTCCATTCGTCTTCTTCCATTCTTCTTCTTCCGATCATCTTCTTCCATTCGTCGTCTTCCGATCTTCGTCTTCTGATCTTCTTCTTCCGATCTTCTTCTTCCATACTTCTTCTTCCGACCTTCTTCTTCCATACTTCTTCTTCCGATCTTCAGATCTTCTTCTTCCATTCTTCTTCTTTCGATCTTCTTCTTCCATGCTTCTTCTTTTGATCTTCTTCTTCCGATCTTCTTCTTCCATTCTTCTTCTTACGATCTTCTTCAGCCATTTTTCTTCTTCCGATCTTCTTCTTCGAATCTTCTTCTTCCATTCTTCTTCTTCCCATCTTCTTCTTCCATTCTTCTTCTTCCCATCTTGTTCTTCCATTCTTGTACCTCCGATCTTCTTCTTCCATTGTTCTTCTTTTGATCGTCTTTTTCCATTCTTCTTCTTCCCATCTTCTTCTTCCATTCTTCTACCTCCGATCTTCTTCTTCCATTGTTCTTCTTTTGATCGTCTTCTTCCATTCTTCTTCTTCCCATCTTCTTCTTCCATTCTTCTTCTTCCGATGTTCTTCTTCCATTCTTCTTCGATTCTTCTTCTTCCATTGTTCTTCTTCCATTCTCCTTCTTCCATTGTTCTTCTTCCATTCTCCTTCTTCCGATCTTCTTCTTCCATTCTCCTTCTTCCGATCCTCTTCTTCCATTCTCATTCTTCCGATCTTCGTCTTCTATTCTCCTTCTTCCGATCTTATTCTTCCATTCTTCTTCTTCCCATCTCCTTCTTCCATTCTTCTTCTTCCCATCTTCTGCTTCCATACTTCTTGCTCCGATCTTCTTCTTCCATTCTTTTTCTTCCATTCTGCTTCTTCCGATCATCTTCTTCCATTCGTCGTCTTCCGATCTTCGTCTTCTGATCTTCTTCTTCCGATCTTCTTCTTCCATACTTCTTCTTCTGACCTTCTTCTTCCCTTCATCTTCTTACGATCTTCCAATCTTCTTCTTCCATTCTTCTTCTTTCGATCTTCTTCTTCCACTCTTCATCTTCCATCCTTCTTGTTTAGAGCTTCTTCTTCCATTCTTGTTTTTCCAAACTCCATCTTCCATTCTTCTTCTTCCATTCTTCTTCTAACCATCTTCTTCTTCCATTCTTCTTCTTTCGATGTTCTTCTTCCATTGTACTTCTTCCCATCTTCTTCTTCGATTCTTCTTCTTCCATTGTTCTTCTTCCATTCTCCTTCTTCCGATCTTCTTCTTCCATTCTCCTTCTTCCGATCTTCTTCTTCCATTCTCCTTCTTCCGATCTTCTTCTTCTATTCTCCTTCTTCCGATCTTCTTCTTCCATTCTCCTTCTTCCGATCTTCTTCTTCCATTCTTCTTCTTCCCATCTTCTTCTTCCATTCTTCTTCTTCCGATCTTCTGCTTCCATTCTTCTTCCTCCGATCTTCTTCTTCCATTCTTCTTCTTCCGACCTTCTTCTTTCGATCGTCTTCTTCCATTCTTCTTCTTCCATGCTTCTTGTTTAGAGCTTCTTCTTCCATTCTTGTTCTTCCAACCTCCACCTTCCATACTTCTTCTTCCGACCTTCTTCTTCCCTTCATCTTCTTACGATCTTCCGATCTTCTTCTTCCATTCTTCTTCTTTCGATCATCTTCTTCCATTCTTGTTCTTCCATGCTTGTTGTTTTGAACTTCTTTTTCCATTCTTCTTCTTCCATTCTTCTTCTTCCAATCTTCCTCTTCCATTCTTCTTTTTCCGATCTTCTTCTTGCATTCTTCTTCTTCTGACGATATTCTTCTGCCATTCTTCTTCTTCCGATCTTCTTTTTCCATTCTTCTTCTTCCATGCTTCTTCTTTTGATCTTCTTCTTCCATTCTTCTTCTTACGATCTTCTTCTGCCATATTTCTTCTTCCGATCTTCTTCTTCCATTCTCCTCTTCCAATCTTCTTCTTCCATGCTTTTTGTTTTTATCTTCTTCTTCCATTCTTCTTCTTCCCATCTTCTTCTTCCATTATTCTTCTTCCCATCTTCTTCTCCCATTCTTCTACCTCTGATCTTCTTCTTCCATTGTTCTTCTTTTGATCGTCTTCTTCCATTCTTCTTCTTCCCATCTTCTTCTTCCATTCTTCTTCTTCCGATGTTCTTCGTCCATTCTTCTTCTTCCTATCTTCTTCTTCGATTCTTCTTCTTCCATTCTTCTTCTTCCATTCTCCTTCTTCCGATCTTCTTCTTCGATTCTCCTTCTTTTGATCTTCTTCTTCTATTCTCCTTCTTCCGATCTTCTTCTTTCATTCTTCTTCTTCCCATCTTCTTCTTCCATTCTTCTTCTTCCGATCTTCGGCTTCCATTCTTCTTCCTCCGATCTTCTTCTTCCATTCTTCTTCTTCCATTCTTTTTCTTCCATTCTTCTTGTTATGATCATCTTCTTCCATTCGTCGTCTTCCGATCTTCGTCTTCTGATCTTCTTCTTCTGATCTTCTTCTTCCATACTTCTTCTTCCGACCTTCTTCTTCCCTTCATCTTCTTACGATCTTCCGATCTTCTTCTTCCATTCTTCTTCTTTCGATCATCTTCTTCCATTCTTGTTCTTCCATGCTTGTTGTTTTGATCTTCTTTTTCCATTCTTCTTCTTCCATTCTTCTTCTTCCAATCTTCCTCTTCCATTCTTCTTCTTCCGATCTTCTTCTGGCATTCTTCTTCTTCTGACGATCTTCTTCTGCCATTCTTCTTCTTCCGATCTTCTTTTTCCATTCTTCTTCTTCCATACTTCTTCTTTTGATCTTCTTCTTCTTATCTTCTTCTTACGATCTTCTTCTGCCATATTTCTTCTTCCGATCTTCTTCTTCCATTCTCCTCTTCCAATCTTCTTCTTCCATGCTTTTTGTTTTTATCTTCTTCTTCCATTCTTCTTCTTCCCATCTTCTTCTTCCATTCTTCTACCTCCGATCTTCTTCTTCCATTGTTCTTCTTTTGATCGCCTTCTTCCATTCTTCTTCTTCCCATCTTCTTCTTCCATTCTTCTTCTTCCGATGTTCTTCGTCCATTCTTCTTCTTCCCATCTTCTTCTTCGAGTCTTCTTCTTCCATTGTTCTTCTTCCATTCTCCTTCTTCCGATCTTCTTCTTCCATTCTCCTTCTTTCGATCTTCTTCTTCTATTCTCCTTCTTCCGATCTTCTTCTTCCATTCTTCTTCTTCCCATCTTCTTCTTCCATTCTTCTTCTTCCCATCTTCTGCTTCCATTCTTCTTCCTCCGATCTTCTTCTTCCATTCTTCTTCTTCCATTCTTTTTCTTCCATTCTTCTTGTTCCGATCATCTTCTTCCATTCGTCGTCTTCCGATCTTCGTCTTCTGATCTTCTTCTTCCGATCTTCTTCCACACTTCTTCTTCCGACCTTCTTCTTCCCTTCATCTTCTTACAATCTTCCGATCTTCTTCTTCCATTCTTCTTCTTTCGATCTTCTTCTTCCACTCTTCATCTTCCATGCTTCTTGTTTAGAGCTTCTTCTTCCATTCTTGTTCTTCCAACCTCCATCTTCCATTCTTCTTCTTCCATTCTCCTTCTTCCGATCTTCTTCTTGCATTCTTCTTCTTCTGACGATCTTCTTCTGCCATTCTTCTTCTGACGATCTTCTTCTGCCATTCTTCTTCTTCCATACTTTTTCTTCCGACCTTCTTCTTCCCTTCATCTTCTTACGATCTTCCGATCTTTTTCTTCCATTCTTCTTCTTTCGATCTTCTTCTTCCACTCTTCATCTTCCATGCTTCTTGTTTAGAGCTTCTTCTTCCATTCTTGTTCTTCCAACATCCATCTTCCATTCTTCTTCTTCCATTCTCCTTCTTCCGATCTTCTTCTTGCATTCTTCTTCTTCTGACGATCTTCTTCTGCCATTCTTCTTCTTCCGATCTTCTTTTTCCATTCTTCTTCTTCCATGCTTCTTCTTTTGATCTTCTTCTTCCATTCTTCTTCTTACGATCTTCTTCTGCCATTTTTCTTCTTCTGATCTTCTTCTTCCATTCTTCTTCTTCAATCTTCTTCTTCCATGCTTTTTGTTTTTCTCTTCTTCTTCCATTCTTCTTCTTCCCATCTTCTTCTTCCATTCTTCTACCTCCGATCTTCTTCTTCCATTGTTCTTCTTTTGATCGTCTTCTTCCATTCTTCTTCTAACCATGTTCTTCTTCCATTCTTCGTCTGCCGATGTACTTCTTCTTCCCATCTTCTTCTTCGATTCTTCTTCTTCCATTGTTCTTCTTCCATTCTCCTTCTTCCGATCTTCTTCTTCCATTCTCCTTCTTCCGATCTTCTTCTTCCATTCTCCTTCTTCCGATCTTCTTCTTCGATTCCCCTTCTTCCGATCTTCTTCTTCCATTCTTCTTCTTCCCATCTCCTTCTTCCATTCTTCTTCTTCCGATCTTCTGCTTCCATACTTCTTCCTCCGATCTTCTTCTTCCATTCTTCTTCTTCCATTCTTCTTCTTCCGATCATCGTCTTCCATTCGTCGTCTTCCGATCTTCGTCTTCTGATCTTCTTCTTCCGATCTTCTTCTTCCATACTTCTTCTTCCGACCTTCTTCTTCCCTTCATCTTCTTACGATCTTCCGATCTTCCTCTTCCATTCTTCTTCTTTCGATCTTCTTCTTGCACTCTTCATCTTCCATGCTTCTTGTTTAGAGCTTCTTCTTCCATTCTTTTTCTTCCAACCTCCATCTTCCATTCTTCTTCTTCCATTCTCCTTCTTCCGATCTTCTTCTTGAATTCTTCTTCTTCTGACGATCTTCTTCTGCCATTCTTCTTTTCCGATCTTCTTTTTCCATTCTTCTTCTTCCATGCTTCTTCTTTTGATCTTCTTCTTCCGATCTTCTTCTTCCATTCTTCTTCTTACGATCTTCTTCCGCCATTTTTCTACTTCCGATCTTCTTCTGCCATTCTTCTTCTTCCAATCTTCTTCTTCCATGCTTGTTGTTTTTATCTTCTTCTTCCATTCTTCTTCTTCCCATCTTCTTCTTCCATTCTTCTACCTCCGATCTTCTTCTTCCATTGTTCTTCTCTTGATCGTCTTCTTCCATTCTTCCTCTAACCATCTTCTTCTTCCATTCTTCTTCTGCCGATGTTCTTCTTCCATTCTTCTTCTTCCCATTTTCTTCTTCCATTGTTCTTCTTCCATTCTCCTTCTTCCGATCTTCTTCTTCCATTCTCCTTCTTCCGATCTTCTTCTTCTATTCTCCGTCTTCCGATCTTCTTCTTCTATTCTCCTTCTTCCGATCTTCTTCTTCCATTCTTCTTCTTCCCATCTTCTTCTTCCATTCTTCTTCTTCTGATATTCTGCTTCCATTCTTCTTCCTCCGATCTTCTTCTTCCATTCTTCTTCTTCTGACCTTCTTCTTCCATGCTTTTTGTTTAGAGCTTCTTCTTCCATTCTTGTTCTTCCAACCTCCATCTTCCATACTTCTTCTTCCGACCTTCTTCTTCCCTTCATCTTCTTACGATCTTCCGATCTTCTTCTTCCATTCTTCTTCTTTCGATCTTCTTCTTACACTCTTCATCTTCCATGCTTCTTGTTTAGAGCTTCTTCTTCCATTCTTGTTCTTCCAACCTCCATCTTCCATTCTTCTTCTTCCATTCTCCTTCTTCCAATCTTCTTCTTGCATTCTTCTTCTTCTCACGATCTTCTTCTGCCATTCTTCTTCTTCCGATCTTCTTTTTCCATTCTTCTTCTTCCATGCTTCTTCTTTTGATCTTCTTCTTCCGATCTTCTTCTTCCATTCTTCTTCTTACGATCTTATTCTGCCATTTTTCTTCTTCCGATCTTCTTCTTCCATTCTTCTTCTTCGATTCTTCATCTTTCGATCTGATTCTTCTGATCTTCTTCTTCCATTCTTCTTCTTCCATTCTTCTTCTTCCGATCATGTTCTTCCATTCTTTTTCTTCCATTCTTCTTCTTCCGATCATCTTCTTCCATTCGTCGTCTTCCGATCTTCGTCTTCTGATCTTTTTCCGATCTTCTTCTTCCATACTTCTTCTTACGACGTTCTTCTTGCCTTCATCTTCTTACGATCTTCCGATCTTCTTCTTCCATTCTTCTTCTTTCGATCTTCTTCTTCCACTCTTCATCTTCCATGCTTCTTGTTTAGAGCTTCTTCTTCCACTCTTGTTTTTCCAACCTCAATCTTCCATTCTTCTTCTTCCATTCTCCTTCTTCTGATCTTCTTCTTCCATTCTCCTTCTTCCGATCTTCTTCTTCCATTCTCCTTCTTCCAATCTTCTTCTTCCATTCTCCTTCTTCCGATCTTCTTCTTCTCTTATCCTTCTTCCATTCTTCTTCTTCCCATCTTCTTCTTCCATTCTTCTTCTTCCCATCTTCTGCTTCCATTCTTCTTCCTCCGATCTTCTTCTTCCATTCTTCTTCTTCCATTCTTTTTCTTCCATTCTTCTTCTTCCGATCATCTTCTTCCATTCGTCGTCTTCCGATCTTCGTGTTCTGATCTTTTTCTTCTGATCTTCTTCTTCCATTCTTCTTCTTCCATTCTTCTTCTTACGATCTTCTTCTGCCATTTTTCTTCTTTCGATCTTCTTCTTCCATTCTTCTTCTTCCAATCTTCTTCTTCCATGCTTTTTGTTTTTATCTTCTTCTTCCATTCTTCTTCTTCCCATCTTCTTCTTCCATTCTTTTACCTCCGATCTTCTTCTTCCATTGTTCTTCTTTTGATCGTCTTCTTCCATTCTTCTTCTTCCCATCTTCTTCTTCGATTCTTCTTCTTCCATTGTTCTTCTTCCATTCTCCTTCTTCCAATCTTCTTCTTCCATTCTCCTTCTTCCGATCTTCTTCTTCCATTCTTCTTCTTTCGATCTTCTTCTTCCACTCTTCATCTTCCATGCTTCTTGTTTAGAGCTTCTTCTTCCATTCTTGTTCTTCCAACCTCCATCTTCCATTCTTCTTCTTCCGATCTTCTGCTTCCATTCTTCTTCCTCCGATCTTCTTTTTCCATTCTTCTTCTTCCATTCTTTTTCTTTCATTCTTCTTCTTCCGATCATCTTCTTCCATTCGTCGTCTTCCGATCTTCGTCTTCTGATCTTCTTCTTAAGATCTTCTTCTTCCATACTTCTTCTTCCGACCTTCTTCTTCCCTTCATCTTCTTACGATCTTCCGATCTTCTTCTTCCATTCTTCTTCTTTCGATCTTCTTCTTCCACTCTTCGTATTCCATGCTTCTTGTTTAGGGCTTCTTCTTCCATTCTTATTCTTCCAACCTCCATCTTCCATTCTTCTTCTTCCATTCTCCTTCTTCCGATCTTCTTCTTGCATTCTTCTTCTTCTGACGATCTTCTTCTTGTATTCTTCTTCTTCTGACGATCTTCTTCTTGCATTCTTCTTCTTCTGACGATCTTCTTCTGCCATTCTTCATCTTCCGATCTTCTTTTTCCATTCTTCTTCTTCCATGCATCTTCTTTTGATCTTCTTCTTCCATTCTTCTTCTTACGATCTTTGATCCGGTCGGTCATCAGTAGTTGATGACATCAGCAGCCGTTGACTACGTGGACCATGAACAGGGTGGCATGTCGTAGAAAGAGCAAGTGAATCAGGGAGGAGATCACCTAGAATGGTGATCGGTAGTCAGATATCAAGTGGCCACCACTCCCAGTTCAGAGCATAGATAAGCGCCAGAAAGCCACGCACGGACGTCGGTGGATATTCATGAGGCACCGCGCGGACGTCGGTGGATATTCATGAGGCACCGCACGGACGTCGGTGGATATTCATGAGGCACCGCACGGACGTCGGTGGCAAGTCATGAGGGACCGCCCGGGTGTCGGTGGCAGGTCAGGAGGCACCGCACGGACGTCGGTGGATATTCATGAGGAACCGGACGGACGTCGGTTGCAAGTCATGAGGGACCGCCCGGGTGTGACTGCATGAGGAGCGCGATCGGGCGTTGAGAGGGAGATCGGTCGTAATTGCATGTAGAAGGAGGTCGGTCATCGGGGTTCCCAGCGAGAACGCTACGCATGCACCTCGCATGATGCCCACTCAGGGGACGTGCGGCGAGGCCATGCAGGCAGGATGTGCCTGGCGCTCTCCTGGGAGCATGCGGCCCGCACAGAGAGAAGTGCAGAAGCCCTCCAGGTGTGACGCGTGTACGGTAGATTCAAGCTGGTGCCTCCACGTGTCACCATCTGGGAGTGAGACGCAGCTCAGGTATAAAGCTCTCCACATCATGTAAGGTAAGGGGATTTCCTTTCATTCTTTTCCAAGTTTACACAGGCTCTCTACACTGGGATTCTGAGTCACTGTGAGAGCGTTCTTACACGTGGCACAGTGATAACAGAAAACAGTTATAGAGAGAGAAAGTGGATCTGAGAGCACACACGAGTCTCACAGAGAGATTCAGTGATAAGATTTGGTGTTCCTATTGCCTGACTTGAGCGTCGGAGCTACAACGGCCGCCAGAGGCGCCGTTCGTGTGTTTTGCAGGCAGCATTTGGAGTTCCGGTGGTGGTTCTTGGAGCGTTCCTGCAGACCAGAGGGCTAGATGAAGGAGTGACGAGGCAATTCTCCACGTTCGAGTCAAGCGGCAGGATCAATCTTCTTCTGCCATTTTTCTTCTTCCGATCTTCTTCTTCCATTCTTCATCTTTCGATCTTATTCTTCTGATCTTCTTCTTCCGTTCTTCTTCTTCCCTTCTTCTTCCTCCAATCTTCTTCTTCCATTCTTTTTCTTCCATTCTTCTTCTTCCGATCATCTTCTTCAATTCGTCGTCTTCTGATCTTCGTCTTCTGATCTTCTTCTTCCGATCTTCTTCTTCCATACTTCTTCTTCCGACCTTCTTCTTCCCTTCATCTTCTTACGATCTTCCAATCTTCTTCTTCCATTCTTCTTCTTTCGATCTTCTTCTTACACTCTTCATCTTCCATGCTTCTTGTTTAGAGCTTCTTCTTCCATTCTTGTTCTTCCAACCTCCATCTTCCATTCTTCTTCTTCCATTCTCCTTCTTCCGATCTTCTTCTTGCATTCTTCTTCTTCTGACGATCTTCTTCTGCCATTCTTCTTCTTCCGATCTTCTTCTTCTATTCTTCTTCTTCCGATCTTCTGCTTTCATTCTTCTTCCTCCGATCTTCTTCTTCCATGCTTCTTGTTTAGAGCTTCTTCTTCCATTCTTGTTCTTCCAACCTCCATCTTCCATACTTCTTCTTCCGACCTTCTTCTTCCCTTCATCTTCTTACGATCTTCCGATCTTCTTCTTCCATTCTTCTTCTTTCGATCTTCTTCTTACACTCTTCATCTTCCATGCTTCTTGTTTAGAGCTTCTTCTTCCATTCTTGTTCTTCCAACATCCATCTTCCATTCTTCTTCTTCCATTCTCCTTCTTCCGATCTTCTTCTTGCATTCTTCTTCTTCTGACGATCTTCTTCTGCCATTCTTCTTCTTTCGATCTTCTTTTTCCATTCTTCTTCTTCTTCCGATCTTCTTCTTCCATTCTTCTTCTTACGATCTTCTGCTTCCATTTTTCTTCTTCCGATCTTCTTCTTCCATTCTTCTTCTTCCAATCTTCTTCTTCCATGCTTTTTGTTTTTATCTTCTTCTTCCATTCTTCTTCTTCCCATCTTCTTCTTCCATTCTTCTACCTCCGATCTTCTTCTTCCATTGTTCTTCTTTTGATCGTCTTCTTCCCATCTTCTTCTTCGATTCTTCTTCTTCCATTGTTCTTCTTCCATTCTCCTTCTTCCGATCTTCTTCTTCCATTCTCCTTCTTCCGATCTTCTTCTTCCATTCTCCTTCTTCCGATCTTCTTCTTCTATTCTCCTTCTTCCGATCTTCTTCTTCCATTCTTCTTCTTCCATTCTTCTTCTTCTGATATTCTGCTTCCATTCTTCTTCCTCCGATCTTCTTCTTCCATTTTTCTTCTTCCGACCTTCTTCTTTCGATCGTCTTCTTCCATTCTTCTTCTTCCATGCTTCTTGTTTAGAGCTTCTTCTTCCGTTCTTGTTCTTCCAACCTCCATCTTCCATACTTCTTCTTCCGACCTTCTTCTTCCCTTTATCTTCTTACGATCTTCCGATCTTCTTCTTCCATTCTTCTTCTTTCGATCTTCTTCTTCCACTCTTCATCTTCAATGCTTCTTGTTTAGAGCTTCTTCTTCCACTCTTGTTTTTCCAACCTCAATCTTCCATTCTTCTTCTTCCATTCTCCTTCTTCTGATCTTCTTCTTCCACTCTCCTTCTTCCGATCTTCTTCTTCCATTCTCCTTCTTCCGATCTTCTTCTTCCATTCTCCTTCTTCCGATCTTCTTCTTCTATTCTCCTTCTTCCATTCTTCTTCCTCCCATCTTCTTCTTCCATTCTTCTTCTTCCGATCTTCTCCTTCCATTCTTCTTCCTCCGATCTTCTTCTTCCATTCTTCTTCTTCCGACCTTCTTCTTTCGATCTTCTTCTTACACTCTTCATCTTCCATGCTTCTTGTTTAGAGCTTCTTCTTCCATTCTTGTTCTTCCAACCTCCATCTTCCATTCTTCTTCTTCCATTCTCCTTCTTCCGATCTTCTTCTTGCATTCTTCTTCTTCTGACGATCTTCTTCTGCCATTCTTCTTCTTCCTATCTTCTTTTTCCATTCTTCTTCTTCCATGCTTCTTCTTTTGATCTTCTTCTTCCGATCTTCTTCTTCCATTCTTCTTCTTATGATCTTCTTCTTCCATTTTTCTTCTTCCGATCTTCTTCTTCCATTCTTCTTCTTCCAATCTTCTTCTTCCATGCTTTTTGTTTTTATCTTCTTCTTCCATTCTTCTTCTTCCCATCTTCTTCTTCCATTCTTCTACCTCCGATCTTCTTCTTCCATTGTTCTTCTTTTGATCGTCTTCTTCCATTCTTCTTCTTCCCATCTTCTTCTTCCATTCTTCTTCTTCCCATCTTCTTCTTCCATTCTTCCTCTTCCATTGTTCTTCTTCCATTCTCCTTCTTTCAATCTTCTTCTTCTATTCTCCTTCTTCCGATCTTCTTCTTCCATTCTTCTTCTTCCCATCTTCTTCTTCCATTCTTCTTCTTCTGATCTTCTGCTTCCATTCTTCTTCCTCCGATCTTCTTCTTCCATTCTTCTTCTTCCGACCTTCTTCTTTCGATCGTGTTCTTCCATTCTTCTTCTTCCATGCTTCTTGTTTAGAGCTTCTTCTTCCCTTCTTGTTCTTCCAACCTCTATCTTCCATACTTCTTCTTCCGACCTTCTTCTTCCCTTAATCTTCTTACGATCTTCCGATCTTCTTCTTCCATTCTTCTTCTTTCGATCTTCTTCTTCCATTCTTCTTCTTTCGATCTTCTTCTTCCATTCTTCTTCTTTCGATCTTCTTCTTCCATTCTTCTTCTTTCGATCTTCTTCTTCCATTCTTCTTTTTCCATGCTTCTTGTTTAGAGCTTCTTCTTCCATTCTTGTTCTTCCAACCTCCATCTTCCATTCTCCTTCTTCCGATCTTCTTCTTGCATTCTTCTTCTTCTGACGATCTTCTTCTGCCATTCTTCTTCTGACGATCTTCTTCTGCCATTCTTCTTCTTCCGATCTTCTTTTTCCATTCTTCTTCTTCCATGCTTCTTCTTTTGATCTTCTTCTTCTTACGATCTTCTTCTGCCATTTTTCTTCTTCCGATCTTCTTCTTCCATTCTTCTTCTTCCAATCTTCTTCTTCCATGCTTTTTGTTTTTATCTTCTTCTTCCCATCTTCTTCTTCCATTCATCTACCTTCGATCTTCTTCTTCCATTGTTCTTCTTTCGATCATCTTCTTCCATTCTTCTTCTTTCGATCCATTTCTTCCATTCTCCTTCTTCCGATCTTCTTCTTCCATTCTTCTTTTTCCGACCTTCCTCTTGCATTCTTCTTCTTGCGATCTTCTTCTCCCATTCTTCTTCTTCCGATCTTCGTCTTTCATTCTTCTTCTTCCATTCTTCATCTTTCGATCTTATTCTTCTGATCTTCTTCTTCCCTTCTTCTTCCTCCAATCTTCTTCTTCCATTCTTTTTCTTCCATTCTTCTTCTTCCGATCATCTTCTTCCATTCGTCGTCTTCCGATCTTCGTCTTCTGATCTTCTTCTTCCGCTCTTCTTCTTCCATACTTCTTCTTCCGACCTTCTTCTTCCCTTCATCTTCTTACGATCTTCCGATCTTCTTCTTCCATTCTTCTTCTTTCGATCTTCTTCTTCCATGCTTCTTGTTTAGAGCTTCTTCTTCCATTCTTGTTCTTCCAACCTCCATCTTCCATTCTTCTTCTTCCATTCTCCTTCTTCCGATCTTCTTCTTCCATTCTCCTTCTTCCGATCTTCTTCTTCCATTCTCCTTCTTCCTATCTTCTTCGTCTATTCTCCTTCTTCCGATCTTCTTCTTCCATTCTTCTTCTTCCGATCTTCTTCTTCCATTCTTCTTCTTCCCATCTTCTTTTTCCATTCTTCTTCTTTCCATCTTTTGCTTCCAATCTTCTTCCTCTGACGATCTTCTTCTTGCATTCTTCTTCTTCTGACGATCTTCTTCTGCCATTCTTCTTCATCCGATCTTCTTTTTCCATTCTTCTTCTTCCATGCTTCTTCTTTTGATCTTCTTCTTCCGATCTTCTTCTTCCATTCTTCTTCTTAAGATCTTCTTCTGCCATTTTTCTTCTTCCGATCTTCTTCTTCCATTCTTCTTCTTCAAATCTTCTTCTTCCATGCTTTTTGTTTTTATCTTCTTCTTCCATTCTTCTTCGTCCCATCTTCTTCTTCCATTCTTCTACCTCTGATCTTCTTCTTCCATTGTTGTTCTTTTGATCGTCTTCTTCCATTCTTCTTCTTCTTCCGATCTTCTTGTTCCATTCTTGTTCTTGCGATCATCTTCTTCCATTCTTCTTCTTTCGATCTATTTCTTCCATTCTCCTTCTTCCAATCTTCTTCTTCCATTCTTCTTCTTTCGACCTTCCTCTTGCATTCTTCTTCTTCCGATCTTCTTCTTCCATTCTTCTTCTTCCGATCTTCGTCTTTCATTCTTGTTCTTCCATTCTTCATCTTTCGATCTTATTCTTCTGATCTTCTTCTTCCATTCGTCTTCTTCCTCCAATCTTCTTCTTCCATTCTTTTTCTTCCATTCTTCTTCTTCCGATCATCTTCTTCCACACGTCGTCTTCCAATCTTCGTCTTCTGATCTTCTTCTTCCGATATTCTTCTTCCATACTTCTTCTTCTGACCTTCTTCTTCCCTTCATCTTCTTACGATCTTCCGATCTTCTTCTCTCGATCTTCTTCTTCCATTCTTCTTATTCCATGCTTCTTGTTTAGAGCTTCTTCTTCCACTCTTGTTCTTCCAACCTCCATCTTCCATTCTCCTTCTTCCACTCTTCTTCTTATTCTCTTCTTCCATTCTCCTTCTTCCGATCTTCTTCTTCCAACCTCCATCTTCCATTCTCTTCTTCCATTCTCCTTCTTCCGATCTTCTTCTTCCATTTCCCTTCTTACGATCTTCTTCTTCCATTCTCCTTCTTTCGATCTTCTTCTTCCATTCTTCTTCTTCCGATCTTCCTCTTCCATTCTGTTCTTCTTCTTCCGATCTTCTGCTTCCATTCTTCTTCTTTCGATCTTCTTCTTCCATTCTTCTTCTTCCATGCTTCTTGTTTATAGCTTCCTCTTCCACTCTTGTTCTTCCAAGCTCCATCTTCCATTCTTCTTCTTCCATTCTCCTTCTTCCGATCTTCTTCTTCCATTCTCCTTCTTCCGATCTTCTTCTTCCATTCTCCTTCTTCCGATCTTCTTCTTCCATTCTCCTTCTTCCGATCTTCTTCTTCCATTCTCCTTCTTCCGATCTTCTTCTTCTATTCTCCTTCTTCCGATCTTCTTCTTCCCATCTTCTTCTTCCATTCTTCTTCTTCCCATCTTCTGCTTCCATTCTTCTTCCTCCGATCTTCTCCTTCCATTCTTCTTCTTCCGACCTTCTTCTTTCGATCTTCTTCTTCCATTCTTCTTCTCCCATGCTTCTTGTTTAGAGGTTCTTCTTCCATTCTTCTTCTTCTAACCTCCATCTTCCATTCTCCTTCTTCCAACCTCCATCTTCCATTCTTCTTCTTACGATCTTCTTCTTCCATTCTTCTTCTTTCGATCTTCTTCTTCCATTCTTCGTCTTTCGATCTTCTTTTTCCATTCTTCTTCTTTCGATCTTCTTCTTCCATTCTTCTTCTTTCGATCTTCTTCTTTCGATCTTCTTCTTGCATTCTTCTTCTTTCGATCTTCTTCTTCCATTCTTCTTCTTTCAATCTTCATCTTCCATTCTTCTTTTTCCATGCTTCTTGTTTAGAGCTTCTTCTTCAATTCTTGTTCTTCCAACCTCCATCTTCCATTCTTCTTCTTCCATTGTCCTTCTTCCGATCTTCTTCTTGTATTCTTCTTCTGCTGACGATCTTCTTCTGCCATTCTTCTTCTTCCGATCTTCTTTTTCCATTCTTCTTCTTCCATGCTTCTTCTTTTGATCTTTTTCTTCCGATCTTCTTCTTCCATTCTTCTTCTTACGATCTTCTTCTGCCATTTTTCTTCTTCCGATCTTCTTCTTCCATTCTTCTTCTTCCAATCTTCTTCTTCCATGCTTTTTGTTTTTATCTTCTTCTTCCATTCTTCTTCTTCCCATCTTCTTCTTCCATTCTTCTACCACCGATCTTCTTCTTCCATTGTTCTTCTTTTGATCGTCTTCTTCCATTCTTCTTCTTCTTCCGATCTTCTTGTTCCATTCTTGTTCTTCCGATCATCTTCTTCCATTCTTCTTTTTTCGATCTATTTCTTCCATTCTCCTTCTTCCGATCTTCTTCTTCCATTCTTCTTCTTCCGACCTTCCTCTTGCATTCTTCTTCTTCCGATCTTCTTCTTCCATTCTTCTTCTTCTGATCTTCGTCTTTCATTCTTGTTCTTCCATTCTTCATCTTTTGATCTTATTCTTCTGATCTGCTTCTTCCCTTCGTCTTCTTCCCTTCTTCTTCCTCCAATCTTCTTCTTCCATTCTTTTTCTTCCATTCTTCTTCTTCCGATCATCTTCTTCCATTCATCGTCTTCCGATCTTCGTCTTCTGATCTTCTTCTTCCGATCTTCTTCTTCCATACTTCTTCTTCCGACCTTCTTCTTCCCTTCATCTTCTTACGATCTTCCGATCTTCTTCTTCCATTCTTCTTCTTCCACTCTTCTTCTTTCGATCTTTTTCTTCCATTCTTCTTCTTCCATACTTCTTGTGTAGAGCTTCTTCTTCTACTCTTGTTCTTCCAACCTCCATCTTCCACTCTTCTTCTTCCATTCTCCTTCTTCCGATCTTCTTCTTCCATTCTCCTTCTTCCGATCTTCTTCTTCCATTCTCCTTCTTCCGATCTTCTTTGTCTATTCTCCTTCTTCCGATCCTCTTCTTCCATTCTTCTTCTTCCCATCTTCTTCTTCCATTCTTCTTCTTACGATCTTCTGCTTCCATTCTTCTTCCTCCGATCTTCTTCTTCCATTCTTCTTCTTCCGACCTTCTTCTTTCGATCTTCTTCTTCCATTCTTCTTCTTCCATGCTTCTTTTTTAGAGCTTCTTCTTCCATTCTTTTTCTTTCGATCTCCATCTTCCATTCTTCTTCTTCCATTCTCCTTCTTCCGATCTTCTTCTTGCATTCTTCTTCTTCTGACGATCTTCTTCTGCCATTCCTCTTCTTCCGATCTTCTTTTTCCTTTCTTCTTCTTCCATGCTTCTTCTTTTGATCTTCTTCTTCCAATCTTCTTCTTCCATGCTTTTTGTTTTTATCTTCTTCTTCCATTCTTCTTCTTCCCATCTTCTTCTTCCATTCTTCTACCTCCGATCTTCTTCTTCCATTGTTCTTCTTTCGATCGTCTTCTTCCATTCTTCTTGTTCCATTCTTGTTCTTCCGATCATCTTCTTCCATACTTCTTCTTTCGATCTATTTCTTCCATTCTCCTTCTTCTGATCTTCTTCTTCCATTCTTCTTCTTCCCTTCTTCTTCCTCCAATCTTCTTCTTCCATTCTTTTTCTTCCATTCTTCTTCTTCCATCATCTTGTTCCATTTGTCGTCTTCCGATCTTCGTCTTCTAATCTTCTTCTTCTGATCTTCTTCTTCCATACTTCTTCTTCCGACCTTCTTCTTCCCTTCATCTTCTTACGATCTTCCGATCTTCTTCTTCCATTCTTCTTCTTCCACTCTTCTTCTTTCGATCTTGTTCTTCCATTCTTCTTCTTCCATGCTTCTTGTTTAGAGCTTCTTCTTCCACTCTTGTTCTTCCAACCTCCATCTTCCATTCTTCTTCTTCCATTCTCCTTCTTCCGATCTTCTTCTTCCATTCTCCTTCTTCCGATCTTCTTCTTCCATTCTCCTTCTTCCAATCTTCTTCGTCTATTCTCCTTCTTCCGATCTTCTTCTTCCATTCTTCTTCTTCCGATCTTCTTCTTCCATACTTCTTCTTCCGACCTTCTTCTTCCCTTCATCTTCTTACGATCTTCCGATCTTCTTCTTCCATTCTTCTTCTTTCGATCTTCTTCTTCCATTCTTCTTCTTCCATGCTTCTTGTTTAGAGCTTCTTGTTCCACTCTTGTTCTTCCAACCTCCATCTTCCATTCTTCTTCTTCCATTCTCCTTCTTCCAATCTTCTTCTTCCATTCTCCTTCTTCCGATCTTCTTCTTCCGTTCTCCTTCTTCCGATCTTCTTCGTCTATTCTCCTTCTTCCATTCTTCTTCTTCCCATATTTTTCTTCCATTCTTCTTCTTCCGATCTTCTGCTTCCATTCTTCTTCCTCCGACTTTCTTCTTTCAATCTTCTTCTTCCATTCTTCTTCTTCCGACTTTCTTCTTTCGATCTTCATCTTCCATTCTTCTTCTTCCATACTTCTTGTTTAGAGCTTCTTCTTCCATTCTTGTTCTTCCAACCTCCATCTTCCATACTTCTTCTTCCGACCTTCTTCTTCCCTTCATCTTTTTACGATCTTCCGATCTTCTTCTTCTATTCTTCTTCTTCCATTCTTCTTCTTTCGATCTTCTTCTTCCATTCTTCTTCTTCCATGCTTCTTGTTTAGAGCTTCTTCTTCCACTCTTGTTCTTGCAACCTCCATCTTCCATTCTTCTTCTTCCATTCTCCTTCTTCCGATCTTCGTCTTCCATTCTCCTTCGTCCGATCTTCTTCTTCCATTCTCCTTCTTCCGATCTTCTTCTTCCGTTCTCCTTCTTCCGATCTTCTTCGTCTATTCTCCTTCTTCCATTCTTCTTCTTCCCATCTTCTTCTTCCATTCTTCTTCTTCCGATCTTCTGCTTCCATTCTTCTTCCTCCGACTTTCTTCTTTCGATCTTCTTCTTCCATTCTTCTTCTTCCGACTTTCTTCTTTCGATCTTCATCTTCCATTCTTCTTCTTCCATGCTTCTTGTTTAGAGCTTCTTCTTCCATTCTTGTTCTTCCAACCTCCATCTTCCATACTTCTTCTTCCGACCTTCTTCTTCCCTTCATCTTTTTACGATCTTCCGATCTTCTTCTTCTATTCTTCTTCTTCCATTCTTCTTCTTTCGATCTTCTTCTTCCATTCTTCTTCTTCCATGCGTCTTGTTTAGAGCTTCTTCTTCCACTCTTGTTCTTGCAACCTCCATCTTCCATTCTTCTTCTTCCATTCTCCTTCTTCCGATCTTCGTCTTCCATTCTCCTTCGTCCGATCTTCTTCTTCCATTCTCCTTCTTCCGATCTTCTTCTTCCATTCTCCTTCTTCCGATCTTCTTCTTCTATTCTCCTTCTTCTGATCTTCTTCTTCCATTCTTCTTCTTCCCATCTTTTTCTTCCATTCTTCTTCTTCCATGCGTCTTGTTTAGAGCTTCTTCTTCCACTCTTGTTCTTGCAACCTCCATCTTCCATTCTTCTTCTTCCATTCTCCTTCTTCCGATCTTCGTCTTCCATTCTCCTTCGTCCGATCTTCTTCTTCCATTCTCCTTCTTCCGATCTTCTTCTTCCATTCTCCTTCTTCCGATCTTCTTCTTCTATTCTCCTTCTTCTGATCTTCTTCTTCCATTCTTCTTCTTCCCATCTTCTTCTTCCATTCTTCTTCTTCCGATCTTCTGCTTCCATTCTTCTTCCTCCGATCTTCTTCTTCCATTCTTCTTCTTCCGACCTTCTTCTTTCGATCTTCTTCTTCCATTATTCTTCTTCCATGCTTCTTGTTTAGAGCTTCTTCTTCCATTCTTGTTCTTCTAACCTCCATCTTCCATACTTCTTCTTCCGACCTTCTTCTTCCCTTCATCTTCTTACGATCTTCCGATCTTCTTCTTCTATTCTTCTTCTTCCATTCTTCTTCTTTCGATCTTCTTCTTCCATTCTTCTTCTTCCATGCTTCTTGTTTAGAGCTTCTTCTTCCACTCTTGTTCTTCCAACCTCCATCTTCCATTCTTCTTCTTCCATTCTCCTTCTTCCGATCTTCTTCTTCCATTCTCTTTCTTCCGATCTTCTTCTTCCATTCTCTTTCTTCCGATCTTCTTCTTCCATTCTCCTTCTTCCGATACCATTTATTTTTGAAATTTTTAAGTCATCTAACTTTTTATTAATCTCATCTAATGCGGAATTTGCATCTCTTCCGATTTTTAATTCTTTTAACTCGTCTTCAGAGAATTTAAATGGTTTTATTAAGGATTTTCCCAATCTTTTCGATTGTTTGTTAAGAATTTTTGGTTCTGATTCGGGTTCGGTTTTTGCCATTTGATGTAAAAGTTGGTTAGTGTAATTTAATTGGGAATGAATATTTTGAATGTCTTTTATTTGAATTTCTCTTTTTTCTCCTATCATTTTGAAGGGATGGTGGGATAATTATCTCAATTCAGAGAATAGGTTATACATTACTACCTGCGTTAAAAACGAAGAAAATGGACAAATTCCCCTAATGGTAGAAACCTTGGTTACGGCTATTATTCATAACTTTATCGGAGACCCCAAAATCTTCGATGAAAGAACTTCGATTCTATTACATAATCTAAGGTGTCCAACTCTAGGAGACTTTAGATGGTATGTTGATAATTTTATGTCGATGGTTCTGACACGGGAAGATTGTCGAGAACCATATTGGAAAGAACGTTTTGTAGCAGGACTACCTTTAGTCTTTGCGGAAAAGGTTAAAGAAAATCTCCAAACAGAATACCCAGATACGACTCTAAAAGATCTTACCTATGGAAGAATAAGTGCTATGGTTAAAAACACAGGAATAGCATTGTGCAATGCTATGAAAATAGAAAATCGATAAAGAAAAATCAACAATTAGGCATAAGAGAATTAGGAGATTTCTGTGCCCAATATGGGTATGAAAAGATAACTCCTCCGTCAAACTCCAGAAGAAAGATGGTAAAACAAAAATTTCAGAAAAATATTCTTAGAAAACCCTGGAATAAAAGGAGCTCTACTAAAACCATCCCAAAACCTCAAAATAATAGTCCAATACAAAATACAAATAAAGTAATATGTTTTAAGTGTGGACGATATGGCCACTATAAGAAAGATTGTAGAGTAAAAGAAAAAATTAACAAGTTAGATATGAGCGAAGAATTAAGAGAACAAATAGCCAAGATTTTATTAGAATCCTCTGACGAAGAAGAGGAGATCATAGAAGAAATAAATAAAGATTCAGAAGAGGAATCTATAGAAGATTGTGACAAAGATAACTGTGGTGAAGAGTGTAGTTGTTGCTATCAAATCAACGTAATATCCAGTGAAACAAAACGTTGGAGATGGTAGATTTAATAGAAAATCCCGAAGAAAAATTTCATTGGCTAACTAAGATAAAAAATGAAATTTTAGAAACCGAAGATCGAGAACAAAAGAAAGATAAAGAGATCTTTACAGGCTATAATTTTAACAAAATTTTACAACGAGCAAAACAAGAAGAAAGAAAAATAACCATAAATGACCTTCATAGAGAAATAAAATTATTAAAAGAAGAAATACGTATAATAAAATTAGACTTAATAGAATTACAGGAGTCAAAAGCGGGTCAAAACTTTGTGGCTTCAACATCGGGCCAAGACTTTGTGGCTCAGGTAAAAGCCTACCAAGAAAAATGGAAGGTAAAAATAACGTTAAAAATAGGAAACTCTTTTCATAAAGAATTTACGGCCCTAATTGACTCTGGAGCCGATTTAAATTGTATACAAGAAGGATTAATACCTACTCAATACTATGAAAAAACTACTCAGCAACTCTGGTCTGCTAATAGTACAAAATTAGGAGTAGAATATAAACTAACAAATGCACAGATATGTAACAACGGAAAATGTTATAGAACAAATTTTATCCTTGCTAAAGAACTAAACGAAGATATAATCTTTTGAACCCCCTTTCTAACACAGATATATCCCTTTTCCGTAACAGAAAAAGGAATATCATCGGAAAATATATTATTTACTTTTTTAGATCCAAGAAAAGAAAAATAAATAAAAACCTTAAAAACCCAGGAAGAAGATTTTATTAGTCTGATAAAAAATAAAGATTCGCAAATAAAGTTTTTGAAAAAAGAGTTACAATATGAAAAAATAGAAAAGGATATAAAATTTAATAAGGATAAACTAGAAAATATCACAAACCAATTTAAAACAGAACTATGCGCCGAGATACCTACGGCTTTTTGGGGGTAGAAAAACTCACGAAGTAAGTCTCCCATATAATGATGATTTTAAAGAAACAGATATCCCTACTAAGGCAAAACCAGTTCAAATGAATCAAGAAACCCTAAAACTATGTAAAGAAGAAGTTAAAAGGTTTTTAGATAAGAAATTAATAAGGCCAAGTAAATCGCCATGGAGTTGCGCGGCCTTCTATGTTAATAACGCTAATGAAAAGGAAAGAGGAGAACCTCGCATGGTAATAAACTATAAACCCCTTAACAATGTATTAAAATGGATAAGATATCCTTTACCAAATAAACAAGAATTAATTAAAAATTTATACAATGCATTAATCTTTTCAAAATTCGATATGAAATCTGGCTATTATGAGATTAAGATAAATGAAAAAGATAAATATAAAACAGCCTTTGTAGTTCCCTTTGGACACTATGAATGGAACGTTATGCCCATGGGTTTAAAGAACGCTCCGTCCGAATTTCAAAACATAATGAATAATATACTATTACCATACTCAGAATTCGCGATTGTATATCTAGATGATGTATTAATATACTCTAATTCCCTGGAACAACATCTAAAACATTTAAGAACCTTTAAAGATTTAGTAAAAAGAAATGGACTGGTAATATCTAGTAAGAAAATGACAATAGGCGAGACAAAAATTAGATTTTTAGGCCATGAAATATGGCAAGGTAAGATAACACCTATAACTAGGAGTATAGAATTTGCAAAAAGGTTTCCTGATGAAATAACCAATAAAACTCAACTCCAAAGATTTTTAGGATGTTTAAATTATGTGTCAGATTTTATTCCTGAAATAAGAATAGTTGCTAGACCATTATATAAAAGGTTAAGAAAAAACCCAAAACCTTGGGAAACAGAACATACTATGGCTGTAAAGAAAATCAAAACCTTAGTAAATAATCTTCCCTGTTTAGGAATCCAAAATCCTGAAGCAGAACTAATAGTTGAGACAGACGCCTCTGAATTAGGATTCGGAGGAATATTAAAACAAAAAATAAAAAATTATCCCGAACAGATAATAAAATATCATTCTAGAGCATGGAATGAAACGCAACAAAAATATAGCACGGTTAAAAAGGAAATTCTTTCTATTGTTTTATGTATAACAAAATTTCAAAATTATTTAATAAACAAACCATTTCTATTACGAATAGATTGCAAATCTGCTAAAGAGATTTTAGAAAAGGATGTTAAAAATATTGTTTCAAAACAGATTTTTGCCAGATGGCAAAGTATTTTGTCTTGTTTTGATTTTAAAATAGAATTTATAAAAGGAGTTAATATCCTGATTTTTTAACAAGGGAATTTTTGCAGGGACATGGCTGAAAAATCAAAATCCCGGGGCTTATCGTTAGACGATTTTGCCCCTCTGGCCTCTAAAAAGTTAATAGAGTCAGGGACAAGTTCGTCCACTGCCTCAAAACTCTCTAAAAAGATCGATGGAAGGATTCTTCCCCCTTCTATCTCGTCCCCTTCAAAATTTACTGTGTTAGGGACACTTCCCGACACATCAAAAGATTCCTCAGTGGATTCTGTTTTAAAAGAGTCGTGTAAAACTCTGGCGGTCCTAGAACCCCATATGGAAGAGGTTGACCCCTCTCAAATAATCCCTAAATATTTTGCTCCCCAATGGGCTTGGATCCCATGGGAATCACTTAAAAAGACCAAAAGGTTTTATCAGTTAATACTAATAGATACCCGGTCCGCTGAGATTACCCCCGTATACGATAAAGATCAAACAACTACTTGCTTCTCTAAATTACGAATTAAAAGGATTTTATCCGAGAAAGACTGGAATCAAAAACCCATAACAGAGAAAAAAATTTCAAGGGTTTTTGAGCCGGCCTCATTCACCTATTTTGATTACCAGCAAGCCTGGTATAATATCCTGTATGATCTTAATAACCAGCACTCTTGGTATATTTCTTTTGATCACGTAAATGTATTAAGTACCGAGATTCCGGCCTGGTTTCAAGAATGGTTATGTTGGATTGGACCTACTAGAGCCATCCTCCCTCCACAAGTTTTAAAATATTATAATAATTACAAAGAGCTGAATCCAGAAATGCCGGCTCATCTTAAATTAATAAATTTCTGTTGTAAAATGGGAGTGGGATGGATCGTTCAGCATATATATGAGATTCATCAGCACAAACCTATACCATTTCCCCGGCACTTGTGTCTAAAAATAAAAATCTCTTGGTGGAAGAAATTTGACATAAAATTCCTAGACGAAAAATTTCGCCGATGGAAGAATGGTCCGATGACATCCCCAAAAACACCAGAAAAGCAAGCAGCAGCACAAAAAAAGCTTGCATCATTATCTAAAGGAAAGACTAAGGCAGAATTAAGAGCAACACTATTAGAGGCCTTATCCTCTCTTGGGTCAGATGATGAAGACGAAGAAAGTTGTTCTGATCCATTTTATCAGAACGAGGACGACTGCTATGGTCTGGACCTATAAAAGACAAAAGCTGCAGTTGGTAAAAGCAAAGTAACAAGACGGCACTCAACAAGCATCTTGGCACAAGCATCCAAATAAAGCCTAAAGGTGTGGTAGACCAGAAGTGACTCCACTATGACAACTGTAAAAGAAGAGACTCTTTCACAAGCGTGGCAGACAAGAAGTGACTCCACTCTGAATAAAGAAAGTCTCTGAATAGTGTAAAATAAAATTTTGAATTCCGCAGCTGAGCGAGAATTTGAAATCCGCCAGTTTGCAAGTTGTATAAATAGCACTAAGAATGCATTGAAGAAGGCAGAACTTAGGAAATCTTCATCCTAGAACTAAGTCATTACCTCTTTGCAATAGAATTCTAGTCTTGTATTCAAAAATCCGTGTAAAAACCCCATTCTGGAATATTCTTCAGAAGCTTGTAATATTTGTCAAAAGATCAAAGAATTGCTTAATACCCTGTCTTTGTAAGTCTTTCTTCTTAAAATTACTATGTTTTCACTATATGAAATTGTTTTACATTCTCCTTCTTCCGATCTTCTTCTTCCATTCTCCTTCTTCCGATCTTCTTCTTCCATTCTCCTTCTTCCGATCTTCTTCGTCTATTCTCCTTCTTCCATTCTTCTTCTTCCCATCTTCTTCTTCCATTCTTCTTCTTCCGATCTTCTGCTTCCATTCTTCTTCCTCCAATCTTCTTCTTCCATTCTTCTTTTTCCGACCTTCTTCTTTCGATCTTCTTCTTCCATTCTTCTTCTTCCATGCTTCTTGTTTAGAGCTTCTTCTTCCATTCTTGTTCTTCCAACCTCCATCTTCCATACTTCTTCTTCCGACCTTCTTCTTCCCTTCATCTTCTTACGATCTTCCGATCTTCTTCTTCTTCCATTCTTCTTCTTCCATGCTTCTTGTTTAGAGCTTCTTCTACCACTCTTGTTCTTCCAACCTCCATCTTCCATTCTTCTTCTTCCATTCTCCTTCTTCCGATCTTCTTCTTCCATTCTCCTTCTTCCGATCTTATTCTTCCATTCTCCTTCTTTCGATCTTCTTCGTCTATTCTCCTTCTTCCGATCTTCTTCTTCCATTCTTTTTCTTCCATTCTCCTTCTTCCGATCTTCTGCTTCCATTCTTCTTCCTCTGATCTTCTTCTTCCATTCTCCTTCTTTCGATCTTCTGCGTCCATTCTTCTTCCTCCGATCTTTTTGTTCCATTCTTCTTTTCCGACCTTCTTCTTTCGATCTTCTTGTTCCATTCTTCTTCTACCATGCTTCTTGTTTAGAGCTTCTTCTTCCATTCTTGTTCTTCCAACCTCCATCTTCCATACTTCTTCTTCCGACCTTCTTCTTCCCTTCATCTTCTTACGATCTTCCGATCTTCTTCTTCCATTCTTGTTCTTCCAACCTCCATCTTCCATTCTTCTTCTTCCATTCTCCTTCTTCCGATCTTCTTCTTCCATTCTCCTTCTTCCGATCTTATTCTTCCATTCTCCTTCTTTCGATCTTCTTCGTCTATTCTCCTTCTTCCGATCTTCTTCTTCCATTCTTTTTCTTCCATTCTCCTTCTTCCGATCTTCTGCTTCCATTCTTCTTCCTCTGATCTTCTTCTTCCATTCTCCTTCTTTCGATCTTCTGCGTCCATTCTTCTTCCTCCGATCTTTTTGTTCCATTCTTCTTTTCCGACCTTCTTCTTTCGATCTTCTTGTTCCATTCTCCTTCTTCCATGCTTCTTGTTTAGAGCTTCTTCTTCCATTCTTGTTCTTCCAACCTCCGTCTTCCATACTTCTTCTTCCCTTCATCTTCTTACGATCTTCCGATCTTCTTCTTCCATTCTTCTTCTTTCGATCTTCTTCTTCCATTCTTCTTCTTCCATGCTTCTTGTTGAGAGCTTCTTCTTCCATTCTTGTTCTTCCAACCTCCATCTTCCATTCTTCTTCTTCCATTCTCCTTCTTCCGATCTTCTTCTTGCATTCTTCTTCTTCTGACGATCTTCTTCTGCCATTCTTCTTCTTCCGATCTTCTTTTTCCATTCTTCTTCTTCCATGCTTCTTCTTTTGATCTTCTTCTTCCATTCTTCTTCTTCCAATCTTCTTCTTCCATACTTCTTCTTCCAATCTTATTCTTCCATGCTTTTTGTTTTTATCTTCTTCTTCCATTCTTCTTCTTCCCATCTTCTTCTTTCATTCTTCTACCTCCAATATTCTTCTTCCATTGTTCTTCTTTTGATCGTCTTCTTCCATTCTTCTTCTTCTTCCGATCTTCTTGTTCCATTCTTGTTCTTCCGATCATCTTCTTCCATTCTTCTTCTTTCGATCTATTTCTTCCATTCTCCTTCTTCCGATCTTCTTCTTCCATTCTTCTTCTTCCGACCTTCCTCTTGCATTCTTCTTCTTCCGATCTTCTTTTGATCGTCTTCTTCCATTCTTCTTCTTCTTCCGATCTTCTTGTTCCATTCTTGTTCTTCCGATCATCTTCTTCCATTCTTCTTCTTTCGATCTATTTCTTCCATTCTCCTTCTTCCGATCTTCTTCTTCGATTCTTCTTCTTCCGACCTTCCTCTTGCATTCTTGTTCTTCCGATCTTCTTCTTCCATTCTTCTTCTTCCGATCTTCGTCTTTCATTCTTCTTCTTCCATTCTTCATCTTTCGATCTTATTCTTCTGATCTTCTTCTTCCATTCTTCTTCTTCCCTTCTTCTTCCTCCAATCTTCTTCTTCCATTCTTTTTCTTCCATTCTTCTTCTTCCGATCATCTTCTTCCATTCGTCGTCTTCCGATCTTCTTCTTCTGATCTTCTTCTTCCGATCTTCTTCTTGCATACTTCTTCTTCCGACCTTCTTCTTCCCTTCATATTCTTAGGATCTTCCGATCTTCTTCTTCCATTCTTCTTCTTCCATTCTTCTTCTTTCGATCTTCTTCTTCCATGCTTCTTGTTTAGAGCTTCTTCTTCCACTCTTGTTCTTCCAACCTCCATCTTCCATTCTCCTTCTTCCGATCTTCTTCTTCCATTCTCCTTCTTCCGATCTTCTTCTTCCATTCTCCTTCTTTCGATCTTCTTCTTCCATTCTCCTTCTTCCGATCTTCTTCGTCTATTCTCCTTCTTCCGATCTTTTTCTTCCATTCTTCTTCTTCCCATCTTCTTCTTCCATTCTCCTTCTTCCGATCTTCTGCGTCCATTCTTCTTCCTCCGATCTTCTTCTTCCATTCTTCTTCTTCCGACCTTCTTCTTTCGATCTTCTTCTTCCATTCTTCTTCCTCCATGCTTCTTGTTTAGAGCTTCTTCTTCCATTCATGTTCTTCCAACCTCCATCTTGCATACTTCTTCTTCCGACCTTCTTCTTCCCTTCATCTTCTTACGATCTTCTGATCTTCTTCTTCTATTCTTCTTCTTCCATTCTTCTTCTTTCGATCTTCTTCTTCCATTCTTCTTCTTTCGATCTTCTTCTTCAAATCTTCTTCTTCCATGCTTCTTGTTTAGAGCTTCTTCTTCCACTCTTGTTCTTCCAACCTCCATCTTCCATTCTTCTTCTTCCATTCTCCTTCTTCCGATCTTCTTCTTCCATTCTTCTTCTTCCGATCTTCTTCTTCCATTCTTCTTCTTCCCATCTTCTTCCTCCATTCTTCTTTTCCCATCTTCTGCTTCCATTCTTCTTCCTCCGATCTTCTTCTTCCATTCTTCTTCTTCTGACCTTCTTCTCTCGATCTTCTTCTTCCATTCTTCTTCTTCCATGCTTCTTGTTTAGAGCTTCTTCTTCCATTCTTCTTCTTCCAACCTCCATCTTCCATACTTCTTCTTCCGACCTTCTTCTTCCCTTCATCTTCTTACGATCCTCCGATCTTCTTCTTCTTCCATTCTTCTTCTTTCGATCTTCTTCTTCCATTCTTCTTCTTCCATGCTTCTTGTTTAGAACTTCTTCTTGCACTCTTGTTCTTCCAACCTCCATCTTCCATTCTTCTTCTTCCATTCTCCTTCTTCCGATCTTCTTCTTCCATTCTCCTTCTTCCGATCTTCTTCTTCCATTCTCCTTCTTCCGATCTTCTTATTCCATTCTCCTTCTTCCGATCTTCTTCTTCCATTCTCCTTCTTCCGATCTTCTTCTTCCATTCTTCTTCTTCCCATCTTCTTCTTCCATTCTTCTTCTTCCCATCTTCTGCTTCCATTCTTCTTCCTCCGATCTTCTTCTTCCATTATTCTTCTTCCGACCTTCTTCTTTCGATTTTCTTCTTTTTCCATGCTTCTTGTTTAGAGCTTCTTCTTCCATTCTTGTTCTTCAGACCTCCATCTTCCATACTTCTTCCTCCGACCTTCTTCTTCCCTTCATCTTCTTACGATCTTCCGATCTTCCTCTTCTATTCTTCTTCTTCCATTCTTCTTCTTTCGATCTTCTTCTTCCATTCTTCTTCTTTCGATCTTCTTCTTCCATTCTTCTTCTTTCGATCTTCTTCTTCCATTCTTCTTCTTCCATGCTTCTTGTTTAGAGCTTCTTCTTCCACTCTTGTTCTTCCAACCTCCATCTTCCATTCTTCTTCTTCCATTCTCCTTCTTCCGATCTTCTTCTTCCATTCTCCTTCTTCCAATCTTCTTCTTCCGTTCTCCTTCTTCCGATCTTCTTCTTCCATTCTCCTTCTTCCGATCTTCTTCATCTATTCTCCTTCTTCCGATCTTCTTCTTCCATTCTTCTTCTTCCCATCTTCTTCTTCCATTCTTCTTCTTCCCATCTTCTGCTTCCATTCTTCTTCCTCCGATCTTCTTCTTCCATTCTTCTTCTTCCGACCTTCTTCTTTCGATCTTCTTCTTTTTCCATGCTTCTTGTTTAGAGCTTCTTCTTCCATTCTTGTTCTTCAGACCTCCATCTTCCATACTTCTTCCTCCGACCTTCTTCTTCCCTTCATCTTCTTACGATCTTCCGATCTTCCTCTTCTATTCTTCTTCTTCCATTCTTCTTCTTTCGATCTTCTTCTTCCATTCTTCTTCTTTCGATCTTCTTCTTCCATTCTTCTTCTTTCGATCTTCTTCTTCCATTCTTCTTCTTCCATGCTTCTTGTTTAGAGCTTCTTCTTCCACTCTTGTTCTTCCAACCTCCATCTTCCATTCTTCTTCTTCCATTCTCCTTCTTCCGATCTTCTTCTTCCATTCTTCTTCTTCCGATCTTCTTCTTCAATTCTTCTTCTTCCCATCTTCTTCTTCCATTCTTCTTTTCCCATCTTCTGCTTCCATTCTTCTTCCTCCGATCTTCTTCTTCCATTCTTCTTATTCTGACCTTCTTCTCTCGATCTTCTTCTTCCATTCTTCTTCTTCCATGCTTCTTGTTTAGAGCTTCTTCTTCCATTCTTGTTCTTCCAACCTCCATCTTCCATACTTCTTCTTCCGACCTTCTTCTTCCCTTCATCTTCTTACGATCCTCCGATCTTCTTCTTCTTCCATTCTTCTTCTTTCGATCTTCTTCTTCCATTCTTCTTCTTCCATGCTTGTTGTTTAGAACTTCTTCTTGCACTCTTGTTCTTCCAACCTCCATCTTCCATTCTTCTTCTTCCATTCTCCTTCTTCCGATCTTCTTCTTCCATTCTCCTTCTTCCAATCTTCTTCTTCCATTCTCCTTCTTCCGATCTTCTTCTTCCATTCTCCTTCTTCCGATCTTCTTCATCTATTCTCCTTCTTCCGATCTTCTTCTTCCATTCTTCTTCTTCCCATCTTCTTCTTCCATTCTTCTTCTTCCGATCTTCTGTGTCCATTGTTCTTCCTCCGATCTTCTTCTTCCATTCTTCTTCTTCCGACCTTCTTCTTTCGATCTTCTTCTTCCATTCTTCTTCTTCCATGCTTCTTGTTTAGAGCTTCTTCTTCCATTCTTGTTCTTCCAACCTCCATCTTCCATAGTTCTTCTTCCGACCTTCTTCTTCCCTTCATCTTCTTACGATCTTCCGATCTTCTTCTTCCATTCTTCTTCTTTTGATCTTCTTCTTCCAATCTTATTCTTCCATGCTTCTTGTTTAGAGCTTCTTCTTCCACTCTTGTTCTTCCAACTTCCATCTTGCATTCTTCTTCTTCCATTCTCCTTCTTCCGATTTTCTTCTTCCGTTCTCCTTCTTCCGATCTTCTTCTTCCATTCTCCTTCTTCCGATCTTCTTCGTCTATTCTCCTTCTTCCGATCTTCTTCTTCCATTCAACTTCTTCCCATCTTCTTCTTCCATTTTTCTTCTACCGATCTTCTGCGTCCATTCTTCTTCCTCCGATCTTCTTCTTCCATTCTTCTTCTTCCGACCTTCTTCTTTTGATCTTCTTCTTCCATTCTTCTTCTTCCATGCTTCTTGTTTAGAGCTTCTTGTTCCATTCTTGTTCTTCCAACCTCCATCTTCCATACTTCTTCTTCCGACCTTCTTCTTCCCTACATCTTCTTACGATCTTCCGATCTTCTTCTTCTATTCTTGTTCTTCCATTCTTCTTCTTTCGATCTTCTTCTTCCATTCTTCTTCTTTCGATCTTCTTTTTCCATTCTTCTTCTTTCGATCTTCTTCTTCCATTCTTCTTCTTTCGATCTTCTTCTTCCATTCTTTTTCTTTCGATCTTCTTCTTCCATTCTTCTTCTTTCGATCTTCTTCTTCCATTCTTCTTCTTCCATGCTTCTTGTTTAGAGCTTCTTCTTCCACTCTTGTTCTTCCAACCTCCATCTTCCATTCTTCTTCCTCCATTCTCCTTCTTTCGATCTTCTTCCTCCATTCTCCTTCTTCCAATCTTCTTCTTCCATTCTCCTTCTTCCGATCTTCTTCTTCCATTCGCCTTCTTCCGATCTTCTTCTTCCATTCTCCTTCTTCTGATCTTCTTCTTCTATTCTCCTTCTTCCGATCTTCTTCTTCCATTCTTCTTATTCCTATCTTCTTCTTCCATTCTTCTTCTTCCGATCTTCTGCTTCCATTCTTCTTATTCTGACCTTCTTCTTTCGATCGTCTTCTTCCATTCTTCTTCCTCCATGCTTCTTGTTTAGAGCTTCTTCTTCCATTCTTGTTCTTCCAACCTCCATCTTCCATACTTCCTCTTCCAACCTTCTTCTTCCCTTCATCTTCTTACGATCTTCCGATCTTCTTCTTCCATTCTTCTTCTTTCGATCTTCTTCTTCCATTCTTCTTCTTTCGATCTTCTTCTTCCATTCTTCTTCTTTCGATCTTCTTGTTCCATTCTTCTTCTTCCCATCTTCTTCTTCCATTCTTCTACCTCCGATCTTCTTCTTCCATTCTTCTTCTTTTGATCGTCTTCTTCCATTCTTCTTCTTCTCCCGATCTTCTTATTCCATTCTTGTTCTTCCGAACATCTTCTTCCATTCTTCTTCTTTCGATCTATTTCTTCCATTCTCCTTCTTCCGATCTTCTTCTTCCATTCTTCTTCTTCCGACCTTCCTCTTGCATTCTTCTTCTTCCGATCTTCTTCTTCCATTCTTCTTCTTCCGATCTTCGTCTTTCATTCTTCATCTTCCATTCTTCATCTTTCAATCTTATTCTTCTGATCTTCTTCTTCTATTCTTCTTCTTCCCTTCTTTTTCCTCCAATCTTCTTCTTCCATTTTTCTTCTTCTGATCATCTTCCTTCATTCGTCGTCTTCCGATCTTCGTCTTCTGATCTTCTTCTTCCGATCTTCTTCTTCCATTCTTGTTCTTCCAACCTCCATCTCCCATACTTCTTCTTCCGACCTTCTTCTTCCCTTCATCTTCTTACGATCTTCTGATCTTCCGATCTTCTTCTTCTATTCTTCTTCTTCCATTCTTCTTCTTTCGATCTTCTTCTTCCATTCTTCTTCTTTCGATCTTCTTCTTCCATGCTTCTTGTTTAGAGCTTCTTCTTCCACTCTTGTTCTTCCAACCTCCATCTTCCATTCTTCTTCTTCCATTCTCCTTCTTCCGATCTTCTTCTTCCATTCTCCTTCTTCCGATCTTCTTCTTCCATTCTCCTTCTTTCGATCTTCTTCGTCTATTCTCCTTCTTCCGATCTTCTTCTTCCCATCTTCTTCTTCCATTCTTCTTCTTCCCATCTTCTGCTTCCATTCTTCTTCCTCCGATCTTCTTCTTCCATTCTTCTTCTTCCGACCTTCTTCTTTCGATCTTCTTCTTCCATTCTTCTTCTTCCATGCTTCTTGTTTAGAGCTTCTTCTTCCATTCTTGTTCTTCCAACCTCCATCTTCCATACTTCTTCTTCCGACCTTCTTCTTCCCTTCATCTTCTTACAATCTTCCGATCTTCTTCTTCCTTTCTTCTTCTTTCGATCTTCTTCTTCCATTCTTCTTCTTTCGATCTTCTTCTTCCATTCTTCTTCTTTCGATCTTCTTCTTCCATTCTTCTTCTTCCATGCTTCTTGTTTAGAGCTTCTTCTTCCATTCTTGTTCTTCCAACCTCCATCTTCCATTCTTCTTCTTCCATTCTCCTTCTTCCGATCTTCTTCTTGCATTCTTCTTCTTCTGACGATCTTCTTCTGCCATTCTTCTTCTTCCGATCTTCTTTTTCCATTCTTCTTCTTCCATGCTTCTTCTTTTGATCTTCTTCTTCCGATCTTCTTCTTCCATTCTTCTTCTTACGATCTTCTTCTGCCATTTTTCTTCTTCCGATCTTCTTCTTCCATTCTTCTTCTTCCAATCTTCTTCTTCCATGCTTTTTGTTTTTATCTTCTTCTTCCATTCTTCTTCTTCCCATCTTCTTCTTCCATTCTTCTACCTCCGATCTTCTTCTTCCATTCTTCTTCTTTTGATCGTCTTCTTCCATTCTTGTTCTTCTTCCGATCTTCTTGTTCCATTCTTGTTCTTCCGATCATCTTCTTCCATTCTTCTTCTTTCGATCTATTTCTTCCATTCTCCTTCTTCCGATCTTCTTCTTCCATTCTTCTTCTTCCGACCTTCCTCTTGCATTCTTCTTCTTCCGATCTTCTTCTTCCATTCTTCTTCTTCTGGTCTTCGTCTTTCATTCTTCTTCTTCCATTCTTCATCTTTCGATCTTATTCTTCTAATCTTCTTCTTCCTCCAATCTTCTTCTTCCATTCTTTTTCTTCCATTCTTCTTCTTCCGATCATCTTTTTCCATTCGTCGTCTTCCGATCTTCGTCTTCTGATCTCGAATTTTCTTCTGACCTTCTTCTTCCCTTCATCTTCTTACGATCTTCCGATTTTCTTCCATTCTTCTTCTTTCGATCTTCTTCTTCCATTACCGGGAACACCCTTACCGGCTGACCAACGCTCCTCACTAAACCAATGCTCATTACGTTATAGAGTTAATTAAACTATTATCTTAAAGATTGGAGCAGGAGAGATTACACAGCAGAAATATAGTGCATAAAATAATAATCATATAACAGTCACCAGCCAAGCGTCCTCAGATATCCTCTCGGATCAGTCGCCACCAGCACCGATAAAGTGCTAATGGCTCTGATACCAGTTGATACAGAGTCCAGGCGGAATATATTAAAAGCGTGTAAAACAATTTCATATAGTGAAAACATAGTAATTTTAAGAAGAAAAACTTACAAAGACAGGGTATTAAGCAATTCTTTGATCTTTTGACAAATATTACAAGCTTATGAAGAATATTCCAGAATGGGGTTTTTACACGGATTTTTGAATACAAGACTAGAATTCTATTGCAAAGAGGTAATGACTTAGTTCTAGGATGAAGATTGCCTAAGTTCTGCCTTCTTCAATAAGAAGAGGATCGGAAATAGAAGAATGGAAGAAGAGGATCGGAAGAAGAAGAATGGAAGAAGAAGAATGGAAGTAGACGATCAGAAGAAGAAGAATGGAAGAAGAAAATCGTAAGAAGAAGAATGGAAGAAGAAGATCGGAAGAAGAAGAATGGAAGCAGAAGATCGGAAGAAGAAGAATGGAAGAAGAAGATCGGAAGAAGAAGAATGGAAGTAGAAGATCGAAAGAAGAAGAATGGAAGAAGAAGATCGGAAGTCAAAGAATGGAAGAATTGAAGAAGAAGATCAGAGTTACAGGAATGAAAGAAGAAGATCGGAAGAAGAAGAATGGAAGAAGAAGATCGCAAGAAGAAGAATGGAAAAAGAAGATCGGAAGCAGAAGAGTGGAAGAAGAAGATGGGAAGAAGAAGACTGGAAGAAGAAGATCGGAACAAGAAGAATGGAAGAAGAAGATCAAAGGAAGAAGAATGGAAGAAGAGGATCGGAAGTGGATGAATGGAAGAAGAAGAAGGGAAGAAGAAGATCGTAAGTTGAAGAATGGTAGAAGAAGATCGGAAGCAGATGAATGGAAGAAGAAGATCGGAAGAAGAAGAATGGAAGAAGAAGACCGGAAGAAAAAGAATGGAAGAAGAGGATGAGAAGAAGAAGAATGGAAGAAGAAGATCGGAAGAAGAAGAATGGAAGAAGAATGGAGGAAGAAGATCAGAAGTGGAAGAAACGAAGAAGAAGAATGGAAGAAGAAGATCGGAACAAGAAGAATGGAAGAAGAAGATCGGAAGAAGAAGAATGGAAGAAGAAGATCGGAAGAAGAAGAATGGAAGAAGAGGATCGGAAGTAGAAGAATGGAAGAAGAGGATTGGAAGAAGAAGAATTGAAGAAGAAGAATGGAAGTAGACGATCAGAACAAGGAGATCGCAAGAAGAAGAATGGAATAAGAAGATTGGAAGCAGAAAAGTGGAAGAAGAAGAATGGAAGAAGAAGATCAAAAGAAGAAGAATGGAACATGAAGATCGAAAGAAGAAGAATGGAAGAAGAAGATCGGAAGTGGAGGAATAGAAGAAGAAGAATGGAAGAAGAAGATCGGAAGTGGAGGAATAGAAGAAGAAGAATGGAAGAAGAAGATCGGAAGTGGAGGAATAGAAGAAGAAGAATGGAAGAAGAAGATCGGAAGAAGAATAATGGAAGAAGAAGATTGGAAAAAGAAGAATGGAAGAAGAAGATGGGAAGAAGAAGATGGGAAGAAGAAGAATGGAAGAAGAAGAGGGGAAGAAGAAGAATGGAAGAAGAAGATGGGAAGAAGAAGAATGGAAGAAGAAGATGGGAAGAAGAACAATGACAGAACAAGATCGGAACAACAAGAATGGAAGAAGAAGATCGGAAGAAAAAGAATGGGACAAGAAGATCAGAGGAAGAAGAAGAATGGGAGAAGAAGATGGGAAGAAGAAGGATGGAAGAAGAAGAATGGAAGTAGAAGAATGGAAGAAGAAGATGGGAAGAAGAAGAATGGAAAAAAAAGACCGGAACAAGAAGAATGGAAGAAGAAGAATGGTTGAAGAAGATCGGAAGAAGAAGAATGGAAGAAGACGATCGGAAGAAGAAGATCCGAAGAAGACGATCGGAAGAAGAAGATCGGAAGAAGACGATCGGAAGAAGAGGATCGGAAGAAGAAGAATGGAAGAAGAAGAATGGAAGTAGAACATCGGAAGAAGAAGAATGCAAGAAGAAGATCGGATGTGGAAGAATGGCAGAAGAACAATGGAAGAAGAAGATCGGAAGAAGAATAATGGAAGTAGAAGAATGGAAGAAGAAGATCGGAACAAGAAGAATGGAAGAAGAAGATCGGAAGAAGAAGAATGGAAGTAGAAGATCGGAAGAAGAAGAATGGAAGAAGAAGATCAAAAGAAGAAGAATGGAAGTAGAAGTTCGGAAGAAGAAGAATGGAAAAAGAAGATCGGAAGAAGAAGAATGGAAGAAGAAGATCGGAAGAAGAAGATTGGAAGAAGAAGATCCGAAGAAGAAGAATGGAAGAAGAAGATTGGAAGTCGAAGGATGGAAGAATGGAAGAAGAAGATCAGAGTTACAGGAATGGAAGAAGAAGATCGGAAGAAGAAAATCGCAAGAAGAAGAAAGGAAGAAGAAGAGTGGAAGAAGAGGAATGGAAGAAGAAGATCGGAAGAAGAAGAATGGAAGAAGAAGATCGGAAGTGGAGGAATAGAAGAAGAATAATGGAAGAAGAAGATCGGAAGAAGAAGAATGGAAGAAGAAGATTGGAAAAAGAAGAATGGAAGAAGAAGATGGGAAGAATAAGATTGGAAGAAGAAGATGGGAAGAAGAAGAATTTAAGAAGAAGATGGGAAGAAGAATCGAAGAAGAAGATGGGAAGAAGAAGAATGGAAGAAGAAGATGGGAAGAAGAAGAGTGGAAGAAGAAGATGGGAAGAAGAATGGAAGAAGAAGATGGGAAGAAGAAGAATGGAAGAAGAAGATGGGAAGAAGAAGAAGAATGGAAGAAGAAGATGGGAAGAAGAAGAATGGCAGAACAAGATCGGAAGAAGAAGAATGGAAGAAGAAGATCGGAAGAAGAAGAATGAAAGAAGAAGATCGAAAGTCGAAGAATGGAGGAAGTAGAATGGAAGAAAAGGATCGGAAGAAGAAGAACGGAAAAAGAAGATCGGAAGAAGAAGAATGGAAGAATAAGAATGGAAGAAGAATATCGGAAGAAGAAGAATGGAAGAAGAAGATTGGAAGAACAAGAATGGAAGAAAAAGATCGGAAAAACAAGAATGGAAGAAGAAGATCGGAAGAACAAGAATGGAAGAAGAAGATTGGAAGAAGAAGTTCGGAAGAAGAAGTATGTGGAAGAAGAAGTTCGGAAGAAAAAGAATGGAAGAAGAAGATCAGAGGAAGAAGAATGGAAGCGGAAGATCAGAAGAAGAAGAATGGAAGAAGAAGATCGGAAGAAGAAGAATGGAAGACGAAGATCGGAAGAAGAAGATCGGCAGAAGAAGAATTGAAGAAGTAGATCGGAAGTAGAAGAATGGAAGAAGAAGATCGTAGGAAGAAGAATGGAAGAAGAAGAATGGTAGATGAAGATGGTAAGAAGAAGAATGGAAGAAGAAGATCGGAAGAAGAAGAACGGAAGAAGAAGAATGGAAGAAGAAGATTAGAAGAAGAAGAATGGAAGAGGAAAATCAGAGGAAGAAAAATGGAAGAGGAAGATCAGAAGAAGAAGAATGGAAGAAGAAGATCGGAAGAAGAAGATCGGCAGAAGAAGAATTGAAGAAGAATATCGAAGAAGAAGAATGGAAGAAGAAGATCGTTGGAAGAAGAAGAATGGTAGAAGAAGATCGGAAGAAGAAGAATGGAAGAAGAAGATGAGAAGAAGAAGAATGGAACAAGAAGATCGGAAGAAGACGAATGGAACAAGAAGATCGGAAGAAGAAGAATGGAACAAGAAGATCGGAAGAAGACGAATGGAAGAAGAAGATCGGAAGAAGAAAAATGGAAGAAGAAGATCGGAAGAAGAAGAATTGAAGAAGAAGATCGAAGGTCAAAGAATGGAAGAAGAAGATTGGAACGAGAAGAATGAAAGAAGAAGATCGGAAGAAGAAGAATGGAAGAAGAAGATGGTAAGAAGAAGAATCGAAGAAGAACAATGGAAGAAGAAGATCAGAACTGGAAGAATGGAAGAAGAACAATGGAAGAAGAAGATCGGAAAAAGAAGAATGGAAGAAGAACATCTGAAGAAGAAGAATGGAAGATGATGGAAGAGGGCCAAGCTCAAACCCAAGTTCAGGCCCAACACAAGGTCCATGGCCAAGCACATTCACGCCCAAATGAGTCAAGCCACGGATGGGAGGGAGAAGACCTTGTACATGCTTCTTGGAGGCCCATTAGGGGTAGCTTAGTAGATTAGTGTAGTGTAGAAAGCAAAACTTGCTCACTTAGGAGTGTGCTATCAAAAAGGTGCCCTTAGCAATAGAAGGAGGGGTGTGCTAGCAAATAGGTGCCTTTAGCAAAAGAAGGAGGGGTGTACTATCAAATGTTGCATTTTTGACCTATCTTCTAGAATATTAGGATGATGGTGTGGTTTGACTAAAGTCAATACCCTAGGCAGCCCCAACATTTTGTATTTCCATCCCTACTCTTTAAGCTTGCTCACCAAGGCTCCTAAATCTATAAATAAGGAGGCCTACGTCATGTATTTTCAAGATTAATTTGAGTAAAGTTATGCTGCCAAATTTGTGCCATACTTACTCCCTTGCCTAAATCTCTTGATTTATGGTTTTAATCTTCACTCCTTCACCACCAAAGAGAGCTGGCCAAACCTCTCTCATTTTCATACACTTCATGCACCTTCAAGATCACCATCACTCCTAGGAGGGTCTTGCTCATTTCAACCATTGCTTCCGCACCATCTTCAACATCCAAAGGAGAGCTCAACATGTGAAGGCCATCATTTGGTATCATGAGCTATGGTTCTTCAAAGATGAGTGTCTCTTCATTTTATTTTTTTTGAGTTCTTCTTTTCTCCAAGTTGTTTATCTTTATTCCAAGTTGTCTTGCTTTTTTTTTGTGTTTTAATATGATTTGAATGCTTGTTTATTCATTTTGATCCTGCCGCGGACTTGAACGTGGAGGATGTGCCTCGTCACTCCTTCGTCTAGCCTCCTGCAATTGCGTGTTCTGCAAGAACGCTCCAAGAATCGTCACTGGACCTCCAAACGATGCCTGCAAAACAACGTAAACGGCGCCTCTAGCGGCCGTGTGCACTCCGACGCTCATGTCAGGCAACAGGAACACCAAAAACTCTCACTGAATCTCTCTATGAGACTTGTGTGTGCTCAAATCCACTTTCTCTCTCTCTTTGTTACTCCCTTCTGTATCACTGTGCAACGTGTATAAATGCTCCCACAATGACCCAGAAGAGTGAGTGGTGACTGTTGTGTAACTTGTGTGTAAACTGTGTAAGCTTGTAATCTGAAAAGAACCCTCCCTTACCTTACATGACGTGGAGTGCTTTATACCTGGGTCGCGCCTCTCTCCCAGATGGTGACACGTGGAGGCATGCAGCTGGCATCTACCGTACACGCGTCACACCTGGAGGGCTTCTGCGCTTCTCTCTGTGCGGGCCGCATGCTCCCAGGAGAGCGCCAGGTGTGGCTGGTCTAAACTCACTCGCCAGGCGCATCCTACCTGCATGGCCTCGCCGTACGTCCTCTGAGTGGGCATCATGCGAGGTGCATGCGTAACGTTCTCGCTGGGAACCTTGGTCCCAGCTTAACACGCGTTGGCAAGAACCCCGATGACCGATCGCCCTCTGCATGCACTTACGACCGATCGCCCTCTGCACACACTTACGACCGATTGCCCTCTGCACGCACTAACGCCCGATCGCGCTCTTCATGCACTAACGCCCGACCGATGCCTTATAACTTTCCCCCAAGGACCGGGCGGTGCCTCATAACTTTCCCCCGACGACCGAGTGGTGCCTCATAACTTCACGCTCTGCTTCCAGGCGCTTATCTATGCTCTGAACTGGGAGTGGTGGCCACTTGGTATCTGACTACCGATCACCGTTCTAGGTGATCTCCTCCCTGACTTGCTCTTTCTACCACGTGCCACCCTGTGCATGGTCCACGTGGTCAACTGCTGCTGACGTCATCAACTACTGATGACCGACCGGATCACATTTCATTTGGTGGGTTTGTTCAAACTTGTGCTTGAACATCTATTTTCAATTTTGTGTAGGATTCTTGATATATTTGTGTTGCTGTTTTTATTTTTAGGTATTTGAGTCTTGCTTGAAATTTCATTTGGGTCATATGATGTTCTTGAGTCTTTTCATTTTATGAATCCATAAGTTTTGTCTAAGTCATGTGTTTCCATATTTGTCATCAAATCCTAGTAGTACTCTTTTTGTTTTATTTGTTTCTTGTTTTTGGTCTGAATGTTTGATCTGAAATTTGTTTTATGTTGATCCTTTGGTGCATTTTTAATTTTAGTTTGAGTTCTTATTTGTGTGTTAGATCCACACAAATTCCATCATATTAACTCCATTGTGTTTTTGAGGTATATCATTCTGTTTTTGATTCCAGTTTTCAGAACCCCTGTTTTCACATTTCTGTGCTGACTGTTTTGTCTTATGAAAATTACATACATCATCAAAAATTTCTGAGCCTCTGGATTTCACAAATTTGAGGTGTTAGCAAAAGGACAAAAGAAGAACCATCTGAAAAAAAGAAATAGAAAAAAAAAGATAAATATTACAAAATAAATGTGCAATCCTGACGTTCTAGCTGGCAGCTCTGAGCACTGATTTTATAAAATTTACCAAAATTAATTGGTACATGCGTTTGGAGTGAAACCAACGCCAAAAGTTTGTTAAGATCTTGTTCTCATTGTGTCTCAATTTTCAGAAGCAAATACAAAAGGGTCAGCTCAGCATAAATCTTTTAAAGATACGCTTTCTGGACCACAACAATATGTGCTTTTCTGTGGTGCTGTTTTTTTGGTTTTTAAATCAAATCTAGTGCTATTCCTAGGTTCCTTTTTGTGTGCCATCCATTATTTGAGTACCTTTTATTTGCTTGTCTAATTTCATTTGAACTCTTTCTAGTTGTGTCACATTTAATTCCATTTGTGTGGTACTGTTTTTCAAATTAATTTGTTTCTTGCTTCTTTCTTTGGCCTCTAAGCTTGTTGGTGGATTAAATATCAATTGGTACTTGTTGAGTGGGAATTTGACTTGAGGGGAGTCTAGCTTGCTTAATAGGTGCTGGATTGAAGATTTTATTGACCTAATTCCAAGAGGAACAAAGGCAAAGGGCAGCAACAAACACCATACTACAAATACACCACACACTTTGGAAGGCCCAACAAGTAGAAGAGCAACAAAAGGGGTGCAAATAGTAAAAGCAACAAAGGGAGTGTCATTTAATTTCTTTGCAATCTTGCTTGTGTTAATTACTTGTTAATCACGCAATTAGTCGGTGAGTGTGTCTTCAAGGGCTCCAAGTGTCCAAGAAGCCTCACCTAGGGCCGTCTAGCTTAATTTGTTTTTGTTAATTGCTTTAATTGAACCAACTTGCTTTAATCACTTTGTTAATTTCTTGTTTAATCTTGTTTAAGGCTTTGGTAATTTGCTTCATTTGCTAGATAGCTTGCATTGTTTTCTTGCATTAAAAATTTGATTTCTTCATCCTCATTGTGTTCTAAGTGTTTTACCTAAAGAAGGACTTGTGTAAAGGTTTTGGAGGGATAGTTTTTGGCTAAGGCAAGAAGACTTGGTATTTAAGTAGTCCATTGTGACTCACCTCTCTTACCTGGAAAGCTACCTTCATTAACTTTCCTCTTCTTTCTTAAAAGTAAAACATTTCTATACACAAAGTTCTAGTCATGTCTACTCACTCTTCCAAGTCCATTGAAAGTGATGTAAGGTCCATAAAATCTCTTTTGAAACAACTTGCCAAGGATGTACAACATCTTTCATATAGACAATTGGAAAATGAATCTAAAATCAATGAATTGGCTAGAGCAAGGAAAGAGAAATCACAAAATTCAAAAAAATCTCATTCACATGCATCTCATTCTCAACTCCAAGAGTCTCTAGGAGAGGTAAGCATTAGAAACCATGAGTATTACCAACCACCACCTAGAAGACTTAGGCAAAGAAAGGAAGAAGCCCCAAGGGAAGTAAGGGTAGACCTACCACATTTCTATGGTAAGGACAATGTAGAAGTTTACCTAGATTGGGAAATGAAAGTGGAACAACTCTTTGCTTGTCATAGGGTGAGTGAAGAGAGAAAGGTACCCTTAGCCACCCTTATTTTTCAAGGAAATGCCATGTATTGGTGGACCTCTCTAGAGAGAGATAGACGTCTTCATAGGGACCCTCCCATAGAGTATTGGAATGACCTTAGGGGAGCCCTAAGACGTCGCCACATACCTTCCTACTACCATAGGGAGCTAATGGACAAGCTCCAAAGGCTCCAACAAAAGAACATGAGTGTGGAAGAGTATAGGCAAAAAATGGAGCTATACATGATGAGAGCCTCTATTAGAGAGGAAGAGGTCACCTCCATATCTTGGTTTTTAAGTGGACTCAACCTTGAGATAAGAGATAAAGTAGAGCTTCTTCCCTACCAAGACTTGAATGATTTGGTTCAACTTTGCATTAAAGTTTAACAACAAAATTTGCACAAAACTTCAAGTCAAAGGGTGGGAATCTACTCTAACTCTTATCCCAAGAGAGAGTATAGAAGAGAAAGGGAGGATAGTTTTTCAAAGGATAAATCCAAAGAAACTCCCAAGAGTGTAGGAAAAGATGTGTCTACCTCACAACCCCGCAGTAGAGACACCCAGTGCTTCAAGTGTCTTGGTAGAGGCCATATAGCATCCCAGTGCCCAAATAGGAGAACCATGATCTTAAGAGGGAGGGATGAGTATAGCAGCCAAGATGAAGAGTCTAGTGGGGAAGAAGAGAAGGAAAGTAGTGAGGGGGCATATCCTTGTGAGGGAGAATTAATGATGATCAGAAGAACCCTCAACAATCAACCTAGTGTGAACCATGAAACACAGAGAGAGAACATCTTTCATACAAGATGTAAAGTTTCAGAAAACATTTGTTCTCTCATTGTGGATAGTGGCTCTTGCTGCAATTGTTGTAGCACTAGGATGGTTGAAAAGCTTAATCTACAATTAATACCTCATCCAAAACCTTACAAACTTCAGTGGATAAATGAAGATGGGGAATTAACTGTAGATAAGCGGGTAAAAATCAGTCTTTCTGTGGGGAACTATAAAGATGAGATTTTATGTGATGTAGTACCCATGGAAGCCTGCCACATCTTATTGGGAAGACCATGGCAATTTGACAAGAAAAATGGTCTTACCAACGAGATAACTTTTACCCATAGGGAGAAAAAGTTTGTACTTTATCCTTTAACACCTTCACAAGTGGTAAAGGACCAAGTACAAATGAAAATAAAAAGAGAAAATGAGAAAAAGAAAAAATAATTAAAGGAAAATCCTTTGTTTGGAGTTGAACCAGGCATTGACTTAAATTCTTCTTCCACAGAAAACCCTTGTGAGAATATGCTTGAAGATAAATCTGTGTCTGGAGCTGAACCAGATATAGATATAAACCTTTCCTCCACAGAAAAGCCAAGTGAGGGGTTGTTTGAAAAAGAAGAAGAGGAATCTAGAAAGAATGAAGACTATCTTACAACACCTCCTACAAGCATAGTGGGAAAAGAATCCTTAAAGGGGGATTGCAATAATTTTAACTCTCCTTTTCCTTTGAATCATGATGCTTACTCTTATTTTCAAAAATCACAAAAACAACACTTTGTGATGTTGTTGCTTATCTTGGGCAATGAACAACACAAAGGAAGCAAAAATATTTTTGTAAAGGGCCCTATTTCTTTCCAACAAAACTTTTATAAAAATAGCAAAGGGGCTTATTTCCTTACTATTTTATTTGAATACACTAGTCTTAATTTTCTTATCTCACTTTTCTTTGATGTTTTTTGTAGGTTAATATTTGATCCTAGAGGACAAGCATAGTTTTCAAAGCAAGAATAAGGCTATTGTTTGAGATCAACCTTGTAGATCTGAGGACAGATCCTCTCAAGAAGGAGGGGATGATGGAAGAGGCCCAAGCTCCAACCCAAGTTCAGGCCCAACACAAGGTCCATGGCCAAGCACATTCACGCCCAAATGAGTCAAGCCACGGATGGGAAGGAGAAGACCTTGTACATGCTACTTGGAGGCCCATTAGGGGTAGCTTAGTAGATTAGTGTAGTGTAGAAAGCAAAACTTGCTCACTTAGGGGTGTGCTATCAAAAATGTGCCCTTAGCAATAGAAGGAGGGGTGTGCTAGCAAATAGGTGCCTTTAGCAAAAGAAGGAGGGGTCTACTATCAAATGTTGCATTTTTGACCTATCTTCTAGAATATTAGGATGATGGTGTGGTTTGACTAAAGTCAATACCCTAGGCAGCCCCCACTTTTTGTATTTCCATCCCTACCCTTTAAGCTTGCTCACCAAGGCTCCTAAATCAATAAATAAGGAGGCCTACCTCATGTATTTTCAAGATTAATTTGAGCAAAGTTATGCTGCCAAAATTTGTGCCATACTTACTCCCTTGCCTAAATCTCTTGATTTATGGTTTTAATCTTCACTCCTTCACCACCAAAGAGAGTTGGCCAAACCTCTCTCATTTTCATACACTTCATGCACCTTCAAGATCACCATCACTCCTAGGAGGGTCTTGCTCATTTCAACCATTGCTTCCGCACCATCTTCAACATCCAAAGGAGAGCTCAACATGTGAAGGCCATCAGAAGAAGAAGATCGGAAGAAGAAGAATGGAAGACGAAGATCGGAAGAAGAAGATCGGCAAAAGAAGAATTGGAGAAGAAGATCAGAAGTAGAAGAATCGAAGAAGAAGATCGTAGGAAGAAGAATGGAAGAAGAATAATGGTACGAGAAGATGGTAAAAAGAAGAATGGAAGAAGAAGATCGGAAGAAGAAGAATGAAAGAAGAAGATCGGAAGAAGAAGAATGGAAGAAATAGATCGGAAGAAGAAGAATGGAAGAAAAAGATCGGAAGTGGAAGAATGGAAGAAGAACATCGGAAGAAGAAGAATAGAAGAAGAAGATCGGAAGAAGAAGAATTGAAAAAGAAGATCGGAAGTGGAAGAATGGGAAAAGAACATCGAAAGTGGAAGAATGGAAGAAGAAGAATGGAAGAAGAAGATCGGAAGAAGAATATCAGAAGAGGAAGAATGGAAGAAGAAGGTCGGAAGAAGAAAAATGGAAGAAGAAGCTCGGAAGACGAAGAATGGAAGAAGAAGATTGGAAGACGAAGAATGGAAAAAGAAGATCGGAAGAAGAAGAATGGAAGAAGAAGATCGGAAGAAGAAGAATGAAAGAAGAAGATCGGAAGAAGAAGAATGGACGAAGAAGATCGGAAGAAGAAGAATGAAAGAAGAAGATCGGAAGAAGAAGAATGGAAGAAGAAGATCAGAACAACAAGAATGGAAGAAGAAGATCGGAAGTGGAAGAATGGAAAAAGAAGATCGGAAGAAGAAGATCAGAAGAGGAAGAATGGAAGAAGAAGGTCGGAAGAAGAAGAATTGAAGAAGAAGCTTGAAAGAAGAAGAATGGAAGAAGAAGATCGGAAGAAAAGGAATGGAAGAAGAAGATCGGAAGAACAAGAATGGAAGAAGAAGATCAGAACAACAAGAATGGAAGAAGAAGATCGGAAGTGGAAGAATGGAAAAAGAAGATCGGAAGAAGAAGATCAGAAGAGGAAGAATGGAAGAAGAAGGTCGGAAGAAGAAGAATTGAAGAAGAAGCTCGGAAGAAGAAGAATGGAAGAAGAAGATCGGAAAAAGAAGAATGGAAGAAGAAGATCGAAAGAAGAAGAATGGAAGAAGAAGATCGGAAGAAGAAGAATGGAAGAAGAAGAAAGGAAGAAGTAGAATGGAAGAACAAGATCGGAAGAAGAAGAATGGAAGAAGAAGATCAGAAGAAGAAGAATTGAAGAAGAAGAATTGAACAAGATGATCGGAAGTGGAAGAATGGAAAAAGAAGATCGGAAGTGGAAGAATGGAAGATGAAGATGGGACGAAGAAGAACGGAAGAAGAAGATCAGAAGAGGAAGAATGGAAGAAGAAGGTCGGAAGAAGAAGAATGGAAGAAGAATGGAAAAAGAAAATCGGAAGAAGAAGAATGGAAGAAGAAGATCGGAAGAAGAAGAATGGAAGACGAGGATCGGAAGAAGAAGAATGGAAGAAGAAGATCGGAAGAAGAAGAATGGAAGAAGAAGATCGGAAGAAGAAGAATGGAAGAAGAAGATCGGAAGTGGAAGAATGGAAAAAGAAGAATGGAAGAAGAAGATCGGAAGAAAAAGATCGGATGTGGAAGAATACAAGAAGAAGATCGGAAGAAGAACAATGGAAGATACAGATCGGAGGAAGAAGAATGGAAGAAGAAGATCGGAAGTGGAAGAATGGAGAAAGAAGATCGAAAGTGGAAGAATGGAAAAAGAAGATCGAAAGTGAAAGAATGGAAGTAGAAGAATGGAAGAAGAAGATCGAAAGAAGAAGAACGGAAGAAGAAGATCAGAAGAGGAAGAATGGAAGAAGAAGGTCGGAAGAAGAAGAATGGAAGAAGAAGCTCGGAAGAAGAAGAATGGAAGAAGAAGATCGGAAGAAGAAGAATGGAAGAAGAAGATCGGAAGAGGAAGAATGGAATAAAAAGATCAAAAGAAGAAGAATGGAAGAAGAGGATCGGAAGAAGAAGAATGGAAGAACAAGATCGGATGTGGAAGAATAGAAGAAGAAGATCGGAAGAAATAGAATGGAAGAAGAAGAATGAAAGAAGAAGATCGGAAGAAGAGGAATGGAAGAAATAGATCGGAAGAAGAAGAACGGAAGAAGAAGATCGGAAGAAGAAGAATGGAAGAAGAAGATTGGAAGAAGAAGAAGGGAAGAAGAAGATCGGAAGAAGAAGAACGGAAGAAGAAGATCGAAAGAAGAAGAATGGAAGAAGAAAAATGGAAGAAGTAGAATGGAAGAAGAAGATCGGAAGAAGAAGAATGGAAGAAGAAGAACGGAAGAAGAAGATCGGAAGAAGAAGAATTGAAGAAGAAGATCGGAACAAGAAGAATAGAACAAGAAGATCGGAAGTGGAAGAATGGAAAAAGAAGATCAGAAGTGGAAGAATGGAAGAAGAAGAATGGAAGAAGAAGAAGAGAAGAAGAAGATCAGAAGAGGAAGAATGGAAGAAGAAGGTCGGAAGAAGAAGAATGGAAGAAGAAGATCGGAAGAAGAAGAATGCAAGAAGAAGATCGGAAGAAGAAGAATGGAAGAAGAAGATCGGAAGAAGAAGAATGGAAGAAGAAGAATGGAAGAAGTAGAATGGAAGAAGAAGATCGGTAGAAGAAGAATAGAAGAAGAAGATCGGAAGAAGAAGATCGGAAGAAGAATATCGGATGTGGAAGAATAGATGAAGAAGATCGGAAGAAGAAGTGATGGCATTTTCATGTGTTTTTCTTGAATCAAAGTAGAAATAGATGGAGCGGAAGCAATGGAGGAGTGAAACAAGACCCTCCTAGGAGTTGTGTTGGTCTTGAAGGTGCATGATGAGTATGGGTTGAGTGGTTCGGCCAGCTCAAGGGAGAAGGTGAAAGGATTGAAGTTTATAGCCTAGATTTCTAGGAGGAGTAAAGCTTGTGCACAAAAATGGCAGCATAACATTACTCAAATAAACTTGAAAATACATGAGGTAGGCCTCCTTATTTATAGATTTAGGAGCCTTGGTGAGCAAGCTTAAAGGGTAGGGATGGAAATACAAAAAGTGGGGGCTGCCTAGGGTATTGACTTTAGTCAAACCACACCATCATCCTAATATTCTAGAAGATAGGTCAAAAATGCAACATTTGATAGTACACCCCTCCCTCTTTTGCTAAAGGCACCTATTTGCTAGCACACCCCTCCTTCTATTGCTAAGGGCACCTTTTTGATAGCACACCCCTAAGTTAGCAAGTTTTGCTTTCTACACTACACTAATCTACTAAGCTACCCCTAATGGGCCTCCAAGTAGCATGTACAAGGTCTTCTCCCTCCCATCCGTGGCTTCTTCTATGTGTGCTTGGATATGTTTAGCCATGGATCTTGTGAGAGGTCCTAGACGGTCTAGCTCCATGGATAGCCTCCCTCCTTCACGTCCTAGACGCTCACTTCTTGGAGCTAGACGCTCCTCTTGGTCTAGACGGTCTTCTTGGTTTGGGCCTTGGCTTCCTTGGTTAGATGTGCTTGGCCCTCCTCCATCATCCCCTCCCCCTTGGAAAGGATTTGTCCTCAAATCCAGCTCGTCATCGTCATTGGTACCTACAAATGGAGAAAGATCAATTACATTAAATGTGTCATGTACTCCATATTCAAGAGGTAGGTCCAATTTATATGCATTGTTGTTGACTCGCTTAAGGACTTGGAAGGGTCCCTCACCTCGGGGACTTAGTTTGGACTTCCTTTGATTTGGAAATCTTTCTTTTCGAAGATGAAGCCAAACTAAGTCTCCTTCCTCAAAAATTATTTCTCTCTTCCCTTTGTTGTTGTGTTTTGTGTACTTCTCATTTTGTTGTTGTATTTGAATTTTAATCTTCTCATGCATTTTCTTGACAAAATCAGCCTTGATTACTCCTTCCTTATGCACAAAATCTTGTGGATTAGGAAGAGGAATTAAATCCATGGGCGTGAGAGGATTAAAACCATATACTACCTCAAAAGGAGAAGCATTAGTAGTCTTGTGAACTACTCTATTGTAAGCAAATTCAATGTGGGGAAGGTACTCATCCCAAGATTTGTGGCTGCCCTTCATGATAGCCCTAAGCATAGTTCCAAGAGATCTATTGACTACTTCGGTTTGCCCATCCGTTTGAGGATGACAAGAAGTTGAAAATTGTAGTCTTGTTCCAAGTTTACCCCAAAGAGTTTTCCAAAAGTGACTTATAAACTTGGGATCTCTATCGGACACTATACTTCTAGGGAGACCATGGAGTCTCACCACTTCTCTAAAGAAGAGTTTAGAAATATTTTGAGCATCATCTACTTTGTGGCATGGAATAAAGTGAGACATTTTGCTAAAACGGTCCACTACCACAAAGATAGAGTCATGGCCTCTTGCAGTCCTAGGAAGTCCTAAAATGAAATCCATGCTAATGTCTTCCCCAGGAGCATTTGCAATCGGCAAAGGGGTGTAGAGTCCATGCGGCATTGTTCTAGACTTTGCTTTTAAACATGAGATACATCTAGAGCAATGGCGTTGGACATCTTTCCTCATGTGTGGCCAACAAAATTTTGCTTTCAAAAGATCTAGAGTCTTATCAACTCCAAAATGGCCCATGAGTCCCCCTTCATGTGATTCTTTGACAAGGAGTTTTCTATGTGTTCCTTGGGGAATGCAAAGTTTTCCTTCTTTAAAAGGATATCCCTCGGACACATAGTAACCTCCTTGCGCTCTATGTAGACATTGGGCATAGATGGATGAAAGTTCTTGATCTTCTTGGTAAAGCTCTCTTATGTGGTCAAATCCAAGAATTTGGGCACCCAATTTTGAAAAGAGTGTGTGGCGTCTTGAAAGAGCATCGGCCACTATATTGGTGCTTCCTTTCTTGTATTTGATTACATAAGGAAATTGTTCAAGAAATTCCATCCATTTTGCATGTCTCTTATTGAGCTTGTGTTGGCCCTTTAAATATTTTAAAGACTCGTGATCACTATGGATAACAAATTCTTTGGACACAAGATAGTGTTCCCAAGTCTTTAGGGCTCTCACAAGAGCATAGAGCTCTTTGTCATAAGTGGGGTAGTTGAGGGTGGCACCATGGAGTTTTTCACTAAAATAAGCAATGGGGTGTCCACCTTGCAACAATACCGCGCCTATGCCTACTCCCGATGCATCACACTCTATCTCAAAAGTTTTGGAAAAATTTGGGAGAGATAGGATGGGTGCATTGGTGAGTTGAGCTTTTAGCCTTTGAAAGGCTTGCTCATGCTTTTCATTCCAACAAAATGCAACATCTTTTTTAACAAGTTCATTCAAAGGAGAAGCTAGGCTAGAAAAATTAGGCACAAACCTTCTATAGAAGCTAGCTAACCCATGAAAATTTCTTACATCACTTACATTTTGTGGAGTTGGCCACTCTTGGATGGCTTTGATTTTCTCGGGATCTACATGTACCCCCATTTTGTTTACTATAAAGCCTAAAAAGACTACACTATCTACACCAAAGGTACACTTATCCCTATTTGCAAAAAGACTATTTTTCCTAAGAACTAGAAAGACTTCCCTAAGGTGACTTAGATGGTCTTCTAGGGTTTTACTATATACTAAGATATCATCAAAGTAAACTACTACATATTTACCTATACAATCCCTCAAGGTGTGATTCATAAGCCTCATGAATGTGCTTGGAGCGTTAGTGAGTCCAAAGGGCATCACCAACCACTCATATAATCCAAATTTGGTCTTAAAAGCGGTTTTCCACTCATCACCCTCCTTGATTCGAATTTGGTGATATCCACTTTTAAGGTCAATTTTGGAGAATAGAGTTGACCCATGCAATTCATCAAGCATATCATCAAGCCTTGGGATTGGATGCCTATACTTGATGGTGATGTTGTTGATTGCTCTACAATCACAACACATGCGCCATTTTCCATCTTTTTTAGGCACCAACAAGACAGGTACAGCACAAGGGCTTAGACTCTTTTGAACCCAACCCTTCTCCAACAAGTCTTGAACTTGTGATTCTATCTCCTTTGTTTCCTCGGGGTTGGTTCTATAAGCAGGCCTATTTGGTAGGCTTGCCCCCGGAATGAAGTCAATTTGATGTTCTATCCCCCTAAGAGGAGGAAGCCCATTGGGTCCTTCTTGTGAGAATAGATCGTCAAATTCACTCAAAAGGTTTTCTATTTGAGGAGGTAAAACCGTGAGTTCATTACTTGTGGCAGTGCATGTAAGTGCTCCTTTACAAAAGATAAGGCTTGGTTGTTCAACAAGAAGCAAGTTTTCTAAAACATTTTCAAAAGGCTTTTCTTGTAGACCAACCTTGTGGGAAGGAACACTCTTCTCCCACGCCTTCCTATCCCTAAGGATTTTCTCTTTTTCTAGCACTCTTTTTTTTTTTGTCTTCCTCATCCCTCTTTTGTTTCATTTGTATTTGGTCTTTCACCACTTGAGAATGTGGTAAAGGACTAAGTACAAACTTCTTATATTTATGGGTGAAGGAAATCTCGTTAGTGAGACCATCATGCAAGGTTTTCTTGTCAAATTGCCATGGCCTCCCTAATAAGATATGGCAAGCTTCCATAGGCACTACATCACATAAAACTTTATCTTTGTATTTCCCTATGGAAAACTTGATTTCCACTTGCTTATCTACATGTAGTTCCCCATTTTCATTAAGCCATTGAAGTTTGTAAGGTTTTGGGTGAGGAACCACTTGTAGCTTAAGCTTTTCAACCATCCTAGCACTACAACAATTACAACTAGATCCACTATCCACAATGAGGGAACATATATTTTCTAAAACATTGCATCTTGTATGAAATATGTTCTCCCTTTGTGTTTCAATGGATGTGCTAGGGTGATTGTTGAGGGTTCTCCTAATCATAAGCAATTCTCCCTCTAATGGAGCTACCCTCTCATCCTCTCCCCCTTCCTCTTTCTCACTAAGCTCATCCTCGCCACTAGTGTATTCGTCTACACCTTTAAGAAACAAAGTCCTTTGGTTTGGACATTGTGCTTGCACATGCCCCCTACCATAGCACTTAAAACATTTAACATCTCTAGGTCGGATGGGTGGGGTTGAGGTTTCTTTGGTGAAGGGTTTGGTAGGTTCTTTTGGTTTTTCCTTAGATGTACTACCCTCCCTTTTAAACTCTCTCTTGGGATAAAAGTTAGAATAGGGGCTCACCTTTTGACTTGATGTTTTGCGCAAATTTTGTTGCTCAACTTTAATGCAAAGTTGAACCAAATCATTCAAGTCTTGATAAGGTAAGAGCTCTACTCTATCTCTTATCTCAAGTGATAGGCCACTAAGGAACCTAGATATGGTGGTTTCCTCTTCCTCTCTAATAGAGGCTCTCATCATATAGAGCTCCATCTTTTGCCTATACTCTTCTACACTCATATTCTTTTGTTGGAGTCTTTGGAGCTTGTCCATCAACTCCCTATGGTAGTAAGAAGGTATATGTCGACGTCTTAGGGCTCCCCTAAGGTCATTCCAATATTCTATGGGAGGTTCCCTATGAAGACGTCGGTCTCTTTCTAAAGAGGTCCACCAATACATGGCATTTCCTTGGAAACTAAGGGTGGCTAAGGGTACTTTTCGTTCCTCACTTACCCTATGGCAAGCAAAGAGTTGCTCTACCTTCATCTCCCAATCTAGATATATTTCTACATTTTCCTTTCCATGAAAATGAGGTAGGTCTACTCTAGTTTCCCTTGGCGGTTGTTCCCTTTGCCTAGTTCTTCTAGGGGGTGGTTGGTAGTAGTCATTAATTCTAAGGCTTCCCTCCCCTAGAGTTGCAATGCTTTGGGATGCATGAGTATTTGTTTTTTTTTATTTTTGAGATTTTTGGGATTTCTCTTCTTGAGCTCTAGCCAACTCATTAATCTTGTTTTCATTCTCCAATTGCCTAGAAGAAATTAATTGTACCGCTTGGGATACCTCTTTCAAAAGGGTTTTCAAAGATTTTACTTCACATTCTATAGACTTTGGAGAATGAGAAGAAGAAGACATGGCTAGACCTTTGTGTATTTAGGCGTTTTTACTTTGAGAAAGATTAGGGAAGATAAAGAAGGTAGTTTTCCAGGTAAGGGAGGTGAGTCTCAAATGACTACTTAAGTACCAAGCCTTTTCCTTGCCAAAAACTAGTCTCCAATGCCTTCTCACAAAAATTTCTCTTAGTGAAACACTTAAAACACAAGAAGTTGAGAAATCAAAAAGCAATAAAACTATGTAAGCTAAAAAAAAAGATATGCAACAAACTAGTCGGTTTTAGCACAAATTAAACTAAACTAATCATGCAAAACGTTTCTACTAAAACAATAGAAAACAAGTTCAAACAAGCAACAAATTACTAAGCAAAAAATTTACTATGCTATTCGGCCCTAGGTGAGGCTTCTTGGACACTTTGAGCCCTTGAAGACACACTCACCGTCTAAACGTAATTAAAGAGGTAATTAACAATAAACCAAGTTGCAAAGGAAAAGAAGACTCCCTTTGTTGATCCTCTTTTGGGTTAGTGCACTTCCTTGTTGTCTTGAATTTTTTTTTTTGATCTTCTAGGTGTTTGTATTGTTTGTTTCAAGCAACCTTGTTTCGGCTTTAGCTTTGTCTCCTCCTTAAAATGATGGCTTTAATTCTCCAATTTCCAGCACCTATTCACAAGAGCTAAACCTAAACCAAGTCAAGTTCCATGCACATATGCACCAAGGAGAATTAAATTCCAGCACCCAAAAGAGAGGTCAAGAAACAAAAGCAAGAAACAAATTTAATTGAATAAAAACAGTACCACCAAAAGGATTTATAATATGACAACTTAGAAAGAGAGTCAAGAAATTAAAGCAAACAATTAAAGGTACTCAAAAAAAGTTGGCACACAAAAGGAATTCCTAAAGAAAAGCACTAGATTAGATGACCAAATAAAAAAAAAAAAAAAACAGCACCACTGAAAATTGTTGTGGGCCAGAAAACGTGTTTGTTCCCCGATTTATGCTGAGCTGTATTTTTAAAATTTGTCTCTGAAATTTATATGCAAGAAAATTCAGGATCATCTAAACAATGGCTTTGGAATCACCTAAAACGCATGCACCATTTTTTTTTAATAATTTTTGCAAATTTGGTGTGCAGTTAGGCCAGCTGGAGCGCTCAAGATTTGCACTCTGATTTTGTAAGATTTATCATATTTTTTCTGTTGCCTTTTTTTGATCTGATTCTTTATTTTTGTCCTTTTTGTAACACTTCAAACTTGCATTTTCCAGAGAATCACAAATTTCCTATGAGTGGAAATAATTTTTGAAACAAAAAACAGCCAGACAGAGAGAGAAACAGGGGAAATCTGGAAAACTGGAAAAAAAAAACAGCAAGATACCAAAATTTAACACAAAGGAAAATGTAAGAAGGAAATTGTGTAAGAACTAAGACACAATTATGAACTCAAACTAAAATTAAAAAGGCAGCAAAGGATCAAAATAACAGCAGATTAAGGCAAATTAAAGAGACCCAAAAACAAGAAACAATCAAGCCAAAAATAGGACTACTAAGAATTGATGACAATTATGGATTCACATGACTTGACACAACATTTATAGATTCAGAAAATAAAGACTCAAAGCATAAAATGAAGCAATTATAAGAAAGCAATAAAGACTCAAATTCCTAAAAGAAAACAGCCACTCAATGTGTAAGGAATCCTATCACAATTGCACAAGAAAATGTTCAAGATCAATTGAACACATGTGCTTCGGTTGGATCTTCCATAAGCACACCAAGAACAATTTAAAATGTAAAAAAAAACAGCAAGACAATTATGGAATTGAAATGACAAGATGAAAATAAAGAAGAACTGAAAATTTAAAAAGACAAGCTACTCATCTTGAAGAACCAAAAGCTCATGATACCAAATGATGGCATTTTCATGTGTTTTTCTTGAATCAAAGTAGAAATAGATGGAGCGGAAGCAATGGAGGAGTGAAACAAGACCCTCCTAGGAGTTGTGTTGGTCTTGAAGGTGCATGATGAGTATGGGTTGAGTGGTTCGGCCAGCTCAAGGGAGAAGGTGAAAGGATTGAAGTTTATAGCCTAGATTTCTAGGAGGAGTAAAGCTTGTGCACAAAAATGGCAGCATAACATTACTCAAATAAACTTGAAAATACATGAGGTAGGCCTCCTTATTTATAGATTTAGGAGCCTTGGTGAGCAAGCTTAAAGGGTAGGGATGGAAATACAAAAAGTGGGGGCTGCCTAGGGTATTGACTTTAGTCAAACCACACCATCATCCTAATATTCTAGAAGATAGGTCAAAAATGCAACATTTGATAGTACACCCCTCCCTCTTTTGCTAAAGGCACCTATTTGCTAGCACACCCCTCCTTCTATTGCTAAGGGCACCTTTTTGATAGCACACCCCTAAGTTAGCAAGTTTTGCTTTCTACACTACACTAATCTACTAAGCTACCCCTAATGGGCCTCCAAGTAGCATGTACAAGGTCTTCTCCCTCCCATCCGTGGCTTCTTCTATGTGTGCTTGGATATGTTTAGCCATGGATCTTGTGAGAGGTCCTAGACGGTCTAGCTCCATGGATAGCCTCCCTCCTTCACGTCCTAGACGCTCACTTCTTGGAGCTAGACGCTCCTCTTGGTCTAGACGGTCTTCTTGGTTTGGGCCTTGGCTTCCTTGGTTAGATGTGCTTGGCCCTCCTCCATCAAGAAGAGTGGTGGAAGAAGAATGAAAGAAGAAGGTCGGAAGAAGAAGAATGGAAGAAATAGATCGAACGAGAAAGAATGGAAGAAAAAGATCTGAAGAAGAGGATCGGAAGAAGAAGAATTGAAGAAGAAGATCGGAAGAAGAAGATCGGATGTGGAAGAATAGATGAAGAAGATCGGAAGAAGATGAATGGAAGAAGAAGAATGAAAGAAGAAGATCGGAAGAAGAACAATTGAAGAAATAGATCGGAAGAAGAAGAATGGAAGACGAAGATCGAAAGAAGAAGAGTGGAAGAAGTAGAGTGGAAGAAGAAGATCGGAAGAAGTAGAGTGGAAGAAGAAGATCGGAAGAAGAAGAATAGAAGAAGAGGATCGAAGAAGAACAATGGAAGAAGAAGATCGGAAGAAGGACAATGGAAGAAGAAGATCGGAAGAAGATGAATGGAAGAAGAAGAATGAAAAAAGAAGATCGGAAGAAGAAGAATTGAAGAAATAGATCGGAAGAAGAAGAATGGAAGACGAAGATCGGAAGAAGAAGAGTGGAAGAAGTAGAGTGGAAGAAGAAGATCGGAAGAAGTAGAGTGGAAGAAGAAGATCGGAAGAAGAAGAATAGAAGAAGAGGATCGGAAGAAGAACAATGGAAGAAGAAGATCGGAAGAAGAAGAATGGAAGAAGTAGAATGGAAAAAGAAGAATGGAAGAAGAAGATCAGAAGAAGAAGAACGGAAGAGGAAGATCAGAAGAGGAAGAATGGAAAAAGAAGATCGGAAGAAGAAGAATCGAAGAAGAAGATCGGAAGAAGAAGAATGGAAGAAGAAGGTCTGAAGAAGAAGAATGGAAGAAGAAGCTCCGAAGAAGAAGAATGGAAGAAGAAAATCGGAAGAAGAAGAATGGAAGAAGAAGATCAAAAGAAGAAGAATGGAAGAAGAGGATCGGAAGAAGAACAATGGAAGAAGAAAATCGGAAGAAGAACAACGGAAGAAGAAGATCGGAAGAAGAAGAATGGAAGAAGTAGAATGGAAGAAGAAGAATGGAAGAAGAAGATCGGAAGAAGAAGAACGGAAGAGGAAGATCAGAAGAGGAAGAATGGAAGAAGAAGGTAGGAAGAAGAAGAATCGAAGAAGAAGATCGGAAGACGAAGAATGGAAGAAGAAGAAGAATGGAAAAAGAAGATCAGAAGAAGAAGAATGGAAGAAGAAGATCAGAAGAAGATCGGAAGAAGTAGAATTGAACTAGAGGATCGGAAGAAGAAGATCGAAAGAAGAAGAATGGAAGACGAAGACCAATGGAAGTAGTAGATCGGAAGGAGAAGAAATGAAGAAGAGGATCGGAAGAACAACAATGGAAGAAGAAGAATGGAAGAAGTAGAATGGAAGAAGAAGATCGGAAGAAGAAGAATAGAAGAAGAAGATCGGAAGAAGAAGAATAGAAGAAGAAGATCGGCAGAAGAAGAATAGAAGAAGAGGATCGGAAGAAGAACAATGGAAGAAGAAGATCGGAAGAAGAATATCGGATGTGGAAGAATAGATGAAGAGGATCGGAAGAAGAACAATGGAAGAAGAAGAATGAAAGAAGAAGATGGGAAGAAGAAGAATGGAAGAAGAAGATCGGAAGAAGAAGATCAGAGGAAGAAGAATGGAAGAGGAAGATCAGAAGAAGAAGAATAATGGAAGAAGAAGATCGGAAGAAGAATAACAGAAGAAGAAGATCGGAAGACGAAGAAGTTCGGAAGAAGAAGATCTGAAGAAGATCTGAAGAAGAAGAATGGAAGAAGAAGATCGGAAGAAGAAGAATGGAAGAAGAAGATCCGAAGAACAAGATCAGAGGAAGAAGATCGGAAGAAGAAGAATAGAAGAAGAGGATCGAAAGAAGAAGAATGGAAGAAGACGATCGGAAGAAGAAGATCAGAAGCAGAAGATCGGAAGAAGTAGAGTGGAAGAAGAAGATCGGAAGAAGAAGAATAGAAGAAGAGGATCGGAAGAAGAACAATGGAAGAAGAAGATCATAAGAAGAACAATGGAAGAAGATCGGAAGAAGAAGAATGGAAGAAGTAGAATGGAAGAAGAAGAGTGGAAGAAGAAGATCGGAAGAAGAAGAACGGAAGAGGAAGATCAGAAGAGGAAGAATGCAAGAAGAAGGTCGGAAGAAGAAGAATCGAAGAAGAAGATTGGAAGAAGAAGAATGGAAGAAGAAGGTCGGAAGAAGAAGAATGGAAGAAGAAGCTCCGAAGAAGAAGAATGGAAGGAGAAAATCGGAAGAAGAAGAATGGAAGAAGAAGATCGGAAGAAGAAGAATGGAAGAAGAGGATCGGAAGAAGAACAATGGAAGAAGAAAATCGGAAGAAGAATGGAAGAAGAAAATCGGAAGAAGAAGAATGGAAGAAGAAAATCGGAAGAAGAAGAATGGAAGAAGTAGAATGGAAGAAGAAGAATGGAAGAAGAAGATCGGAAGAAGAAGATCGGAAGAAGAAGAACGGAGGAGGAAGATCAGAAGAGGAAGAACGGAAGAAGAAGGTCGGAAGAAGAAGAATCGAAGCAGAAGATCGGAAGAAGAAGAATGGAAGAAGAAGATCGGAAGAAGAAGAATGGAAGAAGAAGATCGGAAGAAGAAGAAGAAGAATGGAAGAAGAAGATTGGAAGAAGAAGAATGGAAGAAGAAGATTGGAAGAAGAAGAATGGAAGAAGAAGATCGGAAGAAGTAGAATGGAACAAGAGGATCGGAAGAAGAAGCTAGAAAGAAGAAGAATGGAAGACGAACACGAATGGAAGAATAGATCGGAAGAAGATGAATGGAAGAAGAAGAATGAAAGAAGAAGATCGGAAGAAGAAGAATGGAAGAAACAGATCGGAAGAAGAAGAATGGAAGACGAAGATCGGAAGAAGAAAAATGGAAGAAGAAGATCGGAAGAAGAAGAATGGAAGAAGAAGATCGGAAGAAGAAGATCGGAAGAAGAAGATCAGAGGAAGAAGAATGGAAGAGGAAGATCAGAAGAAGAAGAAGAATGGAAGAAGAAGATCGGAAGAAGAAGAAATGAAGAAGAAGATCAGAAGAGGAAGAATGGAAGAACAAGATCGGAAGAAGAAGAGTTGAAGAAGAAGAATGGAAGAAGAAGATCGGATGTGGAAGAATAGATGAAGAAGATCGGAAGAAGATGAATGGAAGAAGAAGAATGAAAGAAGAAGAAGAATCGAAGAAGAAGATCGGAAGAAAAAGAATGGAAGAAGAAGATCGGAAGAAGAAGAATGGAAGAAGAAGATCAGAAGAAGAAGAATGGAAGAAGAAGATCAGAAGAAGATCGGAAGAAGTAGAATGGAACAAGAGGATCGGAAGAAGAAGATCGAAAGAAGAAGAATGGAAGACGAAGACGAATAGAAGTAGTAGATCGGAAGGAGAAGAAAGGATGAAGAGGATCGGAAGAAGAGGAATGGAAGAAGAGGATCGGAAGAAGAATAATGGAAGAAGAAGAATGGAAGAAGTAGAATGGAAGAAGAAGATCGGAAGAAGAAGAATAGAAGAAGAAGATCGGAAGAAGAAGAATGGAAGAAGAAGATCGGAAGAAGAAGAATGGAAGAAGAAGATCGGAAAAACAAGAATGGAAGAAGAAGATCGGAAGAAGAAGAATGGAACAAGTAGAATGGACGAAGAAGATCGGAAGAAGAAGAATGGAAGAAGTGGATCGGAAGAAGAAGAAGAATGGATGAAGAAGATCGGAAGAAGAAGAACAAATGAAGAAGATCAGAAGAGGAAAAATGGAAGAAGAAGATCGGAAGAAGAAGAATGGAAGAAGAACATCAGAAGAAGAAGAATGGAAGAAGAAGATCGGAAGAAGAAGATCAGAAGAAGAAGATCGGAAGAAAATGAATAGAAGAAGAAGATCGAAAGAAGAAGAATGGAAGAAGAAGATCGGAAGAAGAAGATCAGAAGAAGAAGAATGGAAGAACAAGATCGGAAAAAGAAGAATGGAAGAACAAGATCGGAAGAAGAAGAATGGAAGAAGAAGAATGGAAGAAGTAGAATGGAAGAAGAAGATCGGAAGAAGAAGAATGGAAGAAGAGGATCGGAAGAAGAACAATGGAAGACGAATAATGGAAGAAGAAGATCGGAAGAAGAAGAATGGAAGAAGAAGATCGTAAGAAGAAGGATCGAAGAAGAAGATCGTAAGAAGAAGATCGGAAGAAGAAGATCAGAGGAAGAAGAATGGAAGAGGAAGAAGAATGGAAGAGGAAGATCAGAAGAAGAAGAAGAATGGAAGAAGAAGATCGGAACAAGAAGAACAGAAGAAGAAGATCAGAAGAGGAAGAATGGAAGAAGAAGATCGGAAGAAGAAGAATGGAAGAAGAAGGTCGGAAGAAGAAGAATGGAAGAAGATGGTCGGAAGAAGAAGAATGGAAGAAGAAGCTCCGAAGAAGAAGAACGGAAGAAGAAAATCGGAAGAAGAAGAATGGAAGAAGAAGATCGGAAGAAGAAGAATGGAAGAAGATGATCGGAAGAAGAACAATGGAAGAAGAAAATCGGAAGAAGAAGAATGGAAGAAGAAGATCGGAAGAAGAAGAATGGAAGAAGTAGAATCGATGAAGAAGAATGGAAGAAGAAGAATAATGGAAGAAGAATGGAAGACGAAGATCGGAAGAAGAAAAATGGAAGAAGAAGATCGGAAGAAGAAGAATGGAAGAAGAAGATCGGAAGAAGAAGATCAGAGGAAGAAGAATGGAAGAGGAAGATCAGAAGAAGAAGAAGAATGGAAGGAGAAGATCGGAAGAAGAAGAAAAGAAGAAGAAGATCAGAAGAGGAAGAATGGAAGAAGAAGATCGGAAGAAGAAGAGTTGAAGAAGAAGAATGGAAGAAGAAGATCGGATGTGGAAGAATAGATGAAGAAGATCGGAAGAAGATGAATGGAAGAAGAAGAATGAAAGAAGAAGAAGAATCGAAGAAGAAGATCGGAAGAAAAAGAATGGAAGAAGAAGATTGGAAGAAGAAGAATGGAAGAAGAAGATCAGAAGAAGAAGAATGGAAGAAGAAGATCAGAAGAAGATCGGAAGAAGTAGAATGGAACAAGAGGATCGGAAGAAGAAGATCGAAAGAAGAAGAATGGAAGTCAAAGACGAATAGAAGTAGTAGATCGGAAGGAGAAGAAAGGACGAAGAGGATCGGAAGAAGAGGAATGGAAGAAGAGGATCGCAAGAAGAATAATGGAAGAAGAAGAATGGAAGAAGTAGAATGGAAGAAGAAGATCGGAAGAAGAAGAATAGAAGAAGAAGATCGGAAGAAGAAGAATGGAAGAAGAAGATCGGAAGAAGAAGAATGGAAGAAGAAGATCAGAAAAACAAGAATGGAAGAAGAAGATCGGAAGAAGAAGAAAGGAACAAGTAGAATGGAGGAAGAAGATCGGAAGAAGAAGAATGGAAGAAGTGGATCGGAAGAAGAAGAAGAATGGATGAAGAAGATCGGAAGAAGAAGAACAAATGAAGAAGATCAGAAGAGGAAGAATGGAAGAAGAAGAAGAATGGAAGAAGAACATCAGAAGAAGAAGAATGGAAGAAGAAGATCAGAAGAAGAAGATCAGAAGAAGAAGATCGGAAGAAAAAGAATAGAAGAAGAAGATTGAAAGAAGAAGAATGGAAGCAGAAGATCGGAAGAAGAAGATCAGAAGAAGAAGAATGGAAGAACAAGATCGGAAGAAGAAGAATGGAAGAAGAAGAATGGAAGAAGTAGAATGGAAGAAGAAGATCGGAAGAAGAAGATCGGAAGAAGAAGAATGGAAGAAGAGGATCGGAAGAAGAACAATGGAAGACGAAGACTGGAAGAAGAAGATCGGAAGAAGAAGAATGGAAGAAGAAGATCGTAAGAAGAAGAATCAAAGAAGAAGATCGTAAGAAGAAGATCGGAAGAAGAAGATCAGAGGAAGAAGAATGGAAGGGGAAGAAGAATGGAAGAGGAAGATCAGAAGAAGAAGAAGAATGGAAGAAGAAGATCGAAACAAGAAGAACAGAAGAAGAAGATCAGAAGAGTAAGAATGGAAGAATAAGATCGGAAGAAGAAGAATGGAAGAAGAAGGTCGGAAGAAGAAGAATGGAAGAAGATGGTCGGAAGAAGAAGAATGGAAGAAGAAGCTCCGAAGAAGAAGAACGGAAGAAGAAAATCGGAAGAAGAAGAATGGAAGAAGAAGATCGGAAGAAGAAGAATGGAAGAAGATGATCGGAAGAAGAACAATGGAAGAAGAAAATCGGAAGAAGAAGAATGGAAGAAGAAGATCGGAAGAAGAAGAATGGAAGAAGAAGAATCGATGAAGAAGAATGGAAGAAGAAGAATAATGGAAGAAGAATGGAAGACGAAGATCGGAAGAGGAAAAATGGAAGAAGAAGATCGGAAGAAGAAGAATGGAAGAAGAAGATCGGAAGAAGAAGATCGGAAGAAGAAGATCAGAGGAAGAAGAATGGAAGAGGAAGATCAGAAGAAGAAGAAGAATGGAAGAAGAAGATCGGAAGAAGAAGAAAAGAAGAAGAAGATCAGAAGAGGAAGAATGGAAGAAGAAGATCGGAAGAAGAAGAATGGAAGAAGTAGAATCGATGAAGAAGAATGGAAGAAGAAGAATAATGGAAGAAGAATGGAAGACGAAGATCGGAAGAAGAAAAATGGAAGAAGAAGATCGGAAGAAGAAGAATGGAAGAAGAAGATTGGAAGAAGAAGATCGGAAGAAGAAGATCAGAGAAAGAAGAATGGAAAAGGAAGATCAGAAGAAGAAGAAGAATGGAAGAAGAAGATCGGAAGAAGAAGGATGGAAGAACAAGATCGGAAGAAGAAGAATGGAAGAAGAAGAATGGAAGAAGTAGAATGGAAGAAGAAGATCGGAAGAAGAAGAATGGAAGAAGAGGATCGGAAGAAGAACAATGGAAGACGAAGAATGGAAGAAGAAGATCGGAAGAAGAAGAATGGAAGAAGAAGATCGTAAGAAGAAGGATCGAAGAAGAAGATCGTAAGAAGAAGATCGGAAGAAGAAGATCAGAGGAAGAAGAATGGAAGAGGAAGATCAGAAGAAGAAGAAGAATGGAAGAAGAAGATCGGAACAAGAAGAACAGAAGAAGAAGATCAGAAGAGGAAGAATGGAAGAAGAAGATCGGAAGAAGAAGAATGGAAGAAGAAGGTCGGAAGAAGAAGAATGGAAGAAGATGGTCGGAAGAAGAAGAATGGAAGAAGAAGCTCCGAAGAAGAAGAACGGAAGAAGAAAATCGGAAGAAGAAGAATGGAAGAAGAAGATCGGAAGAAGAAGAATGGAAGAAGATGATCGGAAGAAGAACAATGGAAGAAGAAAATCGGAAGAAGAAGAATGGAAGAAGAAGATCGGAAGAAGAAGAATGGAAGAAGTAGAATCGATGAAGAAGAATGGAAGAAGAAGAATAATGGAAGAAGAATGGAAGACGAAGATCGGAAGAAGAAAAATGGAAGAAGAAGATCGGAAGAAGAAGAATGGAAGAAGAAGATCGGAAGAAGAAGATCAGAGGAAGAAGAATGGAAGAGGAAGATCAGAAGAAGAAGAAGAATGGAAGGAGAAGATCGGAAGAAGAAGAAAAGAAGAAGAAGATCAGAAGAGGAAGAATGGAAGAAGAAGATCAGAAGAGGAAGAATGGAAGAAGAAGATCGGAAGAAGAAGAGTTGAAGAAGAAGAATGGAAGAAGAAGATCGGATGTGGAAGAATAGATGAAGAAGATCGGAAGAAGATGAATGGAAGAAGAAGAATGAAAGAAGAAGAAGAATCGAAGAAGAAGATCGGAAGAAAAAGAATGGAAACAGAAGATTGGAAGAAGAAGAATGGAAGAAGAAGATCAGAAGAAGAAGAATGGAAGAAGAAGATCAGAAGAAGATCGGAAGAAGTAGAATGGAACAAGAGGATCGGAAGAAGAAGATCGAAAGAAGAAGAATGGAAGTCAAATACGAATAGAAGTAGTAGATCGGAAGGAGAAGAAAGGACGAAGAGGATCGGAAGAAGAGGAATGGAAGAAGAGGATCGCAAGAAGAATAATGGAAGAAGAAGAATGGAAGAAGTAGAATGGAAGAAGAAGATCGGAAGAAGAAGAATAGAAGAAGAAGATCGGAAGAAGAAGAATGGAAGAAGAAGATCGGAAGAAGAAGAATGGAAGAAGAAGATCAGAAAAACAAGAATGGAAGAAGAAGATCGGAAGAAGAAGAAAGGAACAAGTAGAATGGAGGAAGAAGATCGGAAGAAGAAGAATGGAAGAAGTGGATCGGAAGAAGAAGAAGAATGGATGAAGAAGATCGGAAGAAGAAGAACAAATGAAGAAGATCAGAAGAGGAAGAATGGAAGAAGAAGAAGAATGGAAGAAGAACATCAGAAGAAGAAGAATGGAAGAAGAAGATCAGAAGAAGAAGATCAGAAGAAGAAGATCGGAAGAAAAAGAATAGAAGAAGAAGATCGAAAGAAGAAGAATGGAAGAAGAAGATCGGAAGAAGAAGATCAGAAGAAGAAGAATGGAAGAACAAGATCGGAAGAAGAAGAATGGAAGAAGAAGAATGGAAGAAGTAGAATGGAAGAAGAAGATCGGAAGAAGAAGATCGGAAGAAGAAGAATGGAAGAAGAGGATCGGAAGAAGAACAATGGAAGACGAAGACTGGAAGAAGAATATCGGAAGAAGAAGAATGGAAGAAGAAGATCGTAAGAAGAAGAATCAAAGAAGAAGATCGTAAGAAGAAGATCGGAAGAAGAAGATCAGAGGAAGAAGAATGGAAGGGGAAGAAGAATGGAAGAGGAAGATCAGAAGAAGAAGAAGAATGGAAGAAGAAGATCGGAACAAGAAGAACAGAAGAAGAAGATCAGAAGAGTAAGAATGGAAGAATAAGATCGGAAGAAGAAGAATGGAAGAAGAAGGTCGGAAGAAGAAGAATGGAAGAAGATGGTCAGAAGAAGAAGAATGGAAGAAGAAGCTCCGAAGAAGAAGAACGGAAGAAGAAAATCGGAAGAAGAAGAATGGAAGAAGAAGATCGGAAGAAGAAGAATGGAAGAAGATGATCGGAAGAAGAACAATGGAAGAAGAAAATCGGAAGAAGAAGAATGGAAGAAGAAGATCGGAAGAAGAAGAATGGAAGAAGAAGAATCGATGAAGAAGAATGGAAGAAGAAGAATAATGGAAGAAGAATGGAAGACGAAGATCGGAAGAAGAAAAATGGAAGAAGAAGATCGGAAGAAGAAGAATGGAAGAAGAAGATCGGAAGAAGAAGATCGGAAGAAGAAGATCAGAGGAAGAAGAATGGAAGAGGAAGATCAGAAGAAGAAGAAGAATGGAAGAAGAAGATCGGAAGAAGAAGAAAAGAAGAAGAAGATCAGAAGAGGAAGAATGGAAGAAGAAGATCGGAAGAAGAAGAATGGAAGAAGTAGAATCGATGAAGAAGAATGGAAGAAGAAGAATAATGGAAGAAGAATGGAAGACGAAGATCGGAAGAAGAAAAATGGAAGAAGAAGATCGGAAGAAGAAGAATGGAAGAAGAAGATCGGAAGAAGAAGATCGGAAGAAGAAGATCAGAGAAAGAAGAATGGAAGAGGAAGATCAGAAGAAGAAGAAGAATGGAAGAAGAAGATCGGAAGAAGAAGGAAAGAAGAAGAAGATCAGAAGAGGAAGAATGGAAGAAGAAGATCGGAAGAAGAAGAGTTGAAGAAGAAGAATGGAAGAAGAAGATCGGATGTGGAAGAATAGATGAAGAAGATCGGAAGAAGATGAATGGAAGAAGAAGAATGAAAGAAGAAGAAGAATCGAAGAAGAAGATCGGAAGAAAAAGAATGGAAGAAGAAGATCGGAAGAAGAAGAATGGAAGAAGAAGATCAGAAGAAGAAGAATGGAAGAAGAAGATCGGAAGAAGAAGAATGGAAGAAGAGGATCGGAAGAAGAACAATGTAAGACGAAGACTGGAAGAAGAAGATCGGAAGAAGAAGAATGGAAGAAGAAGATCGTAAGAAGAAGAATCGAAGAAGAAGATCGTAAGAAGAAGATCGGAAGAAGAAGATCAGAGGAAGAAGAATGGAAGGGGAAGAAGAATGGAAGAGGAAGATCAGAAGAAGAAGAAGAATGGAAGAAGAAGATCGGAACAAGAAGAACATAAGAAGAAGATCAGAAGAGTAAGAATGGAAGAAGAAGATCGGAAGAAGAAGAATGGAAGAAGAAGATCGAAAGAAGAACAATGGAAGAAGAAGATCGGAAGAAGAAGATCAGAAGAAGAAGATCGGAAGAAGAAGAATGGAAGAAGAAGATCGGAAGAAGTAGAGTGGAAGAAGAAGATCGAAAGAAGAAGCATAGAAGAAGAGGATCGGAAGAAGAACAATGGAAGAAGAAGATCGGAAGAAGAATATCGGACGTGGAAGAATAGATGAAGAAGATCGGAAGAAGAAGAATGAAAGAAGAAGATCGGAAGAAGAAGAATGGAAGAAATAGATCGAACGAAGAAGAATGGAAGAAAAGGATCTGAAGAAGACGATCGGAAGAAGAAGAATTGAAGAAGAAGAATGGAAGAAGAAGATTGGGAGAAGAAGAACGGAAGAAGAAGACCGGAAGAAGAAGATCGGAAGAAAAAGAATGGAAGAAGAAGATCGGAAGAAGAAGAATGGAAGAAGAAGATCGGAAGAAGAAGATCGGAAGAAGAATGGAAGAGGAAGATCAGAAGAAGAAGAAGAATGGAAGAAGAAGATCGGAAGAAGAAGAACAGAAGAAGAAGATCAGAAGAGGAAGAATGGAAGAAGAGGATCGGAAGAAGAAGAATGGAAGAAGAAGATCGGAAGAAGAAGAATCGAAGAACAAGATCGGAAGAAGAAGAAATGAAGACGAAGATCGGAAGAAGAAGAATGGAAGAAGAAGAATGGAAGAAGTAGAATGGAAGAAGAAGATCGGAAGAAGAAGAATAGAAGAAGAGGATCGGAAGAAGAACAATGGAAGAAGAAGATCGGAAGAAGAGTATCGGATGTGGAAGAATAGATGAAGAAGATCGGACAAAGAAGAATGGAAGAAGAAGAATGAAAGAAGAAGATCGGAAGGAGAAGAATGGAAGAAATAGATTGAACGAAGAAGAATGGAAGAAAAAGATCTAAAGAAGACGATCGGAAGAAGAAGAATTGAAGAAGAAGAATGGAAGAAGAAGATCGGAAGAAGAGGATCGAATGTGGAGGAATAGATGAAGAAGATCGGGAGAAGATGAATGGAAGAAGAAAAAGGAAAGAAGAAGATCGGAAGAAGAAGAATGGAAGAAATAGATCGGAAGAAGAAGAATGGAAGAAGAGGATCGGAAGAAGAAGAATGGAAGAAGAAGAATGAAAGAAGAAAATCGGAAGAAGAATGGAAGAAGAAGAATGAAAGAAGAAGATCGGAAGAAGAATGGAAGAAGAAGAATGAAAGAAGAAGATCGGAAGAAGAATGGAAGAAGAAGAATGAAAGAAGAAGATCGGAAGAAGAATGGAAGAAGAAGAATGAAAGAAGAAGATCGGAAGAAGAAGAATGGAAGAAATAGATCAGAAGAAGAAGAATGGAAGAAGGAGATAGGAAGAAGTAGAATGGAAGAAGAGGATCGAAACAAGAAGAATGGAAGAAGAGGATCGAAAGAAGAAGAATGGAAGAAGAAGAATGGCCGAAGAAGATCGGAAGAAGAAGATCGGATGTGGAAGAATAGAAAAAGAAGATCGGAAGAAGAAGAATGGAAGAAGAAGATCAGAAGAAGAAGAAGAATGGAAGAAATAGATCGGAAGAAGAAGAATGGAAGAAGAAGAATGGATTAAGAAGATCGGAAGTGGAAGAATAGAAGAAGAAGATCGGAAGTGGAAGAATGGAAAAAGAAGAATGAAAGTGGAAGAAGGGAAGAAGAAGAATGGAAGAAGAAGATCAGAAGAAGAAGAACGGAAGAAAAAAATCAGAAGAGGAAGAATGGAAGAAGAAGGTCGGAAGAAGAAGATCGGATGTGGAAGAATAGTAGAAGAAGATCAGAAGAAGAATGGAAGAAGACGAATGAAAGAAGAAGATCGGAAGAAGAAGAATGGAAGAAGAAGAATTGATGGCCTTCACATGTTGAGCTCTCCTTGGATGTTGAAAATGGTGCGGAAGCAATGGTTGAAATGAGCAAGACCCTCCTAGGAGGGATGGTGATCTTGAAGGTGCATGAAGTGTATGAAAATGAGAGAGGTTTGGCCAGCTCTCTTTGGTGGTGAAGGAGTGAAGATTAAAACCATAAATCAAGAGATTTAGGCAAGGGAGTAAGTATGGCACAAATTTGGCAGCACAACTTTACTCAAATTAATCTTGAAAATACATGAGGTAGGCCTCCTTATTTATAGATTTAGGAGCCTTGGTGAGCAAGCTTAAAGGGTAGGGATGGAAATACAAAAAGTGGGGCTGCCTAGGGTATTGACTTTAGTCAAACCACACCATCATCCTAATATTCTAGAAGATAGGTCAAAAATGCAACATTTGATAGTACACCCCTCCTTCTTTTGCTAAAGGCACCTATTTGCTAGCACACCCCTCCTTCTATTGCTAAGGGCACCTTTTTGATAGCACACCCCTAAGTGAGCAGGTTTTGCTTTCTACACTACACTATTCTACTAAGCTACCCCTAATGGGCCTCCAAGTAGCATGTACAAGGTCTTCTCCCTCCCATCCGTGGCTTGACTTATTTGGGCGTGAATGTGCTTGGCCATGGACCTTGTGAGAGGTCCTAGACGGTCTAGGCTCCCTCCTAGACGCTCCTCATGTAGCTCCCCCTTGTCTTGTGCTAGACGCTCTCCATGTTGTTCTAGACGGTCTAGTCTTGGCCCTTGGCTTTCATGGTGGGGTGAGCTTGGCCTCTCTCCATCATCCCCTCCCCCTTGGAAAGGATTTGTCCTCAAATCCAAGTCTTCATTGGTACCTACAAATGGAGATAGGTCAATTACATTAAATGTGTCATGCACTCCATATTCAAGAGGTAGGTCCAACTTGTATGCATTGTTGTTGACTCTCTTGAGGACTTGAAAGGGTCCATCTCCTCGGGGACTTAGTTTGGACTTCCTTTGAGTGGGAAATCTATCTTTTCGAAGATGAAGCCAAACTAAGTCTCCTTCCTCAAAAATCATTTCCCTCTTCCCCTTATTGTGGTATTTTGCATACTTCTCATTTTGTTGTTGTATTTGAAGTTTAACCTTCTCATGAATTTTCTTAACAAAATCGGCCTTGATTGCTCCTTCCTTATGCACAAAATCTTGTGGATTAGGAAGGGATAACAAGTCCATAGGTGTGAGAGGATTAAATCCATATACTACTTCAAAAGGAGAAGCATTAGTAGTCTTGTGGACTACTCTATTATAAGCAAACTCAATGTGGGGAAGGTGCTCATCCCAAGACTTGTGGTTTCCCTTCATGATAGCCCTAAGCATAGTTCCTAGAGATCTATTGACTACTTCGGTTTGACCATCCGTTTGAGGATGACAAGAAGTGGAAAATTGTAGTCTTGTTCCAAGTTTACTCCAAAGAGTTCCAAAAGTGGCTTATAAACTTGGGATCTCTATCGGACACTATACTTCTAGGTATACCATGGAGTCTCACCACTTCTCTAAAGAAGAGCCTAGAAATATTTTGAGCATCATCTACCTTGTGGCATGGAATAAAATGGGACATTTTGCTAAAACGGTCCACTACCACAAAGATAGAGTCATGGCCTCTTGCAGTCCTAGGGAGTCCTAAAATGAAATCCATGCTAATGTCTTCCCAAGGAGCATTTGCAATCGGCAAGGGAGTGTAGAGTCCATGAGGCATTGCTCTAGATTTTGCTTTCAAACATGCTATGCATCTAGAACAATGTCTTTGGACATCTTTCCTCATGTGTGGCCAACAAAATTTTACTTTCAAAATGTCTAGAGTCTTATCAACTCCAAAATGGCCCATGAGTCCCCCCTCATGTGATTCTTTGACAAGGAGTTTCCTATGTGTGCCTTGGGGAATGCAAAGTTTTCCTTCTTTAAAAAGATATCCCTCGGACACATAGTAACCTCCTTGCGCTCTATGTTGACATTGGGCATAGATGGATGAAAATTCTTGATCATCTTGATAAAGCTCTCTTATGTGATCAAATCCAAGAATTTGAGCACCCAATTTTGAAAAAAGTGTGTGCCGTCTTGAAAGAGCATCGGCCACTATATTGGTGCTTCCTTTCTTGTACTTGATTACATAAGGAAATTGTTCAAGAAATTCCATCCATTTAGCATGTCTCTTGTTGAGCTTGTGTTGGCCCTTTAGATATTTTAAAGACTCGTGATCACTATGGATTACAAATTCTTTGGTCACAAGGTAGTGTTCCCAAGTCTTTAGGGCTCTCACAAGAGCATAAAGCTCTTTGTCATAGGTGGGGTAATTGAGGGTGGCACCATGGAGTTTTTCACTAAAATATGCAATGGGGTGACCACCTTGCAATAATACCGCACCTATGCCTACTCCCGATGCATCACATTCTATCTCAAAAGTTTTGGAAAAATTTGGGAGAGCTAGAATTGGTGCATTGGTGAGTTGAGCTTTTAGCCTTTGGAAGGCTTGCTCATGCTTATCATTCCAACAAAATGCAACATTCTTTTTCACAAGTTCATTCAAAGGAGAAGCTAGATGATCCGGCACCTTGACCGAAGCGCTAGAACTTCGCCTTCTTTGACCTCGTCTCCACCAGCTTCACGCCAAATGCCTCAGTGACCTTCGCCTGAAGCTCCTCCAAGAAACCTGAAAGAACAAGATGGCGCCTCTGCGGCCGTTGTAGCTCCGACGCTCAAGTCAGTGATTGGATCATTCAAGAAAACTCAGAGAAAAGCTCAAGGCCGCGTATCAGTGAAACACCAAAAAGTGCATTCCCCCTTCTTTCTGTTAAGGATTAGCTATATATACCTGAGTCTTTCTCTCTCCTGACAGTTACTCCTCTTGACACGTGGACATCATCTGGTCATTCACGTGTCACCATCTGGAGTACCTGCAGCTAAACGCTACTTTCACCTTGATCCTGCGACTAAGTTATCCACACAGGGAGTAGCTTAGTGCACAGGCTACTCTGGGCACAACCTTAACCTGGCGATCTGGTTAACACTGGGTATCACAGCTCACACAAGTCTTCTCAAACACTCGGCGATGTGCTCCTTTCGGCGACTTGCTGACAACCTGATCTCCTGATCTTCACACCCGGCGATCATGTGAGCACCCGGCGATGTGAATACCTGCAGGCGATAGGCGACCACTTATATCTTCACACATATGGCGATAGGCGATCACTTATATCTTCATATGGCGATAGGCGATCACTTATATCTTCACACACATGGCGATAGGCGATCACTTATATCTTCACACACATGGCGATAGGCGATCACTACTCTTTACACGCGGTGATAGGCGACTACCGATCTGTGCTTCTTTACTTCTCGCGCTTTGCTTCCAGGCGCTCTCTTAACACTGGGTGATCGCCTTAGCCACTGACAACCAATCACCATTCTGGGTGATCGCCTCTCCAACTCACTTGCTATCCTCTACCACGTGACAACCCTTGAACAGTCAACATGGTCAACTGCTGGCGACGTTATCTATTACTGATGACGGACCGGATCACTAGACTTGAAAAATTAGGCACAAACCTTCTATAAAAGCTAGCTAACCCATGGAAACTTCTTACATCACTTACATTTTGTGGAGTGGGCCACTCTTGGATGGCTTTGATTTTCTCGGGGTCAACATGCACCCCCTTTTGGTTGACTATGAAACCTAAAAACACTACACTATCTACACAAAAAGTGCATTTATCTATATTGGCAAACAAACTATTTTTCCTAAGCACTAAAAGAACCTCCCTAAGGTGACTTAGGTGGGACTCTAGGCTTTGACTATATACTAAGATATCATCAAAATAGACTACTACATACTTACCTATGCAATCCCTAAAGACATGATTCATAAGCCTCATGAAAGTGCTAGGTGCATTAGTGAGTCCAAAAGGCATCACTAACCACTCATATAGTCCAAATTTGGTCTTAAAAGCAGTTTTCCACTCATCACCTTCTTTAATTCTAATTTGGTGATATCCACTTTTAAGGTCAATTTTGGAAAACATGGTGGACCCACGCAATTCATCAAGCATGTCATCAAGCCTTGGGATTGGATGCCTATACTTGATGGTGATGTTGTTGATTGCTCTACAATCACAATACATGCGCCATTTTCCATCTTTTTTGGGCACCAACAATACAGGTACAGCACAAGGGCTTAGGCTCTTTTGAACCCAACCCTTCTCCAACAAGTCTTGAACTTGTGACTCTATCTCCTTGGTCTCCTCGGGGTTAGTTCTATAGGCGGGCCTATTTGGTAGGCTTGCCCCCGGAATCAAGTCAATTTGGTGTTCTATACCTCTAATGGGAGGGAGTCCATTGGGCCCCTCATTAGAGAATACATCATCAAATTCACTTAAAATTTTTTCTACTTTAGGAGGTAGACTCATAAGTTCACTACTTGTGGCAGTGCATGCAAGTGTTCCTTTACAAAAGACAAGGCTTGGTTGTTCAACAAGAAGCAAATTTTCCAAGATGTTTTCACAAGGCTTCTCTTGTTGAGCAACCTTGGGGGAAGGAACACTCTTCTCCCTCTCCTTCCTATCCCTAAGGACCTTTTCTTTTTCAAGCTCTCTTTTCTTTTTCTTTTCCTCATCCCTCTTTTCTTTCATTTGTATTTGATCTTTCACCACTTGGGAATGTGGTAAAGGACTAAGTACAAACTTTTTATGCTTATGGGTGAAGGAAATCTCATTAGTAAGACCATCATGCAAGGTTTTTTTTATCAAATTGCCATGGTCTTCCTAAGAGAATATGGCAAGCTTCCATAGGCACTACATCACATAAAACCTTGTCTTTGTAGTTCCCTATGGAAAACTTGATTTCCACTTGCTTATCTACACTTAGTTCCCCATTCTCATTTATCCATTGCAACTTGTATGGCTTAGGATGAGGAACTACTTATAGATTGAGCTTTTCAATCATTCTAGAGCTACAACAATTGCAGCTTGATCCACTATCCACAATGAGAGAACATATATTTTCTAAAACTTTACATCTTGTATGAAAGATGTTCTCTCTTTGTGTCTCCATAGATGCACTAGGATGATTGTTGAGGGTTCTCCTAATCATTAGCAATTCTCCCTCTAATGGATCTACCCTCTCATCCTCTCCCCCTTCCTCTCTTTCACTTGGCTCATCCTTGCCACTAGTGTATTCATCGACACCTTTCAAAAACAAAGTCCTTTGGTTTGGGCATTGTGCTTGCACATGCCCTCTTCCATGGAACTTAAAGCACTTAACGTCCCTAGCTCGGATGGGTGGGGTGGAGGCATCTTTGGCTAAGGGTTTGGTAGTTTCCCTAGGTTTTTCTTTTGATGTACTACCCTCCCTTCTATATTCTCTCTTGGGATAGAGGTTAGAGTAGGATCCAACCTTTAGACTTGAAGTTTTGCGCAAATTTTGTTGCTCAACTTTAATGCAAAGTTGGACCAAGTCATTCAAGTCTTGGTATGGAAGGAGTTCTACTCTATCCCTTATCTCAAGCGAGAGGCCACTAAGGAACCTAGCTATGGTGATATGCTCCTCTTCTCTAATGGAGGCTCTCATCATGTAGAGCTCCATTTTTTGTCTATACTCCTCAACACTCATATTGTTTTACCTGAGTCTTTGGAGCTTGTCCATCAACTCCCTATGGTAGTATGAGGGTATGTGGCGACGTCTTAGGGCTCCCCTAAGGTCATTCCAATATTCAATTGGAGGTTCCCTATGAAGACGTCTTTCTCTTTCGAGAGAGGTCCACCAATACATGGCGTTCCCTTGGAAGCTAAGGGTGGCTAGAGGTACCTTGCGTTCTTCACTCACCGTATGGCAAGCAAAGAATTGCTCTACTTTCATCTCCCAATCTAGGTAGGTTTCTACACTCTCCTTACCATGGAAATGAGGTAGGTCTACTCTAACCTCCCTTGGGCCCTCTTGCTCCCTTTGCCTATTTCTTCTAGGGGGTGGTTGGTAGTAGTCATACATTCTAAGGCTTCCCTCCCCTAGAGACTCTTGGACTTGTGAATGAGATGCATGAGTTTGAGATTTTTTTGATTTTTGTGACTTCTCTTCTTGGGCTTTAGTCAACTCATTAATTTTAGATTCATTCTCCAATTGTCTAAAAGAAATCATTTGCACGGCTTGTGAAACTTCTTCCAAAAAAGTTTTCATAGATTTTAATTCATTTTCAATAGGCTTTGGAGAATGAGAAGAAGAAGACATGACTAAAGCTTTGTGTGTAGAAGTATTTTACCTTGAGAAAATTTAGGGAAGTCAAAGAAGGTAGTCTTCCAGGTAAGGGAGGTGAGTCACAATGGACTACTTAAATACCAAGCCTTGCCTTAGCCAAAGACTATTCCTCAATGTCTTCACACAAAGTTTTCTCTTAGTAAACCACTTAAAACACAATTAAGTTGAAGAAATCCTTTTTGATGCAAGAAAACAATGCAAACTAGCTAATTAACCAAGCAAAGAATTAACAAACTTAAACAAGGCAAGACAATTAGCAAACGTAATTAATTAAGCAAGGAAAACAATTAAAAACAATTAACACATGCTAAACCAATTAAAGTTTATACTAGTCGGCCCTAGGTGAGGCTTCTTGGACACTTGGAGCCCTTGAAGACACACTCACCGTCTAATCACGTAATTAAAGAAGTAATTGATCCGGTCGGTCATCAGTAGTTGATGATGTCAGCAGCCGTTGACTACGTGGACCATGAACACGGTGGCATGTCGTAGAAAGAGCAAGTGAATCAGGGAGGAGATCACCTAGAATGGTGATCGGTAGTCAGATATCAAGTGGCCACCACTCCCAGTTCAGAGCATAGATAAGCGCCTGAAAGCCCCGCACGGACGTCGGTGGATATTCATGAGGCACCGCACGGACGTCGGTGGCAAGTCATGAGGGACCGCCCGGGTGTCGGTGGCAGGTCATGAGGGACCGCCCGGGTGTGACTGCATGAGGAGCGCGATCGGGCGTTGAGAGGGAGATCGGTCGTAATTGCATGCAGAAGGAGGTCGGTCATCGGGTTCCCAGCGAGAACGCTACGCATGCACCTCGCATGATGCCCACTCAGGGGACGTGCGGCGAGGCCATGCAGGCAGGATGTGCCTGGCGCTCTCCTGGGAGCATGCGGCCCGCACAGAGAGAGGTGCAGAAGCCCTCCAGGTGTGACGCGTGTACGGTAGATTCAAGCTGGTGCCTCCATGTGTCACCATCTGGGAGTGAGACGCGGCTCAGGTATAAAGCTCTCCACATCATGTAAGGTAGGGGGATTCCTTTCATTCTTTTCCAATTTTACACAGGCTCTCTACACTGGGATTCTGAGTCACTGTGAGAGCGTTCTTACACGTGGCACAGTGATAACAGAAAACAGTTATAGAGAGAGAAAGTGGATCTGAGAGCACACACGAGTCTCACAGAGAGATTCAGTGATAGATTTGGTGTTCCTGTTGCCTGACTTGAGTGTCGGAGCTACAACGGCCGCCAGAGGCGCCGTTCTTGTGTTTTGCAGGCAGCGTTTGGAGTTCCGGTGGTGGTTCTTGGAGCGTTCCTGCAGACCAGAGGGCTAGACGAAGGAATGACGAGGCAATCCTCCACGTTCGAGTCAAGCGGCAGGATCAGTAATTAAAAAGGTTAAGTTGCAAAGAAGATTAAGAAAACCCCCTTTTGTTGATCCTTGTTTTGCTATTGGCACTCCCTTGGTTGTCTTTTTCTTTGTTGGGCCCTCCAAGTGTTTGTGGTGTTTTTTTTTTTTTTTTTGGGTAATACTTGTTTGCTGCCCTTGCTTTGGCTCCTCTTAGAATTAGGAAATTAATTCTCCAATCCAGCACCTACACACAAGCTAGACCTCACTCAAGTTAAATTTCTACTCAAATAGGCACCAATTGAGAAACAATTCCAGCACCAAATTTAGAGGCCAAAGGATTAAAGCAAGAAACAAATTAATTGCAAAAAAATAGGACCACACAAATGGAGTTATAATGTGACACAACTAGGAAGAGTTGCAATAAAATGTGACAAGCAAATAAAAGGTACACAAATAAAGTGGGCACACAAAAGGAATCCTAGAATGGTACTAGAATTGATTTGAAAAACCAAAACAGCACTACTGAAAAAGTTTCCCTGGCACAAAAAGCGTCACTTAAAACGTGTGTACTGAGCTGGATATTCTGACTTTGCTTTTGAAATTTGAGACACAATTAGGTCAAGATCTTAACAAACTTTTGGAGTTGGTTTCACGCCAAACGCATGCACCAATTAATTTTGATAAATTGTTTACTACCAGTGCTCATTTTCCGCCAGCTGGAACAACAGATTGCACACTTTTTTTGTATGATTTATCATTTTTTTTCTATTTGTTTTTTTGACCTGATTCTTTTTGTATTCTTTTGCTAAGATCTCAAGTGACTCAAATCCAGAGGCTCATAAATTTCTTGTGACGTATTTAATTTTAACACATAAAAACAGCCAGGCCAGTTGCAGCGAAAACAGGGGATCCTAAAGCTGGAACCAAAAACAGCAAAGAAAATTTTTCAAGAACACAATGGAGTGAAGATATAGGAATTTGCGTGGATCTAACACCCAAATATGAACTCAAACTAAAAGAAAAATGCACCAAAAGATCATCCAAAACAGCAAAATAAAAACTGGACCAAAATAAAGCAAGAAACCAAATCATCAAGAACAAGTACCACTAAGATTTTGATGACAAATTTGGAAACACATGACTTAGACAAAACATATGGATTCATAAAATAAAAAGACTCAAAGCATCATATGACCCAAAAGAAAATAAAAACAAGCAAGACTCAAATACCTAAAAATAAAAACAGCAACACAAAGGTGTATGGAATCCTACTAAAAATTGCACAAAGATTGCTCAAGAACAATTGAACAAGATGCACCAATTGGAATTTCCAAACAGCACACCAATGCAAATTAAAAATTAAAAAAACAGCAAGACAAGTATGGAAAACAAAGATGAACAACAAGGATTAAAGAAGAACTCAAAATGAAAAAGGACCAAGAACTACTCATCTTTGAAGAACCCCATGCTCATGATACCAAATGATGGCCTTCACATGTTGAGCTCTCCTTGGATGTTGAAAATGGTGCGGAAGCAATGGTTGAAATGAGCAAGACCCTCCTAGGAGGGATGGTGATCTTGAAGGTGCATGAAGTGTATGAAAATGAGAGAGGTTTGGCCAGCTCTCTTTGGTGGTGAAGGAGTGAAGATTAAAACCATAAATCAAGAGATTTAGGCAAGGGAGTAAGTATGGCACAAATTTGGCAGCACAACTTTACTCAAATTAATCTTGAAAATACATGAGGTAGGCCTCCTTATTTATAGATTTAGGAGCCTTGGTGAGCAAGCTTAAAGGGTAGGGATGGAAATACAAAAAGTGGGGCTGCCTAGGGTATTGACTTTAGTCAAACCACACCATCATCCTAATATTCTAGAAGATAGGTCAAAAATGCAACATTTGATAGTACACCCCTCCTTCTTTTGCTAAAGGCACCTATTTGCTAGCACACCCCTCCTTCTATTGCTAAGGGCACCTTTTTGATAGCACACCCCTAAGTGAGCAGGTTTTGCTTTCTACACTACACTATTCTACTAAGCTACCCCTAATGGGCCTCCAAGTAGCATGTACAAGGTCTTCTCCCTCCCATCCGTGGCTTGACTTATTTGGGCGTGAATGTGCTTGGCCATGGACCTTGTGAGAGGTCCTAGACGGTCTAGGCTCCCTCCTAGACGCTCCTCATGTAGCTCCCCCTTGTCTTGTGCTAGACGCTCTCCATGTTGTTCTAGACGGTCTAGTCTTGGCCCTTGGCTTTCATGGTGGGGTGAGCTTGGCCTCTCTCCATCAAGAATGGAAGAAGACGAATGCAAGAAGAAGATCGGAAGAAGAAGAATGGAAGAAGAAGAACGGAAGAAGAAGATCGGAAGAAGAAAAATGGAAGAAGAAGATTGGAAGAAGAACAATGGAAGAAGAAGATCGGAAGAAGAAGAATGGAGGAAGAAGATCGGAAGAAGAAGAATGGAAGAAGAAGAATGGAAGAAGTAGAATGGAAGAAGAAGATCGGAAGAAGAAGAATGGAAGAAGAAGAACGGAAGAAGAACAATGGAAGAAGAAGATCGGAAGAAGAAGAATGGAGGAAGAAGATCGGAAGAAGAAGAATGGAAGAAGAAGAATGGAAGAAGTAGAATGGAAGAAGAAGATCGGAAGAAGAAGAATGGAAGAAGAAGAACGGAAGAAGAAGATCGAAAGAAGAAGAATTGAAGAAGAAGATCGGAAGAAGAAGAATAGAACAAGAAGATCGGAAGTGGAAGAATTGAAAAAGAAGATCGGAAGTGGAAGAATGGAAGAAGAAGAATGGAAGAAGAAGATCGGAAGAAGAAGAACAGAAGAAGAAGATCAGAAGAGGAAGAATGGAAGAAGAAGGTCGGAAGAAGGAGAATGGAAGAAGAAGCTCGGAAGAAGAAGAATGGAAGAAGAAGATCGGAAGAAGAAGAATGGAAAAAGAAGATCGGAAGAAGAAGAATGGAACAAGAAGATCGGAAGAAGAAGAATGGAAGAAAAAGATCGGAAGAAGAAGAATGGAAGAAGAATATCTGAAGAAGAAGAATGGAAGAAGAAGATCGGAAGAAGAAGAATGGAAGAACTGGAATGGAAGAACTGGAATGGAAGAAGAAGATCGGAACAAGAAGAATGGAAGAAGAGGATCGGAAGAAGAACAATGGAAGAAGAAAATCGGAAGAAGAAGAATGGAAGACGAAGAATGGAAGAAGAAGATCGGAAGAAGAAGAATGGAAGAAGAAGAATGGAAGAAGAAGATCGGAAGAAGAATATCGGATGTGGACGAATAGATGAAGAAGATCGGAAGAAGAAGAATGGAAGAAGAAGAATGAAAGAAGAAGATCGGAAGAAGAAGAATGGAAGAAATAGATCAGACGAAAAAGAATGGAAGAAGAAGATCGGAAGTCGAAGAATGGAGGAAGAAGAATGGAAGAAAAGGATCAGAAGAAGAAGAACGGAAAAAGAATATTGGAAGAAGAAGAATGGAGGAAGAATATCGGAAGTGGAAGAACGGAAGAAGAAGAATGGAAGAAGAAGATCGAAAGAAGAAGAATAGAGGAGGAGGATCGGAAGAAGAATGAAAGAGGAAGATCGGAAGAAGAAGAATGGAAGAAATAGATCGGAAGAAGAAGAATGGAAGAAGAAGATCGGAAGAAGAAGAATGGAAGAAGAAGATCGGAAGAAGAAGAATGGAAGGAGAAGAATGGAAGAAGTAGAGTGGAAGAAGAAGATCGGAAGAAGAAGAATGGAAGGAGAAGAATGGAAGAAGTAGAGTGGAAGAAGAAGATCGGAAGAAGAAGAATGTAAGAAGAGGATCGGAAGAAGAACAATGGAAAAAGAAGATCGGAAGAAGAATATCGGATGTGGACGAATAGATGAAGAAGATCGGAAGAAGAAGAATGGAAGAAGAAGAATGAAAGAAGAAGATCGGAAGAAGAAGAATGGAAGGAATAGATCAGACGAAAAAGAATGGAAGAAGAAGATCGGAAGTCGAAGAATGGAGGAAGAAGAATGGAAGAAAAGGATCAGAAAAAGAAGAACGGAAAAAGAACATTGGAAGAAGAAGAATGGAGGAAGAATATCGGAAGTGGAAGAACGGAAGAAGAAGAATGGAAGAAGAAGATCGGAAGAAGAAGAATAGAAGAGGAGGATCGGAAGAAGAAGAACGGAAGAAGAAGAATGAAAGAAGAAGATCGGAAGAAGAAGAATGGAAGAAGAAGAATGAAAGAAGAAGATCGGAAGAAGAAGAATGGAAGAAGAAGATTGAAAGAAGAAGAATGGAAGAAAAGGATCAGAAGAAGAAGAACGGAAAAAGAACATTGGAAGAAGAAGAATGGAGGAAGAATATCGGAAGTGGAAGAACGGAAGAAGAAGAATGGAAGAAGAAGATCGGAAGAAGAAGAATAGAAGAGGAGGATCGGAAGAAGAAGAATGGAAGAAGAAGAATGAAAGAGGAAGATCGGAAGAAGAAGAATGGAAGAAATAGATCGGAAGAAGAAGAATGGAAGAAGAAGATCGGAAGAAGAAGAATGGAAGAAGAAGATCGGAAGAAGAAGAATGGAAGAAGAAGAATGGAAGAAGTAGAGTGGAAGAAGAAGATCGGAAGAAGAAGAATGTAAGAAGAGGATCGGAAGAAGAACAATGGAAGAAGAAGTTCGGAAGAAGAATATCGGATGTGGACGAATAGATGAAGAAGATCGGAAGAAGAAGAATGGAAGAAGAAGAATGAAAGAAGAAGATCGGAAGAAGAAGAATGGAAGGAATATATCAGACGAAAAAGAATGGAAGAAGAAGATCGGAAGTCGAAGAATGGAGGAAGAAGAATGGAAGAAAAGGATCAGAAGAAGAAGAACGGAAAAAGAACATTGGAAGAGGAAGAATGGAGGAAGAATATCGGAAGTGGAAGAACGGAAGAAGAAGAATGGAAGAAGAAGATCGGAAGACGAAGAACGGAAGAAGAAGAACGAAAGAAGAAGATTGGAAGAAGAAGAATGGAAGAAGAAGAATGAAAGAAGAAGATCGGAAGAAATAGATCGGAAGAAGAAGAATGGAAGAAGAAGATCGGAAGAAGAAGAATGGAAGAAGAAGATCGGAAGAAGAAGAATGGCAGAAGAAGAACGGAAGAAGAAGAATGGCAGAAGAATGTTGGACAAAGAAGATCGGAAGTGGAAGCATGGAAGAAGAAGATGATCGGAACAAGAAGAATGCAAGAAGAAGATCGAAACAAGAACAATGGAAGAAGAAGAACGGAAGAAGAAGATCAGAACAAGAAGAATGGAAGAATAAGATCGGAAGAAGAAGAATGGAAGAAGAAGATCGCAAGAAGAAGAATGGAAGAAGAAGATCGGAAGAAGAAGAATGGAAGAAGAAGATCGGAAGAAGAAGAATGGAAGAGGAAGATCGGAAGAAGAAGAATGGCAGAAGAAAAACGAAAGAAGAAGAATGGAAGAAGAATAATGGACGAAGAAGATCGGAAAGGGAAGAATGGAAGAAGAAGATCAGAAGAAGATGGTCGGAACAAGAAGAATGCAAGAAGAAGATCGAAACAAGAAGAATGGCAGAAGAAGAACGGAAGAAGAAGATCAGAACAAGAAGAATGGAAGAATAAGATCGGAAGAAGAAGAATGGAAGAAGAAGATCATAAGTAGAAGAATGGAAGAAGAAGGTCGGAAGAAGAAGAATGGGAGAACAACATCGGAAGAAGAAGAATGGAAGAAGAAGATCGGAAGAAGAAGAATGGAAGAGGAGGATCGGAAGAAGAAGAATGGAAGAAGAAGAATGAAAGAAGAAGATCGGAAGAAGAAGAATGGAAGAAGAAGAATGAAAGAAGAAGATCGGAAGAAGAAGAATGGAACAAATAGATCGGAAGAAGAAGAATGGAAGAAGAAGATCGGAAGAAGAAGAATGGAAGAAGAAGATCGGTAGAAGAAGAATCGAAGAAGAAGATCGGAAGAAGAAGAATGGAAGAGGAAGATCAGAAGAAGAAGAAGAATGGAAGAAGAAGATCGGAAGAAGAGGAACAGAAGAAGAAGATCAGAAGAGGAAGAATGGAAGAAGAAGATCGGAAGAAGAAGAATGAAAGAACAAGATCAGAAGAAGAAGAATGGAAGAAGAAGATCGGAAGAAGAAGAATAGAAGAAGAAGAATGGAAGAAGTAGAATGGAAGAAGAAGATCGGAAGAAGAAGAATAGAAGAAGAGGATCGGAAGAAGAACAATGGAAGAAGAAGATCGGAAGAATATCGGATGTGGAAGAATAGATGAAGAAGATCGGACGAAGAAGAATGGAAGAAGAAGAATGAAAGAAGAAGATCGGAAGAAGAAGAATGGAAGAAATAGATCGAACGAAGAAGAATGGAAGAAAAAGATCGGAAGAAGAAGAACGGAAGAAGAAGATCGGAAGAAGAAGAATGGAAGAAGAAGATTGGAAGGAGAAGAATGGAAGAAGAAGATCGGAAGAAGAAGAATGGAAGAAGTGTAACATCCCGCCAAAATGCTTTTGATATTTATATAATGAAAATAAAGGTAAACAAATATATTGAAGTGAACATAATTATATATATGTAATGAAGTTTCTCCTCACAGGGAGTTTAATACATAATCGGTCAATTCCAAAACTTAAACAAAATACAGCAAAATAAAATAAAATAAAAAAGAACAGGCGATCTCCTGATGGAAAACAGAAAACGGCGATCTCCTAACAGAAACAGAAACAGGCGATCTCCTCCCGACGACCACTCACAGAGGAGCTCTACTACCTGCAGCCTCATCTGCTCCCGTGTAAATATACACGATCATCACAGGTTTAAGAAAAACAACCACGATACAAGATAAAAGGGTAAGCTAGATATTTGCAAAAACTTTTAATATGAAACTTTATATCTATAGAAAACATAAATCTTCACACCATTCATAATCTATATCAATTGCAACCATCAATATCCCCATATTCCACCAACTCGTCAAGTGTCTATTCACTACATTCAACATTCATGGTTCACACGTCAGACCTTCCGCTGACTCGTCACACACAGACACTTGACACTACTTCCGGAAGACTCGTGCATTGACTAGACTCAGAGATCTGCACCTGTCATACTACACTGCTGTAAAGTTCCCACAGCTATGCGCATCAACATAATCTCAATCTCAATCTCATCACTCACCTAGTATGACAGGGTGAATCCATACAACAGGTCAAGTGGTTATTTTTCAAACCACTTACCCATACATATGAACCTCCATCGACTCTCAACGCCTGAATGACTTCCTCTATATGAGTCCATTATATCAGGAGAGTCAGGATATCTCATTATAGAAATCACCGATCAATGCACATTCTACAACAATCTTACACGATATTTTCTTTCCTGAAAATACTATGCCTTGATTCCACATTCAAACATTCAACACATCATATAACACTTAAATGAACGATTTCCAATCACAGCAACAATCATTCCAAGGTTCAGACTTTAAAATATCACATTTCAATCTCAAACAATTTCAAACGACACTAAAACAGGGGATTTCGAAAAACAACGCCAAAACCGGCGATCTCGTCCAAAAACAGGGGATTATGCAATAACAGTTGAAAAACCGGCGACCACGTCGCCCCATCATCAAAATCATCTAACGTAAGGTTTTCGTTGGAAATAAGGCTAGCTTCCCTTACCTGGACTAGCGCAAAACACCAAGAGCTCCGAAAACCCACCGAAGCTTAAAGATGCTTTCACTCTGTTTTAGCGTCCCTGTCTGGAGAACTTGCAGAGAACCTCCCAGGTGTCCAAGGGCAGTCGTCGCTCGTCGTACTGGTGCTTGAGGGTGCCTAAATCGCAGCGCGAAGGAGAGAAAAGAGAAGGGTGAAGGTGAACTCACTCTTTCGCTCTTGAACTACTGCAACGTTCTTTGCCTCCCCGAAGTGGGTTTTTGAATCTACACTAACTTGTCCACACATGCTGCTGCCACCACCCACTTTGCAGGAAAGCCTGAGTGTACGTTTCCCTGAACAGTACGACCACGCTGTCTATTGCGCATGCCAACCACTTCCCTGAACAGTACGGCCGTGGGTGTCTCTTGCGCATGCCAACTTTCTGATGTCACTATTCTGAACCACCCTTTTTGTCCACGTGGCGCGCGTGCAGGATGTTTCATGCTGGGAGCCTGGGTCCCACCTTATCTGTGTGAAACACGACATCGGCGATAACCTTCCACCGATGACTCATCCTGGAAGACGACCGATGTCTCTCTCTGGAAGACGACCGATGTCTCTCTCTGGGAGACGACCGATGTCTATCCCTGGCGACGCCCGCATGTCTCTCGCTCCCTGGCGATGCCCACATGCCTCGCGCCCTGACGATGCCCACATGTCTCTCGCGCCCCGGCGATGCCCGCATGCCTCTCGCGCCCCGGCGATGCCCGCATGCCTCTCGCGCCCTGGCGATGCCCGCATGCTTCGCGCCCTGGCGATTGTCCGCATGTCTCTCGCGCCCTGGCGATGTCCGCATACCTCGCGCCCTGGCGATGTCCGCTTACCTCGCGCCCTGGCGATGTCCGCATACCTCGCGTCCTGGCGATGTCCGCATACCTCGCGTCCTGGCGATGTCCGCATATGTAGCCTAGGCGACAGGCGATTATGTACTAACCAGGCGATCTCATACTCTTCTAAGCTACACTTTCCTTCCTTTTTATTTTAAATAAAAACATACTTAGAATTCATTTAAAATATATTCCTTTTATTCCAATTTAATTTTACAGGTCCTTACAAGAAGAAGATCGAAAGAAGAAGAATGGAAGAAGAGGAATGGAAGAAGTAGAATGGAGGAAGAAGATTGGAAGAAGAAGAATGGAAGAAGAAGAACGGAAGAAGAAGATCGAAGGAAGAAGATTTGAAAAAGAAGATCGGAAGAATAAGAATATAACAAGAAGATCGGAAGTGGAAGAACGGAAAAAGAAGATCAGAAGTGGAAGAATGGAAGAAGAAGATCGGACGAAGAAGACGAGAAGAAGAAGATCAGAAGAGGAAGAATGGAAGAAGAAGGTCGGAAGAAGAAGAATGGAAGAAGAAGATCGGAAGAAGAAGAATGGAAGAAGAAGATCGGAAGAAGAAGAATGGAAGAAGAAGATCGGAAGAAGAAGAATGGAAGAGGAAGATCAGAAGAAGAAGAACAGAAGAAGAAGATCAGAAGAGGAAGAATGGAAGAAGAAGAATGGAAGAAGAAGATCGGAAGAAGAAGAATGAATGAACAAGATCGGAAGAAGAAGAATGGAAGAAGAAGATCGGAAGAAGAAGAATGGAAGAAGAAGAATGGAAGAAGTATAATGGAAGAAGAAGATCGGAAGAAGAAGAATAGAAGAAGAGGATCGGAAGAAGAACAATGGAAGAAGAAGATCGGAAGAATATCGGATGTGGAAGCATAGATGAAGAAGATCGGACGAAGAAGAATGGAAGAAGAAGAATGAAAGAAGAAGATCGGAAGAAGAAGAATGGAAGAAATAGATCGAACGAAAAAGAATGGAAGAAAAAGATCTGAAGAAGAGGATCGGAAGAAGAAGAATATAAGAAGAAGAATGGAAGAAGAAGATCGGAAGAAGAATATCGAATGTGGAAGAATAGATAAAGAAGATCGGAAGAAGATGAATGGAAGAAGAAGAATGAAAGAAGAAGATCGGAAGAAGAAGAATGGAAGAAATAGATCGGAAAAATAACAATGGAAGAAGAAGATCGGAAGAAGAAGAACGGAAGAACTGGAATGGAAGAAGAAGATCGGAACAAGAAGAATGGAAGAAGAGGATCGGAAGAAGAAGAATGGAAGAAGAAAATCGGAAGAAGAAGAATGGAAGAAGAAGATCGGAAGAAGAAGAATGGAAGAAGAAGAATGGAAGAACTAGAATGGAAGAAGAAGATCGGAACAAGAAGAATGGAAGAAGAGGATCAGAAGAAGAAAAATGGAAGAAGAAAATCGGAAGAAGAAGAATGGAAGAAGAAGATCGGAAGAAGAAGAATGGAAGAACAAGATCGGAAGAAGAAGAATGGAAGAAGAAGATCGGAAGAAGAAGAATGGAAGAAGAGGATCGGAAGAAGAAGAATGGAAGAAGAAGATCGGAAGAAGAAGAATGGAACAAGTAGAATGGAAGAAGAAGATCGGAAGAAGAAGAATGGATGAAGAGGATCGGAAGACGAAGAATGGATGAAGAGGATCGGAAGAAGAAGAATGGAAGAAGAAGAATGAAAGAAGAAGATCGGAAGAGGAAGAATGGAAGAAGAAGAATGAAAGAAGAAGATCGGAAGAAATAGATCGGAAGAAGAAGAAAGGAAGAAGAAGATCGGAAGAAGTAGAATGGAAGAAGAGGATCGGAACAAGAAGAATGGAAGAAGAGGATCGAAAGAAGAAGAATGGAACAAGAAGAATGGATGAAGAAGATCGGATCTGGAAGAAGAGAAGAAGAAGATCGGAAGAAGAAGAATGGAAGAAGAAGATCGGAAGAAGAAGAATGGAAGAAGAAGAATGAAAGAAGAAGATCGGAAGAAATAGATCGGAAGAAGAAGATTGGAAGAAGAAGAATGAATTAAGAAGGTCGGAAGTGGAAGAATAGAACAAGAAGATCGGAAGTGGAAGAATGGAAAAAGAAGATCGAAAGTGGAAGATGGGAAGAAGAAGAATGGAAGAAGAAGATCCGAAGAAGAAGAAGAACGGAAGAAGAAGATCAGAAGAGGAAGAATGGAAGAAGAAGGTCGGAAGAAGAAGAATGGAAGAAGAGGATCGGAAGAGGAAGAATGGAAGAAGGGGATCGGAAGAAGAAGTATGGAAGAAGAGGATCGGAAGAAAAAGAATGGAAGCAGGGGATCGGAAGAAGAAGAATGAAAGAAGAGGCTCGGAAGAAGAAGAATGGAAGAAAAAGAATTGAAGAAGACAATCGGAAGAAGAAGATCGGAAAAAGAAGAATGGAAGAAGAAGATCGGAAGAAGAAGATCGGATGTGGAAGAATAGAAGAAGAAGATCGGAAGAAGAAGAATGGAAGAAGAGGATCGGAAGAAGAAGAATGGAAGAGGAGGATCGGAAGCAGAAGGATGGAAGAAGAAGAATGGATGAAGAACATCGGAAGAAGAACATCGGATGTGGAAGAATAGAAGAAGATCGGAAGAAGAAGAATAGAAGAAGACGATTGAAAGAAGAAGTTCGGAAGAAGAAGAATGGAAGAAGAAGAATGGAAGAAGACGAATGAAAGAAGAAGATCGGAAGAAGAAGAATGGAAGAAGAAGAACGGAAGAAGAAGATCGGAAGAAGAAAAATGGAAGAAGAAGTTTGGAAGAATAACAATGGAAGAAGAAGATCGGAAGAAGAAGAATGGAGGAAGAAGATCGGAAGAAGAATAATGGAAGAAGAAGAATGGAAGAAGTAGAATGGAAGAAGAGGATCGGAAGAAGAAGAATGGAAGAAGAAGAATGGAAGAAGAAGATCGAAAGAAGAAGAATTGAAGAAGAAGATCGGAAAAAGAAGAATAGAACAAGAAGATCGGAAGTGGAAGAATGGAAAAAGAAGATCGGAAGTGGAAGAATGGAAGAAAAAGAATGGAAGAAGAAGATCGGAAGAAGCAAAACAGAAGAAGAAGATCAGAAGAGGAAGAATGGAAGAAGAAGGTCGAAAGAAGGAGAATGGAAGAAGAAGCTCGGAAGATGAAGAATGGAAGAAGAAGATCGGAAGAAGAAGAATGGAAGAAGAAGAAGAATGGAACAAGAAGATCGGAAGAAGAAGAATGGAAGAAGAAGAATGGAAGAACTGGAATGGAAGAAGAAGATCGGAACAAGAAGAATGGAAGAAGAAGAATGAAACAAGAAGATCGGAAGAAGAAGATTGGATGTGGAAGAATAGAAGAAGAAGATCGGAAGAAGAAGAATGGAAGAAGAGGATCGGAAGAAGAAGAATGGATGAAGTAGATTGGAAGAAGAAGATTCGAAGTAGAGGATCGGAAGAAGAAGATCAGAGGAAGAACAATGGAAGAAGAAGATCGGAAGAAGAAGAAGATTGGAAGAAGAAGAATGGAAGAAGAAGATCGGAAGAAGAATAACGGAAGAAGAAGATCGGAAGAAGAAGAATGGAAGAAGAAGATCGGAAGAAGAAGAATGGCAGAAGAAGATCGGAAGAGGAAGAATGGAAGAAGAACATCATAGGAAGAAGAATGGAAGAAGAACATCATAGGAAGAAGAATGGAAGAAGAACATCATAGGAAGAAGAATGGAAGAAGAACAATGGAAGAAGTAGAATGGAAGAAGAAGATCGGAAGAAGAAGAATGGAAGAAGAGGATCGGAAGAAGAAGAATGGATGAAGTAGATTGGAAGAAGAAGATTCGAAGAAGAGGATCGGAAGAAGAAGAATGGAAGAAGAAGATCAGAGGAAGAACAATGGAAGAAGAAGATCGGAAGAAGAAGAAGATTGGAAGAAGAAGAATGGAAGAAGAAGATCGGAAGAAGAATAACGGAAGAAGAAGATCGGTAGAAGAAGAATGGAAGAAGAAGATCGGAAGAATAAGAATGGCAAAAGAAGATCGGAAGAGGAAGAATGGAAGAAGAACATCATAGGAAGAAGAATGGAAGAAGAAGATCATAGGAAGAAGAATGGAAGAAGAACAATGGAAGAAGTAGAATGGAAGAAGAAGATCGGAAGAAGAAGAATGGAAGAACAGGATCGGAAAAAGAGGAATGGAAGAAGAAGAATGAAACAAGAAGATCAGAAGAAGAAGAAAGGAAGATATAGATCGGAATAAGAAGAATCGAAGAAGAAGATTGGAAGAAGAAGATCGGAAGAAGAAGAATGGAAGAAGAAGATCGGACGAATTAGATCGGAAAAAGAAGAATGGAAGAAGCAGATTGGAACAAGAAGTATGAAAGAAGAAGATCGGAAGAACAGGAATGGAAGAAGAAGAAGAAGATCAGAAGAAGAAGAATGGAAGAAGAAGATCTGAAGAAGATGAATGGAAGAAGAATATCGCAAGAAGAAGATCGGATGTGGAAGACCAGAAGAAGAAGATCGCAAGAAGAAGAATGAAACAAGAAGATCGGAGGAAGAAGAATGGAAGAAGAAGAATGATAGAAGAAGATGGTAAGAAGAAGAATGGAAGAAGAAGATTGGAAGACGAGGATCGGAAGAGGACGAATGGAAGAAGAAGATTGGAAGAAGAAGAATGGAAGAAGAACATGGGAAGAAGAAGAATCGAAGAAGAGGATCGGAAGAAGAAGAATAGAAGAAGAAGATCGGAAGAAGAAGAATGAAAGAAAAAGATCGGAAGAAGAAGAATAGAAGAAGAAGATCGAAAGAAGAAGAATGGAAGAAGAAGAAGATCGGAAGAAGAAGATCAGAAGAAGAAGATCGGCAGAAGAAGAATAGAAGAGGAAGACCGGAAGAAGAAGATCGGAAATAGAAGAATGGAAGAAGAACAGTGGAAGAAGAAGATTAGAACAAGAAGATCCGAAGAAGAAGAATGGAACAAGAAGATCAAAAGAAGAAGATCGGAAGAAGAATGGAAGAAGACAAATAGAAGAAGACGATCGGAAGAAGAATAATGGAAGAAGTAGATCGGAAGAAGAGGAATGGAAGAAGAAGATCGGAAGAAGAAGAATGGAAGAAGAAGATCGGAAGAAGAGGAATGGAAGAAGAAGATCGGAAGAAGAAGATCGGAAGAAGACGAATGGAAGAAGATGATCGGAAGAAGACGAATGGAAGAAGATGATAGGAAGAAGAAGAATGGAAGAAGAAGATCGGAAGAAGAAGAATGGCGGAAGAATATCAGAAGAGGAAGAACGGAAGAAGAAGATCGGAACAAGAGGAATGGAAGAAGAAGATCAGAAGAAGAAGAATGGGAGAAGAAGATCGGAAGAAGAAGAATGGAAGAAGAAGAATGGAAAAGGAATATCGGAAGAAGAAGAATGGAAGAAGAAGATTGGAAGAAGAAGAACGGAAGAAGAGGAATGGAAAAAAGAAGATCGGAAGAAGAAGATCGGCAGAAGCAGAATTGAAGAGGAAGTCGGAAGAAGAAAATCGGAAGAAGAAGAATGGAAGAAGAAGATCGGAAGAAGAACAATGGAAGAAGAGGGTGGAAGAAGAAGAATGGAAGAAGAAGATCGGAAGAAGAAGAATGCAAGAAGAAGATCGGAAGAAGAAGGGAAGAAGAAGATCGGAAGAAGAAGAATGGAAGAAGAAGATCGGAAGAAGAAGAACGGAAGAAGAAGATCGGCAGAAGAAGAATTGAAGAAGAAGGGGGAAGAAGAGAAATGGAAGAAGAAGATCGGAAGAAGAAGATCGGAAGAAGAAGAATGGAAGAAGAGGATGGCAAGAAGGAGAATGGGAGAAGAAGATCGATAGAAGAAGAATGGAAGAAGAAGATCGGAAGAAGAAGAATGGAAGAAGAAGATCGAAAGAAGAAGAATGGTAGAAGAAGATCAGAAGAAGAAGAATGGGAGCAGAAGATCGGACGAAGAAGAAAGGAAGAAGAAGAATTAAAGAAGAAGATCGGAAGAAGAAGAATAGAACAAGAAGATCGGAAGTGGAAGAATGGAAAAAGAAGATCGAAAGTGGAAGAATGGAAGAAGGAAATCGGAAGAAGAAGACCGGAAGAAGAAGAGGATCGGAAGAAGAAGAATGGAAGAAGAAGATCAGAGGAAGAACAATGGAAGAAGAAGATCGGAAGAAGAAGAAGATTGGAAGAAGAAGAATGGAAGAAAAAGATCGGAAGAAGAATAACGGAAGAAGAAGATCGGAAGAAGAAGAATGGAAGAAGAAGACCGAAAGAAGAAGAATGGAAGAAGAAGATCAGAAGAGGAAGAATGGAAGAAGAAGGTTGGAAGAAGAAGAATGGAAGAAGAAGATCGGAAGAGGAAGAATTGAAGAAGAAGATCGGAAGAAGAAGAATGGAAGAAGAAGATCGGAAGAAGAAGAATGGAAGTAGAAGAATGGAAGAAGTAGAATGGAAGAAGAAGATAGGAAGAAGAAGAATGGAAGAAGAGGATCAGAAGAAGATCGGAAGAAGAATATCGAATGTGGAAGAATAGATGAAGAAGATCGGAAGAAGAAGAATGGAAGAAGAAGAATGAAAGAAGAAGATCGAAAGAAAAAGAATGGAAGAAATAGATCGGAAGAAAGAGAATGGAAGAAGAAGATCAGAAGAAGACGAATGGAAGAAGAATAATGGAAGAAGTAGAATGGAAGAAGAATGGAAGAAGAGGATCAGAAGAAGAACCATGGAAGAATGGAAAAAGAGGATTGAAAGTGGAAGAATGGAAGAAGAAGATCGGAAGAAGAACAACGGAAGAAGAAGATCAGAAGAGGAAGAATGGAAGAAGAAGGTCGGAAGAAGAAGAATGGAAGAAGAAGATCGGAAGAGGAAGAATGGAAGAAGAAGGTCGGAAGACGAAGAATGGAAGAAGAAGACCGGAAGGAGAAGAATGGAAGAAGAAGATCAGAAGAGGAAGAATGGAAGAAGAAGGTCGAAAGAAGAAGAATAGAAGAAGAAGAACGGAAGAGGAAGAATGGAAGAAGAAGATCGGAAGAAGAAGAATGGAAGAAGAATGAAAGAAGAAGATCGGAAGGAGACGAAAGGAAGAAATAGATCAGACGAAGAAGAATGGAAGAAGAAGATCTGAAGAAGAGGATCGGAAGAAGAAGAATTGAAGAAGAAGAATGGAAGAAGAAGATCGGATGTGGAAGAATAGATGAAGAACATCGGAAGAAGAAGAATGAAAGAAGAAGAATGAAAGAAGAAGATCGGAAGAAGAAGAATGGAACAAATAGATGGGAAGTAGAAGAATGGAGGAAGAGGATCGGAAGAAGAAGAATGGAAGAAGAGGATCGGAAGAAGAGGAAATAAAGAAGAAGATCGGAAGAAGAAGAATGGAAGATGTAGATCGGAAGAAGAAGAATGGAAGAAGAAGAATGGCAGAAGACGATCGGAAGAAGTAGAATGGAAGAAGAGGATCGGAACAAGAAGAATGGAAGAAAAGGATCGAAAGAAGAAGAATGGATGAAGAAGATCGGAGGAAGAAGAATGGAAGAAGAAGAATGGAAGAAGTAGAATGGAAGAAGTAGAGTGGAAGAAGAGGATCGGAAGAAGAAGAATGGAAGAAGAAGAATGAAACAAGAAGATCGGAAGAAGAAGAATGGAAGATATAGATCGGAATAAGAAGAATCGAAGAAGAAGATTGGAAGAACAAGATCGGAAGAACAAGAATGGAAGAAGAAGATCGGACGAAGTAGATCGGAAAAAGAAGAATGGAAGAAGAGGATTGGAAAAAGAAGTATGAAGAAGAAGATCGGAAGAAGAGGAATGGAAGAAGAAGAATGGAAGAAGAATGATGGAAGAAGTAGAATGGAAGAAGAAGATCGGAAAAAGAAGAATGGAAGAAGAGGATCGGAAGAAGAAGAATGGAAGAAGAAGATCGGAAGAAGAAGATCGGATGGACAAGATTAGAAGAAGATCGGAAGAAGAAGAATGGAAGAAGAAGAATGAAACAAGAAGATCGGAAGAAGAAGATCGGATGTGGAAGAATAGAATAAGAAGATCGGAAGAAGAAGAATGGAAGAAATAGATCGGAATAAGAAGAATCCAAGAAGAAGATCGGAAGAAGAAGAATGGTAGAAGAAGATCGGACGAAATATATCGGAAGAAGAAGAATGGAAGAAGAAGATTGGGACAAGAAGTATGAAAGAAGAAGATCGGAAAAAGAAGAATGGAAAAAATGGAATGGAAGAAGAAGATCGGAAGAAGAAGAATGGAAGAAGAAGAACGGAAGAAGAAGATCGAAAGAAGAAGAATCGAAGAAGAAGATCGGAAGAAGAATAATAGAACAAGAAGATCGGAAGTGGAAGAATGGAAAAAGAAGATCGGAAGTGGAAGAATGGAAAAAGAAGATCGGAAGTGGAAGAATGGAAAAAGAAGATCGGAAGTGGAAGAATGGAAGAAGAAGAATGGAAGAAGAAGATCGGAAGAAGAAGAACACAAGAAGAAGATCAGAAGAGGAAGAATGGAAAAAAAAGGTCGGAAGAAGAAGAATGGAAGAAGAAGATCGGAAGATGAAGAATGGAAGACGAAGAATTGAAGAAGAAGAATGGAAGAAGAAGATCGGAAGAAGAAGAACGGAAGAAGAAGATCGGAAGATGAAGAATGGAAGAAAAAGATCGGAAGAAGAAGAATGGAAGAAGAAGATCGGAAGATGAAGAATGGAAGAAGAAGATCGGAAGAAGAAGAACGGAAGAAAAGATCCGCAGAAGAAGAATGCAAAAAGAGATCGGAAGAAGAAGAACGGAAGAAGAAGAATGGAAGAAATAGATCCGAAGAAGAATGGAAGAAATAGATTCGAAGAAGAAGAATGGAAGAAGAAGATCGGAAGATGAAGAATGGAAGAAGAAGATCGGAAGAAGAAGAACGGAAGAAGAGGATCGGAACAAGAAGAATGGAAGAAGAGGATCGAAAGAAGAAGAATGGAAGAAGAAGAATGGATGAAGAAGATCGGAGGAAGAAGAATGGAAGAAGAAGAATGGAAGAAGTAGAATGGAAGAAGAGGATCGGAAGAAGAAGAATGGAAGAAGTAGAGTGGAAGAAGAGGATCGGAAGAAGAAGAATGGAAGAAGAAGAATGAAACAAGAAGATCGGAAGAAGAAGAATGGAAGATATAGATCGGAATAAGAAGAATCGAAGAAGAAGATTGGAAGAACAAGATCGGAAGAACAAGAATGGAAGAAGAAGATCGGACGAAGTAGATCGGAAAAAGAAGAATGGAAGAAGAGGATTGGAAAAAGAAGTATGAAGAAGAAGATCGGAAGAAGAGGAATGGAAGAAGAAGAATGGAAGAAGAATGATGGAAGAAGTAGAATGGAAGAAGAAGATCGGAAAAAGAAGAATGGAAGAAGAGGATCGGAAGAAGAAGAATGGAAGAAGAAGATCGGAAGAAGAAGATCGGATGCGCAAGAATAGAAGAAGATCGGAAGAAGAAGAATGGAAGAAGAAGAATGAAACAACAAGATCGGAAGAAGAAGATCGGATGTGGAAGAATAGAATAAGAAGATCGGAAGAAGAAGAATGGAAGAAATAGATCGGAATAAGAAGAATCCAAGAAGAAGATCGGAAGAAGAAGAATGGAAGAAGAAGAATGAAACAAGAAGATCGGAAGAAGAAGAATGGAAGATATAGATCGGAATAAGAAGAATCGAAGAAGAAGATTGGAAGAACAAGATCGGAAGAAGAAGAATGGAAGAAGAAGATCGGACGAAGTAGATCGGAAAAAGAAGAATGGAAGAAGAGGATTGGAAAGAGAAGTATGAAGAAGAAGATCGGAAGAAGAGGAATGGAAGAAGAAGAATTGAAGAAGAATGATGGAAGAAGTAGAATGGAAGAAGAAGATGGGAAAAAGAAGAATGGAAGAAGAGGATCGGAAGAAGAAGAATGGAAGAAGAAGATCGGAAGAAGAAGATCGGATGCGCAAGAATAGAAGAAGATCGGAAGAAGAAGAATGGAAGAAGAAGAATGAAACAACAAGATCGGAAGAAGAAGATCGGATGTGGAAGAATAGAATAAGAAGATCGGAAGAAGAAGAATGGAAGAAATAGATCGGAATAAGAAGAATCCAAGAAGAAGATCGGAAGAAGAAGAATGGTAGAAGAAGATCGGACGAAATATATCGGAAGAAGAAGAATGGAAGAAGAAGATTGGAACAAGAAGTATGAAAGAAGAAGATCGGAAAAAGAAGAATGGAAAAAATGGAATGGAAGAAGAAGATCGGAAGAAGAAGAATGGAAGAAGAAGAACGGAAGAAGAAGATCGAAAGAAGAAGAATCAAAGAAGAAGATCGGAAGAAGAATAATAGAACAAGAAGATCGGAAGTGGAAGAATGGAAAAAGAAGATCGGAAGTGGAAGAATGGAAAAAGAAGATCGGAAGTGGAAGAATGGAAAAAGAAGATCGGAAGTGGAAGAATGGAAGAAGAAGAATGGAAGAAGAAGATCGGAAGAAGAAGAACAGAAGAAGAAGATCAAAAGAGGAAGAATGGAAAAAGAAGGTCGGAAGAAGAAGAATGGAAGAAGAAGATCGGAAGATGAAGAATGGAAGACGAAGAATTGAAGAAGAAGAATGGAAGAAGAAGATCGGAAGAAGAACGGAAGAAGAAGATCGGAAGATGAAGAATGGAAGAAAAAGATCGGAAGAAGAAGAATGGAAGAAGAAGATCGGAAGATGAAGAATGGAAGAAGAAGATCGGAAGAAGAAGAACGGAAGAAAAGATCCGCAGAAGAAGAATGCAAAAAGAGATCGGAAGAAGAACAATGGAAGAAGAATATCGGATGTGGAAGAATAGATGAAGAAGATCGGAAGAAGAAGAATGGAAGAAGAAGAATGAAAGAAGAAGATCGGAAGAAGAAGAATGGAAGAAATAGATGGGTAGAAGAAGAATGGAGGAAGAAGATCGGAAGAAGAAGAACAATGGAAGAAGAAAATCGGAAGAAGAAGAATGGAAGAAGAAGATCGGAAGATGAAGAATGGAAGAAGAAGATCGGAAGAAGAAGAACGGAAGAAAAGATCCGCAGAAGAAGAATGCATAAAGAGATCGGAAGAAAAACAATGGAAGAAGAATATCGGATGTGGAAGAATAGATGAAGAAGATCGGAAGAAGAAGAATGGAAGAAGAAGAATGAAAGAAGAAGATCGGAAGAAGAAGAATGGAAGAAATAGATGGGTAGAAGAAGAATGGAGGAAGAAGATCGGAAGAAGAAGAACAATGGAAGAAGAAAATCGGAAGAAGAAGAATGGAAGAAGAAGATCGGAAGATGAAGAATGGAAGAAGAAGATCGGAAGAAGAAGAACGGAAGAAAAGATCCGCAGAAGAAGAATGCAAAAAGAGATCGGAAGAAGAACAATGGAAGAAGAATATCGGATGTGGAAGAATAGATGAAGAAGATCGGAAGAAGAAGAATGGAAGATGAAGAATGAAAGAAGAAGATCGGAAGAAGAAGAATGGAAGAAATAGATGGGTAGAAGAAGAATGGAGGAAGAAGATCGGAAGAAGAAGAACAATGGAAGAAGAAAATCGGAAGAAGAAGAATGGAAGAAGAAGATCGGAAGATGAAGAATGGAAGAAGAAGATCGGAAGAAGAAGAACGGAAGAAAAGATCCGCAGAAGAAGAATGCAAAAAGAGATCGGAAGAAGAACAATGGAAGAAGAATATCGGATGTGGAAGAATAGATGAAGAAGATCGGAAGAAGAAGAATGGAAGAAGAAGAATGAAAGAAGAAGATCGGAAGAAGAAGAATGGAAGAAATATATGGGTAGAAGAAGAATGGAGGAAGAAGATCGGAAGAAGAAGAACAATGGAAGAAGAAAATCGGAAGAAGAAGAATGGAAGAAAAATATCGGAAGAAAAAGAATGGAGGAAGAAGATCGGAAGACGAAGAATGGAAGAAGAAGATCGGAAGAAGAAGAATGGAAGAAGAAGAATGGAAGAAGAAGAATGGAAGAAGAAGATCGGAATAAGAAGAACGGAAGAAGAAGAATGGAAGAAATAGATCCGAAGAAGAAGAATGGAAGAAGAAGATCGGATGATGAAGAATGGAAGAAGAAGATCGGAAGAAGAAGAACGGAAGAAGAAGATCCGCAGAAGAAGAATGCAAGAAGAAGATCGGAAGAAGAAAAATGGAAGAAGAAGATCGGAAGAAGAATATCGGATGTGGAAGAATAGATGAAGAAGATCGGAAGAAGAAGAATGGAAGAAGAAGATCGGAAGAAGAAGAATGGAAGAAATAGATCGGACGAAGAAGAATGGAAGAAGAAGATCAGAAGAAGAGGATCGGAAGAAGAAGAATTGAAGAAGAAGATCGAATGTGGAAGAATAGATGAAGTAGATAGGAAGAAGAAGAATGGAAGAAGAAGAATGAAAGAAGAAGATCGGAAGAAGAAGAATGGAAGAAATAGATCGGAAGAAGAAGAATGGAAGAAGATGATCGGAAGAAGAAGAATGGAAGAAGAGGATCGGAAGAAGAAGAATGGAAGAAGAGGATCGGAAGAAGAAGAATGGAAGAAGAAGAATGAAAGAAGAAGATCGGAAGAAGAAGAATGGAAGAATAAGAATGAAAGAAGAAGATCGGAAGAAGAAGAATGGAAGAAATAGATCGGAAGAAGAAGAATGGAAGAAGAAGATCGGAAGAAGTGGAATGGAAGAAGAGGATCGGAACAAGAAGAATGGAAGAAGAGGATCGAAAGAAGAAGAATGGAAGAAGACGAATGGATGAAGAAGATAGGAAGAAGAAGATCGAATCTGGAAGAATAGAAGAAGATAATCGGAAGAAGAAGACTGGAAGAAGAAGAATGAAAGAAGAAGATCGGAAGAAGATGAATGGAAGAAATAGATCGGAGGAAGAAGAATGGAAGAACAAGAATAGATTAAGAAGGTCGGAAGTGGAAGAATAGAAGAAGAAGATCGGAAGTGGAAGTGATGGAGGAGGGCCAAGCACATCTAACCAAGGAAGCCAAGGCCCAAACCAAGAAGACCGTCTAGACCAAGAGGAGCGTCTAGCTCCAAGAAGTGAGCGTCTAGGACGTGAAGGAGGGAGGCTATCCATGGAGCTAGACCGTCTAGGACCTCTCACAAGATCCATGGCTAAACATATCCAAGCACACATAGAAGAAGCCACGGATGGGAGGGAGAAGACCTTGTACATGCTACTTGGAGGCCCATTAGGGGTAGCTTAGTAGATTAGTGTAGTGTAGAAAGCAAAACTTGCTAACTTAGGGGTGTGCTATCAAAAAGGTGCCTTTAGCAATAGAAGGAGGGGTGTGCTAGCAAATAGGTGCCTTTAGCAAAAGAGGGAGGGGTGTACTATCAAATGTTGCATTTTTGACCTATCTTCTAGAATATTAGGATGATGGTGTGGTTTGACTAAAGTCAATACCCTAGGCAGCCCCCACTTTTTGTATTTCCATCCCTACCCTTTAAGCTTGCTCACCAAGGCTCCTAAATCTATAAATAAGGAGGCCTACCTCATGTATTTTCAAGTTTATTTGAGTAATGTTATGCTGCCATTTTTGTGCACAAGCTTTACTCCTCCTAGAAATCTAGGCTATAAACTTCAATCCTTTCACCTTCTCCCTTGAGCTGGCCGAACCACTCAACCCATACTCATCATGCACCTTCAAGACCAACACAACTCCTAGGAGGGTCTTGTTTCACTCATCCATTGCTTCCGCTCCATCTATTTCTACTTTGATTCAAGAAGAACACATGAAAAATGCCATCATTTGGTATCAGAGCTTTTGGTTCTTCAAGATGAGTAGCTTGTCTTTTTAAATTTTCAGTTCTTCTTTATTTTCATCTTGTCATTTCAATTCCATAATTGTCTTGCTGTTTTTTTTTTACATTTTAAATTGTTCTTGGTGTGCTTATGGAAGATCCAACCGAAGCACATGTGTTCAATTGATCTTGAACATTTTCTTGTGCAATTATGATAGGATTCCTTACACATTGAGTGGCTATTTTCTTTTAGGAATTTGAGTCTTTATTGCTTTCTTACAATTGCTTCATTTTATGCTTTGAGTCTTTATTTTCTGAATCTATAAATGTTGTGTCAAGTCATGTGAATCCATAATTGTCATCAATTCTTAGTAGTCCTATTTTTGGCTTGATTGTTTCTTGTTTTTGGGTCTCTTTAATTTGCCTTAATCTGCTGTTATTTTGATCCTTTGCTGCCTTTTTAATTTTTAGTTTGAGTTTGGAAGAAGAAGATTGGAAGAAGAAGAATGGAAGAAGAAGAATGGAAGAAGAAGATTGGAAGAAGAAGAATGGAAGAAGAGGATCGGAAGAAGAACAATGGAAGAAGAATATCGGAAGAAGAATATCGGATGTGGATGAATAGATGAAGAAGATCGGAAGAAGAAGAATGGAAGAAGAAGAATGATAGAAGAAGATCGAAAGAAGAAGAATGGAAGAAATAGATCGGAAGAAGAAGAATGGAAGAAGAAGATCGGAAGAAGAAGAATGGAAGAAGAGGATCGGATGAAGAAGAATGGAAGAAGAAGAATTAAAGAAGAAGATCGGAAGAAGAAGAATGGAAGAAGAAGAATGAAAGAAGAAGATCGGAAGAAGAAGAATGGAAGAAATAGATCGGAAGAAGAAGAATTGAAGAAGAAGAATGGAAGAAGAAGATCGGAAGAAGGAGAATGGAAGAAGAGGATCGGAACAAGAAGAATGGGAGAAGAGGATCGAAAGAAGAAGAATGGAAGAAGAAGAATGGATGAAGAAGATCGGAAGAAGAAGATCGGATCTGGAAGAATAGAAGAAGAAGATCGGAAGAAGAAGAATGGAAGAAGAAGAATGAAATAAGAAGATCGGAAGAAGAAGAATGGAAGAAGAAGAATGAAAGAAGAAGATCGGAAGAAGAAGAATGGAAGAAATAGATCGGAAGAAGAAGAATGGACGAAGAAGAATGGATTAAGAAGGTCGGAAGTGGAAGAATAGAAGAAGAATATCGAAAGTGGAAGAATGGAAAAAGAAGATCGAAAGTGCAAGAATGGAAGAAGAAGATCGGAAGTGGAAGACTGGAAGAAGAAGAATAGAAGAAGAAGAATGGAAGAAGAAGATCGGATGTGGAAGAATAGAAGAAGAAGATCGGAAGAAGAAGAATGGAAGAAGAATAATGAAAGAAGAATGGGGGAAGAATAATGAAAGAAGAAGATCGGAAGAAGAAGAATGGAAGAAGAATAATGAAAGAAGAAGATCGGAAGAAGAAGAATGGGGGAAGAATAATGAAAGAAGAAGATCGGAAGAAGAAGAATGGAAGAAATAGATCGGAGGAAGAAGAATGGAAGAAGAAGATCGGAAGAAGAAGAATGGAAGAAGAAGAATGGAAGAAGAAGATCGGAAGAAGTAGATCGGAAGAAGAAGAGTGGAAGAAGAAGATCGGAAGAAAAAGGATGGAAGAAGAACATCTGAAGAAGAAGAATGGAAGAAGAAGATCGAAAAAAGAAGAATGGAAGAAGAAGATGGGAAAAAGTAGAATGGAAGTGTTCTCGCCGGTTGACTCGCCTGTCAGTTGACTCCACGACACTCACGCGCCTCCTCCCTTACGTTGATACGTGCTTGAATCTTGCGAAACAATCTGCACCTGCAAAAGAGAAAGGGGCACCCTAGAGGCTGTTTGCACTTCGACGCTCAAGTCAATAGTGGGCAAGCAACACCAATGTATTGAGTTTCTCTGTGTTTATGATGGAAGAGGGCCAAGCACAACCTTCCATGAAAGGCAAGAGCCAAGTCAAGAGCGTCTAAGACCAAGCTAGGAGCGTCTAAGACAAGCTAGGAGCGTCTAGGACGAGAAGGCCAAGCTAGAAGCGTCTAGGACAAGAAGACTTGGATCAAAGCTATGAATGGGAGAGTGACATACTAGCACATATTCCGTGAAGGCCCATCAAATGTAGTTTAGCTTTAATTGGGGTGTAAATAGCATAGCCATGTGGACAAATGTTTATTTTTCTGCACATTAGAATTAAGGAGAAGTTAACCTTCCCACTATTCTAGAAAGCCCATGGAGGGGGTGAACTTACAAACTAGACACACCCCTCCCCATGTGCTCACACTTTCCATGTGGGCCATGTGCTTCACATTTACATTTCATTTGGCTAGCATTAGGGTTGCATTATGGTCCTCCTTAGCCTATAAAAGGAGGAGCCTACACCTTGTATTTTCAAGATTAAATAGAGTATTGTTATGCTGCCCAAATTGTGCCATACACTACTCCTTGCCTAACACTTAGGTTTTAGTCTTCAATTCATCACTACCAAAGGGGCTGGCCAAACCTCCCCATTTCCTCACTCTTCATGCACCTTCAAGGCACCCATGCTTCCTAGGAAGGCCTTGCTCACCTCCTCCATAAGCTTCCGCATCCATCATCACCAAGGAACTCCAAAATCCAAAGAAGAGCTCATAGGAATGCTATCAGTTTAGGTCTAGAAACTGTGTAGCTTTGTGAAGTATTTTACTGTCCCTTATATAGTCTAGGGTTTACTGCGCCGCTAGCCCTAATTAGGGTTTACTGCGCTGCTAGCCATATTTAGGGTTTACTGGAATACCCTTGCGCCGCTATCACCGAATCTTAGGGTAATCTAGCACATAAGGTTTCCTTCTCTGGAGTGCAAACTTTAACAGGGTGACCACCTGGGTGCCTCCTTGTGCACCTAGTCTCTGGGGCCACCTATTCTGGGAGTGCCTTCACTGTTCACGTGCCGTGCATGTAGCTTCACTGGGAAAACCCTAGTTCTGGTGAGTACTCGTCCCCTCAGGACTCTACACCTAACCGTGCTCTCCTTGCTACCCGCATAGGCTCTTCGTGACTAAGGCCTCTCCCTACCTCTGGGTATTTAACTGGTCATTGGCCCACACTGGGAACCAATCTTAGCTGTTCTGTCTACGCTGTTCAAATCACCTGATGGAAGAGGGCCAAGCACAACCTTCCATGAAAGGCAAGAGCCAAGTCAAGAGCGTCTAAGACCAAGCTAGGAGCGTCTAAGACAAGCTAGGAGCGTCTAGGACGAGAAGGCCAAGCTAGAAGCGTCTAGGACAAGAAGACTTGGATCAAAGCTATGAATGGGAGAGTGGCATACTAGCACATATTCCGTGAAGGCCCATCAAATGTAGTTTAGCTTTAATTGGGGTGTAAATAGCATAGCCATGTGGACAAATGTTTATTTTTCTGCACATTAGAATTAAGGAGAAGTTAACCTTCCCACTATTCTAGAAAGCCCATGGAGGGGGTGAACTTACAAACTAGACACACCCCTCCCCATGTGCTCACACTTTCCATGTGGGCCATGTGCTTCACATTTACATTTCATTTGGCTAGCATTAGGGTTGCATTATGGTCCTCCTTAGCCTATAAAAGGAGGAGCCTACACCTTGTATTTTCAAGATTAAATAGAGTATTGTTATGCTGCCCAAATTGTGCCATACACTACTCCTTGCCTAACACTTAGGTTTTAGTCTTCAATTCATCACTACCAAAGGGGCTGGCCAAACCTCCCCATTTCCTCACTCTTCATGCACCTTCAAGGCACCCATGCTTCCTAGGAAGGCCTTGCTCACCTCCTCCATAAGTTTCCGCATCCATCATCACCAAGGAACTCCAAAATCCAAAGAAGAGCTCATAGGAATGCCATCATTTGGTATCTAGAGCTATGGTTCTTCAAAGATGAGTATCTCTTTTCATTTTCTTTTTGAGTTCTTCTTTTCTCCAAGTTGTTCATCTTTATTCCAAGTTGTCTTGCTGTTTTTTGTGTTTTAATATGATTTGAATGCTTGTTTATTCATTTCATTTGGTGGGTTTGTTCAAACTTGTGCTTGAACATCTATTTTCAATTTTGTGTAGGATTCTTTATATATTTGTGTTGCTGTTTTTATTTTTAGGTATTTGAGTCTTGCTTGAAATTTCATTTGGGTCATATGATGTTCTTGTGTCTTTTCATTTTATGAATCCATAAGTTTTGTCTAAGTCATGTGTTTCCATATTTGTCATCAAATCCTAGTAGTACTCTTTTTGATTTATTTGTTTCTTGTTTTTGGTCTGAATGTTTGATCTGAAATCTGTTTTGTGTTGATCCTTTGGTGCATTTTTAATTTTAGTTTGAGTTCTTATTTGTGTGTTAGATCCACACAAATTCCATCATATTAACTCCATTGTGTTTTTAAGGTATATCATTATGTTTTTCATTCCAGTTTTCAGAACCCCTTGTTTTTCACTTTTCTGTGCTGACTGTTTTGATTTATGAAAATCACATACATCATCAAAAATTTCTGAGCCTCTGGATTTCACAAATTTGAGGTGTTAGCAAAAGGACAAAAAAAGAACCATCTGAAAAGAAGAAATAGAAAAAAAAAGATAAATATTACAAAAAAAGTGTGCAATCCTGACGTTCCAGCTGGCAGCTCTGAGCACTGATTTTATAAAATTTACCAAAATTAATTGGTACATGCGTTTGGAGTGAAACCAACGCCAAAAGTTTGTTAAGATCTTGTTCTGATTGTGTCTCAATTTTCAGAAGCAAATACAAAAGGGTCAGCTCAGCATAAATCTTTTAAAGATACGCTTTCTGGACCACAACAATATGTGCTTTTCTGTGGTGCTGTTTTTTGGTTTTTAAATCAAATCTAGTGCTATTCCTAGGTTCCTTTATGTGTGCCATCCATTATTTGAGTACCTTTTATTTGCTTGTCTAATTTCATTTGAACTCTTTCTAGTTGTGTCACATTTAAATTCCATTTGTGTGGTACTGTTTTTGAAATTAATTTGTTTCTTGCTTTCTTTCTTTGGCCTCTAAGCTTGTTGGTGGATTAAATATCAATTGGTACTTGTTGAGTGAGAATTTGACTTGAGGGGAGTCTAGCTTGCTTAATAGGTGCTGGATTGAAGATTTTATTGACCTAATTCCAAGATGAACAAAGGCAAAGGGCAGCAACAAACACCATACTACAAATACACCACACACTTTGGAAGGCCCAACAAGTAGAAAAGCAACAAAAGGGGTGCAACTAGAAGAACAACAAAAGGGGTGCAAATAGTAAAAGCAACAAAGGGAGTGTCATTTAATTTCTTTGCAATCTTGCTTGTGTTAATTACTTGTTAATCACGCAATTAGTCGGTGAGTGTGTCTTCAAGGGCTCCAAGTGTCCAAGAAGCCTCACCTAGGGCCGTCTAGCTTAATTTTGTTTTTATTAATTGCTTTAATTGAACCAACTTGCTTTAATCACTTCGTTAATTTCTTGTTTAATCTTGTTTAAGGCTTTCATAACTTGCATTGTTTTCTTGCATTAAAAATTTGATTTCTTCAACCTAATTGTGTTTTAAGTGGTTTACTAAGAGAAAGCTTTGTGTGAAGACATTGAGGGATAGTCTTTGGCTAAGGCAAGGCTTGGTATTTAAGTAGTCCATTGTGACTCACCTCCCTTACCTGGAAGACTACCTTCTTTGACTTCCCTAAATTTTCTCAAGGTAAAATATTTCTATACACAAAGGTCTAGTCATGTCTTCTCATTCCTTTAAATCTCTTAAAAGTGAGGTGAAATCCTTGAAATCTCTTTTGGAACAACTTTCCAAGAATATTCAATCAATTTCATCTAAACAATTGGAGAATGAGGCCAAAACTAATGAATTGACTAAATCAAAGGATGAGAAGTCTCACATTTCAAAAAAATTACCTTCTCATGCATCTATCTCTAAAAAGCATGATTCTTTTGGGGAGGGAAGACATAGAAGAGATAGAAAAGAACAAGAAAGCCCAAGAGAGGTTAAGGTAGACCTACCCCATTCCCATGGAAAAGAAAATATAGAAACTTGCCTAGATTGGGAAATGAGGGTAGAAAAATTGTTTGCTTCCCATAAAGAAAGAAAGGAAAGAAAGATACAAAAGAAAAGAGAGGAAGCCGAAAGGGAAGCTAAAGAAAAAGAAAAAGAAAAAGAAAAAGAAAAGCATGAGAAGACCCTTGAGAAACAAAAGGCGTGGGAGAATAGTGTTCCTTCTCACAAGGTCATTCAACAAGACAAAAGATTTAAAAATACCTTTGAAAATATGCATCTTGTTGAACAACCTAGCCTTTCCTTTTGTAAAGGAACACTTGCAAGCATAGTAACAAAAAAAGAGTCTTTAAAAGAAGCTTGCATAGATAAAGATAAAGTGGATTATTTCTCATATGTGCTAGGATATCACCAAGTGAATGTCAAGTTATTTACAAGCATCTACAGAAACAAATTTTTATGTGAAGTAGTGCCTAAAGAAACTTGTCATGTCCTATTGAGACAACCATTGCCAAGTGTGCAACTTCTCATAAACAATGGTTGTAACAACGAGACTATCTTTACACATAAGAGAAAAATTCCTCATGAAGGAGAACTCATGGACCAAATTAGAGTTGATAAAACTCTAGAGCTTTTAAAAGGAAAACTTTTGTCACCCATGAGAAAAGATGTTCAAAGACATTACCCTAGATACATTTCTTGTTTTAAAAATACACCTAAGGTGATGTCTCATGAACTCTATACTCCTTTACCTTTTGCAAATGATCCTTGGGAAGACATAAACCTCAATTTTATCTTAGAGCTTCCTAGGACAACAAAAGGTTTTGATTCCATTTTTATGGATATGGATAATCTCTTCTATATAGAAGTGACAAGTCTTCATGGTTTATCTTCAAGCATAGTATTGGATAGAGCTCCAAAATTTGAAAACCATCATTTGAGGAATCTTTTAGAAAAACTTGAAATTAAGTTGTACTCTTCAAATTTTTATCCTCAAAAGAATGGTCAAAATAAAATTGAAAACATAGCTCTTTTTACTATGCCTAGAGAAATCATGAAAGACAATCACAATTCTTGGGATGAGTATCCTTTTGAGCATGCATACAATGGAGTAGTCCACAAGACTACTAATATTTCTACATTTGAAATTGCATGTGGACTTAATCCTCTTTCGCTTTTTAAGTTGTTACCCTTTCCTAAAGGTATTGTGCCTAAGGAAAAGGTAACCAATATTGAAAATTTTCAAATACATAAGAGGATTAGAGAACACATACAACCATCAAAAGAGAAATATTGTACAAAGTTGCCAAAAACAAAAGAAAAACAAAAATGGCAACTTCATACAATTAAGTTCTCTCCAATTGCTCACACTAACACCTTTACTTTGTTTGATGATTTCCATAGCTGGACGTTTGATCCGGGAGGACAAGCCTTGCCGAAACAATAGGCTACTATCCGAGATCAAATCTGTAGATCTGAGGATAGATCTTCTCAAAGGAGGAGGAGATGATGGACACCATGCAGCCCCATCCATCCCCCTAGTTGAAGACAAAGCAAGGGATTTGAGGACAAATCCTTTTTCAAGAGGGAGGGGATGATGGAAGAGGGCCAAGCACAACCTTCCATGAAAGGCAAGAGCCAAGTCAAGAGCGTCTAAGACCAAGCTAGGAGCGTCTAAGACAAGTTAGGAGCGTCTAGAACGAGAAGGCCAAGCTAGAAGCGTCTAGGACAAGAAGACTTGGATCAAAGCTATGAATGGGAGAGTGACATACTAGCACATATTCCGTGAAGGCCCATCAAATGTAGTTTAGCTTTAATTGGGGTGTAAATAGCATAGCCATGTGGACAAATGTTTATTTTTCTGCACATTAGAATTAAGGAGAAGTTAACCTTCCCACTATTCTAGAAAGCCCATGGAGGGGGTGAACTTACAAACTAGACACACCCCTCCCCATGTGCTCACACTTTCCATGTGGGCCATGTGCTTCACATTTACATTTCATTTGGCTAGCATTAGGGTTGCATTATGGTCCTCCTTAGCCTATAAAAGGAGGAGCCTACACCTTGTATTTTCAAGATTAAATAGAGTATTGTTATGCTGCCCAAATTGTGCCATACACTACTCCTTGCCTAACACTTAGGTTTTAGTCTTCAATTCATCACTACCAAAGGGGCTGGCCAAACCTCCCCATTTCCTCACTCTTCATGCACCTTCAAGGCACCCATGCTTCCTAGGAAGGCCTTGCTCACCTCCTCCATAAGTTTCCGCATCCATCATCACCAAGGAACTCCAAAATCCAAAGAAGAGCTCATAGGAATGCCATCATTTGGTATCTAGAGCTATGGTTCTTCAAAGATGAGTATCTCTTTTCATTTTCTTTTTGAGTTCTTCTTTTCTCCAAGTTGTTCATCTTTATTCCAAGTTGTCTTGCTGTTTTTTGTGTTTTAATATGATTTGAATGCTTGTTTATTCATTTCATTTGGTGGGTTTGTTCAAACTTGTGCTTGAACATCTATTTTCAATTTTGTGTAGGATTCTTTATATATTTGTGTTGCTGTTTTTATTTTTAGGTATTTGAGTCTTGCTTGAAATTTCATTTGGGTCATATGATGTTCTTGTGTCTTTTCATTTTATGAATCCATAAGTTTTGTCTAAGTCATGTGTTTCCATATTTGTCATCAAATCCTAGTAGTACTCTTTTTGATTTATTTGTTTCTTGTTTTTGGTCTGAATGTTTGATCTGAAATCTGTTTTGTGTTGATCCTTTGGTGCATTTTTAATTTTAGTTTGAGTTCTTATTTGTGTGTTAGATCCACACAAATTCCATCATATTAACTCCATTGTGTTTTTAAGGTATATCATTATGTTTTTCATTCCAGTTTTCAGAACCCCTTGTTTTTCACTTTTCTGTGCTGACTGTTTTGATTTATGAAAATCACATACATCATCAAAAATTTCTGAGCCTCTGGATTTCACAAATTTGAGGTGTTAGCAAAAGGACAAAAAAAGAACCATCTGAAAAGAAGAAATAGAAAAAAAAAGATAAATATTACAAAAAAAGTGTGCAATCCTGACGTTCCAGCTGGCAGCTCTGAGCACTGATTTTATAAAATTTACCAAAATTAATTGGTACATGCGTTTGGAGTGAAACCAACGCCAAAAGTTTGTTAAGATCTTGTTCTGATTGTGTCTCAATTTTCAGAAGCAAATACAAAAGGGTCAGCTCAGCATAAATCTTTTAAAGATACGCTTTCTGGACCACAACAATATGTGCTTTTCTGTGGTGCTGTTTTTTGGTTTTTAAATCAAATCTAGTGCTATTCCTAGGTTCCTTTATGTGTGCCATCCATTATTTGAGTACCTTTTATTTGCTTGTCTAATTTCATTTGAACTCTTTCTAGTTGTGTCACATTTAAATTCCATTTGTGTGGTACTGTTTTTGAAATTAATTTGTTTCTTGCTTTCTTTCTTTGGCCTCTAAGCTTGTTGGTGGATTAAATATCAATTGGTACTTGTTGAGTGAGAATTTGACTTGAGGGGAGTCTAGCTTGCTTAATAGGTGCTGGATTGAAGATTTTATTGACCTAATTCCAAGATGAACAAAGGCAAAGGGCAGCAACAAACACCATACTACAAATACACCACACACTTTGGAAGGCCCAACAAGTAGAAAAGCAACAAAAGGGGTGCAACTAGAAGAACAACAAAAGGGGTGCAAATAGTAAAAGCAACAAAGGGAGTGTCATTTAATTTCTTTGCAATCTTGCTTGTGTTAATTACTTGTTAATCACGCAATTAGTCGGTGAGTGTGTCTTCAAGGGCTCCAAGTGTCCAAGAAGCCTCACCTAGGGCCGTCTAGCTTAATTTTGTTTTTATTAATTGCTTTAATTGAACCAACTTGCTTTAATCACTTCGTTAATTTCTTGTTTAATCTTGTTTAAGGCTTTCATAACTTGCATTGTTTTCTTGCATTAAAAATTTGATTTCTTCAACCTAATTGTGTTTTAAGTGGTTTACTAAGAGAAAGCTTTGTGTGAAGACATTGAGGGATAGTCTTTGGCTAAGGCAAGGCTTGGTATTTAAGTAGTCCATTGTGACTCACCTCCCTTACCTGGAAGACTACCTTCTTTGACTTCCCTAAATTTTCTCAAGGTAAAATATTTCTATACACAAAGGTCTAGTCATGTCTTCTCATTCCTTTAAATCTCTTAAAAGTGAGGTGAAATCCTTGAAATCTCTTTTGGAACAACTTTCCAAGAATATTCAATCAATTTCATCTAAACAATTGGAGAATGAGGCCAAAACTAATGAATTGACTAAATCAAAGGATGAGAAGTCTCACATTTCAAAAAAATTACCTTCTCATGCATCTATCTCTAAAAAGCATGATTCTTTTGGGGAGGGAAGACATAGAAGAGATAGAAAAGAACAAGAAAGCCCAAGAGAGGTTAAGGTAGACCTACCCCATTCCCATGGAAAAGAAAATATAGAAACTTGCCTAGATTGGGAAATGAGGGTAGAAAAATTGTTTGCTTCCCACAAAGAAAGAAAGGAAAGAAAGATACAAAAGAAAAGAGAGGAAGCCGAAAGGGAAGCTAAAGAAAAAGAAAAAGAAAAAGAAAAGCATGAGAAGACCCTTGAGAAACAAAAGGCGTGGGAGAATAGTGTTCCTTCTCACAAGGTCATTCAACAAGACAAAAGATTTAAAAATACCTTTGAAAATATGCATCTTGTTGAACAACCTAGCCTTTCCTTTTGTAAAGGAACACTTGCAAGCATAGTAACAAAAAAAGAGTCTTTAAAAGAAGCTTGCATAGATAAAGATAAAGTGGATTATTTCTCATATGTGCTAGGATATCACCAAGTGAATGTCAAGTTATTTACAAGCATCTACAGAAACAAATTTTTATGTGAAGTAGTGCCTAAAGAAACTTGTCATGTCCTATTGAGACAACCATTGCCAAGTGTGCAACTTCTCATAAACAATGGTTGTAACAACGAGACTATCTTTACACATAAGAGAAAAATTCCTCATGAAGGAGAACTCATGGACCAAATTAGAGTTGATAAAACTCTAGAGCTTTTAAAAGGAAAACTTTTGTCACCCATGAGAAAAGATGTTCAAAGACATTACCCTAGATACATTTCTTGTTTTAAAAATACACCTAAGGTGATGTCTCATGAACTCTATACTCCTTTACCTTTTGCAAATGATCCTTGGGAAGACATAAACCTCAATTTTATCTTAGAGCTTCCTAGGACAACAAAAGGTTTTGATTCCATTTTTATGGATATGGATAATCTCTTCTATATAGAAGTGACAAGTCTTCATGGTTTATCTTCAAGCATAGTATTGGATAGAGCTCCAAAATTTGAAAACCATCATTTGAGGAATCTTTTAGAAAAACTTGAAATTAAGTTGTACTCTTCAAATTTTTATCCTCAAAAGAATGGTCAAAATAAAATTGAAAACATAGCTCTTTTTACTATGCCTAGAGAAATCATGAAAGACAATCACAATTCTTGGGATGAGTATCCTTTTGAGCATGCATACAATGGAGTAGTCCACAAGACTACTAATATTTCTACATTTGAAATTGCATGTGGACTTAATCCTCTTTCGCTTTTTAAGTTGTTACCCTTTCCTAAAGGTATTGTGCCTAAGGAAAAGGTAACCAATATTGAAAATTTTCAAATACATAAGAGGATTAGAGAACACATACAACCATCAAAAGAGAAATATTGTACAAAGTTGCCAAAAACAAAAGAAAAACAAAAATGGCAACTTCATACAATTAAGTTCTCTCCAATTGCTCACACTAACACCTTTACTTTGTTTGATGATTTCCATAGCTGGACGTTTGATCCGGGAGGACAAGCCTTGCCGAAACAATAGGCTACTATCCGAGATCAAATCTGTAGATCTGAGGATAGATCTTCTCAAAGGAGGAGGAGATGATGGACACCATGCAGCCCCATCCATCCCCCTAGTTGAAGACAAAGCAAGGGATTTGAGGACAAATCCTTTTTCAAGAGGGAGGGGATGATGGAAGAGGGCCAAGCACAACCTTCCATGAAAGGCAAGAGCCAAGTCAAGAGCGTCTAAGACCAAGCTAGGAGCGTCTAAGACAAGTTAGGAGCGTCTAGAACGAGAAGGCCAAGCTAGAAGCGTCTAGGACAAGAAGACTTGGATCAAAGCTATGAATGGGAGAGTGACATACTAGCACATATTCCATGAAGGCCCATCAAATGTAGTTTAGCTTTAATTGGGGTGTAAATAGCATAGCCATGTGGACAAATGTTTATTTTTCTGCACATTAGAATTAAGGAGAAGTTAACCTTCCCACTATTCTAGAAAGCCCATGGAGGGGGTGAACTTACAAACTAGACACACCCCTCCCCATGTGCTCACACTTTCCATGTGGGCCATGTGCTTCACATTTACATTTCATTTGGCTAGCATTAGGGTTGCATTATGGTCCTCCTTAGCCTATAAAAGGAGGAGCCTACACCTTGTATTTTCAAGATTAAATAGAGTATTGTTATGCTGCCCAAATTGTGCCATACACTACTCCTTGCCTAACACTTAGGTTTTAGTCTTCAATTCATCACTACCAAAGGGGCTGGCCAAACCTCCCCATTTCCTCACTCTTCATGCACCTTCAAGGCACCCATGCTTCCTAGGAAGGCCTTGCTCACCTCCTCCATAAGTTTTCGCATCCATCATCACCAAGGAACTCCAAAATCCAAAGAAGAGCTCATAGGAATGCTATCATCACCCAAGACCGATGTCACCTCGTCACACTCTGTTGCCGAGGACTGATCACCCTGCGAAGTGACGAGGAAACATCAGACCTTCCTGGTGATCGTCACGCTGATGACTAATCACCCTTCTCTGTGGGAACATGCTGATGACTAATCACCCTTCTCTGTGGGAACATGCTGATGACTAATCACCCTCTAATCCTAGCTGCGTGCGGGGTCCACTCCACGTGGCTTTGACCCGTGCTGAGGGACCCACTGACGTGGTTCGCCCTTTACTACCTGTTCTCGGTGTCCGAGGACTGGTCGATACAGGAAGAATAAGATCGGAAGAAGAAGAATGGAAGAAGAGGATAGGAAAAAGAAGGAATGGAAGAAGAAGATCGGAAGAAGAAGATCAGATGTGGAAGAATAGAAGAAGAAGATCGGAAGAAGAAGAATGAAAGAAGAAGATCGGAAGAAGAAGAATGGAAGACGAAGATCGGAAGAAGAGAAATGGAAGAAGAAGATCGGAAGAAGAAGAATGGAAGAAGAGGATCGGAAGAAGAAGAATGGAAGAAGAGATCGGATGTGGAAGAATAGAAGAAGAAGAATGGAAGAAATAGATCGGAAGAAGAAGAATGGACGAAGAAGATCAGAAGAAAAAGAATGGAAAAAGAAGATCGGAAGAATAAGATCGGATGTGGAAGAATAGAAGAAGAAGATCGGAAGAAGAAGAATGGAAGAAGAAGATCTGAAGAAGTAGATCGGAAGAAGAAGAATGGAAAAAGAAGATTGGAACAAGAAGAATGAAAGAAGAAGATGGGAAGAAGAAGAATGGATGAAGATGATGGGAAGAAGAAGAACGGAAGAAGAAGATCGCAAGAAGAAGAATGGAAGAAGAAGAATGGAAGAAGAACAATTGAAGAAGAGGAAGACTGGAAGAAGAAGTTCGGAAGAAGAAGAATGGAAGAAGAAGATCCGAAGAAGAAGAATGGAAGAAGAACATCGGAAGAAGAAGAATGGAAGAAGAAGGTCGGAAGAAGAAGAATGGAAGAAGAAGATCGGAAGAAGAAGAATGGAAGAAGAAGAATGGAAGAAGATGATCGGAAGAAGAAGAATGGAAGAAGAAGATCGGAAGCAGAAGAATGGAAGAAGAAGATCGGAACAAGAAGAATGGAAGAAGAAAATCGGAACAAGAAGAATGGAAGAAGAAGATCGGAAGTGGAAGAATGGAAAAAGAAGAATGGAAGAAGAAGAATGGAAGAAGAAGATATGAAGAAGAAGAATGGAAAAAGAAGAATGGCAGAAGAAGAATGGAAGAAGAAGATCGGAAGTGGAAGAATGGAAGAAGGAGAATGGAAGAAGAGGATGGACGAAGAAGATCGGAATTGGAAGAATGGAAGAAGAAGATGGGAAGAAGAAGAATGGAAGAAGAGGAACAAAAGAAAAAGATCGGAAGAAGACGAATTGAAGAAGAAGATCGAAACAAGAAGAATGGAAGAAGAAGATCGGAAGAAGAAGAACGGAAGAAAAAGTTCGGAAGTGGAAGAATGGAAGAAGAAGATCGGAAGAAGAAGAAACGAAGAAAAAGATCGAAAGAAGAAGAATTGAAGAAGAAGATCGGAAGAAGAAGAATTGAAGAAGAAGATCGGAAGAAGAAGAATTGAACAAGAAGATCAGAAGTGGAAGAATGGAAAAAGAGGATCGAAAGTGGAAGAATGGAAGAAGAAGATCGGAAGTGGAAGAATGGAAGTAGAAGGTCGGAAGAAGAAGAATGGAAGAAGAAGATCAGAAGAGGAAGAATGGAAGAAGAAGATCAGAAGAAGAAGAAAGGAAGAAGAAGATCGGAAGAAGAAGAATGGAAGAAGAAGATCGGAAGAAGAAGAATGGAAGAAGAGGAATGGAAGAAGTAGAATGGAAGAAGAAGATCGGAAGTAGAAGAATGGAAGAAGAGGATCGGAAGAAGAAGAATGGAAGATGACGATCGGAAGAAGAAGAATGGAAGAAGAAGAATGAAAGAAGAAGATCGAAAGAAGAAGAATGGAAGAAATAAATCGGAAGAAGAAGAATGGAAGAAGAAGATCGGAAGTGGAAAAATGGAAGAAGAAGATCGGAAGTGGAAGAATGGAGGAAGAAGAATGGAAGAAGAAGATCGGAAGAGGAAGAACGGAAGAAGAAGATCAGAGAGCAAGAATGGAAGAAGAAGGTCAGAAGAAGAAGAATGGAAGAAGAAGAATGAAAGAAGAAAATCGAAAGAAGAAGAATGGAAGAAATAAATCGGAAAAAGAAGAATGGAAGAAGAAGATCTTATGTGGAAAAATGGAAGAAGAAGATCGGAAGTGGAAGAATGGAAGAAGAAGAATGGAAGAAGAAGATCGGAAGAATAAGAACGGAAAAAGAAGATCAGAAGAGCAAGAATGGAAGAAGAAGGTCAGAAGAAGAAGAATGGAAGAAGAAGATCGGAAGAAGAGGAATGGAAGAAGAAGATCGGAAGAAGAAGAATGGAAGAAGAAGAATGGAAGAAGTAGAATGGAAGAAGAAGATCGGAAGAAGAAGAGTGGAAGAAGAAGATCGGAAGAAGAAGAATGGAAGAAGAAGATCGGAAGAAGAAGAATGGAAGAAGAGGATCGAAAGAAGAAGAATGGAAGAAGAAGATCGGATGTGGAAGAATAGAAGCAGAAGATCAGAAGAAGTAGAATGGAAGAAGAAGAATGAAAGAAATAGATCGGAAGAGGAAGAATGGAAGAAGAAGATCGGAAGAGGAAGAATGGAAGAAGAAGATCGGAAGTGGAAGAATGGAAAAAGAAGATCGGAAGTGGAAGAATGGAAGAAGAAGATCGGAAGAAAAAGAACGGAAGAAGAAGATCGGAATAGGAATAATGGAAGAAGAACGTCGGAAGAAGAAGACTGGAAGAAGAAGATCGGAAGAAGAAGAATGGAAGAAGAAGATAGGAAGAAGATCAGAACACGAAGAACGAAAGAAGAAGAATGGAAGAAGCAGATCGGAAGAGGAAGAATGGAAGTAGCAGATCAAAAGAAGAACAATGGAAGTAGCAGATCAGAAGAAGAACAATGGAAGAAGAAAAATAGAAGAAGAAGATCGGAAGAAGAAGATTCGAAGAAATAGATCGGAAGAAGAAGTATGGAAGAAGAAGATCAGAAGAAGTAGATCGGAAGAAGAAGAATGGAAGAAGAAGATTCGACCAAGAAGTATGAAAGAAGAAGATCGGAAGAAGAGGAATGGAAGAAGAAGAATGGAAGAAGAAGATCGGAAAAAGAAGAATGGAAGAAGAAGATCGGAAGGAAAGAAAATAGGAAGAAGATCAGAAGAAGAAGAATGGAAGAAGAAGATCGGAAGAAGAAGAATGGAAGAAGAAGATCGGAAGAAGAAGAATGGAAGAAGAAGATCGGAAGAAGAAGAATGGAAGAAGATGATCGGAAGGAAAGAATGGAAGAAGAAGATCGGAAGTAGAAGAATGGGAGAAGAAGATCGGAAGAAGTAGAATGGAAGAAGAAGAGTGGAAGAAGAGGATCGTAAGAAGAAGAATGGAAGAAGAAGATCGGATGAAAAAGAATGGAAGAAGAAGATCGGAAGAAGAAGAATGGAAGAAGAAGATCGGAGGAAGAAGAATGGAAGAAGAAGACTGGAAGAAGAAGATCGGAAGTAGAAGAATGGTAGAAGAAGAATAGAAGAAGAAGACTGGAAGAAGAAGATCGGAAGAAGAAGAATGGAAGAAGAAGATCGGAAGAAGTAGAATGGAAGAAGAAGAGTGGAAGAAGAGGATCGTAAGAAGAAGAATGGAAGAAGAAGAATGGAAGAAGAAGATCGGAAGAAGAAGAATGGAAGAAGAAGATCGGAAGAAGAAGAATGGAAGAAGAAGATCGGAAGAAGAAGAATGGAAGAAGAAGATCGGAAGAAGAAGAATGGAAGAAGAAGACTGGAAGAAGAAGATCGGAAGTAGAAGAATGGTAGAAGAAGATCGGAAGAAGAAGAATGGAAGAAGAAGACTGGAAGAAGAAGATCGGAAGAAGAGGAATGGAAGAAGAAGATCGGAAGAAGAACAATGGAAGAAGAAGATCGGAACAAGAGGAATGGAAGAAGAAGATCGGAAGAAGAAGAATGCAAGAATGGAAGAAGAAGATCGGAAGAACAAGAATGCAAGAATGGAAGAAGAAGATCGGAGGAAGAAGAATGGAAGAAGAAGAGTGGAAGAAGAAGATCGGAAGAAGAGGAATGGAAGAAGAAGATCGGAAGAAGAAGAATGCAAGAGGATGATCAGAAGAAGAAGAATGGAAGAAGGAGAATGGAAGAAGAAGAATGGAAGAAGAAGAATGGAAGAAGAAGGTCGGAAGAAGAAGAGTGGAAAAAGAAGATTGGAAGAAGAAGAATGGAAGAAGAAGATCGAAAGAAGATGATCGGAAGGAAAGAATGGAAGAAGAAGATCGAAAGAAGAAGAATGGGAGAAGAAGATCGGAAGAAGAAGTATGGAAGAAGAAGAGTGGAAGAAGAGGATCGTAAGAAGAAGAATGGAAGAAGAAGAATGGAAGAAGAAGATCGGAAGAAGAAGAATGGAAGAAGAAGATCGGAAGTAGAAGAATGGAAGAAGAAGATCGGAAGAAGAAGAATGGAAGAAGAAGATCGGAAGAAGAAGAATGGAAGAAGAAGACTGGAAGAAGAAGATCGGAAGTAGAAGAATGGTAGAAGAAGATCGGAAGAAGAAGAATGGAAGAAGAAGACTGGAAGAAGAAGATCGGAAGAAGAGGAATGGAAGAAGAAGATCGGAAGAAGAACAATGGAAGAAGAAGATCGGAACAAGAGGAATGGAAGAAGAAGATCGGAAGAAGAAGAATGCAAGAATGGAAGAAGAAGATCGGAAGAACAAGAATGCAAGAATGGAAGAAGAAGATCGGAGGAAGAAGAATGGAAGAAGAAGACTGGAAGAAGAAGACTGGAAGAAGAAGATCGGAAGAAGAAGATCGGAAGAAGAACAATGGAAGAAGAAGATCGGAAGAAGAGGAATGGAAGAAGAAGATCGGAAGAAGAAGAATGCAAGAATGGAAGAAGAAGATCGGAAGAAGAGGAATGCAAGAATGGAAGAAGAAGATCGGAGGAAGAAGAATGGAAGAAGAAGAGTGGAAGAAGAAGATCGGAAGAAGAGGAATGGAAGAAGAAGATCGGAAGAAGAAGAATGCAAGAGGATGATCAGAAGAAGAAGAATGGAAGAAGGAGAATGGAAGAAGAAGAATTGAAGAAGAAGAATGGAAGAAGAAGGTCGGAAGAAAGAAGATTGGAAGAAGAAGAATGGAAGAAGAAGATCGAAAGAAGATGATCGGAAGGAAAGAATGGAAGAAGAAGATCGAAAGAAGAAGAATGGGAGAAGAAGATCGGAAGAAGAAGTATGGAAGAAGAAGAGTGGAAGAAGAGGATCGTAAGAAGAAGAATGGAAGAAGAAGAATGGAAGAAGAAGATCGGAAGAAGAAGAATGGAAGAAGAAGATCGGAAGTAGAAGAATGGAAGAAGAAGATCGGAAGAAGAAGAATGGAAGAAGAAGAGTGGAAGAAGATCGGAAGAAGAAGAATGGTAGAAGAAGATCGGAAGAATAAGAATGGAAGAAGAAGATCGGAAGAAGAAGAATGGAAGAAGAAGATCGGAAGAAGAAGAATGGAAGAAGATGATCGGAAGAAGAAGAATGGAAGAAGAAGAGTGGAAGAAGAAGATCGGAAGACGAAGAATGGAAGAAGAAGATCGGAAGGAAAGAAAATAGGAAGAAGATCAGAAGAAGAAGAATGGAAGAAGAAGATCGGAAGAAGAAGAATGGAAGAAGATCGGAAGAAGAAGGATGGAAGAAGAAGGTCGGAAGAAGAAGAATGGAAGAAGAAGATCGGAAGAAGAAGAGTGGAAGAAGAAGATCGTAAGAAGAAGAATGGAAAGAAGAAGATCGTAAGAAGAAGAATGGAAAGAAGAAGATCGGAAGAAGAAGAATGCAAGAGGAAGATCAGAAGAAGAAGAATGGAAGAAGAAGAATGGAAGAAGAAGAATGGAGGAAGTAGATGGGAAGTTGCCACCAGCACCGATTAAGTGCTAATGGCTCTGATACCAGTTGATATCTGAGGACGCTTGGCTGGTGATTGATATATGATTATTAATTTTCTGCACTATATTTCTGCTGTGTAATCTTTCTTGCTCCAATCTTTAAGATAACAATTTAATTAACTCTATAACGTAATGAGCGTTGGTTTAGTGAGGAGCGTTGGTCAGCCGGTAAGGGTGTTCCCGGTAGTAAGTCCTAGGGTGAGGCAGTAAATCCGTTGGTAAGCCTGGTGGTCCAAATCCAAGAACTAGATACGTAAGTTATGTCTAGGTTAATTAAAATGTTGTCTAAAGGAAAGGAAAAGGAAGAAGAAATAGGAGAATCTAGTGAAGAAAATAATAGTCATATAATACATCATGAGCTAAGAATCCCAGAGATAGAATCCCAACTTAATAAATGGAAACTTCCCAAGCTAGAAATTTCCTCACTTTATAAAACTAAAATATCAGATATGTTTAAAAGCGAATATGTCATTAAAACTGTCGAAAAGGAAATCGATATAAAACAGACCCAAGAGTCTATACCATTAATCTCACGAGCCCTAATAGCCGAACACATAAAAGACTACAAATATTTGCATATAGGATCGGTTCAAATAGCTATTAAACCCTTGCTTAGGCAAGGAATTGATACCCCTTTATTTGCAGTTTTAAGAGATAATAGGCCAAAGAATTTGAATGATCAGATTTTGGCCATCTTTGAAACCAACCTCCACGAAGGTCCTGTCTATATTAATAATTACCCCAATTATTCGGTAGCTCTTAAAAGTTTTCACGAAACTAATTACAATATTATTTTAGATATTAAAATGAAGGACGATGGTTGGAATCCTAGAGTGATTCCTATCACCATAATATATCGTCTCTATTATAAAGTAATGAAAACCCAATTAGCCCCCCAGGCCTTATTAATATCTCCTAAAGACGAAACTACCCTCTTATTGGTGAATCCAGAAAGAGTAAATGCCTCGGTCCCTCGGGTACTGAGACATGATGAGGTAACAAGTGGATTAAAATGGAGATTAGAAGACATACTACCTCCAATTCCTCCTACCCCTAGTGAAGTAGAGGCCATAACTGAATTTAAATCAGGAGCGGTAGAGATCACCTTTGCTCCTTTAAAAGAAAACTTAAGAAGGGTGCGCTCTATGGCAAGGTCTGAATTCAGTTTATCTAGACCATCTATAGATAGGCGTAGTGATGGAGGAGGGCCAAGCACATCTAACCAAGGAAGCCAAGGCCCAAACCAAGAAGACCGTCTAGACCAAGAGGAGCGTCTAGCTCCAAGAAGTGAGCGTCTAGGACGTGAAGGAGGGAGGCTATCCATGGAGCTAGACCGTCTAGGACCTCTCACAAGATCCATGGCTAAACATATCCAAGCACACATAGAAGAAGCCACGGATGGGAGGGAGAAGACCTTGTACATGCTACTTGGAGGCCCATTAGGGGTAGCTTAGTAGATTAGTGTAGTAAGCAAAACTTGCTAACTTAGGGGTGTGCTATCAAAAAGGTGCCCTTAGCAATAGAAGGAGGGGTGTGCTAGCAAATAGGTGCCTTTAGCAAAAGAGGGAGGGGTGTACTATCAAATGTTGCATTTTTTTGACCTATCTTCTAGAATATTAGGATGATGGTGTGGTTTGACTAAAGTCAATACCCTAGGCAGCCCCCACTTTTTGTATTTCCATCCCTACCCTTTAAGCTTGCTCACCAAGGCTCCTAAATCTATAAATAAGGAGGCCTACCTCATGTATTTTCAAGTTTATTTGAGTAATGTTATGCTGCCATTTTTGTGCACAAGCTTTACTCCTCCTAGAAATCTAGGCTATAAACTTCAATCCTTTCACCTTCTCCCTTGAGCTGGCCGAACCACTCAACCCATACTCATCATGCACCTTCAAGACCAACACAACTCCTAGGAGGGTCTTGTTTCACTCATCCATTGCTTCCGCTCCATCTATTTCTACTTTGATTCAAGAAGAACACATGAAAATGCCATCATTTGGTATCATGAGCTTTTGGTTCTTCAAGATGAGTAGCTTGTCTTTTTAAATTTTCAGTTCTTCTTTATTTTCATCTTGTCATTTCAATTCCATAATTGTCTTGCTGTTTTTTTTTTTTACATTTTAAATTGTTCTTGGTGTGCTTATGGAAGATCCAACCGAAGCACATGTGTTCAACTGATCTTGAACATTTTCTTGTGCAATTGTGATAGGATTCCTTACACATTGAGTGGCTGTTTTCTTTTAGGAATTTGAGTCTTTATTGCTTTCTTATAATTGCTTCATTTTATGCTTTGAGTCTTTATTTTCTGAATCTATAAATGTTGTGTCAAGTCATGTGAATCCATAATTGTCATCAATTCTTAGTAGTCCTATTTTTTGGCTTGATTGTTTCTTGTTTTTGGGTCTCTTTAATTTGCCTTAATCTGCTGTTATTTTGATCTTTTGCTGCCTTTTTAATTTTAGTTTGAGTTCATAATTGTGTCTTAGTTCTTACACAATTTCCTTCTTACATTTTCCTTTGTGTTAAATTTTGGTATCTTGCTGTTTTTTTTTTCCAGTTTTCCAGTTTTCCCCTGTTTCTCTCTCTGTCTGGCTGTTTTTTGTTTCAAAAATTATTTCCACTCATAGAAAATTTGTGATTCTCTGGAAAATGCAAGTTTGAAGTGTTACAAAAAGGACAAAAAAAAGAATCAGATCAAAAAAGGCAACAGAAAAAATATGATAAATCTTACAAAATCAGAGTGCAAATCTTGAGCGCTCCAGCTGGCCTAACTGCACACCAAATTTGCAAAAATTATTAAAAAAAAATGGTGCATGCGTTTTAGGTGATTCCAAAGCCATTGTTTAGATAAGATCCTGAATTTTCTTGCATATAAATTTCAGAGACAAATTTTAAAAATACAGCTCAGCATAAATCGGGGAACAAAAACGTTTTCTGGCCCACAACAATTTTCAGTGGTGCTGTTTTTTTTTATTTGGTCATCTAATCTAGTGCTTTTCTTTAGGAATTCCTTTTGTGTGCCAACTTTTTTTTGAGTACCTTTAATTGTTTGCTTTAATTTCTTGACTCTCTTTCTAAGTTGTCATATTATAAATCCTTTTGGTGGTACTGTTTTTATTCAATTAAATTTGTTTCTTGCTTTTGTTTCTTGACCTCTCTTTTGGGTGCTGGAATTTAATTCTCCTTGGTGCATATGTGCATGGAACTTGACTTGGTTTAGGTTTAGCTCTTGTGAATAGGTGCTGGAAATTGGAGAATTAAAGCCATCATTTTAAGGAGGAGACAAAGCTAAAGCCGAAACAAGGTTGCTTGAAACAAACAATACAAACACCTAGAAGATCAAAAAAAAATTCAAGACAACAAGGAAGTGCACTAACCCAAAAGAGGATCAACAAAGGGAGTCTTCTTTTCCTTTGCAACTTGGTTTATTGTTAATTACCTCTTTAATTACGTTTAGACGGTGAGTGTGTCTCCAAGGGCTCAAAGTGTCCAAGAAGCCTCACCTAGGGCCGAATAGCATAGTAAATTTTTTTTTGCTTAGTAATTTGTTGCTTGTTTGAACTTGTTTTCTTTTGTTTTGGTAGAAACGTTTTGCATGATTAGTTTAGTTTAATTTGTGCTAAAACCGACTAGTTTGTTGCATATCTTTTTTTTTTAGCTTACATAGTTTTATTGCTTTTTGATTTCTCAACTTCTTGTGTTTTAAGTGTTTCACTAAGAGAAATTTTTGTGAGAAGGTATTGGAGACTAGTTTTTGGCAAGGAAAAGGCTTGGTACTTAAGTAGTCATTTGAGACTCACCTCCCTTACCTGGAAAACTACCTTCTTTATCTTCCCTAATCTTTCTCAAAGTAAAAACGCCTAAATACACAAAGGTCTAGCCATGTCTTCTTCTTCTCATTCTCCAAAGTCTATAGAATGTGAAGTAAAATCTTTGAAAACCCTTTTGAAAGAGGTATCCCAAGCGGTACAATTAATCTCTTCTAGGCAATTGGAGAATGAAAACAAGATTAATGAGTTGGCTAGAGCTCAAGAAGAGAAATCCCAAAAATCTCAAAAATAAAAAAAAACAAATACTCATGCATCCCAAAGCATTGCAACTCTAGGGGAGGGAAGCCTTAGAATTAATGACTAATACCAACCACCCCCTAGAAGAACTAGGCAAAGGGAACAAGAGGTGCCAAGGGAAACTAGAGTAGACCTACCTCATTTTCATGGAAAGGAAAATGTAGAAATATATCTAGATTGGGATATGAAGGTAGAGCAACTCTTTGCTTGCCATAGGGTAAGTGAGGAACGAAAAGTACCCTTAGCCACCCTTAGTTTCCAAGGAAATGCCATGTATTGGTGGACCTCTTTAGAAAGAGACCGACATCTTCATAGGGAACCTCCCATAGAATATTGGAATGACCTTAGGGGAGCCCTAAGACGTCGACATATACCTTCTTACTACCATAGGGAGTTGATGGACAAGCTCCAAAGACTCCAACAAAAGAATATGAGTGTAGAAGAGTATAGGCAAAAGATGGAGCTCTATATGATGAGAGCCTCTATTAGAGAGGAAGAGGAAACCACCATATCTAGGTTCCTTAGTGGCCTATTGTAACATCCCGCCAAAATAAAACCAGACATACATGTATAATGAAAATAAAGGTACACAATTAATATTGAAGAGTACATGGTAATATATATATATATAAGTAATGAACTTACTCCTCTCATGGAGTTTAATACATAACCAGTCAAATGCTTCAAAATTTAATGAAATTCAATCAAAACTACAAGACCGGCGATCTCCATACATGAACCGGCGATCTGGTAACAGAAGGCCCCAAAACAGGCGATCTGCTAGCAGGACATAAAACCGGCGATCACCACCAAGAGATAGAAAAACCGGCGATCTCTTGTAACATCCCTCCAAATACATTTCGCATTTTTGCATTTTCGTAATATGAAATAACGGTAAAACAAATATATTGAAATAAACATAATTGTATATATATATACAAAGGAGTTCTCCTCGCAGGGAGTTTAATACAAAACTTAAACATAAAAACAGCAAAATACAAAACTACCGATCTCCTAACAGAAAACGGAGATCGCCTATCAGAAAATGGTAAAAGGGGGCGATCGCCCAACAAGAACAGAAAACCGGCGACCACATACGGCGATCACTCACAGGGGAAATCCACTTCCTGCAACATCATCTGCTCCCGTGTAAAGTTACACGATCATCACAGGTTTAAGAAAAACAGCCACAGAAACAAAATACAGGGTAAGCTATATATTTACGAAAACATTTGAATCAAGAGCATACATAAGAACTTCACAACATCCATGAACCATAACAATATCAGCCATCACATTTCCATATTCCACAAGACTATCAGAAATCCCATATTTCACAAATCAATCCAAGAGTATTTCAATTCACATCAGCAATCAAGTGTCTATTAATTCAATTTCTCATTTCTCACGTCAGACTTTCCACTGACTCATCACACCAGACACTTGACCACTATTTCCGGAGACTCGTGCGTTGATTAGACCCAGAGATTCGCACCTGTCATACCAAAGGCTGGAAAGTGACCTCAGCCATGCGCATCACACCATCTCAATATTCTCATTATCACGGTATGACCAGGGTTAATCCATACAACAGGCCGAACTCGTTCTGTTTCACACGAGACACCCATACGTATGAACCTCCATCGACTCTCCACAACTGAGTAACTTCCTCTATGTGATTTCATTACCTCAGTGGAGTCTGGATGTCTCATTATAGGATCACCGATCAATACACCTATTACACGACCTTACACGGTATTTTCTTTCCTGAAAATACTATGCCTCGATCCACAATCACAACATTCAACACATCACATAACACTTCAATGAATGATTTCAATCACAGCAAAACTCATACCAGGGTTCGAATTTTCGAAAACCACATTTAAAATCTCAAACACTTTTGAAACAGCATAAAACAGGGGATATATCAATAACAGATGAAAAACCGGCGACCACGTCGCCCCCAGCATTCAAACAGAACTGTTATCGTAAACATCTCACATTTCAACATCAAACACCGTGAAAACGAAGTAAAAACCGGCGACCGCGTCGCCCTATCATCACAAACATCAAATATCCAGTTATCGTTGGAAAAAGACTAGCTTCCCTTACTTGGATCAGCGTGAAATCTCACTTCAAGCTCTAAACCGCCGAACGTAAAGGATGCCTGAACTCTGCCTAAGCGTTCTAATTGGTAAAACTTGCAGAGAACCTTCTCAAATGCTCTATGGCAATCGCTGGTAATTTAACTGGTGCCTGGAATTTCTGAGTCGCAGTGCAAAGGAGAGAAAAGAGAAAGCTGAAGGTGAACTCACTCTGTCACCTTTTATACTCTCACTGCGTTTTTAAACTCACTAAGAGGCGGTGCATTCTGATACTAGGAACATAGGCCTGCCATGTAGCCATCATTACCTATTCTCTAACTAACCCTCCTGGGTGGGTTTTCTTCCTCGAATTAAGTGCAACCTGACAGTATGGCCACGTGGCGTCTCTGCGCACATGGAGCTACTGTTCCTGAAGGACTTTCACTGCCTACATGTCGCACATGCAGCACGTTCATCCTGGAAACCAGGGCCCCACTTCATCTGCGTGAAACGCGACATCGCGCGATAACCTTTCGCCGATGACCACTCGCGCAAAGACAATCCACCGATGACCCATCCTGGAGGACGACCGATGTCTCTCTCTGGAAGACGACCGATGTCTCTCTCTGGAAGACGACCGATGTCTCTCTCTGGAAGACGACCGATGTCTCTCTCTTCCTGGAGACCGACCGAGGTATCTTCCTCCTGGAGACCGACCGAGGTCTCTTCCTCCTGGAGACCGACCGAGGTCTCTTCTTGGCGACACCCGCATGCCTCTCGCGCATAGGCAAAGTCCACATGCATCTCGCGCCCTGGCGATGCCCGTATGTCTCTCGCGCCCTGGCGATGTCCGCATGCCTCTCGCGCCCTGGCGATGCCCGCATGCCTCTCGCGCCCTGGCGATTATGTTCCAGGCGATCTCATGGCTTTCTAACTACACTTTCCTTCCTTTTCATTTTAAATACAACTTGCTTCGAATCCATTTAAATATGACACTCTTATTCCAATAAGATTTTCCAGGTCCTTACACCTATCACTTGAGATAAGAGATAGAGTAGAGCTCTTACCTTATCAAGACTTGAATGATTTGGTTCAACTTTGCATTAAAGTTGAGCAACAAAATTTGCGCAAAACATCAAGTCAAAAGGTGAGCCCCTATTCTAACTTTTATCCCAAGAGAGAGTTTAAAAGGGAGGGTAGTACATCTAAGGAAAAACCAAAAGAACCTACCAAACCCTTCACCAAAGAAACCTCAACCCCACCCATCCGAGCTAGAGATGTTAAATGTTTTAAGTGCTATGGTAGGGGGCATGTGCAAGCACAATGTCCAAACCAAAGGACTTTGTTTCTTAAAGGTGTAGACGAATACACTAGTGGCGAGGATGAGCTTAGTGAGAAAGAGGAAGGGGGAGAGGATGAGAGGGTAGCTCCATTAGAGGGAGAATTGCTTATGATTAGGAGAACCCTCAACAATCACCCTAGCACATCCATTGAAACACAAAGGGAGAACATATTTCATACAAGATGCAATGTTTTAGAAAATATATGTTCCCTCATTGTGGATAGTGGATCTAGTTGTAATTGTTGTAGTGCTAGGATGGTTGAAAAGCTTAAGCTACAAGTGGTTCCTCACCCAAAACCTTACAAACTTCAATGGCTTAATGAAAATGGGGAACTACATGTAGATAAGCAAGTGGAAATCAAGTTTTCCATAGGGAAATACAAAGATAAAGTTTTATGTGATGTAGTGCCTATGGAAGCTTGCCATATCTTATTAGGGAGGCCATGGCAATTTGACAAGAAAACCTTGCATGATGGTCTCACTAACGAGATTTCCTTCACCCATAAATATAAGAAGTTTGTACTTAGTCCTTTACCACATTCTCAAGTGGTGAAAGACCAAATACAAATGAAACAAAAGAGGAATGAGGAAAACAAAAAAAAAAGAGTGCTAGAAAAAGAGAAAATCCTTAGGGATAGGAAGGCGTGGGAGAAGAGTGTTCCTTCCCACAAGGTTGGTCTACAAGAAAAGCCTTTTGAAAATGTTTTAGAAAACTTGCTTCTTGTTGAACAACCAAGCCTTATCTTTTGTAAAGGAGCACTTACATGCATTGCCACAAGTAATGAACTCACGGTTTTACCTCCTCAAATAGAAAACCTTTTGAGTGAATTTGACGATCTATTCTCACAAGAAGGACCCAATGGGCTTCCTCCTCTTAGGGGGATAGAACATCAAATTGACTTCATTCCGGGGGCAAGCCTACCAAATAGGCCTGCTTATAGAACCAACCCCGAGGAAACAAAGGAGATAGAATCACAAGTTCAAGACTTGTTGGAGAAGGGTTGGGTTCAAAAGAGTCTAAGCCCTTGTGCTGTACCTGTCTTGTTGGTGCCTAAAAAAGATGGAAAATGGCGCATGTGTTGTGATTGTAGAGCAATCAACAACATCACCATCAAGTATAGGCATCCAATCCCAAGGCTTGATGATATGCTTGATGAATTGCATGGGTCAACTCTATTCTCCAAAATTGACCTTAAAAGTGGATATCACCAAATTCGAATCAAGGAGGGTGATGAGTGGAAAACCGCTTTTAAGACCAAATTTGGATTATATGAGTGGTTGGTGATGCCCTTTGGACTCACTAACGCTCCAAGCACATTCATGAGGCTTATGAATCACACCTTGAGGGATTGTATAGGTAAATATGTAGTAGTTTACTTTGATGATATCTTAGTATATAGTAAAACCCTAGAAGACCATCTAAGTCACCTTAGGGAAGTCTTTCTAGTTCTTAGGAAAAATAGTCTTTTTGCAAATAGGGATAAGTGTACCTTTGGTGTAGATAGTGTAGTCTTTTTAGGCTTTATAGTAAACAAAACGGGGGTACATGTAGATCCCGAGAAAATCAAAGCCATCCAAGAGTGGCCAACTCCACAAAATGTAAGTGATGTAAGAAATTTTCATGGGTTAGCTAGCTTCTATAGAAGGTTTGTGCCTAATTTTTCTAGCCTAGCTTCTCCTTTGAATGAACTTGTTAAAAAAGATGTTGCATTTTGTTGGAATGAAAAGCATGAGCAAGCCTTTCAAAGGCTAAAAGCTCAACTCACCAATGCACCCATCCTATCTCTCCCAAATTTTTCCAAAACTTTTGAGATAGAGTGTGATGCATCGGGAGTAGGCATAGGCGCGGTATTGTTGCAAGGTGGACACCCCATTGCTTATTTTAGTGAAAAACTCCATGGTGCCACCCTCAACTACCCCACTTATGACAAAGAGCTCTATGCTCTTGTGAGAGCCCTAAAGACTTGGGAACACTATCTTGTGTCCAAAGAATTTGTTATCCATAGTGATCACGAGTCTTTAAAATATTTAAAGGGCCAACACAAGCTCAATAAGAGACATGCAAAATGGATGGAATTTCTTGAACAATTTCCTTATGTAATCAAATACAAGAAAGGAAGCACCAATATAGTGGCCGATGCTCTTTCAAGACGCCACACACTCTTTTCAAAATATGGTGCCCAAATTCTTGGATTTGACCACATAAGAGAGCTTTACCAAGAAGATCAAGAACTTTCATCCATCTATGCCCAATGTCTACATAGAGCGCAAGGAGGTTACTATGTGTCCGAGGGATATCTTTTTAAAGAAGGAAAACTTTGCATTCCCCAAGGAACACATAGAAAACTCCTTCTCAAAGAATCACATGAAGGGGGACTCATGGGCCATTTTGGAGTTGATAAGACTCTAGATCTTTTGAAAGCAAAATTTTGTTGGCCACACATGAGGAAAGATGTCCAACGCCATTGCTCTAGATGTATCTCATGTTTAAAAGCAAAGTCTAGAACAATGCCGCATGGACTCTACACCCCTTTGCCGATTGCAAATGCTCCTTGGGAAGACATTAGCATGGATTTCATTTTAGGACTTCCTAGGACTGCAAGAGGCCATGACTCTATCTTTGTGGTAGTGGACCGTTTTAGCAAAATGTCTCACTTTATTCCATGCCACAAAGTAGATGATGCTCAAAATATTTCTAAACTCTTCTTTAGAGAAGTGGTGAGACTCCATGGTCTCCCTAGAAGTATAGTGTCCGATAGAGATCCCAAGTTTATAAGTCACTTTTGGAAAACTCTTTGGGGTAAACTTGGAACAAGACTACAATTCTCAACTTCTTGTCATCCTCAAACGGATGGGCAAACCGAAGTAGTCAATAGATCTCTTGGAACTATGCTTAGGGCTATCATGAAGGGCAGCCACAAATCTTGGGATGAGTACCTTCCCCACATTGAATTTGCTTACAATAGAGTAGTTCACAAGACTACTAATGCTTCTCCTTTTGAGGTAGTATATGGTTTTAATCCTCTCACGCCCATGGATTTAATTCCTCTTCCTAATCCACAAGATTTTGTGCATAAGGAAGGAGTAATCAAGGCTGATTTTGTCAAGAAAATGCATGAGAAGATTAAAATTCAAATACAACAACAAATTGAGAAGTACACAAAACACAACAACAAAGGGAAGAGAGAAATAATTTTTGAGGAAGGAGACTTAGTTTGGCTTCATCTTCGAAAAGAAAGATTTCCAAATCAAAGGAAGTCCAAACTAAGTCCCCGAGGTGAGGGACCCTTCCAAGTCCTTAAGCGAGTCAACAACAATGCATATAAATTGGACCTACCTCTTGAATATGGAGTACATGACACATTTAATGTAATTGATCTTTCTCCATTTGTAGGTACCAATGACGATGACGAGCTGGATTTGAGGACAAATCCTTTCCAAGGGGGAGGGGATGATGGAGGAGGGCCAAGCACATCTAACCAAGGAAGCCAAGGCCCAAACCAAGAAGACCGTCTAGACCAAGAGGAGCGTCTAGCTCCAAGAAGTGAGCGTCTAGGACGTGAAGGAGGGAGGCTATCCATGGAGCTAGACCGTCTAGGACCTCTCACAAGATCCATGGCTAAACATATCCAAGCACACATAGAAGAAGCCACGGATGGGAGGGAGAAGACCTTGTACATGCTACTTGGAGGCCCATTAGGGGTAGCTTAGTAGATTAGTGTAGTGTAGAAAGCAAAACTTGCTAACTTAGGGGTGTGCTATCAAAAAGGTGCCCTTAGCAATAGAAGGAGGGGTGTGCTAGCAAATAGGTGCCTTTAGCAAAAGAGGGAGGGGTGTACTATCAAATGTTGCATTTTTTACCTATCTTCTAGAATATTAGGATGATGGTGTGGTTTGACTAAAGTCAATACCCTAGGCAGCCCCCACTTTTTGTATTTCCATCCCTACCCTTTAAGCTTGCTCACCAAGGCTCCTAAATCTATAAATAAGGAGGCCTACCTCATGTATTTTCAAGTTTATTTGAGTAATGTTATGCTGCCATTTTTGTGCACAAGCTTTACTCCTCCTAGAAATCTAGGCTATAAACTTCAATCCTTTCACCTTCTCCCTTGAGCTGGCCGAACCACTCAACCCATACTCATCATGCACCTTCAAGACCAACACAACTCCTAGGAGGGTCTTGTTTCACTCATCCATTGCTTCCGCTCCATCTATTTCTACTTTGATTCAAGAAGAACACATGAAAATGCCATCACGTAGTCTCTCGATACCCAGAGGTTTGGTAATGCAAGGATTACATCCAGATCATACCATACCTACCCCTGAGTTTGAGCCAGAGGAAACCCACTATACCTTGGCTCAATCACAAGACTCACCAACCAAGTCTGATTTTAGTCAGTTAAACGTGATTAAAACATTTGAAATTAATAAAAGAATACTTCAAGAGGACTTCGCAAGTGAAGCCAATAAAAGGAAAAAGGAATGGTTTTATAAAAATTTTAATAACGAAGAACGAGCTAAAATAAGAGAAGAATATTATGATTATATGAACAATTTTGAAATAAATGTGTTCTTCTTTAAATGGTTCGAACAAAACTATTTCCAGACAATAAAAGTTATAAAATCAGGAGAAAAAATATGGAAAACCGCTAAAGGTGTCTCCAGTATTATTCCTCCTTTAGAGGAAGTAAAATTCCCAAATATTGAAAATAAAGAGGTCGTTGCCTCTCCCTTTAAAATGATAGGAGAAAAAAGAGAAATTCAAATAAAAGACATTCAAAATATTCATTGCCAATTAAATTACACCAACCAACTCTTACATCAAATGGCAAAAACCGAACCCGAACCAGAACCTAAACTTCTTAATAAACAATAAGAAAGATTAGGAAAATCTTTGATAAAACCATTTAAATTCTCGGAAGACGAGTTAAAAGAATTAAAAATTGGAAGGGATGCAAATTCTGCATTAGACGAAATTAATAAAAAATTAGATGAGTTAAAAATTTCAAAAATAAATATTCTCACTAAAGAAGACGAATCAGTAAATAAAATAAATAGGAGAAAGGCCCCACAAACATTTCCAACCAGTAGAAATTTTTATAAAAGACCCACTCTTCCCGATATTCAGTTTGAAGAATGGGAATTAGAACACCCATCTGCCTTTGATGGAAATGGAATAACAGAATGGAATATTGATGGTATGACCGACCATCAAATTCTTCGCAAAACTCATGAATTAACAATGGCCGCTTCAGCCTATAGGGTAAAACATTCTGAAGAACAAACAATAAAATTAATAGTGGCCGATTTTACTGGCATTCTAAAAGTATGGTGGGATAATTATCTTAATTCAGAAAATAGGTTGTGTAGTGGCCAGACCTCGGTTGTCGAGAACAGATAGTAAAGGGCGAACCACGTCAGCTGGGTCCCGCAGCATGGACCAAAGCCACGTGGAGTGGACCTCGCAGGCAGCTTGGATTAGCGAGTGATCGGTCATCGGTGTGCCTCCTCGAGGAGGGGTGATCAGTCATTAGTAGAAGAGATAAAAGGTTACCTTTCGACGATCAGAAAAGCGTCGCAAAGGTTGGAGATTGAAGAAGTCGAAGGGTCTCACAGAGAAATCCTTTGAATGTCTGAAGGCGAAGAAGAAGGAATGAAACAGCATTAGTGCCAGAGTGTGCGCTCCTGTAGACCGCCAGAAGACGATTTCTTAGTCTTTTCGCTGGACCAGTCACAGCTCGAGACTGGGGGGCTTGTGATCCGGTCGGTCATCGGTAGTCAATGACGTCAACAGCAGTTGACCACGTGGACCGTTCACGAGGTGACACGTGGTAGAGGATAGCAAGTGAATCAGGGAGGCGATCACTCAGAATGGTGATCGGTGGTCGGTTGCTAAGGGACCATCACCCGCAGATCAGCGTCAGATGAGCGCCTGGAGGTCTGCGCGAGAAGTAAAGAAGCACTGATCAGTCATCGGGGGTTTCCTATTAACACACAATTAAGCTGGGACCCAGGCTCCCAGCGAGAGCGTTACGCAAGAAGTACAGGTCAAGTAATCGCCTATCGCCTGTGAGGATGAGTAATCGCCCATCGCCTTGAGGATGAGTAATCGCCTATCACCTTGAGGATGAGTAATCGCTTATCGCCGGTATGGATCAGTAATCGCCTAGATTGCACATGATCGCCATGTGTGAAGGATAGGAGATCAGGTGGTCAGCAAGTCGCCGAAAGGAGCACATCACCGGGAATTTGAGAAGGCTTGGCAAGCACTTGTTGTATGGTCTAAATACAGAGGATAAGGGGCATATCTGCCACCATGTGTAGTGTGAGTCGGGATAACCAGTCTTAATCAGTTCATCATGTTAAGGTTGTGCCCAGGGTAGCCTGTGCACTAAGCTACTCCCTGTGTGGATAACTTAGTTGCAGGAGCAAAGTGGAAGTAACGTTTCAGCTGCAGGTACTCCAGATGGTGACACGTGTATGACCAGATGTTATCCACGTGTCAAGAGGAATAACCGTCAGGAGAGAGAAAGACTCAGGTATATATACGAAATTCTTAACGGAATTAAGGGGAGATTCATTTTCGGTTGTGATTCACTTGTACACGGTTCTAAGTTTTCTTGGAAGTTCTTGGTTGATTCACTCACTGACTTGAGCGTCGGAGCGCAACCGGCCGCAGAGGCGCCATATTGTTCTTTCAGGTGTCTTGGAGGATTATCAGGTGGAGGTCTTTGGTGTGCTTGGCGTGAAGCTGGCGAGGACGAGGTTCGAGAAGGAGAAGCTCTAGCGCTTTGGTCAAGATGCTGGATCAGGTTGTACATTACTACCTGTGTTAAAACCGAAGAAAACGGACAAATTCCCTTAATGGTAGAAACTTTAGTCACTGCCATTATTCATAATTTTATCGGAGACCCAAAGATTTTCGATGAAAGAACTTCAATTTTATTACATAATAATCTAAAGTGCCCAACTTTAGGAGACTTTAGATGGTACGTTGATAATTTTATGTCTATGGTCCTGACACGAGAGGATTGTCGAGGACCATACTGGAAAGAGCGCTTTGTAGCAGGACTACCTCTAGTCTTTGCAGAAAAGGTCAAAGAAAATCTTCAATTAGAATACCCAGATACTACTTTAAAAGATCTTACCTATGGTAGGATTAGTGCTATGGTTAAAAACACAGGCGTAGCATTATGCAACGCTATGAAAATAGAAAACCGAATAAAGAAAAACCAACAATTAGGCATAAGAGAATTAGGAGATTTCTGTGCCCAATATGGGTATGAAAAGATAACTCCCCCGTCAACATCTAGAAGAAAGGTAGTAAAACATAAAATTCAGAAAAATATTCCTAGAAAAGCTTGGAATAAAAGGAGCTCTATTAAATCAACTCCAAAACCGCAAATAAATATTCCAGTTCAAAATACAAATAAAGTAATATGTTTCAAATGTGGACGATTTGGCCATTATAAAAAAGATTGTAAAGTAAAAGAAAAAATTAATAAGTTAGATATGAGCAAAGAATTAAGAGAACAAATAGCTAAAATTTTATTGGAATCCTCTGATGAAGAAGAGGAAATCATCGAAGAAATAAATGAAGACTCAGAAATAGAAAATTGCGACGAAGAAAACTACGGTGAAGAATGTAGTTGTCGCTATCAAATCAATGTAATATCTAGTGAGACAAAACAAGCCTTGGAAATGGTGGATTTAATAGAAAATCCCGAGGAAAAATTCCATTGGCTTACTAAGATAAAAAAACGAGATTTTAGAGACAGAAGATCGAGAACAAAAGAAAGATAAGGAGATCCTTACCGGCTATAATTTTAACAAAATTCTACAACGAGCAAAACAAGAGGAAAGAAAAATAATCGTAAATGACCTTCATAAAGAAATAAAAATGCTAAAAGAAGAAATACGAATAATAAAGCTAGACTTAATGATGGCCTTCACATGTTGAGCTCTCCTTGGATGTTGAAGATGGTGCGGAAGCAATGGTTTAAATGAGCAAGACCCTCCTAGGAGTGATGGTGATCTTGAAGGTGCATGATGTGTATGAAAATGAGAGAGGTTTGGCCAGCTCTCTTTGGTGGTGAAGGAGTGAAGATTAAAACCATAAATCAAGAGATTTAGGCAAGGGAGTAAGTATGGCACAAATTTGGCAGCACAACTTTACTCAAATTAATCTTGAAAATACATGAGGTAGGCCTCCTTATTTATAGATTTAGGAGCCTTGGTGAGCAAGCTTAAAGGGTAGGGATGGAAATACAAAAAGTGGGGCTGCCTAGGGTATTGACTTTAGTCAAACCACACCATCATCCTAATATTCTAGAAGATAGGTCAAAAATGCAACATTTGATAGTACACCCCTCCTTCTTTTGCTAAAGGCACCTATTTGCTAGCACACCCCTCCTTCTATTGCTAAGGGCACCTTTTTGATAGCACACCCCTAAGTGAGCAAGTTTTGCTTTCTACACTACACTATTCTACTAAGCTACCCCTAATGGGCCTCCAAGTAGCATGTACAAGGTCTTCTCCCTCCCATCCGTGGCTTGACTTATTTGGGCGTGAATGTGCTTGGCCATGGACCTTGTGAGAGGTCCTAGACGGTCTAGGCTCCCTCCTAGACGCTCCTCATGTAGCTCCCCCTTGTCTTGTGCTAGACGCTCTCCATGTTGTTCTAGACGGTCTAGTCTTGGCCCTTGGCTTTCATGGTGGGGTGAGCTTGGCCTCTCTCCATCATCCCCTCCCCCTTGGAAAGGATTTGTCCTCAAATCCAAGTCTTCATTGGTACCTACAAATGGAGATAGGTCAATTACATTAAATGTGTCATGCACTCCATATTCAAGAGGTAGGTCCAACTTGTATGCATTGTTGTTGACTCTCTTGAGGACTTGAAAGGGTCCATCTCCTCGGGGACTTAGTTTGGACTTCCTTTGAGTGGGAAATCTATCTTTTCGAAGATGAAGCCAAACTAAGTCTCCTTCCTCAAAAATCATTTCCCTCTTCCCCTTATTGTGGTATTTTGCATACTTCTCATTTTGTTGTTGTATTTGAAGTTTAACCTTCTCATGAATTTTCTTAACAAAATCGGCCTTGATTGCTCCTTCCTTATGCACAAAATCTTGTGGATTAGGAAGGGATAACAAGTCCATAGGTGTGAGAGGATTAAATCCATATACTAATTCAAAAGGAGAAGCATTAGTAGTCTTGTGGACTACTCTATTATAAGCAAACTCAATGTGGGGAAGGTGCTCATCCCAAGACTTGTGGTTTCCCTTCATGATAGCCCTAAGCATAGTTCCTAGAGATCTATTGACTACTTCGGTTTGACCATCCGTTTGAGGATGACAAGAAGTGGAAAATTGTAGTCTTGTTCCAAGTTTACTCCAAAGAGTTTTCCAAAAGTGGCTTATAAACTTGGGATCTCTATCGGACACTATACTTCTAGGTATACCATGGAGTCTCACCACTTCTCTAAAGAAGAGCCTAGAAATATTTTGAGCATCATCTACCTTGTTGCATGGAATAAAATGGGACATTTTGCTAAAACGGTCCACTACCACAAAGATAGAGTCATGGCCTCTTGCAGTCCTAGGGAGTCCTAAAATGAAATCCATGCTAATGTCTTCCCAAGAAGCATTTGCAATCGGCAAGGGAGTGTAGAGTCCATGAGGCATTGCTCTAGATTTTTCTTTCAAACATGCTATGCATCTAGAACAATGTCTTTGGACATCTTTCCTCATGTGTGGCCAACAAAATTTTACTTTCAAAATGTTTAGAGTCTTATCAACTCCAAAATGGCCCATGAGTCCCCCCTCATGTGATTCTTTGACAAGGAGTTTCCTATGTGTGCCTTGGGGAATGCAAAGTTTTCCTTCTTTAAAAAGATATCCCTCGGACACATAGTAACCTCCTTGCGCTCTATGTTGACATTGGGCATAGATGGATGAAAATTCTTGATCATCTTGATAAATCTCTCTTATGTGATCAAATCCAAGAATTTGAGCACCCAATTTTGAAAAGAGTGTGTGCCGTCTTGAAAGAGCATCGACCACTATATTGGTGCTTCCTTTCTTGTACTTGATTACATAAGGAAATTGTTCAAGAAATTCCATCCATTTAGCATGTCTCTTGTTGAGCTTGTGTTGGCCCTTTAGATATTTTAAAGACTCGTGATCACTATGGATTACAAATTCTTTGGTCACAAGGTAGTGTTCCCAAGTCTTTAGGGCTCTCACAAGAGCATAAAGCTCTTTGTCATAGGTGGGGTAATTGAGGGTGGCACCATGGAGTTTTTCACTAAAATATGCAATGGGGTGACCACCTTGCAATAATACCGCACCTATGCCTACTCCCGATGCATCACATTCTATCTCAAAAGTTTTGGAAAAATTTGGGAGAGCTAGAATTGGTGCATTGGTGAGTTGAGCTTTTAGCCTTTGGAAGGCTTGCTCATGCTTATCATTCCAACAAAATGCAACATTCTTTTTCACAAGTTCATTCAAAGGAGAAGCTAGACTTGAAAAATTAGGCACAAACCTTCTATAAAAGCTAGCTAACCCATGGAAACTTCTTACATCACTTACATCACTTACATTTTGTGGAGTGGGCCACTCTTGGATGGCTTTGATTTTCTCGGGGTCAACATGCACCCCCTTTTGGTTGACTATGAAACCTAAAAACACTACACTATCTACACAAAAAGTGCATTTATCTATATTGGCAAACAAACTATTTTTCCTAAGCACTAAAAGAACCTCCCTAAGGTGACTTAGGTGGGACTCTAGGCTTTGACTATATACTAAGATATCATCAAAATAGACTACTACATACTTACCTATGCAATCCCTAAAGACATGATTCATAAGCCTCATGAAAGTGCTAGGTGCATTAGTGAGTCCAAAAGGCATCACTAACCACTCATATAGTCCAAATTTGGTCTTAAAAGCAGTTTTCCACTCATCACCTTCTTTAATTCTAATTTGGTGATATCCACTTTTAAGGTCAATTTTGGAAAACATGGTGGACCCATGCAATTCATCAAGCATGTCATCAAGTCTTGGGATTGGATGCCTATACTTGATGGTGATGTTGTTGATTGCTCTACAATCACAACACATGGGCCATTTTCCATCTTTTTTGGGCACCAACAATACAGGTACAACACAAGGGCTTAGGCTCTTTTGAACCCAACCCTTCTCCAACAAGTCTTGAATTTGTGACTCTATCTCCTTGGTCTCCTCGGGGTTAGTTCTATAGGTGGGCCTATTTGGTAGGCTTGCCCCCGGAATCAAGTCAATTTGGTGTTCTATACCTCTAATGGGAGGGAGTCCATTGGGCCCCTCATTAGAGAATACATCATCAAATTCACTTAAAAGTTTTTCTACTTTAGGAGGTAGACTCATAAGTTCACTACTTGTGGCAGTGCATGCAAGTGTTCCTTTACAAAAGACAAGGCTTGGTTGTTCAACAAGAAGCAAATTTTCCAAGATGTTTTCACAAGGCTTCTCTTGTTGAGCAACCTTGGGGGAAGGAACACTCTTCTCCCTCTCCTTCCTATCCCTAAGGACCTTTTCTTTTTCAAGCTCTCTTTTCTTTTTCTTTTCCTCATCCCTCTTTTCTTTCATTTGTATTTGATCTTTCACCACTTGGGAATGTGGTAAAGGACTAAGTACAAACTTTTTATGCTTATGGGTGAAGGAAATCTCATTAGTAAGACCATCATGCAAGGTTTTTTTATCAAATTGCCATGGTCTTCCTAAGAGAATATGGCAAGCTTCCATAGGCACTACATCACATAAAACCTTGTCTTTGTAGTTCCCTATGGAAAACTTGATTTCCACTTGCTTATCTACACTTAGTTCCCCATTCTCATTTATCCATTGCAACTTGTATGGCTTAGGATGAGGAACTACTTGTAGATTGAGCTTTTCAATCATTCTAGAGCTACAACAATTGCAGCTTGATCCACTATCCACAATGAGAGAACATATATTTTCTAAATCTTTACATCTTGTGTGAAAGATGTTCTCTCTTTGTGTCTCCATAGATGCACTAGGATGATTGTTGAGGGTTCTCCTAATCATTAGCAATTCTCCCTCTAATGGATCTACCCTCTCATCCTCTCCCCCTTCCTCTCTTTCACTTGGCTCATCCTCGCCACTAGTGTATTCATCGACACCTTTCAAAAACAAAGTCCTTTGGTTTGGGCATTGTGCTTGCACATGCCCTCTTCCATGGCACTTAAAGCACTTAACGTCCCTAGCTCGGATGGGTGGGGTGGAGGCATCTTTGGCTAAGGGTTTGGTAGTTTCCCTAGGTTTTTCTTTTGATGTACTACCCTCCCTTCTATATTCTCTCTTGGGATAGAGGTTAGAGTAGGATCCAACCTTTAGACTTGAAGTTTTGCGCAAATTTTGTTGCTCAACTTTAATGCAAAGTTGGACCAAGTCATTCAAGTCTTGGTATGGAAGGAGTTCTACTCTATCCCTTATCTCAAGCGAGAGGCCACTAAGGAACCTAGCTATGGTGATATGCTCCTCTTCTCTAATGGAGGCTCTCATCATGTAGAGCTCCATTTTTTGTCTATACTCCTCAACACTCATATTGTTTTGCCTGAGTCTTTGGAGCTTGTCCATCAACTCCCTATGGTAGTATGAGGGTATGTGGCGACGTCTTAGGGCTCCCCTAAGGTCATTCCAATATTCAATTGGAGGTTCCCTATGAAGATGTCTTTCTCTTTCGAGAGAGGTCCACCAATACATGGCGTTCCCTTGGAAGCTAAGGGTGGCTAGAGGTACCTTGCGTTCTTCACTCACCCTATGGCAAGCAAAGAGTTGCTCTACTTTCATCTCCCAATCTAGGTAGGTTTCTACACTCTCCTTACCATGGAAATGAGGTAGGTCTACTCTAACCTCCCTTGGGCCCTCTTGCTCCCTTTGCCTATTTCTTCTAGGGGGTGGTTGGTAGTAGTCATACATTCTAAGGCTTCCCTCCCCTAGAGACTCTTGGACTTGTGAATGAGATGCATGAGTTTGAGATTTTTTTGATTTTTGTGACTTCTCTTCTTGGGCTTTAGTCAACTCATTAATTTTAGACTCATTCTCCAATTGCCTAAAAGAAATCATTTGCACGGCTTGTGAAACTTCTTCCAAAAGAGTTTTCATAGATTTTAATTCATTTTCAATAGGCTTTGGAGAATGAGAAGAAGAAGACATGACTAAAGCTTTGTGTGTAGAAGTATTTTACCTTGAGAAAATTTAGGGAAGTCAAAGAAGGTAGTCTTCCAGGTAAGGGAGGTGAGTCACAATGGACTACTTAAATACCAAGCCTTGCCTTAGCCAAAGACTATTCCTCAATGTCTTCACACAAAGTTTTCTCTTAGTAAACCACTTAAAACACAATTAAGTTGAAGAAATCCTTTTTGATGCAAGAAAACAATGCAAACTAGCTAATTAACCAAGCAAAGAATTAACAAACTTAAACAAGGAAAGACAATTAGCAAACGTAATTAATTAAGCAAGGAAAACAATTAAAAACAATTAACATATGCTAAACCAATTAAAGTCTATACTAGTCGGCCCTAGGTGAGGCTTCTTGGACACTTGGAGCCCTTGAAGACACACTCACCGTCTAATCACGTAATTAAAGAAGTAATTAAAAAGGTTAAGTTGCAAAGAAGATTAAGAAAACCCCTTTTGTTGATCCTTGTTTTGCTATTGGCACTCCCTTGGTTGTCTTTTTCTTTGTTGGGCCCTCCAAGTGTTTGTGGTGTTTTTTTTTTTTTTTTGGGTAATATTTGTTTGCTGCCCTTGCTTTGGCTCCTCTTAGAATTAGGAAATTAATTCTCCAATCCAGCACCTATCACACAAGCTAGACCTCACTCAAGTTAAATTTCTACTCAAATAGGCACCAATTGAGAAACAATTCCAGCACCAAATTTAGAGGCCAAAGGATTAAAGCAAGAAACAAATTAATTGCAAAAAATAGGACCACACAAATGGAGTTATAATGTGACACAACTAGGAAGAGTTGCAATAAAATGTGACAAGCAAATAAAAGGTACACAAATAAAGTGGGCACACAAAAGGAATCCTAGAATGGTACTAGAATTGATTTGAAAAACCAAAACAGCACTACTGAAAAAGTTTCCCTAGCACAAAAAGCGTCACTTAAAACGTGTGTACTGAGCTGGATATTCTGACTTTGCTTTTGAAATTTGAGACACAATTAGGTCAAGATCTTAACAAACTTTTGGAGTTGGTTTCACGCCAAACGCATGCACCAATTAATTTTGATAAATTTTTTACTACCAGTGCTCATTTTCCGCCAGCTGGAACAACAGATTGCACACTTTTTTTGTATGATTTATCATTTTTTTTCTATTTGTTTTTTTGACCTGATTCTTTTTGTATTCTTTTGCTAAGATCTCAAGTGACTCAAATCCAGAGGCTCATAAATTTCTTGTGACGTATTTAATTTTAACACATAAAAACAGCCAGGCCAGTTGCAGTGAAAACAGGGGATCCTAAAGCTGGAACCAAAAACAGCAAAGAAAATTTTTCAAGAACACAATGGAGTGAAGATATAGGAATTTGCGTGGATCTAACACCCAAATATGAACTCAAACTAAAAGAAAAATGCACCAAAAGATCATCCAAAACAGCAAAATAAAAACTGGACCCAAAATAAAGCAAGAAACCAAATCATCAAGAACAAGTACCACTAAGATTTTGATGACAAATTTGGAAACACATGACTTAGACAAAACATATGGATTCATAAAATAAAAAGACTCAAAGCATCATATGACCCAAAAGAAAATAAAAACAAGCAAGACTCAAATACCTAAAAATAAAAACAGCAACACAAAGGTGTATGGAATCCTACCAAAAATTGCACAAAGATTGCTCAAGAACAATTGAACAAGATGCACCAATTGGAATTTCCAAACAGCACACCAATGCAAATTAAAAATTAAAAAAACAGCAAGACAAGTATGGAAAACAAAGATGAACAACAAGGATTAAAGAAGAACTCAAAATGAAAAAGGACCAAGAACTACTCATCTTTGAAGAACCCCATACTCATGATACCAAATGATGGCTGTAACATCCCGCAAAATTCTTTTCATATTTATATAATAAAATAAGCGTAGACATTTATTTATAAAATCAACATATGTATATATATTGAAAGTACATCATCCCATACATTGTATCTCAAAAAGAAACGTCCCTCTTATAGGGGTTTTAATACATTCCATCAACTGTTTCAAAATAAAACCAAAATACAGTATAAAAAGAAAACAGACGATCTCTTCCTCCAATTGCTCACTGAGGAGCTCGACTACCTGCAACATCATCTGCTCCCGTGTAAAATACACGATCATCACAGTTTTAAGAAAAACAGCCACAGAACAAAAACGTAGGGTAAGCTAGATATTTTAAAGAGAATTTAGATATGAAACTTTAAAATCAAGATAAAACAAATTTAAGACACCCACGTAAAACCATCAATTTCCCATTCATTTCACACACTTCACAATTTCATCAAGAGTTATTTGTTTCACATAAAACATCAAATGCCTATCAAATCTCAATATTTCGCTTTCTCACGTCCGACTTCCACGGACTCACCACACATAAACACATACCACACCACTGTAAAGTCCACACAGGACAGGTAATGAAGTCCACAGAGGACAGCTAATGAAGTCCACACAGGACAACTGATGAAGTCCACACAGGACAGGTAATGAAGTCCACACAGGACAGCTGATGAAGTCCACACAGGACAGCTACTGAAGTCCACACAGGACAGCTACTGAAGTCCACACAGGACAGCTACTGAAGTCCACACAGGACAGCTACTGAAGTCCACACAGGACAGCTACTGAAGTCCACACAGGACAGCTAATGAAGTCCACACAGGACAGCTACTGAAGTCCACACAGGACAGCTAATGAAGTCCACACAGGACAACTACTGAAGTCCACACAGGACAGCTACTTAACATCAATTCACCCAATGCACCATACAACACTTAAATGAACACAGCAACAATCATTCCACGGTTCAGATTTTCGAATATCACATGCATTTCACATTTAAATCTCAAACAGTCTCAACGACACTAAAACAGGGGAGTTCGAAATCAATAATAACACAGGCGATCACGTCCAAAACAGGGGATTTCGAAATCTGTATTTAAAACCGGCGATCACGTCGCCCAAACACATAAGAACAGAACATCATGAAAAAGGGGTTTAAAACCGGCGACCACGTCGCCCAAACACATAGAACAGAGCATCGCGAAAAGAATATGAAACCGGCGACCACGTCACCCTCACTTCAGAAACAGCTAGCCTACGGCTTTTATTGAAAATAAAGCTAGCTTCCCTTACCTGGACTTGCGTAAACTTCACTAAGAGTTCCAACCCAACGAGCTTCAAGGATGCCTTAACTCTGCTTTAGCGTTTGGTTTGGGGGACTTGCAGAGAACCTCCCAGGTGCTCTATGGCAGTCGTCGATAGCCAAGCAGGGACGTGATAAGGCCTGAATCGCAGAGTGAAGGAGAGAAAAGAGAAGGATGAAGGTAGACTCACTCTGTCACTCTTGAACCACAGCAACGTTCTCCCTCTCAGAAGTGGTTTTTGAATCTAAACCAACTTGTCCACAAATGCCGCTGCCACCACCCACTCTGCAGGAAGGCTTGCATGCACGCTTCCTTGAACAGTACGGCCACGTGTGTCTCTGCGCATGCCAACTCTCTGATGTCACTCTTCTGAAACACCCTTTTTGTCTACGTGTCGCGCGTGCAGGACGTTTCATGCTGGGAGCCTGGGTCCCACCTTATCTGTGTGAAACACGACATCGTGCGATAACCTTCCACCGATGTCTCATCCTGGCGAACGACCGATGTCTCTCTCTGGAAGACGACCGATGTCTCTCCCTGCAAAGACCGATCTCTCTCTCTGGAAGACGACCGATGTCTCTCCCTGCATGACGACCGATGTCTCTCCCTGCATGACGACCGATGTCTCTCTCTGGAAGACGACCGATGTCTCTCCCTGGAAGACGACCGATGTCTCTCCCTGGCGATGCCCGCATGTCTCTCGCGCCCTGGCGATGCCCGCATGCCTCGCGCCATGGCGATGTCTGTGTGCCTCTCGCGCCCCGGCGATGCCCGCATGCCTCGCGCCCTGGCGATGTCCACATGCCTCTCGCGCGCTGGCGATATCCGCATGTCTCGTGCCCTGGCGATGACTGATGACAATCGCCACGCCTGGCTGAAGGTTCTTCATCCCACAATGTTACGTCCAAGGTATCACCTCCACATGATTACCTCACGATAAAGTCATCGCACCTGACTACTTGGTTAATAAAATGGTCAGCCGACCCCAGACCTTGGGCGATGTTCGAGGTCTGACTACTACGAAACTTCTGTTACCAGCTCTTTGTATTTTAAATAATAACATCTTCTGAAATTATTTAAATATAACACTTTTATTCCAATTAAAGTTTCTAGGTCCTTACATTCTCCCCAACAAGAAAAATTTTCGTCCTCGAAAATTGAATTGCAAGGAAAAGAGGTAGGGATAGGCTTCTCTCATGGTTTCTTCTAACTCCCAAGTTGAATCCCCTGATCTGTCATTTCATTGGTTGAAGTGGAGACTTGCAGACTAGAAAACCTGTCTCAAATACTTGATCCTTAAAACTCCTAATTCCTCTTGTTTTAGATGTCCTTCATTGGCATGAACTGATCTGCGATGACTTGGGTGACATCAACATTATTATTCTGTCTAGAAACTGCAGAGATGGAGTTTCTTCCAGGATTTTCATTTTTCAGTTCAGAAACAACCGGTTTGTAGCTTGGCTTCACATTAGACACCGTTTCCTGTCAAACCGATGGTGAAACAGCAAAAACTTGAGGGAGCACGGTCTCTTTCTTCAGGCACCCCTCTGGTTCATCTCTTCTTTGATTACTAATAGCAGATCAGGAAAAACCCACCCCTTTAACAGATGGTTGGGATTTCAGAGCTGCTAACTCAGGAATTCCAATGGATACATCCATATTAGCATTGCATGGGATCTCAAGGTGCTCAGTATTCAACACGCAGATCATAAATCCCTCACTGTGTTCAGGGTGAGGACTTGTTGCCACAGCTGACAATGCAGCAGTGTTTTTAGGATCAGAAACGAAACGCTGACCACCACAACTGCCCATTTAAAGGATTAGCTGTAAATCCCATCCCATTAGAAACACAAGGCACGGAAAGTTCTACTTCCACATCCAACTTTCTGCAATTTACTAACATCGCTAGAAGAACTCAACATCATCATAACACGGCTTACCCTTATTCTTATCCATAGCCATTACCTCCTTCCCTTCTACATTCATAGGCAGAACTGCATCCTCATTTGCCAAGTTCAGGAGATCTACGGCATCAGAAGCCTTTAGTCTCAACCCACCATTTCCATACTCATCTTTCGAATCACGATCAACAAAACAGCATCCATTCTGCGTGAAGCTTTCTCTCTTATCCCAGTAACTTCTCTACCTAGTATTTTTCAGCAAATTTCTCTGTCTAATTGAACTTTAGACATAAATACAATATCTCATCTTTCCTTTTAAGCTTGTGGTTAAGCTAGAGCCATCTCATGCTGTTTCATCGACATAACCATCTTCCAAGCTTCAAATAAAAGAAAATTCATTCTTTCATTCTTGGAACTTAACCCTGGTACTTCCCATGGATACACATGCTTAAGTCTTTAAACCCTCAACTTATTTACTCTCCATAACTTATATGTAGCTGAAACTAAACCTTGGTACAACTAAATCTAACTTACACTTGCTTCTTTAATTCCATCAACTCTGCTGGAGCCATTGACACTGGTCCAGCTCCAGGTACCAAAACAATAGAGAATTCCATCTCTCTCTTAGGAGGTAGTCCAGGTATTTCTTCTGGAAATACATCCATGAAATCCTTCACCACATGTATACTGCCCATATCTTCATCATTCTTCACTCCCCCTTGAGCTAGGATCACAAGGCACGTCGCCCCTTCTTTCAACTCCGACCATACATGCTGAGCAGATATCATATCTGTCTCTTGGAGATCTGGAAACACCACTTCCTGCCTACTGCAATCTATGAGAATGTGATTGGCAGATAGCCAATCCATTCCCAGGATAACATCCAGATCCTGAAGAGGTAGACAGATCAAATTCACTTTGAACCTGCGTCCCTCTACTATCACTGGACATTCAGAGCAAACTGGGGAGGTCAAAACCTGTCCTGATGCAGGTGTAGAGATCAACCGTTCAAACGACAGCTCCTTCACTAGAAGGCCCAGTTCGGTTGCACACCGATTTGACACAAAAGAGTGTCTCGCTCCAGAATCAAACAAAACTCTAACGTATCTACCAGCTATAAACAAGCACCTTGTACTAGGTTACCTGACTGAGATGCCTCCGCTCCAGACATGGCAAACACTCTCCCTGCTGCCTGAGGTCTGCTGCCTTCGTTCCTCAACTGCTGGGAACCACTGGGTTGAGTCGCCCTATTCCCGTTAGGACACTCTCTAGCAAGGTGTCCCGTCTCTCGGCAGATGTAGCATCTTCTCCCTGAATCTCTCTTGGGGCACACATTGGATGTGTGTGGTCCACCACAATGGAAACATCTGAGTTTCCAGGGCTGTTGCTGCTGAAACTGGGGAGGTGCTGCTTCTGCCCTATGCTGTGGAGGTCTCGCATAAGGCTTATTCTGCTGTTGCTGCACCTTGGCCTTCCCATTGGAAGAACCCCCTGGGTATGACCTGATCACCCGGGAGTCACTCTTCTCCAGTGTCTCCACCATCTTCGCCTTCTCCACTAAGGCGTGAAATTCTCTTATGCACATAGGTGCTATGGTCCTCTTCAGCTCATGCTTCAGTCCTTCTTCAAATTTCCTACACCTCCAAGCCTTAGAGGTCGCCTGGGTATAGAATCGGGCGAGGTACTCAAACCGAGCAGCATAAGCATTCACTGACATCTCCCCCTGCTCCAACCTGAGGAATTCTGCTTCCTTCGCAAACCCTGCACTATCTGGGAAGTATTTTTCCAGAAATCTCACCCTGAAGCTCTCCCAGTCTAAAACATCAGCTCTGGCTTCCATCATCTGCTGAGCTCCCATCCCCCAGAACTCGGCTTCTCCAGATAGCAGATAGGTGGCGAATACCAATTTCTTCTCTTCAGGGCAGGAGGTCGCCCTAAAGATTTTCTCCAACGCCCTGACCCACTGATCTGCTTGATCAGGGGTAGCATTCCCACTGAACTTGGGTGGGTTGTGCCTCATGAACTCGGTCAGTCCCATCTGTTCCTGAGGCTGACCAACGTGAGAAGTTGTTTCAGCCGACCGAGCAGTTTCCCAATGGTGCATTGCAGCTTGATGATTTTGAGCCATTGCTGCATTCTGTTGTTGGATAGCACTCGCCATCATCTCAATGGCCCTGGCGATCTGGCCCATTTCCGAAGAAGGTTGGGGAGGGGTAGGAGGTCTACGTGCCATCTTCTGTGTAAGATTAGGAAACTATTATTCTCTAATCATATTCCTATAAAATGAACTTGATGAGGAATCAATTCATTTAGAAGACCACATCTAGGTCTTACAAAGGCCAGCATCTCAAATTCATCAAGAATTTTGAGTTTATCAGCCGATCATGATACTTACAGCAGCAAGCATAACACCAAAACAGCCACTGGTATAAAACCATCAGTCCAAACAACCACTTTCAATCAATTACAAAGACACTCAACAAAGTGAAATAATTCACACCAGAATCCAATATATGCTAAACATCAAACTTTCAGGACTAAGATTGAGAATCATCTTGATCCAGTTATGAGTGTGCACCCTCACTACTTTATCAAGATCCTTTCATTCTTAATACTAAAATTTTCAGTTAGGGCATATATTCACTAAAGCACACACAAAATTTCAATACAAAAACGTTTGAAAACCTTTCACTATAGTTTTTATTTAAAACTCAATTAAATTTTATGAGCAGAAGAAACACAATGGATCCACAGCCCTCAGGTCATCCTAAGGACGAACTGCTCTGATACCATTAATGTAACATCCCGCAAAATTCTTTTCATATTTATATAATAAAATAAGCGTAGACATTTATTTATAAAATCAACATATGTATATATATTGAAAGTACATCATCCCATACATTGTATCTCAAAAAGAAACGTCCCTCTTATAGGGGTTTTAATACATTCCATCAACTGTTTCAAAATAAAACCAAAATACAGTATAAAAAGAAAACAGGCGATCTCTTCCTCCAACTGCTCACTGAGGAGCTCGACTACCTGCAACATCATCTGCTCCCGTGTAAAATACACGATCATCACAGTTTTAAGAAAAACAGCCACAGAACAAAAACGTAGGGTAAGCTAGATATTTTAAAGAGAATTTAGATATGAAACTTTAAAATCAAGATAAAACAAATTTAAGACACCCACGTAAAACCATCAATTTCCCATTCATTTCACACACTTCACAATTTCAACAAGAGTTATTTGTTTCACATAAAACATCAAATGCCTATCAAATCTCAATATTTCGCTTTCTCACGTCCGACTTCCACGGACTCACCACACATAGACACATACCACACCACTGTAAAGTCCACACAGGACAGGTAATGAAGTCCACAGAGGACAGCTAATGAAGTCCACACAGGACAACTGATGAAGTCCACACAGGACAGCTAATGAAGTCCACACAGGACAGCTGATGAAGTCCACACAGGACAGCTACTGAAGTCCACACAGGACAGCTACTGAAGTCCACACAGGACAGCTACTGAAGTCCACACAGGACAGCTACTGAAGTCCACACAGGACAGCTAATGAAGTCCACACAGGACAGCTACTGAAGTCCACACAGGACAGCTAATGAAGTCCACACAGGACAGCTACTTAACATCAATTCACCCAATGCACCATACAACACTTAAATGAACACAGCAACAATCATTCCACGGTTCAGATTTTCGAATATCACATGCATTTCACATTTAAATCTCAAACAGTCTCAACGACACTAAAACAGGGGAGTTCGAAATCAATAATAACACAGGCGATCACGTCCAAAACAGGGGATTTCGAAATCTGTATTTAAAACCGGCGATCACGTCGCCCAAACACATAAGAACAGAACATCATGAAAAAGGGGTTTAAAACCGGCGACCACGTCGCCCAAACACATAGAACAGAGCATCGCGAAAAGAATATGAAACCGGCGACCACGTCACCCTCACTTCAGAAACAGCTAGCCTACGGCTTTTATTGAAAATAAAGCTAGCTTCCCTTACCTGGACTTGCGTAAACTTCACTAAGAGTTCTAACCCAACGAGCTTCAAGGATGCCTTAACTCTGCTTTAGCGTCTGGTTTGGGGGACTTGCAGAGAACCTCCCAGGTGCTCTATGGCAGTCGTCGATAGCCAAGCAGGGACGTGATAAGGCCTGAATCGCAGAGTGAAGGAGAGAAAAGAGAAGGATGAAGGTAGACTCACTCTGTCACTCTTGAACCACAGCAACGTTCTCCCTCTCATAAGTGGTTTTTGAATCTAAACCAACTTGTCCACAAATGCCGCTGCCACCACCCACTCTGCAGGAAGGCTTGCGTGCACGCTTCCTTGAACAGTACGGCCATGTGTGTCTCTGCGCATGCCAACTCTCTGATGTCACTCTTCTGAAACACCCTTTTTGTCTACGTGTCGCGCGTGCAGGACGTTTCATGCTGGGAGCCTGGGTCCCACCTTATCTGTGTGAAACACGACATCGCGCAATAACCTTCCACTGATGACTCATCCTGGCGAACGACCGATGTCTCTCTCTGGAAGACGACCGATGTCTCTCCCTGCAAAGACCGATCTCTCTCTCTGGAAGACGACCGATGTCTCTCCCTGCATGACGACCGATGTCTCTCCCTGCATGACGACCGATGTCTCTCTCTGGAAGACGACCGATGTCTCTCCCTGGAAGACGACCGATGTCTCTCCCTGGCGATGCCCGCATGTCTCTCGCGCCCTGGCGATGCCCGCATGCCTCGCGCCATGGCGATGTCCGTGTGCGTCTCGCGCCCCGGCGATGCCCGCATGCCTCGCGCCCTGGCGATGTCCGCATGCCTCTCGCGCGCTGGCGATATCTGCATGTCTCGCGCCCTGGCGATGACTGATGACAATCGCCACGCCTGGCTGAAGGTTCTTCATCCCACAATGTTACGTCCAAGGTATCACCTCCACATGATTACCTCACGATAAAGTCATCGCACCTGACTACTTGGTTAATAAAATGGTCAGCCGACCCCAGACCTTGGGCGATGTCCGAGGTCCGACTACTACGAAACTTCTGTTACCAGCTCTTTGTATTTTAAATAATAACATCTTCTGAAATTATTTAAATATAACACTTTTATTCCAATTAAAGTTTCTAGGTCCTTACAATGGCCTTCACATGTTGAGCTCTCCTTGGATGTTGAAGATGGTGCGGAAGCAATGGTTTAAATGAGCAAGACCCTCCTAGGAGTGATGGTGATCTTGAAGGTGCATGATGTGTATGAAAATGAGAGAGGTTTGGCCAGCTCTCTTTGGTGGTGAAGGAGTGAAGATTAAAACCATAAATCAAGAGATTTAGGCAAGGGAGTAAGTATGGCACAAATTTGGCAGCACAACTTTACTCAAATTAATCTTGAAAATACATGAGGTAGGCCTCCTTATTTATAGATTTAGGAGCCTTGGTGAGCAAGCTTAAAGGGTAGGGATGGAAATACAAAAAGTGGGGCTGCCTAGGGTATTGACTTTAGTCAAACCACACCATCATCCTAATATTCTAGAAGATATGTCAAAAATGCAACATTTGATAGTACACCCCTCCTTCTTTTGCTAAAGGCACCTATTTGCTAGCACACCCCTCCTTCTATTGCTAAGGGCACCTTTTTGATAGCACACCCCTAAGTGAGCAAGTTTTGCTTTCTACACTACACTATTCTACTAAGCTACCCCTAATGGGCCTCCAAGTAGCATGTATAAGGTCTTCTCCCTCCCATCCGTGGCTTGACTTATTTGGGCGTGAATGTGCTTGGCCATGGACCTTGTGAGAGGTCCTAGACGGTCTAGGCTCCCTCCTAGACGCTCCTCATGTAGCTCCCCCTTGTCTTGTGCTAGACGCTCTCCATGTTGTTCTAGACGGTCTAGTCTTGGCCCTTGGCTTTCATGGTGGGGTGAGCTTGGCCTCTCTCCATCACTTAATAAAGTTACAAGACTCAACGTTGGGCCAAGACTTTGTTTGTGGCTTCAACATCGAGCCAAGACTTTGTAGCCCAAGTAAAAGCCTACCAACAAAAATGGGAGGTAAAAATAGGAAACTCTTTCCATAAAGAGTTTATGGCCCTAATAGACTCTGGAGCCGATTTAAATTATGTACAGGAAGGATTAATTCCTACTCAATACTATGAAAAGACTCTCAACAACTCCTTTCTGCTAATAGTACAAAATTAAAAGTAAAATACAAACTAACAAATGCACATATTTGTAATAATGGAAAATGTTATAAGACAGATTTTATCCTCGGTAAAGAATTAAACGAAGATATAATCTTAGGAACCCCGTTTCTAACACAAATATATCCTTTTTCCGTAACAGAGAAGGGAATATTAACAGGAAAATATTATTTAATTTCTTAGACCCAAGAAAAGAAAAAGAAATAAAAACATTAAAAGATCAAGAAGAAGATTTTATTAGCCTAATAAAAAATAAAGATTCGCAAATAAAGTTTCTGAAAAAAGAATTACAGTATGAAAAGATAGAAAAGGATATAAAACTTAATAAGGATAAACTAGAAAAGATAACAAACAAATTTAGAACAGAAGTATGTGCCGAGATACCCACGGCTTTTTGGGATAGAAAGACTCATGAAGTAAGTCTCCCATATAATGATGATTTTAAAGAAACGGATATCCCTACTAAAGCAAAACCGGTTCAAATGAACCAAGAAACCCTGCAACTATGTAAAGAAGAAATTAAAAGGTTCTTAGATAAGAAATTAATAAGACCAAGCAAGTCGCCATGGAGTTGCGCGGCCTTCTATGTTAATAACGCTAATGAAAAGGAAAGAGGAGAACCTCGTATGGTAATAAATTATAAGCCCCTTAACAATGTATTAAAATGGATAAGATATCCTTTACCAAATAAACAGGAATTAATTAAAAATTTATACAATGCATTAATCTTTTCGAAATTCGATATGAAGTTCGGCTATTATCAGATTAAGATAATGAAAAGGATAAATATAAAACAGCCTTTGTAGTCCCCTTCGGTCATTATGAATGGAACGTTGTGCCTATGGGTTTAAAAAACGCTCCGTCTGAATTTCAAAACATAATGAATAATATACTACTACCATATTCAAAATTTGCGATAGTATATCTAGATGATGTACTAATATACTCTAATTCACTGGAGCAACATTTAAAACATTTAAGAATCTTTAAAGATTTAGTAAAAAGAAATGGACTGGTAATATCTAGTAAGAAAATGACAATAGGCAAAACAAAAATTAGATTTTTAGGCCATGAAATATGGCAAGGTAAGATAACACCTATAACTAGGAGTATAGAATTTGCAAAAAGGTTCCCTGATGAAATAACCAATAAAACTCAACTCCAAAGATTTTTAGGTTGTCTAAATTATGTATCAGATTTTATTCCTGAAATAAGAATAATTGCTAAACCATTATATAAAAGGTTAAGAAAAAACCCACAACCTTGGGAAGCAGAACATACTATGGCTGTAAAGAAAATTAAAACCTTAGTAAATAACCTTCCCTGTTTAGGAATCCAAAATCCTGAAGCAGAGCTAATAGTTGAGACAGATGCCTCTGAATTAGGATTCGGAGGAATATTAAAACAAAAAATAAAAAATTATCCTGAACAAATAATAAAATATCATTCTGGAGCATGAAATGAAACGCAACAAAAATATAGTACGGTTAAAAAGGAGATTCTTTCCATAGTTTTATGTATAAAAAAATTTCAAAATGATTTAATCAACAAACCATTTCTATTACGAATAGATTGCAAATCTGCTAATGAAATTTTAGAGAAAGATGTTAAAAATATTGTTTCAAAACAGATTTTTGCCAGATGGCAAAGTATTTTGTCTTGTTTTGATTTTAAAATAGAATTTATAAAAGGAATTAATAATTCTATTCCTGACTTTTTAACAAGAGAATTTTTGCAGGGACATGACTGAAAAATCACCATCCCGGAGTTTATCGTTAGACGATTTTGCCCCTTTGGTCTCTAAAAAATTAATAGAGTCGGGGACAAGTTCGTCCACTGCCTCAAAACTTTCTAAAAAGATCGATGGAAGGATTCTTCCTCCATCCATCTCGACCCCTTCAAAATTCACCGTGTTAGGGACACTTCCCGACACATCTAAAGATTCTCCTGTAGAATCTATTTTAAAAGAACCATGTAAAACTATGACATTCGTAGAATCCTATATGGAAGAAATAGACCCTTCCCAAATTATTCCTAAATACTTCTCTCCTCAGTGGGGTTGATCCCCTGGGAATCTCCTAAAAAGACCAAACAGTTTTATCAACTAATTTTAATAGACACTCGATCCGCGGACATCACTCCCATGTATGACAAGGATCAAACAACCACCTGCTTCTCTAAACTCAGAATTAAGAAGGTTTTAACCGAAAAAGATTGGAATCAGAAACCCCTAACAGAGAAAAGGTTTTCCCGGGTGTTTGAGCCCGCCTCATATACCTATCTTGGCTACCAGCAAGCCTGGTATAAAATCCTGTATGATACCAATAACCGGCATTCCTGGTATATTTCATTTGATAATGTACATGTATTAAATAAGGAAATTCCGGCATGGTTCCAAGAGTGGTTTTGTTGGGTTGGACCAACAAGAGCGCTTTTTCCTTCCCTGGTTTTAAAATATTACAATAACTATAAAGAGCTAAATCCAGAGATGCAAGCTCATTTAAAATTAATTACTTTTTGTTGTAAAATGGGCATGGGATGGATCATGCAACATGTTTATGAGCTCCATCAGCACAAGCCAGAGCCGTTCCCTAGCCATCTTTGTCTAAAAATAAAAATCTCATGGTGGAAGAAGTTCGACGTAAAATTCCTAGACGAGAAATATCGCCGATGGAAAGTTGGATCAATGACTTCCCCACAAACTCCCGAAAAGCAAGCGCAGCAGAAGAAGCTTGCATCATTGGCTAAAGGAAAATCCAAGGCCGAATTAAGAGCCACATTATTAGAAGCCCTATCCTCACTAGGGTCAGACGATGAAGATGAAGACAGAGAGGGAAGCTCAGACCCTTTCTATCAAAACGAAGATGATTGCTACGGCATTGATCTGTAAAACAAGAAAACGACAAGATAACCCTCAAAGAGCATCTTGTCAAAAGGACTAAAGCAGATTCTTTTAAAACACGATAAGATAAGAGGACACCACTCAGAAAAGATGAGACTCTGCAACCTGACTAAAAGCAGATTCTCTCTTGAAGAATGGAAAAGCAGATAAGATGACAGGATACCACTCTGTTACCCAAAAGTAAAAGCAGAAGTGTGGCCGACCAGACAAGACAGCACCATGTAATATGAATTCTTTTGAAATCCGCAGTTGAGCGAGAATTTGAAATCCGCCAACTTGCAAATTGTATTATAAATAGATGCATGACTAGCAGAGGGAAGAGCTAGCCTTTTCTTTGAGAACCTCTAAGTCTTGTATTCTGAAATCCCTTGTAAACTCTCTTGATCAAAGTTTCTGTAAAACTGAGCTATTTCTAAGATGCTTGACGATTTATGTAAAAGCTCCTGTCTTTGTAAGTTTTTCTTCTTAAAGTTTTTCTTCGTAAAATTACTATGTTTTCTCTATATGGAATATTTTTACACGCATTTAATATATTCCACCTGGACTCTGGTATCAACTGGTATGGTATCAGATCGAAAAAATATCGGAAGAAGAAGATCGAAAAAAGAAGAATGGAATAAGAAGATCGGAAGAAGTAGAATGGAAGAAGAGGATCGAAAGAAGAAGAATGGAAGAAGAAGATCGGATGTGGAAGAATAGAAGAAGAAGATCGGAAGAAGAAGAATGGAAGAAGAAGAATGAAAGAAGAAGATCGGAAGAAAAAGAATGGAAGAAGAAGAATGAAAGAAGAAGATCGGAAGAAAAGAATGGAAGAAATAGATCGGAAGAAAAAGAATGGAAGAAGAAGATCGGAAGAAGACGAATGGAAGAAGAAGATCGGAAGAAGAAGAAGAATGGAAGAAGAAGATGGGAAGAAGAAGAATGGAAGAAGAAGATCGGAAGAAGAAGATCGGAAGAAGAAGAATGGAAGAAGAAGATCGGAAGAAGAAGAATGGAGGAAGAAGATTGGAACAAGAAGAATGGAAGAAGAAGAATGGAAGAAGAAGATCGGAAGAAGAAGAATGGAACAAGAAGATCGGAAGAAGAAGATCAGAAGAAGAAGATCGGACCTGGAAGAATGGAAGAAAACCAATGGAAGAAAAGATCGGAACTAGAAGAATGGAAGAAGAAGAATGGAAGAAGAAGATCGGAAAAAGAAGAATGGAAGAAGAAGAATGCAAGAAGAAGATCGCAAGAAGAAGAATGGAAGAAGAAGCTCGGAAGAAGAAGAATGGAAGAAGAAGATCCGAAGAAGAAGAATGGAAGAAGAAGATCGGAGGAAGAAGAATGGAAGAAGAAGAATGGTAGAAGAAGATGGTAAGAAGAAGAATGGAAAAAGAAGAATCGAAAAAGAAGATCAGAAGAAGAAGAATGGAAGCAAAAGATCGGAAGTGGACGAATGGAAGAAGAAGATCGGAAGAAGAAGAATAGAAGAAGTATATCGGAAGAAGAAGAATGGAAAAAGAACATTGGAACAAGAAGAATGAAAGAAGAAGATCGGAAGAAGAATAATGGAAGAAGAAGATGGGAAGAAGAAGAATGGAAGAAGATTGGAGGAAGAAGAACGGAAGAAGAAGAATGGTAGAAGAAGATGGGAAGAAGAAGAATGGAAGCAGAAGATGGGAAGAAGAAGAATAGAAGAAGAAGATCGGAGGAACAAGAATGGAAGAAGAAGAATGGTAGAAGAAGATGGTAAGAAGAAGAATGGAAGAAGAAGAATGGAAAAAGTAGATCTGAAGAAGAAGAATGGAAGAAATAGATCGGAAGAAGAAGAATGGATGAAGAAGATCGGAAGAAGAAAAATGGAAGCAGAAGATCAGAAGAAGAACAATGGAAGAAGAAGAATGGAAGAAGAATATCGGAAGAAGAACAATGGAAGAAGAAGAATGGAAAAAGGAAATCGGAAGAAGAAGATCGGAAGAGTAAGAATAGAAGAAGAAGAAAGGAAGAAGAAGATCGAAAGAAGAAGAATGGAAGAAGAAGATCGGAGGAAGAAGAATGGATGAAGAAGATCGGAACAAGAAGAATGCAAGAAGAAGATCGGAGGAAGAAGAATGGAAGAGGAAGAATGGTAGAAGATGGTAAGAAGAAGAATGGAAGAAGAAGTATGGAAGAAGAGGAATGGAAGAAGAAGAATGGAAGAAGAAGATCGGAAGAAGAACATTGGAAGAGGAATAATTGAAGAAGAAGATCGGAAGCAGAAGAATTGAAGAAGAAGATCGGAAGAAGAAGAATTGAAGAAAAAGATTGGAAGAAGAAGAATTGAAGAAAAAGATCGGAAGAAGAAGAATTGAACAAGAACATCGAAAGTGGAAGAATGGAAGAAGAAGAATGAAAGAAGAAGATCGGAAGAAGAAGAACGGAAGAAGAAGATCAGAAGAGGAAGAATGGAAGAAGAAGGTCAGAAGAAGAAGAATGGAAGAAGAAGATCGGAAGAAGAAGAATGGAAGATGATGTGAATCTCTTATGAACCTTTCTTGGTTTGGGTTGAGTTGATATAGGTTTCATTGTATTCATGACACTTTCAAGAATTAGGATCAAAATTCTAAAGAACAATTAATAGAGTTTCTACTCAAGAAAACAAAGGTTCATACTAAAAACACATGAATAGGTAACTTGTAGTGTAAGATAACAATGGAATATGAATGGGTAATTCAAGAACAGTACCAAACTTCAAAGGAAACACAAGAACAACATAAGAACACCAAGAACAAGTGAAAATACTGATTGAAATTCAATAGGAGTTAGAAAATCACCAAGAAATTCATCAAAGAACAAAAACCCATGGATGGAAAACAAGAACAACACATGTATATGGAAACCCATGGTTTGGACGAAATTAAAACAGCAAGAAAACAAGGAAATAAACCAACAAAGTGCAGAACAATGGAAGCAAATGAAAGGAAACAACTCATGGAAAAGATTGAACCGATTAAAAATGGAAAAACTACAAGAAAACACAAATGGGTATTTTTAGAAGATGAATAGAAATGACTTATGTGGTTGTAGCCTTTTGGAGATGTGATTCACGCCACTTGGAGGGTGGTTCTTCCAAGATGAGTGGGTGGTGCCGCCACTTGAGAGTCTCCAAAGCTCACAAGATAAGACATGAAGGAGAATAAGAGACAAGTCTCACAAACTCACTCTCTCTCAATTTCAAGATAGTTTCTTTTCTTCTAACTTTTTTTTTATTCAAAGTACCAAGCACCCCTATTTATAATGGAGAGGGCTGGTCATGTTACAAAGGGGAAGGAGTGGGAAGAGTCACTCTTCTAGCTCCTTCTAGTGCCTAAGAGAGAAAGGAGTAGAAAAGTCACTTTTTCCACTTTTTCCTAAAGAAAGTGCCTAAAATGCCTTACATTTAGAGGTTTCTTTTGGTTTTCCTCTTTGGCATACTCCTAAGGATATTTCTATATTATTTACAAATTTATACAAGAGTATTTACAAAGATTTATTTATACTACTATCTTTTGAATTTTCAAGAGAACCCAAAATGTTCTACTTTTTAAGAAGACTAGTAAGAAGAATTTTAAATGCTTGGGTGGATGACCTCTTCCTCCATTAGTAAAATCCTCTTCTACTTGATCTCCATCAGAAGAAGAAGCTCGGAAGAAGAAGAATGGAAGAAGAAGATCGGAAGATGAAGAATGGAAGAAGAAGATCGGAAGAAGAAGAATGGAAGAAGTAGAATTGAAGAAGAAGATCGGAAGAAGAGGATCGGAAGAAGAAAAATGGAAGAAGAATATCGGATGTGGAAGAATAGAAGAAGAAGATGGGAAGAAGAAGATGGGAAGAAGAAGATCGGAAGAAGTAGAATGGAAGAAGAGGATTGGAAGAAGAAGAATGGAAGAAGAGGTTCGGAGGAAGAAGAATGGAAGAAGAAGATCGGAAGAAGAAGAATGGAAGAAGAAGATGGGAAGAAGAAGATGGGAAGAAGAAGAATGGAAGAAGAAGGGAAGAAGAAGATCGGAAGAAGAAGAATGGATGAAGAATATTGGAAGAAGAAGATCCGAAGAAGAAGAATGGAAGATAATGATCGGAAGAAGAAGAATGGAAAAAGAAGATCGGAGGAAGAAGAATGGAAGTGGAAGATCGGAAGAAGAAGAATGCAAGAAGAATAATGGAAGAGGAAGTTCGGAAGAAGAAGAATGGAAGAAAAAGATCGGAAGAAGAAGAATGGAAGAAGAAGATCGGAGGAAGAAGAATGGAAGAAGATGAATGGTAGAAGAAGATGGTAAGAAGAAGAATGGAAGAAGAAGAATGGAAGAAGAAGATCGGAAGAAGAAGAATGGAACAAGAAGATCGGAAGTGGAAGAATGGAAGAAGAAGATCGGAAGAAGAACAATGGAAGAAGAAGATTGGAACAAGAAGAAAGAAAGAAGAATACCAGAAGAAGAAGAATGGAAGAAGAAGAATGGAAGAAGAAGATAGGAAGAAGAAGAATGGAAGAAGAAGATCGGAACTTGAAGAATGGAAGAAGAAGATCAGAAGAAGAAGAATGGAAGAAGAAGATCTGAAGAAGAAGAATGGAAGAAGAAGAATGGAGGAAGAAGAATGGAAGAAGAAGATGGGAAGAAGAAGAATGGAAGAAGAAGATCGAAAGAAGCAGAATAGAAGAAGAAGAATGGAAGAAGAAGATCGGAAGAAGAAGAATGGAAGAAGAAGATCGTATGTGGAAGAATGGAAGAAGAAGATCGTATGTGGAAGAATGGAAGAAGAAGATCGGAAGTGGAACAACGGCTGACGAAGATCGGAAGTGGAACAATGGAAGAAGAAGATTGGAAGAAAAAGATCGAAACAAGAAGAAGGGAATAGGAAGATCGGAAGAAGAAGATCGGAAGAAGAAGAATGGAAGAAGATCGAAAGAAGAAGATCGGAAGAATAATAATGGAAGAAGAAGATAGCAAGAAGATGAATGGAAGAAGAAGATGGGAAGAAGAAGAATGGAAGAAGAAGATGGGAAGAGCAAGAATGGAAGAAGAAGATCGGAAGAAGAAGAATGGAAGAAGAAGAATGGAAGAAGAAGAATGGAAGAAGAGGATGGGAAGCAGAAGAATGGAAGAAGAAGATCGGACGAAAAAGAATGGAAGAAGAAGATCGGAAGAAGAAGAATTGAAGTACAAGATCGGAAGAAGAAGAATGGAAGAAGAAGATCGGAAGAAGAAGAATGAAAGAAGAGAATGGGAAGAAGAAGAATGGAAGAAGAAGAATGGAAGAAGAAGACCGGAAGAAGAAGAATGGAAGAAGAAGAATGGAAGAAGAAGATCGGAAGAAGAAGAATGGAAGAAGAAGATCGGAAGAAGAAGAATGTAAGAAGAAGATCCGAAGAAGAAGAAGAATGGAAGAAGAAGATCAGAAGAAGAAGTATGGAAGAAGAAGATCGGGAGAAGAAGAAAGGAAGAAGAAGATCGGAAGAAGAAGAATGGAAGAAGAAGATCGGAAAAAGAATTATGGAAGAAGAAGATCGCAAGAAGAAGAACGAAAGAAGAAGATCGCAAGAAGAAGAATGGAAGAAGAAGATCGGAAGCAGAAGAAGAACGGGAGAAGAAGAACGGAAGAAGAAGATCAGAAGAAGAAGAATGGAAGAAGAAGATCGGAAGAAGAAGAATGGAAGAAGAAGATCTGAGGAAGAAGAAGAATGGAAGAAGAAGATCGGAAGAAGAAGAAGATCGGAAGAAGAAGAATGGAAGAAGAAGATCGGAAGAAGAAGAATGGAAGAAGAAGATCGGAAGAAGAAGAACGGAAGAAGAAGATCGGGAGAAAAATAAAGGAAGAAGAAGATCGGGAGAATAAGAATGGAAGAAGAAGATCGGAAAAAGAATTATGGAAGAAAAAGATCGCAAGAAGAAGAACGAAAGAAGAAAATCGCAAGAAGAAGAATGGAAGATAAAGATCGGAAGCAGAAGAAGAACGGGCGAAGAAGAAGGGAAGAAGAAGCACGGAAGAAGAAGATCGGAAGAAGAAGAATGGAAAAAGATCGAAAGAAGAAGATCGGAAGAAGAAGAATGCAAGAATATCGGAAGAAGAAGAATGGAAGAAGAAAAGTGCAAGAAGAAGATCGGAAGAAAAAGAATGGAAGAAGAAAAGTGGAAGAAGAAGATCGGAACAAGAAGAATGGAAGAAGAAGATCGGAAGAAGAAGAATGGAAGAAGAAGAATGGAAGAAGAAGAACGGAAGAAGAAGAAGGGAAGAAGAAGAATGGAAGAAGAAGAATAGAAGAAAAAGAATGGAAGAAGAAGATCGGAAGAAGAAGAATGGCAGATGAAGATCGGAAGAAGAAGAATGGAAGAAGAAGATTGGAAGAAGAAGATCGGAAGAAGAAGAATGGAAGAAGAAGATCGGAAGAAGAAGAATGGAAGGGGCAGATCGGAAGAACAAGAATGGAAGAGGAAGATCGGAAGAAGAAGAATGGAAGAAGAAGAAGAAGGGAAGAAGAAGAAGGGAAGAAGAAGAATGGAAGAAGAAGATGGGAAGAAGAAGAATAGAAGAAGAAGAATGGAAGAAGAAGATCGGAAGATGAAGAATGGAAGAAGAAGATCGGAAGAAGAAGAATGGAAGAAGAAGATCGGAAGAAGAAGATCGGAAGAAGAAGAATGGAAGAAGAAGATCGGAAGAAGAAGAATGGAAGAGGCAGATCGGAAGAACAAGAATGGAAGAAGAAGAATGGAAGAATAAGATCGGAAGAAGAAGAATGGAAGAAGAAGATTGGAAAAAGAATTATGGAAGAAGAAGATCGCAAGAAGAAGAACGAAAGAAGAAGATCGCAAGAAGAAGAATGGAAGAAGAAGATCGGAAGCAGAAGAAGAACTGGAGAACAAGAATGGAAGACAAAGAAGAAGATCAGACGAAGAAGAATGGAAGAAGAGGATGGCAAGAAGAAGAATGGAAGAAGAATTATGGAAGAACAAGATCGCAAGAAGAAGAACGGAAGAACAAGATCGACAGAAGAAGAACGGAAAAAGAAGATCGGAAGAAGAAGATAGCAAGAAGAAGATCGGAAGAAAAAGAATGGAAGAAGAAGATCGGAAGAAGAAGAATGGAAGAAGAAGAACGGAAGAAGAACAATGGAAGAAGGAGATCGGAAGAAGAAGAATGGAAGAAGAAGAATGGAAGAAGAAGAATGGAAGAACAAGATCGAAAGAAGAAGAATAGAAGAAGAGGAATGTAAGAAGATGATCGGAAGAAGAAGAATGGAAGAAGAAGATCGGAAGAAGAATTGAAGAAGAAGATCGTATGTGGAAGAATGGAAGAATAAGATCGTATGTGGAAGAATGGAAGAAGAAGATCGTATGTGGAAGAATGGAAGAAGAAGATCGTATGTGGAAGAATTGAAGAAGAAGATCGGAAGTGGAACAACGGCTGAAGAAGATCGGAAGTGGAACAATGGAAGAAGAAGATTGGGAGAAAAAGATCGAAAGAAGAAGAAGGGAATAAGAAGATCGGAAGAAGAAAAGGAACAGAAGAAGAAGATCGGAAGAAGAAGAATGGAAGAAGATCGAAAGAAGAAGATCGGAAGAAGAAGATAGCAAGAAGATGAATGGAAGAAGAAGATGGGAAGAAGAAGATAGCAAGAAGATGAATGGAAGAAGAAGATGGGAAGAGGAAGATTGGAAGGAGAAGATCGGAAGAAGAAGAATGGAAGAAGAAGATCGGAAAAAGAAGAATGGAAGAAGAGGATGGGAAGCAGAAGAATGGAAGAAGAAGATCGGAAGAAAAAGAATGGAAGAAGAAGATCGGAAGAAGAAGAATTGAAGTACAAGATCGGAAGAAGAAGAATGGAAGAAGAAGATCGGAAGAAGAAGAATGGAAGAAGAGAATGGGAAGAAGAAGAATGGAAGAAGAAGAATGGAAGAAGAAGACCGGAAGAAGAAGAATGGAAGAAGAAGAATGGAAGAAGAAGATCGGAAGAAGAAGAATGGAAGAAGAAGATCGGAACAAGAAGAATGGAAGAAGGAGATCGGAAGTAGAAGAATGGAAGAAGAGGATGGGAGAAGAAGATGGGAAGATGAAGAATGGAGGAAGAAGATCGGAAGAAGAAGATCGAAAGAAGAACAATGGAAGAAGAAGATGGGAAGAAGAAGAATTGAAGAAGAAGATCGGAAGAAGAAGAATGGAAGAAGAAGGTCGGAAAAAGAAGAATGGAAGAAAAAGATCGAAAGAAGAAGAATGGAAGAAGAAGATCGGAAGAAGAAGAATGGAAGAAGAAGATTGAAAGAAGAAGATCGGATGAAGAAGAATGGAAGAAGAAGATCGGAAGGGGAAGAACAGAGGAAGAAGATCGGTAGAAGAAGAAGGGAAGAAGAAGAATGGAAGAGGAAGATCGGAAGAAGAAGAATGGAAGAGGCAGATCGGAAGAATAAGAATGGAAGAGGAAGATCGGAAGAAGAAGAATGGAAGACAAAGATCTGAAGAAGAAGAATGGAAGAAGAAGATCAGACGAAGAAGAATGGAAGATGTAACATCCCGCCAAATTCTTTTCATATTTATATAATGAAATAAAGGTAAACAAATATATTGAAGTGAACATAATTATATATATGTAATGAAGTTTCTCCTCACAGGGAGTTTAATATATAATCGGTCAATTTCCAAAACTTAAACAAAATACAGCAAAATTAAAAAAAAACAGGCGATCTCCTATTCGGAAACAGAAAACGGGCGATCGCCTAACAGAACAGAAATAGGCGATCTCCTTCCGGCGACCACTCACAGAGGAGCTCTACTACCTGCAACCTCGTCTGCTCCCGTGCCAAAAATACACGATCATAACAGGTTTAAGAAAAACAACCACGGTACATATAAAAGGGTAAGCTAGATATTTTTCAAAACTTTAAATATGAAACTTTATATCAGTAGAAAACATAAATCTTCACACCATTCATAAACTATATCAATTTCAACCATCAACATCCCCATATACCACAAACTCGTCAAGTGTCTATTCAATACATTCAATACTCATGGTTCACATGTCAGACTTTCCACTGACTCATAACATATAGACACATGACTCTACTTCCGGAAGACTCATGCGTTGACTCTGTAAGGACCTGTAAAATTAAATTGGAATAAAAGGGTATATTTTAAATGAATTCTAAGTATGTTTTTATTTAAAATAAAAAGGAAGGAAAGTGTAGCTTAGAAGACTACAAGAGTTCCTTGTTAACACATAATCGCCGGTCGCCTAGACTACACGTGATCACCAGGGCGAGAGGGCATCGGTGGAGATTCTTCGCGCGGAAGGTCATCGGTGGAGATTCTTCGCGTGGAAGGTCATCGGTGGAGAGTCTTCGCGCGGAAGGTCATCGGTGGAGAGTCTTCGCGCGAGAGGACATCGGTGGAGAGTCTTCGCGCGAGAGGACATCGGTGGGGAGTCTTCGCGCGGAAGGTCATCGGTGGAGAGTCTTCGCGCGAGAGGACATCGGTGGAGAGTCTTCGCGCGAGAGGACATCGGTGGGGAGTCTTCGCGCAAGAGGTCATCGGTGGAGGGTCTCCGCGCGAGAGGTCATCGGTGGATAGCCTTCGCGCGAGAGGCCATCGGTGGATAGCCTTCGCGGGAGATGTCATCGGTGGTTAGTCTTCGCGCCAGTGGTCATCGGTGAAAGGTGATCGCGCGATGTCGAGTTGCACACAGAGAAGGTGGGACCCAGACTCCCAGCATGAGACGCGCGGCACGCGCGACACGTAGACAAAAAGTGTTGGTTCAGAACAGTGACATCAGAATGTTGGCATGCGAAGAGACACTCGCGGTCGTACTGTTCAGAGCAGTGGTTGGCATGCACAAGAGACAACCGTAGTCGTACTGTTCAGAGAAAGGTACACTCAGACTTCCCTGCAGAGTGGGTGGTGGCAGCTGCTTTTGTGGACAAGTTGGTTGAAGATGGAAAAACCCACTGCTGAGGGAACAAAAACATTTCAGTTGTTCAAGAGCGAAAGAGTGAACTACCTCCTTTCTCCTCCATTTCTCTCCTTCGCGCTGCGATTCTGGCACCTTCACACAAGAGTACGACGAGCGGCAGCCACCATTAGAGCACCTGGGAAGTTCTCTGCAAGTCCTTCAAACCAGACGAAAAAACAGAGCCAAGGCATTCTTCAAGCTTCGTTGGATTTAGGAGCTCTTGGTATTTTGCGCAAGTCCAGGTAAGGGAAGCTAGCTTTATTTTCAATACAAGCCATAGATTAGCTGTTTCTGAAGTGAGGGCGACGTGGTCGCCGGTTTCGTTTTCATCTTCGTGAATGCTCTGTTCTGTGTGTTTTTTAGCGACGTGGTCGCCGGTTTTTAAATACAAACTTCGAAATACCCTGTTTTTGAACCAGGTCGCCGGTTTGGGCGATGTTTGCGAACTCCCTGTTTTTGGTGTTACTTTGAACTGTTGAAGCTTAAAGGTGATCTTCGAAAATCTGAATCTTTGAAACGAATGTTGCTGTGACTTGAATCATTTATTTAAGTGGTATGATGTCTTGGGTGTTGTGAATGTGGGATCGAGGCATAGTATTTTCAGGAAAGAAAATACCGTGTAAGATCGTGTAGGATGTGCATTGATCGGTGATTCCTAAGGGGATATCCTGACTCTGCTGAGGTAATGGAATCACATAGAGGAAGTTACTCAGTTGGTGAGAGTCGAAGGAGGTTCATATGAATGGGTGACTCGTGTGAAAAAGAACGAGCTCGACCTGTTTGGTGTGGATTAACCCTGTCATGCTTGGATAGTGAGGATATTGAGATTCATTTATACGCTGGTGAATGTGTGTGATTTCCCAGCGACCCTGTGAATGTGTGTGATTTCACAGTGGTGCAGCATGACAGGTGCAGATCTCTGAGTCTAGTCAATGCATGAGTCTTCCGGAAGTAGTGTCAAGTGTCTTGTGTGCTGAGTCAGTGGTGGTCTGACATGTGAAATGAGGAACTTGAAATTGATAGACACTTGATGCAGTTTGTGAAATAGAATGACTCTTGAAAATATTGTGAAATGTGTGATTTTTGGGCGATGAAGTGAAGGGTATGAGAAACTTGTTAGCGATACGTGAATATCTTGAAATTGTTTACCTTGATTTTAATTTAATTATCCTTATTTAAACTCTCCTTAAAATATCTAGCTTACCCTGCGTCTTCTGCTCGTTGGCTGTTTTTCTCTTAAAACTGTGATGATCGTGTATAACTTACACGGGAGCAGATGATCTTCCAGGAAGTAGAGCTCCCTAGTGAGTGGTCGCCGAGGAAGAGATCGCCGGTTTCTATCTCTTGGTGGTGATCGCCGGTTTTATGTCCTGCTAGCAGATCGCCTGTTTTGGGGCCTTCTGTTACCAGATCGCCGGTTCATGCATGGAGACCGCCGATCTTGTTGTATTTGATTGAATTTCGTTAAATTTTGAAAACATTTGACTGGTTATGTATTAAACTCCCTAAGAGGAGCAACTTCATTACTTATATATATATTATCATGTACTCTTCAACATTATTTGTGTACCTTTATTTTCATTATACATGTATGTATGGCTTTATTTTGGCGGGATGTTACAGACTCAGACTCAGAGATCTGCACCCATCATACCACACCACTGTGAAATCCACACAGGGTCGCTGTGAAATCCACACAGCCATGCGCATACACAATCTCAATATCATCACTCTCCCGGTATGACAGGGTTAATTCATATAACAGGTCAAGTCAGTTATCTTTCAAACAACTTACCCATACATATGAACCTCCTTCGACTCTCCACAACTGAATAACTTCATCTATGTGATTCCATTATATCAGCAGAGTCAGGATATCTCCTTCTAGACAAGTCCCTAGTCAATGCACATTACACACGATCTTACACGGTATTTTCTTTCCTAAAAATACTATGCCTTGATCCCACATTCACAACATTCAACTCATCATACAACATTTAATGAACGATTCCAGTCACAGCAACATTCATTCCACGGTTCAGATTTTCGAATATCACATGCATTTCACATTTAAATCTCAAACAGTTTCAAACAGCACTAAAATAGGGGAGTTCGAAAAAACAACGCCAAAACCGGCGATCTCATTCAAAAACAGGGGATTTCGAAAACAAAATTAAAACCGGCGATCACGTCGCCCCACACATAAAAACAGAGCATTGTGAAAAGGAATATGAAAACCGGCGACCACGTCGCCCTCACTTCAGAACCTACTCGCCTAACGTTTTTATAAATGCAAAGTGCTAGCTTCCCTTACCTGAACTTGCGCAAAATCACTAAGAGCTCCAACACCCACCGAAGCTTAAAGATGTCCTAACTCTGTTCTAGCGTCCTGACGGAAAACTCGCAGAGAACTCCCCAGGTATCCAAGTGCAGTCGTCGCTCATCGTACTGGTGCTTGAGGATGCCTGAATCGCAGCGCGAAGGAGAGAAAAGAGAAGGATGAAGGTGAACTCACTCTTTCACTCTTGAACCACTGCAACGTTCTTTGCTTCCCCGAAGTGGGTTTTTGAATCTAAGCCTACTTGTCCACGCATGCTGCTGCCACCACCCACTCTGCAGGAAAGCCTGAGTGTACTCTTCCCTGAACAGTACGGCCACGGTTGTCTCTTGCGCATGCCAACTCTCTGATGTCACTATTCTGAACCACCCTTTTTGTCTACGTGGCGCGCGTGCAGGACGTTTCATGCTGGGAGCCTGGGTCCCACCTTATCTGTGTGAAACACGACATCGCGCGATAACCTTCCACCGATGACTCATCCTGGCGGACGACCGATCTCTCTCTCTGGAAGACGATCGATGTCTATCCCTGGCGACGCCCGCATGTCTCATGCCCTGGCGATGCTCGCATGCCTCGCGCCCTGGCGATGTTCGCATGTCTCTCGCGCCCTGGCGATGCCCGCATGCCTCGTGCCCTGGCGACGTCCGCATGTCTCTCGCGCCCTGGCGATGCCCGCATGCCTCGCGCCCTGGCGACGTCCGCATGTCTCTCGCGCCCTGGCGACGTCCGCATGTCTCTCGCGCCCTGGCGATGCCCGCATGCCTCGCGCCCTGGCGACGTCCGCATGTCTCTCGCGCCCTGGCGACCATGTACCAGAGAAGTCGGAGGTCGCCTCCGTCTTCAACAACGGCGATCTCGTAGACTTCTAAGCTACACTTTCCTTCCTTTTTATTTTAAATAAAAACATACTTAGAATTCATTTAAAATATATTCCTTTTATTTCAATTTAATTTCACAGGTCCTTACATTCTCCCCAACAAGAAAAATTTTCGTCCTCGAAAATTAAATTACAAAGAAAAGAGGTAGGGGTAGGCTTCTCTCATGGTCTCTTCTAACTCCCAAGTTGAATCACCCGATCTGTCATCCCACACCACCTTTACCATGTTGATGGTCTTGCCTCTGAGCTGCTTACTCTGCTGGTTGTAACATCCCACCAAAATACATCTCACATTTATACATAAAAATATGAAACAAAATTTTCGAAACGAATGTATGTATATATATATAATGATGTTGCTCCTCACAGGGAGTTTAATACATGACCGGTCAATTTTCTCAAAACTTAACCAAAAAAAAAACAGCAAAATAGAATAGGCGATCTCCTAACAGAAAAGGCGATCTCCCATAAGACAGGCGATCTCCTATCATATCGGCGATCTCCTATCAGAAAGCAGAAAAAGGGTGATCGCCTAATAGAACAGAGATAGGCGATCTCCTTCCGGCGACCACTCACTGAGGATCTCCACTTCCTGCAACATCGTCTGCTCCCGTGTAATTGGTACACGATCATCACAGTTTTAAGAGAAAACAGCCACAGAACAATACAAAAGGGTAAGCTAGATATTTGAAAGCGAGTTTAGATATGAACTTAAAAATCAAGATAAAGCAAAGTTAAGACACCCACGTAAAACCATCAGCTTTCTCATTCTTTCCACATGACTATCAAGTAAATCACATATTTCACAATTTCCTCAAGAGTCTTTCAATTCACATACACCATCAAGTGTCTATCAATTCAATGTTTCTCATTTCTCACGTCAGACTTCCACTGACTCATCACGCAAGACACTTGACACCACTTCCGGAAGACACGTGCGTTGACTAGACTCAGAGATCTGCACCTGTCATGCTGCACCACTGTGAAATCACACACATTCACAGGGTCGCTGGGAAATCACACACATTCACCAGCGTATAAATGAATCTCAATATCCTCACTATCCAAGCATGACAGGGTTAATCCACACCAAACAGGTCGAGCTCGTTCTCTTTCAAACAACCCACCTATACATGTGAACCTCCTTCGACTCTCAACGCCTGAATAACTTCATCTATGTGATTCCATTACATCAGGAGAGTCAGGATATCTTATAACGAATCACCGGTCATTGCACACTCTACACGATCTTACACGGTATTTTCTTTCCTGAAAATACTATGCCTTGATCCCACATCCACAACATTCAAAGCATCATTCCACACATAAAGAATAAATCTATCATAGAATACCTTGAGTCTTTTCTTAAACAACGCCATTCACAAGAACAAGCATACCACCAATCAGGTTTTCGAATAGCATATACATTTTTCATTTCAATCTCAACAGTTTCAAAACGCTACTAAAACCGGCGATCACGTCGCCCAAACGCATAAGAACCGAACATCACTGAAAAAGGATTTAAAACCGGCGACCACGTCGCCCCACACATAAAACAGAGCATCGTGAAGAGGGATTTAAAACCGGCGACCACGTCGCCCAAAACACATAGAACAGAGCATTCACGAAGATGAAAACGAAACCGGCGACCACGTCGCCCTCACTTCAGAAACAGCTAATCTATGGCTTGTATTGAAAATGAAGGCTAGCTTCCCTTACCTGCACTTGTGCAAAACACCAAGAGCTCCAAAACCCACTGAGCTTGAAGGATGCCTTAGCTCTGTTTTTGCGTCTGGTTTGTAGGACTTGCAGAGAACTGCCCAGGTGCTCTAATGGTAGTCGTCGCTCGTCGTACTTTTGCGTGAAGGTGCCTGAATCGCAGCACGAAGGAGAGAAAAGGAGAAAAATGGAGGTAAACTCACTCTTTTCCTCTTGAACCACTGCAACGTTCCTTTTTCTCAGAAGTGGGTTTTTGAATCTTAAACCAACTTGCCCACAAAAGCCGCTGCCACCACCCACTCTGCAGGGGAGTTTGCGTGTACGCTTCCCTGAACAGTACAACTATGCGTGCCTCTGCGCAGGCTAACACTCTGAGGTCACTATTCTGAACCACCCCTTTTGTCTACGTGGCGCGGGTGCAGGACGTTTCATGCTGGGAGTCTGGGTCCCACTTTATCTGTGTGAAACTCGACATCGCGCGATAACCTTTCACCGATGACCACTGGCGCGAAGACTATCCACCGATGACCTCTCGCGCGAAGACTATCCACCGATGTCCTCTCGCGCGAAGATTATCCACCGATGTCCTCTCGCGCGAAGACTATCCACCGATGACCTCTCGCGCGAAGACTATCCCCCCGATGTCCTCTCGCGCGAAGACTATCCACCGATGACCTTCCGCGCGATGACTAACCCCGCATGCCTCGCGCCCTGGCGATGCCCGTATGCCTCGCGCCCTGATGATTCCCGCATGCCTCGCGCCCTGGCGACGTCTGCATGCCTCGCGCCCTGGCGATGCCCGCATGCTTCGCGCCCTGGCGACGTCTGCATGCCTCGCGCCCTGGCGATGCCCGCATGCTTCGCGCCCTGGCCATGCCCGCATGCTTCGCGCCCTGGCGACGTCTGCATGCCTCGCGCCCTGGCGATGCCCGCATGCTTCGCGCCCTGGCGATGACGTGTAGTCTAGGCGACCGGCGATTATGTACTAACAAGGAAATCTTATAATCTACTAAACTACACTTTCCTTCCTTTTCATTTTAAATAAAAACATACTTAGAATTCATTTAAAATATACCCTTTTATTCCAATTTAATTTTACAGGTCCTTACACTGGTCGTCAATCCTGACTGGTTTCGCTTCAAACGACAAGTCATCCCTGATCTGCACATCGTCCACTTCCAGCACATGACTAGGGTCTGCCAGGTACTTCCTCAGCTGTGATACGTGAAAGACATTATGCAGATTCGCTAAATGGGGAGGTAGGGCGATCTCATAAGCCACTGGACCAATCCTCCTTAAGATCTGATATGGTCCCACGAACTTAGGGGACAACTTCTTTGATCTGATCGCCCGTCCTACACCCTTGGTTGGCGTCACTCTCATAAACACATGATCCCCAGCAGCAAACTCCAAAGGTCTTCTCCTCTGATCTGCATAGGATTTCTGCCGGCTTTGAGAAGCTTTCATTCTGCCTTGTATCTGTTTCACCTTCTCGGTTGTCTGCTGAATCAACTCTGGCCCAACCAAGACTGCCTCGCCCTCCTAGTACCAACATAAGGGAGTTCTGCATTTCCTCCCATACAGGGCTTCATATGGTGCCATCCCAATACTGGCGTGGTAACTGTTATTATTAGTAAACTCCACCAGTGGCAACACCTCATCCCAACTTCCCAATTGATCCAAGACACACGTCCTCAGCAGATCTTCCAAGGACTGGATCGTTCTCTCTGACTGTCCATCTGTTTGAGGATGATATGCCGAGCTCATTCTCAACTTGGTTCCCAAGCAATCTTGTAAGGTCTGCCAAAACCGTGAAGTGAACCTGGGATCTCTATCCGAAACAATGCTGGAAGGCAGCCCATGCAACCTCACAATTTCTCTGATGTACAATTGTGCTAACTTGGCCATAGGCATCCTCATATTCACCGGAAGAAAGTGAGCACTCTTCGTCAGCCGATCAATGATGACCCAGATTGCATCATGACCCTTTACCGATCTGGGTAAATGGGTAACAAAATCCATGGTGATGCTGTCCCATTTCCATTCAGGGATATCCAGTTGCTGTAACAAACCGCCAGGTCTTTGATGCTCTACCTTTGCCTTCTGACATGTCAAGCAGGTAGTAACATACTGGGCGATGTCTCTCTTCATGCCCGACAACCAAAATGACTCCTTCAAGTCATGGTACATCTTGTTCATGCCTAGATGTAGGCTAAGGCGACTCTTGTGACCTTCCTCTAGGATCATCTTCTTCAACTCTCCATTTGCAGGTATGCAAATTCTGCCATTAAATCTCAATATCCCATCATCGCCCATCACAAAGTCTTTAGCCTGGTCGGTCCCTAGTGACTCCACAGTACGCTTCAGACTAGGGTCCTCCAACTGCTTATCCTTTATCGCTCATACTGGGCGATGTCTCTCTTCATGCCCGACCACCAAAATGATTCCTTCAAGTCATGGTACATCTTGTTCATGCCTGGATGTAGGCTAAGGCGACTCTTGTGACCTTCCTCTAGGATCATCTTCTTCAACTCTCCATTTGCAGGTATGCAAATTCTGCCATTAAATCTCAAGATCCCATCATCGCCCATCACAAAGTCTTTAGCCTGGTCGGTCCCTAGTGACTCCACAGTACGCTTCAGACTAGGGTCCTCCAACTGCTTATCCTTTATCGCTCTAAGGAAGTCATTAGTTATAGCCAGCTTGCTACAACTAATGTGATTTACATGAAATTCCACTCCAAAGTTTAAATCTCTAAACTGCTCAATCAATTTCTGCTCTTCAATCATCATTGTTGATACTTGTATTGATTTCCTACTCAAGGCATCTGCCACTACATTGGCCTTCCCTGGATGATATATCAGTTGGAAGTCATAATCTTTTAGGAACTCCATCCATCTTCTTTGTCTCATATTTAGTTCCTTCTGATCAAACAGGTATTTCAGGCTCTTATGGTCACTGAACACCTGGAACCGAGCTCCGTATAAATAGTGCCTCCAAATCTTCAAGGCAAACACCACCGCTGCCAACTCCAAATCATGGGTAGGATAGTTTCTCTCATGAACCTTGAGTTTCCTTGAAGCATATGCAACCACTCTTTTCTCTTGCATCAAAACACATCCCAAACCCTGATGTGAAGCATCACAGTAGACATCAAAAGGTCTTCCCACATTTGGGATCACCAGCACTGGAGCACTAGTCAACCTTTCCTTTAGTTCCATGAAGCTCTGCTCACATCGGTCGGTCCAAGCAAAAGGTTGATCCTTGCGGGTCAGCTGTGTTAAAGGAGCCACTACCTTGGAAAAGTCCTCAATAAACCGCCGATAGTAGCCAGCTAGGCCCACAAAACTCCTTATCTCAGTAACTGTCTTAGGACGTTCCCACTGAAGCACTGCCTCCACTTTGGCTGGATCCACCGAGATCCCCTGGGCAGATATTACATGTCCTAAGAAGTTAACTTCCTTCAACCAGAACTCACACTTAGAGAACTTGGCATACAATTGCTTCTCCCTCAGAGTCTCCAATACTGTTTTCAGATGTTCTTCATGTTCTTCCTCGGTCCTTGAATAAATGAGTATGTCGTCTATGAAGACTACCACAAATTTATCCAAGAATGGGCGAAAAATTCTATTCATGAAATCCATGAACAGGGCTGGAGCGTTTGTTACTCCAAACGGCATCACCACATACTCATAGTGCCCATAACGAGACGTAAATGCTGTCTTTTAAACATCTTCAGCTTTTACCAAAATTTGGTGATACCCCGATCTCAGATCAATCTTTGAGAACACCGAGGCCCCATGTAATTGATCCATCAAATCATCAATTCTAGGTAGGGGGTACTTGTTCTTGATGGTCAACTTGTTCAACTGCCTGTAATCTATACACAACCGAGATCCCCCATCCTTTTTCTTAACTAGGAGCACTGGAGCCCCCCATGGAGATACACTGGGTCTAATGAATTGTTTCTCCAACAACTCTTCCACTTGCTTCTTTAATTCTGCCAACTCGGCTGGAGCCATCCTGTAAGGTGCCATTGACACTAGTCCAGCTCCAGGTACCAAATCAATAGAGAATTCCACTTCTCTCTTAGGAGGTAATCCAGGTATTTCTTCTGGAAATACATCCGTGAAATCCTTCACCACATGTATCCTGCTTACGTCCTCTTCATTCTTCACTTCCAACCGAGCTAGTATTACGAAGCACCTCGCCCCTTCTTCCAACTCTGACCACCCTCGCTGAGCAGATATCACGTCTGACTCTTGGAGGTCTGGAAACGCTATCTTCTGACTACCGCAGTCTATGAGAACGTGATTGGCAGCTAGCCAATCCATTCCCAGGATAACATCCAGATCCTGAAGAGGTAGGCAGATCAAGTTTACCTTGAACCTGCGTCCCTCTACTATCACTGGACATTTGGAGCAAACTGTAGAGGTCAACACCTGTCCTGACGCAGGTGTAGAGACCAACAGTTCAAACGGTAACTCCTTCACTAGAAGGCCCAACTCGGCTACACACAGGCTTGACACAAAGGAGTGTGTCGCTCCAGAATCAAACAAGGCTTTTACACCTCTACCAGCTATAAAACAAACACCTTGCACGAGGTTACCTGACTGAGACGCCTCCGCTCCTGTCATGGCAAACACTCTCCCTGCTGCCTGAGGTCTGCTGCCTTCATTCCTCAACTGCTGAGAACCGCTGGATTGAGTCGCCCCATTCCTGTTAGGGCACTCTCTAGCAACGTGCCCCGTCTTTTGGCAGGTGTAACACCTTCTCTCTGAATTCCTCTTGAAGCACGCATTGGATGTGTGTGGTCCACCACAATGGAAACATTTGGGTTTCCAAGGTTGTTGCTGCTGCAACTGGGATGACGTTGTTCCTGCCCGATGTGGTGGAGGTCTCGCATAGGGCTTGCTTTGTGGGTGCTGCACCTTGGCCTTCCCACTGAAAGAACCCCCTGGGTGTGACCTGATCACCCGGGAATCACTCTTTTCCAGAGTCTCCACCATCTTCGCCTTCTCTACTAAGGCGTGAAATTCCCTGATGCACATAGGGGCTACGGTCCTCTTCAGCCCATGCTTCAGCCCCTCTTCGAACTTCCTACACCTGCAGGCCTCGGAGGTCGCCTGGGTATAGAATCGGGCGAGGTACTCAAACCGAGCAGCATAAGCATTCACTGACATCTCCCCCTGCTCCAATCTGAGGAATTCTGCTTCCTTCGCAAACTTTGCACTATCTGGGAAGTATTTTTCCAGAAATCTCACCCTGAAGCTCTCCCAGTCTAAAACATCAGCTCTGGCTTCCATCATCTGCTGAGCTCCCATCCACCAGAACTCGGCTTCTCCAGATAGCAGGTAGGTGGCGAACACCAATTTCTTCTCTTCAGGGCAGGAGGTCGCCCTAAAGATTTTCTCCAATTCTCTGACCCACTGATCTGCTTGATCAGGGGTAGCATTCCCACTGAACTTGGGTGGGTTGTGCCTCATGAACTCGGTCAGTCCCATCTGTTCCTGAGGCTGACCGACGTGGGAATTTGTTTCAGCCGACCGAGCAGTCTCCCAATGGTGCATTGCAGCTTGATGGTTCTGAGCCATTGCTGCACTCTGTTGTTGGATGGCAGTTGCCATCATCTCAATAGCCTTGGCAATCTGGCTCATTTCCGAATAAGGTTGGGGAGGGGTAGGAGGTCTACGTGCCATCTTTCTTCGTTTCAGATTTTGAAACTATTGGTTTCTATATTCCCTACAACTACAAGAATGAGATCGATAAGAAATCAATTCATTCAGGAGGTAATATCTAGACTTTACAAAGGTCAGCATCTCAAAGTCATTAAGAATTTGAGTTCATCAACAGAATCATGATACTTATAACCTCAAGCAAACACCATAACAGCTACTGGTATACAACCATCAATCCAAACAACCACTTTCAACCAATTACAAAAACACTCAATAAAATGAAATAAATCACACCCGAATTCAATGTATGCTAAACATCAAACCTTTGGACTTAAGATTGAGAATCATCTCGATCCAGTTATGAGTGTGCACCCTCACCACTTTATCAAGATCCTTTCATTCTTAATACTAAGATTTTCAGTTAGGGCATATATTCACTAAAGCACACACAATTTCAATACAAAAACGTTTGAAAACTTTTCACTATAGTTTTTATTTAAAACTCAAATAAATTTTATGAGCAGAAGAAACACAATGGATCCAAAGCCCTCAGGTCATCCTAAGGACGAACTGCTCTGATACCATTAATGTAACATCCCGCCAAATTCTTTTCATATTTATATAATGAAATAAAGGTAAACAAATATATTGAAGTGAACATAATTATATATATGTAATGAAGTTTCTCCTCACAGGGAGTTTAATACATAATCGGTCAAATTCCAAAACTTAAACAAAATACAGCAAAATTAAAAAAAAAACAGGCGATCTCCTATTCGGAAACAGAAAACGGGGGATCGCCTAACAGAACAGAAATAGGCGATCTCCTTCCGGCGACCACTCACAGAGGAGCTCTACTACCTGCAACCTCGTCTGCTCTCGTGCCAAAAATACACGATCATCACAGGTTTAAGAAAAACAACCACGATACAGATAAAAGGGTAAGCTAGATATTTTTCAAAACTTTAAATATGAAACTTTATATCAGTAGAAAACATAAATCTTCACACCATTCATAAACTATATCAATTTCAACCATCAACATCCCCATATACCACAAACTTGTCAAGTGTCTATTCAATACATTCAATACTCATGGTTCACATGTCAGACTTTCCACTGACTCATAACATATAGACACATGACTCTACTTCCGAAAGACTCGTGCGTTGCTTAGACTCAGAGATCTGCACCCGTCATACCACACCACTGTGAAATCCACACAGGGTCGCTGTGAAATCCACACAGCCATGCGCATACACAATCTCAATATCATCACTCTCCCGGTATGACAGGGTTAATTCATATAACAGGTCAAGTCAGTTATCTTTCAAACAACTTACCCATACATATGAACCTCCTTCGACTCTCCACAACTGAATAACTTCATCTATGTTATTCCATTATATCAGCAGAGTCAGGATATCTCCTTCTAGACAAGTCCCTAGTCAATGCACATTACACACGATCTTACACGGTATTTTCTTTCCTGAAAATACTATGCCTTGATCCCACATTCACAACATTCAACTCATCATACAACACTTAATGAACGATTCCAGTCACAGCAACATTCATTCCACTGTTCAGATTTTCGAATATCACATGCATTTCACATTTAAATCTCAAACAGTTTCAAACAGCACTAAAACAGGGGAGTTCGAAAAAACAACGCCAAAACCGGCGATCTCATTCAAAAACAGGGGATTTCGAAAACAAAATTAAAACCGGCGATCACGTCGCCCCACACATAAAAACAGAGCATTGTGAAAAGGAATATGAAAACCGGCGACCACGTCGCCCTCACTTCAGAACCTACTCGCCTAACATTTTTATAAATGCAAAGTGCTAGCTTCCCTTACCTGAACTTGCGCAAAATCACTAAGAGCTCCAACACCCACCGAAGCTTAAAGATGTCCTAACTCTGTTCTAGCGTCCTGACGGAAAACTCACAGAGAACTCCCCAGGTATCCAAGTGCAGTCGTCGCTCGTCGTACTGGTGCTTGAGGATGCCTGAATCGCAGCGCGAAGGAGAGAAAAGAGAAGGATGAAGGTGAACTCACTCTTTCACTCTTGAACCACTGCAACGTTCTTTGCTTCCCCGAAGTGGGTTTTTGAATCTAAGCCTACTTGTCCACGTGTGCTGCTGCCACCACCTACTCTGCAGGAAAGCCTGAGTGTACTCTTCCCTGAACAGTACGGCTACGGGTGTCTCTTGCGCATGCCAACCGCTTCCCTGAACAGTACGGCCACGGGTGTCTCTTGCGCATGCCAACCGCTTCCCTGAACAGTACGGTCACGGGTGTCTCTTGCGCATGCCAACTCTCTGATGTCACTATTCTGAACCACCCTTTTTGTCTACGTGGCGCGCGTGTAGGACGTTTCATGCTGGGAGCTTGGGTCCCACCTTATCTGTGTGAAACACGACATCGCGCGATAACCTTCCACCGATGACTCATCCTGGCGGACGACCGATCTCTCTCTCTGGAAGACGACCGATGTCTATCCCTGGCGACGCCCGCATGTCTCATGCCCTGGCGATGCCCGCATGCCTCGCGCCCTGGCGATGTCCGCATGTCTCTCGCGCCCTGGCGATGCCCGCATGCCTCGCGCCCTGGTGACGTCCGCATGTCTCTCGCGCCCTGGCGATGCCCGCATGCCTCGCGCCCTGGCGACGTCCGCATGTCTCTCGCGCCCTGGCGACCATGTACCAGAGAAGTCGGAGGTCGCCTCCGTCTTCAACAACGGCGATCTCGTAGACTTCTAAGCTACACTTTCCTTCCTTTTTATTTTAAATAAAAACATACTTAGAATTCATTTAAAATATATTCCTTTTATTCCAATTTAATTTCACAGGTCCTTACAGAAGAAGAGGTTGGGAAGAAGAAGAATTGAAGATGAAGAATGGAGGAAGAAGATCGAAAGAAGAAGAATGGAAGAAGAAGATCGGTAGAAGAAGAATGGAAGAAGATGATCGGAAGAAGAAGAATGGAAGAAGAAGATCAGAAGAAGAAGAGTGAAAGATGAAGATTAGAAGAAGAAGAATCAAAGAAGACGACCGAAAAAAGAAGAATGGAAGAAGATGATCGGAAGAAGAAGAATGGAAGAAGAAGATCGGAAGAAGAAGAATGGAAGAAGAAGATCGGAAGAAGAAGAATGGAAGAAGAAGATCGGAAGAAGAAGAATGGAAGAAGAAGGTCGGAAAAAGAAGAATGGAAGAAGAAGACCGGAAGAAGAAGAATGGAAGAAGAAGATCGGAAGAACAAGAATGGAAGAAGAAGATCGGAAGAAGAAGAATGGAAGAAGAAGATCGGAAGAAGAAGAAGGGAAGAAGAAGATCGGCAGAAGAAAATCGGACGGAGAAGATCGGAAGAAGAAGATCGAAAGCAGAAGAATGGAAGAAGAAGATCGGAAGAAGAATATCGGATGTGGAAGAATAGAAGGAGATGATCGGAAGAAGAAGAATGGAAGAAGAAGATCCGAAGAAGAAGAATGGAAGAAGAAGATCCGAAGAAGAAGAATGGAAGAAGAAGATCGGAAGAAGAAGAAGGGAAGAAGAAGATCGGAAGAAGAAGAATTGAAGAAGAAGATCGGAAGAAGAAGAATGGAAGAAGACGATGGGAAGAAGAAGAATGGAAGAAGAAGATCGGAAGAAGAAGAATGGAAGAAGAAGATCCGAAGAAGAAGATCGAAAGAAGAAGATCGGAAGAAGAAGAAAGGTAGAAGAAGGATGGAACAAGAAGATCGGAGGAGAAAAATGACAGAAGATCGGAAGAAGGAGAATGGAAGATGATCAGAAGAAGAAGCATGGAAGAAGAGGATGGGAAGAAGAAGATCGGAAGACGAAGAATGGAAGAAGAAGATCGGAAGAAGAAGAATGGAAGAAGATGATCGGAAAAACAAGAATGGAAGAAGACGATCTGAAGAAGAAGAATGGAAGAAGACGATGGGAAGAAAAAGAATGGAAGAAGAAGATCGGAAGAATAAGTGTGGAAGAAGAAGATCGAAAGAAGAAGAACGGAAGACGAAGATCGCAAGAAGAAGAATGGAAGAAGAAGATCCGAACAAGAAGAATGGAAGAAGAAGATCGGAAGAAGAAGAATGGAAGAAGAAGAATGGAGGAAGAAGATGGGAAGAAGAAGTATGGAAGAAGAAGATCGAAAGAAGAGGAATAGAAGAAGAAGCTCGGAATAAGAAGAATGGAAGAAGAAGATCGGAAGAAGAAGAATGGAAGAAGAAGATCGGAAGTGGAAAACCGGCTGAAGAAGATCAGAAAAGGAACAATGGAAGAAGAAGATTGGAAGAAAAAGATCGGAAGAAGAAGAAGGGAAGAAGAAGATCGGAAGAAGAAGAATGGAAGAAGACGATCGAAAGAAGAAGAATGGAAGAAAAGGATTGGAAGAAGAGGATGGGAAGAAGAAGAATGGAAGAAGCCGATCGAAAGAAGATGAATGGAAGAAGAGGATGGGAAGAAGAGGATCGGAAGAAGAAGAATGGAAGAAGAGGATGGCAAGAAGACGATCGGAAGAAGAAGAATGGAAGAAGAAGATTGGAAGAAGAAAAATGGAAGACGATCGAAAGAAGAAGAATGGAAGAAGAACATCGAAAGAGGAAGAACGGAACAAGAAGATGGGAAGAAAAAGAATGGAAGAAGAAGATTGTAACATGAAGAATGGAAGAAGAAGATCGGAAGAAGAAGAATGGAAGAAGAAGAATGGAAGAAGAAGATGGGAAGAAGAAGAATGGAAGAAGAAGATCAGAAGAAGAAGAATCGAAGAAGAAGAATGGAAGAAGAAGAATGGAAGAAGAAGATCTGAAGAAGAATGGAAGAAGAGGATGGGAACAAGAAGAATGGAAGAAGAAGATCGGAAGAAGAAGAAGGGGAGAAGAAGATCGGAAGTGGAAGAATGGAATAAGATCGGAAGAAGAAGAACGGAAGAACAAGATCGGAAGAAGTAGATCGGAAGAAGAAGATCGGAAGAAGTAGATCGGAAGAAGAAGAATCGGAGAAGAAGATCGGAAGAAGAAGAATGGAAGAAGAAGATAGGAAGAAGAAGATCGGAAGAACAAGAATGGAAGAAGATGATTGGAAGAAAGAGAATGGAAGAAGATGATCGGAAGAACAAGAATGGAAGAAGAATGGAAGAAGAATATCGGAAGAAGAAGAAGGGAAGAAGAAGATCAGAAGAAGAATGGAAGAAGAAGAATGGAAGAAGAAGATCAGAAGAAGAAGAATGGAAGAGGAAGATCGGAAGAAGAAGAATGCAAGAAGAAGAATGGAAGAAGAAGATCGGAAGAAGAAGAATGGAAGAGGAATATCGGAAGAAGAAGAATGGATGAAGAAGATCGGAAGAAGAAGCATGGAAGAAGAAGATCTGAAAAAAAGAAGAATGGAAGAACAAGATCGGAAGAAGAAGATTGGAATAAGTAGAATGGAAGATGGAGATCGGAAGAAGAAGAATGGAAGAAGAAGAATGGAAGAAGAAGATCGGAAAAAGAAGATCGGATGTGGAAGAATAGAAAAAGATCGAAAGAAGAAGAATGGAAAAAAAAGATCGGAAGAAGAAGATAGGAAGAAGAACATCGGAAGATCATGAATGGAAGAAGAAGATCGGAACAACAAGAATGGAAAAGAATGGGAGAAGAAGAATGGACGAAGAATATCGGAACAAGAAGAATGGAAGAAGAAGAATGGAAGAAGAAGATGGGAAGAAGAAGAATGGAAGAAGAAGATCGGAAGAAGAAGAAGGGAAGAAGAAGATAAGAAGAAGAAGAACGGAAGAAGAAGAATGGAAGAAGAAGATCAGAAGAAGAAGAATGGAAGAGGAAGATCGGAAGAAGAAGAATGGAAGAAGAAGATCGTAAGAAGAAGAATGCAAGAAGAAGATCGGAAGAAGAAGAATGGCAGAAGAAGATCGGAAGAAGAAGAATGGAAGAAGAAGAATAGAAGAGGAAGATCGGAAGAACAAGAATGGAAGAAGAAGATCGGAAGAAGAAGAATGGAAGAAGAAGATGTGAAGAAGAAGAATGGAAGAAGAGGATGGGTAGAAGAAGAATGGAAGAAGAAGAACGGAAGAAGAAGAATGGAAGAAGAAGATCGGAAGAAGAAGAATGGAAGAAGAAGATCGGAAGAAGAAGATCGGAAGAAGAAGAAGGGAAGAAGAATGGAAGCAGAATGGAAGAAAAAGATCGGATGAAGAATATCGAAAGAAGAGGAATGGAAGACGAAGAACGGAAGAAGAAGATCGGAAGAAGTAGATCGGAAGAAGAACATCGAAAGAAGCAGATCAGAAGAAGCAGAATGGGAGAAGAAGATTGGAACAAGAAAAATGGAAGAACAAGATCGGAAGAAGAAGCTCTGAAGAAGAAGAATGGAAGAAGAAGATCGGAAGAAGAAGAAGGGAAGAAGAAGATCGGAAGTGGAAGAATGGAACAAGAAGATCGGAAGTGGAAGAATGGAAAAAGAAGATCGGAAGAAGAATAACGGAAGAAGAAGATCGGAAGAAGTGGATCGGAAGAAGAAGATCAGAAGAAGAGGAATGGAAGAAGAAAATCAGAAGAAGAATAATAGAAGAAGAAGATCGGAAGAAGAAGAATGGAAGAAGGGGATCGGAAGAAGAAGAATGGAAGAAGAAAACCGGAAGAAGAAGAATGGAAGAAGAAGATCGGAAGAAGAAGAATGGAAGAAGAAGATCGCAAGAAGAAGAATGGAAGAAGAAGATCGCAAGAAGTAGATGGAGAAACAAGATCGGAAGAAGAAGAATGGAAGAAATAGATCGGAAGAAGAAGAATGGAAGAAGAAGATGGGAAGAAGAAGAATGGAAGAAGGAGATCGGAAGAAGAACCATGGAAGTAGAAGATCGGAAGAAGAAGAATGCAAGAAGAAGAATGGAAGAAGAATGGAAGAAGAAGATCCGAAGAAGAAGAATGGAAGAAGAAGATTGGAAGAAATAGAATGGAAAAAGGAGATCGGAAGAAGAAGAATGGAAGAAAAATAATGGAAGAAGAAGATCGGAAGAAGAAGAATGCAAGAAGAAGATCGGAAGACGAAGAAGGGAAGGAGAATATCGGAAGAAGAAGAATGGAAGAAGAAAAGTGGAAGAAGAAGATCGGATGTGGAAGAATAGAAGAAGAAGATCAGAAGAAGAAGAATGGATGAAGAAGAATTAAAGAAGAAGATCGGAAGAAGAAGAATGGAAGAAATAGATCGGAAGAAGACGAATGGAAGAACAAGTTCGGAAGAAGAAGAATGGAAGAAGAAGATCGGAAGAAGATGAATGGAAGAAGAAGATCAGAAGAAGAAGACCGGAAGATCATGAATGGAAGAAGAAGATCGGATGAACAAGAATGGCAGAAGAAGATCGGAAGAACATGAATGGAAGTAGAATGGGAGAAGAAGAATGGAAGAAGAAGAATGGAAGAAGAAGATCGGAAGAAGAAGAATGGAAGAAGAAGATCGGAAGACGAAGAAGGGAAGAAAAAGATCAGAAGAAGTAGAACGGAATAAGAAGAATGGAAGAAGATCAGAAGAAGAAGAATGGAAGAGGAAGATCGGAAGAAGAAGAATGGCAGGAGAAGATCGGAGGAAAAACAATGGAAGAGGAAGATCAGAAGAAGAAGAATGGAAGAGGAAGATCGGAAGAAGAAGAATGAAAGAAGAAGATCGGACGAAGAAGAATGGAAGAAGAAGATCGGAAGAAGAAGATCGGAAGAAGAAGAATGGACGAAGAAGATCGGAAGAAGAAGATGGGAAGAGGAAGATCAGAAGAAGAAGAATGGAAGAAGAAGAATGGAAAAAGAAGATCGGAGGAAGAAGAATGGAAGAGGAAGATCGGAAGAAGAAGAATGGAAGAGGAAGATCGGAAGAAGAGGATCGGAAGAAGAAGAATGGAAGAGGAAGATCGGAAGAAGAGGATCGGAAGAAGAAGAATTGAAGAGGAAGATCGGAAGAAGGATGGAAGAAGAAGATGGGAAGAAGAAGAATGGAAAAAGAAGATAGGAAGAAGAAGAATGGAAAAAGAAGATAGGAAGAAGAAGAATGGAAAAAGAAGATAGGAAGAAGAAGAATGGAAAAAGAAGATCAGAAGAGGAAGAATGGAAGAAGAAGATCGGAAGTGGAAAAACTGAAGAAGAAGATCGGAAGAAGGAGAATGGAAGAAGAAGATTGGAAGAAGTAGAATGGAAGAAGAGGATGGGAAGAAGAAGCATGGAAGAAGAGGAATGGAAGAAGAAGACCGGAAGAAGAAGAATAGAAGAAGAAGATCGGAAGAAGAAGAATGGAAGAAGAATATCGGAAGAAGAAGAATGGAAGAAGAATATCGGAAGAAGAAGATCGGAAGGAAAAGAATGGAAGAAAAAGATCGAAACAAGAATAATGGAAAATAAAGAATGGATGAAGAAGATCGGAAGAAGAAGAATGCAAGAAGAAGATCGGAAGAAGAAGAATGGAAGAAGAAGATCGGAAGAACAAAAATCGAAGAACAAGATCGGAAGAAGAGTGGGCGAAGAAAAATGGAAGAAGAAGATCGGAAGAAGAAGAATGGAAGAAGAAGATCAGAAGAAGAAGAATGGAGGTAGAAGAATGGAAGAAGAAGATGGGAAGAAGAAGAAGGGAAGAAGAAGATCGGAAGAAGAAGAATGGATGAAGAAGATCGGAAGAAGAAGAACAGAAGAAGAAGATCGGAAGAAGAAGAACGAATGAAGAAGATCGGAAGGAGAATAACAGAAGAAGAAGATCGGAAGAAGAATATCGGAAAAAGAAGAACGAAGGAAGAAGATCGGAAAGAAGAAGAAGGGAAGAAGAAGATCAGAAGAAGAAGAATGAAAGAGGAAGATCGGAAGACGAAGATTGGAAGAAGAAGAATGGAAGAAGAAGAATGGAAGACGAAGATCGGAAGAAGAAGAATGGAAGAAGAAGATCAGACAAAGTAGAATGGAAGAAGAGGATGGGAAGAAGAAGAATGGAAGATGAAGAATGGAGGAAGAAGATCGGAAGAAGAAGAATCGAAGAAGAAGATCGGAAGAAGAAGAAGGGAAGAAGAAGATCGGAAGAAGAAGAATTGAGGAAGAAGATCGGAAGAAGAAGCACGAAAGAAGAAGATCGGAAGAAGAAGCACGAAAGAAGAAGATCGGAAGAAGAAGCACGAAAGAAGAAGATCGGAAGAAGAAGCACGAAAGAAGAAGATCGGAAGAAGAAGAAGGGAAGAAGAAGATCGGAAGAAGAATAATTGAGGAAGAAGATCGGAAGAAGAAGCACGAAAGAAGAAGATCGGAAGAAGAAGCACGAAAGAAGAAGATCGGAAGAAGAAGCACGAAAGAAGAAGATCGGAAGAAGAAGCACGAAAGAAGAAGATCGGAAGAAGAAGCACGAAAGAAGAAGATCGGAAGAAGAAGCACGAAAGAAGAAGATCGGAAGAAGAAGAATGGAAGAAGAAGAATGGAAGAAGAAGATCGGAGGAAGTAGATCGGAAGAAGAAGAATGGAAGAAGAAGATCGGAAGAAGAAGAATGGAAGAAGAAGATCAGAAGAAGAAGAATTGAAGAAGAAGATCGGAAGAAGAATAATGGGAGAAGAAGAATGGAAGAAGAAGATCGGAAGAAGTAGATCGGTTGTGGAAGAATAGAAGACGAAGATCAGAAGAAGAAGAATAGAAGACGAAGATCAGAAGAAGAAGAATGGAAGAAGAAGAATGGCAGAGGAAGATCGGAAGAAGAAGAATGGAAGAAGAAGATTGGAAGTAGAAGAATGGAAGAAGAAGATCGGAAGAAAAAGACTGGAAGAAGAGGATGGGAAGAAGATGAATGGAAGAAGAAGATCGGAAGAAGAAGAATGGAAGGAGAAGATCAGAAGAAGAAGATCGGAAGAAGAAGAATGTAAGGACCTATAAATTTATTTGGAATAAAAGTGATATATTTTAAATGATTTCTGAGTATGTTATTATTTAAAATAAAAAGGACATAAATATAGAAAATCTCATAGTTGTCAGACCTCGGACGTCGCCCAAGGTCTGGGATCAACTGGTAGAGGGCGATCGGTTGACCATTGTACTAACCAAGTAGTCAGGTGCGATGACTTTATCGTGAGGTAATCACGTGGGCGTGCTTGAAGGGAGGGGGGGCACGTGAATCAAGAAGGGTAAGAGAAAGGAAGGTGTAGCTTAGAAGTCGATGAGATCGCCATTTGTTGAAAAAGGCAGCGGCCTCCGACTTCCCCCGTATGATATCGCAAATCGCCTATGGTGTACATGACCGCCAATCGCCTTTGGTGTACATGATCGCCGAAAAGAGCACATCGCCGAGTATTCGAGAAGACTTGGTAAGCACTTAATATGTGGTCTAAATACAGAAGATGAGTGATATAGAAGATAGGTGGCATATCTGCCACCATGAGTAGTGTGAACCGTGATACCACAGACTTAGAGGAATGGGAGGACGAGCCCTCAGCTGGGTGTGACGATGTGACATCGGTGACCAGAGTGAGGCGATGTGTCCTCGTCACACACAAGGGCGATAAGAGATCGCCAACAGGATGAGAGGAACATCGGTCATCAACCAGGATGGGAGACACATCGGTTGTCTGCCAGGGTGAGACATCGGTTGTCTGCCAGGGTGAGACGTCGGTTGTCTGCCAGGGTGAGACATCGGTTGTCTGCCAGGGTGAGGAATCAGTCGTCCGTCAGGAAGAGGAATCTGTCATCGCCAGTATGAGAGGCATCAGTCATTACCGGTATGAGAGGCATGGTCATCGCGTGAGCAGTCATCGGTGGATGGTTATCGCGCGATGTCGTGTTTCACACAGATAAGGTGGGACCCAGGCTCCCATCATGAGCGTTCTGCATGCGTGACACGTAGACAGAAAGGGTGTTTCAGAATAGTTAGCATCAGAGAGTTGGTATGCGCAGAAACCCACGTGGTCATACTATTCAAGGAAGTATGCACGCAAGCTTTCCTGCAGAGTGGGAGGTAGCAGCGGCATTTCTGGGCAAGTTGGTTTAGATTCAAAACTCACTCCTGAGAGGCAGTGGACGTTGCTGTGGTTCGAGAGTGATTGAGTGAGTTAGCTGTGGTTCCCTATTTCTTTTCCTCTCCTTCTCCCTCCATTCAGACGTCCTAGCGAACCAGTTGAAGATCGGCGACTGCCCCTGGATTCCTGACGTTGTGCCCTGCAAGTTTTCTGATCAAAGCCGTGAAACAGAGTAAGTTCTTCGTACTCTGTTTTTGGAGTTGTTTCTGAACTTGAGAGAGTTGTTTCTGCATGGGCTTTGCATTCAACTCTTTTAGCTTCAGAATTAGCCTCTGTTAACGCAGAATATGGGTAATGTCGTTAGTTTTATGACTAAGGCTCCATGGTGCAGGTTAAGGTATCCTTAAGTCTCCGTGGGTTTGGAGCTCTTAGTGAGATTTTACGCTAGTCCAGGTAAGGGAAGCTAGCTTTATTTCCAATAAAAATCTTAGGCTAGAAGATTCTGAAAATTGTGGTGACGTGATCGCCGGTTTTAATGTTTGTTTCGAACTCCCCTGTTTTAGTGTCGCTTTGAACTTGTTTGAGATTGAAATGCATATGATATTCGAAAATCTGAACTTTGGTTTGATTGTTTCTGTGATTGGGAGTGTTTAAGAAAAGATTCAAAACATTATATGATGGAATTATGCTTTTACGTGTGGTATGATGTACTGGATGAATGTGAAATTGTGATCAAGACATAGTATTTTCAGGAAAGGAAATACCGTGTTGAGATTGGTTATGAGGTGTATTGATCTGTGAGTATCCTGTGAATGAGACGATCCTGACTCTACTGATATAATGGAATCACATAGATGAAGTTATTCAGGTGTTGAGAGTCGATGGAGGTTCATATGTATGGGTAAGTTGTTTGAAAGATAACTAACTTGACCTGTTATATGAATTAACCCTGTCATACCGGGAGAGTGATGATATTGAGATTATGTTTATGCGCATGGCTGTGTGGATTTCACAGCGACACTGTGTGGATTTCACAGTGGTGGGGAACAGGTGCAGGTCTCTGGATGCTAAGTTCAACGCACGAGTTTTCCGGAAGTAGTGTCAAGTGTCTATGTGTGATGGGTCAGTGGAAGTCTGACGTGAGAAAGAGAAATATTGAAATGTGATAGACACTTGATGAATTGTTGTGGAATGATTGATACTTGAGGAAATTGTGAAATGTGTGAATATTTGATGGTTATGTGAAATGAATGAGAAAGTGATGGATTTATGTGGGTGTTTAAAAGCTGGTTATGTTGAATTTAAAGTTTCATATTTAAAGTTTTTAAAATAGCTAGCTTACCCCTGTGTTTTGTTTTGTGTTGGTTTTCTTAAACCTGTGATGATCGTGTATAATTTACACGGGAGCAGCTGATGTTGCAGGTGGTAGAGCTCCTCAGTGAGCAGATGGAGAAAAGGATCGTTTTATATTTGAATGTCATATTTTGGAAAACTTTTGATGTATAAATTTAACTCCCTGCGAGGAGGGATGTTCCTTTTGAAGAACACATTGTATGGAAGGGATGTATTTTATTATATATATATATATATGAATGTTAATTTTGATATTATTGTCTTATGTTTATTTTATGATATAAATATGAATAAGATTTTAGGGGCGTTAAAAAGAATGGAAGAAGAAGATCGGATGTGGAAGATAGAAGAAGAAGATCGGAAGTGGAACAATGGAAGAAGAAGATCGTAAGAAGAAGAATGGAAGAAGAAGATCTGAAGAAGAAGAATGGAAGTAGAAGATCGGAAGAAGAAGAGTGGAAGAAGAAGATCGGAAGAAGAAGAACGGAAGAAGAAGATCAGAAGAAGAAGAATGGAAGAGGAAGATCGGAAGAAGAAGAATGGAAAGAGAAGATCGGAGGAAGAAGAATGGAAGAGGAATATCAGAAGAAGAGAATGGAAGAGGAAGATCGGAAGAAGAAGAATGGAAGAAGAAGTACGGAGGAAGAAGAATGGAAGAGGAAGATCGGAAGAAGATGAATGGAAAAGAAGATCGGAAGAACAAGAATGGAGGAAGAAGATCGGAAGAAGAAGAAGGGAAGAAGAAGATCAGAAGAAGAAGGGAAGAAGAAGAATGGAAGAAGAAGATCAGAAGAAGAAGAATGGAAGAGGAAGATCGGAAGAAGAAGAATGGAAGAAGAAGATCGGAAGACGAAGAATGGAAGTAGAAGATCGGAAGAAGAAGAATGGAGGAAGAAGATCGGAAGAAGAAGAACGGAAGAAGAAGATCGGAAGAAGATGAATGGAAAAGAAGATCGGAAGAAAGAGAATGGAGGAAGAAGATCGGGAGAAGAAGAAGGGAAGAAGAAGATCAGAAGAAGAATGGAAGAAAAAGATCAGAAGAAGAAGAATGGAAGAGGAAGATCGGAAGAAGAAGAATAGAAGAGGACGATCGGAAGAAGAAGAAATGGAAGAAGAAGATCGGAAGAAGAAGAATGGAAGAAGAAGATCGGAAGAAGAAGAATGGAAGAAGAAGATCTGAACAAGAAGAATGGAAGAAGAAGAATAGAAAAAGAAGATCGGAAGAAAAAGAATGGAAGAAGAATATCTGAAGAAGAAGAATGGAAGAAGAGGATGGGAGGAAGAAGAAGGGAAGAAGAAGAAGGGAAGAAGAAGATTGGAAGAAGAAGAAGGGAAGAAAAAGATCGGAAGTGGAAGAATGGAACAAGTAGATCGGAAGAAGAAGAACAGAAGAAGAAGATCGGAAGAAGTAGATCGGAAGAAGAAGATCGGAAGAAGCAGATCAGAAGAAGAAGAATGGGAAAAGAAGATTGGAGCAAGAAGAATGGAAGAAGAAGATCGGAAGAAGAATATCTGAAGAAGAAGAATGAAAGAAGAAGATAAAAAGAAGAAGAACGGAAGAAGAAGATTGGAAGAAGAAGAATGGAAGAAGAAGATGGGAAGAAGAAGAATGGAAGAAGAAGACCGGAAGAAGAAGAACAGAAGAAGAAGACCGGAAGAAGAAGAACGGAAGAAGAAGAATGGAAGAAGAAGATCGGAAGAAGAAGAATGGAAGAAGAAGAATGGAAGAAGAAGGTCGGAAGAAGAACAATGGAAGAAGATGAATGGAAGAAGAAGATCGGAAGAAGAAGAATTGAAGAAGAAGATCGGAAGAAGAAGAATTGAAGAAGAAGATCGGAAGAAGAAGATCGGAAGAGGAAGAATTGAAGAAGAAGATCGGAGGAAAAAGAATAGAAGAGGAGGATCGGAAGAAGAAGAATGGAAGAAGAAGATCAGAAGAAGAAGAATGAAATAAGAAGATATGACGCAGAAGAATGGAAGAGGAGGATGGGAAGAAGAAGAACGGAAGAAGAAGAATGGAAGAAGAAGATTGGAAGAAGAAGAAGGGAAGAAGAAGATCGGAAGTGGAAGAATGGAACAAGTAGATCGGAAGAAGAAGATCAAAAGAAGTAGATCGGAAGCAGAACATCGGAAGAAGCAGATCAGAAGAAGCAGAATGGGAGAAGAAGATTGGAACAAGAAGAATCGAAGAAGAAGATCGGAAGAAGAAGATCTGAAGTAGAAGAATGGAAGAAGAAGATCGGAAGAAGAAGAATGGAAGAATAAGACCGGAAGAAGAAAAATGGAAGAAGAAGAATGGAAGAAGAAGATCGGAAGAAGAAGAATGGAAGAAGAAGAATGGAAGAAGAAGAATGGAAGAAGAAGATCGGAAGAAGAAGAATGCAAGAAGAAGAATGGAAGAAGAGATGTGAAGAAGAATAATGGAAGAAGAAGATCAGAAGAAGAAGAATTGAAGAAGAAGATCAGAAGAAGTAGAATGGAAGAAGAAGATCGGAAGAAGAAGAATGGAAGAAGAAGATCGGAAGAAGAAGAATGGAAGAAGAAGATCGGAAGAAGAAAAATGGACGAAGAAGATCGGAAGAAGAAGATCGGATGTGGAAGAATAGAAGAAGAACATCACAAGAAGAAGAATGGAAGAAGAAGAAGAATGAAAGAAGATGATCGGAAGAAGAAGAATGGAAGAAATAGATCGAAAGAAGAAGAATGGAAGGAGAAGATCGGAAGAAGAAGAATGGAAGAAGAAGAACGGAAGAAGAGGAAGATCGGAAGAAGAAGAATGGAAGAAGAAGAACGGAAGAAGAGGAAGATCGGAAGAAGAAGAATGGAAAGAAGAAGTTCGGAGGAAGAAGAATGGAAGAGGAAGATCGGAAGAAGAAGAAGGGAAGAAGAAGATCGGAAGAAGAAGAACGGAAGAAGAAGATCGGAAGAAGAAGAACGGAAGAAGAAGATCGGAAGAAGAAGAATGAGAGAAGATAGGAAGAAGAAAATGGAAGAAGATGATCAGAAGAAGAAAAATGGAAGAAAAAGATCGGAAGAAGAAGAATGGACGAAGAATATCAGAAGCAGAAGAATGGACGAAGAATATCGGAAGAAGAAGAATGGAAGAAGAAGATGGGAAGAAGAAGGATCCAAGAAGAAGATGGGCAGAAGAAGAATGGAAGAAGAAGATCGGAAAAAGAAGAATAGAAGAACAAGAACGGAAGAAGAGGAAGATCGGAAGAAGAAGAATGGAAGAAGAAGTTCGGAGGAAGAAGAATGGAAGAGGAGGATGGGAAGAAGAAGATCGGAAGAAGAAGAATGGAAGAAGAAGATTGGAAGAAGAAGAAGGGAAAAAGAAGATCGGAAGTGGAAGAATGGAACAAGTATATCGGAAGAAGAAGAACGGACGAAGAAGATCGGAAGACGAAGAAGGGATGAAGAAAATCGTAAGAAGAAGAATGGAACAAGAAAAGTGGAAGAAGAAGATCGAAAGAAGAAGAATGGAAGAAGAAGATCGGATGAAAAAGAACTGAAGAAGAAGAATGGAAGAAGAAGATCAGAAGAAGAAGATCGGAGGAACAAGAATGGAAGAGGAAGATCAGAAGAAGAGGAATGGAAGAGGAAGATCGGAAGAAGAAGAATGGAAAAAGAAATTCGAAGGAAGAAGAATGGAAGAGGAAGATCGGAAGAAGAAGAATGGAAGAAGAAGTTCGGAGCAAGAAGAATGGAAGAAGAAAAGTGGAAGAAGAAGATCGAAAGAAGAAGAATGGAAGAAGAAGATCGGAAGAAGAAGAACGGAAGAAGAAGAATGAAAGAAGAAGATCAGAAGAAAAAGATCGGAGGAACCAGAATGGAAGAGGAAGATCAGAAGAAGAGGAATGGAAGAGGAAGATCGGAAGAAGAAGAATGGAAAAAGAAATTCAAAGGAAGAAGAATGGAAGAGGAAGATCGGAAGAAGAAGAATGGAAGAAGAAGTTCGGAGCAAGAAGAATGGAAGAGGAAGATCGGAAGAAGAAGAATGAAAGAAGAAGATCGGAAGAAAAAGAGGAATGGAAGAGGAAGATCGGAACAAGAAGAATGGAAGAAGAAGTTCGGAGGAAGAAGAATGGAAGAGGAAGATCGGAAGAAGAAGAATGGAAGAAGAAGATAGGAAGAAGAAGAATGGAAGAGGAAGATCGGAAGAAGAAGAATGGACGAAGAAGTTCGGAAGAAGAAGATCGGATGTGGAAGAATAGAAGAAGAAGATCACAAGAAGAAGAATGGAAGAAGAAGAAGAATGAAAGAAGATGATCGGAAGAAGAAGAATGGAAGAAATAGAGCGGAAGAAGAAGAATGGAAGGAGAAGATCGGAAGAAGAAGAATGGAAGAAGAAGAACGGAAAAAGAGGAAGATCGGAAGAAGAAGAATGGAAGAAGAAGTTGAGAGGACGAAGAATGGAAGAGGAAGATCGGAAGAAGAAGAAGGGAAGAAGAAGATCGGAAGAAGAAGTATGGAAGAAGAGGAACAAAAGAAGAAGAAGATCGGAAGAAGAAGATCGGAAGACGAGGAAGGGATGAAGAAAATCGGAAGAAGAAGAATGGAAGAAGAAAAGTGGAAGAAGAAGATCGAAAGAAGAAGAATGGAAGAAGAAGATCGGAAGAAGAGGAATGGAAGAAGAAGATCAGAAGAAGAAGATCGGAGGAACAAGAATGGAAGAGGAAGATCAGAAGAAGAGGAATGGAAGAGGAAGATCGGAAGAAGAAGAATGGAAAAAGAAATTCGGAGGAAGAAGAATAGAAGAGGAAGATCGGAAGAAGAAGACTGGAAGAAGAAGATCGGAAGAAGAAGAATGGAGGCAGAAGATCGGAAGAAGAAGAATGGAAGAAGAAGATCGGAAGAAGAAGAATGGACGAAGAAGATCGGAAGAAGAAGATCGGATGTGGAAGAATAGGAGAAGAAGATCACAAGAAGAAGAATGGAATAAGAAGAATGAAAGAAGATAATCGGAAGAAGAAGAATGGAAGAAATAGATCGGAAGAAGAAGAATGGAAGGAGAAGATCGGAAGAAGAAGAATGGAAGAAAAAGAATGGAAGAGGAAGATCGGAAGAAGAAGAATGGAAGAAGAAGATCGGAAGAAGAAGAATGGAAGAAGAAGATCGGAAGAAGAAGAATGGAAGAAGAGGAACGGAAGAAGAAGAATGGAAGAAGAAGATCGGAAGAAGAAGAAGGGAAGAAGAATGGGAGAAGAAGAATTGAAGAAGAAGAATTGAAGAGAATGGAAGAAGAAGATCGTAAGAAGAAGAATGGAAGAAGAATGGAAGAAGAAGATCGTAAGAAGAAGAATGGAAGAAGAAGAATGAAAGAAGAAGATCGGAAGAAGAAGAATGAAAGAAGAAGATCTAAAGCAGAAGAAGAATGAAAGAAGAAGATCTGAAGAAGAAGAATGGAAGAGGAGGATGGCAAGAAGAAGAACGGAAGAAGAAGAACGGAAGAAGAAGGATGGAAGAAGAAGATTGGAAGAAGAAAAAGGGAAGAAGAAGATCGGAAGTGGAAGAATGGAACAAGTAGATCGGAAGAAGAAGAACGGAAGCAGAAGATCGGAAGAAGTAGATCGGAAGAAGCAGATCAAAAGAAGCAGAATGGGAGAAGAAGATTGGAACAAGAAGAATGGAAGAAGAAGATCGGAAGAAGAAGATCTGAAGAAGAACAAGGAAGAAGAAGATCGGAAGAAGAAGAATGGAAGAATAAGATCAGAAGAAGAAGAATGGAAGAAGAAGATGTAAAGAAGAAGAATGGAAGAAGAAGATGTAAAGAAGAAGAATGGAAGAAGAAGATCGGAAGAAGAAGAATGGAAGAAGAAGATCGGAAGAAGTAGAATGGAAGAAGAAGATCGGAAGAAGAAGAATGGAAGAAGAAGATGTAAAGAAGAAGAATGGAAGAAGAAGATCGGAAGAAGAACAATGGAAGAAGAAGATCGGAAGAAGTAGAATGGAAGAAGAAGATCGGAAGAAGAAGAATGGAAGAAGAAGAATGGAAGAAGAAGATCGGAAGAAGAAGATAGGAAGAAGAAGATCGGAAGAAAAAGGATAGAATAAGAAGATCAGAAGAAGAAGCAGAATGGAAGAAAAAGAATGGAAGAAGAAGATCCGAAGAAGAAGAATGGAAGAAGAAGATCGGAAGAAGAAGAATGGAAAAAGAAGATCGGAAGAGGAAGAATAGAAGAAGAAGAATTGAAGAAGAAGATGTAAAGAAGAAGAATGGAAGAAGAAGATCGGAAGAAGAAGAATGGAAGAAGAAGATCGGAAGAAGAAGAATGGAAGAAGAAGATCGCAAGAAGAAGAATGGAAGAAGAAGAATGGAAGAAGAAGATCGGAAGAAGAAGATAGGAAGAAGAAGATCGGAAGAACAAGAATAGAATAAGAAGATCAGAAGAACAAGAATGACAGAAGAATGGGAGAAGAAGAATTGAAAAAGAAGAATGGAAGAAGAAGATCGGAAGACGAAGAATGGAAGAAGAAGAATGGAAGAAGAAGATGTAAAGAAGAAGAATGGAAGAAGAAGATCGGAAGAAGAAGAACGGAAGAAGAAGATCAGAACAAGAAGAATGGAAGAAGAAGATCAGAATATCAAGAATGGAAGAAGAAGATCGGAACAAGAAGAATGGAAGAAGAAGATCGGAACAAGAAGAATGGAAGAAGAAGATCGGAAGAGGAAGAATGGAAGAAGAAGATCGGAAGAGGAAGAATGGAAGAAGAAGATCGGAACAAGAAGAATGGAAGAAGAAGATCGGAACAAGAAGAATGGAAGAAGAAGATCGGAACAAGAAGAATGGAAGGAGATGATCGGAACAAGAATATCGGAAGAAGAAGATCGGAAGAAGAAGATTGGAAGAAGAGGATCGGAGGAAGAAGAAGGGAAGAAGAAGATCAGAAGAAGAAGAATGGAAGAAGAAGATCAGAAGAAGAAGAATGGAAGAAGAAGATCGGAAGAAGAAGAATGGATGAAGAAGAATGGAAGAAGAAGATCGGAAGAGTATGATCAGAAGAAGAAGAATGGAAGCAGAAGATCGGAAGAAGAAGAACGGCAGAAGAAGATCAGAACAAGAAGAATGGAAGAAGAAGATCAGAACAAGAAGAATGGAAGAAGAAGATCGGAACAAGAAGAATGGAAGGAGAAGATCGGAAAAAGAAGAATGGAAGAAGAAGATCGGAAGAGGAAGAATGGAAGAAGAGGATCTGAGGAGGAAGAATGGAAGAAGAAGATCGGAACAAGAAGAATGGAAGAAGAAGATCGGAACAAGAAGAATGGAAGAAGAAGATCGTAAGAAGAAGAATGGAAGAAGAAGATCAGAAGAAGAAGAATGGAAGAAGAAAATCGGAAGAAGAAGAATGGAAGAACAACATCGGAAGAAGAATAATGGAAGATGAAGATCAAAAGAAGAAGAATGGAAGAAGAAGATCGGAAGTGGATGAATGGAAGAAGAAGAATGGAAGAAGAAGATGGGAGGAAGCAGAATGGAAGAAGAAGATCGGAACAAGAAGAATGGAAGAAGAAGAATGGACGAAGAATATCGGAACAGGAGAATGGAAGAAGAAGAATGGAAGAAGAAGATGGGAAGAAGATGAATGGAAGAAGAACATCGGAAGAAGAAGAATGGAACACGAAGATCGGAGGAAGAAGAATGGGAGAAAAAGATCGGAACAACAAGAATGGAAGAAGAAGATCAGTAGAAGAAGAATGGAAGAAGAAGATCAATAGAAGAAGAATGGAAGAAGAAGATCAGTAGAAGAAGAATGGAACAATAAGATCGGAAGAGGAAGAATCTAAGAAGAAGAATGGAAGAAGAACATCAGAAGAAGAAGAATGGAAGAAGACGATCGGAAGAACAACATCGGATAAAGAAGATCGGAAGAAGAAGAATGGAAGAAGAAGGTCGGAAGAAGAAGAACGGAAGAAGAAGATCCGAAGAAGAAGAACGGAAGAAGAAGATCGGAAGTGGAAGAATGGAAGAAGAAGATCGGAAGAAGAAGAATGGAAGAATAAGATCGGAAGAAGAAGAATGGAAGAAGAAGATCGGAAGAAGAAGAATGGAAGAAGAACATCGGAAGAAGAAGAATGGAAGAAGAAGAATGGAGGAAGAAGAATAGAAGAAAAAGAATGGATGAAGAAGATCGGAAGAAGAACAACAGAAGAAGAAGATCAGAACAAGAAGAATGGAAGAAGAAGATCAGAACAAGAAGAATGGAGGAAGAAGATCGGAACAAGAAGAATGGAAGAAGAAGATCGGAAAAAGAAGTATGGAAGAAGAAGATCGGAAGTGGAAGAATGGAGGAAGAAGATCGAAAGAAGAAGAATGGAAGAAGAACATCGGAAGAAGAAGAATGGGAGAAGAAGAATGGAGGAAGAAGATCAGAAGAAGAAGAATGGATCAAGAAGATCGGAAGAAGAGGATCGCAAGAAGAAGAACGGAAGAAGAAGATCAGAACAAGAAGAATGGAAGAAGAAGATCAGAACAAGAAGAATGGAGGAAGAAGATCGGAACAAGAAAAATGGAAGAAGAAGATCGGAACAAGAAGAATGGAAGAAGAAGATCGGAAGTGGAAGAATGGAAGAAGAAGATCGGTAGAAGAAGAATGGAAGAAGAACATCGGAAGAAGAAGAATCGAAGAAGAAGAAGGGAGGAAGAAGATCAGAAGAAGAAGAATGGATGAAGAAGATCGGAAGAAGAAGAACGGAACAAGAAGATCAGAACAAGAACAATGGAAGAAGAAGATCAGAAGAAGAAGAATGGAGGAAGAAGATCGGAACAAGAAGAATAGAAGAAGAAGATCGGAACAAGAAGAATGGAAGAAGAAGATCGGAAGTGGAAGAATGGAAGAAGAAGATCGGAAGAAGAAGAATGGAAGAAGAAGATCGGAAGACGAAGAATGGCAGAAGAAGAACGGAAGAAGAAGAATGGAAGAAGAATATGGGACAAAGAAGATCGGAAGTTGAAGCATGGAAGAAGAAGATCAGAAGAATATGATCGGAACAAGAAGAATGCAAGAAGAAGATCGAAACAAGAAGAATGAAAGAAAAAGATCGGAACAAGAAGAATGGAAGAAGACGATCGGAACAAGAAAAATAGAAGATGAAGATCGGAAGAAGGAGAATGGAAGAAGAAGATCGGAAGAAGAAGAATGGAAGAAGAAGAAAGGAGGAAGAAGATCGCAAGAACAAGAATGGAAGAAGAAGATCGGAAGAAGAATAATGGATAAAGAACAATGGAAGAAGAATAATGGAAGAAGAAGATCGGAAGTGGAAGAACGGAAGAAGAAGATCGGAAGAAGAAGTATGGAAGAATAAGATCTGAAGAAGAGGAATGGAAGAAGAAGATCAGAACAAGATGAATGGAAGAAGAAGAATGGAAGTAGATTGGAAGAAGAAGAATGGAAGAAGAAGAAGGGAAGAAGAAGATCGGAAGAAGAAGAATGGAAGAAGAAGATCGGAAGTGGCAGAATGGAAGGAGAAGAAGGGAAGAAGAAGATCGGAAGAAGAAGAATGGAAGAAGAAGATCGGAAGTGGAAGAATGGAAGAAGAAGAAGGGAAGAAGAAGATCGCAAGAAGAAGAATGGAAGAAGAAGATCGGAAGAAGAAGACTGGAAGAAGAAGATCGGAAGAAGAAGAATGGAAGAAGAAGATCGGAAGTGGAAGAATGGAAGAAGAAGATCGGAAGAAGAAGAATGGAAGAAGAACATCGGAAGAAGAAGAATGGAAGGAGAAGATCGGAAGAAGAAGAATGGAAGAAGAAGATCGGAAGAAGAAGAATGGAAGAAGAACATAAGAAGAAGAAGAATGGAAGAAGAAGATTGGAAGAAGAAGAATGGAAGAGGAAGATCGTAAGAAGAAGAATGGAAGAAGAAGAATGGATGAAGAAGATCGGAAGAAGAAGAATGGAAGAAGAAGATCGGAAGAAGAAGAATGCAAGAAGAATATCGGAAGAAAAAAGAATGGAAGAAGAATATCGGAACAAGCATTGTAGTGACCAGTCCTCGGACGTCAGCTGGGTCCCACTGCATGGGCCAAAGCCACGTGGAATGAACCCCGCAGGTGGTATTGATGAGAGGGGTGATTAGTCATCAGCCTACAGAGAGGGGTGATTAGTCATCAGCCTACTGAGAGGGTGATTAGTCATCAGCCTACAGAGAAGGGTGATTAGTCATCAGCCTATAGAGAGGGTGATTAGCCCTCAACATGACGATCACCAGAAAGGGCTGATGTGTCTTCGTCACTCCGCAGGTTGAGGAGTCTTCGGCAACAGAGTGTGACGAGGTGACATCGGTCTTGGGTGATTTCAACAGTGTAACCAGAACAGCTAAGATTGGTTCCCAGAGTGGGCCAATGACCAGTAAAATACCCAAAGCCAGGGAGAGGCCTTAGTCACGAAGAGCCTATGCGGGTAGCAGGGAGAGCACAGTTAGGTGCAGAGTCCTGAGGGTCGAGTACTCATCAAAACTAGGGTTTCCCAGTAAAGGCTATATGCATGGCACGTGAACAGCAAGGGCACTCTCAGAACAGGTGGCCCCAGAGACTAGGTGCACAAGGAGGCATCCAGGTGGTCACCCTGTTAGAGTCTGCACTCCAGAGAAGGAAACCTTATGTGCTAGATTACCCTAAGACTGGGTGATAGCGGCGGAAGCGTATTCCAGTAAACCCTGAATATGGCTAGCAGCGCAGTGAACCCTAATTAGGGCTAGCGGCGCAGTAAACCCTAGACTATATAAGGGACAGTAAAATACTTCACAAAGGTACGCAGTTTCTAGACCTAAACACAGAGAGACTCAATACACTTGGTGTTACTTGCCCACTATTGACTAGAGCGTCGGAGTGCAAACGGCCTCTAGGGCGCCCCTTTCTCTTTTACACGTGCAGATTGTTTCAAGAGAACCAAGCACGTATCAACGTGAGGAAGGAGGCGTGTGAGTGTCGTGGAGTCAACTGACAAGCGAGTCAACCGGCAAGAACAAGCATAATGGATTAAGAAGAATGGAAGAAGAATGGAACCAGAAGATCGGAAAAAGCATAATGGCAGAACAAGAATGGAAGAAGAAGATCGGAACAAGCATAATGGTAGAAGAAGAATGGAAGAAGAATGGAAGAAAAAGATCGGAAGAAGATGAATGGAAGAAGAAGATCGGAAGAAGAAGAATGGAAGAAGAAGATCGGAAGAAGAAGAATGCAAGAAGAATATCGGAACAAGAAGAATGGAAGAAGAAGATCGGAACAAGCATAATGGCAGAAGAAGAATGGAGAAGAATGGAAGAAAAAGATCGGAAGAAGAAGAATGTAAGAAGAAGATCGGAAGAAGAAGAATGGAAGAAGAAGATCAGAAGAAGAAGAATGCAAGAAGAATATCGGAACAAGAAGAATGGAAGAAGAAGATTGGAACAAGCATAATGGCAGAAGAAGAATGGAAGAAGAATGGAAGCAGAAGATCGAAAAAAGCATAATGGCAGAAGAAGAATGGAAGAAGAAGATCGGAAGAAGAAGATCAGAAGAAGAAGAACGGAAGAAGAAGATCAGAACAAGAAGAATGGAGGAAGAGGATCGAACAACAAGAATGGAAGAAGAAGATCGGAATAAGAAGAATGGAAGAAGAAGATGGGAAGAAGAAGAATGGAAGAAGAAGATGGGAAGAAGAAGAATGGAAGAAGAAGATGGGAAGAAGAAGAATGGAAGAAGAAGATCGGAAGAAGAAGATCGGAAGAAGAAGAATGGAAGAAGAGGATCGGAACAAGAAGAATGGAAGAAGAAGAATGGAAGAAGAGGAATGGAAGAAGAAGATTGGAAGAAGAAGTATGGATGAAGAAGATCGGAAGAAGAAGAATGGAACACGAAGATCAGAAGAAGAAGAATGGAGGAAGAAGATCGGAACAAGAAGAATGGAAGAAGAACATCGGAAGAAGAAGAATGAAAGAAGAACATCGGAAGAAGAAGAATGGAAGAAGAAGATCGGAAGAAGAAGAATGGCAGAAGAACATCGGAAAGAAGAAGAATGGACGAAGAAGATCGGAAGTGGAAGAATGGAGGAAGAAGATCGGAAGTGGATGATCCGAACAAGAAGAATGCAAGAAGAAGATCGAAAGAAGAAGAATGGAAGAAGAAGATCGGAACAAGAAGAATGGAAGAAGAAGATCGGAAGTCGAAGAATGGAAGAAGAAGATAAGAAGAAGATGATCGGAACAAGAAGACTGGAAGAAGAAGAATGGAAGAAGAAAATGGGAAGAAGAAGAATGGAAGAAGAAGATCAGAAGTGGAAAAATGGAAGAAAAAGAATGGAAGAGATCGGAAAAACAAGTATGGAAGCAGAATATCAGAAGAAGAAGAATATCAGAAGAAGATCGGAAGAAGAAGATCCGAACAAGAAGAATGGAAGAAGAAGATCAGAACAAGAAGAATGGAGGAAGAAGATCGGAACAAGAAGAATGGAAGAAGAAGATCGGAAGAAAAAGAATGGAAGAAGAATATCGGAAGAAGAAGAATGGATGAAGAAGAATGGAAGAAGAAGATCATAAGAAGAAGAATGGAGAAGAAGGTCGGAAAAAGAAGAATGGAAGAAGTAAATCGGAAGAAGAAGAATGTAAGAAGAATGGAACAAGAAGATCGGAACAAGAAGAATGGAAGAAGAAGATCGGAAGAAGAAGATTGGAAGAAGAAGAATGGAAGAAGAAGATGGGAACAAGAAGAATGGAAGTAGAAGATCGGAAGAAGAAGATCAGAAGAAGAAGAACGGAAGAAGAAGATCAAAACAAGAAGAATGGAGGAAGAGGATCGGAACAAGAAGAACGGCAGAACAAGATCGGAAGAAAAAGAAAGGAAGAATAAGATGAAAAGAAGAAGAATGGAAGAAGAAGATCGGAAGAAGAAGAAAGGAAGAAGAAGATCAAAAGAAGAACAATGGAAGAAGATGATCGGAAGAAGAAGAAAGGAAGAAGAAGATCAAAAGAAGAAGAATGGAAAAAGAAGATCGGAAGAAGAAGAATGGAAGAAGAAGATCGGAAGAAGAAGAATGGAAGAAGAAGATTGGAAGAAGACGAATGGAAGAAGAAGATCGGAAGTGGAAGAATGGAAGAAGAAGATTGGAACACGAAGAATGGAAGAAGAAGATTGGAAGAAGAAGAATCGAAGAAGAAGATCGGAACAAGAAGAATGGAAGAAGATGATCGGAACAAGAAGAATGGAAGAAGAAGATTGGAAGAAGAAGAATGGAAAAAGAAGATCGGAAGAAGAAGATCAGCAGAAGAAGAACGGAAGAAGAAGATCAGATCAAGAATAATGGAGGAAGAGGATCGGAACAACAAGAATGGAAGAAGAAGATCGGAATAAGATAAATGGAAGAAGAAGATGGGAAGAGGAAGAATGGAAGAAGAAGATCGGAAGAGGAAGAAACGAAGAAGAAGATCAAAAGAAGAAGAATGGAAGAAGAAGATCGGAAAAAGAAGAATGGAAGAAGAAGATCGGAAGAAGAAGAATGGAAGAAGAAGATCGGAGGAAGAAGAATGGAAGAAGAAGATCGGAAGGAGATGAGTGGAAGAAGAAGATCGGAAGTGGAAGAATTGAAGAAGAAGAAGGGAAGATGAAGATCGGAAGAAAAAGAATGGAAAGAGAATATCGGAAGAAGAATGGAAGAAGAAGATCAGAAGAAGAAGAACGGAAGAAGAAGATCAAAACAAGAAGAATGGAGGAAGAGGATCGGAACAAGAAGAACGGCAGAACAAGATCGGAAGAAAAAGAAAGGAAGAATAAGATGAAAAGAAGAAGAATGGAAGAAGAAGATCGGAAGAAGAAGAAAGGAAGAAGAAGATCAAAAGAAGAACAATGGAAGAAGATGATCGGAAGAAGAAGAAAGGAAGAAGAAGATCAAAAGAAGAAGAATGGAAAAAGAAGATCGGAAGAAGAAGAATGGAAGAAGAAGATCGGAAGAAGAAGAATGGAAGAAAAAGAATGGAAGAAGAAGAATGGAAGAAGAAGATCGGAAGAGGAAGAATGGAAGACGAAGATCGGAAGAAAAAGAATGGAAGAAGAAGATCGGAACAAGAAGAATGGAACACGACGGATGGAAGAAGAAGATCAGAAGAAGAAGAATGAAAGAAGAAGATCGGAAGAAGAAGAATGGAAGAAGAGGAAGGGAAGAAGAAGATCGGAAAAAGAAGAATGGAAGAAGAAGAACGGAACAAGAAGATCAGAGCAAGAAGAATGGAGAAAGAAGATCAGAACAACAAGAATGGAAGAAGAAGATTGGAAGAAGAAGAATGGAAGAAGAAGATCGGAGGAAGAAGAATGGAAGAAGAAGATCGGAAGAAGAAGAATGGAAGAAGAAGATCAGAAGAAGAAGATCGGAAGAGGATTATCAGAAGAAGAAGAATGGAAGAAGAAGATCGTAAGAAGAAGAACGGAAGAAGAAGAATGGAAGAAGAATGGAAGAAGAATATCAAAATAAGAAGAATGGAGGAAGAAGATCGGAAGAAGAAGAATGGAAGAAGAAGATCGGAAGAAGAAGAATGGAAGAAGAAGATCAGAAGAAGAAGAATGGAAGAAGAATATCGGAACAAGAAGAATGGAAGAAGAATATCGGAACAAGAAGAATGGAAGAAGAAGATCGAAACAAGCATAATGGCAGAAGAAGAATGGAAGAAGAATTGAAGAAAAAGATCGGAAGAAGATGAATGGAAGAAGAAGATCGGAAGAAGAAGAATGGAAGAAGAAGATCAGAAGAAGAAGAATGGAAGAAGAAGATCGGAGGAAGAAGAATGGAAGAAGAAGATCGGAAGAAGAAGAATGGAAGAAGAAGATCAAAAGAAGAAGATCGGAAGAGGATGATCAGAAGAAGAAGAATGGAAGAATAAGATCGGAAGAAAAAGAACGGAAGAAGAAAATTAAAACAAGAAGAATGGAAGAAGAAGATCAAAACAAGAAGAATGAAGGAAGAAGATCGGAAGAAGAAGAATGGAAGAAGAATATCGGAAGAAGAAGATCGGAAGAAGAAGATTGGAAGAAGTGGATCGGAGGAAGAAGAAGGGAAGAAGAACATCAGAAGAAGAAGAAGAATGGAAGAAGAAGATCAGAAGAAGAAGAATATATGAAGAAGATCGGAAGAAGAAGATCGGAAGAAGAAGAACGGACCAAGAAGATTAGAACAAGAAGAATGGAAGAAGAAGATCAGAACAAGAAGAATTGAGGAAGAAGATCGGAACAAGAAGAATGGAAGAAGAAGATCGGAAGAAGAACAATGCAAGAACAAGATCGGAAGAAGAAGAATGGAAGAAGAAAATCGGAAGAAGAAGAATGGAAGAAGAAGATCGGAAGAAGAAGAATGGCAGAAGAACATCGGAAGAAGAAAAATGGAAGAAGAAGATCGTAAGAAAAAAAATGGAAGAAGAAGATCGGAAGAAGAAGAATCGAAGAAGCAGATCGGAAGAAGAAGAATAGAAGAAGAAGAATTGAAGAAGAAGAATGGAAGAAGAAGAATTGAAGAAGAAGATCGGAAGAAGAAGAATGGAAGAAGAACATCGGAAGAAGAAGAATGGAAGAAGAACATCGGAAGAGGAAAATCGGAAGAAGAAGAATGGAAGTAGAACATCGGGAGAAGAAGAATGGAAGAAGAAGATCGGAAGAAGAAGAATGGAAGAAGAAGATCGTAAGAAGAAGAATGGAAGAAGAAGATCGGAAGAAGAAGAATGGAAGAAGCAGATCAGAAGAAGAAGAATAGAAAAAGAAGATCGGAAGAAGAAGAATGGAAGAAGAAGATCGTAAGAAGAATAATGGAAGAAGAAGATCAGAAGAAGAAGAATGGAAGAAGAAAATCGGAAGAAGAAGAATGGAAGAAGAACATCGGAAGAAGAAGAATGGAAGAAGACGATCAGAAGAAGAAGAATGGAAGAAGAACATCGGAAGAAGAAGAATTAAAGAAGAAGATCGGAAGAAGAAGAATGGAAGAAGAAGATCGGAAGAAGAAGAATGAAAGAAGAAGATCGTAAGAAGAAGAATGGAAGAAAAAGATCGTAAGAAGAAGAATCGAAGAAGAAGATCGTAAGAAGAAGAATCGAAGAAGAAGAATGGATCAAGAAGATCAGAAGAAGAAGAATGGAAGAAGAACATCGGAACAAGAAGAATGGAAGAAGAACATCGGAAGAAGAAGATTGGAAGAAGAATATCGGAACAAGAAGAATGGAAGAACAAGATCAGAACAAGCATAATGGTAGAAGAAGAAGGGAAGAAGAGTGGAAGAAGAACATCGGAAAAAGCATAATGGCAGAGGAAGAATGGAAGAAGAAGATTGGAAGAAGAAGAATGGAAGAAGAAGATCGGAAGTGAAAGAATGGAAGAAGAAGAATTGAACAAGAAGATCGGAAGAAGAAGTATGGAAGAAGAAGATCAGAAGAAGAAAAATGGAAGAAGAAGATCAGAAGAAGAAGAATGGAAGAAGAAGATAAGAAGAAGAACAAGATCGGAAGAAGAAGAATGGCAGAAGAAGATCAGAACAAGAAGAAGGGAAGAAGAAGATCAGAACAAGAAGAATGGAGGAAGAAGATCGGAACAAGAAGAATGGAAGAAGAAGATCGGAAGAAAAAGAATGGAAGAAAAATATCGGAAGAAGAAGAATGGAAGAAGAAGATCGGAAGAAGAAGAATGGAAGAAGAAGATCGGAAGAGGAAGAATGGAAGAAGAAAAGGGGAAGAAGAGGTTTGGAAGAAGAAGAATGGAAGAAGAAGATCGGAAGAAGAAGAATGGAAGAAGAACATCGGAAGAAGAAGAATGGAAGAAGAACATCGGAAGAAGAAGAATGGAAGAAGAACATTGGAAGAAGAAGAATGGAAGAAGAAGATCAGAAGAAGAGGAATGGAAGAAGAACATCAGAAGAAGAAGAATGGAAGAAGAAGAATGGAAGAAGAAGATTGGAAGAAAAAGAATGGAAGAGGAAGATCGTAAGAAGAAGAATGGAAGATGAAGAATGGATGAAGAAAATCGCAAGAAGAAGAATGGAAGAAGAAGATCGGAAGAAGAAGAATGGAAGAAGAAGATCGAAACAAGAAAAATGGAAGAAGAAGATCGGAACAAGATGAATGGCAGAAGAACATCGGAAGAAGAAGAATGGACGACGAAGATCGGAAGTGGAAGAATTGAAGAAGAAGATCAGAAGAAGATGATCGGAACAAGAAGAATGGAAGAAGAGGATCGGAGGAAGAAGAAGGGAAGAAGAAGATCAGAAGAAGAAGAATGGAAGAAGAAGATCAGAAGAAGAAGAATGGATGAAGAAGATCGGAAGAAGAAGATCGGAAGAAGAAGAACGGACGAAGAAGATCAGAACAAGAAGAATGGAGGAAGAAGATCGGAACAAGAAGAATGGAAGAAGAAGATCGGAAGAAGAACAATGCAAGAACAAGATCGGAAGAAGAAGAATGGAAGAAGAAAATCGGAAGAAGAAGTGATAGGATTCCTATGAGCTCTTCTTTGGATTTTGGAGTTCCTTGGTGATGATGGATGCGGAAGCTTATGGAGGAGGTGAGCAAGACCTTCCTAGGAAGCATGGGTGCCTTGAAGGTGCATGAAGAGTGAGGAAATGGGGAGGTTTGGCCAGCCCCTTTGGTAGTGATGAATTGAAGACTAAAACCTAAGTGTTAGGCAAGGAGTAGTGTATGGCACAATTTGGGCAGCATAACAATACTCTATTTAATCTTGAAAATACAAGGTGTAGGCTCCTCCTTTTATAGGCTAAGGAGGACCATAATGCAACCCTAATGCTAGCCAAATGAAATGTAAATGTGAAGCACATGGGCCACATGGAAAGTGTGAGCACATGGGGAGGGGTGTGTCTAGTTTGTAAGTTCACCCCCTCCATGGGCTTTCTAGAATAGTGGGAAGGTTAATGTAACATCCCGCCAAAATAAAACTAGACATACATGTATAATGAAAATAAAGGTACACAATTAATATTGAAGAGTACATGGTAATATATATATATATATAAGTAATGAACTTACTCCTCTCATGGAGTTTAATACATAACCAGTCAAAATGCTTACAAATTTAATGAAATTCAATCAAAACTACAAGACCGGCGATCTCCATACATGAACCGGCGATCTGGTAACAGAAGGCCCCAAAACAGGCGATCTGATACAGGACATAAAACCGGCGATCACCACCAAGAGATAAAAAACGGCGATCTCTTGTAACATCCCTCCAATATACATTTCGCATTTTTGCATTTTCGTAATATGAAATAATGGTAAAACGAATATATTGAAATAAACATAATTGTATATATATATACAAGGAGTTCTCCTCGCAGGGAGTTTAGTACAAAACTTAAACATAAAGAAAACAGCAAAAATACAAAACTACCGATCTCCTAACAGAAAACGGAGATCGCCTATCAGAAAATAGTAAAAGGGGGCGATCGCCCAACAAGAACAGAAAAACCGGCGACCACATACGGCGATCACTCACAGGGGAAATCCACTTCCTGTAACATCATCTGCTCCCGTGTAAAGTTACACGATCATCACAGGTTTAAGAAAAACAGCCACAGAAACAAAATACAGGGTAAGCTATATATTTAAGAAAACATTTGAATCAAGAGCATACATAAGAACTTCACAACATCCACGAACCATAACAGTATCAGCCATTACATTTCCATATTCCACAAGACTATCAGAAATCCCATATTTCACAAATCAATCCAAGAGTATTCCAATTCACATCAGAAATCAAGTGTCTATTAATTCAATTTCTCATTTCTCACGTCAGACTTTCCACTGACTCATCACACCAGACACTTGACCACTATTCCGGAGACTCGTGCGTTGATTAGACCCAGAGATTCGCACCTGTCATACCAAAGGCTGGAAAGTGACCTCAGCCATGCGCATCACACTATCTCAATATTCTCATTATCACGGTATGACCAGGGTTAATCCATACAACAGGTGGAGCTCGTTCTTTTTCACACGAGACACCCATACGTATGAACCTCCATCGACTCTCCACAACTGAGTAACTTCCTCTATGTGATTTCATTACCTCAGTAGAGTCTGGATGTCTCATTATAGGATCACCGATCAATACACCTATTACACGACCTTACACGGTATTTTCTTTCCTGAAAATACTATGCCTCGATCCACAATCACAACATTCAACATATCACATAACACTTCAATGAAACAATTTCAATCACAGCAAATCTCATACCAAGGTTCAAATTTTCGAAAACCACATTTAAAATTTCAAACACTTTTGAAACAGCATAAAACAGGGGATATTTCTATGACAGATGAAAAACCGGCGATTACAAACAAAACTGGGTTTAAAGCAAGAACAGTTTGAACACCCTGCGATCACGTTGCCGCCAACATCAAAATCATCACGCATACAGTTTTTCATTAGAAGTAAGGCTAGCTTTCCTTACAACATCAAAAACACCTTGAAATCGAAGTAAAACCGGCGACCATGTCGCCCTACCATTTCAAACATTAAATATCCAGTTATCGTTGGAAAAAGATTAGCTTCCCTTACCTGGATCAGCGTGAAATCTCACTTTAAACTCTAAACCGCCGAACGTAAAGGATGCCTGAACTCTGCCTAAGCGTTCTAATTGGTAAAACTTGCAGAGACCCTTCTCAAATGCTCTTTGGCAATCGCTGGTAATTTAACTGGTGTCTGGAATTTCTGAGTTGCAGTGCAAAGGAGAGAAAAGAGAAAGCTGAAGGTGAACTCACTCTGTCACCTTTCATACTCTCACTGCGTTTTTATACTCACTAAGAGGCGGTGTAGTCTGACACTAGGAACATAGGCCTGCCATGTAGCCATCATTACCTATTCTCTAACTAACCCTCCTGGGTGGGTTTTCCTTCCTCAAATTCAGTGCAACCTGACAGTATGGCCACGTGGCGTCTCTGCGCACATGGAGCTACTGCTCCTGCAGGATTTTCATTGCCTACATGTTGCACATGCAGCACGTTCATCCTGGAAACCAGGGCCCCACCACGTTACGTTCCTCTCCAAAGACTTGATGACTTCAGTAGCTTCACATTTCCCTGAGCAGAGCAGTACCACTCCTCGTGTGCCCATGCATGCAACAATAAGAAGATTTCTTATGCTCAAGCATAGAGTTTCGCCTGCTCAGCGTGTCTAAGGCTTAACCCACACCTTGATGCACGTGGTTTTTGGGAACCCACTATGGTTGATCCAACATCTTGACTACACACTAAGTGTAGTTTTCGGCGATCATGTGTACTCTAGGCGACAGGCGACTAGGTACACTACAGGCGATTGGCGTTCAGGTGCAATCAAGGCGACAGGCGATCATGTGCCAGAGAAGTCGGAGATCGCCTACTCTTTCAATTACGGCGATCATGTTCCAGGCGATCTCATAGTCTTCTAACTACACTTTCCTTTTCTTTTATTTTAAATAAAACATACTTAGAATTTACTTAAAATATATCACTTTTATTCCAATAAGATTTTCTAGGTCCTTACAATCTCCCTAACAACAAAAATTTTCGTCCTCGAAAATGGAATTACAAGAAAAAGAGATGGGGATAGTCGTTTCTCATGTCCTCTTCCAACTCCCAAGTCGAATCACTGGATCTCTCATCCCACACCACCTTAACCATATGGATGGTCTTATTCCTGAGCTGTTTGCTTTGGTGATCGTCTATCCTGACTGGTCTTGCTTCAAAAGATAAGTCGTCCCTGATCTGCACGTCGTCCACCTCCAACACGTGACAAGGGTCGGCGAGATATTTCCTTAACTGTGATACGTGGAAGACATTATGCAGGTTTGCCAAATGTGGAGGTAGGGCGATCTCATAGGCTACTGGGCCAATTTTCCTCAAGATCTGGTAAGGTCCAACAAACTTAGGAGACAGCTTCTTTGGTCTGATAGCTCGTCCTACACCCTTGGTTGGGGTCACTCTCAAAAATACATGTTCTCCAGCAGCAAACTCCAAAGGTCTTCTCCTCTGATCTGCATAGGACTTCTGCCTACTCTGAGAAGCTTTCATTCTGCTTTGTATCTGTTTCACCTTCTCGGTCGTCTGCTGAATCAATTCTGGCCCAACCAAGATTGCATCGCCCTCCTGATACCAACATAAGGGAGTCCTGCACTTTCTCCCGTACAGGGCTTCATAAGGTGCCATCCCAATGCTGGCGTGGTGACTGTTATTATACGTAAACTCCACCAGTGGCAACACCTCGTCCCAACTCCCCAATTGATCCAAGACGCACGCCCTCAGCAGATCTTCCAAGGATTGGATCGTTCTCTCTGACTGACCGTCTGTTTGGGGATGATATGCAGAGCTCATCCTCAACTTAGTTCCCAAGCACTCTTGCAAGGTCTGCCAAAACCGTGAAGTGAACCTGGGATCTCTATCTGAAACGATGCTGGAAGGCACTCCATGCAATCTTACTATTTCTTGGATGTATAACTGTGCCAGCTTGGCCATAGGCATCTTCATATTCACTTGAAGGAAGTGGGCACTCTTTGTCAGCCTATCAATGATGACCCAGATTGCATCATGACCCTTCACCGATCTGGGTAAATGGGTGACAAAATCCATGGCAATGCTGTCCCATTTCCACTCAGGGATATCCAGTTGCTGCAACAGCCCGCCAGGTCTTTGATGATCTACCTTCGCCTTCTGACACGTCAAGCAGGTTGCAACATACTGGGCGATGTCCCTCTTCATGCCTGACCACCAAAATGACTCCTTCAAGTCATGGTACATCTTGTTCATACCTGGGTGTAGGTTAAGGCGACTCTTATGACCTTCCTCTAGGATCATCTTCTTCAACTCTTCATTTGCAGGTATGCAAATTCTGCCATTAAATCTCAAGATCCCATCATCGCCCATTACAAAGTCTCTCGCCTGATCTGTCCCTAGTGACTCCATAGTATGCTTCAGACTAGGGTCCTCCAACTGCTTATCCTTTAACATCCCAAGGAAGTCATTAGTTATAGCCAGCTTACTACAACTAATGTGATTTACGTGAAATTCCACTCCAAAGTTTAAGTCTCTGAACTGCTCGATCAGTTTCTGCTCTTTTATCATCATGGTGGCTACTTGCATTGATTTTCTACTCAAAGCGTCTGCCACTACGTTGGCCTTCCCTGGGTGATACATGAGTTGAAAATCGTAGTCCTTAAGGAACTCCATCCACCTTCTTTGCCTCATGTTCAGTTCCTTCTGATCGAACAGGTATTTCAGGCTCTTATGGTCGCTGAACACCTGGAACCGAGCTCCATATAAGTAGTGCCTCCAGATCTTTAGGGCGAAGACCACTGCCGCCAACTCCAAATCATGCGTAGGGTAGTTCCTCTCATGGACCTTGAGTTGCCTTGAAGCATAGGCGACTGCCCTTTTCTCTTGCATTAAAACGCATCCCAGTCCCTGATGTGAGGCATCACAGTAGACGTCAAAAGGTCTTCCTACCTCGGGGATCACCAGCACTGGGGCACTGGTCAATCTCTCCTTTAGTTCCCTGAAGCTGAGCTCACATCGGTCGGTCCAAGCAAAAGGTTGGTCCTTACGGGTCAGCTGTGTTAACGGAGCCACCACCTTGGAAAAGTCCTCAATAAATCTCCGATAGTAACCCGCCAAACCCACAAAGCTCCTTATCTCAGTGACTGTCTTGGGACGTTCCCACTGCAGCACTGTCTCTACTTTGGCTGGGTCTACCGAGATCCCCTGGGCAGATATCACGTGTCCTAGAAAGTTGACTTCCTTCAGCCAGAACTCACACTTGGAGAACTTGGCATAGAGTTGCTTCTCCCTCAGAACCTCCAACACCGCCCTCAGATGTCCTTCATGTTCTTCCTCGGTCTTTGAATAGACAAGTATGTCATCTATGAAGACTACCACAAACTTATCCAAGAAAGGGCGGAAAATCCTATTCATATAATCCATGAACAGAGCTGGGGCATTGGTCACTCCAAACGGCATCACCACGTACTCATAGTGCCCATACCGGGACCTAAAGGCTGTTTTCTGGACATCGTCGGCCTTTACCAAAATTTGATGGTACCCCGATCTCAGATCAATCTTTGAGAACACCGAGGCCCCATTTACTTGATCCATTAAGTCATCAATTCTGGGTAGAGGGTACTTGTTCTTGATGGTCAACTTGTTTAACTGCCTGTAATCTATACACAGCCGAGACCCTCCATCCTTTTTCTTAACTAGGAGTACTGGAGCCCCCCATGGAGATACACTGGGTCTGATGAATTGTTTTTCCAGCAACTCTTCCACTTGCTTCTTTAATTCCACCAACTCGGCTGGTGCCATCCTGTAGGGCGCCATAGACACTGGTCCAGCCCCAGGTACCAAATCAATAGAGAATTCTACCTCTCTCTTAGGAGGTAACCCAGGTACCTCTTCTGGGAACACATCCATGAAGTCTTTCACCACAGGTATCCTGCTCACGTCCCCTTCGTTCTTCACTTCCAACCGAGCTAGCATCACGAAGCACCTCGCCCCTTCTTCCATCTCCAACCGCCTTTGCCCAGCAGATACTACATCCTGCTCTTGGAGATCGGGCAACACCACTTTCTGCCTACCGCAATCTATGAGAACGTGATTGGCAGAGAGCCAATCCATTCCCAGGATAACATCCAGGTCCTGAAGAGGCAGGCAGATCAAGTTCACCTTGAATCTGCGTCCCTCTACTATTACTGGACATTCAGGGCAAACTGTAGAGGTCATAACCTGTCCTGATGCAGGTGTGGAGACCAACAGTTCAAAAGGCAGCTCCTTCACTAGGAGGCCCAACTCGGCTATACACCGACTTGACACAAAAGAGTGTGTCGCTCCAGAATCAAACAACGCTTCTACACTTCTACCAGATATAAAACAGACACCTTGCACGAGGTTACCTGATTGAGACGCCTCTGCTCCTGACATGGCAAACACCCTCCCTGCTGCCTGGGGTCTGCTGCCTTCATTTCTCAACTGCTGAGAACTACCAGGTTGAGTCGTCCCACTCCGGTTAGGGCATTCTCTAGCAACGTGCCCTGTCCTTTGGCATACGAAACACCTTCTCTCCAAATTCTTCTTGGGGCACACATTTGGCATGTGTGGTCCACCACAGAGGGAACATTTTAGTTTCCAGGGTTGCTGCTGTTGAAACTGGGGTGGCCCTGTCCCCGCCCGATGTAGTGGAGGTCTCGCATATGGCCTGCCTTGGGAATGCTGCACCTTAGCCCGCCCACTGAAAGAACCCCCTGGGTGTGACCTGATCACCCGGGGATCACCCTTTTCCAGGGTCTCCACCATCTTCGCCTTTTCTACCAAGGCGTGAAATTCTCTGATGCACATTGGGGCTATCGTCCTCTTCAGCCCGTGCTTCAGCCCTTCCTCAAACTTCCTGCACCTCCAAGCTTCGGAGGTCGCCTGAGTGTAGAATCGCGCGAGGTACTCAAACCTGGCAGCATAGGCGTTCACCGTCATCACCCCCTGCTCCAACTTTAAAAACTCCGCTTCCCGCGCAAACTTTGCGCTGTCAGGGAAGTATTTCTCCAAGAACCTTACCCTAAAGCTCTCCCAGTCTAACACCTCTTCTCTGGCCTCCATCATTTGCTGAGCTCCCATCCACCAGAACTCTGCTTCTCCAGACAGCAGATAGGTGGCAAACAACAACTTCTTCTCTTCAGGGCAGGAGGTCGCCCTAAAGATTTTCTCCATTTCTCTGACCCACTGATCTGCTTGATCAGGGGTAGCATTCCCACAGAACTTGGGTGGGTTGTGCCTCATAAACTCAGCCAGTCCCATCCGCTCCTGAGGCTGACCGACAGGCGAATTCGTATCAGCCGACCGAGTAGTCTCCCAATGCTGCATGGTAGCTTGATGGTTCTGCGCCATCGCCGCATTCTGCTGCTGGATGGCACCTGCCATCATCTCAATGGCCCTGGCGATCTGGCCCATCTCAGAAGAAGGTTGGGAAGGGGTAGAAGGTCTACGAGTCATCTTCTTCGTTCTAAGATTCTGAAACCACTAGTTTCTATATTCCCTACAACTACAAGAATGAAATCGATAAGGAAATCAATTCATTCAAGGGGGATAACATCACGACCTTACAAGGTCAGCTTCTCAAATTCCTTAGGAATTTGAGTCCATCTACAGAACCATAAAGCTTATAACCTCAAGCAAAACACCAGAACAGCTACTGGTGTGCAACAATCAATCCACACAGCCACTCACAATCAATTACAAGAACACTCAATAACATGAAATAGATTACACCAGAAGTCAAAGTATGCTAAACATTAAACCTCTGGAATTTAGATTGAGAATCACCCCGATCCGGTCATGAGTGTGCACCCTCACCACCTTATCAAGACCCTCTCATTCTAAATACTAAGATCTTCAGTTAGGCATACATTCACTACCGCACACACAAAAAGTTCAATACAAAAACGTTTGAAAACCTTTCACAATAGTTGTCACTTAAAACTCAAATAAGTTTTCATGAGCAGAAGAAAACACAATGGATCCACAGCCCTCAGGTCATCCAAAGGACGAACTGCTCTGATACCATTAATGTAACATCCCGCCAAAATAAAACTAGACATACATGTATAATGAAAATAAAGGTACACAATTAATATTGAAGAGTACATGGTAATATATATATATATATATATAAGTAATGAACTTACTCCTCTCATGGAGTTTAATACATAACCAGTCAAAATGCTTACAAATTTAATGAAATTCAATCAAAACTACAAGACCGGCGATCTCCATACATGAACCGGCGATCTGGTAACAGAAGGCCCCAAAACAGGCGATCTGATACAGGACATAAAACCGGCGATCACCACCAAGAGATAAAAAACGGCGATCTCTTGTAACATCCCTCCAATATACATTTCGCATTTTTGCATTTTCGTAATATGAAATAATGGTAAAACGAATATATTGAAATAAACATAATTGTATATATATATACAAGGAGTTCTCCTCGCAGGGAGTTTAGTACAAAACTTAAACATAAAGAAAACAGCAAAAATACAAAACTACCGATCTCCTAACAGAAAACGGAGATCGCCTATCAGAAAATAGTAAAAGGGGGCGATCGCCCAACAAGAACAGAAAAACCGGCGACCACATACGGCGATCACTCACAGGGGAAATCCACTTCCTGTAACATCATCTGCTCCCGTGTAAAGTTACACGATCATCACAGGTTTAAGAAAAACAGCCACAGAAACAAAATACAGGGTAAGCTATATATTTAAGAAAACATTTGAATCAAGAGCATACATAAGAACTTCACAACATCCACGAACCATAACAGTATCAGCCATTACATTTCCATATTCCACAAGACTATCAGAAATCCCATATTTCACAAATCAATCCAAGAGTATTCCAATTCACATCAGAAATCAAGTGTCTATTAATTCAATTTCTCATTTCTCACGTCAGACTTTCCACTGACTCATCACACCAGACACTTGACCACTATTCCGGAGACTCGTGCGTTGATTAGACCCAGAGATTCGCACCTGTCATACCAAAGGCTGGAAAGTGACCTCAGCCATGCGCATCACACTATCTCAATATTCTCATTATCACGGTATGACCAGGGTTAATCCATACAACAGGTGGAGCTCGTTCTTTTTCACACGAGACACCCATACGTATGAACCTCCATCGACTCTCCACAACTGAGTAACTTCCTCTATGTGATTTCATTACCTCAGTAGAGTCTGGATGTCTCATTATAGGATCACCGATCAATACACCTATTACACGACCTTACACGGTATTTTCTTTCCTGAAAATACTATGCCTCGATCCACAATCACAACATTCAACATATCACATAACACTTCAATGAAACAATTTCAATCACAGCAAATCTCATACCAAGGTTCAAATTTTCGAAAACCACATTTAAAATTTCAAACACTTTTGAAACAGCATAAAACAGGGGATATTTCTATGACAGATGAAAAACCGGCGATTACAAACAAAACTGGGTTTAAAGCAAGAACAGTTTGAACACCCTGCGATCACGTTGCCGCCAACATCAAAATCATCACGCATACAGTTTTTCATTAGAAGTAAGGCTAGCTTTCCTTACAACATCAAAAACACCTTGAAATCGAAGTAAAACCGGCGACCATGTCGCCCTACCATTTCAAACATTAAATATCCAGTTATCGTTGGAAAAAGATTAGCTTCCCTTACCTGGATCAGCGTGAAATCTCACTTTAAACTCTAAACCGCCGAACGTAAAGGATGCCTGAACTCTGCCTAAGCGTTCTAATTGGTAAAACTTGCAGAGACCCTTCTCAAATGCTCTTTGGCAATCGCTGGTAATTTAACTGGTGTCTGGAATTTCTGAGTTGCAGTGCAAAGGAGAGAAAAGAGAAAGCTGAAGGTGAACTCACTCTGTCACCTTTCATACTCTCACTGCGTTTTTATACTCACTAAGAGGCGGTGTAGTCTGACACTAGGAACATAGGCCTGCCATGTAGCCATCATTACCTATTCTCTAACTAACCCTCCTGGGTGGGTTTTCCTTCCTCAAATTCAGTGCAACCTGACAGTATGGCCACGTGGCGTCTCTGCGCACATGGAGCTACTGCTCCTGCAGGATTTTCATTGCCTACATGTTGCACATGCAGCACGTTCATCCTGGAAACCAGGGCCCCACCACGTTACGTTCCTCTCCAAAGACTTGATGACTTCAGTAGCTTCACATTTCCCTGAGCAGAGCAGTACCACTCCTCGTGTGCCCATGCATGCAACAATAAGAAGATTTCTTATGCTCAAGCATAGAGTTTCGCCTGCTCAGCGTGTCTAAGGCTTAACCCACACCTTGATGCACGTGGTTTTTGGGAACCCACTATGGTTGATCCAACATCTTGACTACACACTAAGTGTAGTTTTCGGCGATCATGTGTACTCTAGGCGACAGGCGACTAGGTACACTACAGGCGATTGGCGTTCAGGTGCAATCAAGGCGACAGGCGATCATGTGCCAGAGAAGTCGGAGATCGCCTACTCTTTCAATTACGGTGATCATGTTCCAGGCGATCTCATAGTCTTCTAACTACACTTTCCTTTTCTTTTATTTTAAATAAAACATACTTAGAATTTACTTAAAATATATCACTTTTATTCCAATAAGATTTTCTAGGTCCTTACAGTTAACTTCTCCTTAATTCTAATGTGCAGAAAAATAAACATTTGTCCACATGGCTATGCTATTTACACCCCAATTAAAGATAAACTACATTTGATGGGCCTTCACGGAATATGTGCTAGTATGCCACTCTCCCATTCATAGCTTTGATCCAAGTCTTCTTGTCCTAGACGCTTCTAGCTTGGCCTTCTCGTCCTAGACGCTCCTAGCTTGTCTTAGACGCTCCTAGCTTGGTCTTAGACGCTATTGACTTGGCTCTTGCCTTTCATGGAAGGTTGTGTTTGGCCCTCTTCCATCATCCCCTCCCTCTTGAAAAAGGATTTGTCCTCAAATCCCTTGCTTTGTCTTCAACTAGGGGGATGGATGGGGCTGGATGGTGTCCATCATCTCCTCCTCCTTTGAGAAGATCTATCCTCAGATCTACAGATTTGATCTCGGATAGCAGCCTATTGTTTCGGCAAGGCTTGTCCTCCCGGATCAAACGTCCACCTATGGAAATCATCAAACAAAGTAAAGGTGTTAGTGTGAGCAATTGGAGAGAACTTAATTGTATGAAGTTGCCATTTTTGTTTTTCTTTTGTTTTTGGCATCTTTGTACAATATTTCTCTTTTGATGGTTGTATGTGTTCTCTAATCCTCTTATGTATTTGAAAATTTTCAATATTGGTTACCTTTTCCTTAGGCACAATACCTTTAGGAAAGGGTAACAACTTAAAAAGCGAAAGAGGATTAAGTCCACATGCAATTTCAAATGTAGAAATATTAGTAGTCTTGTGGACTACTCCATTGTATGCATGCTCAAAAGGATACTCATCCCAAGAATTGTGATTGTCTTTCATGATTTCTCTAGGCATAGTAAAAAGAGCTATGTTTTCAATTTTATTTTGACCATTCTTTTGAGGATAAAAATTTGAAGAGTACAACTTAATTTCAAGTTTTTCTAAAAGATTCCTCAAATGATGGTTTTCAAATTTTGGAGCTCTATCCAATACTATGCTTGAAGATAAGCCATGAAGACTTGTCACTTCTATATAGAAGAGATTATCCATATCCATAAAAATGGAATCAAAACCTTTTGTTGTCCTAGGAAGCTCTAAGATAAAATTGAGGTTTATGTCTTCCCAAGGATCATTTGCAAAAGGTAAAGGAGTATAAAGTTCATGAGACATCACCTTAGGTGTATTTTTAAAACAAGAAATGTATCTAGGGTAATGTCTTTGAACATCTTTTCTCATGGGTGACAAAAGTTTTCCTTTTAAAAGCTCTAGAGTTTTATCAACTCTAATTTGGTCCATGAGTTCTCCTTCATGAAGAATTTTTCTCTTATGTGTAAAGATAGTCTCGTTGTTACAACCATTGTTTATGAGAAGTTGCACACTTGGCAATGGTTGTCTCAATAGGACATGACAAGTTTCTTTAGGCACTACTTCACATAAAAATTTGTTTTTGTAGATGCTTGTAAATAACTTGACATTCACTTGGTGATATCCTAGCACATATGAGAAATAATCCACTTTATCTTTATCTATGCAAGCTTCTTTTAAAGACTCTTTTTTTGTTACTATGCTTGCAAGTGTTCCTTTACAAAAGGAAAGGCTAGGTTGTTCAACAAGACGCATATTTTCAAAGGTATTTTTAAATCTTTTGTCTTGTTGAATGACCTTGTGAGAAGGAACACTATTCTCCCACGCCTTTTGTTTCTCAAGGGTCTTCTCATGCTTTTCTTTTTCTTTTTCTTTTTCTTTTTCTTTAGCTTCCCTTTCGGCTTCCTCTCTTTTCTTTTGTATCTTTCTTTCCTTTCTTTCTTTATGGGAAGCAAACAATTTTTCTACCCTCATTTCCCAATCTAGGCAAGTTTCTATATTTTCTTTTCCATGGGAATGGGGTAGGTCTACCCTAACCTCTCTTGGGCTTTCTTGTTCTTTTCTATCTCTTCTATGTCTTCCCTCCCCAAAAGAATCATGCTTTTTAGAGATAGATGCATGAGAAGGTAATTTTTTTGAAATGTAAGACTTCTCATCCTTTGATTTAGTCAATTCATTAGTTTTGGCCTCATTCTCCAATTGTTTAGATGAAATTGATTGAATATTCTTGGAAAGTTGTTCCAAAAGAGATTTCAAGGATTTCACCTCACTTTTAAGAGATTTAAAGGAATGAGAAGACATGACTAGACCTTTGTGTATAGAAATATTTTACCTAGAGAAAATTTAGGGAAGTCAAAGAAGGTAGTCTTCCAGGTAAGGGAGGTGAGTCACAATGGACTACTTAAATACCAAGCCTTGCCTTAGCCAAAGACTATCCCTCAATGTCTTCACACAAAGCTTTCTCTTAGTAAACCACTTAAAACACAATTAGGATGAAGAAATCAAATTTTTAATGCAAGAAAACAATACAAGCTATGAAAGCCTTAAACAAGATTAAACAAGAAATTAACGAAGTGATTAAAGCAAGTTGGTTCAATTAAAGCAATTAACAAAAACAAATTAAGCTAGACGGCCCTAGGTGAGGCTTCTTGGACACTTGGAGCCCTTGAAGACACACTCACCGACTAATTGCGTGATTAACAAGTAATTAACACAAGCAAGATTGCAAAGAAATTAAATGACACTCCCTTTGTTGCTTTTACTATTTGCACCCCTTTTGTTGTTCTTCTAGTTGCACCCTTTTTGTTGCTCTTCTACTTGTTGGGCCTTCCAAAGTGTGTGGTGTATTTGTAGTATGGTGTTTGTTGCTGCCCTTTGCCTTTGTTCCTCTTGGAATTAGGTCAATAGAATCTTCAATCTAGCACCTATTAAGCAAGCTAGACTCCCCTCAAGTCAAATTCTCACTCAACAAGTACCAATTGATATTTAATCCACCAACAAGCTTAGAGGCCAAAGAAAGAAAGCAAGAAACAAATTAATTTGAAAAACAGTACCACACAAATGGAATTTAAATGTGACACATGTAAGGACCTAGAAAATCTTATTGGAATAAAAGTGATATATTTTAAGTAAATTCTAAGTATGTTTTATTTAAAATAAAAGAAAAGGAAAGTGTAGTTAGAAGACTATGAGATCGCCTGGAACATGATCGCCGTAATTGAAAGAGTAGGCGATCTCCGACTTCTCTGGCACATGATCGCCTGTCGCCTTGATTGCACCTGAACGCCAATCGCCTGTAGTGTACCTAGTCGCCTGTCGCCTAGAGTACACATGATCGCCGAAAACTACACTTAGTGTGTAGTCAAGATGTTGGATCAACCATAGTGGGTTCCCAAAAACCACGTGCATCAAGGTGTGGGTTAAGCCTTAGACACGCTGAGCAGGCGAAACTCTATGCTTGAGCATAAGAAATCTTCTTATTGTTGCATGCATGGGCACACGAGGAGTGGTACTGCTCTGCTCAGGGAAATGTGAAGCTACTGAAGTCATCAAGTCTTTGGAGAGGAACGTAACGTGGTGGGGCCCTGGTTTCCAGGATGAACGTGCTGCATGTGCAACATGTAGGCAATGAAAATCCTGCAGGAGCAGTAGCTCCATGTGCGCAGAGACGCCACGTGGCCATACTGTCAGGTTGCACTGAATTTGAGGAAGGAAAACCCACCCAGGAGGGTTAGTTAGAGAATAGGTAATGATGGCTACATGGCAGGCCTATGTTCCTAGTGTCAGACTACACCGCCTCTTAGTGAGTATAAAAACGCAGTGAGAGTATGAAAGGTGACAGAGTGAGTTCACCTTCAGCTTTCTCTTTTCTCTCCTTTGCACTGCAACTCAGAAATTCCAGGCACCAGTTAAATTACCAGCGATTGCCAAAGAGCATTTGAGAAGGGTCTCTGCAAGTTTTACCAATTAGAACGCTTAGGCAGAGTTCAGGCATCCTTTACGTTCGGCGGTTTAGAGCTTAAAGTGAGATTTCACGCTGATCCAGGTAAGGGAAGCTAATCTTTTTCCAACGATAACTGGATATTTAATGTTTGAAATGGTAGGGCGACATGGTCGCCGGTTTTACTTCGATTTCAAGGTGTTTTTGATGTTGTAAGGAAAGCTAGCCTTACTTCTAATGAAAAACTGTATGCGTGATGATTTTGATATTGGCGGCAACGTGATCGCAGGGTGTTCAAACTGTTCTTGCTTTAAACCCAGTTTTGTTTGTAATCGCCGGTTTTTCATCTGTCATAGAAATATCCCCTGTTTTATGCTGTTTCAAAAGTGTTTGAAATTTTAAATGTGGTTTTCGAAAATTTGAACCTTGGTATGAGATTTGCTGTGATTGAAATTGTTTCATTGAAGTGTTATGTGATATGTTGAATGTTGTGATTGTGGATCGAGGCATAGTATTTTCAGGAAAGAAAATACCGTGTAAGGTCGTGTAATAGGTGTATTGATCGGTGATCCTATAATGAGACATCCAGACTCTACTGAGGTAATGAAATCACATAGAGGAAGTTACTCAGTTGTGGAGAGTCGATGGAGGTTCATACGTATGGGTGTCTCGTGTGAAAAAGAACGAGCTCCACCTGTTGTATGGATTAACCCTGGTCATACCGTGATAATGAGAATATTGAGATAGTGTGATGCGCATGGCTGAGGTCACTTTCCAGCCTTTGGTATGACAGGTGCGAATCTCTGGGTCTAATCAACGCACGAGTCTCCGGAATAGTGGTCAAGTGTCTGGTGTGATGAGTCAGTGGAAAGTCTGACGTGAGAAATGAGAAATTGAATTAATAGACACTTGATTTCTGATGTGAATTGGAATACTCTTGGATTGATTTGTGAAATATGGGATTTCTGATAGTCTTGTGGAATATGGAAATGTAATGGCTGATACTGTTATGGTTCGTGGATGTTGTGAAGTTCTTATGTATGCTCTTGATTCAAATGTTTTCTTAAATATATAGCTTACCCTGTATTTTGTTTCTGTGGCTGTTTTTCTTAAACCTGTGATGATCGTGTAACTTTACACGGGAGCAGATGATGTTACAGGAAGTGGATTTCCCCTGTGAGTGATCGCCGTATGTGGTCGCCGGTTTTTCTGTTCTTGTTGGGCGATCGCCCCCTTTTACTATTTTCTGATAGGCGATCTCCGTTTTCTGTTAGGAGATCGGTAGTTTTGTATTTTTGCTGTTTTCTTTATGTTTAAGTTTTGTACTAAACTCCCTGCGAGGAGAACTCCTTGTATATATATATACAATTATGTTTATTTCAATATATTCGTTTTACCATTATTTCATATTACGAAAATGCAAAAATGCGAAATGTATATTGGAGGGATGTTACAAGAGATCGCCGTTTTTTTATCTCTTGGTGGTGATCGCCGGTTTTATGTCCTGTATCAGATCGCCTGTTTTGGGGCCTTCTGTTACCAGATCGCCGGTTCATGTATGGAGATCGCCGGTCTTGTAGTTTTGATTGAATTTCATTAAATTTGTAAGCATTTTGACTGGTTATGTATTAAACTCCATGAGAGGAGTAAGTTCATTACTTATATATATATATATTACCATGTACTCTTCAATATTAATTGTGTACCTTTATTTTCATTATACATGTATGTCTAGTTTTATTTTGGCGGGATGTTACATTAATGGTATCAGAGCAGTTCGTCCTTTGGATGACCTGAGGGCTGTGGATCCATTGTGTTTTCTTCTGCTCATGAAAACTTATTTGAGTTTTAAGTGACAACTATTGTGAAAGGTTTTCAAACGTTTTTGTATTGAACTTTTTGTGTGTGCTGTAGTGAATGTATGCCTAACTGAAGATCTTAGTATTTAGAATGAGAGGGTCTTGATAAGGTGGTGAGGGTGCACACTCATGACCGGATCGGGGTGATTCTCAATCTAAATTCCAGAGGTTTAATGTTTAGCATACTTTGACTTCTGGTGTAATCTATTTCATGTTATTGAGTGTTCTTGTAATTGATTGTGAGTGGCTGTGTGGATTGATTGTTGCACACCAGTAGCTGTTCTGGTGTTTTGCTTGAGGTTATAAGCTTTATGGTTCTGTAGATGGACTCAAATTCCTAAGGAATTTGAGAAGCTGACCTTGTAAGGTCGTGATGTTATCCCCCTTGAATGAATTGATTTCCTTATCGATTTCATTCTTGTAGTTGTAGGGAATATAGAAACTAGTGGTTTCAGAATCTTAGAACGAAGAAGATGACTCGTAGACCTTCTACCCCTTCCCAACCTTCTTATGAGATGGGCCAGATCGCCAGGGCCATTGAGATGATGGCAGGTGCCATCCAGCAGCAGAATGCGGCGATGGCGCAGAACCATCAAGCTACCATGCAGCATTGGGAGACTACTCGGTCGGCTGATACGAATTCGCCTGTCGGTCAGCCTCAGGAGCGGATGGGACTGGCTGAGTTTATGAGGCACAACCCACCCAAGTTCTGTGGGAATGCTACCCCTGATCAAGCAGATCAGTGGGTCAGAGAAATGGAGAAAATCTTTAGGGCGACCTCCTGCCCTGAAGAGAAGAAGTTGTTGTTTGCCACCTATCTGCTGTCTGGAGAAGCAGAGTTCTGGTGGATGGGAGCTCAGCAAATGATGGAGGCCAGAGAAGAGGTGTTAGACTGGGAGAGCTTTAGGGTAAGGTTCTTGGAGAAATACTTCCCTGACAGCGCAAAGTTTGCGCGGGAAGCGGAGTTTTTAAAGTTGGAGCAGGGGGTGATGACGGTGAACGCCTATGCTGCCAGGTTTGAGTACCTCGCGCGATTCTACACTCAGGCGACCTCCGAAGCTTGGAGGTGCAGGAAGTTTGAGGAAGGGCTGAAGCACGGGCTGAAGAGGACGATAGCCCCAATGTGCATCAGAGAATTTCACGCCTTGGTAGAAAAGGCGAAGATGGTGGAGACCCTGGAAAAGGGTGATCCCCGGGTGATCAGGTCACACCCAGGGGGTTCTTTCAGTGGGCGGGCTAAGGTGCAGCATTCCCAAGGCAGGCCATATGCGAGACCTCCACTACATCGGGCGGGGACAGGGCCACCCCAGTTTCAACAGCAGCAACCCTGGAAACTAAAATGTTCCCTCTGTGGTGGACCACACATGCCAAATGTGTGCCCCAAGAAGAATTTGGAGAGAAGGTGTTTCGTATGCCAAAGGACAGGGCACGTTGCTAGAGAATGCCCTAACCGGAGTGGGACGACTCAACCTGGTAGTTCTCAGCAGTTGAGAAATGAAGGCAGCAGACCCCAGGCAGCAGGGAGGGTGTTTGCCATGTCAGGAGCAGAGGCGTCTCAATCAGGTAACCTCGTGCAAGGTGTCTGTTTTATATCTGGTAGAAGTGTAGAAGCGTTGTTTGATTCTGGAGCGACACACTCTTTTGTGTCAAGTCGGTGTATAGCCGAGTTGGGCCTCCTAGTGAAGGAGCTGCCTTTTGAACTGTTGGTCTCCACACCTGCATCAGGACAGGTTATGACCTCTACAGTTTGCCCTGAATGTCCAGTAATAGTAGAGGGACGCAGATTCAAGGTGAACTTGATCTGCCTGCCTCTTCAGGACCTGGATGTTATCCTGGGAATGGATTGGCTCTCTGCCAATCACGTTCTCATAGATTGCGGTAGGCAGAAAGTGGTGTTGCCCGATCTCCAAGAGCAGGATGTAGTATCTGCTGGGCAAAGGCGGTTGGAGATGGAAGAAGGGGCGAGGTGCTTCGTGATGCTAGCTCGGTTGGAAGTGAAGAACGAAGGGGACGTGAGCAGGATACCTGTGGTGAAAGACTTCATGGATGTGTTCCCAGAAGAGGTACCTGGGTTACCTCCTAAGAGAGAGGTAGAATTCTCTATTGATTTGGTACCTGGGGCTGGACCAGTGTCTATGGCGCCCTACAGGATGGCACCAGCCGAGTTGGTGGAATTAAAGAAGCAAGTGGAAGAGTTGCTGGAAAAACAATTCATCAGACCCAGTGTATCTCCATGGGGGGCTCCAGTACTCCTAGTTAAGAAAAAGGATGGAGGGTCTCGGCTGTGTATAGATTACAGGCAGTTAAACAAGTTGACCATCAAGAACAAGTACCCTCTACCCAGAATTGATGACTTAATGGATCAAGTAAATGGGGCCTCGGTGTTCTCAAAGATTGATCTGAGATCGGGGTACCATCAAATTTTGGTAAAGGCCGACGATGTCCAGAAAACAGCCTTTAGGTCCCGGTATGGGCACTATGAGTACGTGGTGATGCCGTTTGGAGTGACCAATGCCCCAGCTCTGTTCATGGATTATATGAATAGGATTTTCCGCCCTTTCTTGGATAAGTTTGTGGTAGTCTTCATAGATGACATACTTGTCTATTCAAAGACCGAGGAAGAACATGAAGGACATCTGAGGGCGGTGTTGGAGGTTCTGAGGGAGAAGCAACTCTATGCCAAGTTCTCCAAGTGTGAGTTCTGGCTGAAGGAAGTCAACTTTCTAGGACACGTGATATCTGCCCAGGGGATCTCGGTAGACCCAGCCAAAGTAGAGACAGTGCTGCAGTGGGAACGTCCCAAGACAGTCACTGAGATAAGGAGCTTTGTGGGTTTGGCGGGTTACTATCGGAGATTTATTGAGGACTTTTCCAAGGTGGTGGCTCCGTTAACACAGCTGACCCGTAAGGACCAACCTTTTGCTTGGACCGACCGATGTGAGCTCAGCTTCAGGGAACTAAAGGAGAGATTGACCAGTGCCCCAGTGCTGGTGATCCCCGAGGTAGGAAGACCTTTTGACGTCTACTGTGATGCCTCACATCAGGGACTGGGATGCGTTTTAATGCAAGAGAAAAGGGCAGTCGCCTATGCTTCAAGGCAACTCAAGGTCCATGAGAGGAACTACCCTACGCATGATTTGGAGTTGGCGGCAGTGGTCTTCGCCCTAAAGATCTGGAGGCACTACTTATATGGAGCTCGGTTCCAGGTGTTCAGCGACCATAAGAGCCTGAAATACCTGTTCGATCAGAAGGAACTGAACATGAGGCAAAGAAGGTGGATGGAGTTCCTTAAGGACTACGATTTTCAACTCATGTATCACCCAGGGAAGGACAACGTAGTGGCAGACGCTTTGAGTAGAAAATCAATGCAAGTAGCCACCATGATGATAAAAGAGCAGAAACTGATCGAGCAGTTCAGAGACTTAAACTTTGGAGTGGAATTTCACGTAAATCACATTAGTTGTAGTAAGCTGGCTATAACAAATGACTTCCTTGGGATGTTAAAGGATAAGCAGTTGGAGGACCCTAGTCTGAAGCATACTATGGAGTCACTAGGGACAGATCAGGCAAGAGACTTTGTAATGGGCGATGATGGGATCTTGAGATTTAATGGCAGAATTTGCATACCTGCAAATGAAGAGTTGAAGAAGATGATCCTAGAGGAAGGTCATAAGAGTCGCCTTAACCTACACCCAGGTATGAACAAGATGTACCATGACTTGAAGGAGTCATTTTGGTGGTCAGGCATGAAGAGGGACATCGCCCAGTATGTTGCAACCTGCTTGACGTGTCAGAAGGCGAAGGTAGAGCATCAAAGACCTGGCGGGCTGTTGCAGCAACTGGATATCCCTGAGTGGAAATGGGACAGCATTGCCATGGATTTTGTCACCCATTTACCCAGATCGGTGAAGGGTCATGATGCAATCTGGGTCATCATTGATAGGCTGACAAAGAGTGCCCACTTCCTTCAAGTGAATATGAAGATGCCTATGGCCAAGCTGGCACAGTTATACATCCAAGAAATAGTAAGATTGCATGGAGTGCCTTCCAGCATCGTTTCAGATAGAGATCCCAGGTTCACTTCACGGTTTTGGCAGACCTTGCAAGAGTGCTTGGGAACTAAGTTGAGGATGAGCTCTGCATATCATCCCCAAACAGACGGTCAGTCAGAGAGAACGATCCAATCCTTGGAAGATCTGCTGAGGGCGTGCGTCTTGGATCAATTGGGGAGTTGGGACGAGGTGTTGCCACTGGTGGAGTTTACGTATAATAACAGTCACCACGCCAGCATTGGGATGGCACCTTATGAAGCCCTGTACGGGAGAAAGTGCAGGACTCCCTTATGTTGGTATCAGGAGGGCGATGCAATCTTGGTTGGGCCAGAATTGATTCAGCAGACGACCGAGAAGGTGAAACAGATACAAAGCAGAATGAAAGCTTCTCAGAGTAGGCAGAAGTCCTATGCAGATCAGAGGAGAAGACCTTTGGAGTTTGCTGCTGGAGAACATGTATTTTTGAGAGTGACCCCAACCAAGGGTGTAGGACGAGCTATCAGACCAAAGAAGCTGTCTCCTAAGTTTGTTGGACCTTACCAGATCTTGAGGAAAATTGGCCCAGTAGCCTATGAGATCGCCCTACCTCCACATTTGGCAAACCTGCATAATGTCTTCCACGTATCACAGTTAAGGAAATATCTCGCCGACCCTTGTCACGTGTTGGAGGTGGACGACGTGCAGATCAGGGACGACTTATCTTTTGAAGCAAGACCAGTCAGGATAGACGATCACCAAAGCAAACAGCTCAGGAATAAGACCATCCATATGGTTAAGGTGGTGTGGGATGAGAGATCCGGTGATTCGACTTGGGAGTTGGAAGAGGACATGAGAAACGACTATCCCCATCTCTTTTTCTTGTAATTCCATTTTCGAGGACGAAAATTTTTGTTGTTAGGGAGATTGTAAGGACCTAGAAAATCTTATTGGAATAAAAGTGATATATTTTAAGTAAATTCTAATCATGTTTTATTTAAAATAAAAGAAAAGGAAAGTGTAGTTAGAAGACTATGAGATCGCCTGGAACATGATCGCCGTAATTGAAAGAGTAGGCGATCTCCGACTTCTCTGGCACATGATCGCCTGTCGCCTTGATTGCACCTGAACGCCAATCGCCTGTAGTGTACCTAGTCGCCTGTCGCCTAGAGTACACATGATCGCCGAAAACTACACTTAGTGTGTAGTCAAGATGTTGGATCAACCATAGTGGGTTCCCAAAAACCACGTGCATCAAGGTGTGGGTTAAGCCTTAGACACGCTGAGCAGGCGAAACTCTATGCTTGAGCATAAGAAATCTTCTTATTGTTGCATGCATGGGCACACGAGGAGTGGTACTGCTCTGCTCAGGGAAATGTGAAGCTACTGAAGTCATCAAGTCTTTGGAGAGGAACGTAACGTGGTGGGGCCCTGGTTTCCAGGATGAACGTGCTGCATGTGCAACATGTAGGCAATGAAAATCCTGCAGGAGCAGTAGCTCCATGTGCGCAGAGACGCCACGTGGCCATACTGTCAGGTTGCACTGAATTTGAGGAAGGAAAACCCACCCAGGAGGGTTAGTTAGAGAATAGGTAATGATGGCTACATGGCAGGCCTATGTTCCTAGTGTCAGACTACACCGCCTCTTAGTGAGTATAAAAACGCAGTGAGAGTATGAAAGGTGACAGAGTGAGTTCACCTTCAGCTTTCTCTTTTCTCTCCTTTGCACTGCAACTCAGAAATTCCAGGCACCAGTTAAATTACCAGCGATTGCCAAAGAGCATTTGAGAAGGGTCTCTGCAAGTTTTACCAATTAGAACGCTTAGGCAGAGTTCAGGCATCCTTTACGTTCGGCGGTTTAGAGCTTAAAGTGAGATTTCACGCTGATCCAGGTAAGGGAAGCTAATCTTTTTCCAACGATAACTGGATATTTAATGTTTGAAATGGTAGGGCGACATGGTCGCCGGTTTTACTTCGATTTCAAGGTGTTTTTGATGTTGTAAGGAAAGCTAGCCTTACTTCTAATGAAAAACTGTATGCGTGATGATTTTGATATTGGCGGCAACGTGATCGCAGGGTGTTCAAACTGTTCTTGCTTTAAACCCAGTTTTGTTTGTAATCGCCGGTTTTTCATCTGTCATAGAAATATCCCCTGTTTTATGCTGTTTCAAAAGTGTTTGAAATTTTAAATGTGGTTTTCGAAAATTTGAACCTTGGTATGAGATTTGCTGTGATTGAAATTGTTTCATTGAAGTGTTATGTGATATGTTGAATGTTGTGATTGTGGATCGAGGCATAGTATTTTCAGGAAAGAAAATACCGTGTAAGGTCGTGTAATAGGTGTATTGATCGGTGATCCTATAATGAGACATCCAGACTCTACTGAGGTAATGAAATCACATAGAGGAAGTTACTCAGTTGTGGAGAGTCGATGGAGGTTCATACGTATGGGTGTCTCGTGTGAAAAAGAACGAGCTCCACCTGTTGTATGGATTAACCCTGGTCATACCGTGATAATGAGAATATTGAGATAGTGTGATGCGCATGGCTGAGGTCACTTTCCAGCCTTTGGTATGACAGGTGCGAATCTCTGGGTCTAATCAACGCACGAGTCTCCGGAATAGTGGTCAAGTGTCTGGTGTGATGAGTCAGTGGAAAGTCTGACGTGAGAAATGAGAAATTGAATTAATAGACACTTGATTTCTGATGTGAATTGGAATACTCTTGGATTGATTTGTGAAATATGGGATTTCTGATAGTCTTGTGGAATATGGAAATGTAATGGCTGATACTGTTATGGTTCGTGGATGTTGTGAAGTTCTTATGTATGCTCTTGATTCAAATGTTTTCTTAAATATATAGCTTACCCTGTATTTTGTTTCTGTGGCTGTTTTTCTTAAACCTGTGATGATCGTGTAACTTTACACGGGAGCAGATGATGTTACAGGAAGTGGATTTCCCCTGTGAGTGATCGCCGTATGTGGTCGCCGGTTTTTCTGTTCTTGTTGGGCGATCGCCCCCTTTTACTATTTTCTGATAGGCGATCTCCGTTTTCTGTTAGGAGATCGGTAGTTTTGTATTTTTGCTGTTTTCTTTATGTTTAAGTTTTGTACTAAACTCCCTGCGAGGAGAACTCCTTGTATATATATATACAAATATGTTTATTTCAATATATTCGTTTTACCATTATTTCATATTACGAAAATGCAAAAATGCGAAATGTATATTGGAGGGATGTTACAAGAGATCGCCGTTTTTTTATCTCTTGGTGGTGATCGCCGGTTTTATGTCCTGTATCAGATCGCCTGTTTTGGGGCCTTCTGTTACCAGATCGCCGGTTCATGTATGGAGATCGCCGGTCTTGTAGTTTTGATTGAATTTCATTAAATTTGTAAGCATTTTGACTGGTTATGTATTAAACTCCATGAGAGGAGTAAGTTCATTACTTATATATATATATATTACCATGTACTCTTCAATATTAATTGTGTACCTTTATTTTCATTATACATGTATGTCTAGTTTTATTTTGGCGGGATGTTACAACACAACTAGAAAGAGTTCAAATGAAATTAGACAAGAAAATAAAAGGTACTCAAATAATGGATGGCACACAAAAAGGAACCTAGGAATAGCACTAGATTTGATTTAAAAACCAAAAAATAGCACCACAGAAAAGCACAAATTGTTGTGGTCCAGAAAGCGTATCTTTAAAAGATTTATGCTGAGCTGACCCTTTTGTATTTGCTTCTGAAAATTTATACACAATCAGAACAAGATCTTAACAAACTTTTGGCGTTGGTTTCACTCCAAACGCATATACCAATTAATTTTGGTAAATTTTATAAAATCAGTGCTCAGAGCTGCCAGCTGGAACGTCAGGATTGCACACTTTTTTTGTAATATTTATCTTTTTTTTTCTATTTCTTCTTTTCAGATGGTTCTTTTTTTGTCCTTTTGCTAACACCTCAAATTTGTGAAATCCAGAGGCTCAGAAATTTTTGATGATGTATGTCATTTTCATAAATCAAAACAGTCAGCACAGAAAAGTGAAAAAAGGGGTTCTGAAAACTGGAATCAAAAACAGAATGATATACCTCAAAAACACAATGGAGTTAATATGATGGAATTTGTGTGGATCTAACACACAAATAAGAACTAAAATTAAAAATGCACCAAAGGATCAACACAAAACAGATTTCAGGTCAAACATTCAGACCAAAAACAAGAAACAAATAAATCAAAAAGAGTACTACTAGGATTTGATGACAAATATGGAAACACATGACTTAGACAAAACTTATGGATTCATAAAATGAAAAGACTCAAGAACATCATATGACCCAAATGAAATTTCAAGGAAGACTCAAATACCTAAAAATAAAAACAGCAACACAAATATATCAAGAATCCTACACAAAATTGAAAATAGATGTTCAAGCACAAGTTTGAACAAACCCACCAAATGAAATGAATAAACAAGCATTCAAATCATATTAAAACATAAAAAACAGCAAGACAACTTGGAATAAAGATAAACAACTTGGAGAAAGAAGAACTCAAAAAAAAATAAAATGAAGAGACACTCATCTTTGAAGAACCATAGCTCTGATACCAAATGATTGGATTCCTATGAGCTCTTCTTTGGATTTTGGAGTTCCTTGGTGATGATGGATGCGGAAGCTTATGGAGGAGGTGAGCAAGACCTTCCTAGGAAGCATGGGTGCCTTTGTAAGGACCTGGAAAATATTACTGGAATAAAAGGATATAATTTAAATGGATTCGAAGTATGGTTGTACTTAAAATGAAAATGGAAGGAAAGTGTAGTTTAGAAGACTATGAGATCGCCTGGCACATGATCGCCGGTCGCCTACTACACATTATCACCAGGGCGCGAGGCATGTGGGCTTCGCCTGGGCGCGAGAGGCATGCGGGCATCGCCGGGGCGCGAGGCATACGGTCATCGCCAGGGCGCGAGGGATGCAGACGTCGTCAGGGCGCGAGGCATGCGGGCATCGCCAAAGAGAGAGACATCGGTCGTCCTCCAGGATGAGTCATCGGTGGATAGCCTTCGCGCGGAAGGTCATCGGTGGAGAGTCTTCGCGCGGAAGGACATCGGTGGATAATCTTCGCGCGAGAGGACATCGGTGGATAGTCTTCGCGTGAGATGTCATCGCGCCAGTGGTCATCGGTGAAAGGTGATCGCGCGATGTCGAGTTGCACACAGAGAAGGTAGGACCCAGACTCCCAGCATGAGACGCGCGGCACGCGCGACACGTAGACAAAAAGTGTTGGTTCAGAACAGTGACATCAGAATGTTGGCATGCGCAAGAGACACTCGCGGTCGTACTGTTCAGAGCAGTGGTTGGCATGCACAAGAGACAACCGTAGTCGTACTGTTCAGAGAAAGGTACACTCAGACTTCCCTGCAGAGTGGGTGGTGGCAGCTGCTTTTGTGGACAAGTTGGTTTAAGATGGAAAAACCCACTGCTGAGGGAACAAGACATTTCAGTTGTTCAAGAGCGAAAGAGTGAACTACCTCCTTTCTCCTCCATTTCTCTCCTTCGCGCTGCGACTCTGGCACCTTCACACAAGAGTACGACGAGCGGCAGCCACCATTAGAGCACCTGGGAAGTTCTCTGCAAGTCCTTCAAACCAGACGCAAATCCAGAGCCAAGGCATTCTTTAAGCTTCGTTGGGTTTTGGAGCTCTTGGTGTTTTGCGCAAGTCCAGGTAAGGGAAGCTAGCCTTACTTCTAATGAAAACTGTATGTGTGATGATTTTGATGTTGGGGGCGACGTGGTCGCTGGGTGTTCAAACTGTTCTTGCTTTAAACCCAGTTTTGTTCGTGATCGCCGGTTCCTGGAGGTGATCGCCGGTTTTCATCTGTTATTGAATGATCTCCTGTTTTTGTGTTGTTTGAAAGCTGTTTGAGATTTAAATGTGATATTCGAAAATCTGAACCTTGGTATGAGTTTTGCTGTGATTGAAATCGTCCATTGAAATGTTATGTGATGTGTGAATGTTGTGAATGTGGATCGAGGCATAGTATTTTCAGGAAAGAAAATACCGTGTAAGATTGTGTAGGATGTGCATTGATCGGTGATGTCTATAATGGGATATCCAGACTCTCCTGATATAATGGAATCAAATAGATGAAGTAATTCAGGCGTTGAGAGTCGATGGAGGTTCATACGTATGGGTGTCTCGTGTGAAACAGAACGAGTTCGGCCTGTGGTATGGATTAACCTTGTCATACGTGAGAAATGATATTGAGATTCGGTGATGCGCATGGCTGAGGGCACTTTCCAGCCTTTTGTATGACAGGTGCAAATCTCTGAGTCAGTCAATGCACGTGTTTTTCCGGAAATAGTGGTCAAGTGTCTTGTGTGATGAGTCAGTGGAAAGTCTGACGTGAAGTATTGAGAAATTGAATTGTTAGACACTTGAGTGCTGATGTGAATTGTGAGACTCTTGAAATTGATTTGTGAGATATGTGATTTTCGAATGGTTTGGTGGAATATGAGAAAGTTGATGGTTTGTACGTGATCGTCTTAAATTGGTTTCATGATTGATTTTTAAGTTCATATTCAAACTCTCTTTTAAATGTCTAGCTTACCCTGTATTTTGGTTCTGTGGCTGTTTTCTTAAAACCTGTGATGATCGTGTATTTTACACGGGAGCAGATGATCTTGCAGGAAGAAGAGCTCCTCAGTGATCGCCGGAAGGAGATCGCCTGTTTTGCTTCTGTTGGGCGATCACCCCCTTTTTCCTGCTCTCTGTTAGGAGATCGCCTTTTATGTTAGGAGATCGCCTCTTTATGTTGGGAGATCGCCTGTTTTGTTTCTGTTGGGCGATCACCCCCTTTTCCTGTTCTCTGTTAGGAGATCGCCTTTTATGTTAGGAGATCGCCTCTTTATGTTGGGAGATCGCCTGTCGGGTTGTATTTTTGCTGTAATTCGTTTTAAGTTATGGAAAAATTGACGGTTTATGTATTAAACTCCCTGTGAGGAAAAACCTTATGACATATATATAATTATGTTCATTTCAATATTTTGTTTTATCTTTATCTTCATTATTTATTTGTGAAACGTTTTGGCGGGATGTTACAGCCTTGAAGGTGCATGAAGAGTGAGGAAATGGGGAGGTTTGGCCAGCCCCTTTGGTAGTGATGAATTGAAGACTAAAACCTAAGTGTTAGGCAAGGAGTAGTGTATGGCACAATTTGGGCAGCATAACAATACTCTATTTAATCTTGAAAATACAAGGTGTAGGCTCCTCCTTTTATAGGCTAAGGAGGACCATAATGCAACCCTAATGCTAGCCAAATGAAATGTAAATGTGAAGCACATGGGCCACATGGAAAGTGTGAGCACATGGGGAGGGGTGTGTCTAGTTTGTAAGTTCACCCCCTCCATGGGCTTTCTAGAATAGTGGGAAGGTTAACTTCTCCTTAATTCTAATGTGCAGAAAAATAAACATTTGTCCACATGGCTATACTATTTACACCCCAATTAAAGCTAAACTACATTTGATGGGCCTTCACGGAATATGTGCTAGTATGCCACTCTCCCATTCATAGCTTTGATCCAAGTCTTCTTGTCCTAGACGCTTCTAGCTTGGCCTTCTCGTCCTAGACGCTCCTAGCTTGTCTTAGACGCTCCTAGCTTGGTCTTAGACGCTATTGACTTGGCTCTTGCCTTTCATGGAAGGTTGTGCTTGGCCCTCTTCCATCAAGAAGAAAGGAAGAAGCAATCGGAAGAAGAAGAATAGAAAAAGAAGAATTGAAGAAGAAGAATGGAAGAACAAGAATTGAAGAAGAAGATCGGAACAAGAAGAATTGAAGAAGAACATCGGAAGAAGAAGAATGGAAGAAGAAGATCAGAAGAGGAACATCGGAAGAAGAAGAATGGAAGTAGAAGATCGGAATAAGAAGAATGGAAGAAGAAGATCGGAAGAAGAAGAATGGAAGAAGAAGATCGTAAGAAGAAGAATGGAAGAAGAAGATCGGAAGAAGAAGAATGCAAGAAGCAGATCAGAAGAAGAAGAATAGAAAAAGAAGATCGGAAGAAGAACAATGGAAGAAGAAGATCGTAAGAAGAAGAATGGAAGAAGAAGATCGTAAGAAGAAGAATGGAAGAAGAAGATCAGAAGAAGAAGAATGGAAGAAGAAAATCGGAAGAAGAAGAATGGAAGAACAACATCGGAAGAAGAAGAATAAAAGAAGACGATCGGAAGAAGAAGAATGGAAGAAGAACATCGGAAGAAGAAGATCGGAAGAAGAAGAATGGAAGAAGAAGATCGGAAGAAGAAGAATGAAAGAAGAAGATCGGAAGAAGAAGAATGGAAGAAGAAGATAAGAAGAAGAACAAGATCGGAAGAAGAAGAAGGGCAGAAGAAGATAAGAACAAGAAGAAGGGAAGAAGAAGATCAGAACAAGAAGAATGGAGGAAGAAGATCGGAACAAGAAGAATGGAAGAAGAAGATCGGAAGAAAAAGAATGGAAGAAAAATATCGGAAGAAGAAGAATGGAAGAAGAAGATCGGAAGAAGAAGAATGGAAGAAGAAGATCGGAAGAAGAAGAATGGAAGAAGAAGATCGGAAGAGGAAGAATGGAAGAAGAAAAGGGGAAGAAGAGGTTTGGAAGAAGAAGAATGGAAGAAGAAGATCGGAAGAAGAAGAATGGAAGAAGAACATCGGAAGAAGAAGAATGGAAGAAGAACATCGGAAGAAGAAGAATGGAAGAAGAACATTGGAAGAAGAAGAATGGAAGAAGAAGATCAGAAGAAGAGGAATGGAAGAAGAAGATCAGAAGAAGAAGAATGGAAGAAGAAGACTGGAAGAAGAAGATTGGAAGAAAAAGAATGGAAGAGGAAGATCGTAAGAAGAAGAATGGAAGATGAAGAATGGATGAAGAAAATCGCAAGAAGAAGAATGGAAGAAGAAGATCGGAAGAAGAAGAATGGAAGAAGAAGATCGAAAGAAGAAGAATGGAAGAAGAAGATCGAAACAAGATGAATGGCAGAAGAACATCGGAAGAAGAAGAATGGACGACGAAGATCGGAAGTGGAAGAATTGAAGAAGAAGATCAGAAGAAGATGATCGGAACAAGAAGAATGGAAGAAGAAGGGAAGAAGAAGATCAGAAGAAGAACAATGGAAGAAGAAGATCAGAAGAAGAAGAATGGATGAAGAAGATCGGAAGAAGAAGATCGGAAGAAGAAGAACGGACGAAGAAGATCAGAACAAGAAGAATGGAGGAAGAAGATCGGAACTAGAAGAATGGAAGAAGAAGATCGGAAGAAGAACAATGCAAGAACAAGATCGGAAGAAGAAGAATGGAAGAAGAAAATCGGAAGAAGAAGAATGGAAGAAGCAGATCGGAAGAAGAAGAATAGAAAAAGAAGAATTGAAGAAGAAGAATGGAAGAACAAGAATTGAAGAAGAAGATCAGAACAAGAAGAATTGAAGAAGAACATCGTAAGAAGAAGAATGGAAGAAGAAGATCAGAAGAGGAACATTGGAAGAAGAAGAATGGAAGTAGAAGATCGGAATAAGAAGAATGGAAGAAGAAGATCGGAAGAAGAAGAATGGAAGAAGAAGATCGTAAGAAGAAGAATGGAAGAAGAAGATCGGAAGAAGAAGAATGGAAGAAGTAGATCAGAAGAAGAAGAATAGAAAAAGAAGATCGGAAGAAGAAGAATGGAAGAAGAAGATCGTAAGAAGAAGAATGGAAGAAGAAGATCAGAAGAAGAAGAATGGAAGAAGAAAATCGGAAGAAGAAGAATGGAAGAACAACATCGGAAGAAGAATAATGGAAGAAGACGATCGGAAGAAGAAGAATGGAAGAAGAACATCGAAAGAAGAAGATCGGAAGAAGAAGAATGGAAGAAGAAGATCGGAAGAAGAAGAATGAAAGAAGAAGATCGTAAGAAGAAGAATGGAAGAAGAAGATCGTAAGAAGAAGAATCGAAGAAGAAGAATGGATCAAGAAGATCAGAAGAATAAGAATGGAAGAAGAAGATCCGTAGAAGAAGAATGGAAGAAGATGATTGGAAGACGAAGAATGGAAGAAGAGGATGGGAAGAAGAAGAATGGAAGAAGAAGATGGGAAGAAGAATATCGGAAAAAGACGAATGGATGAAGAAGATCAGAAGAAGAAGATCGGAACAAGAAGAATGGAAAAAGAAGAATGGAAGTAGAATGGAAGAAGAAGATCGGAAGAAGAAGAATGGAAGAAGAAGATCGGAAGAAGAAGAATGGAAGAAGAAGATCGGAAGAAGAAGAATGGCAGAAGAAGATCGGAAGAAGAAGAATGCAAGAAGAATATCGGAAAAAGACGAATGGATGAAGAAGATCAGAAGAAGAAGATCGGAACAAGAAGAATGGAAGAAGAAGATCGGAAGAAGAAGAATGGAAGAAGAAGATCGGAAGAAGAAGAATGGAAGAAGAAGATCGGAAGAAGAAGAATGGCGGAAGAAGATCGGAAGAAGAAGAATGGCAGAAGAACATTGGAAGAAGAAGAATGGAAGAAGAAGATCGGAAGAAGAAGAATGGAAGAAGAAGAATTGAAGAAGAAGAAGAATGGAAGAAGAAGAATTGAAGAAGAAGAAGAATGGAGGAAGAAGAATTGAAGAAGAAAAAGAATGGAAGAAGAAGATCAGAAGAAGAAGAATCGAAGAAGAAGATCGGAAGAAGAAGAATGGAAGAAGAAGGTCGGAAGTGGAAGAATGGAGAAGAAGATCGGAAGAAGAAGAATGGAAGAAGAACATCGGAAGAAGAAGAATTGAAGAAGAAGAATGGAAGGAGAAGATCGGAAGAAGAAGAATGGAAGAAGAAGAATGGAAGAAGAAGATCGGAAGAAGAAGAATCGAAGAAGAAGATCGGAAGAAGAGGAAAGGAAGAAGAAGATCGGAGGAAGAAGAATGGAATAAGAATGGAGAAGAAGAAGATCGGAAGTCGAAGAATGGAAGAAGAAGTAGGGAAGAAGAAGATCGGGAGAAGAAGAATCGAAGAAGAAGATCGGAAGTGGCAGAATGGAAGAAGAAGAAGGGAAGAAAAAGATCGGAAGAAGAAAAAGTCACAAGAAGATCGGAAGAAGAAGACTGGATGAAGAAGATCGGAAGAAGAAGAATGGAAGATGAAGAATGGAAGAAGAAGATCAGAACAAGAAGTATGGAGCAAAAAGATCGGAACAAGAAGAATGGAAGAAGAAGATCAGAAGAAGAAGAATGGAACAAGAAGATCGGAAGAAGAAGATCGAAAGAAGAAGAACGGAAGAAGAAGATCAGAACAAGAAGAATGGAAGAAGAAGATCAGAACAAGAAAAATGGAGGAAGAAGATCGGAACAAGAAGAATGGTAGAAGAAGATGGGAAGAAGAAGAATGGAAGAAGAAGATCGGAACTGGAAGAATGGAAGAAGAAGATCGGAAGAAGATCGGAAGAAGAAGAAGGAAAGAAGAAGATCGAAACAAGAAGAATGGAGGAAGAAGAATGGAAGAAGAACAATGGAACAAGAATTGAAGAAGATGAATGGAAGAAGAAGACCGGAACAAGAAGAATGGAAGAAGAAGAATGGAAGAAGAAGATCGGAAGAAGAAGAATGGAAGAAGAAGATCGTAAGAAGAGGAATGGAAGAAAAACTAGTAAGAAGAAGAATGCATGGAGAAGATCGGAAGAAGAAGAATGGAAGAAGAAGATCGGAAAAAGAAGAATGGAAGAAGAAGATCGGAAGAAGAAGAATGGAGGAAGAATATCGGAACAAGAAGAATGGAAGAAGAAGATCGGAACAAGCATAATGGCAGAGGAAGAATGGAAGAAGAAGATGGGAAGAAGAAGAATGGAAGAAGAAGATCGCAAGAAGAAGAATGGAAGAAGAAGATCGGAAGTGGAAGAATGGAAGAAGAAGATCGGAAGAAGAAGAATGGAAGAAGAAGATTGGGAGTGGAAGAATGGAAGAAGAAGAATTCAAGAAGAAGATCGGAAAAAGAAGATCGGAACAAGAAGAATGGAAGAAGAAGATCGGAAGAAGAAGAATGGAAGAAGAAGATCGGAAGAAGAAGAATGGAAGAAGAAGATCGGAACAAGAAGAATGGAAGAAGAACATCAGAACAAGAAGAATGGAAGAAGAAGTTCGGAAGAAGAACATCGGAACAAGAAGAATGGAAGAAGAAGAATGGAAGGAGTAGATCGGAAGAAGAAGAATGGAAGAAGAAGATCGGAAGAAGAAGAATGGAATAAGAAGATCGGAACAAGAAGAATGGAAGAAGAAGATCGGAAGTGGAAGAATGGAAGAAGAAGAATGGAGGAAGAAGATCGGAAGAAGAAGATCGGAAGAAGAAGACTGGAAGAAGAAGATCAGAAGAAGAAGAATGGAAGAAGAAGATCGGAGGAAGAAGAATGGAAGAAGAAGATCGGAAGAAGAAGAATCGAACAAGAATGGAAGAAGATGATCGTAAGAAGAAGAATCGAACAAGAATGGAAGAAGAAGATCGGAAGAAGAAGATGGGAGGAAGAAGAATGGAAGAAGATGATCGGAAGAAGAAGAATGGAAAAAGAAGAATGGACGAAGAAGATCGGAATTGGAAGAATAGAAGAAGAAGATCACAAGAAAAAGATCAGAACAAGAAGAATGCAAGAAGAAGATCGAAACAAGAAGAATAGAAGGAGAAGATCGGAACAAGAAGAATGGAAGGAGATGATCAGAACAAGAAGAATGGAAGAGGAAGATCGGAAGAATATTGGAAGAAGAATATGGGAACAAGAAGAATGGAAGAAGAAGATCGGAAGATGAATTATTGAAGAAGAACATCGGAAGAAGAAGAATGGAAGAAGAACATCGGAAGAGGAAGAATGGAAGAAGAAGATCGGAAGAAGAAGATCGTAAGAAGAAGAATGGAAGAAGAAGAATGGAAGAAGAAGATCGGAAGAAGAAGAATGGAAGAAGAAGATCGGAACAAGAAGAATTGAAGAAGAAGATCGGAAGTGGAAGAATGGAACAAGAAAAATAGAAAAAGAAGAATCGAAGAAGAAGATTCGGAGAAGAAGAATGGAAGAAGAAGATCAAAAGAAGAAGAATGGAACAAGAAAATCGGAAGAAAAAGAATGGAAGAAGAAGATCGGAAGAAAAATAATGGAAGAAGAAGATCGGAAGAACAAGAATGGAAGAAGAAGATCGGAAGAAGAAGAATGGAAGAAGAAGATCGGAACAAGAAGAATGGAAGAAGAAGATCGGAACAAGAAGAATGGAAGCAGAAGATCTGAATATGACGATCAAAAGAACAAGATCGGAAGAATAAGAATGGAAGAAGAAGATCGGAAGAATAAGAATGGACGAAGAAGATCGGAAGAAGAAGAATGGAGGAGGAAGAAGAATGGAAGAAGAAGATGGAAGAAGAAGAATGGAAGAAGAAGATCGGAAGGAGAAGATCGGAAGAAGAAGAATGGAAGAAGAAGATCGGAAGAAGAAGAATGGAAGCAGAAGATCGGAAGAAGAAGAATGGAAAAAGAAGATCAGAAGTGGAAGAATGGAAGAAGAAGATCGGAAGAAGAAGTATGGAAGAAGAAGATCGGAAGAAGAAGAATGGAAAGAGAAGATCGGAAGTGGAAGAATGGGAGAAGAAGATGGGAAGAAGAAGAATGGAAGAAGAAGAACGGAAGAAGAGGATCGGAAGAAGAAGAATGGGAGGAGAAGATCGGAAGAAGAAGAATGGAAGAAGAAGAACGGAAGAAGAAGATCGGAATAAGAAGAAGGAAGAAGAAGAATGGAAGAAGAAGATCGGAAGAAGAAGAATGGAAGCAGAAGATCGGAAGAAGAAGAATGGAAGAAGAAGAATCGAAGAAGAAGATCGGAAGAAGAAGAATGGAAGAAGAAGATCGGAAGAAGAAGAATGGAAGAAGAACATCGGAAGAAGAAGAATGGAAGAAGAAGTTCGGAAGAAGAAGAATGGAAGAAGAACATCGAAAGAAGAAGAATGGAAGAAGAAGAATGGAAGGAGAAGATCGGAAGAACAAGAATGGAAGAAGAAGATCGGAAGAAGAAGAATGGAAGCAGAAGATCGGAAGAAGAAGAATGGAAGAACAAGATCGGAAGTGGAAGAATGGAAGAAGCAGAATGGAAGAAGAAGATCGGAAGAAGAAGTATGGAAGAAGAAGATCAGAAGAAGAAGAATGGACGAAGAAGATCGGAAGTGGAAGAATGGAAGAAGAAGAATGGAAGAAGAAGAACGGAAGAAGAGGATCGGAAAAAGAAGAATGGGAGAAGAAGATCGAAAGAAGAAGAATGGAAGAAGAAGAACGGAAGAAGAAGATCGGAATAAGAAGAAGGAAGAAGAAGAATGGAAGAAGAAGATCGGAAGAAGAAGAATGGAAGAAAAAGATCATAAGAAGACTAATGGAAGAAGAAGATCATAAGAAGAAGAATGGAAGAAGAAGGTCGGAAAAAGAAGATTGGAAGAAGAAGATCGGAACAAGTAGAACGGACGAAGAAGAATGGAAGAAGAAGAACGGAAGAAGAAGAATGGAAGAAGAAGAAGGGAACAAAAAGAACGGAAAAATAAGAATGGAAGAAGAAGAATCGAAGAAGAAGATCGGAAGAAGAAGAATGGAAGAAGAATATCAGAAGAACAAGAATGGAAAAAGAAGATCGGTAGAAGGAGAATGGAAGACGAAGATATGAAAAAGAAGAATGGAAGAAGAATATCGGAAGAAGAAGAATGGAAGCAGAAGATCGGAAGAAGAAGAATGGAAGAAGAACATCGAAAGAAGAAGTTCGGAAGAAGAAGAATGGAAGAAGAAGTTCGGAAGAAGAATAATGGAAAAAGAACATCAGAAGAAGAAGAATGGAAGGAGAAGTATGGAAGAAGAAGAATGGAAGAAGAAGTTCAGAAGAAGACGAATGGAAGAAGAAGTTCGGAAGAAGAAGAATGGAAGAAGAATGGAAGAAGAAGATCGGAAGAAGAAGAATGGAAGAAGAAGATCATAAGAAGACTAATGGAAGAAGAAGATCATAAGAAGAAGAATGGAAGAAGAAGGTCGGAAAAAGAAGATTGGAAGAAGAAGATCGGAACAAGTAGAACGGACGAAGAAGAATGGAAGAAGAAGATCGGAAGAAGAAGAATGGAAGAAGAATATCGGAAGAACAAGAATGGAAAAAGAAGATCGGTAGAAGAAGAATGGAAGACGAAGATATGAAAAAGAAGAATGGAAGAAGAATATCGGAAGAAGAAGAATGGAAGCAGAAGATCGGAAGAAGAAGAATGGAAGAAGAACATCGGAAGAAGAAGTTCGGAAGAAGAAGAATGGAAGAAGAAGTTCGGAAGAAGAATAATGGAAGAAGAACATCAGAAGAAGAAGAATGGAAGGAGAAGTATGGAAGAAGAACATCCGAAGAAGAAGAATGGAAGAAGAAGTTCGGAAGAAGACGAATGGAAGAAGAAGTTCGGAAGAAGAAGAATGGAAGAAGAACATCGGAAGAAGAAGAACATCGGAAGAAGAAGAATGGAAGAAGAAGTTCGGAGGAAGAAGAATGGAAGAAGAACATCGGAAGAAGAAGAATGGAAGAAGAGGATCGGATTTGGAAGAATGGAAGAAGAGGATTGGAAGAAGAAGAATGGAACAAGAGGATCGGAAGAAGAAGATTGGGAGAAGAAGATCGGAAGAAGAAGAATGGAAGAAAAAGAACGGAAGAAGATCGGAATAAGACGAATGGAAGAAGAAGAATGGAAGAAGAAGATCGGAAGAAGAAGAATGGAAGAAGAAGATCGGAAGTGCAAGAATGGAAGAAGGAGAATGGAAGGAGAAGATCGGAAGAAGAAGAATGGAAGAAGAAGATCAGAAGAAGAAGAATGGAAGAAGAAGAGTGGAAGAAGATGATCGGAAGAAGAAGTATGGAAGAAGAAGATCGGACGAAGAAGAATGGAAGAAGAAGATCAGAAGTGGAAGAATGGAAGAAGAAGATGGGAAGAAGAAGAATGGAAGAAGAAGAACGGAAGAAGAGGATCGGAAGAAGAAGAATGGGAGAAGAAGATCGGAAGTGGAAGAATTGAAGAAGAAGATCGGAAGAAAAAGAATGGAAGAGGAAGATCGGTAGAAGAAGAATGGAAGATCAAGATCGGAAGAAGAAAAATGGAAGTAGAATATCGGAAGAAGAAGAATAGAAGAAGAAGATCGGAAGAAGAAGAATGGAGGATGAAGATCGGAAGAAGAAGAATGGAAGAAGATCGAAAAAAGAAGAATGGAAGAAGAAGATCGGAAGAAGAAGAATGGAAGAGGAAGATCAGAAGAAGAATGGAATAAGAAGATTGGAAGAAGAAGAATGGAAGAAGAAGATCAAACGAAGAAGAATGGAAGAAGAGGATCAAAAGAAGAAGAATGGAAGAAAAAAATCAGAAGAAGAAGAATGGAAGAAGAAGGGAAGAAGAAGATTGGAAGTGGAAGAATGGAAGAAGAAGAATGGAAGAAGAAGATTGGAAGAAGAAGAATGGAAGAAAAAGATCGGAAGAAGAAATGGAAGAACAAGATTGGAAGAAGAAGAATGGAAGAAGAAGATCGTAAGAAGAAGAATGGCGAAGAAGATCGGCAGAAGAAGAATGGAAGAAGAAGAATGGAAGAAGAAGATGGGAAGAAAAAGAATAGAAGAAGAAGAACGGAAGAAGAAGATCAGAAGAAGAAGAATGGGAGAAGAAGCTCGGAAGAAGAAGAATGGAAGAAGAAGAACGGAAGAAGAAGATCGGAATAAGAAGAATGGAAGAATGAGAGTGGAAGAAGAAGATCGGAAGAAGTAGAATGGAAAAAGAAGAATGGAAGAAGAAGATCGGAAGTGGAAGAATGGAAGAAGGAGAATGGAAGGAGAAGATTGGAAGAAGAAGAATGGAAGAAGAAGATCGGAAGAGGAAAAATGGAAGAAGAAGATCAGAAGAAGAAGAATGGAAGAAGAAGATCGGAAGAAGAAGAATGGAAGAGCTAGATCGGAAGAAGAAGAATGGAGGAAGTAGAAGAATGGAAGAAGAAGATGGGAAGAAGAGGAACGGAAGAAAAAGATCGAAACAAGAAGAATGGAGGAAGAAGATCGAAACAAGAAGAATGGAAGAAGAAGAACGGGAGAAGAAGATCGGAAGAAGAACATCGGAAGAAGAAGAATGGAAGAAGAATATCGGAACAAGAAGAATGGAAGAAGAAGATCGGAAGAAGAAAAATGAAAGAAGAAGATCGGAAGAAGAATGGAAGAAGAAGATCGGAGGAAAACGAACGTTAGAAGAATAATTGACGAAGAAGAAGAAGGGAAGAAGAACATCGAAAGAAGAAGAATGGAAGAAGAAGATCGGAAGAAGAAGAATGGAAGAAGAAGATCGGAAGAAGAAGAATGGAAAAAGAAGACTAGAAGAAGAAGATCAGAAGAAGATCGGAAGAAGAAGATCGGAAGAAGAACAATGGAAGAAGAAGATCGGAAGAAGAAGATCGGAACTGGAAGAATGGAAGAAGAAGAGTGGAACAAGAAGATCGGAAGAAGAAGAATGGAAGAAGAAGATCGGAAGTGGAAGATTGGAAGAAGAAGATGGGAAGAAGAAGAATGGAAGAAGAAGAACGGAAGAAGAAGATTATAACAAGAAGAATGGAAGAAGAACATCGGAACAAGAAGAATGGAAGAAGAAGATCGGAACAAGAAGAATGGAAAAAGAAGATCAGAAGAAGAAGAATGGAAGAAGAAGATCGGTAGAAGAAGAATGGAAGAAGAAGATCGGAAGAAGAAAAATGGAAGTAGAAGAACGAAAGAAGAAGAATAGAAGAAGAAGATCGGAAGAAGAAGAATGGACGAAGAAGATCGGAAGAAGAAGAATGGAAGAAGAGCATCGGAAGAAGAAGATCGGAAGAAGAAGAGCATCGGAAGAAGAAGAATGGAAGAAGAAGATCGGAAGAAGAAGAATGGAAGAAGAAGATCGGAAGAAGAAGATTGGAAGATGAAGAATGGAAGAAGAAGATCGGAAGTAGAAGATTGGAAGAAGAAGATCGGAAGAAGAAGTATCGAAGAAGAAGAACGGAAGAAGAGGAATGGAAGAAGAAGATCGGAAGAAGAAGAATGGAAGAAGAAGATCGGAACAAGAAGAATGGAAGAAGAAGATCGGAACAAGAAGAATGGCAGAAGAAGATCGGAAGAAGAAGATTGGAAGATGAAGAATGGAAGAAGAAGATCGGAAGTAGAAGATTGGAAGAAGAAGATCGGAAGAAGAAGTATAGAAGAAGAAGAACGGAAGAAGAGGAATGGAAGAAGAAGATCGGAAGAAGAAGAATGGAAGAAGAAGATCGGAATAAGAAGAATGGAAGAAGAAGATCGGAACAAGAAGAATGGCAGAAGAAGATCGGAAGAAGAAGATTGGAAGATGAAGAATGGAAGAAGAAGATCGGAAGTAGAAGATTGGAAGAAGAAGATCGGAAGAAGAAGTATAGAAGAAGAAGAACGGAAGAAGAGGAATGGAAGAAGAAGATCGGAAGAAGAAGAATGGAAGAAGAAGATCGGAATAAGAAGAATGGAAGAAGAAGATCGGAACAAGAAGAATGGCAGAAGAAGAACGGAAGAAGAAGAATGGAAGAAGAATAATGGACGAAGAAGATCTGAAATGGAAGCATGGAAGAAGAAGATCAGAAGAAGAAGAATGGAAGAAGAAGAATGGAAGAAGAAGATCGGAAGAAGAAGAATGGAAAAAGAAGATCGGAAGAAGAAGAATGGAAGAAGAAGATCGGAAGAAGAAGCATGGAAGAAGAACATCGGAAGAAGAAGAATGGAATAAGAAAATCAAAGGAAGAAGAATGGAAGAAGAAGATCGGAGGAAGCCGAATGGAAGAAGAATAATTGACGAAGAAGAAGAAGGGAAGAAGAACATCGAAAGAAGAAGAATGGAAGAAGAAGATCGGAAGAAGAAGAATGGAAGAAGAAGATCGGAAGAAGAAGAATGGAAAAAGAAGACTAGAAGGAGAAGATAAGAAGAAGATCGGAAGAAGAAGATCGGAAGAAGAACAACGGAAGAAGAAGATCGAAAGAAGAAGATCGGAACTGGAAGAATGGAAGAAGAAGAGTGGAACAAGAAGATCGGAAGAAGAAGAATGGAAGAAGAAGATCGGAAGTGGAAGATTGGAAGAAGAAGATGGGAAGAAGAAGAATGGAAGAAGAAGAACGGAAGAAGAAGAACGGAAGAAGAAGATTATAACAAGAAGAATGGAAGAAGAACATCGGAACAAGAAGAATGGAAGAAGAAGATCGGAACAAGAAGAATGGAAAAAGAAGATCAGAAGAAGAAGAATGGAAGCAGAAGATCGGTAGAAGAAGAATGGAAGAAGAAGATCGGAAGAAGAAAAATGGAAGTAGAAGAACGGAAGAAGAAGAATAGAAGAAGAAGATCGGAAGAAGAAGAATGGAAGAAGAAGATCGGAAGAAGAAGAATGGAAGAAGAGCATCGGAAGAAGAAGATCGGAAGAAGAAGAGCATCGGAAGAAGAAGAATGGAAGAAGAAGATCGGAAGAAGAAGAATGGAAGAAGAAGATCGGAAGAAGAAGATTGGAAGATAAAGAATGGAAGAAGAAGATCGGAAGTAGAAGAATGCAAGAAGAAGATCGGAAGAAGAAGTATAGAAGAAGAAGAACGGAAGAAGAAGAATGGAAGAAGAATATCTGAAGAAGAAGAATGGAAGAAGAAGATCGGAACAAGAAGAATGGAAGAAGAAGATCGGAACAAGAAGAATGGCAGAAGAAGAACGGAAGAAGAAGAATGGAAGAAGAATAATGGATGAAGAAGATCTGAAATGGAAGCATGGAAGAAGAAGATCAGAAGAAGAAGAATGGAAGAAGAAGATCGGAAGAAGAAGAATGGAAAAAGAAGATCGGAAGAAGAAGAATGGAAGAAGAAGATCGGAAGAAGAAGAATGGAAGAAGAACAACGGAAGAAGAAGAATGGAATAAGAAAATCAAAGGAAGAAGAATGGAAGAAGAAGATCGGAAGAAGAAGATCGCAAGAAGAAAAATGGAAGAAGAAGAATGCAAGAAGAAGATTGGAAGAAGAAGAATGGAAGAAGAAGATCGGAAGAAGAAGAATGGATGAAGAAGATCGGAAGAAGAAGAATGGAAGAAGAACATCGGGAGAAGAAGAATGGAAGAAGAAGAATGGAAAAAGAAGATCGGAAGAAGAAAAATGGAAGAAGGAGATCAAAAGAAGAAGAATTAAAGAAGAAGATCGTAAGAAGAAGAATGGAAGAAGCAGAATGGAAGAAGAAGAATGGAAGAAGATCGGAAGAAGAAGAATGGAAGAAGAAGATCGAAAGAAGAAGAATGGAAGAAGAAGATCGGAAGAAGAAGAAAGGAAGAAGAAGATCGGAAGAAGAAGAATGGAAGAAGAAGATCGGAAGAAGAAGAATGGAAGAAGAAGAATGGAACAAGAAGATCGGAGGAAGAAGATCGAAAGAAGAAGAATGGAAGAAGAACATCAGAAGAAGAAGAATGGAAGAAGAACATCGGAAGAAGAAGAATGGAAGAAGAACATCGGAAGAAGAAGAATGGAAGAAGAAGATCGGAAGACGAAGAATGGAAGAAGAATGGAAGAAGAATGGAAGCAGAAGATCGGAAGAAGAAGAATGGAAGAAGAAGAATGGAAGAAGGAGATCAAAAGAAGAAGAATTTAAGAAGAAGATCGTAAGAAGAAGAATGGAAGAAGAAGATCGGAAGAAGAAGAATGGAAAAAGAAGATCGGAAGAAGAAGAATGGAAGAAGAAGATCGGAAGAAGAAGAATGGAAGAAGAACATCGGAAGAAGAAGAATGGAAGAAGAACATCAGAAGAAGAACATCGGAAGAAGAAGAATAGAATAAGAAAATCAAATGAAGAAGAATGGAAGATGAAGATCGGAAGAAGAAGATCGTAAGAAGAAGAATGGAAGAAGAAGATTGCAAGAAGAAGATTGGGAGAAGAAGAATGGAAGAAGAAGATCGGAAGCAGAAGAATGGAAGAAGAAGATCGGAAGAAGAAGAATGGAAGAAGAACATCGGGAGAAGAAGAATGGAAAAAGAAGATCGGAAGAAGAAAAATGGAAGAAGGAGATCAAAAGAAGAAGAATTGAAGAAGAAGATCGTAAGAAGAAGAATGGAAGAAGAAGAATGGAAGAAGAAGAATGGAAGAAGAAGATCGGAAGAAGAAGAATGGAAGAAGAAGATCGGAAGAAGAAGAATGGAAGAAGAAGATCGGACGAAGAAGAAAGGAAGAAGAAGATCGGAAGAAGAAGAATGGAAGAAGAAGGTCGGAAGAAGAAGAATGGAAGAAGAAGAATGGAAGAAGAAGATCAAAAGAAGAAGATCGGAAGAAGAAGAATGGAAGAAGAACATCGGAAGAAGAAGAATGGAAGAAGAACATCGGAAGAAGAAGAATGGAAGAAGAACATCGGAAGAAGAAGAATGGAAGAAGAAGATCGGAAGACGAAGAATGGAAGAAGAATGGAAGCAGAAGATCGGAAGACGAAGAATGGAAGAAGAATGGAAGCAGAAGATCGGATGAAGAAGAATGGAAGAAGAAGAATGGAAGAAGGAGATCAAAAGAAGAAGAATTTAAGAAGAAGATCGTAAGAAGAAGAATGGAAGAAGAAGATCGGAATAAGAAGAATGGAAAAAGAAGATCGGAAGAAGAAGAATGGAAGAAGAAGATCGGAAGAAGAAGAATGGAAGAAGAACATCGGAAGAAGAAGAATGGAAGAAGAACATCGGAAGAAGAACATCGGAAGAAGGAGAATGGAATAAGAAAATCAAACGAAGAAGAATGGAAGAAGAAGATCGGAAGAAGAAGATCGTAAGAAGAAGAATGGAAGAAGAAGAATGCAAGAAGAATATTGGAAGAAGAAAAATCGAAGAAGAAGATCGGAAGAAGACGAATGGAACAAGAAGATCGGAAGAAGAAGAATGGAAGAAGAACATCGGGAGAAGAAGAATGGAAGATGATCGGAAGGAGAAAAATGGAAGAAGGAGATCAAAAGAAGAAGAATTCAAGAAGAAGATCGTAAGAAGAAGAACGGAAGAAGAGGAATGGAAGAAGAAGAATGGAAGAAGAAGATCGGAAGAAGAAGAATGGAAGATGAAGATCGGAAGAAGAAGAATGGAAGAAGAAGATCGGAAGAAGAAGAAAGGAAGAAGAAGATCGGAAGAAGAAGAAATGAAGAAGAAGATCGGAAGAAGAAGAATGGAAGAAGAAGATCGGAAGACGAAGAATGGAAGAAGAATGGAAGCAGAAGATCGGAAGACGAAGAATGGAAGAAGAATGGAAGCAGAAGATCGGAAGAAGAAGAATGGAAGAAGAACATCGGAAGAAGAAGAATGGAAGAAGAACATCGGAAAAAGAAGAATGGAAGAAGAACATCGGAAGACGAAGAATGGAAGAAGAATGGAAGCAGAAGATCGGAAGACGAAGAATGGAAGAAGAATGGAAGCAGAAGATCGGATGAAGAAGAATGGAAGAAGAAGAATGGAAGAAGGAGATCAAAAGAAGAAGAATTTAAGAAGAAGATCGGAAGAAGAAGAATGGAAGAAGAAGAATGGAAGAAGAAGATCGGAAGAAGAAGATCGGAAGAAGAAGAATGGAAGAAGAACATCGGAAGAAGAAGAATGGAAGAAGAACATCGGAAGAAGAAGAATGGAAGAAGAACATCGGAAGAAGAAGAATGGAAGAAGAAGATCGGAAGACGAAGAATGGAAGAAGAATGGAAGCAGAAGATCGGAAGACGAAGAATGGAAGAAGAATGGAAGCAGAAGATACGATGAAGAAGAATGGAAGAAGGAGATGAAAAGAAGAAGAAGATCGTAAGAAGAAGAATGGAAGAAGAAGATCGGAAGAAGAAGAATTGAAAAAGACGATCGGAAGAAGAAGAATGGAAGAAGAAGATCGAAAGAATGAAAATGGAAGAAGAAGATCGGAAGAAGAAGAATGGAAGAAGAATATCGGAACAAGAAGATCGGAAGAAAAAGAATCGAAGAAGAAGATCGGAAGTGGAAGAAGAAGATCGGAAGTGGAAGAATGGAAGAAGCAGAATGGAAGAAGAAGATCGGAAGAAGAAGTATGGAAGAAGAAGATCGGAAGAAGAAGAATGGACGAAGAAGATCGGAAGTGGAAGAATGGAAGAAGAAGAACGGATGAAGAGGATCGGAAGTAGAAGAATGGGAGAGGAAGATCGGAAGAAGAAGAATGGAAGAAGGAGATCAAAAGAAGAAGAATTTATGAAGAAGATCGTAAGAAGAAGAATGGAAGAAGAAGATCGGATGAAGAGGATCGGAAGAAGAAGAATGGGAGAGGAACATCGACAGAAAAAGAATGGAAGAAGAACATCGGAAGAAGAACATCTGAAGAAGAAGAATGGAATAAGAAAATCGGAAGAAGAAGAATGGAAGAAGAAGATTGGAAGAAGAAGATCGTAAGAAGAAGAATGGAAGAAGAAGAATGGAAGAAGAAGATTGGAAGAAGAAGAATGGAAGAAGAAGATCGGAAGAAGAAGAATGGAAGAAGAAGATCGGAAGAAGAAGAATGGAAGAAGAAGATCGGAAGAAGAAGAATGGAAGAAGAAGAATGGAAAAAGAAGATCGGAAGAAGAAGAATGGAAGAAGGAGATCAAAAGAAGAAGAATTGAAGAAGAAGATTGTAAGAAGAAGAATGGAAGAAGAAGAATGGAAGAAGAAGAATGGAAGAAAAAGATCGGAAGAAGAAGAATGGAAGAAGAAGATCGGAAGAAGAAGAATGGAAGAAGAATATCGGAACAAGAAGATCGGAAGAAAAAGAATCGAAGAAGAAGATCGGAAGAAGAAGAATGGAAGAAGAAGAATGGAAGAAGAAGAATGGAAGAAAAAGATCGGAAGAAGAAGAATGGAAGAAGAAGATCGGAAGAAGAGGAATGGAAGACGAAGATCGGAAGAAGAAGAATGGAAGAAGAAGATCGGAAGAAGAAGAATGGAAGAAGAAGAATGGAAGAAGAAGATCGGAAGAAGAAGATCGGAAGAAGAAGAATGGAAGAAGATCATCGGAAGAAGAAGAATGGAAGAAGAACATCGGAAGAAGAAGAATGGAAGAAGAAGATCGGAAGACGAAGAATGGAAGAAGAATGGAAGGAGAAGATCGGAAGAAGAAGAATGGAAGAAGAACATCGGAAGAAGAAGAATGGAAGAAGAACATCAGAAGAAGAAGAATGGAAGAAGAAGATCGGAAGACGAAGAATGGAAGAAGAATGGAAGCAGAAGATCGGAAGTCGAAGAATGGAAGAAGAATGGAAGCAGAAGATCGGATGAAGAAGAATGGAAGAAGAAGAATGGAAGAAGGAGATGAAAAGAAGAAGAATTTAAGAAGAAGATCGTAAGAAGAAGAATGGAAGAAGAAGATCGGAAGAAGAAGAATTGAAAAAGGAGATCGGAAGAAGAAGAATGGCAGAAGAAGATCGAAAGAAGAAAAATGGAAGAAGAAGATCGGAAGAAGAAGAATGGAAGAAGAATATCGGAACAAGAAGATCGGAAGAAAAAGAATCGAAGAAGAAGATCGGAAGAAGAAGATCGGAAGAAGAAGAAGGGAAGAAGAAGTTTGGAAGAAGAAGAATGGAAGGAAGAACAAGAATGGAAGAAGAAAATGGGAGGAAGAAGAATGGAAGAACAAGATCGGAAGAGGAAGAATGGAAGAAGAAGATTAGAAGAAGAAGAACGGAAGAAGAAGATCAGAACAAGAAGAATGGAGGAAGAAGATCGGAACAAGAAGAATGGAAGAAGAATATCGGAACAAGAAGAATGGAAGAAGAAGATCGGAAGTGGAAGAATGGAAGAAGAAGATCGGAAGAAGAACAATGCAAGAAGAACATCGGAAGAAGAACAATGCAAGAACAAGATCGGAAGAAGAAGAATGGATGAAGAAGATCGGAAGAAGAAGAATGGAAGAAGAAGATCGGAACAAGAAGAATGGAAGAAGAAGATCGGAACAAGAACAATGGAAGAAGAAGATCGGAACAAGAAGAATGGAAGAAGAAGATCAGAAGAAGAAGAATGCCAGAAGAATAATGGACGAAGAAGATCAGAAGTGGAAGCATAGAAGAAGAAGATCAGAAGAAGATGATGGGAACAAGAAGAATGCAAGAAGAAGATCGAAACAAGAAGAATGGAAGATGAAGAACGGAAGAAGAATATCAGAAAGAGAAGAATGGAATAATAAGATCGGAAGAAGAAGAATGGAAGAAGAAGATCGGAAGAAGAATGGAAGAAGAAGATCGGAAGAAGAAGAATGGAAGAAGAATAATTGAAGAAGAAGAAGAAGGGAAGAAGAATATCGGAAGAAGAAGAATTGAAGAAGAAGATCGGAAGAAGAAGAATGGAAAAAGAAGAATAGAAGAAAACCGGAACAAGAAGATCGAAAGAAGAAGATCGGAAGAAGTAGAACGGAAGAAGAAGATCAGAACAAGAAGAATGGAAGAAGAAGATCAGAACAAGAAGAATGGAGGAAGTAGATCAGAACAAGAAGAAAGGAAGAAGAAGATCGGACCAAGAAGAATGGAAGAAGAAGATCGAAAGTTGAAGAATGGTAAAAGAAGAAGATCGGAAAAAGAAGATCGGAAGAAGACGAATCGAAGAAGACGAATGGAAGAAGAAGATCGAAAGAAGAAGAATGAAAGAAGAAGATCGGAAGAAGAAGACTGGAAGAAGAAGATCGGTAGATGAAGAATGGAAGAAGGACATCGGAAGAAGAAGAATGGAAGAAGAAGATCGGAAGAAGAAGAATGGAAGTAGAAGATCGGAAGAAGAAGAATGGAAGAAGAAGATGGGAAGAAGAAGAATGGAAGAAGAAGATCGGAAGAAGAAGAATGGAAGAAGAAGATCGGAAGAAGAAGAATGGAAGAAGAAGATCGGAAGAAGAAGAATCGAAGAAGAAGATCGGAATAAGAGGAATGGAAGAAGAAGATCGTACGAAGAAGAATGGAGGAAGAAGATCGGAAGAAGAAGAATGGAAGAAGAAGATCGTACGAAGAATAATGAAAGAAGAAGAATGGAAGAAGAAGATCGGAAGAAGAAGAAGGGAAGAAGAATATCGGAAGAAGAAGAATAGAAGAAAAAGATCGGCAGAAGAAGAACGGAAGAAGAAGATCGGAAGAAGAAGAATAGAAGAAGAAGATCGCAAGAAGAAGAATAGAAGAAGAAGATCGCAAGAAGAAGAATGGATGAAGTAGATCGGAAGTGGAAGAATGGAAGAAGCAGAATAGAAGAAGAAGATCGGAAGAAGAAGTATGGAAGAAGAAGATCGGAAGAAGAAGAATGGACGAAGAAGATCGGAAGTGGAAGAATGGAAGAAGAAGAACGGATGAAGAGGATCGGAAGAAGAAGAATGGGAGCGGAAGATCGGAAGAAGAAGAATGGAAGAAGGAGATCAAAAGAAGAAGAATTTATGAAGAAGATCGTAAGAAGAAGAATGGAAGAAGAAGAATGGAAGAAGAAGATTGGAAGAAGAAGAATGGAAGAAGAAGATCGGAAGAAGAAGAATGGAAGAAGAAGAATGGAAAAAGAAGATCGGAAGAAGAAGAATGGAAGAAGGAGATCAAAAGAAGAAGAATTGAAGAAGAAGATCGTAAGAAGAAGAATGGAAGAAGAAGAATGGAAGAAGAAGAATGGAAGAAAAAGATCGGAAGAAGAAGAATGGAAGAAGAAGATCGGAAGAAGAAGAATGGAAGAAGAAGATCGGAAGAAGAAGAATGGAAGAAGAAGATCGGAAGAAGAAGAATGGAAGAAGAAGAATGGAAGAAGAAGATCGGAAGAAGAAGATCGGAAGAAGAAGAATGGAAGAAGAACATCGGAAGAAGAAGAATGGAAGAGGAACATCGGAAGAAGAAGAATGGAAGAAGAAGATCGGAAGACGAAGAATGGAAGAAGAATGGGAGCAGAAGATCGGAATACGAACAATGGAAGAAGAATGGAAGCAGAAGATCGGAAGAAGAATGGAAGAAGAATAATTGAAGAAGAAGAAGAATGGAAGAAGAACATCGGAAGAAGAAGAATGGAAAAAGAAGGATAGAAGAAGAAGATCAGAAGAAGAAGAAGGGAAGAAGAAGAACGGAAGAAGAAGATCGGAAGAAGAAGATCGGAAGAGGAAGATTAGAACAAGAAGAATGGAGGAAGAAGATCGGAACAAGAAGAATGGAAGAAGAAGATCGGAACAAGAAGAAGGGAAGAAGAAGATCAGAAGTGGAAGAATGGAAGAAGAAGATCGGAAGAAGAACAATGCAAGAAGAAGATCGGAAGAAGAACAATGCAAGAACAAGATCGGAAGAAGAAGAATGGAAGAAGAAGATCGGAAGAAGAAGAATGGAAGAAGAAGATCGGAAGAAGAAGAAGAATGGAAGAAGAATATCGGAACAAGAAGAATGGAAGAAGAAGAATAGAAGAAGAAGATCGGAAGAAGAAGATCGGAGGAAGAAGAAGGGAAGAAGAAGTTCGGAAGAAGAAGAATGGAAGGAAGAAGAAGAATGGAAGAAGAAGATGGGAGGAAGAAGAATGGAAGAAGAAGATCGGAAGAAGAAGAATGGAAGAAGAAGATTAGAAGAAGAAGAATGGAAGAAGAAGATCGGAAAAAGAAGATCGGAAGTGGAAGAATGGAAGAAGAAGATCGGAAGAAGAACAATGCAAGAAGAAGATCGGAAGAAGAACAATGCAAGAATAAGATCGGAAGAAGAAGAGTGGAAGAAGAAGATTAGAAGAAGAAGAATGGAGGAAAGAGATCGGAAGAAGAAGAATGGAAGAAGAAGATCGGAAGTGGAAGAATGGAAGAAGACGATTGGAAGAAGAAGATCGAAAGAACAAGAATGGAAGAAAAAGATTGGAAGAAGAAGAATGGAAGAAGAAGATCGGTAGATGAAGAATGGAAGAAGAACATCGAAAGAAGAAGAATGGAAGAATAAGATCGGAAGAAGAAGAATGGAAGAAGAAGAATGGAAGAAGAAGATGGGAAGAAGAAGAATGGAAGAAGAAGATCGGAAGAAGAAGAATGGAAGAAGAAGATCGGAAGACGAAGAATGGAAGAAGAAGATCGGAAGGAAAGAAAATAGGAAGAAGATCAGAAGAAGAAGAATGGAAGAAGAAGATCGGAAGAAGAAGAATGGAAGAAGAAGATCGGAAGAAGAAGGATGGAAGAAGAGGGTCGGAAGAAGAAGAATGGAAGAAGAAGATCGGAAGAAGAAGAGTGGAAGAAGAAGATCGTAAGAAGAAGAATGGAAAGAAGAAGATCGGAAGAAGAAGAATGCAAGAGGAAGATCGGAAGAAGAAGAATGGAAGAAGAAGAATGGAAGAAGAAGAAGGGAGGAAGAAGATGGGAAGTTGCCACCAGCACCGATTAAGTGCTAATGGCTCTGATACCAGTTGATATCTGAGGACGCTTGGCTGGTGATTGATATATGATTATTAATTTTCTGCACTATATTTCTGCTGTGTAATCTTTCTTGCTCCAATCTTTAAGATAACAATTTAATTAACTCTATAACGTAATGAGCGTTGGTTTAGTGAGGAGCGTTGGTCAGCCGGTAAGGGTGTTCCCGGTAGTAAGTCCTAGGGTGAGGCAGTAAATCCGTTGGTAAGCCTGGTGGTCCAAATCCAAGAACTAGATACGTAAGTTATGTCTAGGTTAATTAAAATGTTGTCTAAAGGAAAGGAAAAGGAAGAAGAAATAGGAGAATCTAGTGAAGAAAATAATAGTCATATAATACATCATGAGCTAAGAATCCCAGAGATAGAATCCCAACTTAATAAATGGAAACTTCCCAAGCTAGAAATTTCCTCACTTTATAAAACTAAAATATCAGATATGTTTAAAAGCGAATATGTCATTAAAACTGTCGAAAAAGGAAATCGATATAAAACAGACCCAAGAGTCTATACCATTAATCTCACGAGCCCTAATAGCCGAACACATAAAAGACTACAAATATTTGCATATAGGATCGGTTCAAATAGCTATTAAACCCTTGCTTAGGCAAGGAATTGATACCCCTTTATTTGCAGTTTTAAGAGATAATAGGCCAAAGAATTTGAATGATCAGATTTTGGCCATCTTTGAAACCAACCTCCACGAAGGTCCTGTCTATATTAATAATTACCCCAATTATTCGGTAGCTCTTAAAAGTTTTCACGAAACTAATTACAATATTATTTTAGATATTAAAATGAAGGACGATGGTTGGAATCCTAGAGTGATTCCTATCACCATAATATATCGTCTCTATTATAAAGTAATGAAAACCCAATTAGCCCCCCAGGCCTTATTAATATCTCCTAAAGACGAAACTACCCTCTTATTGGTGAATCCAGAAAGAGTAAATGCCTCGGTCCCTCGGGTACTGAGACATGATGAGGTAACAAGTGGATTAAAATGGAGATTAGAAGACATACTACCTCCAATTCCTCCTACCCCTAGTGAAGTAGAGGCCATAACAGAATTTAAATCAGGAGCGGTAGAGATCACCTTTGCTCCTTTAAAAGAAAACTTAAGAAGGGTGCGCTCTATGGCAAGGTCTGAATTCAGTTTATCTAGACCATCTATAGATAGGCGTAGTGATGGAGGAGGGCCAAGCACATCTAACCAAGGAAGCCAAGGCCCAAACCAAGAAGACCGTCTAGACCAAGAGGAGCGTCTAGCTCCAAGAAGTGAGCGTCTAGGACGTGAAGGAGGGAGGCTATCCATGGAGCTAGACCGTCTAGGACCTCTCACAAGATCCATGGCTAAACATATCCAAGCACACATAGAAGAAGCCACGGATGGGAGGGAGAAGACCTTGTACATGCTACTTGGAGGCCCATTAGGGGTAGCTTAGTAGATTAGTGTAGTGTAGAAAGCAAAACTTGCTAACTTAGGGGTGTGCTATCAAAAAGGTGCCCTTAGCAATAGAAGGAGGGGTGTGCTAGCAAATAGGTGCCTTTAGCAAAAGAGGGAGGGGTGTACTATCAAATGTTGCATTTTTGACCTATCTTCTAGAATATTAGGATGATGGTGTGGTTTGACTAAAGTCAATACCCTAGGCAGCCCCCACTTTTTGTATTTCCATCCCTACCCTTTAAGCTTGCTCACCAAGGCTCCTAAATCTATAAATAAGGAGGCCTACCTCATGTATTTTCAAGTTTATTTGAGTAATGTTATGCTGCCATTTTTGTGCACAAGCTTTACTCCTCCTAGAAATCTAGGCTATAAACTTCAATCATTTCACCTTCTCCCTTGAGCTGGCCGAACCACTCAACCCATACTCATCATGCACCTTCAAGACCAACACAACTCCTAGGAGGGTCTTGTTTCACTCATCCATTGCTTCCGCTCCATCTATTTCTACTTTGATTCAAGAAGAACACATGAAAATGCCATCATTTGGTATCATGAGCTTTTGGTTCTTCAAGATGAGTAGCTTGTCTTTTTAAATTTTCAGTTCTTCTTTATTTTCATCTTGTCATTTCAATTCCATAATTGTCTTGCTGTTTTTTTTTTTACATTTTAAATTGTTCTTGGTGTGCTTATGGAAGATCCAACCGAAGCACATGTGTTCAATTGATCTTGAACATTTTCTTGTGCAATTGTGATAGGATTCCTTACACATTGAGTGGCTGTTTTCTTTTAGGAATTTGAGTCTTTATTGCTTTCTTATAATTGCTTCATTTTATGCTTTGAGTCTTTATTTTCTGAATCTATAAATGTTGTGTCAAGTCATGTGAATCCATAATTGTCATCAATTCTTAGTAGTCCTATTTTTTGGCTTGATTGTTTCTTGTTTTTGGGTCTCTTTAATTTGCCTTAATCTGCTGTTATTTTGATCCTTTGCTGCCTTTTTAATTTTAGTTTGAGTTCATAATTGTGTCTTAGTTCTTACACAATTTCCTTCTTACATTTTCCTTTGTGTTAAATTTTGGTATCTTGCTGTTTTTTTTTTCCAGTTTTCCCCTGTTTCTCTCTCTGTCTGGCTGTTTTTTGTTTCAAAAATTATTTCCACTCATAGGAAATTTGTGATTCTCTGGAAAATGCAAGTTTGAAGTGTTACAAAAAGGACAAAAAAAAGAATCAGATCAAAAAAGGCAACAGAAAAAATATGATAAATCTTACAAAATCAGAGTGCAAATCTTGAGCGCTCCAGCTGGCCTAACTGCACACCAAATTTGCAAAAATTATTAAAACAAAATGGTGCATGCGTTTTAGGTGATTCCAAAGCCATTGTTTAGATAGGATCCTGAATTTTCTTGCATATAAATTTCAGAGACAAATTTTAAAAATACAGCTCAGCATAAATCGGGGAACAAACACGTTTTCTGGCCCACAAGAATTTTCAGTGGTGCTGTTTTTTTTTATTTGGTCATCTAATCTAGTGCTTTTCTTTAGGAATTCCTTTTGTGTGCCAACTTTTTTTTGAGTACCTTTAATTGTTTGCTTTAATTTCTTGACTCTCTTTCTAAGTTGTCATGTTATAAATCCTTTTGGTGGTACTGTTTTTATTCAATTAAATTTGTTTCTTGCTTTTGTTTCTTGACCTCTCTTTTGGGTGCTGGAATTTAATTCTCCTTGGTGCATATGTGCATGGAACTTGACTTGGTTTAGGTTTAGCTCTTGTGAATAGGTGCTGGAAATTGGAGAATTAAAGCCATCATTTTAAGGAGGAGACAAAGCTAAAGCCGAAACAAGGTTGCTTGAAACAAACAATACAAACACCTAGAAGATCAAAAAAACATTCAAGACAACAAGGAAGTGCACTAACCCAAAAGAGGATCAACAAAGGGAGTCTTCTTTTCCTTTGCAACTTGGTTTATTGTTAATTACCTCTTTAATTACGTTTAGACGGTGAGTGTGTCTTCAAGGGCTCAAAGTGTCCAAGAAGCCTCACCTAGGGCCGAATAGCATAGTAAATTTTTTTTGCTTAGTAATTTGTTGCTTGTTTGAACTTGTTTTCTATTGTTTTGGTAGAAACGTTTTGCATGATTAGTTTAGTTTAATTTGTGCTAAAACCGACTAGTTTGTTGCATATCTTTTTTTTTTAGCGTACATAGTTTTATTGCTTTTTGATTTCTCAACTTCTTGTGTTTTAAATGTTTCACTAACAGAAATTTTTGTGAGAAGGCATTGGAGACTAGTTTTTGGCAAGGAAAAGGCTTGGTACTTAAGTAGTCATTTGAGACTCACCTCCCTTACCTGGAAAACTACCTTCTTTATCTTCCCTAATCTTTCTCAAAGTAAAAACGCCTAAATACACAAAGGTCTAGCCATGTCTTCTTCTTCTCATTCTCCAAAGTCTATAGAATGTGAAGTAAAATCTTTGAAAACCCTTTTGAAAGAGGTATCCCAAGCGGTACAATTAATCTCTTCTAGGCAATTGGAGAATGAAAACAAGATTAATGAGTTGGCTAGAGCTCAAGAAGAGAAATCCCAAAAATCTCAGAAATCAAAAAAAACAAATACTCATGCATCCCAAAGCATTGCAACTCTAGGGGAGGGAAGCCTTAGAATTAATGACTACTACCAACCACCCCCTAGAAGAACTAGGCAAAGGGAACAAGAGGTGCCAAGGGAAACTAGAGTAGACCTACCTCATTTTCATGGAAAGGAAAATGTAGAAATATATCTAGATTGGGAGATGAAGGTAGAGCAACTCTTTGCTTGCCATAGGGTAAGTGAGGAACGAAAAGTACCCTTAGCCACCCTTAGTTTCCAAGGAAATGCCATGTATTGGTGGACCTCTTTAGAAAGAGACCGACGTCTTCATAGGGAACCTCCCATAGAATATTGGAATGACCTTAGGGGAGCCCTAAGACGTCGACATATACCTTCTTACTACCATAGGGAGTTGATGGACAAGCTCCAAAGACTCCAACAAAAGAATATGAGTGTAGAAGAGTATAGGCAAAAGATGGAGCTCTATATGATGAGAGCCTCTATTAGAGAGGAAGAGGAAACCACCATATCTAGGTTCCTTAGTGGCCTATCACTTGAGATAAGAGATAGAGTAGAGCTCTTACCTTATCAAGACTTGAATGATTTGGTTCAACTTTGCATTAAAGTTGAGCAACAAAATTTGTGCAAAACATCAAGTCAAAAGGTGAGCCCCTATTCTAACTTTTATCCCAAGAGAGAGTTTAAAAGGGAGGGTAGTACATCTAAGGAAAAACCAAAAGAACCTACCAAACCCTTCACCAAAGAAACCTCAACCCCACCCATCCGAGCTAGAGATGTTAAATGTTTTAAGTGCTATGGTAGGGGGCATGTGCAAGCACAATGTCCAAACCAAAGGACTTTGTTTCTTAAAGGTGTAGACGAATACACTAGTGGCGAGGATGAGCTTAGTGAGAAAGAGGAAGGGGGAGAGGATGAGAGGGTAGCTCCATTAGAGGGAGAATTGCTTATGATTAGGAGAACCCTCAACAATCACCCTAGCACATCCATTGAAACACAAAGGGAAAACATATTTCATACAAGATGCAATGTTTTAGAAAATATATGTTCCCTCATTGTGGATAGTGGATCTAGTTGTAATTGTTGTAGTGCTAGGATGGTTGAAAAGCTTAAGCTACAAGTGGTTCCTCACCCAAAACCTTACAAACTTCAATGGCTTAATGAAAATGGGGAACTACATGTAGATAAGCAAGTGGAAATCAAGTTTTCCATAGGGAAATACAAAGATAAAGTTTTATGTGATGTAGTGCCTATGGAAGCTTGCCATATCTTATTAGGGAGGCCATGGCAATTTGACAAGAAAACCTTGCATGATGGTCTCACTAACGAGATTTCCTTCACCCATAAATATAAGAAGTTTGTACTTAGTCCTTTACCACATTCTCAAGTGGTGAAAGACCAAATACAAATGAAACAAAAGAGGGATGAGGAAAAAAAAAAAAAAAGAGTGCTAGAAAAAGAGAAAATCCTTAGGGATAGGAAGGCGTGGGAGAAGAGTGTTCCTTCCCACAAGGTTGGTCTACAAGAAAAGCCTTTTGAAAATGTTTTAGAAAACTTGCTTCTTGTTGAACAACCAAGCCTTATCTTTTGTAAAGGAGCACTTACATGCACTGCCACAAGTAATGAACTCACGGTTTTACCTCCTCAAATAGAAAACCTTTTGAGTGAATTTGACGATCTATTCTCACAAGAAGGACCCAATGGGCTTCCTCCTCTTAGGGGGATAGAACATCAAATTGACTTCATTCCGGGGGCAAGCCTACCAAATAGGCCTGCTTATAGAACCAACCCCGAGGAAACAAAGGAGATAGAATCACAAGTTCAAGACTTGTTGGAGAAGGGTTGGGTTCAAAAGAGTCTAAGCCCTTGTGCTGTACCTGTCTTGTTGGTGCCTAAAAAAGATGGAAAATGGCGCATGTGTTGTGATTGTAGAGCAATCAACAACATCACCATCAAGTATAGGCATCCAATCCCAAGGCTTGATGATATGCTTGATGAATTGCATGGGTCAACTCTATTCTCCAAAATTGACCTTAAAAGTGGATATCACCAAATTCGAATCAAGGAGGGTGATGAGTGGAAAACCGCTTTTAAGACCAAATTTGGATTATATGAGTGGTTGGTGATGCCCTTTGGACTCACTAACGCTCCAAGCACATTCATGAGGCTTATGAATCACACCTTGAGGGATTGTATAGGTAAATATGTAGTAGTTTACTTTGATGATATCTTAGTATATAGTAAAACCCTAGAAGACCATCTAAGTCACCTTAGGGAAGTCTTTCTAGTTCTTAGGAAAAATAGTCTTTTTGCAAATAGGGATAAGTGTACCTTTGGTGTAGATAGTGTAGTCTTTTTAGGCTTTATAGTAAACAAAACGGGGGTACATGTAGATCCCGAGAAAATCAAAGCCATCCAAGAGTGGCCAACTCCACAAAATGTAAGTGATGTAAGAAGTTTTCATGGGTTAGCTAGCTTCTATAGAAGGTTTGTGCCTAATTTTTCTAGCCTAGCTTCTCCTTTGAATGAACTTGTTAAAAAAGATGTTGCATTTTGTTGGAATGAAAAGCATGAGCAAGCCTTTCAAAGGCTAAAAGCTCAACTCACCAATGCACCCATCCTATCTTTCCCAAATTTTTCCAAAACTTTTGAGATAGAGTGTGATGCATCGGGAGTAGGCATAGGCGCGGTATTGTTGCAAGGTGGACACCCCATTGCTTATTTTAGTGAAAAACTCCATGGTGCCACCCTCAACTACCCCACTTATGACAAAGAGCTCTATGCTCTTGTGAGAGCCCTAAAGACTTGGGAACACTATCTTGTGTCCAAAGAATTTGTTATCCATAGTGATCACGAGTCTTTAAAATATTTAAAGGGCCAACACAAGCTCAATAAGAGACATGCAAAATGGATGGAATTTCTTGAACAATTTCCTTATGTAATCAAATACAAGAAAGGAAGCACCAATATAGTGGCCGATGCTCTTTCAAGACGCCACACACTCTTTTCAAAATTGGGTGCCCAAATTCTTGGATTTGACCACATAAGAGAGCTTTACCAAGAAGATCAAGAACTTTCATCCATCTATGCCCAATGTCTACATAGAGCGCAAGGAGGTCACTATGTGTCCGAGGGATATCTTTTTAAAGAAGGAAAACTTTGCATTCCCCAAGGAACACATAGAAAACTCCTTGTCAAAGAATCACATGAAGGGGGACTCATGGGCCATTTTGGAGTTGATAAGACTCTAGATCTTTTGAAAGCAAAATTTTGTTGGCCACACATGAGGAAAGATGTCCAACGCCATTGCTCTAGATGTATATCATGTTTAAAAGCAAAGTCTAGAACAATGCCGCATGCAAATGCTCCTTTGCCGATTGCAAATGCTCCTTGTGTAACATCCCGCCAAATACATTTCGCATTTTTTTGCATTTTCGTAATATGAAATAACGGTAAAACAAATATATTGAAATAAACATAATTGTATATATATACAAAGGAGTTCTCCTCGCAGGGAGTTTAATACAAAACGGTCGTTTTCCAAAACTTAAACATAAAGACAGCAAAATACAAAACTACCGATCTCCTAACAGAAAACGGAGATCGCCTATCAGAAAATGGCAAAAGGGGGCGATCGCCCAGCAAGAACAGAAAACAGGCGACCACATACGGCGATCACTCACAGGGGAATTCCACTTCCTGCAACCTCATCTGCTCCCGTGTAAAGATACACGATCATCACAGGTTTAAGAAAACAGCCACAGAAACAAAATACAGGGTAAGCTATATATTTAAGAAAACTTTGAATCAAGAGCATACATAAGAAATTCACAACATCCATGAACCACATCAATATCAGCCATCACATTTCCATGTTCCACAAGACTATCAGGAAATCCCATATTTCACAAATCAATCCAAGAGTATTTCAATTCACATCAGCAATCAAGTGTCTATTAATTCAATTTCTCATTTCTCACGTCAGACTTTCCACTGACTCATCACACCAGACACTTGACCACTATTTCCGGAGACTCGTGCGTTGATTAGACCCAGAGATTCGCACCTGTCATACCAAAAGGCTGGAAAGTTCCCACAGCCATGCGCATCACACCATCTCAATATTCTCATTATCACGGTATGACAAGGTTAATCCATACAACAGGCCGAACTCGTTCTGTTTCACACGAGACACCCATACGTATGAACCTCCATCGACTCTCCACAACTGAGTAACTTCCTCTATGTGATTTCATTACCTCAGTAGAGTCAGGATGTCTCATTATAGGATCACCGATCAATACACCTCTTACACGACCTTACACGGTATTTTCTTTCCTGAAAATACTATGCCTCGATCCACAATCACAACATTCAACACATCACATAACACTTCAATGAACGATTTCAATCACAGCAAAATTCATACCAAGGTTCAGATTTTCGAATATTACATTTAAAATCTCAAACACTTTTGAAACAGCATAAAACGGGGTATATTTCAATAACAGATGAAAAACCGGCGATCACCTCCAGAAACCGGCGATCACGAACAAAACTGGGTTTTTAAACAAGAACATTTTTAAAACCGGCGACCACGTCGCCCCCAACATCCAAACAGAACTGTTATCGTAAACATCTCACATTTCAACATCAAACACCGTGAAAGCGAAGTAAAACCGGCGACCACGTCGCCCTATCATCACAAACATCAAATATCCAGTTATCGTTGGAAAAAGACTAGCTTCCCTTACCTGGATCAGCGTGAAATCTCACTTCAAGCTCTAACCCACCGAACGTAAAGGATGCCCGAACTCTGCCTAAGCGTTCAAATCGGTAAAACTTGTAGAGAACCTTCCCAAAAGCTCTATGGCAGTCGTCGCTCGTCTTGCTTTTGCTTGAAGGTGCCTGGGAAATACTGAGTCGCAGTGCAAAGGAGAGAAAAGAGAAAGATGAAGGTGAACTCACTCTGTCACCTTTTATACTCTCACTGCGTTTCTAAACTCACTAAGAGGCGGTGCATTCCGATACTAGGAACATAGGCCTGCCATGTAGCTATCATTACCTACTCTCTAACTAACCCTTCCGTGTGGGTTTTCTTCCTCGAATTAAATGCAAACCTGACAGTATGGCCACGTGGCGTCTCTGCGCACATGGAGCTACTGTTCCGAAGGACTTTCACTGCCTACATGTCGCACATGCAGCACGTTCATCCTGGAAACCAGGGCCCCACCTCATCCGCGTATAACAGAACCCGCGATGACAATCCACCGATGACCTCTTGCGCGAAGAATCTCCACCGATGACTCATCCTGGAGGACGACCGATGTCTCTCTCTGGAAGACGACCGATGTCTCCTCCTCCTGGAGACCGACCGAGGTCTCTTCCTCCTGGAGACCGACCGAGGTCTCCTCTTCCTGGAGACCGACCGAGGTCTCCTCTTGGCGACACCCGCATGCCTCTCGCGCCCGGGCAAAGCCCACATGCATCTCGCGCCCTGGTGATCATGTTCCAGGCGATCTCATGGCTTTCTAACTACACTTTCCTTCATTTTTATTTTAAATAAAAACATACTTAGAATTCACTTAAAATATATCACTTTTATTCCAATAAGATTTTCCAGGTCCTTACAATCTCCCTAACAACAAAAATTTTCGTCCTCGAAAATTGAATTACAAGGAAAAGAGATGTGGATAGTCGTTTCTCATGTTCTCTTCCAACTCCCAAGTCGAATCACCGGATCTCTCATCCCACACCACCTTAACCATATGGATGGTCTTACTCCTGAGCTGTTTGCTTTGGTGATCGTCTATCCTGACTGGTCTTGCTTCAAAAGACAAGTCGTCCCTGATCTGCACGTCGTCCACCTCCAACACGTGACAAGGGTCGGCGAGATATTTCCTTAACTGTGATACGTGGAAGACATTATGCAGATTTGCTAAATGTGGAGGTAGGGCGATCTCATAGGCTACTGGACCGATTTTCCTCAAGATCTGGTAAGGTCCAACAAACTTAGGAGACAGCTTCTTTGGTCTGATAGCTCGTCCTACACCCTTGGTTGGGGTCACTCTCAAAAATACATGGTCTCCAGCAGCAAACTCCAAAGGTCTTCTCCTCTGATCTGCATAGGACTTCTGCCGGCTTTGAGAAGCTCTCATCCTGCCTTGTATCTGTTTCACCTTCTCGGTTGTTTGCTGAATCAACTCTGGCCCAACCAAGATTGCATCGCCCTCCTGATACCAACATAAGGGAGTCCTGCATTTTCTCCCGTACAGGGCTTCATAAGGTGCCATCCCAATGCTGGCGTGGTGACTGTTATTATACGTAAACTCCACCAGTGGTAACACCTCATCCCAACTTCCCAAATGATCCAAGACACACGTCCTTAGCAGATCTTCCAAAGACTGGATCGTTCTCTCCGACTGCCCATCTGTTTGAGGATGATAAGCCGAGCTCATCCTCAACTTGGTTCCTAAGCAATCTTGTAGAGTCCGCCAAAACCGCGAAGTGAACCTGGGATCCCTATCCGAAATGAGGCTGGTAGGCACTCCATGCAACCTCACAATGTCCTTGATGTACAGTTGTGCCAACTTTTCCATGGGCATCTTCATATTCACTGGGAGGAAGTGGGCACTCTTTGTCAGCCGATCTACTATGACCCAGATTGCCTCATGACCCTTCACCGATCTAGGCAGATGGGTGACAAAGTCCATGGCAATGCTGTCCCATTTCCACTCAGGGATATCCAGTCGCTGTAACAGCCCGCCCGGCCTTTGATGCTCTGCCTTCGCCTTCTGACATGTTAGGCAAGTTGCAACATACTGGGCGATGTCTCTCTTCATGCCTGACCACCAAAATGACCCCTTCAAGTCATGGTACATCTTGTTCATACCTGGGTGTAGGTTGAGGCGACTCTTGTGACCTTCATCCAAGATCATCCTCTTCAACCCTTCGTCTGCAGGTACGCAAATTCTGCCATTAAACCTCAAGACCCCATCCTCGCCCATCGCAAAGTCCCTAGCCTGGTCGGTCCCTAGCGACTCCACAGTCCGCCTCAGACTTGGGTCCTCCAACTGCTTATCCTTGATCTCTCCAATGAAGTCATTAGTTATAGTCAGCTTACTACAACTAATGTGATTTACATGAAGTTCTACCCCAAGGTTTAAGTCTCTGAACTGCTCGATCAGTTTCTGTTCTTCCATCATCATGGTGGCTACTTGCATTGATTTTCTACTCAAAGCGTCTGCCACTACATTGGCCTTCCCTGGGTGATACATGAGTTGAAAATCGTAGTCCTTTAGGAACTCCATCCACCTTCTTTGCCTCATGTTCAGTTCCTTCTGATCGAACAGGTATTTCAGGCTCTTATGGTCGCTGAACACCTGGAACCGAGCTCCATATAAGTAGTGCCTCCAGATCTTTAGGGCGAAGACCACTGCCGCCAACTCCAAATCATGCGTAGGGTAGTTCCTCTCATGAACCTTGAGTTGCCTTGAAGCATAGGCGACCGCCCTTTTCTCTTGCATTAAAACGCATCCCAGACCCTGATGTGAGGCATCACAGTAGACGTCAAAAGGTCTTCCGACCTCTGGAATCACCAGCACTGGAGCACTCGTCAACCTTTTCTTTAGTTCCCTGAAGCTGAGCTCACATCGGTCGGTCCAAGCAAAAGGTTGGTCCTTACGGGTCAGCTGTGTTAACGGAGCCACCACCTTGGAAAAGTCCTCAATAAATCTGTGATAGTAACCCGCCAAACCCACAAAGCTCCTTATCTCAGTGACTGTCCTGGGACGTTCCCACTGCAGCACTGTCTCTACTTTGGCTGGGTCTACCGAGATCCCCTGGGCAGATATCACGTGTCCTAAGAAGTTGACTTCCCTCAGCCAGAACTCGCACTTAGAGAACTTGGCATAGAGTTGCTTCTCCCTCAGAACCTCCAACACCGACCTCAGATGTCCTTCATGTTCTTCCTCGGTCTTTGAATAGACAAGTATGTCGTCTATGAAGACTACCACAAACTTATCCAAGAAAGGGCGGAAAATCCTATTCATATAATCCATGAACAGAGCTGGGGCATTGGTCACTCCAAACGGCATCACCACGTACTCATAGTGCCCATACCGGGACCTAAAGGCTGTTTTCTGGACATCGTCGGCCTTTACCAAAATTTGATGGTACCCCGATCTCAGATCAATCTTTGAGAACACCGAGGCCCCATTTACTTGATCCATTAAATCATCAATTCTGGGTAGAGGGTACTTGTTCTTGATGGTCAACTTGTTTAACTGCCTGTAGTCTATGCACAGCCGAGACCCTCCATCCTTTTTTTTCACCAGAAGTACTGGAGCTCCCCATGGAGATACACTGGGCCTGATAAACTGTTTCTCCAACAGCTCTTCCACTTGCTTCTTTAACTCCACCAACTCGGCTGGGGCCATCCTGTAAGGCGCCATTGACACTGGTCCAGCTCCAGGGACCAAATCAATGGAGAATTCCACTTCTCTCATAGGAGGTAACCCAGGTACCTCTTCTGGGAACACATCCGTGAAGTCTTTCACTACAGGTATCCTGCTCACGTCCCCTTTGTTCTTCACTTCCAACCGAGCTAGCATCACGAAGCACCTCGCCCCTTCTTCCATCTCCAACCGCCCATGCCGAGCAGATACCACATCCTGCTCTTGGAGATCGGGCAACACCACCTTCTGCCTACCGCAATCTATGAGAACGTGATTGGCAGAAAGCCAATCCATTCCTAGGATAACATCCAGGTCCTGAAGAGGTAGGCAGATCAAGTTCACTTTGAATCTGCGTCCCGCTACTATTACTGGACATTCAGGGCAAACCGTAGAGGTCATAACCTGTCCTGATGCAGGTGTGGAGACCAACAGTTCAAAAGGCAGCTCCTTCACTAGGAGGCCCAGCTCGGCTATACACCGACTTGACACAAAAGAGTGTGTCGCTCCAGAATCAAACAAAGCTTCTACACTTCTACCAGATATAAAACAGACACCTTGTACGAGGTTACCTGATTGGGACGCTTCTGCTCCTGACATGGCAAACACCCTCCCTGCTGCCTGGGGTCTGCTGCCTTCATTTCTCAACTGCTGAGAACCACTGGGTTGAGTCGCCCCATTCCGGTTAGGGCATTCTCTAGCAACGTGCCCTGTCCTTTGGCATGCAAAACACCTTCTCTCCGAATTCTTCTTGGGGCACACATTGGGCATGTGTGGTCCACCACAGAGGGAACATTTTGGTTTCCAGGGTTGCTGCTGTTGAAACTGGGGTGACCCTGTTCCCGCCCGATGTAGTGGAGGTCTCGCATATGGCCTGCCTTGTGAATGCTGCACCTTAGCCCGCCCACTGGAAGAACCCCCTGGGTGCGACCTGATCACCCGAGGATCACCCTTTTCCAGGGTCTCCACCATCTTCGCCTTTTCTACCAAGGCGTGAAATTCCCTGATGCACATCGGGGCTATCGTCCTCTTCAGCCCGTGCTTCAGCCCTTCCTCAAACTTCCTGCACCTCCAAGCTTCGGAGGTCGCCTGAGTGTAGAATCGGGCGAGGTACTCAAACCTAGCAGCATAGGCGTTCACCGACATCACCCCCTGCTCCAACTTTAAGAACTCCGCTTCCCGCGCAAACTTTGCGCTGTCAGGGAAGTATTTCTCCAAGAACCTCACCCTGAAGCTCTCCCAGTCCAACACCTCCTCTCTGGCCTCCATCATTTGCTGAGCTCCCATCCACCAGAATTCGGCTTCACCAGATAGCAGATAGGTGGCGAACAACAACTTCTTCTCTTCAGGGCAGGAGGTCGCCCTAAAGATTTTCTCCATTTCCCTGACCCACTGATCTGCTTGATCAGGGGTAGCATTCCCACAGAACTTGGGTGGGTTGTGCCTCATGAACTCGGCCAGTCCCATCCGTTCCTGAGGCTGACCGACGGGCGAATTCGTATCAGCCGACCGAGCAGCTTCCCAGTGGTGCATGGTATCTTGATGGTTCTGAGCCATCGCCGCATTCTGTTGCTGGATGGCACCTGCCATCATCTCAATGGCCCTGGCGATCTGGCCCATTTCAGAAGAAGGTTGGGGAGAGGTAGGAGGTCTACGAGTCATCTTCTTCGTTCTCAGATTCCGAAACCACTAGCTTCTATATTCCCTACAACTACAAGAATGAAATCGATAAGGAAATCAATTCATTCAAGGGGGATAACATCTCGACCTCACAAGGTCAGCTTCTCAAATTCCTTAGGAATTTCAGTCCATCTACAGAACCATAAAGCTTATAACCTCAAGCAAAACACCAGAACAGCTACTGGCGTGCAACCATCAATCCACACAGCCACTCACAATCAATTACGAGAACACTCAATAACATTAAATAGATCACACCAAAAGTCAAAGTATGCTAAACATTAAACCTCTGGAATTTAGATTGAGACTCACCCCGATCCGGTCATGAGTGTGCACCCTCACCACCTTATCAAGACCCTCTCATTCTAAATACTAAGATCTTCAGTTAGGCATACATTCACTACAGCACACACAAAAAGTTCAATACAAAAACGTTTGAAAACCTTTCACAATAGTTGTCACTTAAAACTCAAATAAGTTTTCATGAGCAGAAGAAAACACAATGGATCCACAGCCCTCAGGTCATCCTAAGGACGAACTGCTCTGATACCATTAATGTAACATCCCGCCAAATACATTTCGCATTTTTTTGCATTTTCGTAATATGAAATAACAGTAAAACAAATATATTGAAATAAACATAATTGTATATATATACAAAGGAGTTCTCCTCGCAGGGAGTTTAATACAAAACGGTCGTTTTCCAAAACTTAAACATAAAGACAGCAAAATACAAAACTACCGATCTCCTAACAGAAAACGGAGATCGCCTATCAGAAAATGGCAAAAGGGGGCGATCGCCCAGCAAGAACAGAAAATAGGCGACCACATACGGCGATCACTCACAGGGGAATTCCACTTCCTGCAACCTCATCTGCTCCCGTGTAAAGATACACGATCATCACAGGTTTAAGAAAACAGCCACAGAAACAAAATACAGGGTAAGCTATATATTTAAGAAAACTTTGAATCAAGAGCATACATAAGAACTTCACAACATCCATGAACCACATCAATATCAGCCATCACATTTCCATGTTCCACAAGACTATCAGGAAATCCCATATTTCACAAATCAATCCAAGAGTATTTCAATTCACATCAGCAATCAAGTGTCTATTAATTCAATTTCTCATTTCTCACGTCAGACTTTCCACTGACTCATCACACCAGACACTTGACCACTATTTCCGGAGACTCGTGCGTTGATTAGACCCAGAGATTCGCACCTGTCATACCAAAAGGCTGGAAAGTTCCCACAGCCATGCGCATCACACCATCTCAATATTCTCATTATCACGGTATGACAAGGTTAATCCATACAACAGGCCGAACTCGTTCTGTTTCACACGAGACACCCATACGTATGAACCTCCATCGACTCTCCACAACTGAGTAACTTCCTCTATGTGATTTCATTACCTCAGTAGAGTCAGGATGTCTCATTATAGGATCACCGATCAATACACCTCTTACACGACCTTACACGGTATTTTCTTTCCTGAAAATACTATGCCTCGATCCACAATCACAACATTCAACACATCACATAACACTTCAATGAACGATTTCAATCACAGCAAAATTCATACCAAGGTTCAGATTTTCGAATATTACATTTAAAATCTCAAACACTTTTGAAACAGCATAAAACGGGGTATATTTCAATAACAGATGAAAAACCGGCGATCACCTCCAGAAACCGGCGATCACGAACAAAACTGGGTTTTTAAACAAGAACATTTTTAAAACCGGCGACCACGTCGCCCCCAACATCCAAACAGAACTGTTATCGTAAACATCTCACATTTCAACATCAAACACCGTGAAAGCGAAGTAAAACCGGCGACCACGTCGCCCTATCATCACAAACATCAAATATCCAGTTATCGTTGGAAAAAGACTAGCTTCCCTTACCTGGATCAGCGTGAAATCTCACTTCAAGCTCTAACCCACCGAACGTAAAGGATGCCCGAACTCTGCCTAAGCGTTCAAATCGGTAAAACTTGTAGAGAACCTTCCCAAAAGCTCTATGGCAGTCGTCGCTCGTCTTGCTTTTGCTTGAAGGTGCCTGGGAAATACTGAGTCGCAGTGCAAAGGAGAGAAAAGAGAAAGATGAAGGTGAACTCACTCTGTCACCTTTTATACTCTCACTGCGTTTCTAAACTCACTAAGAGGCGGTGCATTCCGATACTAGGAACATAGGCCTGCCATGTAGCTATCATTACCTACTCTCTAACTAACCCTTCCGTGTGGGTTTTCTTCCTCGAATTAAATGCAAACCTGACAGTATGGCCACGTGGCGTCTCTGCGCACATGGAGCTACTGTTCCGAAGGACTTTCACTGCCTACATGTCGCACATGCAGCACGTTCATCCTGGAAACCAGGGCCCCACCTCATCCGCGTATAACAGAACCCGCGATGACAATCCACCGATGACCTCTTGCGCGAAGAATCTCCACCGATGACTCATCCTGGAGGACGACCGATGTCTCTCTCTGGAAGACGACCGATGTCTCCTCCTCCTGGAGACCGACCGAGGTCTCTTCCTCCTGGAGACCGACCGAGGTCTCCTCTTCCTGGAGACCGACCGAGGTCTCCTCTTGGCGACACCCGCATGCCTCTCGCGCCCGGGCAAAGCCCACATGCATCTCGCGCCCTGGTGATCATGTTCCAGGCGATCTCATGGCTTTCTAACTACACTTTCCTTCATTTTTATTTTAAATAAAAACATACTTAGAATTCACTTAAAATATATCACTTTTATTCCAATAAGATTTTCCAGGTCCTTACACCTTACAAATGCTCTACACCCCTTTGCCGATTGCAAATGCTCCTTGGGAAGACATTAGCATGGATTTCATTTTAGGACTTCCTAGGACTGCAAGAGGCCATGACTCTATCTTTGTGGTAGTGGACCGTTTTAGCAAAATGTCTCACTTTATTCCATGCCACAAAGTAGATGATGCTCAAAATATTTCTAAACTCTTCTTTAGAGAAGTGGTGAGACTCCATGGTCTCCCTAGAAGTATAGTGTCCGATAGAGATCCCAAGTTTATAAGTCACTTTTGGAAAACTCTTTGGAGTAAACTTGGAACAAGACTACAATTTTAAACTTCTTGTCATCCTCAAACGGATGGGCAAACCAAAGTAGTCAATAGATCTCTTGGAACTATGCTTAGGGCTATCATGAAGGGCAGCCACAAATCTTGGGATGAGTACCTTCCCCACATTGAATTTGCTTACAATAGAGTAGTTCACAAGACTACTAATGCTTCTCCTTTTGAGGTAGTATATGGTTTTAATCCTCTCACGCCCATGGATTTAATTCCTCTTCCTAATCCACAAGATTTTGTGCATAAGGAAGGAGTAATCAAGGCTGATTTTGTCAAGAAAATGCATGAGAAGATTAAAATTCAAATACAACAACAAAATGAGAAGTACACAAAACACAACAACAAAGGGAAGAGAGAAATAATTTTTGAGGAAGGAGACTTAGTTTGGCTTCATCTTCGAAAAGAAAGATTTCCAAATCAAAGGAAGTCCAAACTAAGTCCCCGAGGTGAGGGACCCTTCCAAGTCCTTAAGCGAGTCAACAACAATGCATATAAATTGGACCTACCTCTTGAATATGGAGTACATGACACATTTAATGTAATTGATCTTTCTCCATTTGTAGGTACCAATGACGATGACGAGCTGGATTTGAGGACAAATCCTTTCCAAGGGGGAGGGGATGATGGAGGAGGGCCAAGCACATCTAACCAAGGAAGCCAAGGCCCAAACCAAGAAGACCGTCTAGACCAAGAGGAGCGTCTAGCTCCAAGAAGTGAGCGTCTAGGACATGAAGGAGGGAGGCTATCCATGGAGCTAGACCGTCTAGGACCTCTCACAAGATCCATGGCTAAACATATCCAAGCACACATAGAAGAAGCCACGGATGGGAGGGAGAAGACCTTGTACATGCTACATGGAGGCCCATTAGGGGTAGCTTAGTAGATTAGTGTAGTGTAGAAAGCAAAACTTGCTAACTTAGGGGTGTGCTATCAAAAAGGTGCCCTTAGCAATAGAAGGAGGGGTGTGCTAGCAAATAGGTGCCTTTAGCAAAAGAGGGAGGGGTGTACTATCAAATGTTGCATTTTTGACCTATCTTCTAGAATATTAGGATGATGGTGTGGTTTGACTAAAGTCAATACCCGAGGCAGCCCCCACTTTTTGTATTTCCATCCCTACCCTTTAAGCTTGCTCACCAAGGCTCCTAAATCTATAAATAAGGAGGCCTACCTCATGTATTTTTAAGTTTATTTGAGTAATGTTATGCTGCCATTTTTGTGCACAAACTTTACTCCTCCTAGAAATCTAGGCTATAAACTTCAATCCTTTCACCTTCTCCCTTGAGCTGGCCGAACCACTCAACCCATACTCATTATGCACCTTCAAGACCAACACAACTCCTAGGAGGGTCTTGTTTCACTCATCCATTGCTTCCGCTCCATCTATTTCTACTTTGATTCAAGAAGAACACATGAAAATGCCATCAAAATGGAAGAAGAAGATCGGAAGAAGAAGAATGGAAGAAGAAGAATAGAAAGAAGAAGATCGGAAGAAGAAGAATGCAAAAAGAACAATGAAGCAGAAGATCAGAAGTACAAAAATGGAAGAAGAAGATCGGAGGAAGAAGAATGGAAGAAAAAGATTGAAAGTGGAAGAATGGAAGAAAAAGATCGAAAGTGGAAGAATGGAAGAAGAAGAATTGAAGAAGAAGATCGGAGGAAGAAGAATGGAAGAAGAAGATCGGAAGAAGAAGAATGGGGGAAGAAGATCGGAAGAAGACGAATAGAAGAAGAAGAAGAATGGAAGAAGAAGATGGGAAAAAGAAGAATGGAAGAAGAAGATCGAAACAAGAAGAATGGAAGAAGAAGATCGGAACAAGAAGAATGGAAGAAGAAGATCGGATCAAGAAGAATGGAAAAAGAAGATCGGCACAAGAAGAATGGACGAAGAAGATCGGAATAAGAGGAATGGAAGAAGAAGATCGGAAGAAGAAGAATGGGAGAAGGAGATCGGAAGGAAAAGAATGGAAGAAGAAGATGGGAAGAAGAGGAATGGAAGAAGAAGATGGGAAGAAGAAGAATGGAACAAGAAGAATGGAAGAAGAAGAATTGAAGAATAAGATCGGAAGAAGAAGAATGGGAGAAGAAGATCGGAAGAAGAAGAATGGAAGAAGAAGATGGGAAGAAGACGAATGGAAGAAGAAGATGGGAAGAGGAAGAATGGAAGAAGAAGATCGGAAGAAGAAGAATGGAAGAAGAAGATCGGAAAAAGAAGAATGGAAGAAGAAGATCAGAAGAAAAAGAATGGAAGAAGAAGATCGGAAGAAGATGATCGGAAGAAGAAGAATGGAAGAAGAAGAATGGAAGAAGAAGATCGGAAGAAGGGAAATGGAAGAAGAAGATCGGAAGAAGAAGAATGGAAGAAGAAGATGGGAAGAAGAAGAATGGAAGAAGGAGATCGGCAGAAGAAGAATAAAGGAATAAGAAGAATGGAAAAAGAAGATAGGAAATGGAAGAATGGAAGAAGGAGAGCGGAAGAAGAAGATCCGAAGAAGAAGAATGGAAGAAGAAGATCGGAAGAAGATGATCGGAAGAAGAAGAATTGAAGCAGAACATCGGAAGAAGAAGAATGGGAGAAGAAGATCAGAAGAAGAAGAATAGAAGAAGAAGATCGGAAGAAGAAGAATGGAGGAAGGAGACCGGAAGAAGAAGAATGGAAGAAGAAGATGGGAAGAAGAAGAATGGAAGAAGAAGATCGGAAGAAGAAGAATGGGTGAAGAAGATTGGAAGAAGAAGAATGGAAGAAGAAGATGGGAAGAAGAGGAATCAAAGAAGAAGATGGTAAGTCAAAGAATGGAAGAAGAAGATCGGAAGAAGAAGAAGGGAAGAAGAAGATCGGAAGAAGAAGAAGGGAAGAAGAAGATCGGAAGAAGAAGAAGGGAAGAAGAAGATCGGAAGAAGAAGAAGAAGGGAAGAAGAAGATCGGAAGAAGAAGAATGGAAGAAGAAGATCGGAAGAAGAAGTATGGAAAAAGGAGAATGGAAGAAGAAGATCAGAACGAGAAGAATGGAAGAAGAAGGTCGGAAGAAGAAGATCGGAAAAAGAAGAATGGAAGACGAAGGTCGGAACAAGAAGAATGGAAGAAGAAGATCGGAATAAGAAGAATGGAAGAAGAAGACCGGAAGAAGAAGAATGGAAGAAGAAGATCGGAAGAAGAAAAATTGAAGAAGAAGATCGGAAGAAGGAGAATCGAAGAAGAAGATCGGAAGCAGAAGAATGGAAGAAGAAGATCGGAAGAAGAAGAATGGAAGAAGAAGATCGGAACAAGAAGAATGGAAGGAGAAGATCGGAAGAAGAAGAATGGAAGAACAAGATCGGAAGAAGAAGAATGGAAGAACAAGATCGGTTGAAGAAGAACGGAAGAAGGAGAATCGAAGAAGAAGATCGGAAGAAGAAGAACGGAAGAAGATGATGGGAACGAGAAGAATGGAAGAAGAAGGTCGAAAGAAGAAGATCGGAACAAGAACAATGGAAGAAGAAGATCTGAAGAAGAAGAATGGAAGAAGAAGATCGGAAGAAGAAGAATGGAAGAAGAAGATCGGAAGAAGAAGTAGGGAAGAAGGAGAATCGAAGAAGAAGATCGGAAGAAGAAGAATGGAAGAAGAAGATCGGAAGAAGAGGAATGGAAGAATAAGATGGGAAGAAGAAGATGGGAAGAAAAAGACTGGAAGAAGAATATCGGAAGAAGAAGAATGGAAAAGGAAGAGTGGAAGAAGAAGATCGAAAGAAGAAGAATGGAAGAAGAGGATCGGAAGAAGAAGAATGGAAGAACAAGATTGGTTGAAGTAGAACGGAAGAAGGAGAATCGAAGAAGCAGATTGGAAGAAGAAGAACGGAAGAAGATGATCGGAACGAGAAGAATGGAAGAAGAAGGTCGAAAGAAGAAGATCGGAACAAGAACAATGGAAGAAGAAGAATGGAAGAAGAAGATCGAATGAAGAAGAATGGAATAAGAAGAGCGGAAGAAGAAGAATGGAAGAAGAAGTGGGAAGAAGAAGACTGGAAAAACGAGATCGGAACAAGAAGAATGGAAGAAGAAGATCAAAAGTTGAAGAATGAAAGAACAAGAATGGAACAAGAAGATCGGAAGACGAAGAATGGAAGAAGAAGATCGGAAGAAGAAGAACAGAAGAAAAAGATCGGAAGAAGAAGAATGGAAGAAGAAGATCGGAAGAAGAAGAATGGAAGAAGAAGATCTGAAGAAGAAGAATTGAAGAAAAAGATCGAAAGCGGAAGAATGGAAGAAGAAGAATGGAAGAAGTAGAATGGAAAAAGTAGAATGGAAGAAGAAGAATGGAAGAAGAAGATCGAAAGAAGAAGGAAGGAAGAAGAAGATCGAAAGCGGAAGAATGGAAGAAGATGATCGGAAGGAGAAGAATGGAAGAAGAAGAATGGAAGAAGTAGAATGGAAAAAGTAGAATGGAAGAAGAAGAATGGAAGAACAAGAATGGAAGAAGAAGGTCGGAAGAAGACGAACGGAAGAAGAAGAATGGAAGAAGATGGGAAGAAGAAGAACGGAAGAAGAAGATCGAAACAAGAAGAATGGATGAAGAAGATCGGAACAAGAAGAATAGACGTAGAAGAATGGAAGAAGAAGAATGGAAGAAGAAGATCGGAAGAAGAAGAATGGAAGAAGAAGATCACAAGAAAAAGAATGGAAAAAGATCTGAAGAAGAAGATTGGAAGAATAAGAATGGAAGAAGAAGATCCGAAGAAAAAGATCGGAAGAAGAAGAATGGAAGAAGAAGAATTGAAGAAGAACATCGGAAGAAGAAGTATGGGAGAAGTAGATTGGAAGAAGAAGAATGGAATAATAAGAATAGAAGAAGAAGATCGGAAGAAGAAGAATAGATGAAGAAGAATGGAAGAAGAAGAATAGAATAAGAAGATCGGAAGAAGAAGTATGGCAGGAGAAGATTGGAAGAAATAGAATGGAAGAAGAAGATCGGAAGAAGAAGAATGGAAGAAGATAAGAAGAAGAAGAATGGAAGAAGAAGAAAAGAAGAAGAAGATCGGAAAAAGAACAATAAAAGAAGAAGAAGAGAAGAAGAAGATCAGAAGAAGAAGAATGGAAGAACAGGATCGGAAGAAGAAGATCGGAAGAAGAAGAATGGATGAAGAAGTATGGAAGAAGAAGATCGGCAGAAGAAAAATGAAAGAAGAAAATCGGAAGAAAAAGAATGGCAGAAGTAGATCGGAAAAAGAAAAATGGAAGAAAAAGATCGCAAGAAGAAGATCGCTAGAAAAGAATGGAAGAAGATGATCGGAACAGGAACAATGGAAGAAGAAGATCGGAAGAAGAAGAATGGAAGAAGAAGAATTGAAGAAGAAGATCGGAAGAAGAAGAATGGAAGCACAAGAATGGAAGAAAATAGGAACAAGAAGAATGGAAGCAGAAGATCGAAAGAAGAAGATCGAAAAGAGAAGAATGGAAGAAGAAGATCGGAAAAAGAAGAATAGAAGAAGAAGATGGGAAGAAGAAGAATGGCAGAAGAAGATCATAAGAAGAAGAATATCAGAAGAAGATCGAAAGAACAAGAATGGAAGAAGATGATCGGAAGAAGAAGAATGGAAGAAGAAGATCGGAAGAATAAGAATGGCAGAAGAAGAACGGACGAAGAAGAATGGAAGAAGAAGATCGGAAGAAGAAGAATGGAAGAATAAGAATGGAAGCAGAAGATCGGAAGAAGAAGAATGGGAGAAGAAGAAAGGAAGAAGAAGATCGGAAGAGGAAGAATGGAAGAAGAAGATCGGAAGAAGAAGAATAGAAGAAGAAGAATGGAAGAATAAGAACGGAAGCAGAAGATCGGAAGAAGAAGAATGGGAGAAGAAGAATGGAAGAAGAAGATCGGAAGAGGAAGAATGGAAGAAGAAGATCGGAAGAAGAAGAATGGAACAAGAAGAATAGAAGAAGAAGATTGGAAGCAGAAGAATGGAAGCACAAGAATGGGAGAAAATAGGAAGAAGAAGAACTGAAGAAGAAGATCGGAAGAAGAAGATCGAAAAGAGAAGAATGGAAGAAGAATAGAAGAAGAAGAATGGAAAAAGAAGTTCGGAAGAAGAATGGAAGAAGAAGATCGAAAGAAGAGGAATGGAAGAAGAACAATAGAGGGAGAAGATCGGAAGAAGAAGAATGGAAGATGAAGATCGGAAGAATAAGAATGGCAGAAGAAGAAGGGACGAAGAAAAATGGAAGAAGAAGATCGGAAGAAGAAGAATGAAAGAATAAGAATGGAAGCAGAAGATCGGAAGAAGAAGAATGGGAGAAGAAGAATGGAAGAAGAAGATCGGAAGAGGAAGAATGGAAGAAGAAGATCGGAAGAAGAAGAATGGAAGCACAAGAATGGGAGAAAATAGGAAGAAGAAGAATGGAAGAAGAAGATCGGAAGAAGAAGATCGAAAAGAGAAGAATGGAAGAAGAATAGAAGAAGAAGAATGGAAAAAGAAGTTCGGAAGAAGAATGGAAGAAGAAGATCGAAAGAAGAGGAATGGAAGAAGAACAATAGAGGGAGAAGATCGGAAGAAGAAGAATGGCAGAAGAAGAATGGAAGAAGAAGATCGGAAGAAGAAGAATGGATGAAGAAGATCGAAAGAAGAAGAATGGAAGAAGAAGATCAGAACAAGAAGAATGGAAGAAGAAGATCGAAAGAATAAGAATGGCAGAAGAAGATCGGAAGAAGAAGAATGGAAGAAGAAGATCGGAAAGAGAAGAATGGAAGAAGAAGATCGAAAAAAGAAGAATGGAAAAAGAATATCGGAAGAAGAGTGGAAGAACAAGATCGAAAGAAGAAGAATGGAAAAAGAAGAATGGAAGAACAAGAACGGAAGAAGAAGAATGGCAGAAGAAGATCGGAAGAAGAAGAATTGAAGAAGAAGATCGGAAGATGAAGAATGGAAGAAGAAGAAAGGAAGAAGAAGGTTGGAAGAAGAAGAATGGCAGAAAAAGATCCGAAGAAGAAGATCGGATGACGAAGATCAGATGTAGAAGATCCGAATAAGAAGAATGGAAGAAGAAGATCGGAACAAGAAGAATGGAAGAGGAATATCGGAAGAAGAAGATCGGAAAAGAAGAATGTAAGAAGAAGATCTGAAGAAGAAGAATGGAAGAAGAAGATCCGAAGAAGAAGAATGGAAGAAGATCGGAAAAAGAAGGTCGGAAGAAGAAGAATGGAACAAGAAGAATGGAAGAAGAAGATCGGAAGAAAGAGAATGGAAGAAGAAGATCGGAAGAAGAAGAATGGAAGAAGAAGATCGGAAGAAGAAGAATGGCAGAAGAAGATCGGAAGAAGAAGAATGGAAGACGAACATCGGAAGAAGAGGAATGGATCAAGAAGATCGGAAGAAGAAGAATGGAAGAAGAAGAATTGGAAAAAGAAGATCGGAAGAATAAGAATGGTAGAAGAAGATCGGAAGAAGAAGAATGGAAGAAGAAGAAGAAGACTAGAAGAAGAAGATTGGAAGAAGAAGATCGGATGTGGAAGAATAGAAGAAGAAGATCGGAAGAAGAAAAATGGAAGAAGAAGAATCGAAGAAGAAGATCGGAAGAAGAAGAATGGAAGAAGAAGAATGGAATAAAAAGATCCGAAGAAGAAGAATGGAAGAAAAAGATCGGAAGAAGAAGATCGGATGTGGAAGAATAGAAGATGAAGATCGGAAGAAGAAGAATGGAAGAAGAAGATCGGAAGAAGAAGAAGGGAAGAAGAAGATCGGAAGAAAAAGAACGAAAGAAGAAGATCCGAAGAAGAAGAATGGACGAAGAAAAACGGAAGAAGAAGATCAGAAGAAGAAGAATGGAAGAAGAAGATCGGAAGAAGAATGGAAGGAGAGGATCGGAAGAAGAAGAATTGAACACTAAGATCGAAAGAAGAATAATAGAAGAAGAGGATCAGAAGAAGAAGAATGGAAGAAGAGGATCGGAAGAAGAGGAATGGATGAAGAGGATCGGAAGAAGAAGAACTGAAGAAGAAGAATGGAAGAAGAAGAATGGAAGAAGAAGATCAGAAGAAGAAGAATGGAAGAAGAAGAAGGGAAGAAGAAGATCGGATGAAGAATATAAGAAGAAGAAGATTGGAAGAAGAAGAATGGAAGAAGAAGATCGGAAGAAGACGAATAGAATAAGAAGATTGGAAGAAGAAGAAATGAACTAGAAGATCGGAAGAAGAATGGAAGAAGAAGAATGGAAGAAGAAGATTGGAAGAAGAAGAATAGAAGAAGAAGATCGGAAGAAGAAGAATGGAGGTAGAAGATCGGAAGAAGAAGAATGGAAGAAGAAGATGAGAAGAAGATCGAAAGAAGTAGAATGGAAGAAGAAGATCGGAAGAAGAAGATCGAAAGAAGAAGAATGGAAGAGGAAGACGAATGGAAGTAGTATATCGGAAGGAGAAGAAAGGAAGAAGAAGAATGGAAGAAGAAGATCAGAAGAAGAAGACCAGAAGAAGAAGATCGGAAGAAGAAGATCGGAAGAAGAAGAATGGAAGAAGAAGATCGGAAGAAGAAGAATGGAAGAAGAAGAATGGAATAAGAAGAATGGAAGAAGAAGATGGGAAGAAGTAGACTGGAAGAAGAAGATCAGAAGCAGAAGAATGGAAGAAGAAGAAGATCGGAAGAAGAAGAAGAAGGGAAGAAGATCGGAACAAGAAGAATGGCAGAAGTAGATCGGAAGAAGAAGAATGGAAGAAGAAGAATGGAATAAGAAGAATAGAAGAAGAAGATCGAGCGAAGAAGACCGGAAGAAGTAAAATGGAAGAAGAAGATCGGAAGAACAAGATTGGAAGAAGAAGAATGGAAGAAGAAGATCGGAAGAAGAAGAATGCAAGATGAAGATGGGGAGAAGAAGAATGGAAGAAGAAGATCGGAAGAAGAAGAATGGAAGAAGAAGATCGGAAGAAAGAGAACAGAAGAAGAAGATCGTAAGAAGAAGAATGGAAGAAGAAGATTGGAAGAAGAAGAAGATCGGAAGAAGGAGAATGGAAGAAGAAGATCGAAAGAAGAAGAATGGAAGAAGAAGATCGGAAGAAGAAGAATGGAAGAAGGAGATCGGAACAAGAAGAATGGAAGAAGAAGATCGGAAGAAGAAGATTGGAAGAAGAAGAATGGAAGAAGAAGATCGGAAGAAGAAGAATGGAAGATGAAGATCGGAAGATGAAGATCGGAAGAAGAAGAATGGAAGAAGAAGAAGAAGGGAAGAAGAAGATCGGAAGAAGAGGAAGGGAAGAAGAAGATCGAAAGAAGAAGAATGGAAGAAGAAGATCGGAAGAAGTAGATCGGAAGAAGAAGAATGGAAGAAGTAGATCGGAAGAAGAAGAATGGAAGAAGAAGATCGAAAGAAGAAGAATGGAAGAAGATGAATGGAATAAGAAGAATAGAAGAAGAAGATCGAGAGAAGAAGAATGGAAGAAGAAGATCGGAAGAAGAAGATCGGAAGAAGAGGTGTGGACATGGAGATAACCCATGAGGTTTGGGCTGCTGTTGCTGGACTCAAGTTTTCTGGACTGCGAATCAGCAAAGGCAATCTTGGTGTGGTGGAGGATTTCAACAAAATTCAGTTCTACAGAAGCTGTTTGAAAAACACTCAAGCTCAAGTGAGTGCATGCTCAGTTGGAGGGTTGAAACTGGATGAGAGGCTGCTTGCTCTCATTGTGACATGGATTCTAACTCCAAGGGGGAGCAACCATTCTGTTTTGACTGAAGAAGATCTGGTTTACATCTTCTGCATCACCAAGAAGGTCAAGCTAAATTGGATTCACATCATCAAAGAGCACATGCAAAAAGCAATGAGGTTGGGTGACTATCACTATCCCTATGCTGTTTTGATATCTAAATTCCTAAACTATTTTGAAGTTAATCTGGAAGATGAGACTTCTGAGCTGGTCAAGTCAACTCAAGAGTTGAACAATGGATCACTCAGCAAGATGGGATTTACAAAAATAGGTGGAAAATGGGTAAGCAAGGATGGTGATCATGGTGCCTCCTCTAGTGGTGCTGCTCAAGAAGAACCTACAGATATGGATGTTGAACATGAAGATCCAACAGGAGAGTTTCAAGATGCTGGACCCAGTGCGGCTGCTGAACATCCAGAAGAAAGGATTCAATCAATGTCACCTTTTGAAAGGTTCATGATGAATAGGATGGATAGCTTTGCTGAAAACCAAAGAAACCTCCATGATCTGTGTGTTAGCAATTTCCAGAGGTTTGATACCAGGTTTGACAACATGGATGCAAGGTTCATGAGCCTGGATGAACAAATTGAAGCTGTTCAGAACCAAATCTTTGAGCTTCAGTTTGGAAATAAGGAAGAATGAAGAAAAACAACCGATTGGATTGTCGAAACAATCGATTGTTTTTGCTGCTGTTGAAGTTTGATTTTCTTTTCTTTCCTTCTGCTGTTGCTTTTATAATTCTGATGTAATATGAACTTTTTATGGCTTTATCTCTTATATTTGTCTATTTGTGAAGACAAATAGGGGGAGATTTTATGCTTGTTTGCTTATATGCTTGTTTAAGACTGCTTGTAGCTGTTTTTACTGATATTAGTTGTTTAAAGCTTTAACTGTGTATATTTTTTCTAACAAAATATCAGAAGCTCTATGTCTGCTAAAAGTTCAATTGCAGGAACTGCTTCAGATCTAATCAGAACAACACAAGCATTAGGGATCAAGCATCAGGGATTTGTCTTCATCAAATAGGGGGAGATTGTTGAACCAAGTGGTGTTCAAGGTTTTGAAGAATCCAAATCCTTTGAAGGATGATGAAGCTTTTGCTGTGCTTGCTGTTGCTGTGCTGGTTTAGTTAGGATCTGGGTAGTTTGAGTTGTGTAACTCAACCTTTGATTGAATCTAAAGCTCAAGCATCTCAACTTTCAACAATGTAAAGTGTTTTTTCAAACTGAGTTAAAACAACCGATTGTTTTATCGAAACAACCGATTGTTTAAGCTTAGGTGTTTTGAAAACTGTTTTAAAGTGTGAAAATTGGTTAAGTAACAAAACAACCGATTGATTCGAGGAAACAATCGATTGTTTGTTATGTTTTTATAACAGAAAACAGTTTTGACTTTGACTGAGCTTTTAAATGCTTTTAATTCTTACGCTCCAGTCATTGAATGCTTTGACCAATCTTTCTGAAAGCTTTTATGGGTTTGTTAAGATTTGATAAACAAACTTCCTTTTATATAATTCAGAAATCTCTTTTAAAAGGTTTAGAATGCTTTTAACAATGAGCTGCTAAGAGAGTTTTGGAAAATTGCTGAGATTGCTTAAGAGCTAAAGAGATTGATCAAAGTGCTGAGATAGGATTCTCTTGTACTGATTTCAGATTGCTTCTGTAACAAGTGTAATCCTTGTAAATTCTGTGAACATTCGTTTTGTGCTGTTGCTAAGAAGAGCTGTGTGTTCTTGAGGGGATCAAGATCAGCTTTCTTAGTGTGGTGTGCTGACCAAGGAAAGTGTGTTTCTTGAGGGTGTTCAAGGTCACTTTCTTGGTTGTGTGTAAGTAATCTAGTGTTGATTGCTTAGTGGATTTCCTCAGGGTTTCTGAGAAGACTGGATGTAGCTCTGGGTTGGAGTGAACCAGTATAAACATCTGTGTACAATCTCTCTATCCCTAACTCTTTAATTTCAGTTTATTTGTTGTTTGCTGGTATAAACAACCGATTGTTTCGAAGAAACAACCGATTGTTTTCCTGGCAGTGCTGTTTTGCTTGCTGTTTTGGCAAACTGAATTGCTTAATCAATTGATTTCTGAAAGATATTCATTCTAGCTTGGAAAAGTTTGCGAAAACCTCTTTAAACAATTCACCCCCTATCTAGTTTAAAGCCATCTTTCCTAACAGAAGATTGGAAGAAGAAGATTTGAAGAAGAAGATCGGAAGAAGAAGAATGGAAGAAGAAGAATTGAAGACGAAGTTCGGAAGAAGAAGAACGGAAGAAGAAGCTCGGAAGAAAAAGAATGGAAGAAGAAGATCGGAAACAGAAGAATGGAAGAAGAAGATCGGAAGAAGAAGAATAAAAGAAGAAGAATTGAAGAAGAAGATCGAAAAAAGAAGAATGGAAGAAGAAGATCTGAAGAGGAAGAATGGAAGAAGATGATCGGAAGAAGAAGAATGGAAAAAGAAGATCGGAAGAAAAGAATGCAAGAAGAAGATCGGAAGAAAAAGAATGCAAGAAGAAGATCGGAAGAAGAAGAATGGAAGAAGAAAAACGGAAGAAAAGATCGGAAGAAGAACAATGGAAGAAAAGATCGGAAGAAGAAGAATGGAAGAAGAAGATCGGAAGAAGAAGAATGGAAGCAGAAGATCGGAAGAAGAAGATCGGAAAAAGAAGAAGGGAAGAAGAAGTTCGGAAGAAGAAGAACGGAAGAAGAAGATCGGAAGAAGAAGAATGGAAGAAGAAGATCGGAAGAACAAGATCGGAAGAAGAAGAATGGAAGAAGAAGATCGCAAGATGAAGAATGGAAGAAGAAGATCGCAAGAATAAGAATGGAAGAAGAATATCACAAAAAGAAGAATGGAAGAAGAGGATCGGAAGAAGAAGAATGGAAGAAGAAGATCGAAAGAAAAAGATCGGAAGAAGAAGAATAGAAGAAGAAGATTGGAAGAAGAATAATGGAAGAAGAAGATCGGAAGTAGAGAATGGAAGAAGAAGATCGGAAGAAGAAGCATGGAAGAAGAAGATCGGTAGAAGAAGAATGGAAGAAGAAGAATGGAGGAACAAGATCGGAAGAAGAAGAATGGAAGAAGAAGATCGGAAGAAGAAGAATTGAAGAAGAAGATCGGAAGATGAAGAATGGACGAAGAAGAAAGGAAGAAGAAGGTTGGAAGAAGAAGAATGGCAGAAGAAGATCGGAAGAAGAAGAACGGATTAAGAAGATCAGAAGTAGAAGATCCGAATAAGAAGAATGGAAGAAGAATATCGGAACAAGAAGATTGGAAGAGGAATATCGAAAGAAGAAGAATGGAAGAAGAAGATCGGAAAAGAACAATGGAAGAAGAAGATCGGAAGAAAAAGAATGGAAGAAGAAGAACGGAAGAAGAAGAACGGAAGAACAAGATCGGAAGAAGAAGATCGGAAGAAGAAGAATGGAAGAAGAAGATCTGAAGAAGAAGAATGGCAGAAGAAGATCAGAATTAGAAGAATGGAAGAAGAAGATGGGAAGAAGAAGAATGGAAGAAGAAGATTGGAAGAAGAAGATCGGAAGAAGAAGATTTGAAGAAGAAGATCGGAAGAAGAAGAATGGAAGAAGAAGAATTGAAGAAGAAGTTCGGAAGAAGAAGAAGGGAAGAAGAAGATCGGAAGAAAAAGAATGGAAGAAGAAGATCGGAAACAGAAGAATGGAAGAAGAAGATCGGAAACAGAAGAATGGAAGAAGAAGATCGGAAGAAGAAGAATAAAAGAAGAAGAATGGAAGAAGAAGATCGAAAAAAAGAAGAATGGAAGAAGAAGATCTGAAGAAGAAGAATGGAAGAAGATGATCGGAAGAAGAAGAATGGAAGAAGAAGATCGAAAGAAAAGATTGCAAGAAGAAGATCGGAAGAAGAAGAATGGAAGAAGAAAAACGGAAGAAGAAGAATTGGAAGAAGACCAATGGAAGAAAAGATCGGAAGAAGAAGAATGGAAGAAGAAGATCGGAAGAAGAAGAAGGGAAGAAGAAGATCGGAAGAAGAAGATCGGAAGAAGAAGAAGGGAAGAAGAAGCTCGGAAGAAGAAGAACGGAAGAAGAAGATCGGAAGAAGAAGAATGGAAGAAGAAGATCGGAAGAACAAGATCGGAAGAAGAAGAATGGAAGAAGAAGATCGCAAGATGAAGAATGGAAGAAGAAGATCGCAAGAATAAGAATGAAAGAAGAAGATCGCAAGATGAAGAATGGAAGAAGAAGATCGCAAGAATAAGAATGGAAGAAGAATATCGCAAAAAGAAGAATGGAAGAAGAGGATCGGAAGAAGAAGAATGGAAGAAGAAGATCGAAAGAAAAAGATCGGAAGAAGAAGAATAGAAGAAGAAGATTGGAAGAAGAAGAATGGAAGAAGAAGATCGGAAGTAGAGAATGGAAGAAGAAGATCGGAAGAAGAAGCATGGAAGAAGAAGATCTGAAGAAGAAGAATGGAAGAAGATGATCGGAAGAAGAAGAATGGAAAAAGAAGATCGAAAGAAAAGAATGCAAGAAGAAGATCGGAAGAAGAAGAATGGAAGAAGAAAAACGGAAGAAGAAGAATTGGAAGAAGAACAATGGAAGAAAAGATCGGAAGAAGAAGAATGGAAGAAGAAGATCGGAAGAAGAAGAATGGAAGCAGAAGACCGGAAGAAGAAGATCGGAAAAAGAAGAAGGGAAGAAGAAGTTCAGAAGAAGAAGAACGGAAGAAGAAGATCGGAAGAAGAAGAATGGAAGAAGAAGATCGGAAGAACAAGATCGGAAGAAGAAGAATGGAAGAAGAAGATCGCAAGATGAAGAATGGAAGAAGAAGATCGCAAGAATAAGAATGGAAGAAGAATATCACAAAAAGAAGAATGGAAGAAGAGGATCGGAAGAAGAAGAATGGAAGAAGAAGATCGAAAGAAAAAGATCGGAAGAAGAAGAATAGAAGAAGAAGATTGGAAGAAGAAGAATGGAAGAAGAAGATCGGAAGTAGAGAATGGAAGAAGAAGATCGGAAGAAGAAGCATGGAAGAAGAAGATCGGTAGAAGAAGAATGGAAGAAGAAGAATGGAGGAACAAGATCGGAAGAAGAAGAATGGAAGAAGAAGATCGGAAGAAGAAGAATTGAAGAAGAAGATCGGAAGATGAAGAATGGACGAAGAAGAAAGGAAGAAGAAGGTTGGAAGAAGAAGAATGGCAGAAGAAGATCGGAAGAAGAAGAACGGATTAAGAAGATCAGAAGTAGAAGATCCGAATAAGAAGAATGGAAGAAGAATATCGGAACAAGAAGATTGGAAGAGGAATATCGAAAGAAGAAGAATGGAAGAAGAAGATCGGAAAAGAACAATGGAAGAAGAAGATCGGAAGAAAAAGAATGGAAGAAGAAGAACGGAAGAAGAAGAACGGAAGAACAAGATCGGAAGAAGAAGATCGGAAGAAGAAGAATGGAAGAAGAAGATCTGAAGAAGAAGAATGGCAGAAGAAGATCAGAATTAGAAGAATGGAAGAAGAAGATGGGAAGAAGAAGAATGGAAGAAGAAGATTGGAAGAAGAAGATCGGAAGAAGAAGATTTGAAGAAGAAGATCGGAAGAAGAAGAATGGAAGAAGAAGAATTGAAGAAGAAGTTCGGAAGAAGAAGAAGGGAAGAAGAAGATCGGAAGAAAAAGAATGGAAGAAGAAGATCGGAAACAGAAGAATGGAAGAAGAAGATCGGAAACAGAAGAATGGAAGAAGAAGATCGGAAGAAGAAGAATAAAAGAAGAAGAATGGAAGAAGAAGATCGAAAAAAGAAGAATGGAAGAAGAAGATCTGAAGAAGAAGAATGGAAGAAGATGATCGGAAGAAGAAGAATGGAAGAAGAAGATCGAAAGAAAAGATTGCAAGAAGAAGATCGGAAGAAGAAGAATGGAAGAAGAAAAACGGAAGAAGAAGAATTGGAAGAAGACCAATGGAAGAAAAGATCGGAAGAAGAAGAATGGAAGAAGAAGATCGGAAGAAGAAGAAGGGAAGAAGAAGATCGGAAGAAGAAGATCGGAAGAAGAAGAAGGGAAGAAGAAGTTCGGAAGAAGAAGAACGGAAGAAGAAGATCGGAAGAAGAAGAATGGAAGAAGAAGATCGGAAGAACAAGATCGGAAGAAGAAGAATGGAAGAAGAAGATCGCAAGATGAAGAATGGAAGAAGAAGATCGCAAGAATAAGAATGAAAGAAGAAGATCGCAAGATGAAGAATGGAAGAAGAAGATCGCAAGAATAAGAATGGAAGAAGAATATCGCAAAAAGAAGAATGGAAGAAGAGGATCGGAAGAAGAAGAATGGAAGAAGAAGATCGAAAGAAAAAGATCGGAAGAAGAAGAATAGAAGAAGAAGATTGGAAGAAGAAGAATGGAAGAAGAAGATCGGAAGTAGAGAATGGAAGAAGAAGATCGGAAGAAGAAGCATGGAAGAAGAAGATCGGTAGAAGAAGAATGGAAGAAGAAGAATGGAAGAAGAAGAATGGAAGAACAAGATCGGAAGAAGAAGAATGGCAGAAGAAGATCGGAAGAAGAAGAATTGAAGAAGAAGATCGGAAGATGAGGAATGGAAGAAGAAGAAAGGAAGAAGAAGGTTGGAAGAAGAAGAATGGCAGAAGAAGATCCGAAGAAGAAGATCGGATGACGAAGATCAGATGTAGAAGATCCGAATAAGAAGAATGGAAGAAGAAGATCGGAACAAGAAGAATGGAAGAGGAATATCGGAAGAAGAAGATCGGAAAAGAAGAATGTAAGAAGAAGATCTGAAGAAGAAGAATGGAAGAAGAAGATCCGAAGAAGAAGAATGGAAGAAGATCGGAAAAAGAAGGTCGGAAGAAGAAGAATGGAACAAGAAGAATGGAAGAAGAAGATCGGAAGAAAGAGAATGGAAGAAGAAGATCGGAAGAAGAAGAATGGAAGAAGTAGATCGAAAGAAGAAGAATGGAAGAAGAAGATCTGAAGAAGAAGAATGGAAGAAGTTGATCGGAAGAAGAAGAATGGAAGAAGAAGATCGGAAGAAGAAGAATGGAAGAAGAAGATCGGAAGAAGAAGATCGGAAGAAGAAGAAGGGAAGAAGAAGTTCGGAAGAAGAAGAACGGAAGAAGAAGATCGGAAGAAGAAGAATGGAAGAAGAAGATCGGAAGAAGAAGAATGGAAGAAGAAGATCGCAAGATGAAGAATGGAAGAAGAAGATCGCAAGAATAAGAATGGAAGAAGAATATCGCAAAAAGAAGAATGGAAGAACAGGATCGGAAGAAGAAGAATGGAAGAAGAAGATCGAAAGAAAAAGATCGGAAGAAGAAGAATAGAAGAAGAAGATGGGAAGAAGAAGAATGGAAGTAGAGAATAGAAGAAGAAGATCGGAAGAAGAAGCATGGAAGAAGAAGATCGGTAGAAGAAGAATGGAAGAAGAAGAATGGAAGAAGAAGAATGGAAGAACAAGATCGGAAGAAGAAGAATGGCAGAAGAAGATCGGAAGAAGAAGAATTGAAGAAGAAGATCGGAAGATGAGGAATGGACGAAGAAGAAAGGAAGAAGAAGGTTGGAAGAAGAAGAATGGCAGAAGAAGATCCGAAGAAGAAGATCGGATGACGAAGATCAGATGTAGAAGATCCGAATAAGAAGAATGGAAGAAGAAGATCGGAACAAGAAGAATGGAAGAGGAATATCGGAAGAAGAAGATCGGAAAAGAAGAATGTAAGAAGAAGATCTGAAGAAGAAGAATGGAAGAAGAAGATCCGAAGAAGAAGAATGGAAGAAGATCGGAAAAAGAAGGTCGGAAGAAGAAGAATGGAACAAGAAGAATGGAAAAAGAAGATCGGAAGAAAGAGAATGGAAGAAGAAGATCGGAAGAAGAAGAATGGAAGAAGTAGATCGAAAGAAGAAGAATGGAAGAAGAAGATCTGAAGAAGAAGAATGGAAGAAGTTGATCGGAAGAAGAAGAATGGAAGAAGAAGATCGAAAGAAGAAGAATGCAAGAAGAAGATCGGATGAAGAAGAATGGATGAAGAAGATCGGAAGAAGAAGAATGGAAGAAGAAAATCAGAAGAAGAAAAATGGAAGAAGAAGAATTGGAAGAAGAACAATGGAAGAAAAGATCGGAAGAAGAAGAATGGCTGAAGAAGATCGGAAAAAGAAAAATGGAAGAAGAAGAATGGAAGTACAAGATCGGAAGAAGAAGAATGGAAGAAGAAGATCGAAAGAAGAAGAATGGAAAAAGAAGATCTGAAGAAGAAGAATGGACGAGGATGATCGGAAGAAGAAGAATGGAATAAGAATATCGGAAGAAGAAGAATGGAAGAAGAAGTTCGGAAGAAGAAGAATTGAAAAAGATGATCGGAAGACGAAGAATGGAAGAGAAGATGGGAAGAAGAAGAAAGGAAGAATAGGAATGGAAGCAGAAGATCGGAAGTAGAACAATGGAAGAAGAAGATCGGAAGAAGAAGATCGGAAGAAGATGAAGGGAAGAAGAAGAATGGAAGAATAACATCGGAAGAAGAAGAACGGAAGAAGAAGAATGGAAGAAAAATATCGGAAAAAGAAGAATGTAAGAAGAAGATCGGAAGAAGAAGAACGGATTAAGAAGATCAGAAGTAGAAGATCCGAATAAGAAGAATGGAAGAAGAATATCGGAACAAGAAGATTGGAAGAGGAATATCGAAAGAAGAAGAATGGAAGAAGAAGATCGGAAAAGAACAATGGAAGAAGAAGATCGGAAGAAAAAGAATGGAAGAAGAAGAACGGAAGAAGAAGAATGGAAGAACAAGATCGGAAGAAGAAGATCGGAAGAAGAAGATCTGAAGAAGAAGAATGGCAGAAGAAGATCAGAATTAGAAGAATGGAAGAAGAAGATGGGAAGAAGAAGAATGGAAGAAGAAGATTGGAAGAAGAAGATCGGAAGAAGAAGATTTGAAGAAGAAGATCGGAAGAAGAAGATTGGAAGAAGAAGATCGGAAGAAGAAGATTTGAAGAAGAAAATCGGAAGAAGAAGAATGGAAGAAGAAGAATTGAAGAAGAAGTTCGGAAGAAGAAGAATGGAAGAAGAAGATCGGAAGAAAAAGAATGGAAGAAGAAGATCGGAAACAGAAGAATGGAAGAAGAAGATCGGAAGAAGAAGAATAAAAGAAGAAGAATGGAAGAAGAAGATCGAAAAAAGAAGAATGGAAGAAGAAGATCTGAAGAAGAAGAATGGAAGAAGATGATCGGAAGAAGAAGAATGGAAGAAGAAGATCGAAAGAAAAGAATGCAAGAAGAAGATCGGAAGAAGAAGAATGGAAGAAGAAAAACGGAAGAAGAAGAATTGGAAGAAGAACAATGGAAGAAAAGATCGGAAGAAGAAGAATGGAAGAAGAAGATCGGAAGAAGAAGAATGGAAGAAGAAGATCGGAAGAAGAAGATTGGAAGAAGAAGAAGGGAAGAAGAAGTTCGGAAGAAGAAGAACGGAAGAAGAAGATCGGAAGAAGAAGAATGGAAGTAGAAGATCGGAAGAACAAGATCGGAAGAAGAAGAATGGAAGAAGACGATTTGAAGAAGAAGATCGGAAAAAGAAGAATGGAAGAAGAAGAATTGAAGAAGAAGTTCGGAAGAAGAAGAACGGAAGAAGAAGATCGGAAGAAAAAGAATGGAAGAAGAAGATCGGAAACAGAAGAATGGAAGAAGAAGAATAAAAGAAGAAGAATGGAAGAAGAGGATCGAAAAAAGAAGAATGGAAGAAGAAGATCTGAAGAAGAAGAATGGAAGAAGATGATCGGAAGAAGAAGAATGGAAGAAGAAGATCGAAAGAAAAGAATGCAAGAAGAAGATCGGAAGAAGAAGAATGGAAGAAGAAAAACGGAAGAAGAAGAATTGGAAGAAGAACAATGGAAGAAAAGATCGGAAGAAGAAAAATGGAAGAAGAAGATCGGAAGAAGAAGAATGGAAGAAGAAGATCGGAAGAAGAAGATCGGAAGAAGAAGAAGGGAAGAAGAAGTTCGGAAGAAGAAGAACGGAAGAAGAAGATCGGAAGAAGAAGAATGGAAGAAGAAGTTCGGAAGAACAAGATCGGAAGAAGAAGAATGGAAGAAGAACATCGCAAGATGAAGAATGGAAGAAGAAGATCGCAAGAATAAGAATGGAAGAAGAATATCGCAAAAAGAAGAATGGAAGAAGAGGATCGGAAGAAGAAGAATGAAAGAAGAAGATCGAAAGAAAAAGATCGGAAGAAGAAGAATAGAAGAAGAAGATTGGAAGAAGAAGAATGGAAGAAGAAGATCGGAAGTAGAGAATGGAAGAAGCAGATCGGAAGAAGAAGCATGGAAGAAGAAGATCGGTAGAAGAAGAATGGAAGAAGAAGAATGGAAGAAGAAGATCGGAAGAAGAAGATCGGAAGAAGAAGAATGGAAGAAGAAGAATGGAAAAAGAAGATTGGAGGAAGAAGAATATCGGAAGAAGAATGCAAGAATGGAAGAAGAAGATCGGAAGAAAAAGAATGGAAGAAGATGATCGGAAGAAGATGAATGGAAGGAGAAGAATGCAAGAAGAAGATTAGAAGAAGAAGACTGGAAGAAGATGATCGGAAGAAGAAGAATGGAAGGAGAAGATCGGAAGAAGAAGAATGGAAGAGGAAGATCAGAAGAACAAGATTAGAAGAAGAAGAATGGAAGAAGAAGATCAGTAGAAGTAGAATGGAAGAAGAAGATCGCAAGAAGAAGAATGGAAGAAGAAGATCGGAGGAAGAAGAATGGAAGAAGAAGATCAGAAGAAGAAGAATGGAAGAATATGAGCGGAAGAAGAAGAAGGGGAGAAGAAGATCGGAAGAAGAAGAATGGAAGAAGAAGATCGGAAGCAGAAGAATGGAAGAAGAAGATCGGAAGAAGAAGATCGGAAGAAGAAGAATGGAATAAGAAGATCGGAAGAAGAAGAATGGAAGAAGAAGTTCGGAAGAAGAAGACTTGAAGAAGATGATCGGAAGAAGAAGATCAGAAGAAGAAGATCGGAAGCAGAAGATCGAAAGTAGAAGAATGGAAGAAGAAGAATTGAAGAAGAAGATCGGAAGAAGAAGATCGGCAGAAGATGAATGGAGGAAGAAGAATGGAAGAATAAGATCGGAAGAAGAAGAACAGAAGAAGAAGAATGGAAGAAAAAGATCGGAAGAAGAAGACTGGAAGAAGAAGATCGGACGAAGAAAAACGGATGAAGAAGATCGGAAGTAGAAGATCCGAATAAGAAGAATGGGAGAAGAAGGTCGGAAGAAGACGAATGGTAGAAGAAGAACGGAAGAAGAAGAATGGAAGAAGAAGATCGGAAGAAGAAGATCGGAAGAAGAAGAATGGAAGACGAAGATCTGAAGAAGAAGATTGGCAGAAGAAGATTAGAATTAGAAGAATGGAGGAAGAAGATCGGAAGAAGAAGAATGGAAGAAGAAGATTGGAAGAAGAAGATGGGAAGAGGAAGAACGGAAGAAGAAGAATGGAAGAAAAAGATCAGAAGAAGAAGAATGGAATTAGAAGATCGGAAGAATAAGAATGGAACAAGAAGTTTGGAAGAAGAAGATCGGAAGAAGAAGGTCGGAAGAAGAAGAACGGAAGAAGAAGAATGGAAGAAGAAGATCGGAAGAAGAATATCGGAAGAAGAAGAATGCAAGAAGAAGATTGGCAGAAGAAGATTAGAATTAGAAGAATGGAAGAAGAAGTTCGGAAGAAGAAGATCGAAAGAAGAAGAAGGGAAGAAGAAGATCGGAAGCAGAAGAATGGAAGAAGAAGATCGGAAGAAGAAGAATGGAAGAACAAGATCAGAAGAAGAAGAATGGTGATCTCGCCGTGGACTCGAGCGTGGGGAAATGCCTCGTCACTCCTTCGTCTAGCTTTCCAGCTGCTGCGCGTTCTGCAAGGAGGCTCCAGGAACCTTCGACGAAACTCCGAACGATGCCTGCAAAACACACAGACGGCGCCTCTAGCGGCCGTTGTAGCTCCGACGCTCAAGTCAGGCAACGGGAACACCAAAACTCTCTCTCGGATCTCTCTCTGTGTGAGACCCGTGTGTGTGTTGTGTTGTGTTGTGTATTCTGAGGCAAAAGACTGCATACCTGGTTTGGTGTTCTTCTTCCTCATATAAACCGGCGTAGCCCCTACAGGCTACCTCTAGGGCCACTTGATTACTCTGCACTGTCGTTTCCACTCCCCAGGGCTACCTTGCGTGCCAGCCTTCTTCACTTGAGTGCAAAGTCTGACAAGGGAGGCTGCGTGGGTGCCTCTGTACCCCTCGACTTCTGTGCCTATCTGCCCTACCTATTCTCTGGGAACATCTTCACGGTCCACATGGCATGCATGCAACCTCACTGGGAGACTCTAGCCTTGATGGGTTCTCGTCCCAGCAGGATTCTGCACCTGACTGCGTCTTCTCATCTTCATGCATGGTCGTCTCGCGACAAAGGCCACTCCCTGACTCTGAGCGCTTTACTGGTCACTGGTCGCGTTGTTCACATCGCGTGGCCGATGTCGCCTCGACACACACCGATGACCGAGGTATCTCTCATCCTGGCCGATGTCCGATGGCGCTTCTTCACGTTATCGTGCTCTGCTTATGGAATCAGGCGAGGTCCTTGGGTAACGTTCTCGCTGGGAGCCTGGGTCCCAGTTTAACACGCGTTGGCAAGGAACCCCCGAGGACTGATCACTCTGCATGCACCGATGACTGATCACTCTGTATATACCGACGACTGATCATTCTGTATACACCGATGACTGATCACTCTGTATATACCGATGACTGATCATTCTGTATACACCGATGACTGATCACTCTGTATATACCGATGACTGATCATTCTGTATACACCGATGACTGATCACTCTGTATACACCAATGACTGATCACTCTGTATATACCGATGACTGATCATTCTGTATACACCGATGACTGATCACTCTGTATACACCGATGACTGATCGGTGCTTCATCACTCTCGCGCTCTGCTTCCAGGCGCTCATGCAGGAGTCGATCTCCACCCTTGTTTATCTGCTATCTCATGCCACGTGTTGCTCTGTGACTGGCCCACGTGGTCATCTGCTGCTGACGTCTTTGTATACCGATGACCGACCGGATCAAATGGAATAAGAAGATCGGAAGAATAAGAATGGAACAAGAAGTTCGGAAGAAGAAGGTCGGAAGAAGATGAATGCAAGAAGAAGAATGGAAGAATAAGATCGGAAGAAGACGAGGGGAATAAGAAGAATGGAAGAAAAAGATGGGAAGAATTAGAATGGCAGAAGAAGATCGGAAGAACAAGAATGGAAAAAGAAGATCGCAAGTAGAAGATCGCAAGAAGAAGAATGGAACAAGAAGATCGCAGGAAGAAGAATGGAAGAAGAAGATCGGAAGAAGAAGAATGGAAGAAGAAGATCGGAACAAGAAGAATGGAAGAAGAAGATCGGAAGAAGAAGATCGGAAGAAGAAGATCGGAAGAAAAATAATGGAAGAAGAAGATCTGAAGAAGAAGAATGGCAGAAGAAGATCAGAATCAGAAGAATGGAAGAAGAAGATCGGAAGAAGAAGAATGGAAAAAGAAGATTGGAAGAAGATCGGAAGAAGAAGAATGGAAAAAGAAGATTGGAAGAAGATCGGAAGAAAAAGAATGGAAGAAGAAGTTCAGAAGAAGAAGAATGGAAGAAGAAGATCGGAAGAAGATGAACGGAAGAAGAAAAATGGAAGAAGAAGATCAGAACAAGAAGAATGGCAGAAGAAGATCGGAACAAGAAGAATGGAAGAAGAAGCTCGGAAGAAGAAGATAGGAAGAAGAAGATCTGAAGAAGAAATATGGAAGAAGAAGATCGGAAGAAGAAGAAGATCGGAAAAAGATGATTGGAAGAAGAAGATCGGAAGAAGAAGAAGAAGAAGATCGGAAGAAGAAGAATGGAAGAAGAAGATCGAAAGAAGAAGAATGGAAGAAGAAGATCTGAAGAAGAAGAATGGAAGAAGATGATCGGAAGAAGAAGAATGGAAGAAGAAGATCGGAAGAAGAAGAATGGCAGAAGAAGATCGGAAGAAGAAGAATGGAAGACGAACATCGGAAGAAGAGGAATGGATCAAGAAGATCGGAAGAAGAAGAATGGAAGAAGAAGAATTGGAAAAAGAAGATCGGAAGAATAAGAATGGTAGAAGAAGATCGGAAGAAGAAGAATGGAAGAAGAAGAAGAAGACTAGAAGAAGAAGATTGGAAGAAGAAGATCGGATGTGGAAGAATAGAAGAAGAAGATCGGAAGAAGAAAAATGGAAGAAGAAGAATCGAAGAAGAAGATCGGAAGAAGAAGAATGGAAGAAGAAGAATGGAATAAAAAGATCCGAAGAAGAAGAATGGAAGAAAAAGATCGGAAGAAGAAGATCGGATGTGGAAGAATAGAAGATGAAGATCGGAAGAAGAAGAATGGAAGAAGAAGATCGGAAGAAGAAGAAGGGAAGAAGAAGATCGGAAGAAAAAGAACGAAAGAAGAAGATCCGAAGAAGAAGAATGGACGAAGAAAAACGGAAGAAGAAGATCAGAAGAAGAAGAATGGAAGAAGAAGATCGGAAGAAGAATGGAAGGAGAGGATCGGAAGAAGAAGAATTGAACACTAAGATCGAAAGAAGAATAATAGAAGAAGAGGATCAGAAGAAGAAGAATGGAAGAAGAGGATCGGAAGAAGAGGAATGGATGAAGAGGATCGGAAGAAGAAGAACTGAAGAAGAAGAATGGAAGAAGAAGAATGGAAGAAGAAGATCAGAAGAAGAAGAATGGAAGAAGAAGAAGGGAAGAAGAAGATCGGATGAAGAATATAAGAAGAAGAAGATTGGAAGAAGAAGAATGGAAGAAGAAGATCGGAAGAAGACGAATAGAATAAGAAGATTGGAAGAAGAAGAAATGAACTAGAAGATCGGAAGAAGAATGGAAGAAGAAGAATGGAAGAAGAAGATTGGAAGAAGAAGAATAGAAGAAGAAGATCGGAAGAAGAAGAATGGAGGTAGAAGATCGGAAGAAGAAGAATGGAAGAAGAAGATGAGAAGAAGATCGAAAGAAGTAGAATGGAAGAAGAAGATCGGAAGAAGAAGATCGAAAGAAGAAGAATGGAAGAGGAAGACGAATGGAAGTAGTATATCGGAAGGAGAAGAAAGGAAGAAGAAGAATGGAAGAAGAAGATCAGAAGAAGAAGACCAGAAGAAGAAGATCGGAAGAAGAAGATCGGAAGAAGAAGAATGGAAGAAGAAGATCGGAAGAAGAAGAATGGAAGAAGAAGAATGGAATAAGAAGAATGGAAGAAGAAGATGGGAAGAAGTAGACTGGAAGAAGAAGATCAGAAGCAGAAGAATGGAAGAAGAAGAAGAAGGGAAGAAGAAGATCGGAAGAAGAAGAAGAAGGGAAGAAGATCGGAACAAGAAGAATGGCAGAAGTAGATCGGAAGAAGAAGAATGGAAGAAGAAGAATGGAATAAGAAGAATAGAAGAAGAAGATCGAGCGAAGAAGACCGGAAGAAGTAAAATGGAAGAAGAAGATCGGAAGAACAAGATTGGAAGAAGAAGAATGGAAGAAGAAGATCGGAAGAAGAAGAATGCAAGATGAAGATGGGGAGAAGAAGAATGGAAGAAGAAGATCGGAAGAAGAAGAATGGAAGAAGAAGATCGGAAGAAAGAGAACAGAAGAAGAAGATCGTAAGAAGAAGAATGGAAGAAGAAGATTGGAAGAAGAAGAAGATCGGAAGAAGGAGAATGGAAGAAGAAGATCGAAAGAAGAAGAATGGAAGAAGAAGATCGGAAGAAGAAGAATGGAAGAAGGAGATCGGAACAAGAAGAATGGAAGAAGAAGATCGGAAGAAGAAGATTGGAAGAAGAAGAATGGAAGAAGAAGATCGGAAGAAGAAGAATGGAAGATGAAGATCGGAAGATGAAGATCGGAAGAAGAAGAATGGAAGAAGAAGAAGAAGGGAAGAAGAAGATCGGAAGAAGAGGAAGGGAAGAAGAAGATCGAAAGAAGAAGAATGGAAGAAGAAGATCGGAAGAAGTAGATCGGAAGAAGAAGAATGGAAGAAGTAGATCGGAAGAAGAAGAATGGAAGAAGAAGATCGAAAGAAGAAGAATGGAAGAAGATGAATGGAATAAGAAGAATAGAAGAAGAAGATCGAGAGAAGAAGAATGGAAGAAGAAGATCGGAAGAAGAAGATCGGAAGAAGAGGTGTGGACATGGAGATAACCCATGAGGTTTGGGCTGCTGTTGCTGGACTCAAGTTTTCTGGACTGCGAATCAGCAAAGGCAATCTTGGTGTGGTGGAGGATTTCAACAAAATTCAGTTCTACAGAAGCTGTTTGAAAAACACTCAAGCTCAAGTGAGTGCATGCTCAGTTGGAGGGTTGAAACTGGATGAGAGGCTGCTTGCTCTCATTGTGACATGGATTCTAACTCCAAGGGGGAGCAACCATTCTGTTTTGACTGAAGAAGATCTGGTTTACATCTTCTGCATCACCAAGAAGGTCAAGCTAAATTGGATTCACATCATCAAAGAGCACATGCAAAAAGCAATGAGGTTGGGTGACTATCACTATCCCTATGCTGTTTTGATATCTAAATTCCTAAACTATTTTGAAGTTAATCTGGAAGATGAGACTTCTGAGCTGGTCAAGTCAACTCAAGAGTTGAACAATGGATCACTCAGCAAGATGGGATTTACAAAAATAGGTGGAAAATGGGTAAGCAAGGATGGTGATCATGGTGCCTCCTCTAGTGGTGCTGCTCAAGAAGAACCTACAGATATGGATGTTGAACATGAAGATCCAACAGGAGAGTTTCAAGATGCTGGACCCAGTGCGGCTGCTGAACATCCAGAAGAAAGGATTCAATCAATGTCACCTTTTGAAAGGTTCATGATGAATAGGATGGATAGCTTTGCTGAAAACCAAAGAAACCTCCATGATCTGTGTGTTAGCAATTTCCAGAGGTTTGATACCAGGTTTGACAACATGGATGCAAGGTTCATGAGCCTGGATGAACAAATTGAAGCTGTTCAGAACCAAATCTTTGAGCTTCAGTTTGGAAATAAGGAAGAATGAAGAAAAACAACCGATTGGATTGTCGAAACAATCGATTGTTTTTGCTGCTGTTGAAGTTTGATTTTCTTTTCTTTCCTTCTGCTGTTGCTTTTATAATTCTGATGTAATATGAACTTTTTATGGCTTTATCTCTTATATTTGTCTATTTGTGAAGACAAATAGGGGGAGATTTTATGCTTGTTTGCTTATATGCTTGTTTAAGACTGCTTGTAGCTGTTTTTACTGATATTAGTTGTTTAAAGCTTTAACTGTGTATATTTTTTCTAACAAAATATCAGAAGCTCTATGTCTGCTAAAAGTTCAATTGCAGGAACTGCTTCAGATCTAATCAGAACAACACAAGCATTAGGGATCAAGCATCAGGGATTTGTCTTCATCAAATAGGGGGAGATTGTTGAACCAAGTGGTGTTCAAGGTTTTGAAGAATCCAAATCCTTTGAAGGATGATGAAGCTTTTGCTGTGCTTGCTGTTGCTGTGCTGGTTTAGTTAGGATCTGGGTAGTTTGAGTTGTGTAACTCAACCTTTGATTGAATCTAAAGCTCAAGCATCTCAACTTTCAACAATGTAAAGTGTTTTTTCAAACTGAGTTAAAACAACCGATTGTTTTATCGAAACAACCGATTGTTTAAGCTTAGGTGTTTTGAAAACTGTTTTAAAGTGTGAAAATTGGTTAAGTAACAAAACAACCGATTGATTCGAGGAAACAATCGATTGTTTGTTATGTTTTTATAACAGAAAACAGTTTTGACTTTGACTGAGCTTTTAAATGCTTTTAATTCTTACGCTCCAGTCATTGAATGCTTTGACCAATCTTTCTGAAAGCTTTTATGGGTTTGTTAAGATTTGATAAACAAACTTCCTTTTATATAATTCAGAAATCTCTTTTAAAAGGTTTAGAATGCTTTTAACAATGAGCTGCTAAGAGAGTTTTGGAAAATTGCTGAGATTGCTTAAGAGCTAAAGAGATTGATCAAAGTGCTGAGATAGGATTCTCTTGTACTGATTTCAGATTGCTTCTGTAACAAGTGTAATCCTTGTAAATTCTGTGAACATTCGTTTTGTGCTGTTGCTAAGAAGAGCTGTGTGTTCTTGAGGGGATCAAGATCAGCTTTCTTAGTGTGGTGTGCTGACCAAGGAAAGTGTGTTTCTTGAGGGTGTTCAAGGTCACTTTCTTGGTTGTGTGTAAGTAATCTAGTGTTGATTGCTTAGTGGATTTCCTCAGGGTTTCTGAGAAGACTGGATGTAGCTCTGGGTTGGAGTGAACCAGTATAAACATCTGTGTACAATCTCTCTATCCCTAACTCTTTAATTTCAGTTTATTTGTTGTTTGCTGGTATAAACAACCGATTGTTTCGAAGAAACAACCGATTGTTTTCCTGGCAGTGCTGTTTTGCTTGCTGTTTTGGCAAACTGAATTGCTTAATCAATTGATTTCTGAAAGATATTCATTCTAGCTTGGAAAAGTTTGCGAAAACCTCTTTAAACAATTCACCCCCTATCTAGTTTAAAGCCATCTTTCCTAACAGAAGATTGGAAGAAGAAGATTTGAAGAAGAAGATCGGAAGAAGAAGAATGGAAGAAGAAGAATTGAAGACGAAGTTCGGAAGAAGAAGAACGGAAGAAGAAGCTCGGAAGAAAAAGAATGGAAGAAGAAGATCGGAAACAGAAGAATGGAAGAAGAAGATCGGAAGAAGAAGAATAAAAGAAGAAGAATGGAAGAAGAAGATCGAAAAAAGAAGAATGGAAGAAGAAGATCTGAAGAAGAAGAATGGAAGAAGATGATCGGAAGAAGAAGAATGGAAAAAGAAGATCGAAAGAAAAGAATGCAAGAAGAAGATCGGAAGAAGAAGAATGGAAGAAGAAAAACGGAAGAAGAAGAATTGGAAGAAGAACAATGGAAGAAAAGATCGGAAGAAGAAGAATGGAAGAAGAAGATCGGAAGAAGAAGAATGGAAGCAGAAGACCGGAAGAAGAAGATCGGAAAAAGAAGAAGGGAAGAAGAAGTTCGGAAGAAGAAGAACGGAAGAAGAAGATCGGAAGAAGAAGAATGGAAGAAGAAGATCGGAAGAACAAGATCGGAAGAAGAAGAATGGAAGAAGAAGATCGCAAGATGAAGAATGGAAGAAGAAGATCGCAAGAATAAGAATGGAAGAAGAATATCACAAAAAGAAGAATGGAAGAAGAGGATCGGAAGAAGAAGAATGGAAGAAGAAGATCGAAAGAAAAAGATCGGAAGAAGAAGAATAGAAGAAGAAGATTGGAAGAAGAAGAATGGAAGAAGAAGATCGGAAGTAGAGAATGGAAGAAGAAGATCGGAAGAAGAAGCATGGAAGAAGAAGATCGGTAGAAGAAGAATGGAAGAAGAAGAATGGAGGAACAAGATCGGAAGAAGAAGAATGGAAGAAGAAGATCGGAAGAAGAAGAATTGAAGAAGAAGATCGGAAGATGAAGAATGGACGAAGAAGAAAGGAAGAAGAAGGTTGGAAGAAGAAGAATGGCAGAAGAAGATCGGAAGAAGAAGAACGGATTAAGAAGATCAGAAGTAGAAGATCCGAATAAGAAGAATGGAAGAAGAATATCGGAACAAGAAGATTGGAAGAGGAATATCGAAAGAAGAAGAATGGAAGAAGAAGATCGGAAAAGAACAATGGAAGAAGAAGATCGGAAGAAAAAGAATGGAAGAAGAAAAACGGAAGAAGAAGAATGGAAGAACAAGATCGGAAGAAGAAGATCGGAAGAAGAAGAATGGAAGAAGAAGATCTGAAGAAGAAGAATGGCAGAAGAAGATCAGAATTAGAAGAATGGAAGAAGAAGATGGGAAGAAGAAGAATGGAAGAAGAAGATTGGAAGAAGAAGATCGGAAGAAGAAGATTTGAAGAAGAAGATCGGAAGAAGAAGAATGGAAGAAGAAGAATTGAAGAAGAAGTTCGGAAGAAGAAGAAGGGAAGAAGAAGATCGGAAGAAAAAGAATGGAAGAAGAAGATCGGAAACAGAAGAATGGAAGAAGAAGATCGGAAACAGAAGAATGGAAGAAGAAGATCGGAAGAAGAAGAATAAAAGAAGAAGAATGGAAGAAGAAGATCGAAAAAAGAAGAATGGAAGAAGAAGATCTGAAGAAGAAGAATGGAAGAAGATGATCGGAAGAAGAAGAATGGAAGAAGAAGATCGAAAGAAAAGATTGCAAGAAGAAGATCGGAAGAAGAAGAATGGAAGAAGAAAAACGGAAGAAGAAGAATTGGAAGAAGACCAATGGAAGAAAAGATCGGAAGAAGAAGAATGGAAGAAGAAGATCGGAAGAAGAAGAAGGGAAGAAGAAGATCGGAAGAAGAAGATCGGAAGAAGAAGAAGGGAAGAAGAAGTTCGGAAGAAGAAGAACGGAAGAAGAAGATCGGAAGAAGAAGAATGGAAGAAGAAGATCGGAAGAACAAGATCGGAAGAAGAAGAATGGAAGAAGAAGATCGCAAGATGAAGAATGGAAGAAGAAGATCGCAAGAATAAGAATGAAAGAAGAAGATCGCAAGATGAAGAATGGAAGAAGAAGATCGCAAGAATAAGAATGGAAGAAGAATATCGCAAAAAGAAGAATGGAAGAAGAGGATCGGAAGAAGAAGAATGGAAGAAGAAGATCGAAAGAAAAAGATCGGAAGAAGAAGAATAGAAGAAGAATATTGGAAGAAGAAGAATGGAAGAAGAAGATCGGAAGTAGAGAATGGAAGAAGAAGATCGGAAGAAGAAGCATGGAAGAAGAAGATCGGTAGAAGAAGAATGGAAGAAGAAGAATGGAAGAAGAAGAATGGAAGAACAAGATCGGAAGAAGAAGAATGGCAGAAGAAGATCGGAAGAAGAAGAATTGAAGAAGAAGATCGGAAGATGAGGAATGGAAGAAGAAGAAAGGAAGAAGAAGGTTGGAAGAAGAAGAATGGCAGAAGAAGATCCGAAGAAGAAGATCGGATGACGAAGATCAGATGTAGAAGATCCGAATAAGAAGAATGGAAGAAGAAGATCGGAACAAGAAGAATGGAAGAGGAATATCGGAAGAAGAAGATCGGAAAAGAAGAATGTAAGAAGAAGATCTGAAGAAGAAGAATGGAAGAAGAAGATCCGAAGAAGAAGAATGGAAGAAGATCGGAAAAAGAAGGTCGGAAGAAGAAGAATGGAACAAGAAGAATGGAAGAAGAAGATCGGAAGAAAGAGAATGGAAGAAGAAGATCGGAAGAAGAAGAATGGAAGAAGTAGATCGAAAGAAGAAGAATGGAAGAAGAAGATCTGAAGAAGAAGAATGGAAGAAGTTGATCGGAAGAAGAAGAATGGAAGAAGAAGATCGGAAGAAGAAGAATGGAAGAAGAAGATCGGAAGAAGAAGATCGGAAGAAGAAGAAGGGAAGAAGAAGTTCGGAAGAAGAAGAACGGAAGAAGAAGATCGGAAGAAGAAGAATGGAAGAAGAAGATCGGAAGAACAAGATCGGAAGAAGAAGAATGGAAGAAGAAGATCGCAAGATGAAGAATGGAAGAAGAAGATCGCAAGAATAAGAATGGAAGAAGAATATCGCAAAAAGAAGAATGGAAGAACAGGATCGGAAGAAGAAGAATGGAAGAAGAAGATCGAAAGAAAAAGATCGGAAGAAGAAGAATGGAAGAAGAAGATGGGAAGAAGAAGAATGGAAGTAGAGAATAGAAGAAGAAGATCGGAAGAAGAAGCATGGAAGAAGAAGATCGGTAGAAGAAGAAAGGAAGAAGAAGAATGGAAGAAGAAGAATGGAAGAACAAGATCGGAAGAAGAAGAATGGCAGAAGAAGATCGGAAGAAGAAGAATTGAAGAAGAAGATCGGAAGATGAGGAATGGACGAAGAAGAAAGGAAGAAGAAGGTTGGAAGAAGAAGAATGGCAGAAGAAGATCCGAAGAAGAAGATCGGATGACGAAGATCAGATGTAGAAGATCCGAATAAGAAGAATGGAAGAAGAAGATCGGAACAAGAAGAATGGAAGAGGAATATCGGAAGAAGAAGATCGGAAAAGAAGAATGTAAGAAGAAGATCTGAAGAAGAAGAATGGAAGAAGAAGATCCGAAGAAGAAGAATGGAAGAAGATCGGAAAAAGAAGGTCGGAAGAAGAAGAATGGAACAAGAAGAATGGAAGAAGAAGATCGGAAGAAAGAGAATGGAAGAAGAAGATCGGAAGAAGAAGAATGGAAGAAGTAGATCGAAAGAAGAAGAATGGAAGAAGAAGTTCTGAAGAAGAAGAATGGAAGAAGTTGATTGGAAGAAGAAGAATGGAAGAAGAAGATCGAAAGAAGAAGAATGCAAGAAGAAGATCGGATGAAGAAGAATGGATGAAGAAGATCGGAAGAAGAAGAATGGAAGAAGAAAATCAGAAGAAGAAAAATGGAAGAAGAAGAATTGGAAGAAGAACAATGGAAGAAAAGATCGGAAGAAGAAGAATGGCTGAAGAAGATCGGAAAAAGAAAAATGGAAGAAGAAGAACGGAAGTACAAGATCGGAAGAAGAAGAATGGAAGAAGAAGATCGAAAGAAGAAGAATGGAAAAAGAAGATCTGAAGAAGAAGAATGGACGAGGATGATCGGAAGAAGAAGAATGGAATAAGAATATCGGAAGAAGAAGAATGGAAGAAGAAGTTCGGAAGAAGAAGAATTGAAAAAGATGATCGGAAGACGAAGAATGGAAGAGAAGATGGGAAGAAGAAGAAAGGAAGAATAGGAATGGAAGCAGAAGATCGGAAGTAGAACAATGGAAGAAGAAGATCGGAAGAAGAAGATCGGAAGAAGATGAAGGGAAGAAGAAGAATGGAAGAATAACATCGGAAGAAGAAGAACGGAAGAAGAAGAATGGAAGAAAAATATCGGAAAAAGAAGAATGTAAGAAGAAGATCGGAAGAAGAAGAACGGATTAAGAAGATCAGAAGTAGAAGATCCGAATAAGAAGAATGGAAGAAGAATATCGGAATAAGAAGATTGGAAGAGGAATATCGAAAGAAGAAGAATGGAAGAAGAAGATCGGAAAAGAACAATGGAAGAAGAAGATCGGAAGAAAAAGAATGGAAGAAGAAGAACGGAAGAAGAAGAATGGAAGAACAAGATCGGAAGAAGAAGAATGGAAGAACAAGATCGGAAGAAGAAGATCGGAAGAAGAAGATCTGAAGAAGAAGAATGGCAGAAGAAGATCAGAATTAGAAGAATGGAAGAAGAAGATGGGAAGAAGAAGAATGGAAGAAGAAGATTGGAAGAAGAAGATCGGAAGAAGAAGATTTGAAGAAGAAGATCGGAAGAAGAAGATTGGAAGAAGAAGATCGGAAGAAGAAGATTTGAAGAAGAAGATCGGAAGAAGAAGAATGGAAGAAGAAGAATTGAAGAAGAAGTTCGGAAGAAGAAGAATGGAAGAAGAAGATCGGAAGAAAAAGAATGGAAGAAGAAGATCGGAAACAGAAGAATGGAAGAAGAAGATCGGAAGAAGAAGAATAAAAGAAGAAGAATGGAAGAAGAAGATCGAAAAAAGAAGAATGGAAGAAGAAGATCTGAAGAAGAAGAATGGAAGAAGATGATCGGAAGAAGAAGAATGGAAGAAGAAGATCGAAAGAAAAGAATGCAAGAAGAAGATCGGAAGAAGAAGAATGGAAGAAGAAAAACGGAAGAAGAAGAATTGGAAGAAGAACAATGGAAGAAAAGATCGGAAGAAGAAGAATGGAAGAAGAAGATCGGAAGAAGAAGAATGGAAGAAGAAGATCGGAAGAAGAAGATTGGAAGAAGAAGAAGGGAAGAAGAAGTTCGGAAGAAGAAGAACGGAAGAAGAAGATCGGAAGAAGAAGAATGGAAGTAGAAGATCGGAAGAACAAGATCGGAAGAAGAAGAATGGAAGAAGACGATTTGAAGAAGAAGATCGGAAAAAGAAGAATGGAAGAAGAAGAATTGAAGAAGAAGTTCGGAAGAAGAAGAACGGAAGAAGAAGATCGGAAGAAAAAGAATGGAAGAAGAAGATCGGAAACAGAAGAATGGAAGAAGAAGATCGGAAGAAGAAGAATAAAAGAAGAAGAATGGAAGAAGAGGATCGAAAAAAGAAGAATGGAAGAAGAAGATCTGAAGAAGAAGAATGGAAGAAGATGATCGGAAGAAGAAGAATGGAAGAAGAAGATCGAAAGAAAAGAATGCAAGAAGAAGATCGGAAGAAGAAGAATGGAAGAAGAAAAACGGAAGAAGAAGAATTGGAAGAAGAACAATGGAAGAAAAGATCGGAAGAAGAAAAATGGAAGAAGAAGATCGGAAGAAGAAGAATGGAAGAAGAAGATCGGAAGAAGAAGATCGGAAGAAGAAGAAGGGAAGAAGAAGTTCGGAAGAAGAAGAACGGAAGAAGAAGATCGGAAGAAGAAGAATGGAAGAAGAAGTTCGGAAGAACAAGATCGGAAGAAGAAGAATGGAAGAAGAACATCGCAAGATGAAGAATGGAAGAAGAAGATCGCAAGAATAAGAATGGAAGTAGAATATCGCAAAAAGAAGAATGGAAGAAGAGGATCGGAAGAAGAAGAATGAAAGAAGAAGATCGAAAGAAAAAGATCGGAAGAAGAAGAATAGAAGAAGAAGATTGGAAGAAGAAGAATGGAAGAAGAAGATCGGAAGTAGAGAATGGAAGAAGAAGATCGGAAGAAGAAGCATGGAAGAAGAAGATCGGTAGAAGAAGAATGGAAGAAGAAGAATGGAAGAAGAAGATCGGAAGAAGAAGATCGGAAGAAGAAGAATGGAAGAAGAAGAATGGAAAAAGAAGATCGGAGGAAGAAGAATATCGGAAGAAGAATGCAAGAATGGAAGAAGAAGATCGGAAGAAAAAGAATGGAAGAAGATGATCGGAAGAAGATGAATGGAAGGAGAAGAATGCAAGAAGAAGATTAGAAGAAGAAGACTGGAAGAAGATGATCGGAAGAAGAAGAATGGAAGGAGAAGATCGGAAGAAGAAGAATGGAAGAGGAAGATCAGAAGAACAAGATCAGAAGAAGAAGAATGGAAGAAGAAGATCAGTAGAAGAAGAATGGAAGAAGAAGATCGCAAGAAGAAGAATGGAAGAAGAAGATCGGAGGAAGAAGAATGGAAGAAGAAGATCAGAAGAAGAAGAATGGAAGAATATGAGCGGAAGAAGAAGAAGGGGAGAAGAAGATCGGAAGAAGAAGAATGGAAGAAGAAGATCGGAAGCAGAAGAATGGAAGAAGAAGATCGGAAGAAGAAGATCGGAAGAAGAAGAATGGAATAAGAAGATCGGAAGAAGAAGAATGGAAGAAGAAGTTCGGAAGAAGAAGAATTGAAGAAGATGATCGGAAGAAGAAGATCAGAAGAAGAAGATCGGAAGCAGAAGATCGAAAGTAGAAGAATGGAAGAAGAAGAATTGAAGAAGAAGATCGGAAGAAGAAGATTGGCAGAAGATGAATGGAGGAAGAAGAATGGAAGAGGAAGATCAGAAGAACAAGATTAGAAGAAGAAGAATGGAAGAAGAAGATCAGTAGAAGTAGAATGGAAGAAGAAGATCGCAAGAAGAAGAATGGAAGAAGAAGATCGGAGGAAGAAGAATGGAAGAAGAAGATCAGAAGAAGAAGAATGGAAGAATATGAGCGGAAGAAGAAGAAGGGGAGAAGAAGATCGGAAGAAGAAGAATGGAAGAAGAAGATCGGAAGCAGAAGAATGGAAGAAGAAGATCGGAAGAAGAAGATCGGAAGAAGAAGAATGGAATAAGAAGATCGGAAGAAGAAGAATGGAAGAAGAAGTTCGGAAGAAGAAGACTTGAAGAAGATGATCGGAAGAAGAAGATCAGAAGAAGAAGATCGGAAGCAGAAGATCGAAAGTAGAAGAATGGAAGAAGAAGAATTGAAGAAGAAGATCGGAAGAAGAAGATCGGCAGAAGATGAATGGAGGAAGAAGAATGGAAGAATAAGATCGGAAGAAGAAGAACAGAAGAAGAAGAATGGAAGAAAAAGATCGGAAGAAGAAGACTGGAAGAAGAAGATCGGACGAAGAAAAACGGATGAAGAAGATCGGAAGTAGAAGATCCGAATAAGAAGAATGGGAGAAGAAGGTCGGAAGAAGACGAATGGTAGAAGAAGAACGGAAGAAGAAGAATGGAAGAAGAAGATCGGAAGAAGAAGATCGGAAGAAGAAGAATGGAAGACGAAGATCTGAAGAAGAAGATTGGCAGAAGAAGATTAGAATTAGAAGAATGGAGGAAGAAGATCGGAAGAAGAAGAATGGAAGAAGAAGATTGGAAGAAGAAGATGGGAAGAGGAAGAACGGAAGAAGAAGAATGGAAGAAAAAGATCAGAAGAAGAAGAATGGAATAAGAAGATCGGAAGAATAAGAATGGAACAAGAAGTTCGGAAGAAGAAGATCGGAAGAAGAAGGTCGGAAGAAGAAGAACGGAAGAAGAAGAATGGAAGAAGAAGATCGGAAGAAGAATATCGGAAGAAGAAGAATGCAAGAAGAAGATTGGCAGAAGAAGATTAGAATTAGAAGAATGGAAGAAGAAGTTCGGAAGAAGAAGATCGAAAGAAGAAGAAGGGAAGAAGAAGATCGGAAGCAGAAGAATGGAAGAAGAAGATCGGAAGAAGAAGAATGGAAGAACAAGATCAGAAGAAGAAGAATGGTGATCTCGCCGTGGACTCGAGCGTGGGGAAATGCCTCGTCACTCCTTCGTCTAGCTTTCCAGCTGCTGCGCGTTCTGCAAGGAGGCTCCAGGAACCTTCGACGAAACTCCGAACGATGCCTGCAAAACACACAGACGGCGCCTCTAGCGGCCGTTGTAGCTCCGACGCTCAAGTCAGGCAACGGGAACACCAAAACTCTCTCTCGGATCTCTCTCTGTGTGAGACCCGTGTGTGTGTTGTGTTGTGTTGTGTATTCTGAGGCAAAAGACTGCATACCTGGTTTGGTGTTCTTCTTCCTCATATAAACCGGCGTAGCCCCTACAGGCTACCTCTAGGGCCACTTGATTACTCTGCACTGTCGTTTCCACTCCCCAGGGCTACCTTGCGTGCCAGCCTTCTTCACTTGAGTGCAAAGTCTGACAAGGGAGGCTGCGTGGGTGCCTCTGTACCCCTCGACTTCTGTGCCTATCTGCCCTACCTATTCTCTGGGAACATCTTCACGGTCCACATGGCATGCATGCAACCTCACTGGGAGACTCTAGCCTTGATGGGTTCTCGTCCCAGCAGGATTCTGCACCTGACTGCGTCTTCTCATCTTCATGCATGGTCGTCTCGCGACAAAGGCCACTCCCTGACTCTGAGCGCTTTACTGGTCACTGGTCGCGTTGTTCACATCGCGTGGCCGATGTCGCCTCGACACACACCGATGACCGAGGTATCTCTCATCCTGGCCGATGTCCAATGGCGCTTCTTCACGTTATCGTGCTCTGCTTATGGAATCAGGCGAGGTCCTTGGGTAACGTTCTCGCTGGGAGCCTGGGTCCCAGTTTAACACGCGTTGGCAAGGAACCCCCGAGGACTGATCACTCTGCATGCACCGATGACTGATCACTCTGTATATACCGACGACTGATCATTCTGTATACACCGATGACTGATCACTCTGTATATACCGATGACTGATCATTCTGTATACACCGATGACTGATCACTCTGTATATACCGATGACTGATCATTCTGTATACACCGATGACTGATCACTCTGTATACACCAATGACTGATCACTCTGTATATACCGATGACTGATCATTCTGTATACACCGATGACTGATCACTCTGTATACACCGATGACTGATCGGTGCTTCATCACTCTCGCGCTCTGCTTCCAGGCGCTCATGCAGGAGTCGATCTCCACCCTTGTTTATCTGCTATCTCATGCCACGTGTTGCTCTGTGACTGGCCCACGTGGTCATCTGCTACTGACGTCTTTGGATACCGATGACCGACCGGATCAAATGGAATAAGAAGATCGGAAGAATAAGAATGGAACAAGAAGTTCGGAAGAAGAAGGTCGGAAGAAGATGAATGCAAGAAGAAGAATGGAAGAATAAGATCGGAAGAAGACGAGGGGAAGAAGAAGAATGGAAGAAAAAGATGGGAAGAATTAGAATGGCAGAAGAAGATCGGAAGAACAAGAATGGAAAAAGAAGATCGCAAGTAGAAGATCGCAAGAAGAAGAATGGAACAAGAAGATCGCAGGAAGAAGAATGGAAGAAGAAGATCGGAAGAAGAAGAATGGAAGAAGAAGATCGGAACAAGAAGAATGGAAGAAGAAGATCGGAAGAAGAAGATCGGAAGAAGAAGATCGGAAGAAAAAGAATGGAAGAAGAAGATCTGAAGAAGAAGAATGGCAGAAGAAGATCAGAATCAGAAGAATGGAAGAAGAAGATCGGAAGAAGAAGAATGGAAAAAGAAGATTGGAAGAAGATCGGAAGAAGAAGAATGGAAAAAGAAGATTGGAAGAAGATCGGAAGAAGAAGAATGGAAGAAGAAGTTCAGAAGAAGAAGAATGGAAGAAGAAGATCGGAAGAAGATGAACGGAAGAAGAAAAATGGAAGAAGAAGATCAGAACAAGAAGAATGGCAGAAGAAGATCGGAACAAGAAGAATGGAAGAAGAAGCTCGGAAGAAGAAGATAGGAAGAAGAAGATCTGAAGAAGAAATATGGAAGAAGAAGATCGGAAGAAGAAGAAGATCGGAAAAAGATGATTGGAAGAAGAAGATCGGAAGAAGAAGAAGAAGAAGATCGGAAGAAGAAGAATGGAAGAAGAAGAATGGAAGAAGAAGATCGAAAGAAGAAGAATGGAAGAAGAAGATCTGAAGAAGAAGAATGGAAGAAGATGATCGGAAGAAGAAGAATGGAAGAAGAAGATCGGAAGAAGAAGAATGGCAGAAGAAGATCGGAAGAAGAAGAATGGAAGACGAACATCGGAAGAAGAGGAATGGATCAAGAAGATCGGAAGAAGAAGAATGGAAGAAGAAGAATTGGAAAAAGAAGATCGGAAGAATAAGAATGGTAGAAGAAGATCGGAAGAAGAAGAATGGAAGAAGAAGAAGAAGACTAGAAGAAGAAGATTGGAAGAAGAAGATCGGATGTGGAAGAATAGAAGAAGAAGATCGGAAGAAGAAAAATGGAAGAAGAAGAATCGAAGAAGAAGATCGGAAGAAGAAGAATGGAAGAAGAAGAATGGAATAAAAAGATCCGAAGAAGAAGAATGGAAGAAAAAGATCGGAAGAAGAAGATCGGATGTGGAAGAATAGAAGATGAAGATCGGAAGAAGAAGAATGGAAGAAGAAGATCGGAAGAAGAAGAAGGGAAGAAGAAGATCGGAAGAAAAAGAACGTAAGAAGAAGATCCGAAGAAGAAGAATGGACGAAGAAAAACGGAAGAAGAAGATCAGAAGAAGAAGAATGGAAGAAGAAGATCGGAAGAAGAATGGAAGGAGAGGATCGGAAGAAGAAGAATTGAACACTAAGATCGAAAGAAGAATAATAGAAGAAGAGGATCAGAAGAAGAAGAATGGAAGAAGAGGATCGGAAGAAGAGGAATGGATGAAGAGGATCGGAAGAAGAAGAACTGAAGAAGAAGAATGGAAGAAGAAGAATGGAAGAAGAAGATCAGAAGAAGAAGAATGGAAGAAGAAGAAGGGAAGAAGAAGATCGGATGAAGAATATAAGAAGAAGAAGATTGGAAGAAGAAGAATGGAAGAAGAAGATCGGAAGAAGACGAATAGAATAAGAAGATTGGAAGAAGAAGAATGGAACTAGAAGATCGGAAGAAGAATGGAAGAAGAAGAATGGAAGAAGAAGATTGGAAGAAGAAGAATAGAAGAAGAAGATCGGAAGAAGAAGAATAGAAGAAGAAGAATGGAAGCAGAAGATCGGAAGAAGAAGAATGGAAGAAGAAGATCGGAAGAAGAAGAATGGAAGAAGAAGATCGGAAGAAGAAGAATGGAGGTAGAAGATCGGAAGAAGAAGAATGGAAGAAGAAGATGAGAAGAAGATCGAAAGAAGTAGAATGGAAGAAGAAGATCGGAAGCAGAAGATCGAAAGAAGAAGAATGGAAGAGGAAGACGAATGGAAGTAGTAGATCGGAAGGAGAAGAAAGGAAGAAGAAGAATGGAAGAAGAAGATCAGAAGAAGAAGACCAGAAGAAGAAGATCGGAAGAAGAAGATCGGAAGAAGAAGAATGGAAGAAGAAGATCGGAAGAAGAAGAATGGAAGAAGAAGAATGGAATAAGAAGAATGGAAGAAGAAGATGGGAAGAAGTAGACTGGAAGAAGAAGATCAGAAGCAGAAGAATGGAAGAAGAAGAAGAAGGGAAGAAGAAGATCGGAAGAAGAAGAAGAAGGGAAGAAGATCGGAACAAGAAGAATGGCAGAAGTAGATCGGAAGAAGAAGAATGGAAGAAGAAGAATGGAATAAGAAGAATAGAAGAAGAAGATCGAGCGAAGAAGACCGGAAGAAGTAAAATGGAAGAAGAAGATCGGAAGAACAAGATTGGAAGAAGAAGAATGGAAGAAGAAGATCGGAAGAAGAAGAATGCAAGATGAAGATGGGGAGAAGAAGAATGGAAGAAGAAGATCGGAAGAAGAAGAATGGAAGAAGAAGATCGGAAGAAAGAGAACAGAAGAAGAAGATCGTAAGAAGAAGAATGGAAGAAGAAGATTGGAAGAAGAAGAAGATCGGAAGAAGGAGAATGGAAGAAGAAGATCGAAAGAAGAAGAATGGAAGAAGAAGATCGGAAGAAGAAGAATGGAAGAAGGAGATCGGAACAAGAAGAATGGAAGAAGAAGATCGGAAGAAGAAGATTGGAAGAAGAAGAATGGAAGAAGAAGATCGGAAGAAGAAGAATGGAAGATGAAGATCGGAAGATGAAGATCGGAAGAAGAAGAATGGAAGAAGAAGAAGAAGGGAAGAAGAAGATCGGAAGAAGAGGAAGGGAAGAAGAAGATCGAAAGAAGATCGAAAGAAGAAGAATGGAAGAAGAAGATCGGAAGAAGTAGATCGGAAGAAGAAGAATGGAAGAAGTAGATCGGAAGAAGAAGAATGGAAGAAGAAGATCGAAAGAAGAAGAATGGAAGAAGATGAATGGAATAAGAAGAATAGAAGAAGAAGATCGAGAGAAGAAGAATGGAAGAAGAAGATCGGAAGAAGAAGATCGGAAGAAGTAAAATGGAAGAAGAAGATCGGAAGAACAAGATTGGGAGAAGAAGAATGGAAGAAGAAGATCGGAAGAAGAAGAATGGAAGATGAAGATCGGGAGAAGAAGAATGGAAGAAGAAGATCGGAAGAAGAAGAATGGAAGAAGAAGATTGGAAGAAAGAGAATGGAAGAAGAAGATCGTAAGAAGAAGAATGGAAGAAGAAGATTGGAAGAAGAAGAATGGAAGAAGAAGATCGTAAGAAGAAGAATGGAAGAAGAAGATCGGAAGAAGAAGAATGGAAGAAGAAGATCGGAAGAAGAAGAATGGAAGAAGTAGATCGGAAGAAGAAGAATGGGAGAAGAAGATCGGAAGAAGAAGATCGGAAGAAGAAGACTGGAAGAAGAAGATCGGAAGAAGAAGAATGGAAGAAGAAGAACGGAACAAGAGGAATGGAAGGAGAAGATCGGAAGATGAAGAATGGAAGAAGAAGAACGGAACAAGAGGAATGGAAGGAGAAGATCGGAAGATGAAGAATGGAAGAAGAAGATCGGAAGAAGAAGAATGGAAGAAGAAGATCGGAAGAAGAAGAATGGAAGAAGAAGAACGGAACAAGAGGAATGGAAGGAGAAGATCGGAAGAAGAAGAATTGAAGAAGAAGATCGGAAGAAGAATGGAAGGAGAGGATCGGAAGAAGAAGAATGGAAGAAGAAGAATGGAACACTAAGATCGAAAGAAGAATAACAGAAGAAGAGGATCAGAAGAAGAAAAATGGAAGAAGAGGATCGGAAGAAGAGGAATGGAAGAAGAGTATCGGAAGAAGAAGAACTGAAGAAGAAGAATGGAAGAAGAAGATCAGAAGAAGAAGAATGGAAGAAGAAGAAGGGAAGAAGAAGATCGGATGAAGAAGATAAGAAGAAGAAGATTGGAAGAAGAAGAATGGAAGAAGAAGATCGGAAGAAGACGAATAGAATAAGAAGATTGGAAGAAGAAGAATGGAACTAGAAGATCGGAAGAAGAATGGAAGATGAAGAATGGAAGAAGAAGATTGGAAGAAGAACAATAGAAGAAGAAGATCGGAAGAAGAAGAATAGAAGAAGAAGAATGGAAGCAGAAGATCGGAAGAAGAAGAATGGAAGGAGAAGATCAGAACAAGAAGAATGGAAGGAGAATATCGGAAGAAGAAGAATGAAAGAAGAGGATCGGAAGGAGAAGAATGGAAGAAGAGGATCGGAAGAAGAAGAATGGAAGCAGAAGAATGGAAGAAGAAGATCGGAAGATGAAGAATGGAAGAAGAAGATCGGAAGAAGAAGAATGGAAGAAGAAGATCGGAAGAAGAAGACTGGAAGAAGAAGATCGGAAGAAGAAGACTGGAAGAAGAAGATCGGAAGAAGAAGAATGGAAGAAGAAGAACGGTAGAAGAAGATCGGAAGAAGTAGAACGGAAGAAGAAGATCGGAAGAAGAAGATGGGAAGAAGAAGAATTGAAGAAGAAGATGGGAAGAAGAAGAATGGAAGAAGAAGATGGGAAGAAGAAGAATTGAAGAAGAAGATGGGAAGAAGTAGAATGGAAGAAGAAGATCGGAAGAAGAAGAATGGAAGAAGAAGATCGGAAGAAGAAGAATGGAAGAGGAAGATCGGAAGAAGAAGAATGGAAGAAGAGGATGGGAAGAAGAAGAATGGAAGAAGTAGATCAGAAGAAGAAGAAGAATGGAAGAAGAGGATGGGAAGAAGAAGAATGGAAGAAAAAGATCAGAAGAAGAAGATCGGAAGGAGAAGAATGGAAGAAGAGGATCGGAAGAAGAAGAATGGAAGAAGAAGAAGAAGATCGAATGTGGAAGATAGAAGAAGAAGATCGGAAGTGGAACAACGGAACAAGAGGATCGGAAGTGGAACAATTGAAGAAGAAGAATGCAACAATAAGATGGGAAGAAGAACAATGGAAGAAGAAGATTGGAAGAAGAAGAATGGAAGAAGAAGTTCAGAAGAAGAGGAATGGAAGAAGAGGATGGGAGAAGAAGATCGGAAGAAGAGGAATGGAAGAAGAGGATGGGAAAAAGAAGAATGGAAGAAGATGATTGGAAGAAGAAGAATGGAAGTAGAAGATCGGAAGAAGAAGAATGGAAGAAGAAGATCGGAAGAAGAAGAATGGAAGAAGAAGATCGCAGGAAGAAGAATGGAAGAAGAAGATCGGAAGAAGAAGAATGGAAGAAGAAGATCGGAACAAGAAGAATGGAAGAAGAAGATCGAAAGAAGAAGATCGGAAGAAGAAGATCGAAAGAAGAAGAATGGAAGAAGAAGATCTGAAGAAGAAGAATGGCAGAAGAAGATCAGAATCAGAAGAATGGAAGAAGAAGATCGGAAGAAGAAGAATGGAAAAAGAAGATTGGAAGAAGATCGGAAGAAGAAGAATGGAAGAAGAAGTTCAGAAGAAGAAGAATGGAAGAAGAAGATCGGAAGAAGATGAATGGAAGAAGAAAAATGGAAGAAGAAGATCGGAACAAGAAGAATGGCAGAAGAAGATCGGAACAAGAAGCATGGAAGAAGAAGCTCGGAAGAAGAAGATAGGAAGAAGAAGATCTGATGAAGAAATATGGAAGAAGAAGATCGGAAGAAGAAGAAGATCGGAAAAAGATGATTGGAAGAAGAAGATCGGAAGAAGAAGAATGGAAGAAAAAGATCGGAAGAAGAAGAATGGAAGAAGAAGAATGGAAGAAGAAGATCGAAAGAAGAAGAATGGAAGAAGAAGATCTGAAGAAGAAGAATGGAAGAAGATGATCGGAAGAAGAAGAATGGAAGAAGAAGATCGGAAGAAGAAGAATGGCAGAAGAAGATCGGAAGAAGAAGAATGGAAGACGAAGATCGGAAGAAGAGGAATGGATCAAGAAGATCGGAAGAAGAAGAATGGAAGAAGAAGAATTGGAAGAAGAAGATCGGAAGAATAAGAATGGCAGAAGAAGATCGGAAGAATAAGAATGGCAGAAGAAGATCGGAAGAAGAAGAATGGAAGAAGATGATCGGAAGAAGAAGAATGGATGGTCTGGTTAAACTAAATTCAGATCTGGCCATAGAGCGTACTCTTCTTAAGTTTTCTCTTAAAGGAGCAAAGGTAATTTCTACTGCTCCCGATTTAAATTCTGTTATAGCGTCTACTTCGCTAGGCGTAGGAGGAATTGGAGGTAGTATGTCTTCTAATCTCCATTTTAATTCACTGGTTACCTCATCATGTCTCAGTACCCGAGGGACCGAGGCATTTACCCTTTCTGGATTTACCAATAATAGGGTAGTTTCGTCTTTAGGAGATATTAATAAAGCCTGGGGGGCTAATTGGGTTTTCATTACTTTATAATAGAGACGATATATTATGGTAATAGGAATCGCTCTAGGATTCCAACCATCGTCCTTCATCTTAATATCTAAAATAATATTGTAATTAGTTTCGTGAAAGCTTTTAAGAGATACCGAGTAATTAGGGTAATTATTAATATAAATCGGTCCTTCGTGGAGATTGGTTTCAAAGATAGCCAAGATCTGATCATTCAAATTTTTTGGCCTATTATCTCTTAAAACTGCGAATAATGGAGTATCGATTCCTTGCCTAAACAAGGGTTTAATAGCTATTTGAATCGATCCTATATGTAAGTACTTGTAATCTTTTATATGTTCGGCTATTAGAGCTCGTGAGATTAATGGTATAGACTCTTAGGTTTGTTTTATATCGATTTATTTTTCGACAGTTTTAATTACATATTCGCTTTTAAACATGTCTGATATTTTAGTTTTGTAAAGTGAGGAAATTTCTAACTTGGGAAGTTTCCATTTATTAAGTTGGGATTCTATTTTTGGGATTCTTAGCTCATGATGTAATATATGATTATTATTTTCTTCACTAGATTCTCCTATTTCTTCTTCCTTTTCCTTTCCTTTAGACAACATTTTAATTAACCTAGACATAACTTACGTGTCTAGTTCTTGGATCGGGACCACCAGGCTTACCAACGGTTTTACTGCCTTACCCTAGGACTTACTACCGGGAACACCCTTTCCGGCTGACCAACGCTCCTCACTAAACCAACGCTCATTACGTTATAGAGTTAATTAAACTATTATCTTAAAGATTGGAGCAGGAAAGATTACACAGCAGAAATATAGTGCATAAAATAATAATCATATAACAGTCACCAGCCAAGCGTCCTCAGATATCAACTGGTATCAGAGCCATTAGCACTTAATCGGTGCTGGTGGCGACTGATCCGAGAGGCTTTGTGGCTTCAACATCGGGCCAAGACTTTGTGGCTCAGGTAAAAGCCTACCAACAAAAATGGAAGGTAAAAATAACGTTAAAAATAGGAAACTCTTTTCATAAAGAATTTACGGCCCTAATAGACTCTGGAGTCGATTTAAATTGTATACAAGAAGGATTAATACCTACTCAATACTATGAAAAAACTACTCAGCAACTCTGGTATGCTAATATTACAAAATTAGGAGTAGAATATAAACTAACAAATGCACAGATATGTAACAACGGAAAATGTTATAGAATAAATTTTATCCTTGCTAAAGAACTAAACGAAGATATAATCTTAGGAACCCCCTTTCTAACACAGATATATCCCTTTTCCGTAACAGAAAAAGGAATATCATCGGGAAATATATTATTTACTTTTTTAGATCCAAGAAAAGAAAAAGAAATAAAAACCTTAAAAACCCACGAAGAAGATTTTATTAGTCTGATAAAAAATAAAGATTCACAAATAAAGTTTTTGAAAAAAGAGTTACAATATGAAAAAATAGAAAAGGATATAAAATTTAATAAGGATAAACTAGAAAATATCACAAACCAATTTAAAACAGAAGTATGCGCCGAGATACCTACGGCTTTTTGGGGTAGAAAAACTCACGAAGTAAGTCTCCCATATAATGATGATTTTAAAGAAACAGATATCCCTACTATGGCAAAACCAGTTCAAATGAATCAAGAAACCCTAAAACTATGTAAAGAAGAAGTTAAAAGGTTTTTAGATAAGAAATTAATAAGGCCAAGTAAATCGCCATGGAGTTGCGCGGCCTTCTATGTTAATAACGCTAATGAAAAGGAAAGAGGAGAACCTCGCATGGTAATAAACTATAAACCCCTTAACAATGTATTAAAATGGATAAGATATCCTTTACCAAATAAACAAGAATTAATTAAAAATTTATACAATGCATTAATCTTTTCAAAATTCGATATGAAATCTGGCTATTATCAGATTAAGATAAATGAAAAAGATAAATATAAAACAGCCTTTGTAGTTCCCTTTGGACACTATGAATGGAACGTTATGCCCATGGGTTTAAAGAACGCTCCGTCCGAATTTCAAAACATAATGAATAATATACTACTACCATACTCAGAATTCGCGATAGTATATCTAGATGATGTATTAATATACTCTAATTCCCTGGAACAACATCTAAAACATTTAAGAACCTTTAAAGATTTAGTAAAAAGAAATGGACTAGTAATATCTAGTAAGAAAATGACAATAGGCGAGACAAAAATTAGATTTTTAGGCCATGAAATATGGCAAGGTAAGATAACACCTATAACTAGGAGTATAGAATTTGCAAAAAGGTTTCCTGATGAAATAACCAATAAAACTCAACTCCAAAGATTTTTAGGATGTTTAAATTATGTGTCAGATTTTATTCCTGAAATAAGAATAGTTGCTAGACCATTATATAAAAGGTTAAGAAAAAACCCAAAACCTTGGGAAACAGAACATACTATGGTTGTAAAGAAAATCAAAACCTTAGTAAATAATCTTCCCTGTTTAGGAATCCAAAATCCTGAAGCAAAACTAATAGTTGAGACAGACGCCTCTGAATTAGGATTCGGAGGAATATTAAAACAAAAAACAAAAAATTATCCTGAACAGATAATAAAATATCATTTTGGAGCATGGAATGAAACGCAACAAAAATATAGCACAGTTAGAAAGGAAATTCTTTCTATTGTTTTATGTATAACAAAATTTCAAAATGATTTAATAAACAAACCATTTCTATTACGAATAGATTGCAAATCTGCTAAAGAGATTTTAGAAAAGGATGTTAAAAATATTGTTTCAAAACAGATTTTTGCCAGATGGCAAAGTATTTTGTCTTGTTTTGATTTTAAAATAGAATTTATAAAAGGAGTTAATAATTCCATTCCTGATTTTTTAACAAGGGAATTTTTGCAGGGACATGGCTGAAAAATCAAAATCCCGGGGCTTATCGTTAGACGATTTTGCCCCTCTGGCCTCTAAAAAGTTAATAGAGTCAGGGACAAGTTCGTCCACTGCCTCAAAACTCTCTAAAAAGATCGATGGAAGGATTCTTCCCCCTTCTATCTCGTCCCCTTCAAAATTTACTGTGTTAGGGACACTTCCCGACACATCAAAAGATTCCCCAGTGGATTCTGTTTTAAAAGAGTCGTGTAAAACTCTGGCGGTCCTAGAACCCCATATGGAAGAGGTTGACCCCTCTCAAATAATCCCTAAATATTTTGCTCCCCAATGGGCTTGGATCCCATGGGAATCACTTAAAAAGACCAAAAGGTTTTATCAGTTAATACTAATAGATACCTGGTCCGCTGAGATTACCCCCGTATACGATAAAGATCAAACAACTACTTGCTTCTCTAAATTACGAATTAAAAGGATTTTATCCGAGAAAGACTGGAATCAAAAACCCATAACAGAGAAAAGATTTTCAAGGGTTTTTGAGCTGGCCTCATTCACCTATTTTGATTACCAGCAAGCCTGGTATAATATCCTGTATGATCTTAATAACCGGCACTCTTGGTATATTTCTTTTGATCACGTAAATGTATTAAGTACCGAGATTCCGGCCTGGTTTCAAGAATGGTTCTGTTGGATTGGACCTACTAGAGCCATCCTCCCTCCACAAGTTTTAAAATATTATAATAATTACAAAGAGCTGAATCCAAAAATGCTGGCTCATCTTAAATTAATAAATTTCTGTTGTAAAATGGGAGTGGGATGGATTGTTCAGCATATATATGAGATTCATCAGCACAAACCTATACCATTTCCCCGGCACTTGTGTCTAAAAATAAAAATCTCTTGGTGGAAGAAATTTGACATAAAATTCCTAGACGAAAAATTTCGCCGATGGAAGAATGGTCTGATGACATCCCCAAAAACACCAGAAAAGCAAGCAGCAGCACAGAAAAAGCTTGCATCATTATCTAAAGGAAAGACTAAGGCAGAATTAAGAGCAACACTATTAGAGGCCTTATCCTCTCTTGGGTCAGATGATGAAGACGAAGAAAGTTGTTCTGATCCATTTTATCAGAACGAGGATGACTGCTATGGTCTGGACCTATAAAAGACAAAAGCTGCATAAAATAATAATCATATAACAATCACCAGCCAAGCGTCCTCAGATATCCTCTCGGATCAGTCGCCACCAGCACCGATTAAGTGCTAATGGCTCTGATACCAGTTGATACCAGAGTCCAGGCGGAATATATTAAAAGCGTGTAAAACAGTTTCATATAGTGAAAACATAGTATTTTAAGAAGAAAGACTTACAAAGACAGGGTATTAAGCAAATCTTTGATCTTTTGACAGATATTACAACCTTCTGAAGAATATTCCAGAATGGGGTTTTTACACGGATTTCTGAATACAAGACTTAGAATTCTATTGCAAAGAGGTAATGACTTAGTTCTAGGATGAAGATTGCCTAAGTTCTGCCTCCTTCAATGCATTCTTAGTCCTATTTATACAACTTGCAAACTGGCGGATTTCAAATTCTCGCTCAGCTGCGGAATTCAAAATTTTATTTTACACTATTCAGAGACTTTCTTTATTCAGAGTGGAGTCACTTCTTGTCTGCCACGCTTGTGAAAGAGTCTCTTCTTTGTCATAGTGGAGTCACTTCTGGCCTGCCACACTTTTAGGCTTTATTTGGATGCTTGTGCCAAGATGCTCGTTGAGTGTCGTCTTGTCACTTTGCTTTTACCAGCTGCAGCTTTTGTCTTTTATAGGTCCAGACCATAGCAGTCGTCTTCGTTTTGATAAAATGGATCAGAACAACTTTCTTCGTCTTCATCATCTGACCCAAGAGAAGATAAGGCCTCTAATAGTGTTGCTCTTAATTCTGCCTTAGTCTTTCCTTTAGATAAGGATGCAAGCTTTTTCTGTGCTGCTGCTTGCTTTTCTGGTGTTTTTGGGGAAGTCATCGGACCATTCTTCCATCAGCGAAATTTTTCATCTAGGAACTTTATGTCAAATTTTTTCCACCAAGAGATTTTTATTTTTAGACACAAGTGCCGGGGAAATGGTATAGGTTTGTGCTGATGAATCTCATATATATGCTGAACAATCCATCCCACTCCCATTTTACAACAAAAATTTATTAATTTAAGATGAGCCGGCATTTATGGATTCAGCTCTTTGTAATTATTATAATATTTTAAAACTTGTGGAGGGAAGATGGCTCTAGTAAGTCCAATCCAACAGAACCATTCTTGAAACCAGGCCGGAATCTCGGTACTTAATACATTTACATGATCAAAAGAAATATACCAAGAGTGCCGGTTATTAAGATCATACAAGATGTTATACCAGGCTTGCTGTAATCAAAATAGGTGAATGAGGCCGGCTCAAAAACCCTTGAAAATCTTTTCTCTGTTATGGGTTTTTGATTCCAGTCTTTTTCGGATAAAATCCTTTTAATTCGTAATTGATCCGGTCGGTCATCGGTAGTCGATGCCGTCAGCAGCAGATGACTACTTGGGCCAGTCATAGAGCAACACGTGGCATGAGATAGCAGATGAACCAGGGTGGAGGTCGGCTCCTACATGAGCGCCTGGAAGCAGAGCGCGAGAGTGATGAAGCACCGATCAGTCATCGGTGTATACGGAGTGATCAGTCATCGGTGTATACAGAGTGATCAGTCGTCGGTGAATGCAGAGTGATCAGTCGTCGGGGGTTCCTTGGCAACACGTGTTAAACTGGGACCCAGGCTCCCAGCGAGAACGTTACCCAAGGACCTCGCCTGATCCCATAAGCAGAGCACGACAACGTGAAGAAGCGCCATCGGACATCGGCCAGGATGAGAGATACCTCGGTCATCGGTGTGTGTCGAGGTGACATCGGCCGCGCGATGTGAACAACGCAACCAATGATCAGTAAAGCGCCCAGAGGCAGGGAATGGCCTTAGTCGCGAGACGACCACGCATGAAGACGAGAAGACGCAGTTAGATGCAGAATCCTGCTGGGACAAGAACCCGTCAAGGTTAGAGTCTCCCAGTGGGGTTGCATGTCTGCCACGTGGACGGAGAAGATGTTCCCAGAGAATAGGTAGGGTAGATAGGCACAGAAGTCGAGGGGTACAGAGGTACCCACGCAGCCTCCCCTGTCAGACTTTGCATTTAAGTGAAGAAGGCTGGCACGCAAGGTAGCCCGGGGAAGTGGAAACGACAGTGCAGAGTGATCAAGTGGCCCTAGAGGTAGCCAGTAGGGGCTACGCGGGTTTATATGAGGAAGAAGAACACCAAACCAGGTATGCAGTCTTTCGCCTCAGAATACACAACACAAAACCAAGAACACTCAGTTTTCGAATCAAAGAGGACTGAGGGCACACACACACGGGTCTCACACAGAGAGAGATCCGAGAGAGAGTTTTGGTGTTCCCGTTGCCTGACTTGAGCGTCGGAGCTACAACTGCCGCTAGAGGCGCCGTCTGTGTGTTTTGCAGGCATCGTTCGGAGTTCCGTCGAAGGTTCCTGGAGCCTCCTTGCAGAACGCGCAGCAGTTAGAAAGCTAGACGAAGGCGTGACGAGGCATTTTCCCCACGCTCGAGTCCGCAGCGAGATCAGTAATTTAGAGAAGTAGGTAGTTATTTGATCTTTATCGTATACGGGGGTAATCTCAGCGGATCGGGTATCTATTAGTATTAACTGATAAAACCTTTTGGTCTTTTTAAGTGATTCCCATGGGATCCAAGCCCATTGGGGAGCAAAATATTTAGGGATTATTTGAGAGGGGTCAACCTCTTCCATGTGGGGTTCTAGGACCGCCAGAGTTTTACACGACTCTTTTAAAACAGAATCCACTGGGGAATCTTTTGATGTGTCGGGAAGTGTCCCTAACACAGTAAATTTTGAAGGGGACAAGATAGAAGGGGGAAGAATCCTTCCATCGATCTTTTTAGAAAGTTTTGAGGCAGTGGACGAACTTGTCCCTGACTCTATTAACTTTTTAGAGGCCAGAGGGGCAAAATCGTCTAATGATAAGCCCCGGGATTTTGATTTTTCAGTCATGTCCCTACAAAAATTCTCTTGTTAAAAAATCAGGAATGGAATTATTAACTCCTTTTATAAATTCTATTTTAAAATCAAAACAAGACAAAATACTTTGCCATCTAGCAAAAATCTTTTTTGAAACAATATTTTTAACATCCTTTTCTAAAATCTCTTTAGCAGATTTGCAATCTATTCGTAATAGAAATGGTTTGTTTATTAAATCATTTTGAAATTTTGTTATACATAAAACAATAGAAAGAATTTCCTTTTTAACCGTACTATATTTTTGTTGCGTTTCATTCCATGCTCCAGAATGATATTTTATTATCTGTTCAGGATAATTTTTTATTTTTTGTTTTAATATTCCTCCGAATCCTAATTCAGACGCGTCTGTCTCAACTATTAGTTCTGCTTCAGGATTTTGGATTCCCAAATAGGGAAGATTATTTATTAAGGTTTTGATTTTCTGTACAGCCATAGTATGTTCTGTTTCCCAAGGTTTTGGGTTTTTTCTTAACCTTTTTATATAATGGTCTAGCAACTATTCTTATTTCAGGAATAAAATCTGACACATAATTTAAACATCCTAAAAATCTTTGGAGTTGAGTTTTATTGGTTATTTCATCAGGAAACCTTTTTGCAAATTCTATACTTCTAGTTATAGGTGTTATCTTACCTTGCCATATTTCATGGCCTAAAAATCTGATTTTTGTCTCGCCTATTGTCATTTTTTTACTAGATATTACCAGTCCATTTCTTTTTACTAAATCTTTAAAGGTTCTTAAATGTTTTAGATGTTGTTCCAGGGAATTAGAGTATATTAATACATCATCTAGATATACTATCGCGAATTCTGAGTATGGTAGTAGTATATTATTCATTATGTTTTGAAATTCGGACGGAGCGTTCTTTAAACCCATAGGCATAACGTTCCATTCATAGTGTCCAAAGGGAACTACGAAGGCTGTTTTATATTTATCTTTTTCATTTATCTTAATTTGATAATAGCCAGATTTCATATCGAATTTTGAAAAGATTAATGCACTGTATAAATTTTTAATTAATTCTTGCTTATTTGGTAAAGGATATCTTATCCATTTTAATACATTGTTAAGGGGTTTATAGTTTATTACCATGCGAGGTTCTCCTCTTTCCTTTTCATTAGCGTTATTAACATAGAAGGCCGCGCAACTCCATGGCGATTTACTTGGCCTTATTAATTTCTTATCTAAAAACCTTTTAACTTCTTCTTTACATAGTTTTAGGGTTTCTTGGTTCATTTGAACCGGTTTTGCCTTAGTAGGAATATCTGTTTCTTTAAAATCATCATTATATGGGAGACTTACTTCGTGAGTTTTTCTACCCCAAAAAGCCGTAGGTATCTCGGCGCATACTTCTGTTTTAAATTGGCTTGTGATATTTCCTAGTTTATCCTTATTAACTTTTATATCCTTTTCTATTTTTTCATATTGTAACTCTTTTTTCAAAAACTTTATTTGCGAATCTTTATTTTTTATCAGACTGATAAAATCTTCTTCCTGGGTTTTTAAGGTTTTTATTTCTTTTTATTTTCTTGGATCTAAAAAAGTAAATAATATATTTCCCGATGATATTCCTTTTTCTGTTACGGAAAAGGGATATATCTGTGTTAAAAAGGGGGTTCCTAAGATTATATCTTCGTTTAGTTCTTTAGCAAGGATAAAATTTGTCCTATAGCATTTTCCGTTGTTATATATATGTGCATTTGTTAGTTTATATTCTACTCCTAATTTTGTACTATTAGCAGACCAGAGTTGCTGAGTAGTTTTTTCATAGTATTGAGTAGGTATTAATCCTTCCTGTATACAATTTAAATCGGCTCCAGAGTCTATTAGGGCCGTAAATTCTTTATGAAAAGAGTTTCCTATTTTTAACGTTATTTTTACCTTCCATTTTTGTTGGTAGGCTTTTACCTGAGCCACAAAATCTTGGCCCGATGTTGAAGCCACAAAGTTTTGACCTGCTTTTGACTCCTGTAATTCTATTAAGTCTAATTTTATTATACGTATTTCTTCTTTTAATAATTTTATTTCTCTATGAAGGTCATTTACGGTTATTTTTCTTTCTTCTTGTTTTGCTCGTTGTAGAATTTTGTTAAAATTATAGCCTGTAAAGATCTCTTTATCTTTCTTTTGTTCTCGATCTTCGGTTTCTAAAATTTCATTTTTTATCTTAGTTAGCCAATGAAATTTTTCTTCGGGATTTTCTATTAAATCTACCATCTCCAAGGCTCGTTTTGTTTCACTGGATATTACGTTGATTTGATAGCAACAACTACACTCTTCACCACAGTTATCTTTGTCGCAATCTTTTCTATAGATTCCTCTTCTGAATCTTCATTTATTTCTTCTATGATCTCCTCTTCTTTGTCAGAGGATTCTAATAAAATCTTGGCTATTTGTTCTCTTAATTCTTCGCTCATATCTAACTTGTTAATTTTTTCTTTTACTCTACAGTCTTTCTTATAGTGGCCATATCGTCCACACTTAAAACATATTACTTTATTTGTATTTTGTATTGGACTATTATTTTGAAGTTTTGGGATGGTTTTAGTAGAGCTTCTTTTATTCCAGGATTTTCTAGGAATATTTTTCTGAATTTTTTGTTTTACCATCTTTCTTCTGGAGTTTGACGGAGGAGTTATCTTTTCGTACCCATATTGGGCACAGAAATCTCCTAATTCTCTTATGCCTAATTGTTGATTTTTCTTTATTCGATTTTCTATTTTCATAGCATTGCACAATGCTATTCTTGTGTTTTTAACCATAGCACTAATTCTTCCATAGGTAAGATCTTTTAGAGTCGTATTTGGGTATTCTGTTTGGAGATTTTCTTTAACCTTTTCCGCAAAGACTAAAGGTAGTCCTGCTACAAAACGTTCTTTCCAATATGGTTCTCGACAATCCTCCCGTGTCAGAACCATGGACATAAAATTATCAACATACCATCTAAAGTCTCCTAGAGTTGGACACCTTAGATTATGTAATAGAATTGAAGTTCTTTCATCGAAGATTTTGGGGTCTCCGATAAAGTTATGAATAATGGCCGTAACCAAGGTTTCTACCATTAGGGGAATTTGTCCATTTTCTTCGTTTTTAACGCAGGTAGTAATGTATAATCTATTCTCTGAATTGAGATAATTATCCCACCATCCTTTTAAAATGCCAGTAAAACCGGCCACTATTAATTTTATTGTTTGTTCTTCGGAATGTTTTACCCTGGCTGAAGCGGCCATTGTTAATTCATGGGTTTTGCGAAGAATCTGATGGTCGGTCATACCATCAATATTCCATTTTGTTATCCCATTGCCATCAAAGGCAGATGGGTGTTCTAATTCCCATTCTTCAAACTGAATATCGGGAAGAGTGGGCCTCTTATAAAAATTTCTACTGGTTGGGAATGTTTGTGGGGCCTTTCCCCTATTTATTTTATTGATTGATTCGTCTTCTTCAGTAAGAACATTTATTTTTGAAATTTTTAACTCATCTAGCTTTTTATTAATCTCATCTAATGCAGAATTTGCATCTCTTCCAATTTTTAATTCTTTTAACTCGTCTTCAGAGCATTTAAATGGTTTTATTAAAGATTTTCCCAATCTTTCCGATTGTTTGTTACGAATTTTAGGTTCTGATTCGGGTTCGGTTTTTGCCATTTGATGTAAAAGTTGGTTAGTGTAATTTAATTGGGAATGAATATTTTGAATGTCTTTTATTTGAATTTCTCTTTTTTCTCCTATCATTTTGAAGGGAGAGGCAATGACCTCTTTATTTTCAATATTGGGGAATTTTACTTCCTCTAGAGGAGTAATAATACTGGAGACTTCTCCTTTAGCGGTTTTCCATATTTTTTCTCCTGATTTTATAACTTTTATTGTCTGAAAATAATTCTGTTCGAACCATTCAAAGAAGAACACATTTATTTCGACGGTATTCATGTAGTCGTAATATTCTTCTCTTATTTTAGCCCGTTCTTCATCACTAAAATTTTTATAAAACCAATCCTTTTTCTTTTTATTGGCACTACTTACGAAATCTTCTTGAAGCATTCTTTTATTAATTTCAAACGTCTTTATGACGTTTAACTGACTAAAGTCAGATTTAGTTGGTGAGTCCTGTGATCGAGCCGAGGTGTAATGGGTTTCTTCAGGCTCAAATTCAGGGGTGGGTATGGTATGATCTGGATGTAATCCTTGCATTACCAACCCTCTAGGTATTGAGAAACTTCGCCTATCTATGGATGGTCTGGTTAAACTAAATTCAGATCTTGCCATAGAGCGTACTCTTCTTAAGTTTTCTCTTAAAGGAGCAAAGGTAATTTCTACTGCTCCCGATTTAAATTCTGTTATAGCGTCTACTTCGCTAGGGGTAGGAGGAATTGGAGGTAGTATGTCTTCTAATCTCCATTTTAATCCACTGGTTACCTCATCATGTCTCAATACCCGAGGGACCGAGACATTTACCCTTTCTGGATTTACCAATAATAGGGTAGTTTCGTCTTTAGGAGATATTAATAAAGCCTGGGGGGCTAATTGGGTTTTCATTACTTTATAATAGAGACGATATATTATGGTAATAGGAATCGCTCTAGGATTCCAACCATCGTCCTTCATCTTAATATCTAAAATAATATTGTAATTAGTTTCGTGAAAGCTTTTAAGAGATACCGAGGAATTAGGGTAATTATTAATATAAACCGGTCCTTCGTGGAGATTGGTTTCAAAGATGGCCAAGATCTGATCATTCAAATTTTTTGGCCTATTATCTCTTAAAACTGCGAATAATGGGGTATCGATTCCTTGCCTAAACAAGGGTTTAATAGCTATTTGAATCGATCCTATATGTAAATACTTGTAATCTTTTATATGTTCGGCTATTAAAGCTCGTGAGATTAATGGCATAGACTCTTGGGTTTGTTTTATATCGATTTCTTTTTCGACAGTTTTAATTACATATTCACTTTTAAACATGTCTGATATTTTAGTTTTGTAAAGTGAGGAAATTTCTAACTTGGGAAGTTTTCATTTATTAAGTTGGGATTCTATTTCTGGGATTCTTAGCTCATGATGTAATATATGATTATTATTTTCTTCACTAGATTCTCCTATTTCTTCTTCCTTTTCCTTTCCTTTAGACAACATTTTAATTAACCTAGACATAACTTACGTATCTAGTTCTTGGATTGGGTCCACCAGGCTTACCAACGGTTTTACTGCCTTACCCTAGGACTTACTACCGGGAACACCCTTACCGGCTGACCAACGCTCCTCACTAAACCAACGCTCATTACGTTATAGAGTTAATTAAACTTTTATCTTAAAGATTGGAGCAGGAAAGATTACACAGCAGAAATATAGTGCATAAAATAATAATCATATAACAATCACCATCCAAGCGTCCTCAGATATCCTCTCGGATCAGTCGCCACCAGCACCGGTGCTAATGGCTCTGATACCAGTTGATCTTCTTCTTCCCTTCTTCTTCTTACGATCTTCTTCTGCCATTCTTCTTCTTCCGATCTTCTTCTTTTGTCTTCTTATTTCGATCTTCTTCTTGCATTCTTCTTCTTCCAATGTTCTTCTTCCATTCCTCTTCCTCCATTCAACTTCTTCCGATCTTCTTCTTCCATTCTTCTTCTTCCGTTCTTCTTCTTCTTCCATTCTTCTTCTTCCATTCTTCTTCTTCCGATCTTCTTCTTCCATTCTTCTTCTTCCGATCTTCTTCTTCCATTCTTCTTCTTCCTTTCTTCTTCTTCTTCCATTCTTCTTCTTCCGATCTTCTTCTTCCATTCTTCTTCTTCCATTCTTGTTCTTCCATTCTTCTTATTCCGATCTTCTTCTTCCGATCTTCTTCTGCCATTCTTCTTCTTCCGATCTTCTTCTTCTATTCTTCTTCTTCCATTCCTCTTCTTCGGATGTTCTTCTTCCATTCCTCTTCTTCCATTGCTCTTCTTCCGATCTTCTGTTTCCATTCTTCTTCTTCCATTCTTCTTCTTCTGATCTTCTTCTTCCATTCTTATTCTTCCGATCTTCTTCTTCCATTCTTCTTCTTTCGATCTTCTTCTTCCATTCTTGTTCTTCCATTCTTCCTCTTCCATTCTTTTTCTTCCGATCTTTTTCTTCCAATTTTCTTCTTCCATTCTTCTTTTGCCATTCTTCTTCTTCCGATCTTCTTCTTCCATTCTTCTTCTGCCAGTCTTCTTCTTCCATTCTTCCTCTTCCATTCTTCTTCTTCCGATCATCTTCTTCCATTCTTCTTCTTCCATTCTTCTTCTTCCGATCTTCTTCTTCCATTCTTCTTCTTCCATTCTTGTTCTTCCATTCTTCTTCTTCCGATCTTCTTCTTCCATTCTTCTTCTTCCGATCTTCTTCTTCCATTCTTCCTCTTCCATTCTTCTTCTTCCGATCTTCTTCTTCCATTCTTCTTCTTCCGATCTTCTTCTTCCATTCTTCTTCTTCCAATCTTCTTCTTCCGTTCTTCTTCTTCCGATCTTCTTCTTCCGTTCTTCTTCTTCCGATCTTCTTCTTCCGTTCTTCTTCTTCCGATCTTCTTCTTCCCTTCTTCTTCTTACGATCTTCTTCTGCCATTCTCCTTCTTCCGATCTTCTTCTTCTGTCTTCTTCTTGCGATCTTCTTCTTGCATTCTTCTTCTTCCAATGTTCTTCTTCCATTCCTCTTCCTCCATTCAACTTCTTCCGATCTTCTTCTTCCATTCTTCTTCTTCCGTTCTTCTTCTTCTTCCATTCTTCTTCTTCCAATCTTCTTCTTCCATTCTTATTCTTTCGATCTTGTTCTTCCATTCTTCTTCTTCCTTTCTTCTTCTTCTTCTGATCTTCTTCTTCCATTCTTCTTCTCCCATTCCTCTTCTTCCATTCTTCTTCTTCCATTCCTCTTCTTCCAATCTTCTTCTGCCATTTGTAACATCCCGCCAAAATAAAACTAGACATACATGTATAATGAAAATAAAGGTACACAATTAATATTGAAGAGTACATGGTAATATATATATATATAAGTAATGAACTTACTCTCCTCATGGAGTTTAATACATAACCAGTCAAAATGCTTACAAATTTAATGAAATTCAATCAAAACTACAAGACCGGCGATCTCCATACATGAACCGGCGATCTGGTAACAGAAGGCCCCAAAACAGGCGATCTGCTACAGGACATAAAACCGGCGATCACCACCAAGAGATAGAAAAACAGGCGATCTCTTGTAACATCCCTCCAAATACCTTTCGCATTTTTGCATTTTCGTAATATGTAATAATGGTAAAACAAATATATTGAAATAAACATAATTGTATATATATATACAAAGGAGTTCTCCTCGCAGGGAGTTTAGTACACAACTTAAACATAAAGAAAACAGCAAAAATACAAAACTACCGATCTCCTCACAGAAAACGGAGATCGCCTATCAGAAAATAGTAAAAGGGGCGATCGCCCAACAAGAACAGAAAAACCGGCGACCACATACGGCGATCACTCACAGGGGAAATCCACTTCCTGCAACATCATCTGCTCCCGTGTAAAGTTACACGATCATCACAGGTTTAAGAAAAACAGCCACAGAAACAAAATACAGGGTAAGCTATATATTTAAGAAAACATTTGAATCAAGAGCATACATAAGAACTTCACAACATCCACGAACCATAACAGTATCAGCCATCACATTTCCATATTCCACAAGACTATCAGAAAATCCCATATTTCACAAATTAATCCAAGAGTATTCCAATTCACATCAGAAATCAAGTGTCTATTAATTCAATTTCTCATTTCTCACGTCAGACTTTCCACTGACTCATCACACCAGACACTTGACCACTATTCCGGAGACTCGTGCGTTGATTAGACCCAGAGATTCGCACCTGTCATACCAAAGGCTGGAAAGTGACCTCAGCCATGCGCATCACACCATCTCAATATTCTCATTATCACGGTATGACCAGGGTTAATCCATACAACAGGTGGAGCTCGTTCTTTTTCACACGAGACACCCATACGTATGAACCTCCATCGACTCTCCACAACTGAGTAACTTCCTCTATGTGATTTCATTACCTCAGTAGAGTCTGGATGTCTCATTATAGGATCACCGATCAATACACCTATTACACGACCTTACACGGTATTTTCTTTCCTGAAAATACTATGCCTCGATCCACAATCACCATATTCAACACATCACATAACACTTCAATGAAACGATTTCAATCACAGCAAAACTTATACCAAGGTTCAAATTTTCGAAAACCACATTTAAAATCTCAAACACTTTTGAAACGGCATAAAACAGGGGATATTTCTATGACAGATGAAAAACCGGCGATTACAAACAAAACTGGGTTTAAAGCAAGAACAGTTTGAACACCCTGCGATCACGTTGCCCCCAACATCAAAATCATCACGCATACAGTTTTCATTAGAAGTAAGGCTAGCTTCCCTTACCTGGATTAGCGTGAAATCTCACTTCAAGCTCTAAACCGCCGAACGTAAAGGATGCCTGAACTCTGCCTAAGCGTTCTAATTGGTAAAACTTGCAGAGACCCTTCTCAAATGCTCTATGGAAATTGCTGGTAATTTAACTGGTGCCTGGAATTTCTGAGTCGCAGTGCAAAGGAGAGAAAAGAGAAAGCTGAAGGTGAACTCACTCTGTCACCTTTCATACTCTCACTGCGTTTTTATACTCACTAAGAGGCGGTGTATTCTGACACTAGGAACATAGGCCTGCCATGTAGCCATCATTACCTATTCTCTAACTAACCCTCCTTGGTGGGTTTCCTTCCTCGAATTCAGTGCAACCTGACAGTATGGCCACGTGGCGTCTCTGCGCACATGGAGCTACTGCTCCTGCAGGACTTTCACTGCCTACATGTCGCACATGCAGCACGTTCATCCTGGAAACCAGGGCCCCACTTCTTCTGCGTGAAACGCGACATCGCGCGATAACCTTTCGCCGATGACCACTCGCGCAAAGACAATCCACCGATGACCGATGTCTCTCTCTGGAAGACGACCGATGTCTCCATCCTCCTGGAGACCGACCGAGGTCTCTTCCTCCTGGAGACCGACCGAGGTCTCTTCCTCCTGGAGACCGGCCGCGGTCTCTTCCTCCTGGAGACCGGCCGCGGTCTCTTTCTCCTGGAGACCGACCGAGGTCTCCTCTTGGCGACACCCGCATGACTCTCGCGCCTGGGCAAAGCCCACATGCATCTCGCGCCCTGGCGATGCCCGCATGCCTCTCGCGCTCTAGCGATGCTCGCATGTCTCGCGCCCTGGCGATGTCCGCATGCCTCTCGCGCCCTGGAAATGCTCGCGTGTCTCGCGCCCTGGCGATGTCCGCATGCCTCTCGCGCCCTGGCGATCATGTTCTATGCGATCTCATGGCTTTCTAACTACACTTTCCTTTATTTTTATTTTAAATAAAACATACTTAGAATTTACTTAAAATATATCACTTTTATTCCAATAGGATTTTCCAGGTCCTTACAATCTCCCTAACAACAAAAATTTTCGTCCTCGAAAATTGAATTACAAAGAAAATAGATGTGGATAGTCGTTTCTCATGTTCTCTTCCAACTCCCAAGTCGAATCACCGGATCTCTCATCCCACACCACCTTAACCATATGGATGGTCTTATTCCTGAGCTGTTTGTTTTGGTGATCGTCTATCCTGACTGGTCTTGCTTCAAAAGACAAGTCGTCCCTGATCTGCACGTCGTCCACCTCCAACACGTGACAAGGGTCGGCGAGATATTTCCTTAACTGTGATACGTGGAAGACATTATGCAGATTTGCCAAATGTGGAGGTAGGGCGATCTCATAGGCTACTGGACCAATTTTCCTCAAGATCTGGTAAGGTCCAACAAACTTAGGAGACAGCTTCTTTGGTCTGATAGCTCGTCCTACACCCTTGGTTGGGGTCACTCTCAAAAATACATGGTCTCCAGCAGCAAACTCCAAAGGTCTTCTCCTCTGATCTGCATAGGACTTCTGCCTACTCTGAGAAGCTTTCATTCTGCTTTGTATCTGTTTCACCTTCTCGGTCGTCTGCTGAATCAACTCTGGCCCAACCAAGATTGCATCGCCCTCCTGATACCAACATAAGGGAGTCCTGCATTTTCTCCCGTACAGGGCTTCATAAGGTGCCATCCCAATGCTGGCGTGGTGACTGTTATTATACGTAAACTCCACCAGTGGCAACACCTCGTCCCAACTCCCCAATTGATCCAAGACGCACGCCCTCAGCAGATCTTCCAAGGATTGGATCGTTCTTTCTGACTGACCATCCGTTTGGGGATGATATGCAGAGCTCATCCTCAACTTAGTTCCCAAGCACTCTTGCAAGGTCTGCCAAAACCGTGAAGTGAACCTGGGATCTCTATCTGAAACGATGCTGGAAGGCACTCCATGCAACCTTACTATTTCTTGGATGTATAATTGTGCCAGCTTGGCCATAGCCATCTTCATATTCACTGGAAGGAAGTGGGCACTCTTTGTCAGCCTATCAATGATAACCCAGATTGCATCATGACCCTTCACCGATCTGGGTAAATGGGTGACAAAATCCATGGCAATGCTGTCCCATTTCCACTCAGGGATATCCAGTTGCTGCAACAGCCCGCCAGGTCTTTGATGCTCTACCTTCGCCTTCTGACACGTTAAGCAGGTTGCAACATACTGGGCGATGTCCCTCTTCATGCCTGACCACCAAAATGACTCCTTCAAGTCATGGTACATCTTGTTCATACCTGGGTGTAGGTTAAGGCGACTCTTATGACCTTCTTCTAGGATCATCTTCTTCAACTCTTCATTTGCAGGTATGCAAATTCTGCCATTAAATCTCAAGATCCCATCATCGCCCATTACAAAGTCTCCCGCCTGATCTGTCCCTAGTGACTCCATAGTATGCTTCAGACTAGGGTCCTCCAACTGCTTATCCTTTAACATCCCAAGGAAGTCATTAGTTATAGCCAGCTTACTACAACTAATGTGATTTACGTGAAATTCCACTCCAAGGTTTAAGTCTCTGAACTGCTCGATCAGTTTCTGCTCTTTTATCATCATGGTGGCTACTTGCATTGATTTTCTACTCAAAGCGTCTGCCACTACGTTGGCCTTCCCTGGGTGATACATGAGTTGAAAATCGTAGTCCTTAAGGAACTCCATCCACCTTCTTTGCCTCATGTTCAGTTCCTTCTGATCGAACAGGTATTTCAGGCTCTTATGGTCGCTGAACACCTGGAACCGAGCTCCATATAAGTAGTGCCTCCAGATCTTTAGGGCGAAGACCACTGCCGCCAACTCCAAATCATGCGTAGGGTAGTTCCTCTCATGGACCTTGAGTTGCCTTGAAGCATAGGCGACTGCCCTTTTCTCTTGCATTAAAACGCATCCCAGTCCCTGATGTGAGGCATCACAGTAGACGTCAAAAGGTCTTCCTACCTCGGGGATCACCAGCACTGGGGCACTGGTCAATCTCTCCTTTAGTTCCCTGAAGCTGAGCTCACATCGGTCGGTCCAAGCAAAAGGTTGGTCCTTATGGGTCAGCTGTGTTAACGGAGCCACCACCTTGGAAAAGTCCTCAATAAATCTCCGATAGTAACCCGCCAAACCCACAAAGCTCCTTATCTCAGTGACTGTCTTGGGACGTTCCCACTGCAGCACTGTCTCTACTTTGGCTGGGTCTACCGAGATCCCCTGGGCAGATATCACGTGTCCTAGAAAGTTGACTTCCTTCAGCCAGAACTCACACTTGGAGAACTTGGCATAGAGTTGCTTCTCCCTCAGAATCTCCAACACCGACCTCAGATGTCCTTCATGTTCTTCCTCGGTCTTTGAATAGACAAGTATGTCGTCTATGAAGACTACCACAAACTTATCCAAGAAAGGGCGGAAAATCCTATTCATATAATCCATGAACAGAGCTGGGGCATTGGTCACTCCAAACGGCATCACCACGTACTCATAGTGCCCATACCGGGACCTAAAGGCTGTTTTCTGGACATCGTCGGCCTTTACCAAAATTTGATGGTACCCCGATCTCAGATCAATCTTTGAGAACACCGAGGCCCCATTTACTTGATCCATTAAGTCATCAATTCTGGGTAGAGGGTACTTGTTCTTGATGGTCAACTTGTTTAACTGCCTGTAATCTATACACAGCCGAGACCCTCCATCCTTCTTCTTAACTAGGAGTACTGGAGCCCCCCATGGAGATACACTGGGTCTGATGAATTGTTTCTCCAGCAACTCTTCCACTTGCTTCTTTAATTCCACCAACTCGGCTGGTGCCATCCTGTAGGGCGCCATAGACACTGGTCCAGCCCCAGGTACCAAATCAATAGAGAATTCTACCTCTCTCTTAGGAGGTAACCCAGGTACCTCTTCTGGGAACACATCTGTGAAGTCTTTTACTACAGGTATTCTGCTCACGTCCCCTTCGTTCTTCACTTCCAACCGAGCTAGCATCACGAAGCACCTCGCCCCTTCTTCCATCTCCAACCGCCCATGCCCAGCAGATACTACATCCTGCTCTTGGAGATCGGGCAACACCACTTTCTGCCTACCGCAATCTATGAGAACGTGATTGGCAGAAAGCCAATCCATTCCCAGGATAACATCTAGGTCCTGAAGAGGCAGGCAGATCAAGTTCACTTTGAATCTGCGTCCCTCTACTATTACTGGACATTCAGGGCAAACTGTAGAGGTCATAACCTGTCCTGATGCAGGTGTGGAGACTAACAGTTCAAAAGGCAGCTCCTTCACTAGGAGGCCCAACTCGGCTATACACCGACTTGACACAAAAGAGTGTGTCGCTCCAGAATCAAACAACGCTTCTACACTTCTACCAGATATAAAACAGACACCTTGCACGAGGTTACCTGATTGAGACGCCTCTGCTCCTGACATGGCAAACACCCTCCCTGCTGCCTGGGGTCTGCTGCCTTCATTTCTCAACTGCTGAGAACTACCAGGTTGAGTCGTCCCACTCCGGTTAGGGCATTCTCTAGCAACGTGCCCTGTCCTTTGGCATACGAAACATCTTCTCTCCAAATTCTTCTTGGGGCACGCATTTGGCATGTGTGGTCCACCACAGAGGGAACATTTTAGTTTCCAGGGTTGCTGCTGTTGAAACTGGGGTGGCCCTGTCCCCGCCCGATGTAGTGGAGGTCTCGCATATGGCCTGCCTTGTGAATGCTGCACCTTAGCCCGCCCACTGGAAGAACCCCCTGGGTGTGACCTGATCACCCGGGGATCACCCTTTTCCAGGGTCTCCACCATCTTCGCCTTTTCTACCAAGGCGTGAAATTCTCTGATGCACATTGGGGCTATCGTCCTCTTCAGCCCGTGCTTCAGCCCTTCCTCAAACTTCCTGCACCTCCAAGCTTCGGAGGTCGCCTGAGTGTAGAATCGCGCGAGGTACTCAAACCTGGCAGCATAGGCGTTCACCGACATCACCCCCTGCTCCAACTTTAAAAACTCCGCTTCCCGCGCAAACTTTGCGCTGTCAGGGAAGTATTTCTCCAAGAACCTCACCCTAAAGCTCTCCCAGTCCAACACCTCCTCTCTGGCCTCCATCATTTGCTGAGCTCCCATCCACCAGAACTCTGCTTCTCCAGACAGCAGATAGGTGGCAAACAACAACTTCTTCTCTTCAGGGCAGGAGGTCGCCCTAAAGATTTTCTCCATTTCTCTGACCCACTGATCTGCTTGATCAGGGGTAGCATTCCCACAGAACTTGGGTGGGTTGTGCCTCATAAACTCAGCCAGTCCCATCCGCTCCTGAGGCTGACCGACGGGCGAATTCGTATCAGCCGACCGAGTAGTCTCCCAATGCTGCATGGTAGCTTGATGGTTCTGCGCCATCGCCGCATTCTGCTGCTGGATGGCACCTGCCATCATCTCAATGGCCCTGGCGATCTGGCCCATCTCAGAAGAAGGTTGGGAAGGGGTAGGAGGTCTACGAGGCATCTTCCTTCTTTCTCAGGTTCCGAAACTACTAGCTTCTATATTCCCTACAACTACAAGAATGAAATCGATAAGGAAATCAATTCATTCAAGGGGATAACATCACGACCTTACAAGGTCAGCTTCTCAAATTCCTTAGGAATTTGAGTCCATCTACAGAACCATAAAGCTTATAACCTCAAGCAAAACACCAGAACAGCTACTGGTGTGCAACCATCAATTCCACACAGCCACTCACAATCAATTACAAGAACACTCAATAACATGAAATAGATCACACCAGAAGTCAAAGTATGCTAAACATTAAACCTCTGGAATTTAGATTGAGAATCACCCCGATCCGGTCATGAGTGTGCACCCTCACCACCTTATCAAGACCCTCTCATTCTAAATACTAAGATTTTCAGTTAGGCATACATTCACTACAGCACACACAAAAAGCTCAATACAAAAACGTTTGAAAACCTTTCACAATAGTTGTCACTTAAAACTCAAATAAGTTTTCATGAGCAGAAGAAAACACAATGGATCCACAGCCCTCAGGTCATCCAAAGGACGAACTGCTCTGATACCATTAATGTAACATCCCGCCAAAATAAAACTAGACATACATGTATAATGAAAATAAAGGTACACAATTAATATTGAAGAGTACATGGTAATATATATATATATAAGTAATGAACTTACTCTCCTCATGGAGTTTAATACATAACCAGTCAAAATGCTTACAAATTTAATGAAATTCAATCAAAACTACAAGACCGGCGATCTCCATACATGAACCGGCGATCTGGTAACAGAAGGCCCCAAAACAGGCGATCTGCTACAGGACATAAAACCGGCGATCACCACCAAGAGATAGAAAAACAGGCGATCTCTTGTAACATCCCTCCAAATACCTTTCGCATTTTTGCATTTTCGTAATATGTAATAATGGTAAAACAAATATATTGAAATAAACATAATTGTATATATATATACAAAGGAGTTCTCCTCGCAGGGAGTTTAGTACACAACTTAAACATAAAGAAAACAGCAAAAATACAAAACTACCGATCTCCTCACAGAAAACGGAGATCGCCTATCAGAAAATAGTAAAAGGGGCGATCGCCCAACAAGAACAGAAAAACCGGCGACCACATACGGCGATCACTCACAGGGGAAATCCACTTCCTGCAACATCATCTGCTCCCGTGTAAAGTTACACGATCATCACAGGTTTAAGAAAAACAGCCACAGAAACAAAATATAGGGTAAGCTATATATTTAAGAAAACATTTGAATCAAGAGCATACATAAGAACTTCACAACATCCACGAACCATAACAGTATCAGCCATCACATTTCCATATTCCACAAGACTATCAGAAAATCCCATATTTCACAAATTAATCCAAGAGTATTCCAATTCACATCAGAAATCAAGTGTCTATTAATTCAATTTCTCATTTCTCACGTCAGACTTTCCACTGACTCATCACACCAGACACTTGACCACTATTCCGGAGACTCGTGCGTTGATTAGACCCAGAGATTCGCACCTGTCATACCAAAGGCTGGAAAGTGACCTCAGCCATGCGCATCACACCATCTCAATATTCTCATTATCACGGTATGACCAGGGTTAATCCATACAACAGGTGGAGCTCGTTCTTTTTCACACGAGACACCCATACGTATGAACCTCCATCGACTCTCCACAACTGAGTAACTTCCTCTATGTGATTTCATTACCTCAGTAGAGTCTGGATGTCTCATTATAGGATCACCGATCAATACACCTATTACACGACCTTACACGGTATTTTCTTTCCTGAAAATACTATGCCTCGATCCACAATCACCATATTCAACACATCACATAACACTTCAATGAAACGATTTCAATCACAGCAAAACTTATACCAAGGTTCAAATTTTCGAAAACCACATTTAAAATCTCAAACACTTTTGAAACGGCATAAAACAGGGGATATTTCTATGACAGATGAAAAACCGGCGATTACAAACAAAACTGGGTTTAAAGCAAGAACAGTTTGAACACCCTGCGATCACGTTGCCCCCAACATCAAAATCATCACGCATACAGTTTTCATTAGAAGTAAGGCTAGCTTCCCTTACCTGGATTAGCGTGAAATCTCACTTCAAGCTCTAAACCGCCGAACGTAAAGGATGCCTGAACTCTGCCTAAGCGTTCTAATTGGTAAAACTTGCAGAGACCCTTCTCAAATGCTCTATGGAAATTGCTGGTAATTTAACTGGTGCCTGGAATTTCTGAGTCGCAGTGCAAAGGAGAGAAAAGAGAAAGCTGAAGGTGAACTCACTCTGTCACCTTTCATACTCTCACTGCGTTTTTATACTCACTAAGAGGCGGTGTATTCTGACACTAGGAACATAGGCCTGCCATGTAGCCATCATTACCTATTCTCTAACTAACCCTCCTTGGTGGGTTTCCTTCCTCGAATTCAGTGCAACCTGACAGTATGGCCACGTGGCGTCTCTGCGCACATGGAGCTACTGCTCCTGCAGGACTTTCACTGCCTACATGTCGCACATGCAGCACGTTCATCCTGGAAACCAGGGCCCCACTTCTTCTGCGTGAAACGCGACATCGCGCGATAACCTTTCGCCGATGACCACTCGCGCAAAGACAATCCACCGATGACCGATGTCTCTCTCTGGAAGACGACCGATGTCTCCATCCTCCTGGAGACCGACCGAGGTCTCTTCCTCCTGGAGACCGACCGAGGTCTCTTCCTCCTGGAGACCGGCCGCGGTCTCTTCCTCCTGGAGACCGGCCGCGGTCTCTTTCTCCTGGAGACCGACCGAGGTCTCCTCTTGGCGACACCCGCATGACTCTCGCGCCTGGGCAAAGCCCACATGCATCTCGCGCCCTGGCGATGCCCGCATGCCTCTCGCGCTCTAGCGATGCTCGCATGTCTCGCGCCCTGGCGATGTCCGCATGCCTCTCGCGCCCTGGAAATGCTCGCGTGTCTCGCGCCCTGGCGATGTCCGCATGCCTCTCGCGCCCTGGCGATCATGTTCTATGCGATCTCATGGCTTTCTAACTACACTTTCCTTTATTTTTATTTTAAATAAAACATACTTAGAATTTACTTAAAATATATCACTTTTATTCCAATAGGATTTTCCAGGTCCTTACACCATTCTTCTTCTTCCATTCTTCGTCTTCCGATCTTCTTTTGCCATTCTTCTTCTTACGATGTTCTTCTTCCATTCCTCTTCTTCCATTCTGATCCGGTCGGTCATCGGTGGTCGAGGATGTTAGCAGCAGTTGACCACGTGGACCGTTCACGGGGTGACACGTGGTAGAGGATAGCATGTGAATCAGGGAGGTGATCATTCAGAATGGTGATCGGTGGTCAGTGGCTAAGGGACTATGGTAGAGGATCTTATAGGTTTTCCGTTGACTGAAAGAGGAATAGAGGCAAACCCCGATAAGTGTGCTGCTATTATGGCGATGAGAAGCCCAGTTACGGTGAAGGAGGTGCAGCAGCTTACAGGTCGGATGGCTGCTCTCTCATGCTTTGTGTCAGCTAGCGGCGAGAAGGGCCACCCTTATTTTCAATGTTTAAAGAGAAACAACAGGTTTGTCTGGACCAAGGAGTGTGAAAAAGCTTTCGTGAAGCTTAAAGTATATTTAGCAAGCCCGCCGGTGCTGTGCAAACCGTTAGTTGGAGTTCCTCTTAGGTTGTATTTCGCTGTGACTAAGAGAGCGGTGAGTGCGGTGCTTGTCCAAGACCAAAATCAGGTCTAGCAGTCCATTTATTTTGTGAGCAAGGTGCTACAAGGTCCTGAAGTGAGGTATCAGGACTTGGAGAAAGCTGCTTTAGCGGTTGTGTTTTCGCCGAGGAGGTTGCGTCATTACTTTCAGAGCTTCACTATCCTGATAATGACCGATTTGCCCATTCAGAGGGTTCTGAAGAAACCTGATGTAGCTGGAAGAATGGTGAAGTGGGCGGTAGTACTGTCAGAGTTCGACATTAAATATGAACCCCGAGGGCCAATTAAGGGGCAGATTTTCGCTGATTTCGTCGTCGAGCTCTCGTCAGAGGCAACTCATGTTGAAGGAGATGGCTTTCGTTGGGTCCTCTCGGTAGATGGATCGTCGAACCAGCAGGGTAGCGGTGCTGGAGTCATTATGGAGGGGCCCAACGGCGTGCTGATAGAACAGTCCCTAAGGTTCGCTTTCAAAGCCAGCAACAATCAAGCAGAATATGAGGCATTGATTGCAGGTATCTTGTTGGCCAAGGAGATGGGGGCTAAAGTGTTGGTGGCCAAAAGTGACTCGTTGCTGGTCACAGGGCAAGTAGGGGGCGAGTTCCAAGCCAAGGACCCGCAGATGGCGGCTTACTTGGCATATGTGCAGGAGTTGAAGAGTTCTTTTACCTTATTTGAGGTAGTGCATGTACCAAGGGAGCAAAATGCCCAAGCTGACTTGCTGGCCAAGCTCGCCAGTTCGGGCAAGGGGGGCAGACAGAGGACTGTTATTCAAGAAACATTGAAGACACCAAGGGCGTTTGTGGCAGATCACCAGGTGCTTCAAGTGAGCAAGTTGCCAGGGGGAGCGGCGAGGAGTCACAGGTCTTTGACTCAGGAGACCTTGAGAACGCCAAGGATAAGGGCATCTCCTGTGGATGAAGTGAACGTCGCGCAGGTCTGTACCACACATAAGCCAGATACATGGATTACACAGTACCAGCGTTACTTAGCCGATGGCTTGCTCCCAGTAGATCCGGTAGAGTCCAGGAAGATCAAGAAGAACTCTGCCAGGTTTACCATGATAGATGGCGAGTTGTACAGGTTTGGGTTCACACACCCACTCCTGGTGTGTATACACGGGGAGAAATGCACGAGAATTATGGCTGAGCTCCATGAAGGCATATGCGGGAGTCACATCGGGGGTCGAGCTCTAGCTGCTAGAACTCTTCGTGCAGGTTATTACTGGCCAATAATGAGAGAGGATTGCAAGAGGTACGCCCAGTGTTGCAAACAGTGCCAGTAGCACGCCGACTGGCACAAGGCGCCTCCAGAAGAGCTTAAGTCGATTTATAGCCCTTGGCCATTCCATACATGGGGAATCGACATTTTGGGGCCCTTTCCAATGGCGATCAGGCAAAGGAAATACTTGGTGGTGGCGATCGAGTACTTCACTAAGTGGATTGAAGCAGAGCCAGTTGCCCAAATCACAGCACCCAAGATTGAAAACTTTGTGTGGAAGAACATTGTGTGCCAATTTGGGGTGCCTAAGCGTCTAGTATCGGATAATGGGACTCAGTTTGCAAGCCACCTGTTGAAGAAGCTGTGTGAGGATGTGGGAATTCAACAAGTGTTTGCATCCGTGGAGCACCCACAGACGAATGGCCAGGTAGAATCCGCTAATCGGGTTCTGTTGAGAGGTTTGAAGAGGAGATTAGATAAAGCTAAAGGATCGTGGGCTGATGAGGTACCTCGCATAATTTGGGCGTACCACACAACTGAGCAGTCAGGCACCCATGAAACCCCTTTTAGTTTAGTGTATGGCTGTGACGCGATGATTCCAGTCGAAATCCAGGAGAGCTCGCCGAGATTTCAACACTTTGTAGCAGAAGAATCAAATGAAGAGAGAAGAATGAATCTAGATTTACTGGATGAGGTCAGAGAGGAAGCAAGAGTGAAAGCTGAAGCGGTAAAAAGAAGAATAGAACGAAGGCACAGTTCTAGAGTAATATCGAGGCAGTTCAGAAGCGGCGATCTGGTGATGAGGAAGGCCCACCAGTACGAGATGGAGAATAAGTTGTCACCCAAGTGGACAGGACCGTTTAGAATAACCGAAGCACTCGGGAACGGCGCCTACCACTTGGAGACACTAGAAGGAGGGGTGATTCCTCGTACTTGGAACGCCACACACCTCAAATTTTATTTCAATTAAAGCTTTGTAAGTAGTGCAAACTCAGGGGAATCATAAACAGTTTTGTAAAAACAGTTACAAGGGGGCACTCTTTTTTCCCTAAGGAGGATTTTTAACGAGGCCACCCAAGAAATAAGATATTCAAAATTGAAATTTTGAAGTATACTGAAGTTTGTGTGCATATCGTCTTAAAGAAGTTTTTGAAAAACCTTATCACCTAAAGTGATGCGAGGTAGAAGTAACATGAGTGTGCACGTTTTAAGTGAAGAGTTTTAAAGTCCTCATCGCCCTTAGGCGATTAGGGGCACAAGTGAAAAGTTTTAAAGTCCTCATCGCCCTTAGGCGATTAGGGGCACAAGTGAAAAGTTTATAAAGTCCTCATCGCCTGGGGGCGATCGGAGGCATCCAGCGAAGTTCAAAGTCCTCGATATTCTCGCGCATCTTGAGGCAAAAGAGGAAGTCCTCCTTGCCTTTGAGCAAGTGCAGGCGAGAAAGAAGAAGTCCTCCTTGCCTTTGAGCAAGTGTAGGCAACAGAGGAAGACCTCCTTGCCTTTGAGCAAGTGTAGGCAACAGAGGAAGACCTCCTTGCCTTTGAGCAAGTGTAGGCAACAGAGGAAGTCCTCCTTACCTTTGAGCAAGTGTAGGCGACAGAGGAAGTCCTCCTTGCCTTTGAGCAAGTGCAGGCGAGAAGAGTCCATATAAAGGAGCGACAGGTGGAAAAGTGAATAGAAGTTTGCAAAAGGTGATCGCCCATATTTAACTCGGCGAGTACCAGATCAGAAGAATTCCTGGCGATGATGCAGAACACTTGGCAGGTTGGGTAAGTTGTATTTTTATTACCAGATAAGATTAAAGTTTGTTGCCTAGTGGAAAGTTGGTTTGTGTGTTGAGGTTTTTCACCTTAAGTTCACGAGTTCTATTGGATGTCATCTTCCAGAGTTAATATCTGAACAATTTGATAATTTTAAGTTAGTAGTTTGTTTAGTTTCAAGCAGGGTGTGAAAAGTCAAAGTTTCAGTTACATTGAAGTTACATTCGGTTAAGTGTGTTTCACCTGTTGCATTAGTCAAACGCACAAAGAAACAAATATGAGGCCAGTGACAAGGTAATAAAGGTGAACGTTGAAATTGATAAAAATATTCAAATTACAGTTATACAAATTAAAAGATAGATGTGGACGTGGAGATAAAGCGGTAAAGGGGGTTTCTAATCAACAGAAGGTACAATCTTCCCGTCTACCACCTCGTTGCATATAGAGATCATGGAGAGGTTCAGCTTGGGGTATTGGCACACCATTTGCTCCAAAGCTGCGTCGAACCCTGAGTTGAGGATTTGTGCAGAACTCTGGTCAAGCTCGTCGATCTGTTGGGTCAGTTCCCTTCTCTCCTTGAGAGCCTGAGCGAGATCGTCAGCAGTTTTCTGTTGATCCTCCCGAGTCTGGGCAAGTTCTGCAGTAAGTCTTTGAGCTTCTTTTTGGGCCTTGTCCAACCCGGTGGTTATTCTTTTGTTTTCCTCCTGAGCTTTGCCAAGTTCTGAGGTCATCCTGTTGTTCTCTTCATGAGCCTTGGCAAGTTCGGCGAGGGCCTTATCTCTATCGCTCTCAACCACCCCCAAGAGGACTTCTCGTTCGGTTGACTTCTTCTCCAGCTTTTCTACCCTCGTGGCATCCTCCTTCTGTTTAGCTTGCAGATCCGCCACTTGGGCCCGCATGGGAGAGAGTTTGCTCTCAAGCTTGATGTTTTCAATAGTTTTGGCTTGGAGTCTTTGGCGGAAGTCAGCTGTCTCGTGGCAAGCTACTCGAATTTCAGCATTCAAGGCGTCTTCCAGTCTTGTGTGCACGAGTTCTCGTACCATCATATCACAGGAAAGCTTGCTTGCCTCAGCTTTCAAGGAGTGATGCTCCTCCTGTAAGCGAAGATTTTCTCTTTGGAGCTTGTGGATGAACTCTTGCATGCCTTTGAAGATCAAACTGGCTTGCCCTTCTATTAGCTTGCCCACTTGTGAGGATAAAGACCCCAACGACTCGGTGAGGAAACTGGGAATGGGCAAGGCAGGAGTTAGGCCTTCTAGAAGCACCTGAGGCTGACTTTCACCACCACCCTCTGTTGCTTGGATGGCAAGGGGGGCTTCTAGGGGTGGCGGTGAGGTAGATTTTCCAGCTACAGGAAGGGGAGAGGCCTCAGTATCCTCAATCTCAATCAAGATGGGGCTAGCAGTAGAGGCCTGAGATTGAGCCCCTTCCCCGGCAAAATGGAAAGGAGTCGAAGCACTTGGAGGGTGTTCTGCAAAGTTGGGACTTCCACCTTCAGTTGAAGGTGGAGCGGCGGCTAGCGGCAGAGCTTGGACTATTTCTGAGGGAGCGGGAAGGGCTGGTAGTGTCATCGTATGGTCTGGTGAGGTCAGTGAGGGAAGGTCTGTGGTAGGTATGTTGTTTTCTTGGAGTGTTGGTGGAGGAAGACCTTATGGTGCTGTTGTCCAGAGGGTTTGGTGGCTTGGAGGCAGTTGGCCTTTGGCGTTTAGTAATGAGGCCATCTTCGGTGTCATTTTCCTCCTCATCTTCAGATGCTACTTGAGGAGTTTTTCTTTTAAGCTTGTGGGGAGCCAGTTTCTTCCTAGCTTGAGGAGGTAGAGTTGTGGCAGGAGAAGAGCCTTCTGGGGGGGCAGGACAAGAGCCTCCTGGGGGGGTTCTCCCATGAAAAGCGGCGTCCTCAGCAACCGAGTTAGGGATAGTCTGGGAGCCCACCGCGAGTTTGTGCTTCTTAGCCAGTGCGCGAAGTTGAGCTATTTTGTTTTTCCCCAGCATCATGTCTGCATAAGACAAAAGCAAGAACAAAAGAGATGAGCAATCAGACAACAGCAGCAGTTCGCAATTCAAGTAAATATGAGTAAAGATGGTCATGCACGGGGTGTATATGAGCAGTTATGCAAGCTTAGGTATAGAAGTTGAAAAACCCAGCAGAAAAACAATACAGTTATTAAGAAACAAGGCTAAGTGAAGAGAGCGAAAGATAACCTATATGCTTGTCTAGCTGGCCTTTGAGAAACTCAAAGCTGATGATAGACGCTGTGGGAAGAATGATGTTGGAGGCGGCTACGCTTTTCCAGAAAAGGCAGAGGTCTCTGTCCAGTTCTCCCATGTTGTCAGGGCTCCTTGCCCTCTTGAAGCCATCCTTGGAGCCCCTATTTCCCTTGTCCACCCAGTACAAGGGAAAGCCATCGAGCAAGGAAGGGTCTTCGTCGTTTTCGCAAACCTTTACAAACTTTCCTTTCCAATCCTTGTAAGATTGCTGGAATATCAAGAAGAAAGACCTTCCCGCAATACCGTTCAGGCTTACCCAGAGGCGATCTCCAGGATTTTTGGCTTCGAACAAGAACAGGAAAACATCCACTGAAGCAAGTAATCCCAGATGTGCACAGAGGATCTCGAATACCCTCACGAACGCCCAGCTATTTGGGTGAAGCTGGGCAGGGGCAACGTCGAGCTCGATTAAGAGCTCCCTCTCAAATTGGGTGAAGGGGAACCTAACCTTCACCTTTTTGAACATCGTCACGTAGACGAAGCAGAATGGCTCGCCATTGCTAACTCTGTCATCCGCGCAGATGGGTTCTCCAGGAAAGCATGGGACGATGGTGAGGTATTCGTCGTGTTCTTTATGGAATGAGAGATTAGGCTTATCCCCTCTCTTGAGACGCAGAATCTCAAGGGCAGAAGTTACTGAGGAGGTCTCCTTCAGCAACGTTGGCGAAGCCCAGGGGTATAACGCTTGGTAGTCATGGGAAGGTGGAGCAGCCCCTCCGGCTTGAGGAGGCGTGGCTGGGGATGGATTAGGGCGAGAGGAGGTAGCAGGTCTCTCAGCTTGAGTTGCTGGAGCCCCAGAGGTTCTTGGGGAGACGCGCGATGATGAAGGGTTTGTTATGGGCAAGGCTCTACGAGTCTTAGGCGGAGGATTCCGCGACGATGGAGGAGGGTTATCAGTTGTTCTGTAGCGAACCATTGAAGAAAATGCAAAGAAAGAAAAAGGAAGAGATGAGGGCAAGTGACTCGAAGGAAAGGCTCGAAGAGGAAGGAAGAATGAACAAACAAGGGGTTCATAAGAACAGGGGTCGTCAGAAAAACCCTAAGTTACGGGAAAGATAAGAAAGCAGCCCACAGCGTATGCACCAGGCAGATAAAGGATGATGTAAATCGGTTAAAATGCAGCAATCATCAGTAGAAGAGATAAAAGGGTTACCTTTGGATGATCAGAAAAGCGTCACAGAGGTTGGAGGTTGAAGAAGTCGAGGGGTCTCACGGAGAAATGATTTGAAAGTCTGAAGGCGAAGAAGAAGGTATGAAACAGTGAATGGCGCGAGTGTTTTAAGGGTTTCGAACGTTATAAGAAGCGGAAATGACAGTTAAAGAGGGTCGTTGGTGTGTCCACGTGTCATGCGATTAAAGGGGGGTGGTGAAACATCAGATCAATAAACAGTGTTAGTGCCAGAGTGTGCGCTCCTGTAGACCGCCAGAAGACGATTTCTTAGTCTTTTCGCTGGACCAGTCACAGCTCGAGACTGGGGGGCTTGTGATCTGGTCGGTCATCGGTGGTCGAGGATGTCAGTAGCAGTTGACCACGTGGACCGTTCACGGGGTGACACGTGGTAGAGGATAGCAGGTGAATCGGGGAGGCGATCACTCAGAATGGTGATCGGTGGTCGGTGGCTAAGGGACCATCACCCGCAGATCAGCGTCAGATGAGCGCCTGGAGGCAGAGCGCGATGAGCGCCTGGAAGCAGAGCGCGAGACGTAAAGAAGCACTGATCAGTCATCGGGGGTTTCCCGTTAACACACAGTTAAGCTGGGACCCAGGCTCCCAGCGAGAGCGTTACGCAAGAAGTACAGATCAGTAATCGCCTATCGCCTGTGAGGATGAGTAATCGCTTGATCCGGCCGCTTGACTCGAGCGCTAGAACTTCGCCTTCTTTGACCTCGTCTCCACCAGCTTCACGCCAAATGCCTCAGTGACCTTCGCCTGAAGCTCCTCCAAGAAACCTGAAAGAACAAGATGGCGCCTCTGCGGCCGTTGTAGCTCCGACGCTCAAGTCAGTGATTGGATCATTCAAGAAAACTCAGAGAAAAGCTCAAGACCGCGTATCAGTGAAACACCAAAAAGTGCATCCCCCCTTCTTTCTGTTAAGGATTAGCTATATATACCTGAGTCTTTCTCTCTCCTGACGGTTACTCCTCTTGACACGTGGACATCATCTGGTCATTCACGTGTCACCATCTGGAGTACCTGCAGCTAAAACGCTACTTTCACCTTGATCCTGCGACTAAGTTATCCACACAGGGAGTAGCTTAGTGCACAGGCTACTCTGGGCACAACCTTAACCTGGCGATCTGGTTAACACTGGGTATCACAGCTCACACAAGTCTTCTCAAACACTCGGCGATGTGCTCCTTTCGGCGACTTGCTGACAACCTGATCTCCTGATCTTCACACCCGGCGATCATGTGAACACCCGGCGATGTGAATACCTGCAGGCGATAGGCGACCACTTATATCTTCACACACCTGGCGATAGGCGATCACTTATATCTTCGCACACATGGCGATAGGCGATCACTTATATCTTCGCACGCATGGCGATAGGCGATCACTTATATCTTCGCACACATGGCGATAGGCGATCACTACTCTTTACACGCGGTGATGGGCGACTACCGATCTGTGCTTCTTTACTTCTCGCGCTTTGCTTCCAGGCGCTCTCTTAACACTGGGTGATCGCCTTAGCCACTGACAACCAACCACCATTCTGGGTGATCGCCTCTCCAACTGGCTTACTATCCTCTACCACGTGACACCCCTTGAACAGTCAACATGGTCAACTGCTGGCGACGTCATCCATTACTGATGACGGACCGGATCACAAGCCCCCCAGGCTCGAGTTGTGACTTGTCTCAACGAAGAGTCTTACAACTCGCCTGATAGCTATTGACCCGACCGGGCTGTCACCTCTTGGCCGACGACCGAGGTCTTGCCACTACGTAAACGTTCTTACTTCTGCCTCTTTCCCTTCGACGACCATCATCTGCTTGTAATGAATTATACACCTTGTCTTTACAACTTGAATCACTCTTTCTCCTTCATAGCTCAACCTTCACCTTGTGTGGGTTGCTTGGTGACCGTACTAACTGATGTGGTGCTATCTCTACTTCTTGACTCGTGCTGGTTTCCTTGGGCGATTAATCTTTGAAGCCCCCCTTCTCGACTGGCAAGCTCCAGAATACCTCTTGTTTATACTCTGGTGATGGGAGATTCCTCCTGAGTCGACCTTGGCTGATAAGCTAAGGAGAACCTCTTCAGTGAATGCCTCCCTGTTCTTGTTCGAAGCCAAAAATCCTGGAGATCACCTCTGGGTAAGCCTGAATGGGAATTGCTGTAACGTCCTTCTTCTTGGTGGCTTTCCCTTGCACTGGGTGGAGAAGGGAAATAAAAGCTCCAAGGATAGCTTCACGAGGGCAAGGAGTCCTGACAACGTGGGAACACTGGACAGAGACCTCTACCCTTTCTTTTGCTCTCTTCACTCAGCCTTGTTACTTTGTACGCTTAACTGCATGCCAGGCGTTCTGCATCATCGTCGGGAATTCCTCTGATCTGGTACTCGCCGCCTTAACGTTGGGCGATGTTGCCTTCTTTATTCAAAATAAGGCGTCCATGGTGGGATCACCTTTTGCAACCTTCTATTCACCTTTTCACCTGTCGTTCTTTTATATGAACCCTTCTCGCCTGCACCATGGCTTTCCTCTGTCACCTACACTTGCTCAAAGGCAAGGAGGATTTCTTATACCTCGCCTACACTTGCTCAAAGGCAAGGAGGACTTCTCATATCTCGCCTACACTTGCTCAAAGGCAAGGAGGACTTCTTATATCTCGCCTACACTTGCTCAAAGGCAAGGAGGACTTCTCATATCTCGCCTACACTTGCTCAAAGGCAAGGAGGACTTCTCATATCTCGCCTTCACTTGCTCAAAGGCAAGGAGGACTTCTTATATCTCGCCTACACTTGCTCAAAGGCAAGGAGGACTTCCTCTTCTCTCGCCTGCACTTGCTCAAAGGCAAGGAGGACTTCTTATATCTCGCCTACACTTGCTCAAAGGCAAGGAGGACTTCCCATATCTCGCCTACACTTGCTCAAAGGCAAGGAGGACTTCTTATATCTCGCCTACACTTGCTCAAAGGCAAGGAGGACTTCCTCTTCTCTCGCCTGCACTTGCTCAAAGGCAAGGAGGACTTCTTATATCTCGCCTACACTTGCTCAAAGGCAAGGAGGACTTCTCATATCTCGCCTACACTTGCTCAAAGGCAAGGAGGACTTCTTATATCTCGCCTACACTTGCTCAAAGGCAAGGAGGACTTCCTCTTCTCTCGCCTGCACTTGCTCAAAGGCAAGGAGGACTTCCTCTTCTCTCGCCTGCACTTGCTCAAAGGCAAGGAGGACTTCCTCTTCTCTCGCCTGATCGCCTGATGCCATCGACTATCGATGACCGATCAGAGGCGTTTGTTGCCTCAGGATGCGCGGGAGCCTTGAGGACTTGGAACTTCGCTGGATGCCTCCAATCGCCAAAGGACGAGGAGGACTTTGGAAACTCTTCACTCGTGCCTCTGATCACCCAAGGGCGAGAGGACTTCCTCTGTTGCCTACACTTGCTCAAAGGCAAGGAGGACTTCCTCTTCTCTCGCCTGCACTTGCTCAAAGGCAAGGAGGACTTCCTCTTCTCTCGCCTGCACTTGCTCAAAAGCAAGGAGGACTTCCTCTTCTCTCGCCTGCACTTGCTGAAAGGCAAGGAGGTCTTCCTCTGTTGCCTCCACTTGCTCAAAGGCAAGGAGGACTTCCTCTTCTCTCGCCTGCACTTGCTCAAAGGCAAGGAGGACTTCCTCTTCTCTCGCCTGCACTTGCTCAAAGGCAAGGAGGTCTTCCTCTGTTGCCTCCACTTGCTCAAAGGCAAGGAGGACTTCCTCTTCTCTCGCCTGCACTTGCTCAAAGGCAAGGAGGTCTTCCTCTGTTGCCTCCACTTGCTCAAAGGCAAGGAGGACTTCCTCTGTTGCCTCCACTTGCTCAAAGGCAAGGAGGACTTCCTCTTCTCTCGCCTGCACTTGCTCAAAGGCAAGGAGGTCTTCCTCTGTTGCCTCCACTTGCTCAAAGGCAAGGAGGACTTCCTCTTCTCTCGCCTGCACTTGCTCAAAGGCAAGGAGGACTTCCTCTTCTCTCGCCTGCACTTGCTCAAAAGCAAGGAGGACTTCCTCTTCTCTCGCCTGCACTTGCTCAAAGGCAAGGAGGTCTTCCTCTGTTGCCTCCACTTGCTCAAAGGCAAGGAGGACTTCCTCTTCTCTCGCCTGCACTTGCTCAAAGGCAAGGAGGACTTCCTCTGGTGCCTACACTTGCTCAAAGGCAAGGAGGTCTTCCTCTTTTCTCGCCTGATCGCCTGATGCCATCGACTACCGATGACCGATCAGACCACACCTGTTACCTCAAGATGCGCGAGAGCCTTGAGGACTTTGAACTTCGCTGGATGCCTCCAATCGCCAAAGGACGATGAGGACTTTGAAAGCTCTTCACTCATGCCTCTGATCGCCTAATGGCGAGAGGACTTTCGCTGGATGCCTCCGATCGCCAAAGGACGATGAGGACTTTGAAAACCTTCAACTTGTGCCTCTGATCGCCTAAGGGCGATGAGGACTTTGGAAACCTTCTCCTTGTGCCTTTGATCGCCTAAGGGCGATGAGGACTTTTACTAGAGGCCTCCGATCGCCTAAGGACGATGAGGACTTTGAAAACTTTTTACTTGCGCCTATGATCGCCTAAGGGCGAGAGGACTTTCGCTGGATGCCTCTGATCGCCAAAGGACGATGAGGTCTTAAAACTTTTACTTATAACGTGGGCAATCATTTTACCTCTACCTTGAATCACTTTAGGTGATAAGGTTTTTCCCTTCTTCACAACAATACACATACACACTTTAGTTTGAATATCTTGTTTCTTGGGTGGCCTCGTTGAAAACCTTTCTTAGGGAACAAAGATAGCCCCCTTGCAACTGTTCTTACAAAACTGTTTATGATTACACTGAGTTCATAATGCTTACGAAGCTTTAACTGAAATAAGACATGAGGCGTGTGGCGTTCCTCATCACCAGATCGCCGCTTCTGGACTGCCTCGATATTCCTCTAAAACTGTATCTTCGTTCTATTCCTCTTTCACCGCTTTAGCTTTCACACTCACTTCCTCTCTGACCTCATCCAGTAAATCCAGGTTCATTCTTCTCTTTTCATTTGATTTCTCTGCTACAAAGTGTTGAAAATTCGGCGATCTCTCCTGGATTTCAACTGGAACCATCGCGTCGCAGCTACGCACTAAACTGGAAGGGGTTTAGTGGTGTCCACATCTGACGAGTGGTCCTCGAATGCTTCCACTGCCATCACAGGTCGAGCACATTTCTTGTGCTGTGACGCAATGCACCCACCTCCTGAGTACCCCCAGCTATAGCGTGGATTTCCCCGTAGATAGGCACTTCATGTTGTTGGCCCTCACTGCTCGCCGGCTGGGAGCTCGACGCACTGGCCGCCTTCTTCTCCATCAAAAAGGCCTTCAGAAATCCACCTCTAACCAACTCGTCGAGCTGATATCCCAGTGACAGGCAGGAGTCAAGGGTGTGGCCAAAACCTTTGTGGAATTCACACCATGCGTCTGGCTTTGGCCCCAACATCTTATCTGACACCTTTTCAGGCGCCTTCAACTTTGCAGCTATATGGGGAATGGTGATCAGGTCCACCAATCCCATCACAAACTCATGCCTTGGAGGTCTTGAGTTCCCTCGGGCGACCTGGCCCTCTTCCTCTACTACTGTCATCACCTTTGTTTTTCTTCTGATCATAAGGATGGTATGCCCTTTGATCCTTCGTCAGCATCGTCGACTCCAGCACCCACTGAGGTTGAGGCTTGGCTTGGGTGTGTGGTTTCACAGGAGCCATATTCCCTCTCTTCTCAATCACTTCATTCTCAGCGGCGATGTGAGCCACAGCACGTCGCCGGATCTCTACAAACGTTGTGGGGTGGCTCCTGATTAATGATTCGCTGAAGGGTCCAGGCAGCACGCCCTTCTTGAAGGCGTGCACGAACATCTCCTCATCCTTTCCGGGTAACCGGACTATCTGAGCTCCAAACCTATTCATATAGTCCTTCAGAGATTCCCCCTGGAACTGCTTTACGTCAAACAGGTCGTACAACACCATAGGTGGCGCCTTATTCACACTGTACTGATCGACGAAGAGCTTGGAGAACTGCTGAAAACTGGAAATGTGTCCAGTAGGTAGGCTTACAAACCAATCCAACGTTGTGCTGTGGAGAGTGCTCATGAACATCTTGCAATAAACCTCATCCGATCCTCCCGACAGCATCATCTGTGTATGGAACGTGGTAAGATGAGCCTCTGGATCTTCCACTCCAGTGAAGGAGGCCTTAACCGCCGTGGTGCTTGTAGGAATCACAGCATCCATGATCGCCTGCGAGAATGGCATCGGAAAAACTCGTGGTGGAGACGGTGGCGCACCTCCACTGGTCGCAGCACTCTCCCTCTGCTCGCGAAGAGCCTGACGTAACTCTTCATTGACCTTACTCAGCTCTTCGCTTCTGGCCTGAGAAGCTACCAGGTCGTCGTGCATCTTCGCTTGCTCGACGCGCGATGCTGCCACATCTTCTTGCAAAGCGCGCATCATCTCCAGCATTTGCGTCATCGTCACGTTGTTCTCCCCAGATTGTGGCGCAGCTGAACCAGATCTCGTTGCTCTCATTTTCCTCATGAAACTTTTACCCACGCAGTTGCCTTTCAATACGCACAAGCTAACTCGTAACAACGCTAAAGAAACATTTCCACCTCCTTCGCACAACGATTCTTCCAAGATCGGTAGAAATCCCCGAAAATCACTCTTCACCGTTTGAACTTCAATTCAAACAGCTACAATTTCCAAAAAACAATTGCAGCAGCAAACAATCGAACAGAAACTACCGAAAACCTTACCAACTCAACTGTGGATGGGAATCACAATTTACACGGCCCCACGGTGGGCGCCAAAATGATCCGGCCGCTTGACTCGAGCGCTAGAACTTCGCCTTCTTTGACCTCGTCTCCACCAGCTTCACGCCAAATGCCTCAGTGACCTTCGCCTGAAGCTCCTCCAAGAAACCTGAAAGAACAAGATGGCGCCTCTGCGGCCGTTGTAGCTCCGACGCTCAAGTCAGTGATTGGATCATTCAAGAAAACTCAGAGAAAAGCTCAAGACCGCGTATCAGTGAAACACCAAAAAGTGCATCCCCCCTTCTTTCTGTTAAGGATTAGCTATATATACCTGAGTCTTTCTCTCTCCTGACGGTTACTCATCTTGACACGTGGACATCATCTGGTCATTCACGTGTCACCATCTGGAGTACCTGCAGCTAAAACGCTACTTTCACCTTGATCCTGCGACTAAGTTATCCACACAGGGAGTAGCTTAGTGCACAGGCTACTCTGGGCACAACCTTAACCTGGCGATCTGGTTAACACTGGGTATCACAGCTCACACAAGTCTTCTCAAACACTCGGCGATGTGCTCCTTTCGGCGACTTGCTGACAACCTGATCTCCTGATCTTCACACCCGGTGATCATGTGAACACCCAGCGATGTGAATACCTGCAGGCGATAGGCGACCACTTATATCTTCACACACCTGGCGATAGGCGATCACTTATATCTTCGCACACATGGCGATAGGCGATCACTTATATCTTCGCACGCATGGCGATAGGCGATCACTTATATCTTCGCACACATGGCGATAGGCGATCACTACTCTTTACACGCGGTGATGGGCGACTACCGATCTGTGCTTCTTTACTTCTCGCGCTTTGCTTCCAGGCGCTCTCTTAACACTGGGTGATCGCCTTAGCCACTGACAACCAACCACCATTCTGGGTGATCGCCTCTCCAACTGGCTTACTATCCTCTACCACGTGACACCCCTTGAACAGTCAACATGGTCAACTGCTGGCGACGTCATCCATTACTGATGACGGACCGGATCATCGCTTATCGCCTTGAGGATGAGTAATCGCCTATCGCCGGTATGATCAGTAATCGCCTAGATTGCACATGATCGCCGTGTGTGAAGGTTAGGAGATCAGGTGGTTAGGAAGTCGCCGAAAGGAGCACATCGCCGGGTATTTGAAAAGACTTGGCAAGCACTTGTTGTATGGTCTAAATACAGAGGATAAGTGGCATATCTGCCACCATGTGTAGTGTGAGTCGGGATACCCAGTCTTAATCAGTTCATCATGTTAAGGTTGCGCCCAGGGTAGCCTGTGCACTAAGCTACTCCCTGTGTGGATAACTTAGTCGTAGGAGCAAAGTGGAAGTAACGTTTCAGCTGCAGGTACTCCAGATGGTGACACGTGTATGACCAGATTTTATCCACGTGTCAAGAGGAATAACAGTCAGGAGAGAGAAAGACTCAGGTATATATACGAAATTCTTAACGGAATTGGGGGGGGATTCATTTTCGGTTGTGACTCACTTGTACACGGTTCTGAGTTTTCTTTGAAGTTCTTTGTTGATTCAATCACTGACTTGAGCGTCGGAGCGCAACCGGCCGCAGAGGCGCCATATTGTTCTTTCAGGTGTCTTGGAGGATTTTCAGGTGGAGGTCATTGGTGTGCTTGGCGTGAAGCTGGTGAGGACGAGGTTCGAGAAGGAGAAGCTCTAGCGCTTTGGTCAAGAGGCTGGATCACATTCCTACTCTTCCGATCTTCTTCTTCCATTCTTCTTCTTCCGATCTTCTTCTGCCATTCTTCTTCTTCCGATCTTCTTCTTCCATTCTTCTTTTGCCATTCTTCTTCTTCCGATCTTCTTCTGCCATTCTTCTTCTTCCGATCCTCTTCTTCCGTTCTTCTTCTTTCGATCTTCTTCATCCCTTCTTCTTCTTCCGATCTTCTGCCATTCTTCTTCTTGCGATCTTCTTCTTCCATTCTTCTTCTTCCATTCTTCTTCTTCCGATCTTCTTCTTCCATTCTTCTTCTTCCGATCTTCTTCTTCCATTCTTCTTCTTCCGATCTTCTTCGTCCATTCTTCTTCTTCCGATCTTCTTCTGCCATTCTTCTTCTTCCAATCTTCTTCTCCTATTCTTCTTCTTCCATTCCTCTTCTTCCGATCTTCTTCTTCCATTCTTCTTCTTCTGATCTTCTTCTTTCGTTCTTATTCTTCCTTTCTTCTTCTTCCGATCTTCTTCTTCCATTCTTCTTCTTCCGATCTTCTTCTTCCATTCTTCTTCTTCCATTCTTCTTCTTCCGATCATCTTCTTCCATTCTTCTTCTTCCGTTCTTCTTCTTCCGATCTTCTTCTTCCATTCGTCTTCTTCCGATCTTCTTCTTCAATTCTTCTTCTTCCGATCTTCTTCATCCATTCTTCTTCTTCCATTCTTCTTATTCCGATCTTCTTCTTCCATTCTTCTTTTACCGATCTTGTTCTTCCATTCTTCTTATTCCGATCTTCTTCTTCCATTCTTCTTTTTCCGATCTACTTCTTCCACTCTTCCTCTTCCCTTCCTCTTCTTTCGATCTTCTTCTTCCATTCTTCTTCTTCCATCCTTCTTCTTCCATTCTTGTTCTTCCGATCATCTTCTTCCATTCTTCCTCTTCCGTTCTTCTTCTTCCGATCTTCTTCTTCCATTCTTCTTCTTCCGATCTTCTTCTTCCATTCTTCTTCTTCCGATCTTCTTCTTCCATTCTTCTTCTTCCGATCTTCTTCTTCCATTCTTCTTCTTCCATTCTTCTTATTCCGATCTTCTTCTTCCATTCTTCTTTTACCGATCTTGTTCTTCCATTCTTCTTATTCCGATCTTCTTCTTCCATTCTTCTTTTTCCGATCTACTTCTTCCACTCTTCCTCTTCCCTTCCACTTCTTCCGATCTTCTTCTTCCATGCTTCTTCTTCCATCCTTCTTCTTCCATTCTTCTTCTTCTGATCATCTTCTTCCACTCTTCTTCTTCCGTTCTTCTTCTTCCGATCTTCCTCTTCCATTCTTCTTCTTCCGATCTTCTTCTGCCATTCTTCTTCTTCCGATCTTCTTCTTCCATTCTTCCTATTCCAGTCTTCTTCTTCCGATCTTCTTCTTCCATTCTTCCTCTTCCGATCTTCTTCTTCCATTCTTCTTCTTCCATTCCTCTTCTTCAGATCTTCTTGTTCCGTTCTTCTTCTTCCGATCTTCTTCTTCCCTTCCTCTTCTTCCAATCTTCTTCTGCCATTCCTCTTGTTCCGATCTTCTTCTTCCATTCTTCCTCTCCCATTCTTCTTCTTCCGATAGACTTCTTCCATTCTTCCTTTTCCATTCTTCTTCTTCCGATCTTCTTCTTCCATTCTTCTTCTTCCGTTCTTCTTCTTCTTCCATTCTTGTTCTTCTGATCTTCTTCTTCCATTCTTCTTCTTCCGATCTTCTTCTTCCATTCTTCCTCTTCCATTCTTTTTGTTCTGATCTTCTTCTTCCGATCTTCTTCTTCCGATCTTCTTCTGCCATTCTTCTTCTTCCGATCTTTTTCTTCCATTCTTCTTCCTCCGATCTTCTTCTTCCAATCTTCTTCTTCCGATCTTCTTCTTCTGATGTTCTTCTGCCATTCTTCTTCTTCTGATCTTCTTCTTCCATTCTTCTTCTTCCGATCTTCTTCTTCCATTCTTCTTCTGCCATTCTTCTTCTTTCGTTCTTCTTTCTCCATTCTTCTTCTTTCGATCTCCTTCTTCCATTCTTCCTCTTCCTTTCTATTTCTTCCGATCTTCTTCTTCCATTCTTCTTCTTCCATTCTTCTTCTTCCGATCCTCTTCTTCCGATCTTCTTCTTCCATTCTTCTTCTTCCGATCTTCTTCTTCCGATCTTCTTCTTCCGTTCTTCTTCTTCCGATCTTCTTCTTCCATTCTTCTTCATCCGATCTTCTTCTTCCATTCTTCTTCTTCCGATCTTCTTCTTCTGTTCTTCTTCTTCCGATCTTCTTCTTCCGTTCTTCTTCCTCCGATCTTCTTCTTCCGTTCTTCTTCTTCCGATCTTCTTCTTCCGTTCTTCTTCCTCCGAACTTCTTCTTCCGTTCTTCTTCTTCCGATCTTCTTCTTCCGTTCTTCTTCTTCCGATCTTCTTCTTCCGTTCTTCTTCATCCGATCTTCTTCTTCCCTTCTTCTTCTTCCATTGTTCTTCTTCCGATCTTCTTCTGCCATTCTTCCTCTTCTGATCTTCTTCTGCCATTCTTCTTCTTCCGATATTCTTCTTTCGATCTTCTTCTGCCATTCTTCTTTTCCGATCTTTTTCTTCCATTCTTCTTCATCCATTCTTCTTCTTTCGATCTTCTTTTTCCGTTCTTCTTCTTCCGATCTTCTTCTTCCATTCTTCTTCTTCTGATCTTCTTCTTCCATTCTTCTTGTTCGGTTCTTCTTCTTCTTGCATTCTTCTTCCTCCGATCTTCTTCTTCCAATCTTCTTCTTCCGATCTTCTTCTTCTGATCTTCTTCTGCCATTCTTCTTCTTCTGATCTTCTTCTTCCATTCTTCTTCTTCCGATCTTCTTCATCCGTTCTTCTTCTTTCGATCTTCTTTTTCCATTCTTATTCTTCTGATCTTCTTCTTCCGTTCTTCTTCTTTCGATCGTCTTCTTCCATTCTTCTTCTCCCGATCATCTTATTCTATTCTTCTTCTTCCGATCTTCTTCTTCCATTCTTCTTCTACCGATCTTCTTCTTCCATTCTTCCTCTTCCATTCTTCTTTTTCCGATCTTCTTCTTCGATTCTTCTTCTTCCGATCTTCTTCTTCTGATCTTCTTCTACCATTCTTCTTCTTCCTATCATCTTCTTCCACCCTTCTTCTTCCGATCTTCTTCTTCCGTTCTTCTTTTTCCGATCTTCTTCTGCCATTTTTCTTCTTCCGATCTTCTTCTTCCATTCTTCTTCATCCATTCTTCTTCTTTTGATCTTCTTTTTCCATTCTTCTTCTTCCGATCCTCTTCTTCCATTCTTCTTCTTCCAATCTTCTTCTTCCGATCTTCTTCTTCCGTTCTTCTTCTTCCGATCTTCTTCTTCCGTTCTTCTTCTTCCGATCTTCTTCTTCCGATCTTCTTTAGGCACTACTTCACATAAAAATTTGTTTTTGTAGATGCTTGTAAATAACTTAACATTCACTTGGTGATATCCTAGCACATATGAGAAATAATCCACTTTATCTTTATCTATGCAAGCTTCTTTTAAAGACTCTTTTTTTGTTACTATGCTTGCAAGTGTTCCTTTACAAAAGGAAAGGCTAGGTTGTTCAACAAGACGCATATTTTCAAAGGTGTTTTTAAATCTTTTGTCTTGTTGAATGACCTTGTGAGAAGGAACACTATTCTCCCACGCCTTTTGTTTCTCAAGGGTCTTCTCATGCTTTTCTTTTTCTTTTTCTTTTTCTTTAGCTTCCCTTTCGGCTTCCTCTCTTTTCTTTTGTATCTTTCTTTCCTTTCTTTCTTTATGGGAAGCAAAAAATTTTTCTACCCTCATTTCCCAATCTAGGCAAGTTTCTATATTTTCTTTTCCATGGGAATGGGGTAGGTCTACCCTAACCTCTCTTGGGCTTTCTTGTTCTTTTCTATCTCTTCTATGTCTTCCCTCCCCAAAAGAATCATGCTTTTTAGAGATAGATGCATGAGAAGGTAATTTTTTTGAAATGTGAGACTTCTCATCCTTTGATTTAGTCAATTCATTAGTTTTGGCCTCATTCTCCAATTGTTTAGATGAAATTGATTGAATATTCTTGGAAAGTTGTTCCAAAAGAGATTTCAAGGATTTCACCTCACTTTTATGAGATTTAAAGGAATGAGAAGACATGACTAGACCTTTGTGTATAGAAATATTTTACCTTGAGATAATTTAGGGAAGTCAAAGAAGGTAGTCTTCCAGGTAAGGGAGGTGAGTCACAATGGACTACTTAAATACCAAGCCTTGCCTTAGCCAAAGACTATCCCTCAATGTCTTCACACAAAGCTTTCTCTTAGTAAACCACTTAAAACACAATTAGGTTGAAGAAATCAAATTTTGATGCAAGAAAACAATGCAAACTAGCTAATTAACCAAGCAAAAGAATTAACGAACTTAAACAAAACAAAACAATTACCAAACGTAACTAATTAAGCAAGGAAAGCAATTAAAACAATTAACACATGCTAAAACAAGTAAGGTCTACACTAGTCGGCCCTAGGTGAGGCTTCTTGGACACTTGGAGCCCTTGAAGACACACTCACCGACTAATTGCGTGATTAACAAGTAATTAACACAAGCAAGATTGCAAAGAAATTAAATGACACTCCCTTTGTTGCTTTTACTATTTGCACCCCTTTTGTTGTTCTTCTAGTTGCACCCCTTTTGTTGCTCTTCTACTTGTTGGGCCTTCCAAAGTGTGTGGTGTATTTGTAGTATGGTGTTTGTTGCTGCCCTTTGCCTTTGTTCCTCTTGGAATTAGGTCAATAAAATCTTCAATCCAGCACCTATTAAGCAAGCTAGACTCCCCTCAAGTCAAATTCCCACTCAACAAATACCAATTGATATTTAATCCACCAACAAGCTTAGAGGCCAAAGAAAGAAAGCAAGAAACAAATTAATTTGAAAAACAGTACCACACAAATGGAATTAAATGTGACACAACTAGAAAGAGTTCAAATGAAATTAGACAAGCAAATAAAAGGTACTCAAATAATGGATGGCACACAAAAAGGAACCTAGGAATAGCACTAGATTTGATTTAAAAACCAAAAAACAGCACCACAGAAAAGCACATATTGTTGTGGTCCAGAAAGCGTATCTTTAAAAGATTTATGCTGAGCTGACCCTTTTGTATTTGCTTCTGAAAATTGAGACACAATAAGAAAAAGATCTTAACAAACTTTTGGCGTTGGTTTCACTCCAAACGCATGTACCAATTAATTTTGGTAAATTTTATAAAATCAGTGCTCAGAGCTGCCAGCTGGAACGTCAAGATTGCACACTTTTTTTTAATATTTATCTTTTTTTTTCTATTTCTTCTTTTCAGATGGTTCTTTTTTTGTCCTTTTTCTAACACCTCAAATTTGAGAAATCCAGAGGCTCAGAAATTTTTGATGATGTATGTGATTTTCATAAATCAAAACAGTCAGCACAGAAAAGTGAAAAACAAGGGGTTATGAAAACTGGAATGAAAAACAGAATGATATACCTTAAAAACACAATGGAGTTAATATGATGGAATTTGTGTGGATCTAACACACAAATAAGAACTCAAACTAAAATTAAAAATGCACCAAAGGATCAACACAAAACAGATTTCAGATCAAACATTCAGACCAAAAACAAGAAACAAATAAATCAAAAAGAGTACTACTAGGATTTGATGACAAATATGGAAACACATGACTTAGACAAAACTTATGGATTCATAAAATGAAAAGACTCAAGAACATCATATGACCCAAATGAAATTTCAAGCAAGACTCAAATACCTAAAAATAAAAACAGCAACACAAATATATCAAGAATCCTACAAAATTGAAAATAGATGTTCAAGCACAAGTTTGAACAAACCCACCAAATGAAATGAATAAACAAGCATTCAAATCATATTAAAACACAAAAAACAGCAAGACAACTTGGAATAAAGATGAACAACTTGGAGAAAAGAAGAACTCAAAAAAAAAATGAAAAGAGATACTCATCTTTGAAGAACCATAGCTCTAGATACCAAATGATAGCATTCCTATGAGCTCTTCTTTGGATTTTGGAGTTCCTTGGTGATGATGGGTGCGGAAGCTTATGGAGGAGGTGAGCAAGGCCTTCCTAGGAAGCATGGGTGCCTTGAAGGTGCATGAAGAGTGAGGAAATGGGGAGGTTTGGCCAGCCCCTTTGGTAGTGATGAATTGAAGACTAAAACCTAAGTGTTAGGCAAGGAGTAGTGTATGGCACAATTTGGGCAGCATAACAATACTCTATTTAATCTTCCAAATACAAGGTGTAGGCTCCTCCTTTTATAGGCTAAGGAGGACCATAATGCAACCCTAATGCTAGCCAAATGAAATGTAAATGTGAAGCACATGGGCCACATGGAAAGTGTGAGCACATGGGGAGGGGTGTGTCTAGTTTGTAAGTTCACCCCCTCCATGGGCTTTCTAGAATAGTGGGAAGGTTAACTTCTCCTTAATTCTAATATGCAGAAAAATAAACATTTGTCCACGTGGCTATGCTATTTACACCCGAATTAAATCTAAACTACATTTGATGGGCCTTCACGGAATATGTGCTAGTATGCCACTCTCCCATTCATAGCTTTGATCCAAGTCTTCTTGTCCTAGACGCTTCTAGCTTGGCCTTCTCGTCCTAGACGCTCCTAGCTTGTCTTAGACGCTCCTAGCTTGGTCTTAGACGCTCTTGACTTGGCTCTTGCCTTTCATGGAAGGTTGTGCTTGGCCCTCTTCCATCACTTCTTCTTCCGATCTTCTTCTTCCATTCTTCATCTTCCGATCTTCTTCTTCCGATCTTCTTCTGATGTTCTTCTTCCATTCTTCTTCATCCATTCTTCTTCTTTCGATCTTCTTTTTCCATTCTTCTTCTTCCGATCTTCTTCTTTCATTCTTCTTCTTCCGATCTTCTTCTTCCATTCTTATTCTTCCGTTCTTCTTCTTCCGATCTTCCTCTTCCATTCTTCTTCTTCCCATCTTTTTCTGCCCTTCTTCTTCTTCCGATCTTCTTCCTCCATTGTTTTTCTTCCATTCTTCTTCTTCCGATCTTCTTCTTCCATTCTTCTTCTTCTTATCTTCTTCTTCCATTCTTCTTCTTCCGATCTTCTTCTTCTATTCCTCTTCTTCCTATCTTCTTCTTCCATTCTTATTCTTCCGTTCTTCTTCTTTCGATCTTCTTCCTCCATTCTTCTTCTTCCCATCTTCTTCTTCCCATCTTCTTCGTCCATTCTTCTTCTTCCATTCTTCTTCTTTTGATCTTCTTCTGCCATTCTTCTTCTTCCGATCTTCTTTTGCCATTCTTCTTCTTCTGTTCTTCTTCTTCCGTTCTTCCTCTTCCTTTCTTCTTCTTCCGATCTTCTTCTTCCATTCTTCTTCATCCGATCTTCTTCTTCCATTCTTCTTCTTCCGATCTTTTTCTTCCGTTCGTCTTCTTCCGATCTTCTTCTTCCGATCTTCTTCTTCCTTTCTTCTTCTTCCAATCTTCTTCTTCCATTCTTCTTCTTCCGATCTTCTTCTTTCGTTCTTCTTCTTCCGATCTTCTTCTTCCGTTCTTCTTCTTCTTCCGATCTTCTTCTTCCGTTCTTCTTCTTCCGATCTTCTTCTTCTGTTCTTCTTCTTCCGATCTTCTTCTTCCGTTCTTCTTCTTCCGATCTTCTCGTCCGTTCTTCTTCTTCCGATCTTCTTCTTCCCTTCTTCTTCTTCCATTGTTCTTCTTCCGATCTTCTTCTGCCATTCTTCTTCTTCCGATATTCTTCTTCTGATGTTCTTCTTCCAATGTTCTTCTGCCATTGTTCTTCTTCCGATCTTCTTCTTCCATTCTTCTTCATCCATTCTTCTTCTTTTGATCTTCTTCTTCCATTCTTCTTCTTCCAATCTTCTTCTTCCATTATTCTTCTTCCGATCTTCTTCTTCCGATCTTCTTCTTCCATTCTTCTTCTTCCGTTCTTCTTCTTCTTCCATTCTTCTTCTTCTGATCTTCTTCTTCCATTCTTCTTCTTCTGATCTTCTTCTTCCATTCTTCTTCTTCCCATCTTCTTCTTCCATTCTTCCTCTTCCATTCTTCTTCTTCCAATCTTCTTCTTCCATTCTTATTCTTCCGTTCTTCTTCTTCCAACCTTCTTCTGCCCTTCTTCTTCTTCTTCCATTCTTCTTCTTCCCATCTTCTTCTGCCCTTCTTCTCCTTCCCATCTTCTTCTTCCATTCTTCTTCTTCCGATCTTCTTAGTCCATTCTTCTTCTTCCGTTCTTCTTCTTCCATTCTTCTTCTTCTGATTTTCTTCTTCCATTCTTCTTCCTCCATTCTTCTTCTGCCATTCTTCTTCTTCTGATCTTCTTCCTCCATTCTTCTTCTTCCGATCTTCTTCTTCCATTCTTCTTCTCCCGATCATCTTCTTCTATTCTTCTTCTTCCGATCATCTTCTTCCACCCTTCTTCTTCCGATCTTTTTCTTCCGTTCTTCTTCTTCCGATCTTCTTTTGCCATTTTTCTTCTTCCGATCTTCTTCTTCCATTCTTCTTCATCCATTCTTCTTCTTTTGATCTTCTCTTTCCATTCTTCTTCTTCCGATCCTCTTCTTCGCTTCTTCTTCTTCCGATCTTCTTCTTCCGTTCTTCTTCTTCCGATCTTCTTCTTCCGTTCTTCTTCGTCCGATCTTCTTCTTCCCTTCTTCTTCTTCCATTGTTCTTCTTCCGATCTCCTTCTTCCGATCTTCTTCTGCCATTCGTCTTCTTCTTCTGCCATTCTTCTTCTTCCGATCTTCTTCTTTTGATCTTCTTCTGCCATTCTTCTTCTCCTGATCTTCTTCTTCCATTCTTCTTCTTCCGATCTTCTTCATCAGTTCTTCTTCTTTCGATCTTCTTTTTCCATTCTTATTCTTTCGATCTTCTTCTTCCATGCTTCTTCTTCCGATCTTCTTCTTCCATTCTTCTTCTTCCGATCTTGTCCTTCCATTCTTCTTCTTCCGATCTTCTTCTTCCCTTCTTCTTCTTCCGATCTTCTTCTTCCATTCTTCCTCTTCCATTCCTCTTCTTCTTATCTTCTTCTTCCGATCTTCTTCTGCCATTCATCTTCTTGTGATCTTCTTCTTCCATTCTTCTTCATCCATTCTTCTTCTTTCGATCTTCTTTTTCCATTCTTCTTCTTCCGATCTTCTTCTTTCATTCTTATTCTTCCGATCTTCTTCTTCCATTCTTATTCTTCCGTTCTTCTTCTTCCGATCTTCCTCTTCCATTCTTCTTCTTCACATCTTCTTCTGCCCTTCTTCTTCTTCCGATCTTCTTCTTCCATTCTTCTTCTTCCGATCTTCTTCTTCCGATCTTCTTCTTCCATTCTTCTTCTTCTTATCTTCTTCTTCCATTCTTCTTCTTCCGATCTTCTTCTTCTATTCTTCTTCTTCCTATCTTCTTCTTCCATTCTTATTCTTCCGTTTTTCTTCTTTCGATCTTCTTCTTCCCTTCTTCTTCTTCCCATCTTCTTCGTCCATTCTTCTTCTTCCATTCTTCTTCTTACGATCGTCTTCTGCCATTCTTCTTCTTCCGATCTTCTTTTGCCATTCTTGTTCTTCCGTTCTTCTTCTTCCGTTCTTCTTCTTCCATTGTTCTTCTTCCGATCTTCTTCTTCCATTCTTCTTCTTCCAATCTTGTTCTGCCAATCTTATTCTTTCGATCGTCTTCTTCCATTCTCCTTCTTCTGATCTTCTTCGGCCATTCTTCTTCTTCCGTTCTTCTTTTTCCATTCTTCTTCTTCCGATCTTCTTCTTCCATGCTTCTTCTGCCATTCTTCTTCTTCCGAACTCCTTCTTCCATTCTTCCTCTTCCATTTTTCTTCTTCCGTTCTTCTTTTTCCATTCTTCTTCTTCGATTTTTCTTCATCCGATCTTTTTCTTCCATTCTTCTTCTTCCGATCTTTTTTTCCATTCTTCCTCTTACATTCTTCTTCTTCTGAACTTCTTCTGCCATTCTTCTTCTTCCGATGTTCTTCGTGAATTCTTCTTCTTCCGATCTTCTTCTTCCATTCTCCTTCTTCCGATTTTCTTCTTTCTTCTTCCGATCTTGTTATTCCGAGCTTCTTCTTCAATTCTTCTTCTTCCGATCTTTTCCTTCCATTCTTCTTCTTCCAATCTTCTTCTTCCATTCTACTTCTTCCGATGTTCTTCGTCCATTCTTCTTCTTTCGATCTTCTTCTTCCATTCTTCTTCTTCCCTTCTTCTTCTTCCATTCTTCTTCTTCCCTTCTTCTTCTTCCATTCTGCTTCTTCCCTTCTTCTTCTTCCATTCTTCTTCTTCCGATCTTCTTCTTCCATTCCTCTTCTTCCGATCTTCTTGTTCCATTCTTCTTCTTTCGATCTTTTTCTTCCATTCTTCTTCTTCCGATCTTCTTCTTCCATTCTTCTTCTTCCCTTCTTCTTCTTCCATTCTGCTTCTTCCCTTCTTCTTCTTCCATTCTTCTTCTTCCGATCTTCTTCTTCCATTCCTCTTCTTCCGATCTTCTTGTTCCATTCTTCTTCTTTCGATCTTCTTCTTCCATTCTTCTTCTTCCCATCTTCTTCTTCCATTCTTCTTTTTCCGATCTTCTTCTTCCAATCTTCTTCTTCCGATCTTCTTCTTCCATACTTCTTCATCCATTCTTGTTCTTCCGATCTTCTTCGTCCGTTCCTCTTCTTCCGATCTTCTTCCATTCTTCTCTTTCCCTCCTTCTTCTTCCGATCTTCTTCTGCCGTTCCTCTTCTTCCATTCTTCTTCTGCCATTCTTCTTCTTCCCTCCTTCTTCATGAGATCTTCTTCTTCCATTCTTCTTCTTTCGATCTTTTTCTGCCATTCTTCTTCTTTCGATCTTCTTCTGCCATTCTTCTTCTTTCGATCTTCTGCCATTCTTCTTCTTCGTTTCTTCTTCTTCCGATCTTCTTCTTCCGATCTTCTTCTTCCATTCTTTTTCTTCAATTCTACTTCTTCCGATCTTCTTCTGCCGTTCCTCTTCTTCCGATCTTCTTCTTCCATTCTTTTTCTTCAATTCTACTTCCTCCGATCTTCTTCTGCCGTTCCTCTTCTTCCGATCTTCTTCTTCCATTCTTCTTCTTCCCTCCTTCTTCATGAGATCTTCTTCTGCCATTCTTCTTCTTTCGATCTTCTTCTGCCATTCTTCTTCTTTCGATCTTCTGCCATTCTTCTTCTTCGTTTCTTCTTCTTCCGATCTTCTTCTTCCGATCTTCTTCTTCCATTCTTCTTCTTCAATTCTACTTCTTCCGATCTTCTTCGTCCATTCTTCTTCTTCCGATCTTCTTCATCCCTTCTTCTTCGTCCATTCTTCTTCTTCCCATCTTCTTCTTCCATTCTTCTACTTCTGATCTTCTTCTTACGATCTTCTTCTTCCATTCTTCTTTGGCCATTCTTCTTCTTCCATTCTTCTTCTTCCGATCTTCTTCTACCCTTCCTCTTCTTCCGATCTTCTTCTACCATTCTTCTTCTTCCCATCTTCTTCTGCCATTCTTCTTCTTCCCATCTTCTTCTGCCATTCTTCTTCTTCTGATCCTCTTCTTCAATTCTTCTTCTCACGATCTTCTTCTTCCATTCTTCTTCTTCTGATCCTCTTCTTCCATTCTTCTTCTTCCGATCTTATTCTTGCATTCCTCTTCTTCTGATCTTCTTGTTCCATTCTTCTTCTTTCGATCTTTTTCTTCCATTCTTCTTCTTCCGATCTTTTTCGTCGATTCTTCTTTTTCCGATCTTCTTCTTCCATTCTTCTGCATCCATTCTTGTTCTTCCTATCTCCTTCGTCCACTCCTCCTCTTCCGATCTTCTTCCATTCTTCTTCTTCCGTTTCTCTTTTTCCGATCTTCTTCTTCCATTCTCCTTCTTCCGATCTTCTTCTTCCATACTTCTTGTTCCGATCTTCTTCTTCAATTCTTCTTCTTCCGATCCTCTTCTTCAATTCTTCTTTTTCCGATCTTCTTCTTCCATTCTAGTTCTTCCGATGTTCTTCGTCCATTCTTCTTCTTTTGATCTTCTTCTTCCATTCTTCTTCTTCCCTTCTTCTTCTTCGATTCTTCTTCTTCCGATCTTCTTCTTCCATTCCTCTTCTTCCGATCTTCTTTTTCCATTCTTCTTCCATTCTTCTTCTTCCGATCTTCTTCTTCCATTCCTCTTCTTCTGATCTTCTTGTTCCATTCTTCATCTTTCGATCTTTCTCTTCCATTCTTCTTCTTCCGATCTTCTTCTTCGATTCTTCTTTTTCTGATCTTCTTCTTCCATTCTTCTTCTTCCGATCTTCTTCTTCCATTCTTCTTTTTCTGATCTTCTTCTTCCATTCTTCTTCTTCCGATCTTCTTCTTCCATTCTTCTTCGTCCATTCTTGTTCTTCCGATCTTCTTGATCCGCTCCTCTTCTTCCGATCTTCTTCCATTCTTCTTCGTCCATTCTTGTTCTTTCGATCCTTTTCATCCGCTCCTGTTCTTCCGATCTTCTTCCATTCTTCTTCTTCCCTCCTTCTTCTTCCGATCTTCTTCTTCCGTTCCTCTTCTTCCGATCTTCTTCTTCCCTCCTTCTTCTTCCGATCTTCTTATTCCGTTCCTCTTCTTCCGATCTTCTTCTTCCCTCCTTCTTCATCCGATCTTCTTCTTCCATTCTTCTTCTTCCGATCTTCTTCTTCCATTCTTATTCTTCCGATCTTCTTCTTCAAATCTGCTTCTTCCGATCATCTTCTGCCATTCTTCTTCTTCTGATCTTCATCATCCATTCTTCTTCTTCCGATCATCTTCTTCCATTATTCTTCTTCGCTTCTTCTTCCATTCTTCTTCTTCCACTCTTCTTCTTGCAATCTTCTTCTTCCAATCTTCTTCTCCCATTCTTCTTCTTCCGATCTTCTTCTGCCATTCTTCTTCTTCTGATCTTCTTCGTCAGTTCTTCTTCTTCCGATCATCTTCTTCCATTATTCTTCTTCGCTTCTTCTTCCATTCTTCTTCTTCCACTCTTCTTCTTGCAATCTTCTTCTTCCAATCTTCTTCTCCCATTCTTCTTCTTCCGATCTTCTTCTTCCATGCTTCTTCTTCCGATCTTCTTCTTCCATTCTTCTTCTTCCGATCTTCTTCTTCCATTCTTCTTCTTCCCATCTTCTTCTGCCCATCTTCTTTGTCCATTCTTCTTCTTCCATTCTTCTTCTTTCAATCTTCTTCTGCCATTCTTCTTCTTCCGATCTTCTTCATCCGTTCCTCTTCTTCTGATCTTCTTCCATTCTTCGTCCATTCTTGTTCTTCCGATCCTTTTCATCCGCTCCTGTTCTTCCGATCTTCTTCCATTCTTCTTCTTCCCTCCTTCTTCTTCCGATCTTCTTCTTCCGTTCCTCTTCTTACGATCTTCTTCTTCCCTCCTTTTTCTTCCGATCTTCTTCTTCCGTTCCTCTTCTTCCGATCTTCTTCTTCCCTCCTTCTTCTTCCGATCTTCTTCTTCCATTCTTCTTCTTCCGATCTTCTTCTTCCATTCTTCTTCTTCCCATCTTCTTCTGCCCATCTTCTTTGTCCATTCTTCTTCTTCCATTCTTCTTCTTTCAATCTTCTTCTGCCATTCTTCTTCTTCCGATCTTCTTCATCCGTTCCTCTTCTTCTGATCTTCTTCCATTCTTCGTCCATTCTTGTTCTTCCGATCCTTTTCATCCGCTCCTGTTCTTCCGATCTTCTTCCATTCTTCTTCTTCCCTCCTTCTTCTTCCGATCTTCTTCTTCCGTTCCTCTTCTTACGATCTTCTTCTTCCCTCCTTTTTCTTCCGATCTTCTTCTTCCGTTCCTCTTCTTCCGATCTTCTTCTTCCCTCCTTCTTCATCCGATCTTCTTCTTCCATTCTTCTTCTTCCGATCTTCTTCTTCCATTCTTCTTCTTCCGATCTTGTTCTTCCATTCTTCTTCTTCCGATCTTCTTCTTCAAATCTTCTTCTTCCGATCTTCTTCTGCCATTCTTCTTCTTCTGATCTTCATCGTCCATTCTTCTTCTTCCGATCATCTTCTTCCATTATTCTTCTTCGCTTCTTCTTCCATTCTTCTTCTTCCACTCTTCTTCTTGCAATCTTCTTCTTCCAATCTTCTTCTCCCATTCTTCTTCTTCCGATCTTCTTCTGCCATTCTTCTTCTTCTAATCTTCTTCGTCCATTCTTCTTCTTCCGATCATCTTCTTCCATTATTCTTCTTCGCTTCTTCTTCCATTCTTCTTCTTCCACTCTTCTTCTTGCAATCTTCTTCTTCCAATCTTCTTCTCCCATTCTTCTTCTTCCGATCTTCTTCTTCCGATCTTCTTCTTCCGATCTTCTTCTTCCATTCTTCTTCTTCCGATCTTCTTCTGCCGTTCTTCTTCTTCCGATCTTCTTCTTCCCTTCTTCTTCTTCCGATCTTCTTCTTCCATTATTCTTCTTCCGATCTTCTTCTTCCATTCTTCTTCTTCCGATCTTCTTCTTGCACTCTTCTTCTTCCATTTTTCTTCTTGCACTCTTCTTCTTCCATTCTTCTTCTTTCGATCTTCTTTTTCCATTCTTCTTCTTCCAATCATTTTCTTCCATTCTTCTTCTTCCGACCTTCTTCTTCCATTCTTCAACTTCTGATCTTCTTCTTCCATTCTTCTTCTGCCATTCTTCTTCTTCCGTTCTTCTTCTGCCATTCTTCTTCTTCCGATCTCTTTCTTCCATTCTTCCTCTTCCATTCTGTTAGGAAAGATGGCTTTAAACTAGAGGGGGGGTGAATTGTTTAAAGAGGTTTTCGCAAACTTTTCCAAGCTAGAATGAATATCTTTCAGAAATCAAATGATTAAGCAATTCAGTTTGCCAAAACAGCAAGCAAAACAGCACTACCAGGAAAACAATCGGTTGTTTCTTCGAAACAATCGGTTGTTTATACCAGCAAACAACAAATAAACTGAAATTAAAGAGTTAGGGATAGAGAGATTGTACACAGATGTTTATATTGGTTCACTCCAACCTAGAGCTACATCCAGTCTTCTCAGAAACCCTGAGGAAATCCACTAAGCAATCAACACTAGATTACTTACACACAACCAAGAAAGTGACCTTGAACACCCTCAAGAAACACACTTTCCTTGGTCAGCACACCACACTAAGAAAGCTGATCTTGATCCCCTCAAGAACACACAGCTCTTCTTAGCAACAGCACAAACGAATGTTCGCAGAATTACAAGGATTACACTTGTTACAGAAGCAATCTGAAATCAGTACAAGAGAATCCTATCTCAGCACTTTGATCAATCTCTTTAGCTCTTAAGCAATCTCAGCAATTTTCCAAAACTCTCTTAGCAGCACTTTGTCAAAAGCATTCTAAACCTTTTAAAAGAGATTTTCTGAATTATATAAAAGGAAGTTTGTTTATCAAATCTTAACAAACCCATAAAAGCTTTCAGAAAGATTGGTCAAAGCATTTAATGACTGGAGCGTAAGAATTAAAAGCATTTAAAGCTCAGTCAAAGTCAAAACTGTTTTCTGTTATAAAAACATAACAAACAATCGATTGTTTCCTCGAATCAATCAGTTGTTTTGTTACTTAACCAATTTTCACACTTTAAAACAGTTTTCAAAACACCTAAGCTTAAACAATCGGTTGTTTCGATAAAACAATCGGTTGTTTTAACTCAGTTTGAAAAAACACTTTACTTTGTTTGAAAGTTGAGATGCCTGAGCTTTAGATTTCATCAAAGGTTGAGTTACACAACTCAAACTACCCAGATCCTAACTAAACCAGCACAGCAACAGCAAGCACAGCAAAAGCATCATCATCCTTCAAAGGATTTGGATTCTTCAAAACCTTGAACACCACTTGGTTCAACACATTCTTCTTCTTCCGATCTTCTTCTTCCATTCTTCTTCTTCCTTTCCTCTTCTTCCGATCTTCTTCTTCCATTCTTCTTCTTCCGATCTTCTTCTTCCATTCTTCTTCTGCCGATCTTCTTCTTCCGTTCTTCTTCTGCCATTCTTCTTCTTCCGATCTCTTTCTTCCATTCTTCCTCTTCCATTCTTCTACTTCCGATCTTCTTCTTCCATTATTCTTCTTCCTTTCTTCTTCTTCCGATCTTCTTCTTCCATTCTTCTTCTTCCGATCTTCTTCTTCCATTCTTCTTCTTCCCTTCCTCTTCTTCCGATCTTCTTCTTCTATTCTTCTTCTTCCATTCTTCTTCTTCCGATCTTCTTTTTCCATTCTTCCTCTTCCATTCTTCTTCTTCCGATCTTTTTCTGCTATTCTTCTTCTACCGATCATCTTCTGCCATTTTCTTCTTCCGATCTCTTTCTTCCATTCTTATTCTTCCATTCTTCTTCTTCCGATCTTCTTCTTCCATTCTTCTTCGTCCCAACTTCTTCTTCCCATCTTCTTCATCCATTCCTCTTCTTCCATTCTTCTTCTTTCGATCTTCTTCTTCCATTCTTCTTCTTCCGATCTTCTTCTTCCATTCTTCTTCTTCCAATCTTGTTCTGCCGTTCTTATTCTTCCGATCTTCTTCTTCCATTCTCCTTCTTCCGATCTTCTTCTGCCATTCTTCTTCTTCCGTTCTTCTTTTTCCATTCTTCTTCTTCCGATCTTCTTCTTCCATGCTTCTTCTGCCATTCTTCTCCTTCCGAACTCCTTCTTCCATTCTTCCTCTTCCATTCTTCTTCTCCCGTTCTTCTTTTTCCATTCTTCTTCTTCGATTTTTCTTCATCCGATCTTCTTCTTCCATTCTTCTTCTTCCGATCTTTTTTTCCATTCTTCGTCTTACATTCTTCTTCTTCCGAACTTCTTCTGCCATTCTTCTTCTTCCGATCATCTTCTTCCATTCTTCTTCTTCCGATCTTCTTCTTCCATTCTTCTTCTTCCGATCTTTTTCCTCCATTCTTTTTCTTCCGATCTTCTTCTTCCATTCTTCTTCTTCCGATCTTCTTCTTCCATTCTTCTTCTTCCGATTTTCTTCTTTCTTCTTTCGATCTTGTTATTCCATTCTTCTTCATCCGTTCTTCTTCTTTCGATCTTCTTTTTCCATTCTTCTTCTTTCGATCTTCTTCTTCCATTCTTCTTCTTCCGATCTTCTTCTTCCGTTCATCTACTTCCAATCTTCTTCTTCCGATCTTCTTCTTCCATTCTTCTTCTTCCGATCTTCATCTTCCCTTCTTCTTCTTCCATTCTTCTTCTTCCGATCTTCTTCTTCCATTCTTCTTCTTCAAATCTTCTTCTTCCATTCTTGTTCTTCCGATCTTCTTCTTCCATTCTTCTTCTTCCATTCTTCTTCCATTCTTCTTCTTCCGATCTTCTTCTTCCGATCTTCTTCTTCCATTCTTCTTCTTCCGATCTTCTTCTTCCGTTCTTCTTCTTCCGATCTTTTTCTACCCTTCTTCTTCTTCCGATCTTCTTCTTCCATTCTTCTTCTTCCGATCTTCTTCTTCCATTCTTCTTCTTCCGATCTTCTTCTTGCACTCTTCTTCTTCCATTTTTCTTCTTGCACTCTTCTTCTTCCGTTCTTCTTCTTCCGATCTTCTTCTTCCGTTCTTCTTCTTCCGATCTTCTTCTTCCATTCTTCTTCTTCCGACCTTCTTCTTCCATTCTTCAACTTCCGATCTTCTTCTTCCATTCTTCTTCTGCCATTCTTCTTCTTCCGTTCTTCTTCTGCCATTCTTCTTCTTCCGATCTCTTTCTTCCATTCTTCCTCTTCCATTCTTCTTCTTCCGATCTTCTTCTTCCATTCTTCTTCTTCCATTCTTCTTCTTCCGATCTTCTTCTTCCATTCTTCTTCTTCCGATCTTTTTTTCCATTCTTCGTCTTACATTCTTCTTCTTCCGAACTTCTTCTGCCATTCTTCTTCTTCCGATCATCTTCTTCCATTCTTCTTCTTCCGATCTTCTTCTTCCATTCTTCTTCTTCCGATCTTTTTCCTCCATTCTTTTTCTTCCGATCTTCTTCTTCCATTCTTCTTCTTCCGATCTTCTTCTTCCATTCTTCTTCTTCCGATTTTCTTCTTTCTTCTTTCGATCTTGTTATTCCATTCTTCTTCATCCGTTCTTCTTCTTTCGATCTTCTTTTTCCATTCTTCTTCTTTCGATCTTCTTCTTCCATTCTTCTTCTTCCGATCTTCTTCTTCCGTTCTTCTACTTCCAATCTTCTTCTTCCGATCTTCTTCTTCCATTCTTCTTCTTCCGATCTTCATCTTCCCTTCTTCTTCTTCCATTCTTCTTCTTCCGATCTTCTTCTTCCATTCTTCTTCTTCAAATCTTCTTCTTCCATTCTTGTTCTTCCGATCTTCTTCTTCCATTCTTCTTCTTCCATTCTTCTTCCATTCCTCTTCTTCCGATCTTCTTCTTCCGATCTTCTTCTTCCATTCTTCTTCTTCCGATCTTCTTCTTCCGTTCTTCTTCTTCCGATCTTTTTCTACCCTTCTTCTTCTTCCGATCTTCTTCTTCCATTCTTCTTCTTCCGATCTTCTTCTTCCATTCTTCTTCTTCCGATCTTCTTCTTGCACTCTTCTTCTTCCATTTTTCTTCTTGCACTCTTCTTCTTCCGTTCTTCTTCTTCCGATCTTCTTCTTCCGTTCTTCTTCTTCCGATCTTCTTCTTCCATTCTTCTTCTTCCGACCTTCTTCTTCCATTCTTCAACTTCCGATCTTCTTCTTCCATTCTTCTTCTGCCATTCTTCTTCTTCCGTTCTTCTTCTGCCATTCTTCTTCTTCCGATCTCTTTCTTCCATTCTTCCTCTTCCATTCTTCTTCTTCCGATCTTCTTCTTCCATTCTTCTTCTTCCATTCTTCTTCTTCCGATCTTCTTCTTCCATTCTTCTTCTTCCGATCTTCTTCTTCCATTCTTCTTCTTCCGATCTTCTTCTTCCATTCTTCTTCTTCCGTTCTTCTTCCATTCTTCTTCTTCCATTCTTCTTCTTCCGATCTTCTTCTTCCGATCTTCTTCTTCCATTCTTCTGCTACCGATCTTCTTCTTCCGTTCTTCTTCTTTTGATCTTCTTCTTCCCTTCTTCTTCTTCCGATCTTCTTCTTCCATTCTTCTTCTTCCGATCTTCTTCTTCCATTCTTCTTCTTCCGATCTTCTTCTTGGACTCTTCTTCTTCAATTTTTCTTCTTGCACTCTTCTTCTTCCGTTCTTCTTCTTCCGATCTTCTTCTTCCGTTCTTCTTCTTTCGATCTTCTTCTTCCATTCTTTTTCTTCCCATCTTCTTCGTCCATTCTTCTTCTTCAATTCTTCTTCTTTCGATCTTCTTCTTTAATTCTCCTTCTTTCGATCTTCTTCTTCAATTCTTCTTCTTCCGATCTTCTTCTTGCATTCTTCTTCTTTCGATCTTCTTCTTCCATTCTTATTCATCCGATCTTCTTCTTCAATTCTTCTTCTTCTGATCTTCTTCTGCCATTCTTCTTCTTCTGTTCTTCTTCTTCCATTCTTCTTCTTCCGATCTTCTTCTTCCATGCTTCTTCTGCCATTCTTTTTCTTCCGATCTCGTTCTTCTTCTTCCGTTCTTCTTCTTCCATTCTTCTTCTTTGCTTTTTCTTCTTCCGATCTTCTTCTTCCATTCTTCTTCTTCCGATCCTTTTTTCCATTACTCCTCTTCCATTCTTCTTTTTCTGAACTTCTGCAATTCTTCTTCTTCCGATCATCTTCTTCCAATGTTCTTCTTCCGATCTTCTTCTTCCATTCTTCTTCTTCCGATCTTCTTCTTCCATTCTTTTTCTTTCGATGTTCTTCTTCCATTCTTCGTGTTCCAATCTTCTTCTTCCATTCTTTTTTTTCCGATCTACTTCTTCCATTCTTCCTCTTCCATTCTTCTTTTTCTGATCTTCTTCTTCCATTCTTCTTATTCCGTTCTTCTTCATCCGTTCTTCTTCTTTCGATCTTCTTTTTCCATTCTTGTTCTTGCGATCTTCTTCTTCCATTCTTCTTCTTCCGATCTTCTTCTTCCATTATTCTTTTTCCGATCTTCTTCTTCCGATCTTCTTCTTCCATTCTTCTTTTTCCATTCTTCTTCTTCCGAACTTCTTCTTCCATTCTTTTTCTTCCGATCTTCTTCTTCCATTCTTCTTCTTCCGATCTTCTTCTTCCATTCTTCTTCTTCCATTCTTTTTCTTCCGATCTACTTCTTCCATTCTTTTTCTTCCGATCTTTTTCTTCCATTCTTCTTCTTTCGATCTTCTTCTACCATTCTTCTTCTTCTGATCTTCTTCTTCCACTCTTCTTCTTCCATTTTTCTTCTTCCGATCTTCTTCTTCCATTCTTCCTCTTCCATTCTTCTTCTTCTGATCTTCTTCTTCCATTCTTCTTCTTCCGATCTTCTTCATCCACTCTTCTTCTTCCATTTTTCTTCTTCCGATATTCTTCTTCCTTTCTTCTTCTTCCGATCTTGTTCTTCCATTCTTCTTCTTCCGATCTTCTTCTTCTTTTCTTCTTCTTTCGATCTTCTTCCGATCTGGTTCTTCCATTCTTCTTCTTCCGATCCTCTTCTTCCACTCTTCTTCTTCCATTCTTCTTCTTCTGATCTTCTTCTTCCATTCTTCTTCTTCTGATCCTCTTCTTCCATTCTTCTTAGTCCGATCTTCTTTTTCCATTCTTCCTCTTCCATTCTTCTTCTTCCGATCTTCTTCTGCCACTCTTCTTCTTCCGATCATCTTCTTCCATTCTTCTTCCTCCGATCTTCTTCTTGTTTTCTTCTTCTTCCGATCATCTTCTTCCATTCTTCTTCTTCCGATCTTCTTCTTCCATTCTTCTCCTTCCGATCTTCTTCTTCCATTCTTTTTCTTCCGATCTTCTTCTTCCATTCTTCTCCTTTCGATCTTCTTCTTCTATTCTTCTTCTTTCATTCTTTTTCTTCCGATCTTCTTCTTCCATTCTTGGTCTTCCATTCTTCTTCTTCTGATCTTCTTCTTGCGATCTTCTTCTGCCATTCTTCTTCTTCCGATCTTCTTCTTCCATTCTTCTTCTTCCGATCTTCTTCTTCCATTCTTCTTTTGCAATTCCTCTTCTTCCGTTCTTCTTCTGCCATTCTTCAACTTCCGATCATCTTCTTCCATTCTTCTTCGTCCGATCTTCTTCTTCCATTCTTCTTCTTTCGATCTTCTTCTTCCATTCTTCTTCTTCTGATCTTCTTCTTCCACTCTTCTTCTTCCATTTTTCTTCTTTCGATCTTCTTCTTCCATTCTTCCTCTTCCATTCTTCTTCTTCTGATCTTCTTCTTCCATTCTTCTTCTTCCGATCTTCTTCTTCCATTCTTATTCTTCCATTCTTCTTCTTCCGATCTTCTTCTTCCGATCTTCTTCTTCCATTCTTATTCTTCCGTTTTTCTTCTTTCGATCTTCTTCTTCCATTCTTCTTCGTCCCATCTTCTTCTTCCCATCTTCTTCGTCCATTCTTCTTCTTCCATTCTTCTTCTTTCGATCTTCTTCTTCCATTCTCCTTCTTTCGTTCTTCTTCTTCCATTCTTCTTCTTCCGATTTTCTTCTTCCATTCTTCTACTCCCGATCTTCTTCTGCCATTCTATTCTTCCGATCTTCTTCTTCCATTCTTCTTCTTCTGATCTTCTTCTTCCACTCTTCTTCTTCCATTTTTCTTCTTCCGATCTTCTTCTTCCATTCTTCCTCTTCCATTCTTCTTCTTCCGATCTTCTTCTTCGATTCTTCCTCTTCCGATCTTCTTCTTCCATTCTTCTTCTTCCGATCTTCTTCTTCCATTCTTCTTCTTCCGATCTTGTTCTTGCACTCTTCTTCTTCCATTTTTCTGCTTCTGATCTTCTTCTTCCGTTCTTCTTCTTTCGATCTTCTTTTTCCATTCTTCTTCTTCCCATCTTCTTCGTCCATTCTTCTTCTTCCATTCTTCTTCTTTCGATCTTCTTCTTCAATTCTCCTTCTTTCGATCTTCTTCTTGCATTCTTCTTCTTCGGATCTTCTTCTTCCATTCTTCTTCTTCGGATCTTCTTCTTCCATTCTTCTTCTTCCGATCTTCTTCTTCCATTCTTCTTCTTCCGATTTTCTTCTTCCATTCTTCTTCGTCCATTCTTCTTCCATTCTTCTTCTTCCGATCTTCTTCTTCCGATCTTCTTCTTTCATTCTTCTTCTTTCGATCTTCTTCTTCCGATCTTCTTCTTCCATTCTTCTTCTTCCGATCTTCTTCTTACGTTCTTCTTCTTCCGATCTTCTTCTTCCCTTCTTCTTCTTCCGATCTTCTTCTTCCATTCTTCTTCTTTCGATATTCTTCTTCCATTCTTCTTCTTCGGATCTTCTTCTTGCACTCTTCTTCTTCCGATCTTCTTCTTCCGTTCTTCTTCTTCCGATCTTCTTCTTCCATTCTTCTTCTTCCGATCTTCTTCTTCTTTTCTTCTTCTTCCGATCTTCTTCTTCCATTCTTCTTCCGATCTTCTTCTGCCATTCTTCTTCTTCCGATCTTCTTCTTCCATTATTCTTCTGCGATTCTTCTTCTTCCGTTCTTCTTCTGCCATTCTTCTTGAAAATACTATGTCTTGACCACATTTTCACAGCATCCAGCATCTCATACGACAGATCAGTGACCAATTCAAACACATCTGAATCAAATCATACCAAAGTTGAGAATTTCGAAAATCATATACATTTCACATTTCAATCTCAAACCAATACAGATTTACACAAAACAGGGGATTGAGAAATAGAATTTAAAACTGGTGATCACGTCACCCCGACTTAAGAATCTGCTAGCCTAAGGTTTTTATTGAAAATAACGCTAGCTTCCCTTACATGGACTTGAGCCGATCTCACTAAGAGCTCCAAACCCACTGAGAACTCAAGGATGCCTTAACCTGCACCATAGAGTCCCGATCACAAAACGAACTATAACACTCATATTCTGAGTTAACAGAGACTAACTCTGAAGCCAAAAGAGTCGCACGCAAAGCCTATGCAGAGGCAACTCTCTCAAGTTCAGAAGCGACTTCAAAAACAGAGCACGACGAACTTACTCTGTTTTAAGGCTTTGATCGGAAACTTGAAGAGATACTTGCCCGGAGCCCAGGGGCAGTCACCGATCGTTAAACGGGTGCTTGATGGTGTCGGAAACGTCAACTGGTAGCGAAGATGCCCGGACGTGGAGAGAAGGGGAGAAAGGAAACAGGGAACCAAAACTCAACTCACTCGATTTCTCTCTACCCAAACAGCGTTCGAACATTGCCTATTAGAAGTGGATTTTGAAAATAAACCACCTTGCCCAGGAATGCCGCTGCCACCACCCGCTCTGATGGAAAACTCTTGCGTGCAAGTTTCCTCTGACAGGATGGCCACGTGGACACCTTTCTATGCCCAAAACTCTGGAGCCACCTGCCCTACTTACTCTCTGTTGCCACTGCTCTGGGGACCCTTACTGTCTACGTGTCACGCCTGCAGAACGCCTTCGCTGGAAGCCTGGGTCCCAGCTTATCTGCGTATAACAGGACCCCTCGATGAGAAGTGATGGAGATCAAGTAGAAGAGGATTTCACTAATGGAGGAAGAGGTCATCCACCCAAGCATTTAAAATTCTTCTTACTAGTCTTCTTAAAAAGTAGAACATTTTGGGTTCTCTTGAAAATTCAAAAGATAGTAGTATAAATAAATCTTTGTAAATACTCTTGTATAAATTTGTAAATAATATAGAAATATCCTTAGGAGTATGCCAAAGAGGAAAACCAAAAGAAACCTCTAAATGTAAGGCATTTTAGGCACTTTCTTTAGGAAAAAGTGGAAAAAATGACTTTTCTACTCCTTTCTCTCTTAGGCACTAGAAGGAGCTAGAAGAGTGACTCTTCCCACTCCTTCCCCTTTGTAACATGACCAGCCCTCTCCATTATAAATAGGGGTGCTTGGTACTTTGAAGAAAAAAGTTGAAAGTTAGAAGAAAAGAAACTATCTTGAAATTGAGAGAGAGTGAGTTTGTGAGACTTGTCTCTTCTTCTCCTTCATGTCTTATCTTGTGAGCTTTGGAGACTCTCAAGTGGCGGCACCACCCACTCATCTTGGAAGAACCACCCTCCAAGTGGCGTGAATCACATCTCCAAAAGGCTACAACCACATAAGTCATTTCTATTCATCTACTAAAAATACCCATTTGTGTTTTCTTGTAGTTTTTCCATTTTTAATCGGTTCAATCTTTTCCATGAGTTGTTTCCTTTCATTTGCTGCCATTGTTCTGCACTTTGTTGGTTTATTTCCTTGTTTTCTTGCTGTTTTAATTTCGTCCAAACCATGGGTTTCCATATACATGTGTTGTTCTTGTTTTCCATCCATGGGTTTTTGTTCTTTGATGAATTTCTTTGTGATTTTCTAATTCCTATTGAATTTCAATCAGTAGTTTCACTTGTTCTTGGTGTTCTTATGTTGTTCTTGTGTTTCCTTTGAGGTTTGGTACTGTTCTTGAATTACCCATTCATATTCCATTGTTATCTTACACTACAAGTTACCTATTCATGTGCTTTTAGTATGAACCTTTTGTTTTCTTGAGTAGAAACTCTATTAATTGTTCTTTAGAATTTTGATCCTAATTCTTGAAAGTGTCATGAATACAATGAAACCTATATCAACTCAACCCAAACCAAGAAAGGTTCATAAGAGATTCACATCATGTGGTATCTAGAGCCATGGTTTTGATTTCTTGATTGTGAGTTGAATAGACACTTTCTTTTTGGGTAATTTTTTTTTTCCAGCACCTATAATTTCGTGTTTCTTGTTTTTCCAGCACCTTATATTCATACTTTTGTTTGGTTTGAATATGTTTTAGTTGTGCCGTTTCATTGATCATACTTTTTGCTTTGAGTTTTATGTTCATAGTGTTCTAGGTGTCCAAATCTTGTCTCTACTTGCTTGCTTTTGATTTTGAAAGTTTGTGTTTCTCTTGAATTTGTTTTAGTACTTGTGATTGGAGGTTCCAAACATTTGATTTCAAGTGTTCAATTGTCTTGAATCCTTCATAAAATTTTTGTGCAATTTGATTGATGTTTCAACTTCCATATGATGCATATTATGGTTCTTTCACTACATAAGTTCCATTTGGTATAAAAAAAAAGAAAAACAAAAAACAGAACTGAAACATAACAAAACAGAACCAATTCTGTTTTTAAATCCTTCAAAACAGTTTGGTATTTGCATCTATTCATTCTTTTGCACATTAATTTTCATACCAAAGTTGGATTCATAGTGATTGGCAAATTGTTGTCTACTTTGTGGAACTTTTGATCCTTGTATTTTGACAAGTTTATGAGTTGTACTTTCTTTCTTGATTATAAAGTTTAGTGAGTATTCTTTGAGTCTTATTGTGTACCTTTTATTGCTTGTCTTTCATTCCTTAAGTTTTGTCATATATCTTGTATTCTTTTTGCATTACCCTTTCTTGTTTTGTACCTTTTCTTGCTTGTCTTTTATTGTTCTTTAAGTTTTGTGGTGGTTATTTTTGGATGAGTGGTTGAGTGCTTTGGCATCTTTCATTTGAGGTTACTCCATTCAACAAGAGAAGCTTGATTGAGGGAAGTATAATTTCTTGGAGTGATTTTGAGTGCCTTAATTTTTTTACCAAAACCGCACCACTTATTTCTTTGTTTTCTAACCTTGTTTTCTTTAATTGTTTGCTATTTGTGTTTGCTGTACTGTTTTGAAAATGGCTCAATATTCAAGTGGAGAATCTTCCAAACCACACTCTCTACAAAAAGCTTTCATTCTTGGTGAATTAAAAGAAGCCAAAAGGTCACTTGCACAAAAAGATGAAGCTATAAGACAATTGGAAGAAAGATTGCCAAGGCTTGAAGTGACTAATGAAAGGTCCAGCCATACACACCATAGAAGACGCCATTCTTCAAGGCATTCATCAAGAACTTCTTCCAACTATCATGGACATGAAGATGAAACCCAATGGAGGAGGCATCATCATTATGAAGAAAGGCGGCAACATGTGGCAAAGCCTTATATGCCTTTTGTAAAATTACCTAGCTTTAGTGGTGAAGGTGATCCAAATGTATATTTGGGGTGGGAAGCAAAGGTTGAACAAATCTTTCATGTACATGAGGTCCAAGAAGACCAAAGGGTAAAACTAGCTACTTTAGAATTTCTAGACTATGCCATGCAATGGTGGCATAAAACTCTTATGGACATTGGGCTAAACAAGAGACCTCCCGTGGTTTCTTGGAACAATTTGAAAGAGTGTATGCGCGCTAGATTTGTTCCACCACACTTTAGGAAAGACCTATTGTTGAAGCTCCAAAGGTTTCACCAAGGCACGCTAAGTGTGGATGCTTATTTTAAAGAGCTAGAAACGCTTATGCTTAAAGTTGATATACATGAAAGTGATGAAGCTAAGATGGCTAGATTTGTAAGTGGTCTTAGAAGGGACATTCAAGATGTTGTTGAACTTTATGAGTACTCTTCTTTAGAAAACTTGGTTCACCTTGCCATCAAGGTTGAAACCCAAATTGCAAAGAAACTTGCTTTCAAAAATACTCATAATGATGGCTATTACAACAACTCTTGGAAAAATAAAAACAAGTCTTTGTCCAAATTTCCTTCTAAAGATTCATCTTTCAAATCCAAGGATTCAAAGCCTTCCACTTCAACTAATAAATCACCAACCAAAACCTCAAGTAAGAAATGTTTTAAGTGTTTAGGTTATGGTCATATAGCCGCAAATTGTCCAACAAAAAGAACCATGATGGTAAAAGGGGGTTTAGTTGTAAGTGAACATAGTGATAATTCTTCTAAATCTAACTCCCCTTCCCCTAGCCCTAGTGATAATGAATGTGAAATACAATGTGAAGGTGACTTATTGGTGATAAGGCGCATGATGGGCACAATTCAAAAACCTTTGGATGATACCCAAAGAGAAAATATTTTCCATACCCGGTGCCTTATCAACAAAAAGTTATGTTCCATGATAATTGATGGGGGTAGTTGTACAAATGTGGCTAGTACAAGAGTGGTGGATAAGCTTGTTTTACCCACTATCTCTCATCCTAAGCCCTATAAGCTCCAATGGCTTACTAAAAAGGGAGAAATCATGGTTAATAAACAAGTCCTAATAAATTTTGAAATAGGAAAGTATAAAGATGAGGTTTTATGTGACGTTGTGCCTATGGAAGCAACCCATATTCTTTTAGGGAGGCCTTGGCAATTTGATAGACATATTTTACATGATGGCCTCACCAATATAATGTCTTTTTCCTTCCAAGGGCGCAAGGTTACCTTAAAACCCCTCTCTCCACAAGAAGTTCATGAGGACCAATTAAAAATGAAAAATAAAAGAGAAAATGAAAAAGAAGAAAATGATAAAACGAGTCATAATACCTTATCAACTAAATCAATCTTTTTGACTCATGTTATGCCTCAATTTGAGCATCCAAGGTATTCTTCTTCTTTGTCTTTTTCATTACCAAAAGTTCCTACTTGCACTCCATATTGGTTGAAAAATGTTAGGGATGATTTTTCCATACCTACTAATGGTTTTTACCCTTTAAAGGGAATTTTTCCTAAGAAAATAATCATTCCCACACATTTTTTTCCAACATGGTCTGTCTATAGGACTTCTTTTTCCGACATCCCAATGATTCATAATGCTAAGTCAAGTTTGCCTTTATTGTATCCACTGCTTTATTTGATAGCAAACTGACTTTGTTATATGTAGGGATTCTGAATTCGTGGACGAATTCTCTCCAACCTGGGGAGCATGATGGAGATCAAGTAGAAGAGGATTTCACTAATGGAGGAAGAGGTCATCCACCCAAGCATTTAAAATTCTTCTTACTAGTCTTCTTAAAAAGTAGAACATTTTGGGTTCTCTTGAAAATTCAAAAGATAGTAGTATAAATGAATCTTTGTAAATACTCTTGTATAAATTTGTAAATAATATAGAAATATCCTTAGGAGTATGCCAAAGAGGAAAACCAAAAGAAACCTCTAAATGTAAGGCATTTTAGGCACTTTCTTTAGGAAAAAGTGGAAAAAATGACTTTTCTACTCCTTTCTCTCTTAGGCACTAGAAGGAGCTAGAAGAGTGACTCTTCCCACTCCTTCCCCTTTGTAACATGACCAGCCCTCTCCATTATAAATAGGGGTGCTTGGTACTTTGAAGAAAAAAGTTGAAAGTTAGAAGAAAAGAAACTATCTTGAAATTGAGAGAGAGTGAGTTTGTGAGACTTGTCTCTTCTTCTCCTTCATGTCTTATCTTGTGAGCTTTGGAGACTCTCAAGTGGCGGCACCACCCACTCATCTTGGAAGAACCACCCTCCAAGTGGCGTGAATCACATCTCCAAAAGGCTACAACCACATAAGTCATTTCTATTCATCTACTAAAAATACCCATTTGTGTTTTCTTGTAGTTTTTCCATTTTTAATCGGTTCAATCTTTTCCATGAGTTGTTTCCTTTCATTTGCTGCCATTGTTCTGCACTTTGTTGGTTTATTTCCTTGTTTTCTTGCTGTTTTAATTTCGTCCAAACCATGGGTTTCCATATACATGTGTTGTTCTTGTTTTCCATCCATGGGTTTTTGTTCTTTGATGAATTTGTTTGTGATTTTCTAATTCCTATTGAATTTCAATCAGTAGTTTCACTTGTTCTTGGTGTTCTTATGTTGTTCTTGTGTTTCCTTTGAGGTTTGGTACTGTTCTTGAATTACCCATTCATATTCCATTGTTATCTTACACTACAAGTTACCTATTCATGTGCTTTTAGTATGAACCTTTTGTTTTCTTGAGTAGAAACTCTATTAATTGTTCTTTAGAATTTTGATCCTAATTCTTGAAAGTGTCATGAATACAATGAAACCTATATCAACTCAACCCAAACCAAGAAAGGTTCATAATGAACTCACATCAAGAAGGAACCGATGACTGATCTCGCGATGACTATCCACCGATGTCTCACGCTGGCACACGACCGATGTCTCTCCCTGGAAGACGACTGATGTCTCATCCTAGCAAATGACCGATGTCTCGTCCTGGCAGACGACCGATGTGTCTCTCATCATGGCAAACGACAGATGTGTAAATTTCTAGATCCTTACATTCTCCTCAACAAGAAAAATTTTCGTCCCCGAAAATTGACTTACCAGGAAAAGAGGTAGGGATAGGCTTCTCTCATGGTTTCTTCTAATTCCCAAGTTGAATCACAAGATCTGTCATCCCACACCACCTTTACCATATTGATAGTCTTGCCTCTGAGCTGTTTACTCTGTTGATCGTCGATCCTAACTGGTTTTGCTTCAAACGACAAGTTATCCTTGATCTGCACATCGTCCACTTCCAACACGTGACTAGGGTCTGGAATATACTTTCGCAGCTGTGATACATGAAAGACATTATGCAAATTTGCTAATTGGGGAGGTAGAGCAATCTCGTAAGCCACTGGACCTATCCTCCTTAAGATCTGATATGGTCCAACCAACTTAGGAGATAACTTCTTTGATCTGATAGCTCGTCCTACACCCTGGGTCGGTGTCACTCTCATAAACACGTGATCTCCAGCTGCATACTCCAAAGGTTTTCTCCTCTGATCTGCATAGGATTTCTGCCGACTTTGAGAAGCTTTCATTCTGTCTTTTATCTGTCTCACCTTCTCGGTCGTCTGCTGAATCAACTCTGGCCCTACCAAAACTGATTCACCCTCCTGATACCAGCATAGAGGAGTTTTGCATTTCCTTCTGTACAGAGCTTCATATGGCGCCATCCCGATACTGGCATGATAACTGTTATTATAAGTAAACTCCACCAGCGGCAGCATCTCATCCCAACTTCCCAATTGATCCAAGATACACGTCCTCAACAGATCTTCTAAGGACTGGATCGTTCTCTCAGACTGTCCATCTGTTTGAGGATGATATGCCGAGCTCATTCTCAACTTAGTTCCCAAGGAATCTTGTAAGGTCTGCCAAAACCGTGAAGTAAACCTGGGATCTCTATCCGAAACAATGCTGGAAGGCACTCCATGCAACTTCACAATTTCTCTAATGTACAGCTGTGCCAACTTGGCCATAGATATCCTCAGATTAACTGGAAGAAAGTGAGCACTCTTTGTCAGCCGATCAACTATGACCTAGATTGCATCATGACCCCTTACCGATCTAGGTAAATGAGTGACAAAATCCATCGCAATGCTATCCCATTTTCACTCAGGAATATCCAATTGCTGTAACAAACCACCAGGCCTTTGATGTTCTACCTTCGCCTTCTGACATGTCAAGCAGGTAGCAACATACCGAGCTATTTCTTTCTTCATGCCCGACCACCAAAAAGACTCCTTTAAATCTCGGTACATCTTATTCATGTGGCCTAAGATGGATGGGTGTAAACTAAGATGACTCTTGTGGCCTTCCTCTAGGATCATCTTCTTCAACTCCTCATTTGCAGGTATGCAAATTCTGCCATTAAATCTTAAGATTCCATCTTTTCCCATCACAAAGTCTTTGGCCCGATCTGTACCTAGTAATTCCACAATACGCTTCAGGCTAAGATCCTCTAATTGCTTCTCCTTTATCGTTCTGTACTGACCAGTCCTCGGACGTCAGATGGGCCCCACAGCATGGGCCAAAGCCACGTGGAGTAGACCCCATCAGGGGTGATCGGCCTGTGTCCCACAGAGGAAGGTGGTCGGTCATCGCCTGCCCGCATAGAGATGGGTGATCGGTCATCGCCTGCTCCGTAGGGAGATGGGTAATCGGTCATCGCCTGCTCCACAGAGAGATGGGTAATCGGTCATCGCCTGCTCCGCAGATTATTAGTAAATATTCCCAGAGGTAAAGAGAGTCCCGAATCACGAAGGCTACATGCATGGCACGTGAACAGTGAAGGCCCTCCCAGAACAGGTGTTCATCCTGTTAGAGTTTGCACTCCAGAGAAGGAAACCCTATGCGCTAGGTTATCCCAAAGACTGGGTAAGAGTGGCGCAGGGGGCATTCCAGTAAACCCTAAGTGTGTCCAGCAGCGCAATAAACCCTAATTAGGGTTAGCGGCGCAGAAAACCCTAGGTATATAAGGAACAGTAACATGCTTCACAGAGGTACGCAATTCTAGACCTAAACACAGAGAGAAATTCAGACTTTAATGTTTCTTGCCCCGTTCTGACTTGAGCGTCGGAGTGCAAACGGCCGCGAGGGCACCCCCCTTTCTCTTTTGCAGGTGCGATCATACCATCACAGACTAGGTGAGGAAGGAGGTGCGTGGCGGCCGCAGAAGTCAGCTGACGCAGAGTCAACCGGCAGGAACATTAGGCGCCCACCGTGGGGCCGAGTAAAACAAGGTCCCATACACGAGAGTGAGAGAGAAACCACAGGAGATGAGGACGACAAGGCACGGTTCCGTTCCACCGAATGGAGGCGAAAGCGTTACCATGCAGCAACTCATGGAAACAATGCGCGCCCTCCAGGAGACGGTGGCGGAGTCCAGGGCGCATCAAGCGCGGATGCAGGAAGACCTGGCCGCCTCACAGGCCAGGAATGAGGAGTTGCACAAAGCGAACGAGGAGCTGCGTGTGAGTCTGCAAAACGTGCGGCAAGATGGAGACTGTGGGGCAGAGGATCGGGCTCCACCAACACCCACAAGGGCCTTTCCCATGCCTTTCTCCCAGGAAATCATGGACACGGTGGTCCCTGCCACCTTCGTAGGGCCTAAGACCGTGTTCACTGGGAAAGAAGACCCCGAAAGGCATCTCACCGCTTTCCATACGCAGATGATGCTGTCGGGAGGATCGGATGCGGTCTACTGCAAGATGTTTATGAGCACCCTCCACAGCACAGCGTTGGACTGGTTTGTGAGTCTACCTACCAGACATATTTCCAGTTTCCGGCAATTTTCCAAGCTGTTTGTCGATCAGTACATCGTGAATAAGGCGCCGCCTATGGTGTCTTACGACCTGTTCGACCTAAGGCAATTCCAGGGGGAATCTTTGAAGGATTATCTGAACAGATTCGGGGCCCAGATAGTCCGACTACCAGGTAAAGAGGAGGAGATGTTCGTACACGCCTTTAAGAAAGGCGTGCTACCTGGGCCATTCAGCGAATCATTGATCAGGAGTCGCCCTGCAACTTTCGCAGAGATTCGGCGACGTGCTGTGGCTCACATCGCTGCCGAGAACGAAGTGATAGAAAAGAGGGGGAGTACGGCTCCCGCAAAACCACGCACCCAAGCCAGGACTCAGCCTCAGAGGGTGTTGGAGACGGCAGCGGTAAAGAAGGACCAAAGGAACACCATCCTTATGATCAGAAGAAAAACAAAGGTGATGTCAGTAGTAGAGGAAGAGGGCCAGGTCGCCCGAGGGAACTCAAGCGCCCTCCAAGGCATGAGTTCGTGATGGGATTGGTGGACCTGATCACCATTCCCCATATAGCTGCAAAGTTGAAGGCGCCTGAAAAGGTGTCAGATAAGATGTTGGGGCCAAAGCCAGACGCATGGTGTGAATTCCACAAAGGTTTTGGCCACACCCTTGACTCCTGCCTGTCACTGGGATATCAGCTCGACGAGTTGGTTAGAGGTGGATTTCTGAAGGCCTTTTTGATGGAGAAGAAGGCGGCCAGTGCGTCGAGCTCCCAGCCGGCGAGCAGTGAGGGCCAACAACATGAAGTGCCTATCTACGGGGAAATCCACGCTATAGCTGGGGGTACTCAGGAGGTGGGTGCATTGCGTCACAACACAAGAAATGTGCTCGACCTGTGATGGCAGTGGAAGCATTCGAGGACCACTCGTCAGATGTGGACACCACTAAACCCCTTCCAGTTTAGTGCGTAGCTGTGACGCGATGGTTCCAGTTGAAATCCAGGAGAGATCGCCGAGTTTTCAACACTTTGTAGCAGAGAAATCAAATGAAGAGAGAAGAATGAACCTGGATTTACTGGATGAGGTCAGAGAGGAAGTGAGTGTGAAAGCTAAAGCGGTGAAAGAGGAATAGAACGAAGATACAGTTTTAGAGGAATTCCCGGCATGATGCAGAACGCCTGGCATGCAGTTAAACGTACAAAGTAACAAGGCTGAGTGAAGAGAGCAAAAGAAAGGGTAGAGGTCTCTGTCCAGTGCTCCCACGTTGTCAGGACTCCTTGCCCTCGTGAAGCTATCCTTGGAGCTTTTATTTCCCTTCTCCACCCAGTGCAAGGGAAAGCCACCAAGAAGAAGGACGTTACAGCAATTCCCATTCAGGCTTACCCAGAGGTGATCTCCAGGATTTTTGGCTTCGAACAAGAACAGGGAGGCATCCACTGAAGAGGTTCTCCTTAGCTTATCAGCCAAGGTCGACTCAGGAGGAATCTCCCATCACCAGAGTATAAACAAGAGGTATTCTGGAGCTTGCCAGTCGAGAAGGGGGGCTTCAAAGATTAATCGCCCAAGGAAACCAGCACGAGTCAAGAAGTAGAGATAGCACCACATCAGTTAGTACGGTCACCAAGCAACCCACACAAGGTGAAGGTTGAGCTATGAGGAGAAAGAGTGATTCAAGTTGTAAAGACAAGGTTTATAATTCATTACAAGCAGATGATGGTCGTCGAAGGGAAAGAGGCAGAAGTAAGAACGTTTACGTAGTGGCAAGACCTCGGTCGTCGGCCAAGAGGTGACAGCCCGGTCGGGTCAATAGCTATCAGGCGAGTTGTAAGACTCTTCGTTGAGACAAGTCACAACTCGAGCCTGGGGGGCTTGTGATCTGGTCCGTCATCAGTAATAGATGACGTCGCCAGCAGTTGACCATGTTGACTGTTCAAGGGGTGTCACGTGGTAGAGGATAGTAAGCCAGTTGGAGAGGCGATCACCCAGAATGGTGATTGGTTGTCAGTGGCTAAGGTGATCACCCAGTGTTAAGAGAGCGCCTGGAAGCAAAGCGCGAGAAGTAAAGAAGCACAGATCGGTAGTCACCTATCACCGCGTGTAAAGAGTAGTGATCACCTATCGCCATGTGTGAAGATATAAGTGATCGCCTATCGCCATATGTGCGAAGATATAAGTGATCGCCTATCGCCATATGTGCGAAGATATAAGTGATCGCCTATCGCCATGTGTGTGAAGATATAAGTGATCGCCTATCGCCATGTGTGCGAAGATATAAGTGGTCGCCTATCGCCTGCAGGTATTCACATCGCCGGGTGTTCACATGATCGCCGGGTGTGAAGATCAGGAGATCAGGTTGTCAGCAAGTCGCCGAAAGGAGCACATCGCCGAGTGTTTGAGGAGACTTGTGTGAGCTGTGATACCCAGTGTTAACCAGATCGCCAGGTTAAGGTTGTGCCCAGAGTAGCCTGTGCCCTAAGCTACTCCCTGTGTGGATAACTTAGTCGCAGGATCAAGGTGAAAGTAGCGTTTTAGCTGCAGGTACTCCAGATGGTGACACGTGAATGACCAGATGATAAAAGTCCTCACCTCGTCTTCTTACAGCGAGGCTGAGGCAAGATGATAAAAGTCCTCACCTCGTCTTCTTACAGCGAGGCTGAGGCAAGATGATAAAAGTCCTCACCTTGTCTTCTTACAGCGAGGCTGAGGCAAGATGATAAAAGTCCTCACCTCGCCCTTTGGCGATCTGAGGCAAGATGATAAAAGTCCTCCTCGCCCTTTGGCGATCTGAGGCAAGATGATAAAAGTCCTCCTCGCCCTTTGGCGATCTGAGGCAAGATGATAAAAGTCCTCCTCGCCCTTTGGCGATCTGAGGCAAGATGATAAAAGTCCTCACCTCGTCTTCTTACAGCGAGGCTGAGGCAAGATGTTGAAAGTCCTCACCTCGTCTTCTTACAGCGGGGCTGAGGCAAGATGTCGAAAGTCCTCACCTCGTCTTTTTACAGCGAGGCTGAGGCGAGAAGATAAGAAAGTCCTCACCTCATCTTCTTACAGCGAGGCTGAGGCGAGAGGATATAAAGTCCTCACCTCGTCTTCTTACAGCGAGGCTGAGGCAACAGAGGAAGACCTCCTTGCCTGGGAGCAAGTGCAGGCGAGAAAGAAGACCTCCTTGCCTTTGAGCAAGTGAGGCGAGATAGGAAAGACCTCCCCCTCGACTTCTTAAAGCGAGGCTGAGGAGAGAGGCGTGCTGGAGGAGGACACGTGGATCGATAAGAGTAAGAGAAAGGAAATCGCCTAAAGATAATTCGGCGAGTACCAGATCAGAAGAGTTCCTGGCGATGATGCCAAATGCTGGTCCTCGAGCACCAAGAGCAGGTAGTAAAGGAGTCAATGACTTAGTCTCTTCGCTGAAACAAGTTAACAGCTTGAGACTGGGGGGCTTGTGTACTGACCAGTCCTCGGACGTCAGATGGGCCCCACAGCATGGGCCAAAGCCACGTGGAGTAGACCCCATCAGGGGTGATCGGCCTGTGTCCCACAGAGGAAGGTGGTCGGTCATCGCCTGCCCGCATAGAGATGGGTGATCGGTCATCGCCTGCTCCGTAGGGAGATGGGTAATCGGTCATCGCCTGCTCCACAGAGAGATGGGTAATCGGTCATCGCCTGCTCCGCAGATTATTAGTAAATATTCCCAGAGGTAAAGAGAGTCCCGAATCACGAAGGCTACATGCATGGCACGTGAACAGTGAAGGCCCTCCCAGAACAGGTGTTCATCCTGTTAGAGTTTGCACTCCAGAGAAGGAAACCCTATGCGCTAGGTTATCCCAAAGACTGGGTAAGAGTGGCGCAGGGGGCATTCCAGTAAACCCTAAGTGTGTCCAGCAGCGCAATAAACCCTAATTAGGGTTAGCGGCGTAGAAAACCCTAGGTATATAAGGAACAGTAACATGCTTCACAGAGGTACGCAATTCTAGACCTAAACACAGAGAGAAATTCAGACTTTAATGTTTCTTGCCCCGTTCTGACTTGAGCGTCGGAGTGCAAACGGCCGCGAGGGCACCCCCCCTTTCTCTTTTGCAGGTGCGATCATACCATCACAGACTAGGTGAGGAAGGAGGTGCGTGGCGGCCGCAGAAGTCAGCTGACTTCAGAGTCAACCGGCAGGAACACGTTCCAATGAAATCATTAGTTATAGTTAACTTACTGCAACTAATATGATTAACATGGAATTCTACTCCAAAGTTTAAATCTCTGAACTGCTCGATCAACTTCTGCTCTTCAATCATCATGGTTGATACTTGTATTGATTTTCTACTCAAAGCATCTGCCACTACATTGGCCTTCCCTGGATGATACATCAGTTGGAAATCATAATCCTTTAGAAACTCCATCCATCTTCTTTGTCTCATATTTAACTCCTTCTGATCAAACAGATATTTCAGGCTTTTATGGTCACTAAACACCTGAAACCGAGCTCCATACAAATAATGCCTCCAAATCTTCAAGGCAAACACCACAGCCGCCAACTCTAAGTCATGAGTAGGATAGTTTCTCTCATGAACTTTCAGTTGCCTTGAAGCATATGCAACTACTCTTTTCTCTTGCATTAAAACACATCCCAAACCCTGATGTGAAGCATCACAGTAAACCTCAAAAGGTTTTCCTATATCCGGGATCACTAACACCGGGGCACTAGTCAATCTTTTCTTTAGCTCCATGAAACTCTGCTCACATTTGTCAGTCCAAGCAAAAGGTTGATCTTTGCGAGTTAACTGAGTCAAAGGAGCTACTACTTTGGAAAATTCTTCAATGAACCTCCGATAGTAGCCAGCTAGACCCACAAAACTCCTTATCTCAGTGACTGTCTTAGGACGTTCCCACTGAAGCACTGCCTCTACCTTGGCTGGATCCACTGAGATCCCCTGAGCAGATATTACATGTCCTAAGAAGTTGACTTCCTTCAACCAGAACTCACACTTAGAGAACTTAGCATATAATTGCTTCTCCCTCAGAATCTCCAACACTGTCTTCAGATGTTCTTCATGTTCTTCCTCGGTCCTTGAATAGATAAGTATGTCGTCTATAAAGACTACAACAAACTTATCCAAGAAAGGACGAAAAATTCTATTCATGTAATCCATGAACAGAGCTGGAGCATTTGTTACTCCAAACGGCATCACCACATACTCATAGTGTCCATAACGAGACCTAAATGCCGTCTTCTGAACATCTTCAGCCTTTACCAAAAATTTGGTGGTATCCAGTTCTCAGATCAATCTTTGAGAATACTGAGGCTCCATGCAATTGATTCATCAAATCATCAATTCTTGGCAGAGGATACTTGTTCTTGATGGTCAACTTATTCAACTGCCTGTAATCCACACACAACCGAGACCCTCCATCCTTTTTCTTAACTAGAAGCACTGGAGCCCCCCACGGAGATACACTAGGCCTGATGAGTCGCTTCTCTAACAAATCTTCTACTTGCTTCTTTAATTCTACCAACTCAGCTGGAGCCATTCGGTAAGGTCCCATTGACACTGGTCCAGCTCCAGGTACCAAATCAATAGAGAATTCCATTTCTCTCTTAGGAGGCAACCCAGGTATTTCTTCTGGAAATACATCCATGAAATCCCTCACCACATGTATACTGCTTATGTCTTCTTCATTCTTCACTTCCATTTGAGCTAGGATCACAAAGCACCTCGACCCTTCCTTCAACTCCGACCACACATGCTGAGCAGATATCACATCTGACTCTTGGAAGTCCGAAAACGCTATTTTCTGTTTACCACAATCTATGAGAATGTGATTGGCAGACAGCCAATCCATTCCTAGGATAACATCCAGATCCTGAAGAGGTAGGCAGATCAAATTTACTTTGAACCTACGTCCCTCTACTATTACTGGACATTCAGAGCAAACTGTAGAGGTCAATACCTGTCCTGATGCAGGTGTAGAGACCAACAGTTCAAACGGCAACTCCTTCACCAGAAGGCCAAACTCGGCTACACACAGACTTGACACAAAAGAGTGTGTCGCTCCAGAATCAAACAAGGCTTTTACACTTCTACCAGCTATAAAACAAACACCTTGCACTAAGTTACCTGACTGAGATGCCTCAGCTCCTGACATAGCAAACACTTTCCCTGCTGCCTGAGGTCTGCTGCCATCATTCCTAAACTGCTGAGAACCACCGGATTGAGTCATCCTATTCTTGTTAGGACAATCTCTGGAAATGTGTCCCGTCTTTTGGCATGTGAAGCACCTTCTCTCGGGAGTCCCCTTGGGGCACACATTGGTGTTATGTGGTCCACCACAATGGAAACATCTAGGTTTCCATGGTTGTTGCGGTTGAAACTGGGGCGGAACTGCTCCTGCTCTATGCTGTGGAGGTCTAGCATAAGGCTTGTTTTGTTGATGCTGTACCTTGGCCTTCCCACTGGAAGACCCCCCTGGGTGTGATCTGATCACCCTGGAATTACCCCTTTCCAAGGTCTCCACCATCTTTGCCTTCTCCACTAAGGCATGAAACTCCCTGATGCACATAGGTGCTAGGGTCTTCTTCAGCTCATGCTTTAAACCTTCTTCAAACTTTCTACACCTCCAAGCCTCAGAGGTAGCTTGGGTATAAAATCTGGCTAGGTACTCAAACCTAGCAGCATAAGCGTTCACGGACATCTCTCCTTGCTCCAACCTGAGAAATTCTGCTTCCTTCGCAAACCTTGCACTATCTGGAAAATATTTCTCCAGCAACCTCACCCTGAAACTTTCCCAATCTACTACTTCAGCTCTGGCTTCCATCATCTGTTGAGCTCCCATCCACCAGAACTCGGCTTCTCCCGACAACAAATACACAGCAAAGACCAATTTCTTATCTTCAGGGCAGGAGGTCGCCCTAAAAATTTTCTCTAACTCCCTGATCCATTGATCTGCTTGGTCAGGAGTAGCATTCCCGCTGAACTTGGGTGGGTTGTGCCTCATGAACTCGGTCAGTACCATCTGCTCCTGAGGCTGACCGACGTGGGAAGCTGTTGCAGCCGATCTAGCAGTTTCCCAATGATGCATTGTAGCCTGATGATTCTGAGCCATTGCCGCATTCTGTTGTTGGATAGCACTTGCCATCATCTCAATAGCCTTGGCAATCTGGCTCATCTCAGAAGAAGGTTGGGGAGGGGTAGGCGGTCTAGGAGCCATTTTTCTGTTTAAGATATTGAAACTATCATTCTCTAATCATATTCCTATAAAATGAACTTGATAAAGAATCAATTCATTTAGAAGACAACATCTAGGTCTTACAAAGATCAGCTTCTCAACTCATCTAGAATTTGAGTTTATCAACAAGATCATAATGCTTATAATATAAAGCATAACACCAAAATAATTATTGTGTAAACTATCAATCAAAAGACAACTTTCAATCAAATACAAAACACTTAACAAAATGAAATAAATCACACCAGAATTTAATATATGCCAAACATCAAACTTTTAGAATTAAGATTGAGAACCATCTCGATCCAGTTATGAGTGTGCACCCTCACTACTTTATCAAGATCCTTTCATTCTTAATACTAAAATTTTCATTTAGAACATATTTTTACGAGAGCACAAACAAGACTTCAATAAGAAAAACATTTGAAAACCTTTCACTAAAGCTGTAATTAAGACTCCAATAATTATTTATAAGCAGAAGAAACACAATGAACCCACTATCCTTAGGTCATCCTAAGGACGAACTGCTCTGATACCATTAATGTAACGCCCCTCAATTTCTACTCATACATATAAAATAAAAATAAAAAAAACGGTAGAACACTAATATCAAATTAAAATTTTGTATATATAATAAAATACATCCATCCCATACATTGTATCTCAAAAGAACATCCCTTGTCTAGGGGTTTTAATACATATCCATCAAAAGTTTCAAAATAACCGAAACAGAGTATTAAAACCTAAATCTATCCCATCCTCCAGCACGCTCACTGAAGAGGTCTGTCACCTGCCACCTTGTCTGCTCCCGTGTAAATTAACACGATCATCACAGGTTTAAGAAAACAAAACACAAAACAAAACACAGGGGTAAGCTAGATATTTTAAAACTTTAAATATGAAACTCAATATCAACATAAACCATCATTTTTCACACATTTCACAATTTCATCAAGTGTCTATCATTTCACATAACCATCAAGTGTCTACCAATAATTTCAATATTCCTCTTTCTCATGTCAGACTTCTACTGACTCATAACACGTAGACACTTGACTCTACTTCCGGAAGACTCGTGCGTTGAACTTAGCATCCAGAGACCTGCACCTGTCATACTACACCGCTGTGAATCCACACAGGGTCGCTGTGAATCCACACAGCTATGCGCATAAATAATCTCAATATCATCACTCTCCTAGTATGACAGGGTTAATCCATATAACAGGTCAAGTCAGTTATCTTTCAAACGACTTACCCATACATATGAACCTCCTTCGACTCTCACCAACTGAATAATTTCATATATGTGATTCCATTATCTCAGTAGAGTCAGGATCGTCTCATTCACAGGATACATACAGATCAATACACCCTCATAACAATCTCAACACGGTATTTCCTTTCCTGAAAATACTATGTCTTGACCACATTTTCACAGCATCCAGCATCTCATACGACACATCAATGACCAATTCAAACACATCTCAATCAAATCATACCAAAGTTGAGAATTTCGAAAATCATATACATTTCACATTTCAATCTCAAACCAATACAAATTTACACAAAACAGGGGATTGAGAAATAGAATTTAAAACTGGTGACCACGTCACCCCAACTTCAGAATCTGCTAGCCTAAGGTTTTTATTGAAAATAACGCTAGCTTCCTTTACCTGGACTTGAGCCGATCTCACTAAGAGCTCCAAACCCACCGAGAACTCAAGGATGCCTTATGTAAGGACCTGTAAAATTAAATTGGAATAAAAGGAATATATTTTAAATGAATTCTAAGTATGTTTTTATTTAAAATAAAAAGGGAGGAAAGTGTAGCTTAGAAGACTATGAGATCGCCTGGTTAGTACATAATCGCCTGTCGCCTAGACTACCCATGCGGACATCGCCAGGGCGCGAAGTATGCGGACATCGCCAGGGCGCGAAGTATGCGGACATCGCCAGGGCGCGAGGGATGCGGACATCGCCAGGCGCGAGGCATGCGGGCATCGCCAGGGCGCGAGAGGCATGCGAGCATCGCCAGGGATAGACATCGGTCGTCTCCCAGAGAGAGACATCGGTCGTCTCCCAGTGAGAGAGACATCGGTCGTCTCCCAGTGAGAGACATCGGTCATCTTCCAGGATGAGTCATCGGTGGGTAGTCATCGCGCGATGTCGTGTTTCACGCAGATAAAGTGGGGCCCAGGTCCCCAGCATGAGCGTCTTGCATGCGCGACACGTAGTCAGTGAGCGTACTTCAGAACAGTGGCTCGAGAGAGTTGGTATGGAAAGTGACCCAAAACCCACGTGGTCATACTGTTCAAGGAAGTGTGCACGCAAGCTTTCCTGCAGAGTGGGTGGTGGCAGCGGCAATTCTGGGCAAGTTGAGTTAGATTTAAAAACTCACTTCTGAGAGGCAAGGAAGTTGCTGTGGTTCAAGAGTGACAGAGTGAGTCTACCTTCATCCTTCTCTTTTCTCTCCTTCACTCTGCGATTCAGGCCTTATCACGTCCCTGCTTGGCTATCGACGACTGCCATAGAGCACCTGGGAGGTTCTCTGCAAGTCCTCCAAACCAGACGCTAAAACAGAGTTAAGGCATCCTTGAAGCTCGTTGGGTTGGAGCTCTTAGTGAAGTTTACGCAAGTCCAGGTAAGGGAAGCTAGCTTTGTCTTTCAATAAAAGCCGTAGATTAGCTGTTTCTGAAGTGAGGGCGACGTGGTCGCCGGTTTTAAGCTCTATTTCGTGATGCTCTGTTCTATGTGTTTGGGCGACGTGGTCGCCGGTTTTAAACTCTATTTCACGATGCTCTGTTCTATGTGTTTGGGCGACGTGGTCGCCGGTTTTAAATACAGCTTTCGAAATCCCCTGTTTTAGTGTCGTTGAGACTGTTTGAGATTTAAATGTGGAATGCATGTGATATTCGAAAATCTGAACCTTTGAAATGATTGTTGCTGTGATTTGAATCATTCATTTGAGTGGTATGATGTTTTGAATGTTGTGGATGTGGGATCAAGGCATAGTATTTTCAGGAAAGAAAATACCGTGTAAGATCGTGTAAAGTGTGCAATGACCGGTGATTCGTTTTATGAGATATCCTGACTCTCCTGATGTAATGGAATCACATAGATGAAGTTATTCAGGAGTTGAGAGTCGAAGGAGGTCCACAGGTATGGGTGAGTTGTGTGAAAGAGAACGAGCTCGACCCGTTGTGTGGATTAACCCTGTCATGCTAGGATAGTGATAATATTGAGATTCATTTATACGCTTGTGAATGTGTGTGATTTCACAGCGACCCTGTGAATGTGTGTGATTTCACAGTGGTGCAGCATGACAGGTGCAGATCTCTGAGTCTAGTCAATGCACGTGTTTTCCGGAAGTAGTGTCAAGTGTCTATGTGTGATGAGTCAGTGGAAGTCTGACGTGAGAAATGTGAAATATTGAGAATTGTTGATAGACACTTGATGGTTGTGTGATATGAATGAGGAAGTGATGGACTCTTGTGAATGTTTAAAAAGGGCCGATCTATGTTGGTTGTCCAGTTTATAATGTAAAGTTTTAAAAATATCTAGCTTACCCTTTGTATTGTTCTGTGGCTGTTTTCTCTTAAAACTGTGATGATCGTGTATTTTACACGGGAGCAGATGATCTTCCAGGGAGTAGAGCTCCTCAGTGAGTGGTCGCCGGAAGGAGATCGCCTGTTTTCTGTCCTGATAGCAGATCGGCTGTTTTGGGTCTTCTGATAGGAGATCGCCGGTTATGTAGGGAGACCGCCGGTTTCATTTTATTTGGCTGTATTTTGTTTTAAGTTTTGGAAAATTGACCGGTTATGTATTAAACTCCCTGTGAGGAGCAACTCCATTTTATATAAATACGTATGTTCACTGTAATATTATTGTTTTTGTAAGGACCTGTAAAATTAAATTGAAATAAAAGGGTATATTTTAAATGAATTCTAAGTATGTTTTTATTTAAAATATAAAGGAAGGGAGGTATAGCTTAAAAGTTTACGAGATCGCCGTAATTGAAAGAGTAGGCGATCTCCGACTTCTCTGGCACATGATCGCCTGTCGCCTTGATTGCACCTGAACGCCAATCGCCTGTAGTGTACCTAGTCGCCTGTCGCCTAGAGTACACATGATCGCCGAAACTACACTTAGTGTGTAGTCAAGATGTTGGATCAACCATAGTGGGTTCCCAAAAACCACGTGCATCAAGGTGTGGGTTAAGCCTTAGACACGCTGTGCATGCGAAGCCCTATGCTTGAGTATAGGAGATCGTCCTTAGTGTTGCATGCATGGGCGCACGAGGGCAAGTGCCAATCTACCCTTGGAAATGTGAAGCTACCGACGTCACCGAGTCATGTGGAGATGATACCTTGGACGTAACATAGTGGAATGAAGAACCTTCAGGAAGGCGTGGCGATGTGTCGTCGGGCATCGCCGGGGCGCGAGGCATGCGGGCATCGCCGGGGCGCGAGGCATGCGGGCATCGCCAGGGCGCGAGGCATGTGGGCATCGCCAGGGCGCGAGGCATGCGGGCATCGCCAGTGCGCGAGGCATGCGGGCATCGCCGGGGCGCGAGGCATGCGGGCATCGCCGGGGCGTGAGGCATGTGGGCATCGCCAGGGCGCGAGGCATGCGGGCATCGCCGGGGCGCGAGGCATGTGGGCATCGCCAGGGCTAGACATCGGTCGTCTTCCAGGTTATAGCGCGATGACGTGTTTCACACAGATAAAGTGGGACCCAGACTCCCAGCATGAGACGCGCAGCACGCGCGACACGTAGACAAAAAGTGTTGGTTCAGAACAGTGACATCAGAATGTTGGCATGCGCAAGAGACAACAGTGGTCGTACTGTTCAGAGCAGTAGTTGAAATGCACAAGAGACAACCGTGGTCGTACTGTTCAGTGAAACGTACACTCAGACTTCCCTGCAGAGTGGGTGGTGGCAGCTGCTTTTGTGGACAAGTTGGTTTAAGATGCAAAAACCCACTTCTGAGAGGAAAAAGGAACGTTGCAGTTGTTCAAGAGCGAAAGAGTGAGCTACCTCCTTTCTCCTCCATTTCTCTCCTTCGCGCTGCGATTCTGGCACCTTCACACAAGAGTACGACGAGCGGCAGCCACCATTAGAGCACCTGGGAAGTTCTCTGCAAGTCCTTCAAACCAGACGCAAAAACAGAGCCAAGGCGTTCTTTAGGCTTCGTTGGATTTCGGAGCTCCTGGTGTTTGCGCAAGTCCAGGTAAGGGAAGCTAGCCTCCATTTTCAATACAAGTCGTAGTTTAGCTATTTCGGAAGTGAGGGCGACGAGGTCGCCGGTTTCGTTTTCATCTTCGTGAATGCTCTGTTCTGTGTGTTTTTGAGCGACGTGGTCGCCGGTTTTTAAATACAAACTTCGAAATACCCTGTTTTTGAACCAGGTCGCCGGTTTGGGCGATGTTTGCGAACTCCCTGTTTTTGGTGTTACTTTGAACTGTTGAAGCTTAAAGATGATCTTCGAAAATCTGAATCTTTGAAACGAATGTTGCTGTGACTTGAATCATTTATTTAAGTGGTATGATGTCTTGGGTGTTGTGAATGTGGGATCGAGGCATAGTATTTTCAGGAAAGAAAATACCGTGTAAGATCGTGTAGGATGTGCATTGATCGGTGATTCCTAAGGGGATATCCTGACTCTGCTGAGGTAATGGAATCACATAGAGGAAGTTACTCAGTTGGTGAGAGTCGAAGGAGGTTCATATGAATGGGTGACTCGTGTGAAAAAGAACGAGCTCGGCCTGTTCTATGGATTAACCCTGTCATACTGTGAGAAGGATGAACTTGAGATCGAGATTTGTGTTGATGCGCATAGCTGGGAAACATTACAGCTGTTTAGTATGACAGGTGCAGATCTCTGAGTCTAATCAATGCATGAGTCTTCCGGAAGTAGTGTCAAGTGTCTTGTGTGCTGAGTTAGTGGTGGTCTGACATGTGAAATGAGGAACTTGAAATTGATAGACACTTGATGCAGTTTGTGAAATAGAATGACTCTTGAAAATATTGTGAAATGTGTGATTTTTGGGCGATCAGGTGAAGGGTATGAGAAACTTGATAGTGATATGTGAATATCTTGAAATTGTTTACCTTGATTTTAATTTAATTATCCTTATTTAAACTCTCCTTAAAATATCTAGCTTACCCTGCGTGTTCTGCTCGTTGGCTGTCTTTCTCTTAAAACTGTGATGATCGTGTATAACTTACACGGGAGCAGATGATCTTCCAGGAAGCAGAGCTCCCTAGTGAGTGGTCGCCGAGGAAGAGATCGCCGGTTTCTATCTCTTGGTGGTGATCGCCGGATTTATGTCCTGCTAGCAGATCGCCTGTTTTGGGGCCTTCTGTTACCAGATCGCCGGTTCATGTATGGAGACCGCCGGTCTTGTTGTATTTGATTGAATTTCGTTAAATTTTGAAAACATTTGACTGGTTATGTATTAAACTCCCTAAGAGGAGCAACTTCATTACTTATATATATATTATCATGTACTCTTCAATATTATTTGTTTACCTTTATTTTCATTATACATGTATGTATGGTTTTATTTTGGCGGGATGTTACATTAATGGTATCAGAGCAGTTCGTCCTTAGGATGACCTGAGGGCTGTGGATCCATTGTGTTTCTTCTGCTCATAAAATCTATTTGAGTTTTAAATAACAACTATAGTGAAAGGTTTTCAAAACGTTTTTGTATTAAAATTTTGTGTGTGCCTTAGTGAATGTATGCCCTAATTGAAAATCTTAGTATTAAGGATGAGAGGATCTTGATAAAGTAATGAGGGTGCACACTCATAACTGGATCGAGATGATTCTCAATCTTAATTCCAGAGGTTTGATGTTTAGCCTACATTGAATTCTGGTGTGATTTATTGGGTGTCCTTGTAATTGACTGAAAGTGGCTGTTTGGATTGATGATTGTACACCAGGAACTGTTCTGGTGTTTTGTTTGAAGTTATAAGTATTATGATTCTGTTGATGAACTCAAATTCTTATTGATTTTGAGATGCTGACCTTTGTAAGGTCTAGATGTTACCTCCTGAATGAATTGATTTCTTATCGATCTCATTCTTGTAGTCGTAGGGAATATAGAAAACCTATAGTTTCAAAATCTGAGAACGAAGAAAGATGGCGCGTAAACCTCCTACCCCTCCCCGACCTTCTTCAGAGATGGGCCAGATCGCCAGGGCCATGGAGATGATGGCAACTGCCATCCAACAACAGAATACGGTAATGGCCCAGATTCATCAGGCTGTAATGCATCATTTGGGAACTGCTGGATCGGCTGCAACAGCTTCCCCTGTAAATCAGCTTCGGGAGCAGATGGGGATGACCGAGTTCATGAGGCACAACCCAACCCAGTTCCGTGGGAACGTTTCTCCGAACCAACCAGATCAGTGGATCAGGGAGTTCCATGCCTTAGTGGAGAAGGCAAAGAGGGTGGAGACCCTGGAGAGGGGTGATTCCAGGGTAATCAGATCACACCCAGGGGGTCCCTCCAGTGGGAAGGCCAAGGTGCAGCACCCACAAAGCAAGCCTTATGCGAGACCTCCACCACATCGGGCAGGAGCAGTTCCGCTCCAGTTTCAGCAGCAACAACCATGGAAACCAAGGTGTTTCCGTTGTGGTGGGTTACATAACGTCAAGGTGTGCCCCAAGAGGAATTCAGAGAAAGGGTGCTTCACATGTCAAGAGATGGGGCACATTTCTCGAGATTGTCCTAACAGAAAAAGGATGACTCAACCCGTTGGTTCCCAGCAGTTGAGGAACAAAGGCAGCAGACCTCAGGCAGGAGGGAGAGTGTTTGCCATGTCTGGAGCGGAGGCATCTCAGTCAGGTAACTTAGTACAAAGTGTTTACTCTATAGCTAGTAGAGGCGTTAGAATTTTGTTTGATTCCAGAGCGGCACACTCTTTTGTGTCAAGCTTGTGTGTAGCCGAGTTGGGCCTTCGAGTGAAGGAGTTACCGTTTGAACGGTTGGTCTCTACACCTGCATCAGGACAGGTTACGACCTCCATAGTTGCTCTGAATGTCCAGTGATGGTAGGGGGACGCAGGTTCAAAGTAAGTTTGATCTGCCTACCTCTTCAGGACCTGGATGTCATCCTGGGAATGGATTGGCTAGCTGCCAATCACGTTCTCATTGACCGCGGTAGTCAGAAGATGGCGTTTCCAGACCCCCAAGAATCAGATGTAATACCAGTTCAGCACGGGTGGTCAGAGTTGGAAAAGGGGGCGAGGTGCTTCGTGATGCTAGCTCGGGTGAAGTGATGAATGAAGGGGACGTAAGCAGAATACACGTGGCGAAATAATTCACGGATGTATTTCCAGAAGAAGTACCTGGATTACCCCCTAAGAGAGAAGTGGAATTCTCTATTGATTTGGTACCTGGAGCTGGACCAGTGTCAATGGCTCCAGCTGAGTTGATGGAATTTAAGAAGGAAGTGTAAGTTAGATTTAGTTGTACCAAGGTTTAGTTTCAGCTACATATAATTTATGGAGAGTAAATAAGCTGTATGTTGAAGGTTTAAAGACTTAAGCATGTGTATCCATGAGAAGTACCAGAGTTAAGTTCCAAGATGAAAGTAGGAATTTTCTTTGATCTGGAGCTTAGAAGGTGTTAGTGTCAGTAACACAACATGAGGTGGCTCTAGCTGGACACAAGGCTTAAAATGGAAATTTGAGATTTGGTAGAGAATAAGTTTACAAGATGATTATATCATCTTGAGATGTATCAATGATTTTGGGAAAGAGGAAAGATGAAATATCTTAATTGTGTTTAAAGTTACAGTTAGGCAAAGAAATTGTTGAAAAGCAATAGGCGGAGAAATTGTTTGGATGAGAGAGAAAGTCTCGCGTGGGATGGATGTTGTTTAATTGATTTGGATTTGAAAGCAGTATGTGATTCGAAATTTGGACACTATTTTATGTTGAGTATGTAGGAGATGAATTGGATGTTATTCCAGAAAAGGGATTAGTGATCTGTCAATCACGTTTCTAAAGGTTTAGCTCAACGAAAGATAGTGTTTCCAAAGTTCAACCGAGTTGATTAAATTGAAGGAAATAAGTGGGAGAGTTGTTAGAGACGCAGTTAGTCAAGCCCAATATATCTCCTTGGAGTTTCCAGCGTTGTTGGCTAAAAAGGAAGAGGAAGGACCTCAACTGTGTAGGGACTACAGGAAGCTGAATAAGTTGACCATCCAGGGCAACTATCCTCTACCCGTAATTGATAATTTGAGGGATCAGTTAGATGGAACTTCAGTATTCTCAAAGTTTTATCTGAAATCCGGATAAAACCAGATTTTTGCTAAGACAGAAGATGTGCAGAAGACAAGCCTTTTGAGGTTTAGTATGATGCCTCACATCAAAGTTCGAATTGTGTCTGAATACAAGAGAAGACAGGAGTTGCATATGTTCAATGCAACTCAAATTTCATGAGAGAAAATTATTCTACTTATGATTTAGAATCGGCAGTGGTAGTATTGTTATGGAGATTTGAAGACAGTAATTGTATGAAGCTTTGTATGGGAGGAAATGCAGAATTCCCTTATTGTTGGAACCAGGAGGGCGAACCGGTTTTGATTGAATAATTAGAGGATCCTAGTCTGAAACGTATTGTGGAATTGCTAGGCACCGAACAGGCTAAAGGCTTTGTAACGGGTAAAGATGGAATACTGAGATTAATGGCAGAATTTGCATACCAGCAGATGGAGAATGGAATTTGATGAAGTATTGGAGTAGTAAGAGTTGGTTCAACAGACAACCGAGAGGGTGAAACTGATGCAAGGCAGAATGAAAGCTTCTCAAAGTCGGCAGATGTCCCATGCAGACCAGAGGAGAAGACCTTTGGAGTTTCCTGCTGGAGACCATGTGTTCATGAGAGTAACACCAACCAAGGGCGTAGGAAGGGCAATCAGATCTAAGAAATTGTCCCCTAAGTTCGTGGGACCATATCAGATCTTAAGGAGGATTGGTCCTGTGGCTTATGCGATCGCCCTACCTCCCCATCTAGCGAATCTGCACAATGTCTTTCACGTGTCACAGCTGAGGAAGTACATGGCAGACCCTAGTCATGTGCTGGATGTAGACGATGTACAGATCAGGGATGACTTGTCCTTTGAAGCAAAACCAGTCAGGATTGACGATCGGCAAAGTAAACAGCTCAGAGGCAAGACCATCAACATGGTGAAAGTGGTGTGGGATGAGAGATCGGGGGATTCAACTTGGGAGTTAGAAGAACCCATGAGAGAGGCTTATCCATACCTCTTTTCCTTGTAATTCAATTTTCGGGGACGAAAATTTTTCTTGATGGGGAGAATGTAAGGACCTGTAAAATTAAATTGGAATAAAAGGGTATATTTTAAATGAATTCTAAGTATGTTTTTATTTAAAATATAAAGGAAGGGAGGTATAGCTTAAAAGTCTACGAGATCGCCGTAATTGAAAGAGTAGGTGATCTCCGACTTCTCTGGCACATGATCGCCTGTCGCCTTGATTGCACCTGAACGCCAATCGCCTGTAGTGTACCTAGTCGCCTGTCGCCTAGAGTACACATGATCGCCGAAACTACACTTAGTGTGTAGTCAAGATGTTGGATCAACCATAGTGGGTTCCCAAAAACCACGTGCATCAAGGTGTGGGTTAAGCCTTAGACACGCTGTGCATGCGAAGCCCTATGCTTGAGTATAGGAGATCGTCCTTAGTGTTGCATGCATGGGCGCACGAGGGCAAGTGCCAATCTACCCTTGGAAATGTGAAGCTACCGACGTCACCGAGTCATGTGGAGATGATACCTTGGACGTAACATAGTGGAATGAAGAACCTTCAGGAAGGCGTGGCGATGTGTCGTCGGGCATCGCCGGGGCGCGAGGCATGCGGGCATCGCCGGGGCGCGAGGCATGTGGGCATCGCCAGGGCGCGAGCCATGCGGGCATCGCCAGGGCGCGAGGCATGCGGGCATCGCCGGGGCGCAAGGCATGTGGGCATCGCCAGGGCGCGAGGCATGCGGGCATCGCCAGGGCGCGAGGCATGCTGTAAGGACCTGGAAAATCTTATTGGAATAAAAGTGTCATATTTAAATGGATTCGAAGCATGTTGTATTTAAAATGAAAAGGAAAGAAAGTGTAGTTTAGAAGACTATGAGATCGCCTGGAACATGATCGCCGGTCGCCTACTACACATGATCACCAGGGCGCGAGAGGCATGCGGACATCGCCAGGGCGCGAGGCATGTGGGCATCGCCAGGGCGCGAGAGACATGCGGGCATCGCCGGGCGCGAGAGGCATGCGGACATCGCCAGGGCGCGAGGCATGTGGGCATCGCCAGGGCGCGAGAGACATCGGTCATCCTCCAGGATGAGTCATCGGTGGAGAGTCTTCACGCAAGAGGTCATCGGTGGAAGGTTATCGCGCGATGTCGAGTTGTACGCAGATAAGGTGGGACCCAGGCTCTCCGCATCAGACGTCCTGCACGCGCGCCACGTAGACAAAAGGGGTGGTTCAGAATAGTGACCTCAGAGTGTTAGCCTGCGCAGAGGCACGCGTAGTTGTACTGTTCAGGGAAGCGTACACGCAAACTTCCCTGCAGAGTGGGTGATGGCAGCTGCTTTTGTAGACAAGTTGGTTTAAGAGGCAAGAACCCACTTCTGAGAAGGAAAAACGTGGCAGTGGTTCAAGAACGAAAGGGTGAGCTACCTCCTTTCTCCTCCATTTCTCTCCTTCGCGCTGCGATTCAAGCACCTTCAAGCAAAAGCAAGACGAGCAACGACTGCCATAGAGCTTTTGGGAAGGTTCTCTACAAGTTTTACCGATTTGAACGCTTAGGCAGAGTTCGGGCATCCTTTACGTTCGGTGGGTTAGAGTTTGAAGTGAGATTTCACGCTGATCCAGGTAAGGGAAGCTAGTCTTTTTCCAACGAAAACGTTATATTTGCTGATTGAGATGTTGGGGCGACGTAGTCGCGGGTTCTTGCTTTCGTTCTGGGGTTCTGATGTTGAAATGCGAAGTGTTTACTGTAATCGATTTCTGTTTTGATGGTAAGGGCGACGAGGTCGCCGGTTTCAAAATGTTCTTGTTTAAAACCCAGTTTTGTTCGTGATCGCCGGTTTCTGGAGGTGATCGCCGGTTTTCATCTGTTATTGAAATATCCTCTGTTTTTGTGATTATTTGGAACTGTTTGAGATTTAAATGTGATATTCGAAAATCTGAACCTTGGCATGAGTTTTTCTGTGACTGGAATCATTTGTTGAAATGTTATGTGATGTGTGAATGTTGTGAATGTGGGATCGAGGCATAGTATTTTCAGGAAAGGAAATACCGTGTAAGATCTGTGTAGGATGTGTATTGATCAGTGAGTGTCCTGGTGTAATGAGACGATCCTGACTCTACTGAGGTAATGAAATCACATAGAAGAAGTTACTCAGTTGTGGAGAGTCGAAGGAGGTCATACGTATGGGTGTCTCGTGTGAAACAGAACGAGTTCGGCCTGTAGTATGGATTTACCCTGTCATGCTGTGATAATGATGATATTGAGATTGTGTAATGCGCATGGCTGAGGGCACTTTCCAGCCTTTTAGCATGACAGGTGCATGTCTCAGGACGCTAAGTTCAATGCACGTGTTTTCCGGAATAGTGGTCAAGTGTCTAGTGTGATGAGTCAGTGGAAAGTCTGACGTGTGAAATGTTGAGAAATTGAATTGATAGACACTTGATTGCTGATGTGAATTGAGAGACTCTGGAATTGATTTGTGAGATATGTGATTATCGAATGGTTTGGTGGAATATGAGAAAGTTGATGGTTTTATGTGGATGTCTTAAATTGATTTCATCTTGATTTTTTTAAGTTCATTTTGAAACTCTTTTTTAAATGTCTAGCTTACCCCTTTGCGTTTTGGTTCTGTGATTGTTTCTTAAAACCTGTGATGATCGTGTAATCTTTACACGGGAGCAGATGAATCTTGCAGGAAGAAGAGCCCCTCAGTGAGTGGTCGCCGGGAGGAGATCGCCCATTTTGCTTCTGTTGGGCGATCACCCGTTTCCTGTTCTCTGATCGGAGATCGCCCTTTTGATAGGAGATCGCCCTTTTGATAGGAGATCGCCCTTTTGATAGGAGATCGCCCTTTTGTTAGGAGATCGCCTTTTTATGTTGGGAGATCGGTTGTTTGGTTGTTTTTGCTGTTTTTATGTTTAAGTTTTGGAAAATGACCGTTTTGTATTAAACTCCCTGCGAGGAGAACTCCTTTGTACATATATACAATTATGTTTATTTCAATATATTTGTTTTACCGTTATTTCATATTACGAAAATGCAAAAAAAATGCGAAATGTATTTGGCGGGATGTTACACATGCGGGCATCGCCGGGGCGCGAGGCATGTGGGCATCGCCAGGGCTAGACATCGGTCGTCTTCCAGGTTATCGCGCGATGACGTGTTTCACACAGATAAAGTGGGACCCAGACTCCCAGCATGAGACGCGCAGCACGCGCGACACGTAGACAAAAAGTGTTGGTTCAGAACAGTGACATCAGAATGTTGGCATGCGCAAGAGACAACAGTGGTCGTACTGTTCAGAGCAGTAGTTGAAATGCACAAGAGACAACCGTGGTCGTACTGTTCAGTGAAACGTACACTCAGACTTCCCTGCAGAGTGGGTGGTGGCAGCTGCTTTTGTGGACAAGTTGGTTTAAGATGCAAAAACCCACTTCTGAGAGGAAAAAGGAACGTTGCAGTTGTTCAAGAGCGAAAGAGTGAGCTACCTCCTTTCTCCTCCATTTCTCTCCTTCGCGCTGCGATTCTGGCACCTTCACACAAGAGTACGACGAGCGGCAGCCACCATTAGAGCACCTGGGAAGTTCTCTGCAAGTCCTTCAAACCAGACGCAAAAACAGAGCCAAGGCGTTCTTTAGGCTTCGTTGGATTTCGGAGCTCCTGGTGTTTGCGCAAGTCCAGGTAAGGGAAGCTAGCCTCCATTTTCAATACAAGTCGTAGTTTAGCTATTTCGGAAGTGAGGGCGACGAGGTCGCCGGTTTCGTTTTCATCTTCGTGAATGCTCTGTTCTGTGTGTTTTTGAGCGACGTGGTCGCCGGTTTTTAAATACAAACTTCGAAATACCCTGTTTTTGAACCAGGTCGCCGGTTTGGGCGATGTTTGCGAACTCCCTGTTTTTGGTGTTACTCTGAACTGTTGAAGCTTAAAGATGATCTTCGAAAATCTGAATCTTTGAAACGAATGTTGCTGTGACTTGAATCATTTATTTAAGTGGTATGATGTCTTGGGTGTTGTGAATGTGGGATCGAGGCATAGTATTTTCAGGAAAGAAAATACCGTGTAAGATCGTGTAGGATGTGCATTGATCGGTGATTCCTAAGGGGATATCCTGACTCTGCTGAGGTAATGGAATCACATAGAGGAAGTTACTCAGTTGGTGAGAGTCGAAGGAGGTTCATATGAATGGGTGACTCGTGTGAAAAAGAACGAGCTCGGTCTGTTCTATGGATTAACCCTGTCATACTGTGAGAAGGATGAACTTGAGATCGAGATTTGTGTTGATGCGCATAGCTGGGAAACATTACAGCTGTTTAGTATGACAGGTGCAGATCTCTGAGTCTAATCAATGCATGAGTCTTCCGGAAGTAGTGTCAAGTGTCTTGTGTGCTGAGTTAGTGGTGGTCTGACATGTGAAATGAGGAACTTGAAATTGATAGACACTTGATGCAGTTTGTGAAATAGAATGACTCTTGAAAATATTGTGAAATGTGTGATTTCTGGGCGATCAGGTTTAGGGTATGAGAAACTTGATAGTGATACGTGAATATCTTGAAATTGTTTACCTTGATTTTAATTTAATTATCCTTATTTAAACTCTCCTTAAAATATCTAGCTTACCCTGCGTGTTCTGCTCGTTGGCTGTCTTTCTCTTAAAACTGTGATGATCGTGTATAACTTACACGGGAGCAGATGATCTTCCAGGAAGCAGAGCTCCCTAGTGAGTGGTCGCCGAGGAAGAGATCGCCGGTTTCTATCTCTTGGTGGTGATCGCCGGATTTATGTCCTGCTAGCAGATCGCCTGTTTTGGGGCCTTCTGTTACCAGATCGCCGGTTCATGTATGGAGACCGCCGGTCTTGTTGTATTTGATTGAATTTCGTTAAATTTTGAAAACATTTGACTGGTTATGTATTAAACTCCCTAAGAGGAGCAACTTCATTACTTATATATATATTATCATGTACTCTTCAATATTATTTGTTTACCTTTATTTTCATTATACATGTATGTATGGTTTTATTTTGGCGGGATGTTACAGTTTTACCTTTATTTCATTTTATATTTGTGAAAAGGATTTGGCGGGATGTTACATTAATGGTATCAGAGCCTGGTTCGTCCTTAGGATGACCTGAGGGCTGTGGATCCGTTGTGTTTCTTCTGCTCATAAAATTTATTTGAGTTTTAAATGAAAACTATAGTGAAAGGCTTTCAAACGTTTTTGTACTGAAATTTTGTGTGTGCTGTAGTGAATATATGCTCTAACTGAAAATTTTAGTATTGAGGATGAAAGGATCTTGATAAAGTAGTGAGGGTGCACACTCATAACTGGATCGAGATGTTCTCAATCTTAATTCTAAAGGTTGATGTTCAGCATACAATGAATTCTGGTGTGATTTATTTCAATTTATTGAGTGTTTTTGTATTGATTGAAAGTGGTCGTTTGAATTGATGGTTTTATACCAGTAGCTGTTTTGGTGATGAGCTTGTATTAGTATATTGATCTTGCGGATAAACCCAAATTCTAGATGGATTTGAGATGCTGGCCTTGTAAGACCTAGTGTGGTCTTCTAAATGAATTGATTCTTTATCAAGTTCATTTTATAGGAATATGGGTAGAGAATAATAGTTCTTTTCCTAATCTTCTACAGAGAAGAATGACTCGTAGACCTCCTACCTCTCCCCAACCTTCTTCGGAGATGGGTCAGATCGCCAGGGCCATTGAGATGATGGCAACTGCCATCCAACAACAGAATGCAGCAATGGCTTAGAATCATCAAGCTGCAATGCACCACTGGGAAACTGCTCGGTCGGCTGAAACAGCCTCCCACGCTAGTCAGCCTCAGGAGCAGATGGGGCTGGCCGAGTTCCTCAGGCACAACCCACCTAAGTTCAGTGGGAATGCTACTCCTAACCAAGCAGATCAATGGGTCAGGGGTTTAGAGAAAATCTACAGGGCGACCTCCTGCCCTGAAGATAAGAAGCTGGTATTCGCCACATACCTTCTGTCTGGAGAAGCTGAGTTCTGGTGGATGGGAACTCAGCAGATGATGGAGGCCCGAGAGGAAGTGACGGATTGGGAGAGCTTCAGGGTGAGGTTCCTGGAGAAATACTTCCCAGACAGCGCAAGGTTTGCGAAGGAAGCGGAGTTCCTAAGGTTGGAGCAGGGGAATATGTCTGTGAGCGCCTATGCTGCTCGATTTGAGTACCTCGCCCGATTCTATACCCAAGCTACCTCTGAGGCTTGGAGGTGCAGGAAATTTGAAGAAGGACTGAAACATGAACTAAAGAGGACCATAGCACCTATGTGCATAAGAGAATTTCATGCCTTAGTGGAGAAGACGAAGATGGTGGAGACTCTGGAGGAGGGTGAGTCTCGGGTGATCAGGTCCCACCCAGGGGGTTCCTCCAGTGGGAAGACAAGGGTGCAGCAGCAGCAGAATAAGCCTTATGCAAGACCTCCACAGCATAGGGCAAGAGCAGCACCGCCCCAGTCTCAGCAACAACAACCCTGGAAACTTAAATGTTTCCATTGTGGTGGACCACACACAGCCAATGTGTGCCCCAAGAAAGATTCAGAGAGAAGATGTTTTACCTGCCAGAAGACGGGACACGTTGCTAGAGATTGTCCTACTCAGAATAGGATGACTCAATCCGGTGGTTCCCAACAATTGAGGAACGAAGGCAGCAGACCCCGGGCAACAGGGAGAGTGTTTGCCATGTCAGGAGCTGAGGCGTCCCAATCAGGTAACTTGGTGCAGGGTGTTTGTCTTATATCTGGTAGAAGTGTAAAAGCCTTGTTTGATTCTGGAGCGACACACTCTTTTGTGTCAAGTCTGTGTGTAGCCAAGCTGAGCCTCCCAGTGAAGGAGCTACCTTTTGAACTGTTGGTCTCTACACCTGCATCAGGACAGGTTGTGACCTCCACAGTTTGCCCAGAATGTCCAGTGATAGTAGAGGGACGCAGGTTCAAGGTAAATTTGATCTGTCTACCTCTGCAAGATCTGGATGTTATCCTAGGAATGGATTGGCTTTCTGCCAATCACATCCTCATAGACTGCGGTAGGCAGAAAGTAGTGTTTCCCGATCTCCAAGAGCCAGATGTGATATCTGCTCAGCAGGTACAGTCGGAGTTGAAAGAAGGGGCGACGTGTTTTGTAATCCTAGCTCAAGGGGAAGTGAAGAATGAAGGAGATGTGGGCAATATACATGTGGTGAAGGAATTCATGGATGTATTTCCAGAAGAAATACCTGGATTACCTCCTAAGAGAGAAGTAGAATTCTCCATTGATTTAGTACCTGGAGCTGGACCAGTGTCAATGGCACCTTGCAGAATGGCTCCAGCCGAGTTGGTGGAGTTAAAGAAGCAAGTGGAAGAATTGTTGGAGAAACAATTCATCAGACCCAGTGTATCTCCATGGGGAGCTCCAGCGCTTCTAGTGAAGAAAAAGGATGGAGGGTCTCGGCTGTGTATAGACTACAGGCAGTTGAACAAGTTGACCATCAAGAACAAGTATCCTCTACCTAGAATTGATGACTTAATGGATCAAGTAAATGGGGCCTCGGTGTTCTCAAAGATTAACCTGAGATCGGGGTACCACCAAATTTTGGTAAAGGCCGAAGACGTTCAGAAAACAGCATTTAGGTCTTGTTATGGGCATTACGAGTACGTGGTGATGCCGTTTGGAGTGACCAATGCTCCAGCTCTGTTCATGGACTACATGAATAGAATTTTTCGTCCTTTCTTGGATAGGTTTGTTGTAGTCTTTATAGACGACATACTTATTTATTCAAGGACCGAGGAGGATCATGAGGAACATCTGAGGACAGTGCTGGAAATTCTGAGGGAGAAGCAACTCTATGCCAAGTTCTCTAAGTGTGAGTTCTGGCTGAAGGAAGTCAACTTCTTAGGACACGTGATATCTGCTCGGGGGATCTCAGTGGATCCAGCCAAGGTAGAGGCAGTGCTACAGTGGGAACGCCCTAAGACAATCACTGAAATAAGGAGCTTCGTAGGTTTAGCTGGCTACTATCGGAGGTTTATTGAGGACTTTTCCAAGGTAGTGGCTCCTTTGACTCAATTGACACGCAAAGACCAACCTTTTGCTTGGACCGACCGATGTGAGCAGAGTTTCACGGAGCTAAAGGAGAGGTTGACTAGTGCTCCAGTACTGGTGATCCCCGATGTTGGGAAACCTTTTGATGTCTACTGTGATGCTTCACATCAAGGCTTGGGATGCGTTTTGATGCAAGAAAAAGGAGTAGTTGCATATGCTTCGAGGCAACTCAAAGTTCATGAGAGAAACTATCCCACTCATGACTTGGAGTTGGCGGCTGTGGTGTTTGCCTTGAAAGTTTGGAGGCATTACTTGTATGGAGCTCGGTTCCATGTGTTCAGTGATCATAAGAGCCTGAAATATTTGTTCGATCAGAAGGAACTAAATATGAGGCAAAGGAGATGGATGGAGTTTCTAAAGGACTATGATTTCCAACTCATGTATCATCCAGGAAAGGCCAATGTAGTGGCAGATGCTTTGAGTAGGAAATCAAGACAAGTGTCATACATGATGATTGAAGAACAGAAATTGATTGAGCAATTCAGAGACTTAAACTTGGGAGTGGAATTCCATATTAATCACATTAGTTGTAGTAAGCTGACTATAACTAATGACTTCCTTGGTGTAGTAAAGGATAAGCAGTTAGAGGACCCTAGCCTGAAGCGCACTGTGGAGTCAATAGGGACCGATCAGGCTAAAGATTTTGTGATGGGAGATGATGGGATCTTGAGATTTAATGGCAGAATTTGCATACCTGCAAATGAAGAGTTGAAGAAGATGATCTTAGAGGAAGGTCACAGAAGTCGCCTTAGCCTACATCCAGGCATGAACAAGATGTACCATGACTTGAAGGAGTCATTTTGGTGGTCGGGCATGAAGAGAGACATCGCCCAGTATGTTACAATCTGCTTAACATGTCAGAAGGCGAAGATAGAGCATCAAAGACCTGGCGGGTTGTTACAGCAACTGGATATCCCTGAGTGGAAATGGGACAGCATTGCCATGGATTTTGTTACCCATTTACCCAGATCGGTAAAGGGTCATGATGCAATCTGGGTCATCATTGATAGGCTGACGAAGAGCGCTCACTTTCTCCCAGTAAATATGAAGATGCCCGTGGCCAAGTTGACACAGCTGTACATCAAGGAAATTGTGAGGTTGCATGGAGTGCCTTCCAGCATCATTTCGGATAGAGATCCCAAGTTCACTTCACGGTTTTGGCAGACCTTACAAGATTGCTTGGGAACCAAGTTGAGAATGAGCTCGGCATATCACCCTCAAACAGATGGACAGTCAGAGAGAACGATCCAGTCCTTGGAAGATCTGCTGAGGACGTGTGTCTTGGATCAATTGGGAAGTTGGGATGAGGTGTTACCGCTGGTAGAGTTTTCTTATAATAACAGTTACCACGCCAGTGTTGGGATGGAACCATATGAAGCCCTGTATGGGAGAAAATGCAGAACTCCCTTATGTTGGTACCAAGAGGGCGAAGCAGTCTTGGTTGGGCCAGAGTTGATTCAGCAGACAACCGAGAAGGTGAAACAGATACAAGGCAGAATGAGAGCTTCTCAAAGCCGACAGAAGTCCTATGCAGATCAGAGGAGAAGACCTTTGGAGTTTGCTGCTGGAGATCATGTGTTTATGAGAGTGACACCAACCAAGGGCGTAGGACGGGCGATCAGATCAAAGAAGTTGTCCCCTAAGTTCGTGGGACCATATCAGATCTTAAGAAGGATTGGTCCAGTGGCTTATGAGATCGCCCTACCTCCCCATTTAGCGAATCTGCACAATGTCCTTCACGTATCACAGCTGAGGAAGTACATGGCAGACCCTAGTCATGTGCTGGAAGTGGACGATGTGAAGATCAGGGAAGACTTGTCCTTTGAAGCAAAACCAGTCAGGATTGACGATCGTCAAAGTAAACAGCTCAGAGGCAAGACCATCAACATGGTGAAAGTGGTGTGGGATGAGAGATCGGGTGATTCAACTTGGGAGTTAGAAGAACCCATGAGAGAAGCTTATCCATACCTCTTTTCCTTGTAATTCAATTTTCGAGGACGAAAATTTTTTCTTGTTGGGGAGAATGTAAGGACCTGTAAAATTAAATTGGAATAAAAGGAATATATTTTAAATGAATTCTAAGTATGTTTTTATTTAAAATAAAAAGGGAGGAAAGTGTAGCTTAGAAGACTATGAGATCGCCTGGTTAGTACATAATCGCCTGTCGCCTAGACTACCCATGCGGACATCGCCAGGGCGCGAAGTATGCGGACATCGCCAGGGCGCGAGGTATGCGGACATCGCCAGGCGCGAGGCATGCGGGCATCGCCAGGGCGCGAGAGGCATGCGAGCATCGCCAGGGATAGACATCGGTCGTCTCCCAGAGAGAGACATCGGTCGTCTCCCAGTGAGAGAGACATCGGTCGTCTCCCAGTGAGAGACATCGGTCATCTTCCAGGATGAGTCATCGGTGGGTAGTCATCGCGCGATGTCGTGTTTCACGCAGATAAAGTGGGGCCCAGGTCCCCAGCATGAGCGTCTTGCATGCGCGACACGTAGTCAGTGAGCGTACTTCAGAACAGTGGCTCGAGAGAGTTGGTATGGAAAGTGACCCAAAACCCACGTGGTCATACTGTTCAAGGAAGTGTGCATGTAAGGACCTGGAAAATCTTATTGGAATAAAAGTGTCATATTTAAATGGATTCGAAGTATGTTGTATTTAAAATGAAAAGGAAGGAAAGTGTAGTTTAGAAGACTATGAAATCGCCTGGAACATGATCGCCAGGGCGCGAGAGGCATGCGGACATCGCCAGGGCGCGAGACATGCGGGCATCGCCAGGGCGCGAGAGGCATGCGGACATCGCCTGGGCGCGAGGCATGCGGGCATCGCCAGGGCGCGAGAGGCATGCGGACATCGCCAGGGCGCGAGATGCATGTGGGCTTTGCCCGGGCGTGAGAGGCATGCGGGCGTCGCCAAGAGGAGACCTCGGTCGGTCTCCAGGAAGAGGAGACCTCGGTCGGTCTCCAGGAGGAGGAGACCTCGGTCGGTCTCCAGGAGGAGGAGACATCGGTCGTCCTCCAGGATGGGTCATCGGTGGAGAGTCTTCGCGAGGAAGGTCATCGGTGGATTGTCATCGCGCGAGAGGTCATCGGTGGATTGTCTTTGCGCGAGTGGTCATCGGCGAAAGGTTATCGCGCGATGTCGTGTTTCACGCAGATGAAGTGGGGCCCTGGTTTCCAGGATGAATGTGCTGCATGTGCGACATGTAGGCAGTGAAAGTCCTTCGGAACAGTAGCTCCATGTGCGCAGAGATGCCACGTGGCCATACTGTCAGGTTTGCATTTAATTCGAGGAAGAAACCCACACGGAAGGGTTAGTTAGAGAGTAGGTAATGATAGCTACATGGCAGGCCTATGTTCCTAGTATCGGAATGCACCGCCTCTTAGTGAGTTTAGAAACGCAGTGAGAGTATAAAAGGTGACAGAGTGAGTTCACCTTCATCTTTCTCTTTTCTCTCCTTTGCACTGCGACTCAGTATTTCCCAGGCACCTTCAAGCAAAAGCAAGACGAGCGACGACTGCCATAGAGCTTTTGGGAAGGTTCTCTACAAGTTTTACCGATTTGAACGCTTAGGCAGAGTTCGGGCATCCTTTACGTTCGGTGGGTTAGAGCTTGAAGTGAGATTTCACGCTGATCCAGGTAAGGGAAGCTAGCCTTGTTTCAAATGAAAACTGTGTACTTGCTGATTGAGATGTGGGGCGACGGGGTCGCCGGTTTTGTTTCTTGTTCTGGTGTTCTGATGTTGGATGCGAAGTGTTTACTGTAATCGATTCTGTTTTGATGTTGGGGGCGACGTGGTCGCCGGTTTTCAAAATGTTCTTGTTTAAAACCCAGTTCTGTTCGTGATCGCCGGTTCCTTGAGGTGATCGCCGGTTTTTCATCTGTTATTGAAATATCCCCTGTTTTTGTATTGTTTGAGAACTGTTTGAGGTTTATATGTGAAATGCATGTGATATTTGAATATCTGAACCTTGGCATGAGTTTTGCTGTGATTGGAATCATTTGTTGAAATGTTATGTGAGGATGTGTGGATTCCTCTATACGCTTGTGAATGTGTGGATTTCACAGCGACCATGTGAATGTGTGGATTTCACAGCGACCATGTGAGGATGTGTGGATTCCTCTATACGCTTGTGAATGTGTGGATTTCACAGCGACCATGTGAATGTGTGGATTTCACAGTGGTATGTGAATTGAGAAATTGAATTGTTAGACACTTGATTGCTGATATGAATTGAAAGACTCTTGGATTGATCTGTGAAATATGTGATTACCTGATGGTTTTGTGGAAAATGAGAAAGTTGATGGTTTTATGTGGATGTCTTAAATTGGTTTCATGATTGGTTTTTAAGTTCATATTCAAACTCTCTTTTAAATGTCTAGCTTACCCTGCGTTTTGGTTCTGTGGCTGTTTTCTTAAAACCTGTGATGATCGTGTAATCTTTACACGGGAGCAGATGATCTTGCAGGAAGAAGAGCTCCTCAGTGAGTGGTCGCCGGGAGGAGATCGCCCTTTTGTTAGGAGATCGCCCTTTTTATGTTGGGAGATCGATTGTTTGGTTGTTTTTGCTGTTTTTATGTTTAAGTTTTGGAAAACGACCGTTTTGTATTAAACTCCCTGCGAGGAGAACTCCTTTGTATATATATACAATTATGTTTATTTCAATATATTTGTTTTACCGTTATTTCATATTACGAAAATGCAAAAATGCGAAATGTATTTGGCGGGATGTTACAGTGCACGCAAGCTTTCCTGCAGAGTGGGTGGTGGCAGCGGCAATTCTGGGCAAGTTGAGTTAGATTTAAAAACTCACTTCTGAGAGGCAAGGAAGTTGCTGTGGTTCAAGAGTGACAGAGTGAGTCTACCTTCATCCTTCTCTTTTCTCTCCTTCACTCTGCGATTCAGGCCTTATCACGTCCCTGCTTGGCTATCGACGACTGCCATAGAGCACCTGGGAGGTTCTCTGCAAGTCCTCCAAACCAGACGCTAAAACAGAGTTAAGGCATCCTTGAAGCTCGTTGGGTTGGAGCTCTTAGTGAAGTTTACGCAAGTCCAGGTAAGGGAAGCTAGCTTTGTCTTTCAATAAAAGCCGTAGATTAGCTGTTTCTGAAGTGAGGGCGACGTGGTCGCCGGTTTTAAGCTCTATTTCGTGATGCTCTGTTCTATGTGTTTGGGCGACGTGGTCGCCGGTTTTAAACTCTATTTCACGATGCTCTGTTCTATGTGTTTGGGCGACGTGGTCGCCGGTTTTAAATACAGCTTTCGAAATCCCCTGTTTTAGTGTCGTTGAGACTGTTTGAGATTTAAATGTGGAATGCATGTGATATTCGAAAATCTGAACCTTTGAAATGATTGTTGCTGTGATTTGAATCATTCATTTGAGTGGTATGATGTTTTGAATGTTGTGGATGTGGGATCAAGGCATAGTATTTTCAGGAAAGAAAATACCGTGTAAGATCGTGTAAAGTGTGCAATGACCGGTGATTCGTTTTATGAGATATCCTGACTCTCCTGATGTAATGGAATCACATAGATGAAGTTATTCAGGAGTTGAGTCGAAGGAGGTCCACAGGTATGGGTGAGTTGTGTGAAAGAGAACGAGCTCGACCCGTTGTGTGGATTAACCCTGTCATGCTAGGATAGTGATAATATTGAGATTCATTTATACGCTTGTGAATGTGTGTGATTTCACAGCGACCCTGTGAATGTGTGTGATTTCACAGTGGTGCAGCATGACAGGTGCAAATCTCTGAGTCTAGTCAATGCACGTGTTTTCCGGAAGTAGTGTCAAGTGTCTATGTGTGATGAGTCAGTGGAAGTCTGACGTGAGAAATGTGAAATATTGAGAATTGTTGATAGACACTTGATGGTTGTGTGATATGAATGAGGAAGTGATGGACTCTTGTGAATGTTTAAAAAGGACCGATCTATGTTGGTTGTCCAGTTTATAATGTAAAGTTTTAAAAATATCTAGCTTACCCTTTGTATTGTTCTGTGGCTGTTTTCTCTTAAAACTGTGATGATCGTGTATTTTACACGGGAGCAGATGATCTTCCAGGGAGTAGAGCTCCTCAGTGAGTGGTCGCCGGAAGGAGATCGCCTGTTTTCTGTCCTGATAGCAGATCGGCTGTTTTGGGTCTTCTGATAGGAGATCGCCGGTTATGTAGGGAGACCGCCGGTTTCATTTTATTTGGCTGTATTTTGTTTTAAGTTTTGGAAAATTGACCGGTTATGTATTAAACTCCCTGTGAGGAGCAACTCCATTTTATATAAATACGTATGTTCACTGTAATATTATTGTTTTACCTTTATTTCATTTTATATTTGTGAAAAGGATTTGGCGCGATGTTACACCTTAACCTGCACCATAGAGTCCCGATCACAAAACGAACTATAACACTCATATTCTGAGTTAACAGAGACTAACTCTGAAGCCAAAAGAGTCGCACGCAAAGCCTATGCAGAGGCAACACTCTCAAGTTTAGAAGCGACTTCAAAAACAGAGCACGACGAACTTACTCTGTTTTAAGGCTTTTATCGGAAACTTGCAGAGATACTTGCCCGGAGCCCAGGGGCAGTCGCCGATCGTTAAACGGGTGCTTGATGGTGTCGGAAACGTCAACTGGTAGCGAAGATGCCCGAACATGGAGAGAAGGGGAGAAAGGAAACAAGGAACCAAAACTCAACTCACTCGATTTCTCTCTACCCAAACAACGTTCGAACATTGCCTATCAGAAGTGGATTTTGAAAATAAACCACCTTGCCCAGGAATGCCGCTACCACCACCCACTCTGATGGAAAACTCTTGCATGCAAGCTTCCTCTTACAGGATGGCCACGTGGACACCTTTGTATGCCCAAAACTCTGGAGACACCTGCCCTACTTACTCTCTGTTGCCAACTGCTCTAGGGACCCTTACTATCTACGTGTCGCGCCTGCAGAACACCTTCGCTGGAAGCCTGCGTCCCAGCTTATCTGCATATAACAGGACCCCCCGATGAGAAGGAACCGATGACTGATCTCGCGATGACTATCCACCGATGTCTCATCCTGGCAAACGACCGATGTCTGATCCTCGCAGACGACCGATGTGTCTCTCATCATGACAGACGACTAATGTGTAAATTTCTAGATCCTTACAAATATTAGGGTATACAAACTTCAAATGGCGATAGATTTTGACAGAGAAGTCCGATCAAGACGCCTATAAAATGAAAGTGGCTCGAAACGGGGCGTGGCGTATCTGCATGTTTTGTGCCGATTCGTCAGTAGTTTGGGGTTTGGGGTTTGGGGAAACTTCATTTAATGAATATTAGGGTATACAAACTTCAAATGGCGATAGATTTTGACAGAGAAGTCCGATCAAGACGCCTCAAAAGTGAAAGTGGCTCGAAACGGGGCGTGGCGTATCTGCATGTTTTGTGCCGATTCGTCAGTAGTTTGGGGTTTGGGGAAACTTCATTTAGTGAATATTAGGGTATACAAACTTCAAATGGTAATAGATTTTGACAGAGAAGTCCGATCAAGACGCCTCAAAAGTGAAAGTGCCTCGAAACGGGGCGCGGCGTATCTGCATGTTTTGTGCCGATTCGTCAGTAGTTTGGGGTTTGGGGAAACTTCATTTAGTGAATATTAGGGTATACAAATTTCAAATGGCAATAGATTTTTACAGAGAAGTCCGATCAAGACGCCTCAAAAATGAAAGTGGCTCGAAACGGGGCCTGGCGTATCTGCATGTTTTGTGCCGATTCGTCAGTAGTTTGGGGTTTGGGGAAACTTCATTTAGTGAGTATTAGGGTATACAAACTTCTAATGGCGATAGATTTTGACAGAGAAGTCCGATCAAGACGCCTCAAAAATGAAAGTGGCTCGAAACGGGGCGTGGCGTATCTGCATGTTTTGTGCCGATTCGTCAGCAGGTTGGGGTTTGGGGAAACCTCATTTATTGAATATTAGGGTATTAAAACTTCAAATGGCGATAGATTTTGACAGAAGAGTGTGATCAAGACGCCTCAAAAATGAAAGTGGCTCGAAACGGGGCGTGGCGTATCTGCATGTTTTGTGCCGATTCGTCAGTAGTTTGGGGTTTGGGGAAACTTCATTTAGTGAATATTAGGGTATACAAGCTTCAAATGGCGGTAGATTTTGACAGAAAAGTCCGATCAAGACGCCTCAAAAATGAAAGTGGCTCGAAACGGGGCGTGGCGTATCTGCATGTTTTGTGCCGATTCGTCAGCAGTTTGGGGTTTGGGGAAACTTAATTTATTGAATATTAGGGTATTAAAACTTCAAATCACGATAGATTTTGACAGAGAAGTCCGATCACGATACCTCAAAAATGAAAGTGGCTCGAAACGGGGCGTGGCGTATCTGCATGTTTTGTGCCGATTCTTCAGTAGTTTGGGGTTTGGGGAAACTTCATTTAGTGAATATTAGGGTATACAAACTTCAAATGGCGATAGATTTTGAAAGAGAAGTCCGATCAAGATGCCTAAAAAATGAAAGTGGCTCGAAACGGGGCGTGGCGTATCTGCATGTTTTGTGCCGATTCATCAGTAGTTTGGCGTTTAAGGAAACTTCATTTAGTGAATATTAGGGCATACAAACTTCAAATGGCGATAGATTTTGACAGAGAGGTCCGATCAAGACGCCTCAAAAATGAAAGTGGCTCGAAAGGGGGCGTGCCGTATCTGCGTGTTTTGTGCCGATTCGTCAGTAGTTTGGGGTTTGGGGAAACTTCATTTAGTGAATATTAGGGTGTACAAACTTCAAATGGCGAAAGATTTTGATAGAAGAGTCTGATCAAGACGCCTCAAAAATGAAAGTGGCTCGAAACGGGGCGTGGCGTATCTGCATGTTTTGCGCCGATTCGTCAGTAGTTTGGGGTTTGGGGAAACTTTATTTAGTGAGTATTAGGGTATACAAACTTCTGATGGCGATAGATTTTGACAGAAAAGTCCGATCAAGACGCCTCAAAAATGAAAGTGGCTCGAAACGGGGCGTGGCGTATCTGCATGTTTTGTGCCGATTCGTCAGTAGTTTGGGGTTTGGGGAAACTTCATTTAGCGAATATTAGGGTATACAAACTTCAAATGGCGATAGATTTTGACCGAGAAGTCCGATCAAGACGCCTAAAAAATGAAAGTGGCTCGGAACGGGGCGTGGCGTATCTGCATGTTTTGTGCCGATTCGTCAGTAGTTTGGGGTTTGGGGAAACTTCATTTAGTGAATATTAGGGTATACAAGCTTCAAATGGCGGTAGATTTTAACCGAAAAGTACGATCAAGACGCCTCAAAAATGAAAGTGGCTCGAAACGGGGCGTGGCTTATCTGCATGTTTTGCGCCGATTCGTCAGTAGTTTGGGGTTTGTGGAAACTTTATTCAGTGAGTATTAGGGTATACAAACTTCTGATGGCGATAGATTTTGACAGAAAAGTCCGATCAAGAAGCCTCAAAAATGAAAGTGGCTCGAAACGGGGCGTGGCGTATCTGCATGTTTTGTGCCGATTCGTCAGTAGTTTGGGGTTTGGGGAAACTTCATTTAGTGAATATTAGCGTATACAAGCTTCAAATGGCGATAGATTTTGACAGAGAAGTCCGATCAAGACGCCTCAAAAATGAAAGTGGCTCGAAACGGGGCGTGGCGTATCTGCATGCTTTGTGCCAATTCGTCAGTAGTTTGGGGTTTGGGGAAACTTCATTTAGCGAATATTAGGGTATACAAACTTCAAATGGCGATAGATTTTGACCGAGAAGTCCGATCAAGACGCCTAAAAAATGAAAGTGGCTCGAAACGGGGCGTGGCGTATCTGCATGTTTTGTGCCGATTCGTCAGTAGTTTGGGGTTTGGGGAAACTTCATTTAGTGAATATTAGGGTATACAAGCTTCAAATGGCGGTAGATTTTAACCGAAAAGTACGATCAAGACGCCTCAAAAATGAAAGTGGCTCGAAACGGGGCGTGGCTTATCTGCATGTTTTGCGCCGATTCGTCAGTAGTTTGGGGTTTGTGGAAACTTTATTCAGTGAGTATTAGGGTATACAAACTTCTGATGGCGATAGATTTTGACAGAAAAGTCCGATCAAGAAGCCTCAAAAATGAAAGTGGCTCGAAACGGGGCGTGGCGTATCTGCATGTTTTGTGCCGATTCGTCAGTAGTTTGGGGTTTGGGGAAACTTCATTTAGTGAATATTAGCGTATACAAGCTTCAAATGGCGATAGATTTTGACAGAGAAGTCCGATCAAGACGCCTCAAAAATGAAAGTGGCTCGAAACGGGGCGTGGCGTATCTGCATGCTTTGTGCCAATTCGTCAGTAGTTTGGGGTTTGGGGAAACTTTATTTAGTGAATATTAGGGTATACAAACTTCAAATGGCGATAGATTTTGACAGAGAAGTCCGATCAAGACGCCTCAAAAAGGAAAGTGGCTCGAAACGGGGCGTTACGTATCTGCATGTTTTGTGCCGATTCGTCAGTAGTTTGGGGTTTGGGGAAACTTCATTTAGTGAATATTAGGGTATACAAACTTCAAATGGCGATAGATTTTGAACGAGAAGTCCGATGAAGACGCCTGAAAAATGAAAGCCGCTCGAAACAGGGCGTGGCGTAACTGCATGTTTTGTGCCGATTCGTCAGTAGTTTGGGGTTTGGGGAAACTTCATTTAGTGAATATTAGGGTATACAAACTTCAAATGGCGATAGATTTTGACAGAGAAGTCCGATCAAGACGCTTCAAAAATGAAAGTGGGTCGAAACGGGGCGTGGCGTATCTGCATGTTTTGTGCCGATTCTTCAATAGTTTGGCGTTTGGCGAAAGTTCATTTAGTGAATATTAGGGTATACAAATTTCAAATGGCGATAGATTTTGACAGAGAAGTCCGATAAAGACGCCTCAAAAATGAAAGTGGCTCTAAACGGGGCGTGGCGTATCTGCATGTTTTGTGCCGATTCGTCAGTAGTTTGGGGTTTGGGGGAACTTCATTTAGTGAATATTAGGGTATACAACTTTCAAATAGCGATAGATTTTGACAGAGAAGTCCGATCAAGACGCCTCAAAAATGAAAGTGGCTCAAAACAGGGTGTGGCGTATCTGCATGTTTTGTGCCGATTCGTCAGTAGTTTGGGGTTTAGGGAAACTTCATTTAGTGAATATTAGGGTATATAAACATCAAATGGCGATAGATTTTGATAGAGAACTCCGATCAAGACGCCTCAAAAATGAAAGTGGCTCGAAACGAGGCGTGGCGTATCTCCATGTTTTGTGCTGATTCGTCAGTAGTTTGGGGTTTGGGGAGACTTCATTTAGTGAATATTAGGGTATACAAACTTCAAATGGCGATAGATTTTGACAGAGAATTCTGATCAAGACGCCTCAAAAATGAAAGTGGCTCGAAAATTGGCGTGGCGTATCTGCGTGTTTTGTGCCGATTCGTCAGTAGTTTGGGGTTTGGGGAAACTTCATTTACTTAATATTAGGGTATACAAGCTTCAAGTGGCGATAGATTTTGACATAGAAGTCTGATCAAGGCGCCTCAAAAATGAAAGTGGCTCGAAAGGGGGCGTGGCGTATCTGCATGTTTTGTGCCGATTCATCAGTAGTTAGGGGTTTGGGGAAACTTCATTTAGTGAATATTATGGTATACAAGCTTCAAATGGAGATAGATTTTGACAGAGAAGTCTGATCAAGACGCCTCAAAAATGAAGGTGGATCGAAACGGGGCGTGGCGTATCTGCATGTTTTGTGCCGATTCATCAGTAGTTTGGGGTTTGGGGAAACATCATTTAGTGAATAATAGGGTATAAAAACTTCAAATGGCAATAGATTTTGACAGAGAAGTCCGATCAAGACGCCTCAGAAGTGAAAGTGGCTAGAAACGGGGCGTGGCGTATCTGCATGTTTTGTGCCGATTCGTCAGTAGTTTGGGGTTTGGGAAACTTCATTTAGTGAATATTCGGGTATACAAACTTCAAATGGCGATAGATTTTGACAGAGAATTCCGATCAAGACGCCTGAAAAATGAAAGTGGCTCGAAACGGGGTGTGGCGTATCTGCATGTTTTGTGCCGATTCGTCAGTAGTTTAGGGTTTGGGGAAACTTCATTTAGTGAATATTCGGGTATACAAACTTCAAATGGCGATAGATTTTGACAGAGAAGTCCGATCAAGACGCCTCAAAAATGAAAGTGGCTCGAAACGGGGCGTGGCGTATCTGCATGTTTTGTGTAAGGACCTGTAAAATTAAATTGGAATAAAAGGAATATATTTTAAATGAATTCTAAGTATGTTTTTATTTAAAATAAAAAGGAAGGAAAGTGTAGCTTAGAAGTCTACGAGATCACCGTTGGTGAAGACGGAGGCGACCTCCGACTTCTCTGGTGTACATGATCGCCAATCGCCTATGGTGTACATGATCGCCGAAAGTGCACTTAGTATGTGGTCAAGATGCTGGATCAACCATAGTGGGTTCCAAAAACCACGCGTATCAAGGCGTGGGTTAAGCCTTAGATACGCTGTGCATGCGAAGCTCTATGCTCTAGCATAAGAAATTGTCCTTAGTGTTGCATGCATGGGCGCACGAGGAGTAGTGCTGATCTACTCTTGGAAATGTGAAGCTACCGACGTCACCAAGTCATGTGGAGATGATACCTTGGACGTAGCATAGTGGGATGAAGAACCTTCAGCAAGGTGTGGCGATGTGTCATACGGACATCGCCGGGGCAAGAGACCTGCGGACATCGCCGGGGTGAGAGACATGCGGGCATCGCCGGGGCGAGAGACATGCGGGCATCGCCAGGGCGAGAGACATGCGGGCATCGCCAGGGCGAGAGACATGCGGGCATCGCCAGGGCGATTGTCATCGGTCGTCTTCCAGAGAGAGACATCGGTCGTCTTCCAGAGAGAGACATCGGTCGTCTTCCAGAGAGAGAGATCGGTCGTCTTCCAGAGAGAGACATCGGTCGTTCGCCAGGATGAGTCATCGGTGGAAGGTTATCGCGCGATGTCGTGTTTCACACAGATAAGGTGGGACCCAGGCTCCCAGCATGAGACGTTTTGCACGCGCGACACGTAGAAAAAAAGGGTGTTTCAGAATAGTTGGCATCAGAGAGTTGGTATGCGCAGAGACACACGTGGCCATACTGTTCAAGGAAGTGTGCACGCAAGCTTTCCTGCAGAGTGGGTGGTGGCAGCGGCAATTGTGGACAAGTTGGTTTAGATTCAAAAAAACTCACTTCTGAGAGGAAAAGAACGTTGCTGTGGTTCAAGAGTGACAAAGTGAGTTTACCTTCATCCTTCTCTTTTCTCTCCTTCGCGCTGCGATTCAGGCATCCTCAAGCAGCAGTACGACGAGCGACGACTGCCCTTGGACTCCTGGGAAGTTCTCTGTGAGTTTTTCGATCAGGACGCTAAAACAGAGTTCGGGTATCCTTAAGTTCGGTGTGTTAGAGCTCGTAGTGAGATTTTACGCAAGTCCAGGTAAGGGAAGCTAGCCTTATTTCCAACGAAAACCTTAAGTTAAATGATTTTGATGATGGGGCGACGTGGTCGTCGGTTTTCAACTGTTATTGCATAATCCCCTGTTTTTGGATGTGATCGCCGGTTTTAATGTTGTTTTCGAACTCCCCTGTTTTAGTGTCGCTGTGAACTTGTTGAGATTGAAATGAAAAATGTATATGCTATTCGAAAACCTGAACGGTGGTATGCTTGTTTTTGTGAGTGGGGTTGTTTAAGAAAATATTCAAAGTATTCTATGATGGAATTGTTCTTTATGTGTGGTATGATGTATGGAATGTGGTGAATGTGGGATCAAGGCATAGTATTTTCAGGAAAGAAAATACCGTGTAAGATCGTGTAGAGTGTGCATTGACCGGTGATTCGTTTATTATGAGAAATCCTGACTCTCCTGATATAATGGAATCATATAGATGAAGTTATTCAGGCGTTGAGAGTCGAAGGAGGTTCATATGTATGGGTGAGTTGTTTGAAAGAGAACGAGCTTGACCCGTTGTATGGATTAACCCTGTCATGCTAGGATAGTGATGATATTGAGATTCATTTATACGCTTGTGAATGTGTGTGATTTCACAGCGACCCTGTGAATGTGTGTGATTTCACAGTGGTGCAGTATGACAGGTGCAGATCTCTGAGTCTAGTCAATGCACGTGTCTTCCGGAAGTAGTGTCAAGTGTCTATGTGTGATGAGTCAGTGGAAGTTTGACGTGAGAAATGAGAAACATTGAAATTGATAGACACTTGATGGAATTATGTGAATTGAACGACTCTTGAGGAAATTGTGAAATATGTGATTACTTGATGGTCATGTGAAGGGAATGAGAAAGTTGATGGTCTTTACGTGGGTGTCTTAAATTTGTTTTATCTGGATTTTAAAGTTTCATATCTAAATTCTCTTTAAAATATCTAGCCTACACTGCGTTTTTGTTTTGTGGATGTTTTCTTAAACCTGTGATGATCGTGTATAATTTACACGGGAGCAGATGATGTTGCAGGAAGTAGAGCTCCTCAGTGAGTGGTCGCCGGAAGGAGATCGCCTGTTTTCTGTTTCTGTTAGGAGATCGCCTGTTTTTCTATTTTGCTGTATTTTGTTTAAGTTTGGAAACTGACTGGATATGTATTAAACTCCCTGTGAGGAGAAATTTCATTACATATATATATATATATGTTCACTTCGATATTATTGTTTTACCTTTATTTCATTATATAAATATGAAAAGGTTTTGGCGGGATGTTACATTTTGTGCCGATTTGTCAGTAGTTTGGGGTTTGGGGAAACTTCATTTAGTGAATATTAGGGTATACAAACTTCAAATGGCGATAGATTTTGACAGAGAAGTCCGATCCAGACGCCTCAAAAATGAAAGTGGATCGAAACGGGGCGTGGCGTATCTGCATGTTTTGTGCCGATTCGTCAGTATTTTGGGGTTTGGCGAAACTTCATTTAGTGAATATTAGGGTATACAAACTTCAAATGGCGATAGATTTTGACAGAGAAGTCCGATCAAGACGCCTCAGAAGTGAAAGTGGCTAGTAACGGGGTGTGGCGTATCTGCATGTTTTGTGCCGATTCGTCAGTAGTTTGGGGTTTGGGGAAAGTTCATTTAGTGAATATTCGGGTATACAAACTTCAAATGGCGATAGATTTTGACAGAGAAGTCCGATCAAGATGCCTCAAAAATGAAAGTGGCTCGAAACGGGGCGTGGCGTATCAGCATGTTTTGTGCCGATTCGTCAGTAGGTTGGGGTTTGGGGAAACTTCATTTAGTGAATGTTAGGGTACACAAACTTCAAATGGCGATTGATTTTGACAGAGAAGTCTGATCAAGACGCCTAAAAAATGAAAGTGGCTCGAAACGGGGTGTGGCGTATCTGCATGTTTTGTGCCGATTCGTCAGTAGTTTGGGGTTTGGGGAAACTTCATTTAGTGAATATTAGGGTATACAAACTTCAAATGGCGATAGATTTTGACAGAGAAGTCCGATCAAGACGCCTCAAAAATGAAAGTGGCTCGAAACGGGGCGTGGCGTATCTGCATGTTTTGTGCCGATTCGTCAGTAGTTTGGGGTTTGGGGAAACTTCATTTAGTGAATATTAGGGTATGCAAACTTCAAATGGCGATAGATTTTGACAGAGAAGTCCGATCAAGACGCCTCAGAAGTGAAAGTGGCTCGAAAAGGGGCGTGGCGTATCTGCATGTTTTGTGCCGATTCGTCAGTAGTTTGGGGTTTGGGGAAACTTCATTTAGTGAATATTCGGGTATACAAACTTCAAATGGCGATAGATTTTGACAGAGAAGTCCGATCAAGACACCCTTAAAATGAAAGTGGCTCGAAACGGGGCGTGGCGTATCTGCATGTTTTGTGCCAATTCGTCAGTAGTTTGGGGTTTGGGGAAACTTCACTTAGTGAATATTATGGTATACAAACTTCAAATGGCGATAGATTTTGACAGAGAAGTCCGATCAAGACGCCTCAAAAATGAAAGTGGCTCGAAACGGGGCGTGGCGTATCTGCATGTTTTGTGCCGATTCGTCAGTAGTTTGGGGTTTGGGCAAACTTCATTTAGTGAATATTAGGGTATACAAACTTCAAATGGCGATAGATTTTGACAGAGAAGTCCGATCAAGACGCCTCAGAAGTTAAAGTGGCTAGAAACGGGGTGTGGCGTATCTGCATGTTTTGTGCCGATTCGTCAGTAGTTTGGGGTTTGGGGAAAGTTCATTTAGTGAATATTCGGGTATACAAACTTCAAATGGCGATAGATTTTGACAGAGAAGTCCGATCAAGACGCCTCAAAAATGAAAGTGGCTCGAAACGGGGCGTGGCGTATCTGCATGTTTTGTGCCGATTCGTCAGTAGTTTGGGGTTTGGGGAAACTTCATTTAGTGAATATTAGCGTATACAAACTTCAAATGGTGATAGATTTTGATAGAGAAGTCCGATCAAGACGCTTAAAAAATGAAAGTGGCTCGAAACGGGGCGTGGCGTATCTGCATGTTTTGTGCCGATTCGTCAGTAGGTTGGGGTTTGGGGAAACTTCATTTAGTGAATATTAGGGTACACAAACTTCAAATGGCGATAGATTTTGACAGAGAAGTCCGACCAAGACGCCTCAAAAATGAAAGTGGCTCGAAACGGGGTGTGGCGTATCGGCATGTTTTGTGTCGATTCGTCAGTAGTTTGGGGTTTGGGGAAACTTCATTTAGTGAATATTAGGGTATACAAACTTCAAATGGTGATAGATTTTCACAGAGAAGTCCGATCAAGACGCCTCAAAAATGAAAGTGGCTCGAAACGGGGCGTGGCGTATCTGCATGCTTTGTGCCGATTCGTCAGTAGTTTGGGGTTTGGGGAAACTTCATTTCGTGAATATTAGGGTATACAAACTTCAAATGGTGATAGATGTTGACAGAGAAGTCTGATCAAGACGCCTAAAAAAAGAAAGTGGCACGAAATGGGGCGTGGCGTATCTGCATGTTTTGTGCCGATTCGTCAGTAGGTTGGGGTTTGGGGAAACTTCATTTAGTGAATATTAGGGTACACAAACTTCAAAGTGCGATAGATTTTGACAGAGAAGTCCGAACAAGACGCCTCAAAAAAGAAAGTGGGCTCGAAACGGGGTGTGGCGTCTCTGCATGTTTTGTGCCAATTCATCAGTAGTTTGGGGTTTGGGGAAACATCATTTAGTGAATATTAGGGTATACAAACTTCAAATGGCGATAGATTTTGAAAGAGAAGTCCGATCAAGACGCCTCAGAAGTGAAAGTGGCTAGAAACGGGGCGTGGCATATCTGCATGTTTTGTGCCGATTCGTCAGTAGTTTGGGGTTTGGGGAAACTTCATTTAGTGAATATTAGGGTATACAAACTTCAAATGGCGATAAATTTTGACAGAGAAGTCCGATCAAGACGCCTCAAAAATGAAAGTGGCTCGAAACGGGGCGTGGCGTATCTGCATGTTTTGTGCCAATTCGTCAGTAGTTTGGGGTTTGGGGAAACTTCATTTAGTGAATATTAGGGTATACAAACTTCAAATGGCGATAGATTTTGACAGAGAAGTCCGATCAAGACGCCTCAAAAATGAAAGTGGCTCGAAACGGGGCGTGGCGTATTTACATGTTTTGTGCCGATTCGTCAGTAGTTTGGGGAAACTTCTTTTAGTGAATATTAGGGTATACAAACTTCAAATGGCGATAGATTTTGACAGAGAAGTCTGATCAAGACGCCTAAAAAAAGAAAGTGGCACGAAACGGGGCGTGGCGTATGTAAGGACCTGTAAAATTAAATCGGAATAAAAGAGTATATTTTAAATGAATTCTAAGTATGTTTTTATTTAAAATAAAAAGGAAGGAAAGTGTAGTTTAGAAGACTATCGGAGTTCCTTGTTAGTACATAATCGCCGGTCGCCTAGACTTCACGTGATCGCCAGGGCGCGAGGCATGCGGGGTTAGTCATCGCGCGGAAGGTCATCGGTGGGTAGTCTTCGCGCGAGAGGTCATCGGCGGATAGTCTTCGCGCGAGAGGTCATCGGCGGATAGCCTTCGCGCGAGAGGTCATCGGTGGATATCCTTCGCGCGAGAAGTCATCGGTGGATAGCCTTCGCGCGAGAAGTCATCGGTGGATAGCCTTCGCGCGAGAAGTCATCGGTGGATTGTCTTCGCGCCAGTGGTCATCGGCGAAAGGTTATCGCGCGATGACGTGTTTCACGCAGAGGAAGTGGGGCCCAGGGCCCAGCATGAGCGTCTTGCATGCGCGACACGTAGTCAGGTAGCGTACTTCAGAGCAGTGGCTCCAGAGAGTTGGTACGGAAAGTGACCCAAAACCCACGTGGGCACACTATTCAAGGAAGTGTGCAGGCAAGCTTTTCCTGCAAGAGTGGGCGGTGGCAGCGGAAATTTTGGAACAAGTAGGTTTAGTTTTAAAAACCCACTTCTGAGAGGAAAAGAAGGTTGCAGTGGTTCAAGAGTGAGTGAGTTACCTCCTCCCTTCTCTCCTTCACTTTGCATTTCAGACCTCATCACGTCCCTGTTTGGCTATCGACGTCTACCATTAGAGCACCCGGGAAGTTCTCTGCAAGTCCTTCAAACCAGACGCAAATCCAGAGCCAAGGCATTCTTTAAGCTTCGTTGGGTTTTGGAGCTCTTGGTGTTTTGCGCAAGTCCAGGTAAGGGAAGCTAGCCTCCATTTTCAATACAAGCCATAGATTAGCTGTTTCTGAAGTGAAGGCGACGTGGTCGCCGGTTTCGTTTTCATCTTCGCGAATGCCCTGTTCTATGTGTTTGGGCGACGTGGTCGCCGGTTTTACATACAGATTTCGAACTCCCCTGTTTTAGTGTTGTTTTAGAGTGTTTGAGATTGAAATGTGAAATGCATGCAATATTCGAAAATCTGGACCTCTGAATGATTGTTGCTGTGATTGGAATCGTTTATTTAAGTGTCATATGATGTGTTGAATGTTGTGAATGTGGGATCAAGGCATAGTATTTTCAGGAAAGAAAATACCGTGTAAGATTGTGTAGGATGTGCATTGATCGGTGATTTCTATAATGAGATATCCTGACTCTCCTGATATGATGGAACCATATAGAGGAAGTTATTCAGGCGTTGAGAGTCGAAGGAGGTTCATGAATGGGTGAGTCGTGTGAAAAAGAACGAGCTTGGCCTGTTACGTGGATTAACCCTGTCATACTAGGAGAGTGATGAGATTGAGATTATGTTCATGTGCACAGCTGTGGAAACTTTACAGCAATGTAGTATGACAGGTGCAGATCTCTGAGTCTAGTCAATGCACGTGTGTTCCGGAAGTAGTGTCAAGTGTCTTGTGTGATGAGTCAGTGGAAGTCTGACGTGAGAAATGAGAAACATTGAATTGATAGACACTTGATGCAGTTTGTGAAATAGAAAGACTCTTGAAAATATTGTGAAATATGTGATTTACTTGATGGTTTTACGTGGGTGTCTTAAATTGGTTTTATCTTGATTTTTTTTTCAGTTCATATCTAAACTCTCTTTCAAATATCTAGCTTACCCCTGCATTTTCGTTTTGTGGATGTCTTTTCTTAAAACTGTGATGATCGTGTATGATTTACTCGGGAGCAGATGATGTTGCAGGAAGTGGAGATCCTCGGTGAGTGATCGCCGGAAGGAGATCGCCTATCTCTGTTCTGTTAGGCGATCACCCCTTTTTGTTTTCTGATAGGAGATCGCCGGTATGATAGGAGATCGCCTGTCTGATGGGAGATCGCCCTTTTGTTAGGAGATCGCCTGTTCTTCTATTTTGTTGTATTTTGCTTACGTTTTTCTGAAAAAGTGACCGAATATGTATTAAACTCCCTGAGAGGAGAAACTTCAATATATATATATAGATATATAGTTATGTTCACTTCAATATAATTGTTTACCTTTATTTTTATTATATAAATGTGAAAAGAAAAAGGCGGGATGTTACAGCGTATCTGCATGTTTTTGCCGATTCGTCAGTAGGTTGGGGTTTGGGCAAACTTCATTTAGTGAATATTAGGGTACACAAACATCAATTGGCGATAGATTTTGACAGAGAAGTCCAATCAAGACACCTCCAAAAAGAAAGTGGCTCGAAACGGGGTGTGGCGTCTCTGCATGTTTTGTGCCGATTCGTCAGTAGTTTGGGGTTTGGGGAAACATCATTTAGTGAATATTAGGGTATACAAACTTCAAATGGCGATAGATGATTACAGAGAAGTCCGATCAAAACGCCTCAGAAGTGAAAGTGGCTAGAAACGGGGCGTGGCGTATCTGCATGTTTTGTGCCGATTCGTCAGTAGTTTGGGGTTTGGGGAAACTTCATTTAGTGAATATTCGGGTATACAAACTTCAAATGGCGATTGATTTTGACAGAGAAGTCCGATCAAGACGCCTGAAAAATGAAAGTGGCTCGAAACGGGGCGTGGCGTATCTGCATGTTTTGTGCCGATTCATAAGTAGTTTAGGGTTTGGGGAAACTTCATTTAGTGAATATTAGGGTATACAAAGTTCAAATGGCGATGGATTTTGACAGAGAAGTCCAATCAAGACGCCTCAAAAAGGAAAGTGGCTCGAAACGGGGCGTGGCGTATCTGCATGTTTTGTGTAAGGACCTATAAAATTAAATTGGAATAAAAGGAATATATTTTAAATGAATTCTAAGTATGTTTTTATTTAAAATAAAAAGGAAGGAAAGTGTAGCTTAGAAGTCTACGAGATCGCCGTTGTTGAAGACGGAGGCGACCTCCGACTTCTCTGGTGTACATGATCGCCAATCGCCTATGGTGTACATGATCGCCGAAAGTGCACTTAGTATGTGGTCAAGATGCTGGATCAACCATAGTGGGTTCCAAAAACCACGCGTATCAAGGCGTGGGTTAAGCCTTAGATACGCTGTGCATGCGAAACTCTATGCTTGAGCATAAGAAATCGTCCTTAGTGTTGCATGCATGGGCGAACGAGGAGTAGTGCTGATCTACTCTTGGAAATGTGAAGCTACCGACGTCACCAAGTCATGTGGAGATGATACCTTGGACGTAGCATAGTGGGATGAAGAACCTTCAGCAAGGTGTGGCGATGTGTCATGCGGACATCGCCGGGGCGAGAGACATGTAGACATCGCCGGGGCGAGAGACATGCGGACATCACCGGGGTGAGAGACATGCGGGCATCGCCAGGGCGAGAGACATGCGGGCCGCCAGGGCGAGAGACATGCGGGCATCGCCAGGGCGAGAGACATGCGGGCATTGCCAGGGCGAGAGACATGCGGGCATCGCCAGGGCGATTGACATCGGTCGTCTTCCAGAGAGAGACATCGGTCGTCTTCCAGAGAGAGACATCGGTCGTCTTCCAGAGAGAGACATCGGTCGTCTTCCACAGAGAGACATCGGTCGTCCGCCAGGATGAGTCATCGGTGGAAGGTTATCGCGCGATGTCGTGATTCACACAGATAAGGTGGGACCCAGGCTCCCAGCATGAGACGTCCTGCACGCGCGACACGTAGACAAAAAGGGTGTTTCAGAATAGTTGGCATCAGAGAGTTGGTATGCGCAGAGACACACGTGGCCATACTGTTCAAGGAAGTGTGCACGCAAGCTTTCCTGCAGAGTGGGTGGTGGCAGCGGCAATTGTGGACAAGTTGGTTTAGATTCAAAAAAACTCACTTCTGAGAGGAAAAGAACGTTGTTGTGGTTCAAGAGTGACAAAGTGAGTTTACCTTCATCCTTCTCTTTTCTCTCCTTCGCGCTGCGATTCAGGCATCCTCAAGCACCAGTACGACGAGCGACGACTGCCCTTGGACTCCTGGGAAGTTCTCTGCGAGTTTTCCGATCAGGATGCTAAAACAGAGTTCGGGTATCCTTAAGTTCGGTGTGTTAGAGCTCGTAGTGAGATTTTACGCAAGTCCAGGTAAGGGAAGCTAGCCTTATTTCCAACGAAAACCTTAAGTTAGATGATTTTGATGATGGGGTGACAGATTTTGACAGAGAAGTCCGATCAAGACGCCTCAGAAGTGAAAGTGGCTCGAAACGGGGCGTGGCGTATCTACATGTTTTGTGCCGATTCGTCAGTAGTTTGGGGTTTGGGGAAACTTCATTTAGTGAATATTCGGGTATACAAACTTCAAATGGCGATAGATTTTGACAGAGAAGTCCGATCAAGACGCCTGAAAAATGAAAGTGGCTCGAAACGGGGTGTGGCGTGTCTGCATGTTTTGTGCCGATTCGTCAGTAGTTTGGGGTGTGGGCAAACTTCATTTAGTGAATATTAGGGTATACAAACTTGAACTGGCGATAGATTTTGACAGAGAAGTCCGATCAAGACGCCTCAAAAATGAAAGTAGCTCGAAACGGGGCGTGGCGTATCTGCATGTTTTGTGCCGATTCGTCAGTAGTTTGGGGTGTGGGGAAACCTCATTTAGTGAATATTAGGGTATACATGTAACGCCCCTAAAATCTTATTCATTTTTATATAATAAAATAAGGGTAAAGCCATAATATCAAAATTAACATTCGTATATATATATAATAAAATACATCCCTTGCATACAATGTGTTCTTCAAAAGGAACATCCCTCCTCGCAGGGAGTTAAATTTATACATCAAAAGTTTTCCAAGATAAAACATTCAAATATAAAACGATCCTTTTCTCCATCTGCTCACTGAGGAGCTCTACCACCTGCAACATCAGTTGCTCCCGTGTAAATTATACACGAGCATCACAGTTTTAAAGAAAACAACCACAAAACAAAGCAAAAGGGGTAAGCTAGCTATTTTAAAAACTTTAAATATGAAACTTTGCATCAATGTAAACCATCAAATATTCAGACATTTCACAATTCCTTCAAGTGTCATTCATTTCACATAATCCATCAAGTGTCTATCAACAATTTTCAATATTCATCTTTCTCACGTCAGAATTCCACTGACCCATCACACATAGACACTTGACACTACTTCCGGAAGACTCGTGCGTTGAACTTAGCATCCAGAGACCTGCACCTGTCATACCACACCACTGTGAAATCCACACAGGGTCGCTGTGAAATCCACACAGCCATGCGCATAAACATAATCTCAATATCATCACTCTCCCGGTATGACAGGGTAAATTCATATAATAGGTCAAGTTAGTTATCTTTCAAACAACTTACCCATACATATGAACCTCCTTCGACTCTCAACACCTGAATAACTTCATCTATGTGATTCCGTTATATCAGTAGAGTCAGGATCGTCTCATTCACAGGATACTCACAGATCAATACACCTCATAACCAATCTCAACACGGTATTTCCTTTCCTGAAAATACTATGTCTTGATCACAATTTCACATTCATCCAGTACATCATACCACACGTAAAAGCACAATTCCATCATATAATATTCTGAATCTTTTCTTAAACAATCCCAATCACAGAAACAATCATACCAAAGTTCAGATTTTCGAATATCATATGCATTTCAATCTCAAACAAGTTCAAAGCGACACTAAAGCAGGGGAGTTCGAAACAAACATTAACACTGGCGATCATGTCACCAAAATTTTCAGAATCTTCTAGCCTAAGATTTTTATTGGAAATAAAGCTAGCTTCCCTTACCTGGACTAGCGTAAAATCTCACTAAGAGCTCCAAACCCACGGAGACTTAAGGATACCTTAACTCTGTTTCACAGCTTTGATCAGAAAACTTGTAGGGCACAACGTCAGGAATCCAGGGGCAGTCGCCAATCTTCAACTGGTTCGCTAGGACGTCTGAACGCAGGGAGAAGGAGAGGAAAGAAACAGGGAACCAAAGCTAACTCACTAAATCACTCTCGAACCACAGCAACGTCCACTGCCTCTCAGGAGTGAGTTTTGAATGCCGCTGCTAAACCAACTTGCCCAGAAATGCCGCTGCTACCTCCCACTCTGCAGGAAAGCTTGCGTGCACACTTCCTTGAACAGTATGACCACGTGGGTTTCTGCGCATACCAACTCTCTGATGCTAACTATTCTGAAACACCCTTTCTGTCTACGTGTCGCGCATGCAGAACGTTCATGCTGGGAGCCTGGGTCCCACCTTATCTGTGTGAACACGACATCGCGCGATAACCATCCACCGATGACTGCTCGCGCGATGACCATGCCTCTCATATTGGCGATGACTGATTCCTCTTCCTGACGGACGACTGATTCCTCACCCTGGCAGACGACCGATGTCTCACCCTGGCAGACCACCGATGTCTCACCCTGGCAGACAACCGATGTCTCACCCTGGCAGACCACCGATGTCTCACCCTAGCAGACCACTGATGTCTCACCCTGGTAGACAACCGATGTCTCACCCTGGCAGACCACCGATGTCTCACCCTGGCAGACCACCGATGTGTCTCCCATCCTGGTTGATGACCGATGTTACTCTCATCCTGTTGGCGATCTCTTATCGCCCTTGTGTGTGACGAGAACACATCGCCTCACTCTGGTCACCGATGTCACATCGTCACACCCAGCTGAGGGCTCGTCCTCCCATTCCTCTAAGTCTGTGGTATCACGGTTCACACTACTCATGGTGGCAGATATGCCACCTATCTTCTATATCACTCATCCTCTGTATTTAGACCACATACTAAGTGCTTACCAAGTCTTCTGGAATACACGGCGATGTGCTCTTTTCGGCGATCATGTACACCATAGGCGATTGGCGATTTCATACGGGGGAAGTCGGAGGCCGCCGCCTTCTTAAAAACGGCGATCTCATTGACTTCTAAGCTACACCTTCCTTTCTCTTGCCCTTCTTGATTCACGTGCCCCCTCCCTTCAAGCACGCCCACGTGATTACCTCACGATAAAGTCATTGCACCTGACTACTTGGTTAGTACAATGGTCAACCGATCGCCCTCTCCCAGCTGATCCCAGACCTTGGGCGACGTCCGAGGTCTGACCACTATGAGATTTTCTATTTTTATGCCCTTTTTATTTTAAATAATAACATACTCAGAAATCATTTAAAATATATCACTTTTATTCCAAATACATTTATAGGTCCTTACAATACAAACTTCAAATGGCCATAGATTTTGACAGAGAAGTCCGATCAAGACGCCTAAAAATTAAAATGGCTCTAAACGGGGCATTGCGTATCTACATGTTTTGTGCCAATTCGTTAGTAGTTTGGAGTTTAGGAAAACTTCATTTAGTGAATATTAGGGTATACAAACTTAAAATGGCGATAGATTTTGATAGAGAAGTCCGATAAAGACACCTAAAAAATGAAAGTGGCTCGAAACGGGGCGTGGCGTATCTGCATGTTTTTTGCCGATTCGTCTGTAGTTTGGGGTTAGGGGAAACTTCATTTAGTGAATATTAGGGTATACAAACTTCAAAGGGCGATAGATTTTGATAGAGAAGTCCGTTGAAGACGCCTCAAAAGTGAAAGTGGCTCAAAACGGGGCGTCGCGTATCTGCATGTTTTGTGCTGATTCGTCAGTAGTTTGGGGTTTGGGGAAACTTCATTTAGTGAATATTAGGGTATACAAACTTCAAATGGCGATAGATTTTGACAGAGAAGTCCGATCAAGACGCCTCAAAAATGAAAGGAGCTCGAAACGGGGCGTGGCGTATCTGCATGTTTTGTGTCGATTCGTCGGTAGTTTGGGGTGTGGGGAAACCTCATTTAGTGAATGTTAGGGTATACAAACTTCAAATGGCAATAGATTTTGACAGAGAAGTCCGATCAAGACGCCTCAAAAATGAAAGTGGCTCAAAACGGGGCGTCGCGTATCTGCATGTTTTGTGCCGATTCGTCAGTAGTTTGGGGTTTGGCAAAACTTCATTTAGTGAATATTAGGGTATACAAACTTCAACTTGCGATAGATTTTGACAGAGAACTCCGATCAAGACGCCTAAAAATTAAAATGGCTCGAAACGGGGCGTTGCGTATCTACATGTTTTGTGCCAATTCGTCAGTAGTTTGGAGTTTAGGAAAACTTCATTTAGTGAATATTAGGGTATACAAACTTCAAATGGCGATAGATTTTGATAGAGAAGTCCGATCAAGACACCTAAAAAATGAAAGTAGCTCGAAATGGGGCGCGCGTATCTGCATGTTTTTTGCCCATTCGTCAGTAGTTTGGGGTTAGGGGAAACTTCATTTAGTGAATATTACGGTATACAAACTTCAAAGGGCGATAGATTTTGACAGAGAAGTCCGTTCAAGACGCCTCAAAAGGGAAAATGGCTCGAAACGGGGCGTCGCGTATCTGCATGTTTTGTGCTGATTCGTCAGTAGTTTGGGATTTGGCGAAACTTCATTTAGTGAATATTAGGGTATACAAACTTCAAATTGCGATAGATTTTGACAGAGAAGTCCGATCAAGACGCCTCAAAAGTGAAAGTGGCTCGAAAAGGGGCGTGGCGTATCTTCATGTTTTGTGCCGATTTGTTGGTAGTTTGGGGTTTGGGGAAACTTCATTTAGTGAATATTCGGGTATACAAACTTCAAATGGCGATAGATTTTGACAGAGAAGTCCGATCAAGACGCCTAAAAAATGAAAGTGGCTCGAAATGGGGCGTGGCGTAACTGCATGTTTTTTGCCGATTCGTCAGTAGTTTGGGGTTAGGGGAAACTTCATTTAGTGAATATTAGGGTATACAAATTTCAAAGGGCGATAGATTTTGACAGAGAAGTCCGATCAAGACGCCTCAAAAGTGAAAGTGGCTCGAAAAGGGGCATGGCGTATCATCATGTTTTGTGCCGATTTGTCAGTAGTTTGGGGTTTGGGGAAACTTCATTTAGTGAATATTCGGGTATACAAACTTCAAATGGCGATAGATTTAACAGAGAAGTCCGATCAAGACGCCTTAAAAATGAAAGTGGCTCGAAATGGGGCGTGGCGTATCTGCATGTTTTGTGCCGATTCGTCAGTAGTTTGGGGTTTGGGGAAGCTTCATTTAGTGAATTTTAGGGTATACAAACTTCAAATGGCGATAGATTTTGATAGAGAAGTCCGATCAAGACGCCTAAAATTCAAAATGGCTCGAAACGGGGCGTTGCGTATCTACATGTTTTGTGCCAATTCGTCAGTAGTTTGGAGTTTAGGAAAATTCATTTAGTGAATATTAGGGTATAAAAATTTCAAATGGCGATAGATTTTGATAGAGAAGTCCGATCAAGACACCTAAAAAATTAAAGTGGCTCGAAATGGGGCGTGGCGTATCTGCATGTTTTTTGCCGATTCGTCAGTAGTTTGGGGTTAGGGGAAACTTCATTTAGTGAATATTAGGGTATACAAACTTCAAAGGGCGATAGATTTTGACAGAGAAGTCCGATCAAGACGCCTCAAAAGTGAAAGTGGCTCGAAAAGGGGCGTGGCGTATCTTCATGTTTTGTGCCGATTTGTCGGTAGTTTGGGGTTTGGGGAAACTTCATTTAGTGAATATTCGGGTATACAAACTTGAAATGGCGATAGATTTTGACAGAGAAGTCCGATCAAGACGCCTAAAAAATGAAAGTGGCTCGAAATGGGGCGTGGCGTATCTGCATGTTTTGTGCCGAGTCGTCAGTAGTTTGGGGTTTGGGGAAGCTTCATTTAGTGAATTTTAGGGTATACAAACTTCAAATGGCGATAGATTTTGATAGAGAAGTCCGATCAAGACGCCTAAAAAATGAAAGTGGCTCGAAATGGGGTGTCGCGTCTTTGCTTGTTTTGTGCCGATTCGTCAGTAGTTTGGGGTTTGGGGAAACTTCATTTACTCAATATTAGGGTATACAAACTCAAATGGGGATAGATTTTGAGAGAGAAGTCTGATCAAGACGCCTCAAAAATGAAAGGAGCTCGAAACGGGGCGTGGCGTATCTGCATGTTTTGTGCCGATTCGTCAGTAGTTTGGGGTGGAGGGAAACCTCATTTAGTGAATATTAGGGTATACAAACTTCAAATGGCGATAGATTTTAACAGAGAAGTCCGATCAAACGCCTAAAAATTAAAATGGCTCGAAACGTAGCGTTGCGTATCTACATAATTTGTGCCAATTCGTCAGTAGTTTGGAGTTTATGAAAACTTCATTTAGTGAATATTAGGGTATACAAACTTCAAATGGCGATACATTTTGATAGAGAAGTCCGATCAAGACACCTAAAAAATGAAAGTGGCTGGAAACGGGGCGTGGCGTATCTGCATGTTTTTTGCCGATTCGTCAGTAGTTTGGGGTTAGGGGAAACTTCATTTAGTGAATATGAGGGTATACAAACTTGAAATGGCGATAGATTTTGACAGAGAAGTCCGAACAAGACATCTAAAAAATGAAAGTGGGTCGAAACGGGGCGTGGCGTATCTGCATATGTTGTGCCGATTCGTTGGTAGTTTGGGGTTTGGGGAAACTTCATTTAGTGAATATTAGGGTATACAACCTTCAAATGGCGATAGATTTTGACAGAGAAGTCCGATCAAGACGCCTCAAAAATGAAAGTGGCTCGAAACGGGGCGTGGCGTATCTGCATGTTTTGTGCCGATTCGTGCGTTATTTGGGGTTTGGGGAAGCTTCATTTAGTGAATATTAGGGTATACAAAGTACAAATGGCGACAGATTTTGACAGAGAAGTCCGATCAAGACGCCTGAAAAGTGAAAGTGGGTCGAAAAGGGGCATGGGGTGTCTGCATGTTTTGCGCCGATTTGTCAGTAGTTTGGGGTTTGGGGAAACTTCATTTAGTGAATATTCGGGTATACAAACTTCAAAGGGCGATAGATTTTGACAGAGAAGTCCGTTCAAGACGCCTCAAAAGTGAAAGTGGCTCGAAACGGGGCGTCGCGTATCTGCATGTTTTGTGCTGATTCGTCAGTAGTTTGGGGTTTTGGGAAACTTCATTTAGTGAATATTAGGGTATACAAACTTCAAATGGTGATAGATTTTGACAGAGAAGTCCGATCAAGACGCCTGAAAAATTAAAGTGGCTCGAAACGGGGCGTGGCGTATCTGCATGTTCTGTGCCGATTCGTCAGTAGGTTGGGGTTTGGGGAAACTACATTTAGTGAATATTAGGGTACACACACTTCAAATGGCGATAGATTTTGACAGAGAAGTCCGATCAAGACACCTCAAAAGTGAAAGTGGCTCGAAACGGGGCGTGGCGTATCTGCATGTATTGTGCCGATTCGTCAGTAGTTTGGGGTTTGGGGAAACTTCATTTAGTGAATATTAGGGTATACAAACTTCAAATGGCGATAGATTTTCACAGAGAAGTCCGTTCAAGACGCCTCAAAAATGAAAGTGGCTCGAAACGGGGGGTGGCGTATCTGCATGATTTGTGCCGATTCGTCAGTAGTTTGGGTTTGGGGAAACTTCATTTAGTGAATATTACGGTACACACACTTCAAATGGCGATAGATTTTGACAAAGAAGTCCGATCAAGACGCCTCAAAAGTGAAAGTGGCTCGAAACGGGGCGTGGCGTATCTGCATGTATTGTGCCGATTCGTCAGTAGTTAGGGTTTGGGGAAACTTCATTTAGTGAATATTACGGTACACACACTTCAAATGGCGATAGATTTTGACAGAGAAGTCCGATCAAGACGCCTCAAAAGTGAAAGTGGCTCGAAACGGGGTGTGGCGTATCTGTATGTTTTTTTCCGATTCGTCAGTAGTTTGGGGTTTGGGGAAACTTCATTTAGTGAATATTAGGGTATACAAACTTCAAATGGCGATAGATTTTGACAGAGAAGTCCGATCAAGACGCCTAAAAAATGAAAGTGGCTCGAAACGGGGCGTGGCGTATCTGCATGATTTGTGCCGATTCGTCGGTAGTTTGGGGTTTGGGGAAACTTCATTTAGTGAATATTAGCATATACAAACTTCAAATGGTGATAGATTTTGACAGAGAAGTCCGATCAAGACGCCTCAAAAATGAAAGTGGCTCGAAACGGGGCGTGGCGTATCTGCATGTTTTATGCCGATTCGTTAGTAGTTTGTGGTTTGGGGAAACTTCATTTAGTGAATATTAGGGTATACAAACTTCAAATGGCGATAGATTTTGACAGAGAAGTCCGTTCAAGACGCCTCAAAGGTGAAAGTGGCTCGAGACGGGGCGTGGCTTATCTGCATGCTTTGTGCCGATTCGTCAGTAGTTTGGGGTTTTGGGAAACTTCATTTAGTGAATACTAGGGTATACAAACTTCAAATGGCGATAGATTTTGACAGAGAAGTCCGATCAAGACGCTTGAAAAATGAAAGTGGCTCGAAATGGCGGGTTGCATATCTGCACGTTTTGTGCCGATTCGTCAGTAGTTTGGGGTTTGGGGAAACTTCATTTAGTGAATATTACGGTATACAAACTTCAAATGGAGATAGATTTTGACAGAGAAGTCCGATCAACATGCCTCAAAAATGAAACTGGCTCGAAACGGGGTTTGGCGTATTTGCATTATTTGTGCCGATTCGTCAGTAGTTTGCGGTTTGGGGAAACTTCATTTAGTGAATATTAGGGTATACAAACTTCAAATGGCGATAGATTTTGACAGAGAGGTCCGATCAAGACGCCTTCAAAATGAAAGTGGCTCGAAACGGGGCGTGGCGTATCTGCATGTTTTGTGCCGATTCCTCAGTAGTTTGGGGTTTGGGGAAACTTCATTTAGAGAATATTAGGGTATACAAACTTCAAATGGCGATAGATTTTGATTGAGAAGTCCGATCAAGACGCCTAAAAAATGAAAGTGGCTCGAAACGGGGCGTGGCGTATCTGCATGTTTTGTGCCGATTCGTCAGTAGTTTGGGGTTTGGGGAAACTTCATTTTGGTGAATATTAGGGTATACAAACTTCAAATGGCGATAGATTTTGACAGAGAAGTCCGATCAAGACGCCTCAAAAAGGAAAGTGGCTCGAAACGGGGCGTGGCGTGTCTGCATGCTTTGTGCCGATTCGTCAGTAGTTTGGGGTTTGGGGAAACTTCATTTAGTGAATATTAGGGTATACAAACTACAAATGGCGATAGAATTTGACACAGAGGTCCGATCAAGACGTCTCAAAATTGAAAGTGGCTCGAAACGGGGCGTGGCGTATCTGCATGTTGTGTGCCGAGTCGTCAGTAGTTTGCGGTTTGGGGAAACTTCATTTAGTGAATATTAGGGTATACAAACTTCAAATGGCGATAGATTTTCACAGAGAAGTCCGATCAAGACGCCTAAAAAATGAATGTGGCTCGAAACGGGGCGTGGCTTATCTGCATGTTTTGTGCCGATTCGTCAGTAGTTTGGGGTTTGGGGAAACTTCATTCAGTGAATATTAGGGTATACAAAGTTCAAATGGCGATTGATTTTAACAGAGATGTCCGATCTAGACGCCTCAAAAATGAAATGGCTCGAAACGGGGCGTGGCGTATCTACATGTTTTGTGCCGTTTCGTCAGTAGTTTGGGGTTTGGGTAAACTTCATTTAGTGAATATTAGGGTATACAAACTTCAAATGGCGATAGATTTTGACAGAGAAGTCCGATCAAGACGCTTAAAAAATAAAAGTGGCTCAAAACGGGGCGTGGCGTATCTGCATGTGTTGTGCCGATTCGTCAGTAGTTTGGGGTTTGGGGAAACTTCATTTAGTGAATATTAGGGTATACAAACTTCAAATAGCGATAGATTTTGACAGAGAAGTCCGATCATGACGCCTCAAAAATGACAGTGGCACGAAACTGGGCGTGGGGTATCTCCATTTTTTGTGCCGATTCGTCAGTAGTTTGGGGTTTGGGTAAACTTCATTTAGTGAATATTAGGGTATGCAAACTTCAAATGGCGATAGATTTTGACAGAGAAGTCCGATCAAGACGCTTAAAAAATAAAAGTGGCTCAAAACGGGGCGTGGCGTATCTGCATGTGTTGTGCCGATTCGTCAGTAGTTTGGGGTTTGGGGAAAGTTCATTTAGTGAATATTAGGGTATACAAACTTCAAATAGCGATAGATTTTGACAGAGAAGTCCGATCATGACGCCTCAAAAATGACAGTGGCACGAAACTGGGCGTGGGGTATCTCCATTTTTTGTGCCGATTCGTCAGTAGTTTGGGGTTTGGGGAAACTTCATTTAGTGAATATTAGGGTATACAAACTTCAAATGGCGATAGATTTTGACAGAGAAGTCCGATCAAGACGCCTCAAAAATGAAAGTGGCACGAAACGGGGCGTGGCGTATCTGCATGTTTTGTGCCGATTCGTCAGTAGTTTGGGGTTTGGGGAAACTTCATTTAGTGAATATGAGGGTATACAAACTTGAAATGGCGATAGATTTTGACAGAGAAGTCCGAACAAGACATCTAAAAAATGAAAGTGGGTCGAAACGGGGCGTGGCGTATCTGCATATGTTGTGCCGATTCGTTGGTAGTTTGGGGTTTGGGGAAACTTCATTTAGTGAATATTAGGGTATACAACCTTCAAATGGCGATAGATTTTGACAGAGAAGTCCGATCAAGACGCCTCAAAAATGAAAGTGGCTCGAAACGGGGCGTGGCGTATCTGCATGTTTTGTGCCGATTCGTGCGTTATTTGGGGTTTGGGGAAGCTTCATTTAGTGAATATTAGGGTATACAAAGTACAAATGGCGATAGATTTTGACAGAGAAGTCCGATCAAGACGCCTCAAAAATGAAAGTCGCTCAAAATGGGGTATGGCGTATCTGCATGTTTTGTGCCGTTTCTTTAGTAGTTTGGGGTTTGGGCAAACTTCATTTAGTGAATATTAGGGTATACAAACTTCAAATGGCGATAGATTTTGACAGAGAAGTCCGATCAAGACGCTTCAAAAATGGAAGTAGCTCCAAACAGGGCGTGGCGTATCTGCATGTTTTGTGCCGATTCGTCAGTAGTTTGGGGTTTGGGGAAACTTCATTTAGTGAATATTAGGGTATCCAAACCTCAAATGGCGATAGATTTTGACATAGAAGTCCGATCAAGACGCCTCAAAAAATGAAAGTGACTCAAAACGGGGCGTGGCGTATCTGCATATTTTTTGCCGATTCGTCAGTAGTTTGGGGTTTGCGGAAACTTCATTTAGTGCATATTAGGGTATACAAACTTAAAATGGCGATAGATTTTGACAGAGAAGTTCGATCAAGACGGTTCAAAAATCAAAGTGGCCCGAAATGGGGCGTGGCGTATCTGCATCTTTTGTGCAGATACGTCAATAGTTTGGGGTTGCGGAAACTTCATTTAGTGAATATTGGGGTATACAAACTTCAAATGGCGATAGATTTTGACAGAGAAGTCCGATCAAGAGGCCTCAAAAATTAAAGTGGCTCGGAACGGGGCGTGGGGTATCTGCATGTTTTGTGCCAATTCGGCAGTAGTCTGGGGTTTGGGGAAACTTCATTTAGTGAATATTAGGGTATACATACTTCAAATGGCGATAGATTTTGACAGAGAAGTTTGATCAAGACGCCTCAAAAAGGAAAGTGGCTCGAAACGGGGCGTGGCGTATGTAACATCCCGCCAAAACGTTTCACAAATATATAAAATGAAAATATACGTAAAACCAAAGTGTTGAAATGAACATAATTATATATATGTAATGATGTTTCTCCTCGCAGGGAGTTTAATACAAAACGGTCATTTTCCAAAACTTAAACATAAAAACAGCAAAAACAACCAAACAACCGATCTCCCAACATAAAAAGGGCGATCTCCTATCAGGCAGGCGATCTCCTATCAACCAGGCGATCTCCTATCAGGCAGGCGATCTCCTATCAATCCGGCGATCTCAACTTCCTGTAACGTCATCTGCTCCCGTGTAAAGATTACACGATCATCACAGGTTTTAAGAAAACAGCCATAGGACCAAAACGCAGGGTGAGCTAGACATTTACAAGAGAGTTTGAATATGAACTTAAAAACCAATCATGAAACCAATTTAAGACATCCACATAAAACCATCAACTTTCTCATTTTCCACAAAACCATTCGATAATCACATATCTCACAAATCAATTCCAGAGTCTCAAAATTCACATCAGCAATCAAGTGTCTATCAATTCAATTTCTTATTTCACACGTCAGACTTTCCACTGACTCATCACACCAGACACTTGACCACTATTCCGGAGACTCGTGCATTGAACTTAGCGTCCTGAGACATGCACCTGTCATGCTAAAAGGCTGGAAAGTGCCCTCAGCCATGCGCATTACACAATCTCAATATCATCATTATCACAGCATGACAGGGTAAATCCATACTACAGGCCGAACTCGTTCTGTTTCACACGAGACACCCATACGTATGACCTCCTTCGACTCTCCACAACTGAGTAACTTCTTCTATGTGATTTCATTACCTCAGTAGAGTCAGGATCGTCTCATTACACCAGGACACTCACTGATCAATACACATCCTACACAGATCTTACACGGTATTTCCTTTCCTGAAAATACTATGCCTCGATCCCACATTCACGACATTCACACATCACATAACATTTCAACAAATGATTCCAGTCACAGAAAAACTCATGCCAAGGTTCAGATTTTCGAATATCACATTTAAATCTCAAACAGTTCCAAATAATCACAAGAACAGAGAATATTTCAATAACAGATGAAAACCGGCGATCACCTCCAGAAACCGGCGATCACGAACAAAACTGGGTTTTTTAAACAAGAACATTTTTAAAACCGGCGACCACGTCGCCCCCAACATCCAAACAGAACTGTTATCGTAAACATCTCACATTTCAACATCAAACACCGTGAAAGCAAGTAAAACCGGCGACCACGTCGCCCTATCATCACAAACATCAAATATCCAGTTATCGTTGGAAAAAGACTAGCTTCCCTTACCTGGACTAGCGTGAAACTCTCTCTTCAAGCTTTAATCCACCGAACTCACGGATGCCCGAACTCAGCCTAAGCTTTCTGATCGGTAGACTTGCAGAGAACCTTCCCCGGTGCTCTATGGCAGTCGTCGCTCGTCTTGCTTTTTGCTCGAAGGTGCTTGAATCGCAGCGCGAAGGAGAGAAATGGAGGAGAAGGGAGGTAACTCACTTTTTCGCTCTTTGGATAACTGCAACGTTTTTCCTCCTCTCAGAAGTGGGTTCTTGCCTCTTAAACCAACTTGTCCACAAAAGCAGCTGCGACCACCCACTCTGCAGGGAAGTCTGAGTGTACCTTTCTCTGAACAGTACGACCACTGTTGTCTCTTGTGCATGCCAACCACTGCTCTGAACAGTACGACCACTGTTGTCTGTTGCGCATGCCAACATTCTGATGTCACTGTTCTGAACCAACACTTTTTGTCTACGTGTCGCGCGTGCTGCGCGTCTCATGCTGGGAGTCTGGGTCCCACCTTCTCTACGTACAACTCGACATCGCGCGATAACCTTCCACCGATGATCACTGGCGCGAAGAATCTCCACCGATGACTCATCCTGGAGGACGACCGACGTCTCTCTCTGGAAGACGACCGAGGTCTCCTCTTCCTGGAGACCGACCGAGGTCTCCTCTTCCTGGAGACCGACCGAGGTCTCCTCTTCCTGGAGACCGACCGAGGTCTCCTCTTCCTGGAGACCGACCGAGGTCTCCTCTTGGCGACGCCCGCATGTCTCTCGCGCCCAAGCGATGCCCGCATGTCTCTCGCCCCCTGGCGATGCCCGCATGCCTCTCGCGCCCTGGCGATGCCCGCATGCCTCTCGCGCCCTGGCGATGCCCGCATGCCTCGCGCCCTGGCGATGCCCGCATGCCTCTCGCGCCCTGGCGATGCCCGCATGCCTCGCGCCCTGGCGATGTCCGCATGCCTCTCGCGCCCTGGCGATCATGTTCGAGGCGATCTCATAGTCTTCTAAACTACACTTTCTTTCCTTTTTCATTTTAAATACAACATGCTTCGAATCCATTTAAATATGACACTTTTATTCCAATAAGATTTTCCAGGTCCTTACAGCGTATCTGCATGTTTTGTGCCGATTCGTCAGTAGTTTGGGGTTCGGGGAAACCTCATTTAGTGAATATTAGGGTATACAAATTCAAATGGCGATAGATGTTGACAGAGAAGTCCGATCAAGACGCCTCAAAAATGAAAGTGGCTCGAAACGGGGCGTGGCGTATATGCATGTTTTGTGCCGATTCGGCAGTGGTTTGGGGTTTGGGGAAACTTCATTTAGTGAATATTAGGGTATACATACTTCAAATGGCGATAGATTTTGACAGAGAAGTCCGATCAAGACGCCTAAAAAATGAAAGTGGCTAGAAACGGGGCGTGGCGTATCTGCATGTTTTGTACCGATTCGTCAGTAGTTTGGGGTTTGGGGAAACTTCATTTAGTGAATATTAGGGTATCCAAACTTCAAATGGCGATAGATTTTGACAGAGAAATCCGATCAAGACGCCTCAAAAATGAAATTGGCACGAAACGGGGCGTGGCGTATCTGTATGTTTTGTGCCGATTCGTGAGTAGTTTGGGGTTTGGGGAAACTTCATTTAGTGAATATTAGGGTTTACAAACTTTAAATGGCGATAGATTTTGACAGAGAAGTCCGATCAAGAAGCTTCAAAGATGAAAGTGGCTCGAAACGGGGCGTGGCGTATCTGAATGTTTTGTGCCGATTCGTCAGTAGTTTGGGGTTTGGGTAAACTTCACTTAGTGAATATTAGGGTATACAAAGTAAAAATGGCGATAGAATTTTACAGAGAAGTCCGATCAAGACGCCTAAAAAATAAAAGTGGCTGAAAACGGGGCGTGGCGTATCTGCATGTTTTTTGCCGATTCGTCAATAGTTTGGAATTTGGGGAAACTTCCTTTAGTGAATATTAGGGTATACAAACTTCAAATGACGATAGATTTTGACAAAGAAGTCCGATCAAGACGCCTCAAAAATGAAAGTGGCTCGAAACGGGGCGTGGCTTATCCGCATGTTTTGTGCCGATTCATCAGTATTTTATGGTTTGGGGAAACTTCATTTATTGAATATTAGGGTATACAAACTTCAAATGGCGATAGATTCTGACAGAGAAGTCCGATCAAGACGCCTAAAAAATGAAAGTGGCTCGAAACAGGGCGTGGTGTATCTGCATGTTTTGTGCCGATTGGTCAGTAGTTTGGGGTTTGGGGAAACTTCATTTAGAGAATATTAGGGTATACAAACGTCAAATGGGAATAGATTTTGACAGAGAAGTCCGATAAAGATGCCTCAAAAATGAAAGTGGCTGAAAACGGGGCGTGGCATATCTGCATGTTTTGTGCCGATTCGTCAGTAGTGTGGGGTTTGGGGAAACTTCATTTAGACAATATTAGGGTATACAAACTTCAAATGGCGATAGATTTTGACAGAGAAGTCCGATCAACACGCCTCAAAAATGAAAGTGGCTCGAAACGGGGCGCGGCATATCTGCATGTTTTGTGGTGATTCGTTAGTAGTTTCGGGTTTGGGGAATTGTCATTTAGTGAATATTAGGGTATAGAAGCTTCAAAAGGCGATAGATTTGGACAGAGAAGTCCGACCAAGACGCCTGAAAAATGAAAGTGGCTCGAAACGGAGCGTGGCGTATTTTGTGCCGATTCGTCAGTAGCTTGGGGTTTCGGGAAACTTCATTTAGTGAATATTAGGGTATACACACTTCAAATGGCGATAGATTTTGACAGAGAAGTCCGATCAAGGGGCCTCAAAAATGAAAGTGGCTCGAAACGGGGCGTGGCGTATCTGCATGTTTTGTGCCGATTCGTGCATTATTTGGGGTTTGGGGAAACTTCATTTAGTGAAAATTAGGGTATACAAAGTACAAATGGCGATAGAATTTGACAGAGAAGTCCGATCAAGACGCCTCAAAAATGAAAGTGGCCCAAAACGGGGCGTGGCGTATCTGCATGTTTTGTGCCGATTCGTCAGTAGTGTGGGGTTTGGGGAAACTTCATTTAGAGAATATTAGGGTATACAAACTTCAAATGGCGATAGATTTTGACAGAGAAGTCCGATCAAGACGCCTAAAAAATGAAAGTGGCTCGAAATGGGGCGCGGCATATCTGCATGTTTTGTGGCGATTCGTCAGTAGTTTCGGGTTTGGGGAAACTTCATTTAGCGAATATTAGGGTATACAAACTTCAAATGGCGATAGATTTGGACAGAGAAGTCCGATCAAGACGCCTGAAAAATGAAAGTTGCTCGAAACGGGGCGTGGCGTATCTGCATGTTTTGTGCCGATTGGTCAGTAGTTTGGGGTTTGGGAAGACTTCATTTAGTGAATATTAGGGTATACAAACTTCAAATGGCGATAGATTTTGATAGAGAGGTCCGATCAAGACCGCTAAAAAATGATAGTGGCTCGAAACGGGGCGTGGCGTAAATGCATATTTTGTGCCGATTTGTCAGTAGTTTAGGGTTTGGGGAAACTTCATTTAGTGAATATTACGGTATACAAACTTCAAATGGCGATAGATTTTCACAGAGAAGTCCGATCAAGACGCCTCAAAAATGAAAGTGGCTCGAAACGGGGCGTGGCGTATCTGCATGTTTTGTGCTGATTCGTCAGTAGGTTGGGGTTTAGGGAAACTTCATTTAGTAAATATTAGGGTAGACAAACTCCAAATGGCAATAGATTTTGACAGAGAAGTCTGATCAAGACGCCTAAAAAATGAAAGTGGCTCGAAACGGGGCGTGGCGTATATGCATGTTTTGTGCCGATTCGTCAGTTCTTTGGGATTTGGGGAAACTTCATTTAGTGAATATTAGGGTATAAAAACTTCGAATGGCGATAGATTTTGACAGAGAAGTCCAATCAAGACGCCTCAAAAATGAAATTGGCTCGAACCGGGGCGTGGCGTATCTGCAGGTTTTGTGCCGATTCATCAGTAGTTTGGGGTTTGGGGAAACTTCATCTAGTGAATATTTGGGTATATAAATTTCAAATGGCGATAGATTTTGACAGAGAAGTCCGATCAAGACGCCTCAAAAATGAAAGTGGCTCGAAACGGGGCGTGGCGTATCTGCATATTTTCTGCCGATTCGTCAGTAGTGTGGGGTTTGGGGAAACTTCATTTAGAGAATATTAGGGTATACTAACTTCAAATGGCGATAGATTTTGAACGAGAAGTCCGATGAAGACGCCTGAAAAATGAAAGTTGCTCGAAACGGGGCGTGGCGTATCTGCATGTTTTGTGCCGATTCGTCAGTAGTTTGGGGTTTGGGGAAACTTCATTTAGTGAATATTAGGGTATACAAACTTCAAATGGCGATAGATTTTGCAGAGAAGTCCGATCAAGACGCCTCAAAAATGAAAGTGGCTCGAAACGGGGCGTGGCGTATCTGCATGTTTTGTGCCGATTCGTCAGTAGGTTGGGGTTTAGGGAAACTTCATTTAGTAAATATTAGGGTAGACAAAGTCCAAATGGCAATAGATTTTGACAGAGAAGTCTGATCAAGACGCCTAAAAAATGAAAGTGGCTCGAAACGGGGCGTGGCGTATATGCATGTTTTGTGTCGATTCGTCAGTTCTTTGGGATTTGGGGAAACTTCATTTAGTGAATATTAGGGTATAAAAACTTCGAATGGCGATAGATTTTGACAGAGAAGTCCAATCAAGACGCCTCAAAAATGAAATTGGCTCGAACCGGGGCGTGGCGTATCTGCAGGTTTTGTGCCGATTCATCAGTAGTTTGGGGTTTGGGGAAACTTCATCTAGTGAATATTTGGGTATATAAATTTCAAATGGCGATAGATTTTGACAGAGAAGTCCAATCAAGATGCCTCAAAAATGAAAGTGGCTCGAAACGGGGCGTGGCGTATCTGCATATTTTCTGCCGATTCGTCAGTAGTGTGGGGTTTGGGGAAACTTCATTTAGAGAATATTAGGGTATACTAACTTCAAATGGCGATAGATTTTGAACGAGAAGTCCGATGAAGACGCCTGAAAAATGAAAGTGGCTCGAAACAGGGCGTGGCGTATCTGCATGTTTTGTGCCGATTCGTCAGTAGTTTGGGGTTTGGGGAAACTTCATTTAGTGAATATTAGGGTATACAAACTTCAAATGGCGATAGATTTTGCAGAGAAGTCCGATCAAGACCCCTCAAAAATGAAATTGGCTCGAACCGGGGCGTGGCGTAACTGTAGGTTTTGTGCCAATTCATCAGTAGTTTGGGGTTTGGGGTTCATTTAGTTAATATTAGGGCATACAAACTTCAAATGGCGATAGATTTTGACAGAGAAGTCCGATCAAGACGTCTCAAAAATGAAAGTGGCTCGAAACGGGGCGTGAAGTATCTGCATATTGTGTGCCGATTCGTCAGTAGTTTGGGGTGTGGGGAAACTTCATTTAGTGAATATTAGGGTATACAAACTTCAAATGGCGATAGATTTTGACAGAGAAGTCCGATCAAGACGCCTCAAAAATGAAAGTGGCTCAAAACGGGGCGTGGCGTATCTGCATGTTTTGTGCCGATTCGTCAGTAGTTTGGGGTTTGGGGAAACTTCATTTAGTGAATATTAGGGTATATAAACTTCAAATGGCGATAGATTTTGCAGAGAAGTCCGATCAAGACGCCTCAAAAATGAAAGTGGCTCGAAACGGGGCGTGGTTTATCTGTATGTTTTGTGCCGATTCGTCAGTAGTTTGGGGTTTGGGGAAACTTCATTTAGAGAATATTAGGGTATACAAACTTCAAATGGGGATAGATTTTGACAGAGAAGTCCGATCAAGACGCCTCAAAAATGAAAGTGGCTCGAAACGAGGCGTGGCGTATCTGTATATTTTGTGCCGATTCGTCAGTAGTGTGGGGTTTGGGGAAACTTCATTTAGAGAATATTAGGGTATACTAACTTGAAATGGCGATAGATTTTGAACGAGAAGTCCGATGAAGACGCCTGAAAAATGAAAGCCGCTCGAAACAGGGCGTGGCATAACTGCATGTTTTGTGCTGATTCGTCAGTAGTTTGGGGTTTGGGGAAACTTCATTTAGTGAATATTAGGGTATACAAACTTCAAATGGCGATAGATTTTGACAGAGAAGTCCGATCAAGACGCCTCAAAAATGAAAGTGGGTCGAAACGGGGCGTGGCGTATCTGCATGTTTTGTGCCGATTCTTTAATAGTTTGGCGTTTGGCGAAAGTTCATTTAGTGAATATTAGGGTATACAAACTTCAAATGGCGATAGATTTTGACAGAGAAGTCTGATCAAGACGCCTCAAAAATGAAAGTGGCACGAAATGGGGCGTGGCGTATCTGTAAGCACCTAGAAACTTTAATTGGAATAAAAGTGTTATATTTAAATAATTTCAAAAGATGTTATTATTTAAAATACAAAGAGCTGGTAATAGAAGTTTCGTAGTAGTCGGGCCTCGGACATCGCCCAAGGTCTGGGGTCAGCTGGTAGAGGTCGGTCGGCTGACCATTGTATTAACCAAGTAGTCAGGTGCGATGACTTTATCGTGAGGTAATCACGTGGGGGTGCTCGAGGAAGACATGTGGATCAAGAAGAGTAAAGGAAGAAAAGTATAGCTTAGAAGTCTACGAGATCGCCGTTGTTGAAGACGGAGGCGATCTCCGACTTCTCTGGCACATAATCGCCTATCGCCTAGAGTACACATGATCGCCGATCGGCTATGGTGTACGTGATCGCCGGGAGTGCACTTAGTATGTGGTCAAGATGCTGGATCAACCATAGTGGGTTCCAAAAACCACGCGTATCGAGGTGTGGGTTAAACCTTAGATACGCTGTGCATGCGAAGCTCTATGCTTGAGCATAAGAAATCGTCCTTAATGTTGCATGCATGGGCGCACGAAGAGTAGTGCTGATCTATTCCTTGAAATGTGAAGCTACCGACGTCACCAAGTCATGTGGAGGTGATACCTTGGACGTAACATAGTGGGATGAAGAACCTTCAGCAAGGCGTGGCGATGTGTCATCAGTCATCGCCAGGGCGCGAGACATGCGAACATCGCCAGGGCGCGAGGCATGCGGGCATCGCCAGGGCGCGAGAGACATGCGGGCATCGCCAGGGCGCGAGACATGCGAGCATCGCCAGGGCGCGAGAGACATGCGGACATCGCCAGGGCGAGAGACATGCGGGCGTCGCCAGGGATAGACATCGGTCGTCTTCCAGAGGGAGACATCGGTCGTCTTCCAGGGATAGACATCGGTCATCTTCCAAGGATAGACATCGGTCGTCTTCCAGGGATAGACATCGGTCGTCTTCCAGAGGGAGACATTGGTCGTCTCCCAGGGAAAGACATCGGTCGTTCGCCAGGATGAGTCAGCGGTAGAAAGTTATCGTGCGACGTCGAGTTTCACACAGATAAGGTGGGGCCCAGGCTCCCAGCATGAAACGTCCGGCACGCGCGACACGTAGACAAAAAGGGTGGTTCAGAATAGTTACATCAGAGAGTTGGCATGCGCAGAGACACACGTGGCCGTACTGTTCAGGGAAGCGTACACGCAAGGTTGCTCAGAGAGTAGGTGATGGCCGCTACATAGCAGGTCTACGTTTCTTAGTCTCAGAACACACCTCCTCTTAATTGGATTTTGAACACTGTTGGAGTAGGAAGAGATAGCGTGAGTTTAGTCTTCATCCTTTTCCTTCCTCTCCTTCACTCTGCGATTCAGGCCCTCTCACGTCCCAGTTGGCTATCGGCGACTACCATAGAGCACCGGGAGGTTCTCTGCAAGTTCTCCAGACCGGGACGCTAAAACAGAGTGAAAGCATCTTTAAGCTTCGGTGGGTTTTCGGAGCTCTTGGTGTTTTGCGCTAGTCCAGGTAAGGGAAGCTAGCCTTATTTCCAACGAAAAACCTTATATTAGATGATTTTGAGTTCTTCTTTCTCTAAGTGTTTTAATATGATTTGAATGCTTGTTTATTCATTTCATTTGGTGGGTTTGTTCAAACTTGTGCTTGAACATCTATTTTCAATTTTGTGTAGGATTCTTGATATATTTGTGTTGCTGTTTTTATTTTTAGGTATTTGAGTCTTCCTTGAAATTTCATTTGGGTCATATGATGTTCTTGAGTCTTTTCATTTTATGAATCCATAAGTTTTGTCTAAGTCATGTGTTTCCATATTTGTCATCAAATCCTAGTAGTACTCTTTTTGATTTATTTGTTTCTTGTTTTTTGTCTGAATGTTTGACCTGAAATCTGTTTTGTGTTGATCCTTTGGTGCATTTTTAATTTTAGTTTGAGTTCTTATTTGTGTGTTAGATCCACACAAATTCCATCATATTAACTCCATTGTGTTTTTGAGGTATATCATTCTGTTTTTGATTCCAGTTTTCAGAACCCCTGTTTTCACATTTCTGTGCTGACTGTTTTGTCTTATGAAAATTACATACATCATCAAAAATTTCTGAGCCTCTGGATTTCACAAATTTGAGGTTTTAGAAAAAGGAAAAAAAAAGAACCATCTGAAAAGAAGAAATAGAAAAAAAAAGATAAATATTACAAAAAAAGTGTGCAATCCTGACGTTCCAGCTGGCAGCTCTGAGCACTGATTTTATAAAATTTACCAAAATTAATTGGTACATGCGTTTGGAGTGAAACCAACGCCAAAAGTTTGTTAAGATCTTGTTCTGATTGTGTCTCAATTTTCAGAAGCAAATAAAAAAGGGTCAGCTCAGCATAAATCTTTTAAAGATACGCTTTCTGGACCACAACAATATGTGCTTTTCTGTGGTGCTGTTTTTTTTGGTTTTTAAATCAAATCTAGTGCTATTCCTAGGTTCCTTTTTGTGTGCCATCCATTATTTGAGTACCTTTTATTTGCTTGTCTAATTTCATTTGAACTCTTTCTAGTTGTGTCACATTTAAATTCCATTTGTGTGGTACTGTTTTTCAAATTAATTTGTTTCTTGCTTTCTTTCTTTGGCCTCTAAGCTTGTTGGTGGATTAAATATCAATTGGTACTTGTTGAGTGAGAATTTGACTTGAGGGGAGTCTAGCTTGCTTAATAGGTGCTGGATTGAAGATTTTATTGACCTAATTCCAAGAGGAACAAAGGCAAAGGGCAGCAACAAACACCATACTACAAATACACCACACACTTTGGAAGGCCCAACAAGTAGAAAAGCAACAAAAGGGGTGCAACTAGAAGAACAACAAAAGGGGTGCAAATAGTAAAAGCAACAAAGGGAGTGTCATTTAATTTCTTTGCAATCTTGCTTGTGTTAATTACTTGTTAATCACGCAATTAGTCGGTGAGTGTGTCTTCAAGGGCTCCAAGTGTCCAAGAAGCCTCACCTAGGGCCGACTAGTGTAGACCTTACTTGTTTTAGCATGTGTTAATTGTTTTAATTGCTTTCCTTGCTTAATTAGTTACGTTTGGTAATTATTTTGTTTTGTTTAAGTTCGTTAATTCTTTTGCTTGGTTAATTAGCTAGTTTGCATTGTTTTCTTGCATCAAAATTTGATTTCTTCAACCTAATTGTGTTTTAAGTGGTTTACTAAGAGAAAGCTTTGTGTGAAGACATTGAGGGATAGTCTTTGGCTAAGGCAAGGCTTGGTATTTAAGTAGTCCATTGTGACTCACCTCCCTTACCTGGAAGACTACCTTCTTTGACTTCCCTAAATTTTCTCAAGGTAAAATATTTCTATACACAAAGGTTTAGTCATGTCTTCTCATTCCTTTAAATCTCTTAAAAGTGAGGTGAAATCCATGAAATCTCTTTTGGAACAACTTTCCAAGAATATTCAATCAATTTCATCTAAACAATTGGAGAATGAGGCCAAAACTAATGAATTGACTAAATCAAAGGATGAGAAGTCTCACATTTCAAAAAAATTACCTTCTCATGCATCTATCTCTAAAAAGCATGATTCTTTTGGGGAGGGAAGACATAGAAGAGATAGAAAAGAACAAGAAAGCCCAAGAGAGGTTAGGGTAGACTTACCTCATTTTTATGGAAAGGAAAATGTTGAAACATGCCTAGATTGGGAAATGAGGGTAGAAAAATTGTTTGCTTCCCATAAAGAAAGAAAGGAAAGAAAGATACAAAAGAAAAGAGAGGAAGCTGAAAGGGAAGCTAAAGAAAAAGAAAAGCATGAGAAGACCCTTGAGAAACAAAAGGCGTGGGAGAATAGTGTTCCTTCTCACAAGGTCATTCAACAAGACAAAAGATTTAAAAATACCTTTGAAAATATGCGTCTTGTTGAACAACCTAGCCTTTCCTTTTGTAAAGGAACACTTGCAAGCATAGTAACAAAAAAAGAGTCTTTAAAAGAAGCTTGCATAGATAAAGATAAAGTGGATTATTTCTCATATGTGCTAGGATATCACCAAGTGAATGTCAAGTTATTTACAAGCATCTACAAAAACAAATTTTTATGTGAAGTAGTGCCTAAAGAAACTTGTCATGTCCTATTGAGACAACCATTGCCAAGTGTGCAACTTCTCATAAACAATGGTTGTAACAACGAGACTATCTTTACACATAAGAGAAAAATTCTTCATGAAGGAGAACTCATGGACCAAATTAGAGTTGATAAAACTCTAGAGCTTTTAAAAGGAAAACTTTTGTCACCCATGAGAAAAGATGTTCAAAGACATTACCCTAGATACATTTCTTGTTTTAAAAATACACCCAAGGTGATGTCTCATGAACTCTATACTCCTTTACCTTTTGCAAATGATCCTTGGGAAGACATAAACCTCAATTTTATCTTAGAGCTTCCTAGGACAACAAAAGGTTTTGATTCCATTTTTATGGATATGGATAATCTCTTCTATATAGAAGTGACAAGTCTTCATGGTTTATCTTCAAGCATAGTATTGGATAGAGCTCCAAAATTTGAAAACCATCATTTTAGAAAAACTTGAAATTAAGTTGTACTCTTCAAATTTTTATCCTCAAAAGAATGGTCAAAATAAAATTGAAAACATAGCTCTTTTTACTATGCCTAGAGAAATCATGAAAGACAATCACAATTCTTGGGATGAGTATCCTTTTGAGCATGCATACAATGGAGTAGTCCACAAGACTACTAATATTTCTACATTTGAAGTTGCATGTGGACTTAATCCTCTTTCGCTTTTTAAGTTGTTACCCTTTCCTAAAGGTATTGTGCCTAAGGAAAAGGTAACCAATATTGAAAATTTTCAAATACATAAGAGGATTAGAGAACACATACAACCATCAAAAGAGAAATATTGTACAAAGTTGCCAAAAACAAAAGAAAAACAAAAATGGCAACTTCATACAATTAAGTTCTCTCCAATTGCTCACACTAACACCTTTACTTTGTTTGATGATTTCCATAGGTGGACGTTTGATCCGGGAGGACAAGCCTTGCCGAAACAATAGGCTGCTATCCGAGATCAAATCTGTAGATTTGAGGATAGATCTTCTCAAAGGAGGAGGAGATGATGGACACCATCCAGCCCCCTAGTTGAAGACAAAGCAAGGGATTTGAGGACAAATCCTTTTTCAAGAGGGAGGGGATGATGGAAGAGGGCCAAGCACAACCTTCCATGAAAGGCAAGAGCCAAGTCAAGAGCGTCTAAGACCAAGCTAGAAGCGTCTAAGACAAGCTAGGAGCGTCTAGGACGAGAAGGCCCAGCTAGAAGCGTCTAGGACAAGAAGACTTGGATCAAAGCTATGAATGGGAGAGTGGCATACTAGCACATATTCCGTGAAGGCCCATCAAATGTAGTTTAGCTTTAATTGGGGTGTAAATAGCATAGCCATGTGGACAAATGTTTATTTTTCTGCACATTAGAATTAAGGAGAAGTTAACCTTCCCACTATTCTAGAAAGCCCATGGAGGGGGTGAACTTACAAACTAGACACACCCCTCCCCATGTGCTTACACTTTGCATGTGACCCATGTGCTTCACATTTACATTTCATTTGGCTAGCATTAGGGTTGCATTATGGTCCTCCTTAGCCTATAAAAGGAGGAGCCTACACCTTGTATTTTGAAGATTAAATAGAGTATTGTTATGCTGCCCAAATTGTGCCATACACTACTCCTTGCCTAACACTTAGGTTTTAGTCTTCAATTCATCACTACCAAAGGGGCTGGCCAAACCTCCCCATTTCCTCACTCTTCATGCACCTTCAAGGCACCCATGCTTCCTAGGAAGGCCTTGCTCACCTCCTCCATAAGCTTCCGCATCCATCATCACCAAGGAACTCCAAAATCCAAAGAAGAGCTCATAGGAATGCTATGAGCTATGCTATTTACACCCCAATTAAAGCTAAACTACATTTGATGGGCCTTCACGGAATATGTGCTAGTATGCCACTCTCCCATTCATAGCTTTGATCCAAGTCTTCTTGTCCTAGACGCTTCTAGCTGGGCCTTCTCGTCCTAGACGCTCCTAGCTTGTCTTAGACGCTTCTAGCTTGGTCTTAGACGCTCTTGACTTGGCTCTTGCCTTTCATGGAAGGTTGTGCTTGGCCCTCTTCCATCACCGATGACCATGCACCGACCGAGTGCTCTGCTTCGAGTGCACCGATGACTGATCGTGCTTTCGGTGCACCGATGAATGATCGCGTTCTACTTCATGGTGTTTAAACGCGAAGATGATGTCTTGCTTTGGGGAAGAAGATTTTTTCTTGTTGACCCGTGTCGATCGTCCGTACTCGCGCCTGGGGCGAGCAGGCTCCAACCGATCACTTGCACTTTCATCCGGGGCAAGTAGGACTTGAAACTGGAAAACACGTGCACACTTGGTATACTGAAATCTTTTTTATTGGGTGGCCTCGTTAAAAACCCTCATCGGGAAAAGAGTGCCCCCTGATCTGTTCAATTATTTACAGCATATACATTGAGTGTGTGTACAGCGCAAGAACGCATCTACTTTATAACTTAACTGAAGTAGAATCTCAAGTGTGTAGCGTTCCATGTCCTGGGGATAGGTGCTCCATCCAGAGTCTCCAGCCGATAAGCTCCATTCTCCAACGCCTCAACTACTCTATATGGACCCGTCCACTTTGGAGATAACTTGTTCTCCATCTCATTCTGATGTGCTTTCCTCATCACCAGGTCGCCCTCCTGGAAACGCCTGGGCTTCACCTTGGAATTGTGCCTCCATTCTACTCTTCTCTTGACAGCTTCAGCACTAACCCTGGCCCCCTCTCGCACTTCGTCCAGGAGGTCCAGATTCACCTTTCGCTATTGATTGGACTCTTCGGCGATGAAGTTCAGGAATCTAGGGGAGCTCTCCTGTATCTCCATGGGGATCATAGCATCCGTCCCATAGACAAGACTAAAGGGTGTCTCTTGGGTGCTAGACTGTGGGGAGGTATGGTACGACCATACAATTCTGGGAACCTCTTCTGCCCAATTCCCCTTGGCTTTCTCTAATCTTCACTTCAGTCCCCTAAGCAGCACTCGGTTGGCTGACTCCACCTGCCCGTTGGTCTGCGGGTGTTCTACTGAGGCGAACACTTGTTGTATCTTCAATTCTTCACACATTTTTCTCAGCTGATGGCTGGTGAACTGAGTGCCGTTGTCGGATACCAGCCTCTTGGGTACTCCAAAACGACAGACAATATTCTTCCAGACAAAATGCTCGACCTTCTGAGTGGTGATGTGGGCCACTGGTTCCGCCTCCACCCACTTTGTGAAATACTCGATGGCCACTATGAGGAACTTCATCTGCCTGATCGGCAGAGGAAAGGGTCCCAGGATGTCGATTCCCCACGTGTGAAATGGCCACGGGCTATGGATGGACTTCAACTCCTCCGGGGGTGCCTTATGCCAGTCTGCATGAAGTTGGCACTGTTTGCACCACTGAGCGTACTTCACACAGTCTTCCTTCAGCGTTGGCCAGTAGTACCCCGCGCGGAGGATCCTACTTGCCAAAGCGCGACCACCGACGTGGCTTCCGCACAACCCCTCGTGCAACTCTGACATGAGTCTGGTGCATTGCTCTCCATGCACGCACATTTGTACAGGATGGGAAAAGCCAAATCTAAACAAGTTCCCATCGATTAGAGTAAACTTACTCGAGCTCTTCTTTATCTTCTTTTCCTCTGTTGGGTCCAATGGGAGCACACCATCCTCTAGGTACAACTGGTACGGCGTTATCCACGTATCGGGCTCCTTGACAGCGCAGACTTCCATCGCCTCATCGGTCCTTGCCGGTCGCGCCCTCACCCTCGGTGCTTTCAGCGTTTCTTGAGTCAGGGACCGATGACTGATCGCCAGACGCTCCACCGACTTGGATACTTGAAGCATTTGATTGTCTGATACGAATGCTCGTGGTACCTTTAAAGTCTCTTGAATAACGGTCCTCTGTTTTCCCCCCTTGCCTGAGCTGGCCAGCTTGGCAAGCAGATCTGCTCTGGCATTTTGCTCGCGGGGCACATGCACCAACTCAAACTCATCGAAGGACGTCTTCATGAGCTGCACGTACTCCAGGTAAGCTGCCATCTGAGTATCTTTCGCCTGGAACTCCCCTATAACTTGCCCAGTGACTAGCAAGGAATCACTCTTAGCCACCAGACTTCTTGCTCCCATTTCCTTTGCCAGCAACATTCCTGCGATCAGGGCTTCATACTCCGCCTGATTGTTGCTGGCCTTGAAGGCAAAGCGAAGGGACTATTCGATTAGCACCCCGTTCGGGCCTTCCAGAATGACTCCAGCACCGCTTCCCTGCTGATTGGAGGAGCCATCCACCGATAAGACCCATCGAAAAACTACGCCTTCTGCAGATGTCGCGACCGACGACAGTTCAGCCACGAAGTCGGCGAACACCTGCCCCTTGATCGGTCCTCGGGGCTCGTACTGGATGTCGAATTCTGAGAGTTCCACAGCCCACTTGACCATCCTTCCTGCTACGTCTGGCTTCTTCAACACCTTCTGGATGGGCAAGTCTGTCATGACCACTATGGTGAAGCTGTGGAAATAGTGTCTGAGCCTCCTAGCTGAAAAAACTACCGCCAGTGCTGCTGATGGAGGAGGGCCAAGCACATCTAACCAAGGAAGCCAAGGCCCAAACCAAGAAGACTGTCTAGACCAAGAGGAGCGTCTAGCTCCAAGAAGTGAGCGTCTAGGACGTGAAGGAGGGAGGCTATCCATGGAGATAGACCGTCTAGGACCTCTCACAAGATCCATGGCTAAACATATCCAAGCACACATAGAAGAAGCCACGGATGGGAGGGAGAAGACCTTGTACATGCTACTTGGAGGCCCATTAGGGGTAGCTTAGTAGATTAGTGTAGTAAGCAAAACTTGCTAACTTAGGGGTGTGCTATCAAAAAGGTGCCCTTAGCAATAGAAGGAGGGGTGTGCTAGCAAATAGGTGCCTTTAGCAAAAGAGGGAGGGGTGTACTATCAAATGTTGCATTTTTTGACCTATCTTCTAGAATATTAGGATGATGGTGTGGTTTGACTAAAGTCAATACCCTAGGCAGCCCCCACTTTTTGTATTTCCATCCCTACCCTTTAAGCTTGCTCACCAAGGCTCCTAAATCTATAAATAAGGAGGCCTACCTCATGTATTTTCAAGTTTATTTGAGTAATGTTATGCTGCCATTTTTGTGCACAAGCTTTACTCCTCCTAGAAATCTAGGCTATAAACTTCAATCCTTTCACCTTCTCCCTTGAGCTGGCCGAACCACTCAACCCATACTCATCATGCACCTTCAAGACCAACACAACTCCTAGGAGGGTCTTGTTTCACTCATCCATTGCTTCCGCTCCATCTATTTCTACTTTGATTCAAGAAGAACACATGAAAATGCCATCATTTGGTATCATGAGCTTTTGGTTCTTCAAGATGAGTAGCTTGTCTTTTTAAATTTTCAGTTCTTCTTTATTTTCATCTTGTCATTTCAATTCCATAATTGTCTTGCTGTTTTTTTTTTTACATTTTAAATTGTTCTTGGTGTGCTTATGGAAGATCCAACCGAAGCACATGTGTTCAATTGATCTTGAACATTTTCTTGTGCAATTGTGATAGGATTCCTTACACATTGAGTGGCTGTTTTCTTTTAGGAATTTGAGTCTTTATTGCTTTCTTATAATTGCTTCATTTTATGCTTTGAGTCTTTATTTTCTGAATCTATAAATGTTGTGTCAAGTCATGTGAATCCATAATTGTCATCAATTCTTAGTAGTCCTATTTTTGGCTTGATTGTTTCTTCTTTTTGGGTCTCTTTAATTTGCCTTAATCTGCTGTTATTTTGATCCTTTGCTGCCTTTTTAATTTTAGTTTGAGTTCATAATTGTGTCTTAGTTCTTACACAATTTCCTTCTTACATTTTCCTTTGTGTTAAATTTTGGTATCTTGCTGTTTTTTTTTCCAGTTTTCCAGTTTTCCCCTGTTTCTCTCTCTGTTTGGCTGTTTTTTTGTTTCAAAAATTATTTCCACTCATAGGAAATTTGTGATTCTCTGGAAAATGCAAGTTTGAAGTGTTACAAAAAGGACAAAAAAAAGAATCAGATCAAAAAAGGCAACAGAAAAAATATGATAAATCTTACAAAATCATAGTGCAAATCTTGAGCGCTCCAGCTGGCCTAACTGCACACCAAATTTGCAAACATTATTAAAAAAAAATGGTGCATGCGTTTTAGGTGATTCCAAAGCCATTGTTTAGATAAGATCCTGAATTTTCTTGCATATAAATATCAGAGACAAATTTTAAAAATACAGCTCAGCATAAATCGGGGAACAAACACGTTTTCTGGCCCACAACAATTTTCAGTGGTGCTGTTTTTTTTATTTGGTCATCTAATCTAGTGCTTTTCTTTAGGAATTCCTTTTGTGTGCCAATTTTTTTTGAGTACCTTTAATTGTTTGCTTTAATTTCTTGACTCTCTTTCTAAGTTGTCATATTATAAATCCTTTTGGTGGTACTGTTTTTATTCAATTAAATTTGTTTCTTGCTTTTGTTTCTTGACCTCTCTTTTGGGTGCTGGAATTTAATTCTCCTTGGTGCATATGTGCATGGAACTTGACTTGGTTTAGGTTTAGCTCTTGTGAATAGGTGCTGGAAATTGGAGAATTAAAGCCATCATTTTAAGGAGGAGACAAAGCTAAAGCCGAAACAAGGTTGCTTGAAACAAACAATACAAACACCTAGAAGATCAAAAAAAAAATTCAAGACAACAAGGAAGTGCACTAACCCAAAAGAGGATCAACAAAGGGAGTCTTCTTTTCCTTTGCAACTTGGTTTATTGTTAATTACCACTTTAATTACGTTTAGACGGTGAGTGTGTCTTCAAGGGCTCAAAGTGTCCAAGAAGCCTCACCTAGGGCCGAATAGCATAGTAAATTTTTTTTGCTTAGTAATTTGTTGCTTGTTTGAACTTGTTTTCTATTGTTTTGGTAGAAACGTTTTGCATGATTAGTTTAGTTTAATTTGTGCTAAAACCGACTAGTTTGTTGCATATCTTTTTTTTTTTAGCTTACATAGTTTTATTGCTTTTTGATTTCTCAACTTCTTGTGTTTTAAGTGTTTCACTAAGAGAAATTTTTGTGAGAAGGCATTGGAGACTAGTTTTTGGCAAGGAAAAGGCTTGGTACTTAAGTAGTCATTTGAGACTCACCTCCCTTACCTGGAAAACTACCTTCTTTATCTTCCCTAATCTTTCTCAAAGTAAAAACGCCTAAATACACAAAGGTCTAGCCATGTCTTCTTCTTCTCATTCTCCAAAGTCTATAGAATGTGAAGTAAAATCTTTGAAAACCCTTTTGAAAGAGGTATCCCAAGCGGTACAATTAATCTCTTCTAGGCAATTGGAGAATGAAAACAAGATTAATGAGTTGGCTAGAGCTCAAGAAGAGAAATCCCAAAAATCTCAAAAATCAAAAAAAACAAATACTCATGCATCCCAAAGCATTGCAACTCTAGGGGAGGGAAGCCTTAGAATTAATGACTACTACCAACCACCCCCTAGAAGAACTAGGCAAAGGGAACAAGAGGTGCCAAGGGAAACTAGAGTAGACCTACCTCATTTTCATGGAAAGGAAAATGTAGAAATATATCTAGATTGGGAGATGAAGGTAGAGCAACTCTTTGCTTGCCATAGGGTAAGTGAGGAACGAAAAGTACCCTTAGTCACCCTTAGTTTCCAAGGAAATGCCATGTATTGGTGGACCTCTTTAGAAAGAGACCGACGTCTTCATAGGGAACCTCCCATAGAATATTGGAATGACCTTAGGGGAGCCCTAAGACGTCGACATATACCTTCTTACTACCATAGGGAGTTGATGGACAAGCTCCAAAGACTCCAACAAAAGAATATGAGTGTAGAAGAGTATAGGCAAAAGATGGAGCTCTATATGATGAGAGCCTCTATTAGAGAGGAAGAGGAAACCACCATATCTAGGTTCCTTAGTGGCCTATCACTTGAGATAAGAGATAGAGTAGAGCTCTTACCTTATCAAGAGTTGAATGATTTGGTTCAACTTTGCATTAAAGTTGAGCAACAAAATTTGCGCAAAACATCAAGTCAAAAGGTGAGCCCCTATTCTAACTTTTATCCCAAGAGAGAGTTTAAAAGGGAGGGTAGTACATCTAAGGAAAAACCAAAAGAACCTACCAAACCCTTCACCAAAGAAACCTCAACCCCACCCATCCGAGCTAGAGATGTTAAATGTTTTAAGTGCTATGGTAGGGGGCATGTGCAAGCACAATGTCCCAACCAAAGGACTTTGTTTCTTAAAGGTGTAGACGAATACACTAGTGGCGAGGATGAGCTTAGTGAGAAAGAGGAAGGGGGAGAGGATGAGAGGGTAGCTCCATTAGAGGGAGAATTGCTTATGATTAGGAGAACCCTCAACAATCACCCTAGCACATCCATTGAAACACAAAGGGAGAACATATTTCATACAAGATGCAATGTTTTAGAAAATATATGTTCCCTCATTGTGGATAGTGGATCTAGTTGTAATTGTTGTAGTGCTAGGATGGTTGAAAAGCTTAAGCTACAAGTGGTTCCTCACCCAAAACCTTACAAACTTCAATGGCTTAATGAAAATGGGGAACTACATGTAGATAAGCAAGTGGAAATCAAGTTTTCCATAGGGAAATACAAAGATAAAGTTTTATGTGATGTAGTGCCTATGGAAGCTTGCCATATCTTATTAGGGAGGCCATGGCAATTTGACAAGAAAACCTTGCATGATGGTCTCACTAACGAGATTTCCTTCACCCATAAATATAAGAAGTTTGTACTTAGTCCTTTACCACATTCTCAAGTGGTGAAAGACCAAATACAAATGAAACAAAAGAGGGATGAGGAAAACAAAAAAAAAAAAGAGTGCTAGAAAAAGAGAAAATCCTTAGGGATAAGAAGGCGTGGGAGAAGAGTGTTCCTTCCCACAAGGTTGGTCTACAAGAAAAGCCTTTTGAAAATGTTTTAGAAAACTTGCTTCTTGTTGAACAACCAAGCCTTATCTTTTGTAAAGGAGCACTTACATGCACTGCCACAAGTAATGAACTCACGGTTTTACCTCCTCAAATAGAAAACCTTTTGAGTGAATTTGACGATCTATTCTCACAAGAAGGACCCAATGGGCTTCCTCCTCTTAGGGGGATAGAACATCAAATTGACTTCATTCCGGGGGCAAGCCTACCAAATAGGCCTGCTTATAGAACCAACCCCGAGGAAACAAAGGAGATAGAATCACAAGTTCAAGACTTGTTGGAGAAGGGTTGGGTTCAAAAGAGTCTAAGCCCTTGTGCTGTACCTGTCTTGTTGGTGCCTAAAAAAGATGGAAAATGGCGCATGTGTTGTGATTGTAGAGCAATCAACAACATCACCATCAAGTATAGGCATCCAATCCCAAGGCTTGATGATATGCTTGATGAATTGCATGGGTCAACTCTATTCTCCAAAATTGACCTTAAAAGTGGATATCACCAAATTCGAATCAAGGAGGGTGATGAGTGGAAAACCGCTTTTAAGACCAAATTTGGATTATATGAGTGGTTGGTGATGCCCTTTGGACTCACTAACGCTCCAAGCACATTCATGAGGCTTATGAATCACACCTTGAGGGATTGTATAGGTAAATATGTAGTAGTTTACTTTGATGATATCTTAGTATATAGTAAAACCCTAGAAGACCATCTAAGTCACCTTAGGGAAGTCTTTCTAGTTCTTAGGAAAAATAGTCTTTTTGCAAATAGGGATAAGTGTACCTTTGGTGTAGATAGTGTAGTCTTTTTAGGCTTTATAATAAACAAAACGGGGGTACATGTAGATCCCGAGAAAATCAAAGCCATCCAAGAGTGGCCAACTCCACAAAATGTAAGTGATGTAAGAAGTTTTCATGGGTTAGCTAGCTTCTATAGAAGGTTTGTGCCTAATTTTTCTAGCCTAGCTTCTCCTTTGAATGAACTTGTTAAAAAAGATGTTGCATTTTGTTGGAATGAAAAGCATGAGCAAGCCTTTCAAAGGCTAAAAGCTCAACTCACCAATGCACCCATCCTATCTCTCCCAAATTTTTCCAAAACTTTTGAGATAGAGTGTGATGCATCGGGAGTAGGCATAGGCGCGGTATTGTTGCAAGGTGGACACCCCATTGCTTATTTTAGTGAAAAACTCCATGGTGCCACCCTCAACTACCCCACTTATGACAAAGAGCTCTATGCTCTTGTGAGAGCCCTAAAGACTTGGGAACACTATCTTGTGTCCAAAGAATTTGTTATCCATAGTGATCACGAGTCTTTAAAATATTTAAAGGGCCAACACAAGCTCAATAAGAGACATGCAAAATGGATGGAATTTCTTGAACAATTTCCTTATGTAATCAAATACAAGAAAGGAAGCACCAATATAGTGGCCGATGCTCTTTCAAGACGCCACACACTCTTTTCAAAATTGGGTGCCCAAATTCTTGGATTTGACCACATAAGAGAGCTTTACTAAGAAGATCAAGAACTTTCATCCATCTATGCCCAATGTCTACATAGAGCGCAAGGAGGTTACTATGTGTCCGAGGGATATCTTTTTAAAGAAGGAAAACTTTGCATTCCCCAAGGAACACATAGAAAACTCCTTGTCAAAGAATCACATGAAGGGGGACTCATGGGCCATTTTGGAGTTGATAAGACTCTAGATCTTTTGAAAGCAAAATTTTGTTGGCCACACATGAGGAAAGATGTCCAACGCCATTGCTCTAGATGTATCTCATGTTTAAAAGCAAAGTCTAGAACAATGCCGCATGGACTCTACACCCCTTTGCCGATTGCAAATGCTCCTTGGGAAGACATTAGCATGGATTTCATTTTAGGACTTCCTAGGACTGCAAGAGGCCATGACTCTATCTTTGTGGTAGTGGACCGTTTTAGCAAAATGTCTCACTTTATTCCATGCCACAAAGTAGATGATGCTCAAAATATTTCTAAACTCTTCTTTAGAGAAGTGGTGAGACTCCATGGTCTCCCTAGAAGTATAGTGTCCGATAGAGATCCCAAGTTTATAAGTCACTTTTGGAAAACTCTTTGGGGTAAACTTGGAACAAGACTACAATTCTCAACTTCTTGTCATCCTCAAACGGATGGGCAAACCGAAGTAGTCAATAGATCTCTTGGAACTATGCTTAGGGCTATCATGAAGGGCAGCCACAAATCTTGGGATGAGTACCTTCCCCACATTGAATTTGCTTACAATAGAGTAGTTCACAAGACTACTAATGCTTCTCCTTTTGAGGTAGTATATGGTTTTAATCCTCTCACGCCCATGGATTTAATTCCTCTTCCTAATCCACAAGATTTTGTGCATAAGGAAGGAGTAATCAAGGCTGATTTTGTCAAGAAAATGCATGAGAAGATTAAAATTCAAATACAACAACAAAATGAGAAGTACACAAAACACAACAACAAAGGGAAGAGAGAAATAATTTTTGAGGAAGGAGACTTAGTTTGGCTTCATCTTCGTAAAGAAAGATTTCCAAATCAAAGGAAGTCCAAACTAAGTCCCCGAGGTGAGGGACCCTTCCAAGTCCTTAAGCGAGTCAACAACAATGCATATAAATTGGACCTACCTCTTGAATATGGAGTACATGAAACATTTAATGTAATTGATCTTTCTCCATTTGTAGGTACCAATGACGATGACGAGCTGGATTTGAGGACAAATCCTTTCCAAGGGGGAGGGGATGATGGAGGAGTGCCAAGCACATCTAACCAAGGAAGCCAAGGCCCAAACCAAGAAGACCGTCTAGACCAAGAGGAGCGTCTAGCTCCAAGAAGTGAGCGTCTAGGACGTGAAGGAGGGAGGCTATCCATGGAGCTAGACCGTCTAGGACCTCTCACAAGATCCATGGCTAAACATATCCAAGCACACATAGAAGAAGCCACGGATGGGAGGGAGAAGACCTTGTACATGCTACTTGGAGGCCCATTAGGGGTAGCTTAGTAGATTAGTGTAGTAAGCAAAACTTGCTAACTTAGGGGTGTGCTATCAAAAAGGTGCCTTAGCAATAGAAGGAGGGGTGTGCTAGCAAATAGGTGCCTTTAGCAAAAGAGGGAGGGGTGTACTATCAAATGTTGCATTTTTTGACCTATCTTCTAGAATATTAGGATGATGGTGTGGTTTGACTAAAGTCAATACCCTAGGCAGCCCCCACTTTTTGTATTTCCATCCCTACCCTTTAAGCTTGCTCACCAAGGCTCCTAAATCTATAAATAAGGAGGCCTACCTCATGTATTTTCAAGTTTATTTGAGTAATGTTATGCTGCCATTTTTGTGCACAAGCTTTACTCCTCCTAGAAATCTAGGCTATAAACTTCAATCCTTTCACCTTCTCCCTTGAGCTGGCCGAACCACTCAACCCATACTCATCATGCACCTTCAAGACCAACACAACTCCTAGGAGGGTCTTGTTTCACTCATCCATTGCTTCCGCTCCATCTATTTCTACTTTGATTCAAGAAGAACACATGAAAATGCCATCAGCTGCCTTCTCCAGGGCCTGATACCTCGTTTCCGGGCCTCGCAACACCTTACTTACAAAATACACAGGCTTCTGGACCTGATCTTGCTCTTGTACCAGGACCGAGCTGACCGCCCTCTCTGTCACAGCAAAGTACAGACGAAGAGGGGTGCCCATTTGTGGTTTACACAATACTGGTGGGCTCGCCAGATACTCCTTCAGCTTCAGGAAGGCTTCTTCGCATTCCGGTGTCTACACGAATCTACTGTTGCGCTTGAGACATTGGAAATACGGATGACCCTTCTCTCCTCCAGCAGACATGAACCGTGACAAGGCGGCCAACCGACCAGTCAGCTGCTGCACCTCCTTCACCGTCGTTGGGCTCCTCATTGCCACGATTGCCTCGCACTTCTCCGGGTTCGCCTCAATTCCACGCTCCGTTAGGAGGAAACCCAAGAACTTCCCAGCCTCCACACCGAAGATGCACTTTTCAGGGTTGAGCTTCAACCTATACTTGGCGATGGTGGTGAAAAGCTCCTCCAGATCAACTACATGGTGCGCCTTCTCCCGCGACATGACCACCATGTCATCTACGTATGCATGCTCGTTCCTTCCAAGCATGGGCGAGAGCACCCTATCCATAAGTCTCTGATAGGTAGCTCCTGCGTTCTTCAACCCGAACGGCATTACCTTGTAGCAGTAGCAAGATCGTTCCATCATGAAAGTAGTCTTGCACTCGTCCATGGGGTGCATCCTTATCTGGTTGTAGCCTGAGAAGGCGTCCAGAAAGCTTAGGAGCTTCCCCCCTGACGCGCTGTCCACCAATGCATCTATACTAGGGAGGGGGTAGGAGTCCTTGGGGCAGGCCTTATTGAGGTCAGTGAAGTCCACACACATCCTCCACTTGCCGTTTGACTTCTGCACCAGTACCACGTTTGCCAGCCACTCGGGGTACTGGATCTCTCTAATATGTCCAGCAGCAAGGAGCTTCTGCGTCTCGTCATGGATCACCTTCTTCTTCTCTTCGTTAAATCTCCTTCGCCTTTGGCGCACTGGCCGCGCCTTGGGGTCCACTGATAGGTGGTGGCAAAGGAAATCAGGGTCGATCCCTGGCATGTCAGAAGCTGACCACGCAAAAGCGCCCATGTGCTTCTCAATCACGCAGGCGATCTGTGCTCGGTCTTCCGCAGTGAGCGATTCCCCCAACTTAAACCTCTTTCCCCTTATCTCCACCTCTTTCCATCCCTGAGCTGGATGGGACCTCCTTTCATGGGCGATGACCGCCCTGGCGATGTCTAACTCACGAGGAGCGATCACGCTCCCTACTTCCGCTTCGACTTGAGCTACCTGAGAGCCCCCCAGCGTAGCATCTTCCATTACTTGATCTGCTTGTGCCCCACGAACTACCGATCTCTCCTGGAGCACGCCTGCTGGTGGTGTTGTAGTGACATGGCAGATGCTTCTCTTCTGCTTGAGGCTGTTCTCATAACAGCGCCTAGCCTCAGCCTGATCTGACTTGATGGTAATGACAGCCCCTTCCACCGACGACAGCTTCAACTTCATGTGCCTCGTCGATGGCACTGCACCCAACCTGTTGAGCGTGGGTCTTCCCAGCAAGATATTGTATGCAGATGGGGCATTTACCACAAAGAACTTTATCTTCTCTGTGTGGGACGCCACTCCATCGGTGAACGTCGTCCTCAGCTCTATGTAGCCCCGCACCTCGACCTGGTCCCCTGCGAAACCATATAGACACCCAACATATGGCCTCTGTAACATCCCGCCAAATACATTTCGCATTTTTTTTTTTTTTGCATTTTCGTAATATGAAATAACGGTAAAACAAATATATTGAAATAAACATAATTGTATATATATACAAAGGAGTTCTCCTCGCAGGGAGTTTAATACAAAGCGGTCGTTTTTCCAAAACTTAAACATAAAGACAGTAAAATACAAAAACTACCGATCTCCTAACAGAAAACGGAGATCGCCTATCAGAAATGGCAAAAGGGGGCGATCGCCCAGCAAGAACAGAAAACAGGCGACCACATACGGCGATCACTCACAGGGGAATTCCACTTCCTGCAACCTCATCTGCTCCCGTGTAAAGTTACACGATCATCACAGGTTTAAGAAAACAGCCACAGAAACAAAATACAGGGTAAGCTATATATTTAAGAAAACTTTGAATCAAGAGCATACATAAGAACTTCACAACATCCATGAACCATATCAATATCAGCCATCACATTTCCATATTCCACAAGACTATAAGGAAATCCCATATTTTACAAATCAATCCAAGAGTATTTCAATTCACATCAGCAATCAAGTGTCTATTAATTCAATTTCTCATTTCTCACGTCAGACTTTCCACTGACTCATCACACCAGACACTTGACCACTATTTCCGGAGACTCGTGTGTTGATTAGACCCAGAGATTCGCACCTGTCATACCAAAAGGCTGGAAAGTTCCCACAGCCATGCGCATCACACCATCTCAATATTCTCATTATCACGGTATGACAAGGTTAATCCATACAACAGGCCGAACTCGTTCTGTTTCACACGAGACACCCATACGTATGAACCTCCATCGACTCTCCACAACTGAGTAACTTCCTCTATGTGATTTCATTACCTCAGTAGAGTCAGGATGTCTCATTATAGGATCACCGATCAATACACCTCTTACACGACCTTACACGGTATTTTCTTTCCTGAAAATACTATGCCTCGATCCACAATCACAACATTCAACACATCACATAACACTTCAATGAACGATTTCAATCACAGCAAAACTCATACCAAGGTTCAGATTTTCGAAAAACCACATTTAAAATCTCAAACACTTTTAAAACAGCATAAAACGGGGGATATTTCAATAACAGATGAAAAACCGGCGATCACCTCCAGAAACCGGCGATCACGAACAAAACTGGGTTTTTAAACAAGAACATTTTTAAAACCGGCGACCACGTCGCCCCCAACATCCAAACAGAACTGTTATCGTAAACATCTCACATTTCAACATCAAACACCGTGAAAGCGAAGTAAAAACCGGCGACCACGTCGCCCTATCATCACAAACATCAAATATCCAGTTATCGTTGGAAAAAGACTAGCTTCCCTTACCTGGATCAGCGTGAAACTCACTTCAAGCTCTAACCACCGAACGTAAAGGATGCCTGAACTCTGCCTAAGCGTTCTAATCGGTAAAACTTGTAGAGAACCTTCTCAAATGCTCTATGGCAATCGCTGGTAAATAAACTGGTGCCTGGAATTACTGAGTCGCAGCGCAAAGGAGAGAAAAGAGAAAGATGAAGGTGAACTTACTCTGTCACCTTTTATACTCTCACTGCGTCTCTAAACTCACTAAGAGGCGGTGCATTCCGATACTAGGAACATAGGCCTGCCATGTAGCTATCATTACCTACTCTCTAACTAACCCTTCCGTGTGGGTTTTCTTCCTCAAATTAAATGCAAACCTGACAGTATGGCCACGTGGCGTCTCTGCGCACATGGAGCTACTGTTCCGAAGGACTTTCACTGCCTACATGTCGCACATGCAGCACGTTCATCCTGGAAACCAGGGCCCCACTTCATCTGCGTGAAACACGACATCGCGCGATAACCTTTCGCCGATGACCTTCCTCGCGAAGACTCTCCACCGATGACCCATCCTGGAGGACGACCGATGTCTCTCTCTGGAAGACGACCGATGTCTCCTCCTCCTGGAGACCGACTGAGGTCTCCTCCTCCTGGAGACCGACCGAGGTCTCCTCTTCCTGGAGACCGACCGAGGTCTCCTCTTGGCGACGCCCGCATGCCTCTCGCGCCCGGGCAAAGCCCACATGCATCTCGCGCCCTGGCGATGCCCGCATGTCTCTCGCGCCCTGGCGATGCCCGCATGCCTCGCGCCCTGGCGATGCCCGCATGTCTCGCGCCCTGGCGATGCCCGCATGCCTCTCGCGCCCTGGCGATCATGTTCCAGGCGATCTCATGGCTTTCTAACTACACTTTCCTTCATTTTTATTTTAAATAAAAACATACTTAGAATTCACTTAAAATATATCACTTTTATTCCAATAAGATTTTCCAGGTCCTTACAGCCTCAACTGATCGGGGGACAGTTGTAACTTGTTGAACGTCGGCCAGAACATGACGTCCGCTGAGCTTCCTTGGTCTACGAGCGCCCTGTGCACTCGTCTTCCTGCTGTCACCAGGGAGATGACCACCGGGTCGTTGTTGTGGGGTATTACGTCTTGCAAATCAGCCCTTGTGAAGGTGATGTCCACCTCGGGAAAATGGCCTTCATCCACCGAGTCCACGGCCATCACCGACCGTGCATACCTTCTTCTCTGTGACCTGGAACACCCTCCGCTGGAAAAACCCCCCGCGATGGTCATCACCTCCCCATGCACAGGGATTTCGTGTTGCTGATCACCCGCTTGAGACCCCGAAGCGCGATCGCCCTGCGCTCCCCGTAGGTAATCGGTCAGGAGACCTGTCTTCACCAACTCAGCGAGTTGACGTCCCAACGCCAGGCAGGTGCGAAGTGTGTGTCCATAAGCATGATGGAACTCACACCACTCATCCTTCTTCCTTCCAAGCAGCCTGTCAGTCTTCTCTGGTACTCGGAGCCTTGCAGCCACGGCAGGGATGGCGATCAGCTCCGCCAACTCTACAATGAAATCGTACCTAGGGGGTGCGTTGTAAGGACCTGGAAAATCTTATTGGAATAAAAGTGATATATTTTAAGTGAATTCTAAGTATGTTTTTATTTAAAATAAAAATGAAGGAAAGTGTAGTTAGAAAGCCATGAGATCGCCTGGAACATGATCACCAGGGCGCGAGATGCATGTGGGCTTTGCCCGGGCGCGAGAGGCATGCGGGCGTCGCCAAGAGGAGACCTCGGTCAGTCTCCAGGAAGAGGAGACCTCGGTCAGTCTCCAGGAAGAGGAGACATCGGTCGTCCTCCAGGATGGGTCATCGGTGGAGAGTCTTCGCGAGGAAGGTCATCGGTGGATTGTCATCGCGCGAGAGGTCATCGGTGGATTGTCTTTGCGCGAGTGGTCATCGGTGAAAGGTTATCGCGCGATGTCGTGTTTCACGCAGATGAAGTGGGGCCCTGGTTTCCAGGATGAACGTGCTGCATGTGCGACATGTAGGCAGTGAAAGTCCTTCGGAACAGTAGCTCCATGTGCGCAGAGACGCCACGTGGCCATACTGTCAGGTTTGCATTTAATTCGAGGAAGAAACCCACACGGAAGGGTTAGTTAGAGAGTAGGTAATGATAGCTACATGGCAGGCCTATGTTCCTAGTATCGGAATGCACCGCCTCTTAGTGAGTTTAGAAACGCAGTGGGAGTATAAAAGGTGACAGAGTGAGTTCACCTTCATCTTTCTCTTTTCTCTCCTTTGCACTGCGACTCAGTATTTCCCAGGCACCTTCAAGCAAAAGCGAGACGAGCGACGACTGCCATAGAGCTTTTGGGAAGGTTCTCTACAAGTTTTACCGATTTGAACGCTTAGGCAGAGTTCGGGCATCCTTTACGTTCGGTGGGTTAGAGCTTGAAGTGAGATTTCACGCTGATCCAGGTAAGGGAAGCTAGTCTTTTTCCAACGATAACTGGATATTTGATGTTTGTGATGATAGGGCGACGTGGTCGCCGGTTTTACTTCGCTTTCACGGTGTTTGATGTTGAAATGTGAGATGTTTACGATAACAGTTCTGTTTGGATGTTGGGGGCGACGTGGTCGCCGGTTTTAAAAATGTTCTTGTTTAAAAACCCAGTTTTGTTCGTGATCGCCGGTTTCTGGAGGTGATCGCCGGTTTTTCATCTGTTATTGAAATATCCCCCGTTTTATGCTGTTTCAAAAGTGTTTGAGATTTTAAATGTGGTTTTCGAAAATCTGAACCTTGGTATGAGTTTTGCTGTGATTGAAATCGTTCATTTAAGTGTTATGTGATGTGTTGAATGTTGTGATTGTGGATCGAGGCATAGTATTTTCAGGAAAGAAAATACCGTGTAAGGTCGTGTAAGAGGTGTATTGATCGGTGATCCTATAATGAGACATCCTGACTCTACTGAGGTAATGAAATCACATAGAGGAAGTTACTCAGTTGTGGAGAGTCGATGGAGGTTCATACGTATGGGTGTCTCGTGTGAAACAGAACGAGTTCGGCCTGTTGTATGGATTAACCTTGTCATACCGTGATAATGAGAATATTGAGATGGTGTGATGCGCATGGCTGTGGGAACTTTCCAGCCTTTTGGTATGACAGGTGCGAATCTCTGGGTCTAATCAACGCACGAGTCTCCGGAAATAGTGGTCAAGTGTCTGGTGTGATGAGTCAGTGGAAAGTCTGACGTGAGAAATGAGAAATTGAATTAATAGACACTTGATTGCTGATGTGAATTGAAATACTCTTGGATTGATTTGTGAAATATGGGATTTCCTGATAGTCTTGTGGAATATGGAAATGTGATGGCTGATATTGATATGGTTCATGGATGTTGTGAAGTTCTTATGTATGCTCTTGATTCAAAGTTTTCTTAAATATATAGCTTACCCTGTATTTTGTTTCTGTGGCTGTTTTCTTAAACCTGTGATGATCGTGTAACTTTACACGGGAGCAGATGAGGTTGCAGGAAGTGGAATTCCCCTGTGAGTGATCGCCGTATGTGGTCGCCTGTTTTCTGTTCTTGCTGGGCGATCGCCCCCTTTTGCCATTTTCTGATAGGCGATCTCCGTTTTTTGTTAGGAGATCGGTAGTTTTGTATTTTGCTGTCTTTATGTTTAAGTTTTGGAAAACGACCGTTTTGTATTAAACTCCCTGCGAGGAGAACTCCTTTGTATATATATACAATTATGTTTATTTCAATATATTTGTTTTACCGTTATTTCATATTACGAAAATGCAAAAATGCGAAATGTATTTGGCGGGATGTTACATGCGTCGTGCTCCCTCGCACGCCCCTTGACCTGGTCTTTCCTGGGCGTATAGGGACGAGGCCTCCCTTGCACCCTCTTTCCTTCCTTGGCCTCATACACCCGCGCCTGTTGCTGTTGCTTCCCATGACCCCCGCGTGGCTTTGATGGTGCAACACTGTTTCTCTTCTCAGAGACCTCTGTGTCCGCTACTATGTGCGCCACCGCTCGTCGCCGAATCTCAGCGAAGGTGGCAGGGTGGCTTCTGATGAGCGATTCACCGAAAGGGCCAGGTAGCACGCCTTTCTTGAATGCATGCACCAGTATGCTCTCATCCTTGCTGGGCAATCTCACCACCTGCGCACCAAAGCGGTTGAGGAAGTCCTTCAGCGACTCCCCCTGGTTCTGGCGCACGTCGAACAGGTCGTAAGTCACCACCGGCGGCGCTCTATTGACTATATACTGCTCCGTGAATAGCTTTGAGAACTGATGGAAGGAGGTGATGTGGCCCTCTGGCAGGCTCACGAACCACTCCATGGCTATTCCGCGCAGTGTACTCATAAACATTTTGCAGTACACAGCGTCGGAGCCTCCAGACAGCATCATCTGAGTGTGGAACGCCGTCAAATGCGCTTCTTGGTCTTCCACCCCGGTGAACGACGCTTTCACTCCCACCAGGTTGGGAGGCACCACCGTGGTCATGATCTCGGGGGAGAAAGGCATAGGAAATGCCCTAGGAGGCGACGGCGGCATCGACGTTCTATCTTCGACAGTGCGCTCATTCTGCGCCTGCAATTCACTGCGCAATTCCTCGTTCACGCGGTTCAACTCTTCATTCCTACTATGCGATGCAGTCAGCTCTGCATGCATCTTCTCTTGCTCAACTCACGACGCCGCGACGTTATCCTGCAACGCGCGCATCATCTCCATGACCTGCGCCATGGTCACAGTTCCTTCACCAGCAGGTGGTGGAGGTGTCGTTTGTCTGGCTCTTCTATTCATCTTCTCAACACTCCAAAGACTGCAATGTGGATGGGCACCAAATTCACACGGGCCCCACGGTGGGCGCCAAATGATCTCGCCACGGACTCGAGCGTGGGGAAAACGCCTCGTCACTCCTTCGTCTAGCCTTGTAACTGCTGCGCGTTCTGCAAGGAGGCTCCAGGAACCTTCGCCGGAACTCCAAACGATGCCTGCAAAACACACAGACGGCGCCTCTAGCGGCCGTTGTAGCTCCGACGCTCAAGTCAAGCAACGGGAACACCAAAACTCTCTCTCGGATCTCTCTGTGTGAGACCCGTGTGTGTGTGCCCTTAGTCCTCTTTGATTCGAAAACTGAGTGTTCTTAGTTTTGTGTTGTGTATTCTGTGGCAAAGATTGCATACCTGGTTTGGTGTTCTTCTCCCTCATATAAACCCGCGTCGCCCCTACTGGCTACCCCTAGGGCCACTTGATTACTCTGCACCGTCGTTTCTATTCCCCAGGGCTACCTTGCGTGCCAGCCTTCTTCACTCGAGTGCAAAGTCTGACAAGGGAAGCTGCGTGGGTACCTCTGTACCCCTCGATTTCTGTGCCTATCTGCCCTACCTATTCTCTGGGAACATCTTCACGGTCCACGTGGCAGGCATGCAACCCCACTGGGAGACTCTAACCTTGATGGGTTCTCGTCCCAGCACGATTCTGTACCTGACTGCGTCTTCTCATCTTCATGCATGGTCGTCTCGCGACTAAGGCCACTCCCTGCCTCTGGGCGCTTTACTGATCATTGGTCACGTTGTTCACATCGCGCGGCCAATGTCACCTCGACATACACCGATGACCGAGGTATCTCTTATCCTGGCCGATGTCCGATGGCGCTTCTTCACGTTGTCATGCTCTACTTATGGAATCAGGCGAGGTCCTTGAGTAACGTTCTCGCTGGGAGCCTGGGTCCCAGTTTAACACGTGTTGGCAAGGAACCCCCGACGACTGATCACTCTGCATGCACCGATGACTAGTCACTCTGCATGCACCGATGACTGATTGGTGCTTCATCACTTCTCGCGCTCTGCTTCCAGGCGCTCGTGTAGGAATCGATCTGCTGGCGGAGGTTACCCGGTAACTTGCCACTGATCGCCGTTCTTGAACGATCTCCACCCTGGTTCATCTGCTATCTCATGCCACGCGTCACTCTGTGACTGGCCCTCGTAGTCATCAGCTGCTGACGTCATCGACTACCGATGTCCGACCGGATCAACGCAAAAAATGAAAGTGGCTCGAAACGGGGCGTGGCGTATCTGCATGTTTTGTGCCGATTCGTCAGTTCTTTGGGGTTTGGGGAAACTTCATTTAGTGAATATTAGGGTATACAAACTTCAAATGGCGATAGATTTTGACAGAGAAGTCCGATCAAGACGCCTCAAAAATGAAAGTGGCTCGAAACGGGGCGTGGCGTATCTGCAGGTTTTGTACCGATTCATCAGTAGTTTGCGGTTTGGGAAAACTTCATTTAGTGAATATTAGCGTATACAAACTTCAAATGGCGATACATTTTGACAGAGAAGTCCGATCAAGACGCCTCAAAAATGAAAGTGGCTTGAAACGGGGCGTGGCGTATCTGCATGTTTTGTGCCGATTCGTCAGTATTTTGGGGTTTGGGGAAATTAATTAGTGAATATTAGGGTATACAAACTTCAAATGGCGATAGATTTGGACAGAGAAGTCCGATCAAGACGCCTAAAAAATGAAAGTGGCTCGAAATGGGGAGTGGCGTATCTGCATGTTTTGTGCCCATTCGTCAGTAGTTTGGGGTTTGGGGAAACTTCATTTAATGAATATTAGGGTATACAAACTTCAAATGGCGATAGATTTAAACAGAGAAGTCCGATCAAGACGCCTCAAAAATGAAAGTGGCTCGAAACGGGGCGTGGCGTATTTGCATGTTTTGTACCGATTCGTCAGTAGTTTGGGGTTTGGGGAAACCTCATTTAGTGAATATTAGGGTATACAAACTTCAAATGGCGATAGATTTTGACAGAGAAGTCCGATCAAGACGCCTCAAAAATGAAAGTGGCTCGAAACGAGGCGTGGCGTATCTGCAGGTTTTGTACTGATTCATCAGTAGTTTGGGGTTTGCGGAAACTTCATTTAGTTAATATTAGGGTATACAAACTTCAAATGGCGATAGATTTTGACAGAGAAGTCCGATCAAGACGCCTCAAAAATGAAAGTAGCTTGAAACGGGGCGTGGCGTATCTGCATGTTTTGTGCCGATTCGTCTGTATTTTGGGGTTTGGGGAAATTTCAATTAGTGAATATTAGGGTATACAAACTTCAAATGGCGATAGATTTGGACAGAGAAGTCCGATCAAGACGCCTCAAAAATGAAAGTGGCTCGAAACGAGGCGTGGCGTATCTGCAGGTTTTGTACTGATTCATCAGTAGTTTGGGGTTTGGGGAAACTTCATTTAGTGAATATTAGGGTATACAAACTTCAAATGGCGATAGATTTGGACAGAGAAGTCCGATCAAGACGCCTAAAAAATGAAAGTGGCTCGAAATGGGGAGTGGCGTATCTGCATGTTTTGTGCCCATTCGTCAGTAGTTTGGGGTTTGGGGAAACTTCATTTAATGAATATTAGGGTATACAAACTTCAAATGGCGATAGATTTAAACAGAGAAGTCTGATCAAGACGCCTCAAAAATGAAAGTGGCTCGAAACGGGGCGTGGCGTATTTGCATGTTTTGTACCGATTCGTCAGTAGTTTGGGGTTTGGGGAAACCTCATTTAGTGAATATTAGGGTATACAAACTTCAAATGGCGATAGATTTTGACAGAGAAGTCCGATCAAGACGCCTCAAAAATGAAAGTGGCTCGAAACGAGGCGTGGCGTATCTGCAGGTTTTGTACTGATTCATCAGTAGTTTGGGGTTTGGGGAAACTTCATTTAGTTAATATTAGGGTATACAAACTTCAAATGGCGATAGATTTTGACAGAGAAGTCCGATCAAGACGCCTCAAAAATGAAAGTAGCTTGAAACGGGGCGTGGCGTATCTGCATGTTTTGTGCCGATTCGTCTGTATTTTGGGGTTTGGGGAAATTTCAATTAGTGAATATTAGGGTATACAAACTTCAAATGGCGATAGATTTGGACAGAGAAGTCCGATCAAGACGCCTCAAAATTGAAAGTAGCTCGAAACGGGGCGTTGCGTATGTGCATGTTTTGTGCCGATTCGTCAGTAGTTTGGGGTTTGTGGAAACTTCATTTAGTGAATATTAGGGTATACAAACTTCAAATGGCGATAGATTTTGACAGAGAAGTCCGATCAAGACGCCTAAAAAATGAAGGTGGCTCGAAATGGGGCGTGGCGTAGCTGCATGTTTTGTGCCGATTCGTCAGTAGTTTGGGGTTTGGGGAAACCTCATTTAGTGAACATTAGGGCATACAAACTTCAAATGGCGATAGATTTTGAACGAGAAGTCCGATCAAGACGCTTCGAAAATGAAAGTGGCTCGAAACGGGGCCTGGCGTATCTGCATGTTTTGTGCGGATTCGTCAGTAGTTTGGGGTTTGGGGAAACTTCATTTAGTGAATATTAGGGTATACAAACTTCAAATGGCGATAGATTTTGGCAGAGAAGTCCGATCAAGACGCCTAAAAAATGAAAGTGACACGAAACGGGGCATGGCGTATCTGCATGTTTTGTGTCGATTCGTCAGTAGTTTAGGGTTTAGGGAAACTTCATTTAGTGAATATTAGGATATACAAACTTCAAATGACGATAGATTTTGACAGAGAAGTCCGATCAAGACGCTTCAAAAATGAAAGTGGCTTAGAGCGGGGCGTGGCGTATCTGCAAGTTTTGTGCTGATTCGTCAGTAGTTTGGGGTTTGGGGAAACTTCATTTAGTGAATATTAGGGCATACAAACTTCAAATGGTGATAGATTTTGAACGAGAAGTCCGATCAAGACGCTTCAAAAATGAAAGTGGCTCGAAACGGGGCGTGGCGTATCTGCATGTTTTGTGCGGATTCGTCAGTAGTTTGGGGTTTGGGGAAACTTCATTTAGTGAATATTAGGGTATACAAACTTCAAATGGCGATAGATTTTGACAGAGAAGTCCGATCAAGATGCCTCAAAAATGAAAGTGGCTCGGAACGGGGCGTGGCGTATCTGCATGTTTTGTGCCGATTCGTCAGTAGTTTGGGGTTTGGGGAAACTTCATTTAGTGAATATTAGGGTATACAAACTTCAGATGGCGATAGGTTTGGACAGAGAAGTCCGATCAAGTCGCCTAAAAAATTAAAGTGGCTCGAAACGGGGCATGGCTTATCTGCATGTTTTGTGCCGATTCGTCAATAGTTTAGGGTTTAGGGAAACTTCATTTAGTGAATATTAGGATATACAAACTTCAAATGGCGATAGATTTTGACAGAGAAGTCCGATCAAGACGCTTCAAAAATGAAAATGGCTCGGAACGGGGCGTGGCGTATCTGCATGTTTTGTGCCGATTCGTCAATAGTTTGGGGTTTGGGGAAACTTCATTTAGTGAATATTAGGGAATACAAACTTCAAATGGCGATAGATTTTGAACGAGAAGTTCGATCAAGACGCTTCAAAAATGAAAGTTGCTCGAGACGGGGTGTAACATCCCGCCAAATCCTTTTCACAAATATAAGATGAAATAAAGGTAAAACAATAATATTGAAGTGAACATACGTATTTATATAAAATGGAGTTGCTCCTCACAGGGAGTTTAATACATAACCGGTCAATTTTCCAAAACTTAAACAAAATACAGCCAAATAAAATGAAACCGGCGGTCTCCCTACATAAACCGGCGATCTCCTATCAGAAGACCCAAAACAGCCGATCTGCTATCAGAACAGAAAAACAGGCGATCACCACATAGAGACAGAAACAGGCGATCTTCTTCCGGCGACCACTCACTGAGGAGCTCTACTCCTTGGAAGATCATCTGCTCCCGTGTAAAATACACGATCATCACAGTTTTAAGAGAAAACAGCCACAGAACAATACAAAGGGTAAGCTAGATATTTTTAAAACTTTAAATTATAAACTGGACAACCAACGTAGATCGGCCCTTTTTAAACATTCACAAGAGTCCATCACTTTCTCATTCATATCACACAACCATCAAGTGTCTATCAACAATTTCTCAACATTTCTCACGTCAGACTTCCACTGACTCATCACACATAGACACTTGACACTACTTCCGGAAGACTCGTGCGTTGACTCAGACCTAGAGATCTGCACCTGTCATACTACATTACCCACACAGGGTCGCTGTGAAACTCACACAGCCATATGCATAAATGAATCTCAATATCTTCATTCTCCTAGTATGACAGGGTTAATTCATATAACAGGCCGAGGTCGTTCTTTTTCACACGACTCACCCATTCATATGAACCTCCTTCGACTCTCACCAACTGAATAACTTCATCTACGTGATTCCATTATCTCAGCAGAGTCAGGATATCTCCTTCTAGACAAGTCCCTAGTCAATACACTTTACTCATGATCTTACACGGTATTCCCTTTCCTGAAAATACTATGCCTTGATCCCACATCCACAACATTCAGACCATCATACCACTCAAATGAATGATTCAATTTACAACAACAATCATTTCAAAGGTTCAGATTTTCGAATATCACATGCATTCCACATTTAAATCTCAAACAGCCTCAACGACACTAAAACAGGGGATTTCGAATGCTGTAGTTTAAAACCTGCGATCACGTCGCCCAAATACATAAAAACAGAACATCGTGAAATAGAGTTTAAAACCGGCGATCACGTCGCCCAATCACATAGAACAGAGCATCGTGAAATAGAGTTTAAAACCGGCGACCACGTCGCCCAAACACATAGAACAGAGCATCACGAAATAGAGCTTAAAACCGGCAACAACGTCGCCCTCACTTCAGAAACAGCTAATCTACGGCTTTTATTTAAAAACAAAGCTAGCTTCCCTTACCTGGACTTGCGTAAACTTCACTAAGAGTTCCAACCCAACGAGCTTCAAGGATGCCTTAACTCTGTTTTAGCGTCTGGTTTGGAGGACTTGCAGAGAACCTCCCAGGTGCTCTATGGCAGTCGTCGATAGCCAAGCAGGGACGTGATAAGGCCTGAATCGCAGAGTGAAGGAGAGAAAAGAGAAGGATGAAGGTAACTCACTCTGTCACTCTTGAACCACAGCAACCTTCTTTGCCTCTCTGAAGTGAGTTTTTAAAACTAAACCAACTTGTTCCACAATTTCCGCTGCCACCACCCACTCTGCAGGAAAGCTTGCGTGCACACTTCCTTGAACAGTGTGGCCACGTGGGTTTTGGGTCACTTTCCATACCAACTCTCTGGAGCCAAAGTACGCTCACTGACTACGTGTCGCGCATGCAAGACGCTCATGTTGGGGGCCTGGGCCCCACTTGATCTGCGTGAAACACGACATCGCGCGATATCCTTCCACCGATGACTGCTCGCGCGATGACTATCCACCGATGACTCATCCTGGCGGACGAACGATGTCTCTCCCTAGAAGACGACCGATGTCTCTCAGTGGAAGACGACCGATGCGCCCTTCATCCTGGCGATGATGTGTGTCTCTCGTCCTGGCGACGCTCGCGTGCTTCTCGCCCTGACGATGACGGATGTGCGTCTCATCTCGGCGATGACTGATGACACATCGCCACGCCCTGCTGAAGGTTCTTCATCTCACTACTCCACGTCTGTTTCATCACGCCCACATGGCTCGCTGACGTCATAGCTTCTCCTGCCCGAGGGCAGCTTAGTACTCAATCCTTATGTGCCTAAGCATGCAACACCAAGGCAAATCTCTTATGTCCAAGCGTAAAGTTCCGCAATTATCCTGCATGCATGGCGCTTCTAAGGTTCAAATCACACCTCCATACATGTGAATTTCTGAAACCCATTTTGGTCCACCGACCGACCTCTACAGCGTCGCCCTCAGACCTTGGGCGACTTCCGAGGTCTGACCACCATGAAATTCCATTATAAGCCCTTTTTGTTTTTAAGTAATAACATATTCAGAATTCATTAAAATTATACTTCTTCTATTCCAAATAAATATCTAGGTCCTTACAATCTCCCCAACAAGAAAAATTTTCGTCCCCGAAAATTGAATTACAAGGAAAAGAGGTATGGATAGGCTTCTTTCATTGTTTCTTCTAACTCCCAAGTTGAATCCCCTGATCGGTCATCCCACACCACCTTCACCATGTTGATGGTCTTGCCTCTGAGCTGTTTACTCTGGCGATCGTCAATCCTCACTGGTTTTGCTTCGAAAGACAAGTCATCCCTGATCTGCACATCGTCCACTTCCAACACGTGACTAGGGTCTGCAAGATACTTCCTTAGCTGTGATACGTGAAAGACATTATGCAGATTTGCTAAATGGGGAGGTAGAGCAATCTCATACGCTACAGGACCTATCTTCCTTAAGATCTGATATGGTCCAACAAACTTAGGAGACAGCTTCTTTGTTCTGATAGCTCGTCCCACACCCTTGGTTGGTGTCACTCTCATAAACACATGATCTCCAGTAGCAAACTCCAAAGGTCTTCTCCTTTGATCTGCATAGGACTTCTGTCGGCTTTGAGAAGCTCTCATTCTGCCTTGTATCTGTTTCACCTTCTCGGTTGTCTGCTGAATCAACTCTGGACCAACCAATATTGCTTCGCCCTCCTGGTACCAGCACAATGGAGTTCTGCATTTCCTTCCATACAAGGCTTCGTATGGCGCCATCCCTATGCTGGCGTGATAACTGTTATTATAGGTAAACTCCACTAGTGGCAACATCTCATCCCAGCCTCCCAATTGGTCCAACACACACGTCCTCAGCAGATCTTCCAAGGACTGAATTGTTCTCTCTGACTATCCATCTGTTTGAGGATGATATGCCGAGCTCATTCTCAACTTGGTTCCCAAGCACTCTTGTAGGGTCTGCCAAAACCGTGAGGTGAACCTGGGATCTCTATCCGAAACAATGTTGGAGGGCACTCCATGCAGCCTCACAATTTCTCTGACGTACAGCTGTGCCAACTTGGCCATAGGCATCCTCATATTCACTGGGAGAAAGTGAGCACTCTTCGTCAACCGATCAATGATGACCCAGATTGCATCATGACCCCGCACCGATCTGGGTAAATGGGTAACAAAATCCATGGCGATGCTGTCCCATTTCCATTAAGGGATATCCAATTGCTGCAACAAACCGCCTAGTCTTTGATGCTCTACCTTTGCCTTCTGACACGTCAAGCAGGTAGTAACATACTGGGCGATGTCTCTCTTCATGCCCGACCACCAAAACGACTCCTTCAAGTCATGGTACATCTTGTTCATGCCTGGATGTAGGCTAAGGCGACTCTTGTGACCTTCCTCAAGGATCATCTTCTTCAATTCTTCATTTGCAGGTATGCAAATTCTGCCATTAAATCTCAAGATCCCATCATCTCCCATCACAAAGTCTTTAGCCTGATCGGTCCCTAGTGACTCTACAGTACGCTTCAGACTAGGGTCCTCTAACTGCTTATCCTTTACTACTCCAAGGAAGTCATTAGTTATAGTCAACTTACTACAACTAATGTGATTAACATGGAATTCTACTCCCAAGTTTAAGTCTCTGAATTGCTCGATCAGTTTCTGTTCGTCAATCATCATGTATGACACTTGCCTTGATTTCCTACTCAAAGCATCTGCCACTACATTGGCCTTCCCTGGATGATACATGAGTTGGAAATCATAGTCCTTTAGAAACTCCATCCATCTCCTTTGCCTCATATTTAATTCCTTCTGATCGAACAAATATTTCAGGCTCTTATGATCACTAAACACATGGAACCGAGCTCCATACAAGTAATGCCTCCAAACCTTCAAGGCAAACGCCACAGCCGCCAACTCCAAGTCATGAGTGGGATAGTTTCTCTCATGAACTTTGAGTTGCCTTGAAGCATATGCAACTACTCTTTTTTTTGCATCAAAACGCATCCCAAGCCCTGATGTGAAGCATCACAGTAGACATCAAAAGGTTTCCCCACATCGGGGATTACCAGCACCGGAGCACTAGTCAATCTTTCCTTTAGTTCCATGAAACTCTGCTCACATCGGTCGGTCCAAGCAAAAGGTTGATCCTTGCGTGTCAATTGAGTCAAAGGAGCCACTACCTTGGAAAAATCCTCAATAAACCTCCGATAGTAGCCAGCTAAACCCAAGAAGCTTCTTATCTCAGTGGCTGTCTTAGGACGTTCCCACTGCAGCACTGCCTCTACCTTGGCTGGATCCACTGAGATCCCCCGGGCAGATATCACGTGTCCTAAGAAGTTGACTTCCTTCAGCCAGAACTCACACTTAGAGAACTTGGCATAGAGTTGCTTCCCCCTCAGAATTTCCAGCACTGTCCTCAGATGTTCCTCATGTTCTTCCTCGGTCCTTGAATAAATAAGTATGCCGTCTATAAAGACTACAACAAATCTATCCAAGAAAGGACGAAAAATCCTATTCATGTAGTCCATGAACAGAGCTGGAGCATTGGTCACTCCAAACGGCATCACCACATACTCATAGTGCCCATAACGAGACCTAAATGCTGTTTTCTGAACATCTTCAGCCTTTACCAAAATTTGGTGGTACCCCGATCTCAGATCAATCTTTGAGAATACTGAGGCCCCATTTACTTGATCCATCAAATCATCAATTCTAGGTAGAGGATACTTGTTCTTGATGGTCAACTTGTTCAACTGCCTGTAGTCTATACACAGCCGAGACCCTCCATCCTTTTTCTTCACTAGAAGCACTGGAGCCCCCCATGGAGATACACTGGGTCTGATGAATTGTTTCTCCAACAATTCTTCCACTTGCTTCTTTAACTCTACCAACTCGGCTGGAGCCATTCTGTAAGGTGCCATTGACACTGGTCCAGCTCCAGGTACTAAATCAATGGAGAATTCCACTTCTCTCTTAGGAGGTAATCTAGGTATTTCTTCTGGAAATACATCCATGAAATCCTTCACCACATGTATACTGCCCATGTCCTCTTCATTCCTCACTCCCCCTCGAGCTAGGATCGCAAAGTACGTCGCCCCTTCTCTCAACTCCGACCGTAACTGCTGAGCAGATATCACATCTGGCTCCTGGAGATCGGGAAACACCACTTTCTGCCTACCGCAGTCTATGAGAACGTGATTGGCAGATAGCCAATCCATTCCTAGGATAACATCCAGATCCTGAAGAGGTAGGCAGATCAAGTTTACTTTGAACCTGCGTCCCTCTACTATCACTGGACACTCAGAACAAACTGTAGAGGTCAACACCTGTCCTGATGCAGGTGTGGAGACCAGCAGTTCAAACGGTAACTCCTTCACTAGAAGGCCCAACTCGGCTACACACAGGCTTGACACAAAGGAGTGTGTCGCTCCAGAATCAAACAAGGCCTTTACACCTCTACCAGCTATAAAACAAACACCTTGCATTAGGTTACCTGATTGAGATGCCTCCGCTCCTGACATAGCAAACACCCGCCCTGCTGCATGGGGTCTGCTGCCTTCACTCCTCAACTGCTGAGAACCAACGAGTTGAGTCACCCTATTCCCGTTAGGACACTCTCTAGCAACGTGCCCCGTCTTTTGGCAGGTGTAACACCTTCTCTCAGAGTTCTTCTTGAAGCACGCATTGGATGTATGTGGCCCACCACAATGGAAACATTTGGGTTTCCATGGTTGCTGCTGCTGAACCTGGGATGACGCTGCCCCTGCCCTATGCTGTGTAGGTCTCGCATAAGGCTTACTCTGCTGCTGCTGCACCCTTGCCTTCCCACTGGAGGAACCCCCTGGGTGGGACCTGACCACCCGAGACTCACCCTTCTCCAGAGTCTCCACCATCTTCGTCTTCTCCACCAAAGCGTGAAATTCCCTGATGCACATCGGGGCTATGGTCCTCTTCAGTCCATGCTTCAGTCCTTCTTCAAATTTTCTGCACCTCCAAGCCTCAGAGGTAGCTTGGGTATAAAACCGGGCGAGGTACTCAAACCGAGCAGCATAAGCATTCACTGACATCTCCCCCTGTTCCAACCTGAGGAATTCAGCTTCCTTGGCAAACCTCGCACTATCTGGGAAGTATTTCTCCAGAAACTTCACCCTGAAGCTTTCCCAGTCTGATACTTCTTCTCGGGCTTCCATCATTTGTTGAGTTCCCATCCACCAGAACTCGGCTTCTCCAGATAGAAGGTATGTGGCAAACACCAACTTCTTATCTTCAGGGCAGGAGGTCGCCCTGAAGATTTTCTCTAACCCCCTGACCCACTGATCTGCTTGATCAGGGGTAGCATTCCCACTGAACTTAGGTGGGTTGTGCCTGAGGAACTCGGTCAGTCCCATCTGCTCCTGAGGCTGACTAGCGTGGGAGGCTGTTTCAGCCGATCGAGCAGTTTCCCAGTGGTGCATTGCAGCTTGATGATTCTGAGCCATTGCTGCATTCTGTTGTTGGATGGCAGTTGCCATTATCTCAATGGCCCTGGCGATCTGGCCCATCTCCGAAGAAGGTTGGGGAGAGGTAGGAGGTCTACGAGTCATTCTTCTCTGTAGAAGATTAGGAAAAGAACTATTATTCTCTACTCATATTCCTATAAAATGAACTTGATAAAGAATCAATTCATTTAGAAGACCACACTAGGTCTTACAAGGCCAGCATCTCAAATCCATCTAGAATTTGAGTTTATCCGCAAGATCAATATACTAATACAAGCTCATCACCAAAACAACTACTGGTATAAAACCATCAATTCAAACGACCACTTTCAATCAATACAAAAACACTCAATAAATTGAAATAAATCACACCAGAATTCATTGTATGCTAAACATCAACCTTTAGAATTAAGATTGAGAACATCTCGATCCAGTTATGAGTGTGCACCCTCACTACTTTATCAAGATCCTTTCATTCTCAATACTAAAATTTTCAGTTAGAGCATATATTCACTACAGCACACACAAAATTTCAATACAAAAACGTTTGAAAGCCTTTCACCATAGTTTTTGTTTAAAACTCAAATCAATTTTATGAGCAGAAGAAACACAATGGATCCACAGCCCTCAGGTCATCCTAAGGACGAACTGCTCTGATACCATTAATGTAACATCCCGCCAAATCCTTTTCACAAATATAAGATGAAATAAAGGTAAAACAATAATATTGAAGTGAACATACGTATTTATATAAAATGGAGTTGCTCCTCACAGGGAGTTTAATACATAACCGGTCAATTTTCCAAAACTTAAACAAAATACAGCCAAATAAAATGAAACCGGCGGTCTCCCTACATAAACCGACGATCTCCTATCAGAAGACCCAAAACAGCCGATCTGCTATCAGAACAGAAAAACAGGCGATCACCACATAGAGACAAAAACAAGCGATCTCCTTCCGGCGACCACTCACTGAGGAGCTCTACTCCCTGGAAGATCATCTGCTCCCATGTAAAATACACGATCATCACAGTTTTAAGAGAAAACAGCCACAGAACAATACAAAGGGTAAGCTAGATATTTTTAAAACTTTAAATTATAAACTGGACAACCAACGTAGATCGGCCCTTTTTAAACATTCACAAGAGTCCATCACTTTCTCATTCATATCACACAACCATCAAGTGTCTATCAACAATTTCTCAACATTTCTCACGTCAGACTTCCACTGACTCATCACACATAGACACTTGACACTACTTTCGGAAGACTCGTGCGTTGACTCAGACCCAGAGATCTGCACCTGTCATACTACATCACCCACACAGGGTCGCTGTGAAACTCACACCGCCATGCGCATAAATGAATCTCAATATCTTCATTCTCCTAGTATGACAGGGTTAATTCATATAACAGGCCGAGCTCGTTCTTTTTCACACGACTCACCCATTCATATGAACCTCCTTCGACTTTCACCAACTGAATAACTTCATCTACGTGATTCCATTATCTCAGCAGAGTCAGGATATCTCCTTCTAGACAAGTCCCTAGTCAATACACTTTACTCATGATCTTACACGGTATTCCCTTTCCTGAAAATACTATGCCTTGATCCCACATCCACAACATTCAGACCATCATACCACTCAAATGAATGATTCAATTTACAGCAACAATCATTTCAAAGGTTCAGATTTTCGAATATCACATGCATTCCACATTTAAATCTCAAACAGTCTCAACGACACTAAAACAGGGGATTTCGAATGCTGTAGTTTAAAACCTGCGATCACGTCGCCCAAATACATAAAAACAGAACATCGTGAAATAGAGTTTAAAACCGGCGATCACGTCGCCCAAACACATAAAACAGAGCATCGTGAAATAGAGTTTAAAACCGGCGACCACGTCGCCCAAACACATAGAACAGAGCATCACGAAATAGAGCTTAAAACCGGCGACAACGTCGCCCTCACTTCAGAAACAGCTAATCTACGGCTTTTATTGAAAAACAAAGCTAGCTTCCCTTACCTGGACTTGCGTAAACTTCACTAAGAGTTCCAACCCAACGAGCTTCAAGGATGCCTTAACTCTGTTTTAGCGTCTGGTTTGGAGGACTTGCAGAGAACCTCCCAGGTGCTCTATGGTAGTCGTCGATAGCCAAGCAGGGACGTGATAAGGCCTGAATCGCAGAGTGAAGGAGAGAAAAGAGAAGGATGAAGGTAACTCACTCTGTCACTCTTGAACCACAACAACCTTCTTTGCCTCTCTGAAGTGAGATTTTAAAACTAAACCAACTTGTTCCACAATTTCCGCTGCCACCACCCACTCTGCAGGAAAGCTTGCGTGCACACTTCCTTGAACAGTGTGGCCACGTGGGTTTTGGGTCACTTTCCATACCAACTCTCTGGAGCCAAAGTACGCTTACTGACTACGTGTCGCGCATGCAAGACGCTCATGCTTGGGGCCTGGGCCCCACTTCATCTGCGTGAAACACGACATCGCGCGATATCCTTCCACCGATGACTGCTCGCGCGATGACTATCCATCAATGACTCATCCTAGCAGACGAACGATGTCTCTCCCTAGAAGACGACCGATGTCTCTCAGTGGAAGACGACCGATGCGCCCTTCATCCTGGCGATGATGTGTGTCTCTCGTCCTGGCGACGCTCGCGTGCTTCTCGCCCTGACGATGACGGATGTGCGTCTCATCTCGGCGATGACTGATGACACATCGCCACGCCCTGCTGAAGGTTCTTCATCTCACTACTCCACGTCTGTTTCATCACGCCCACATGGCTCGCTGACGTCAGTAGCTTCTCCTGCCCGAGGGCAGCTCAGTACTCAATCCTTACGTGCCTAAGCATGCAACACCAAGGCAAATCTCTTATGTCCAAGCGTAAAGTTCCGTAATTATCCTGCATGCATGGCGCTTTTAAGGTTCAAATCACACCGCCATACATGTGAATTTCTGAAACCCATTTTGGTCCACCGACCGACCTCTACAGCGTCGCCCTTAGACCTTGGGCGACATCCGAGGTCTGACCACCAAGAAATTCCATTATAAGCCCTTTTTGTTTTTAAGTAATAACATATTCAGAATTCATTAAAATTATACTTCTCCTATTCCAAATAAATATCTAGGTCCTTACACGGGGCGTGGCGTATCTGCATGTTTTGTGCGGATTCGTCAGTAGTTTGGGGTTTGAGGAAACTTCATTTAGTGAATATTAGGGTATACAAACTTCAAATGGCGATAGATTTTGACAGAGAAGTCTGATCAAGATGCCTCAAAAATGAAAGTGGCACGACACGGGGCGTGGCGTATCTGCATGTTTGGTGCTGATTCGTCAGTAGTTTGGGGTTTGGGGAAACTTCATTTAGTGAATATTAGGGTATACAAACTTCAAATGGCGATAGATATTGATAGAGAAGTCCAATCAAGACGCTTCAAAAATGAAAGTGGCTCGAAACGAGGCGTGGTGTTTCCGCATGTTTTGTGCCGATTCGTCAATAGTTTGGGGTTTGGGGAAACTTCATTTAGTGAATATTAGGGTATACAAACTTCCAATGGCGATAGATTTTGACAGAGAAGTGCGATCAAGACGCTTCAAAAATGAAAGTGGCACGAAACGGGGCGTGGCGTATCTGCATGTTTTGTGCCGATTCGTCAGTAGTTTGGGGTTTGGGGAAACTTCATTTAGTGAATATTAAGGTATACAAACTTCAAATGGCGATTGATTTTGACAGAGAAGTCTGATCAAGACGCCTCAAAAATGAAAGTGGCACGAAACGGGGCGTACCGTATCTGTATGTTTTGTGCCGATTCGTCAATTGTTTGGGGTTTGGAGAAACTTCATGTAGTGAATATTAGGGCATACAAACTTCAAATGGCGATAGATTTTGATAGAGAAGTCCGATCAAGACGCCTAAAAAATGAAAGTGGCACGAAACGAGGCGTGGCGTATCTGCATGTTTTGTGCCGATTCGTCAGTAGTTTAGGGTTTAGGGAAACTTCATTTAGTGAATATTAGGGTATACAAATTTCAAATGGCGATAGATTTTGACAGAGAAGTCCGATCAAGACGCCTCAAAAATGAAAGTGGCTCAAAATGAGGCGTGCCGTATCTGCATGTTTTGTGCCGATTCGTCAGTAGTTTGGGGTTTGGGGAAACTTCATTTAGTGAATATTAGGGCATACAAATTTCAAATGGCGATAGATTTTGAACGAGAAGTCCGATCAAGACGCTTCAAAAATGAAAGTGGCTCGAAACGGGGCGTGGCGTATCTGCATGTTTTGTGCCGATTCGTCAGTAGTTTGAGGTTTGGGGAAACATAATCTAGTGAATATTAGGGTATACAAACTTCAAATGGCGATAGATTTTGACAGAGAAGTCCGATGAAGACGCCTCAAAAATGAAAGTGGCTCGAAACGGGGCGTGGCGTATCTGCATGTTTTGTGCCGATTCGTCAGTAGTTTGGGGTTTGGGGAAACCTCATTTAGAGAATATTAGCATATACAAACATCAAATGGCGATAGATTTTGACAGAGAAATCCGATCAAGACGCCTGTAAAATGAAAGTGGCTCGACACGGGGCGTGGCATATCTGCATGTTTTGTGCCGATTCGTCAGTAGTTGGGGGTTTGGGGAAACTTCATTTCGTGAATATTAAGGTATACAAACTTCAAATGGTGATAGATTTTGACAGAGAAGTCCGATCAAGATGCCTCAAAATTGAAAGTGGCATGAAACGGGGCGTGGCGTATCTGCATGTTTTGTGCCGATTCGTCAGTAGTTTGGGGTTTGGGGAAACTTCATTTAGTAAATATTAGGGTATACAAACTTCAAATGGCGATAGATTTTGACAGAGAAGTCCGATCAAGACGCCTCAAAAATGAAAGTGGCACGAAACGGGGCGTGGCGTATGTGCATGTTTTGTGTCGATTCGTCAGTAGTTTGGGGTTTGGGGAAACTTCATTTAATTAATATTAGGGTATACAAAGTTCAAATGGCGATAGATTTTGATAGAGAAGTCCGATCAAGACGCCTCAAAAATGAAAGTGGCTCGGAACGGGGCGTGGCGTATCTGCATGTTTTGTGCCGATTCGTCAGTAGTTTAGGGTTTAGGGAAACCTCATTTAGTGAATATTAGGATATACATACTTCAAATGGCGATAGATTTTGACAGAGAAGTCCGATTAAGACGCCTCAAAAATGAAAGTGGCTCGAAACGGGGCGTGCCGTATCTGTATGTTTTGTGCCGATTCGTCAGTTGTTTGGGGTTTGGGGAAACTTCATGTAGTGAATATTAGGGTATACAAACTTCAAATGGCGATAGATTTTGACAGAGAAGTCCGATCAAGACGCCTCAAAAATGAAACTGGCACGAAACGAGCCGTGGCGTATCTGCATGTTTTGTGCCGTTTCGTCTGTAGTTTGTGGTTTGGGGAAACTTCATTTAGTGAATATTAGGGTATACAAACTTCAAACGGAGATAGATTTTGACAGAGAAGTCCGATTAAGACGCCTCAAAAATGAAAGTGGCTCGAAACGGGGCGTGCCGTATCTGTATGTTTTGTGCCGATTCGTCAGTTGTTTGGGGTTTAGGGAAACTTCATGTAGTGAATATTAGGGTATACAAACTTCAAATGGCGATAGATTTTGATAGAGAAGTCCGATCAAGATGCCTAAAAAATGAAAGTGGCACGAAACGGGGCGTGGCGTATCTGCATGTTTTGTGCCGTGTCGTCAGTAGTTTAGGGTTTAGGGAAACTTCATTTAGTGAACATTAGGATATACAAACTTCAAATGGCGATAGATTTTGATAGAGAAGTCCGATTAAGATGCCTCAAAAATGAAAGTTGCTCGAAATGGGGCGTGCCGTATCTGTATGTTTTGTGCCGATTCGTCAGTAGTTTGGGGTTTGGGGAAACTTCATGTAGTGAATATTAGGGTATACAAACTTCAAATGGCGATAGATTTTGATAGAGAAGTCCGATCAAGACGCCTAAAAAATGAAAGTGGCACGAAACGGGGCGTGGCGTATCTGCATGTTTTGTGCCGATTCGTTAGTAGTTTAGGGTTTAGGGAAACTTCATTTAGTGAATATTAGGGTATACAAACTTCAAATGGCGATAGATTTTGACAGAGAAGTCCGATCAAGACGCCTCAAAAATGAAAGTGGCTCGAAATGGGGCGTGGCGTATCTGCATGTTTTGTGCCGATTCGTCAGTAGTTTGGGGTTTGGGGAAACTTCATTTAGTGAATATTAGGGCATAGAAACTTCAAATGGCGATAGATTTTGAACGAGAAGTCCGATCAAGACGCTTCAACAATGGAAGTGGCTCGAACGGGCCATGGCGTATCTGCATGTTTTGTGCGGCTTCGTCAATAGTTTGGGGTTTGGGGAAACTTCATTTAGTGAATATTAGGGTATACAAACTTCAAATGGCGATAGATTTTGACAGAGAAGTCCGATCAAGACGCCTCAAAAATGAAACTGGCACGAAACGAGCCGTGGCGTATCTGCATGTTTTGTGCCGTTTCGTCTGTAGTTTGTGGTTTGGGGAAACTTCATTTAGTGAATATTAGGGTATACAAACTTCAAACGGAGATAGATTTTGACAGAGAAGTCCGATCAGGACGCCTCAAAAATGAAAAAGGCTCGAAACGGGGCGTGGCGTATCTGCATGTTTTGTGCCGATTCGTCAGTAGTTTCGGGTTTGGGGAAACTTTATTTAGTGAATATTAGGGTATACAAACTTCAAATGGCGATAGATTTTGACATAGAAGTCCGACCAAGACCCCTCAAAAATGAAAGTGGCACGAAACGGGGCATGGCGTATCTGCATGTTTTGTGCCGATTCGTCAGTAGTTTAAGGTTTGGGGAAACTTCAGTTAGTGAATATTAGGGTATACAAACCTCAAATGGCGATAGATTTTGACAGAGAAATCATATCAAGACGCCTAAAAAATGAAAATGGCTCGAAACGGGGCGTGGCGTATCTGCATTTTTTGTGTCGATTCATTAGTAGGTTGGGGTTTGGGGAAACTTCATTTAGTGAATATTAGGGTATACAAACTTCAAATGGCGATAGATTTTGACAGAGAAGTCCGATCAAGACGCCTCAAAAATGAAAGTGGCACGAAACGGGGCGTTGCGTATCTGCATATTTTGTGCCGATTCGTCAGTAGTTTGGTGTTTGGGGAAACCTCATTTAGTGAATATTAGGGTATACAAACTTCAAATGGCGATAGATTTTGACAGTGAAGTCCGATCAAGATGCCTCCTAAATGAAAGTGGCTCGAAACGGGGCGTGGCGTATCTGCATGTTTTGTTCTGATTCGCCAGTAGTTTAGGGTTTGGGGAAATTTCATTTATTGAATATTAGGGTATACAAACTTCAAATGGCGATAGATTTTGACAGACAAGTCTGATCAAGACGCCTCAAAAATGAAAGTGGCTCGAAACGGGGCGTGGCGTATCTGCATGTTTTGTGCCGATTCGTCACTTGTTTGGGGTTTGGGTAAACTTCATGTAGTGAATATTAGGGTATAAAAACTTCAAATGGCGATAGATACAGAGAAGTCCGATCAAGACGATTCAAAATGGAAAGTGGCTCGGAGCGGGGCGTGGCGTATCTGCATGTTTTCTGCCGATTCGTCAGTAGTTTGGGGTTTGGGGAAACTTCATTTAGTGAATAGTAGGGTATACAAACTTCAAATGGTGATAGAATTTCATAGAGAAGTCCGATCAAGATGCCTAAAAAATGAAAGTTGCTCGAAACGGGGTGTGGCGTATCTGCATGTTTTGTCCCGATTCGTCAGTAGTTCGGGGTTTGGGGAAACTTCATTTAGTGGCTATTAGGGTATACAAACTTCAAATGGCGATAGATTTTGACAGAGAAGTCCGATCAAGATTCCTCCAAAATGAAAGTGGCTCGAAACGGGGGGTGGCGTATATGCATGTTTTCTGCTGATTCGTCAGTAGTTTGGGGTTTGGGGAAACTTCATTTAGTGAATATTAGGGTATACAAACTTCAAATGGCGATAGATTTTGACCGAGAAGTCCGATCAATACGCCTCGAAAATGAAAGTGGCTCGAAACAGGGCGTGGCGTATCTGCATGTTTTGTGCCGATTCGTCAGTAGTTTGGGGTTTGGGGAAACTTCATTTAGTGAATATTAGGGTATACAAACTTCAAATGGCGATAGATTTTGACAGAGAAGTCCGATCAAGACGCCTCAAAAATGAAAGTGGCTCAAAACGGGGATTGGCGTATCTGCATGTTCTATGCCGATTCGTCAGTAGTTTGGGGTTTGGGGAAACTTCATTTAGTGAATATTAGGGTATACAAACTTCAAATGGCGATAGATTTTGACAGAGAAGTCCGATCAAGACGCCTCAAATATGAAAGGGGCTCGAAACGGGGCGTGGCGTATCTGCATGTTTTGTCCCGATTTGTCAGTTGTTTGGGGTGTGGGGAAACTTCATTTAGTGAATATTAGGGTATACAAACTTTGAATGGCGATAGATTTTCACAGAGAAGTCATATCAAGACGCCTGAAAAATGAAAGTGGCTCGAAACGGGGCGTGGCGTATCTGCATGTTTTGTGCTGATTCGTCAGTAGTGTGGGGTTTTGGGAAACTTCATTTAGAGAATATTAGGGTATACAAACTTCAAATGGTGATAGATTTTGACAGAGAAGTCCGATCAAGACGCCTAAAAAATGAAAGTGGCTCGGGATGGGGCGTGGCGTATCCCCATGTTTTCTGCCGATTCGTCAGTAGTTTAGGGTTTGGGGAAACTTCATTTAGTGAATATTAGGGTATACATACTTCAAATGGCGATAGAATTTCACAGAGAAGTCCGATCAAGATGCCTAGAAATCGAAAGTGGCTCGAAACGGGGCGTGGCGTATCTGCATGTTTTGTGCCAATTCGCCAGTAGTTTGGGGTTTGGGGAGACTTCATGTAGGGAATATTAGGGTATACAAACTTCAGATGGCGATAGATTTTGACAGACAAGTCCGATCAAGATGCCTCCAAAATGAAATTGGCTCGAAACGGGGTGTGGCGTATCTGCATGTTTTCTGCTGATTCGTCAGTTGTTTGGGGTTTTGGGGAACTCCATTTAGTGAATATTAGGGTATACAAACTTCAAATGGCGACAGATTTTGACAGAGAAGTCCGATCAAGACGCCTCAAAAATGAAAGTGGCACGAAACGGGGCGTGGCGTATCTGCATGTTTTGTGCCGATTCGTCAGTAGTTTGGGGTTTGGGGAAACTTCATTTAGTGAATATTAGGGTATACAAACTTCAAATGGCGATAGATTTTGACAGAGAAGTCCGATCAAGACGCCTAAAAAATGAAAGTGGCTCGAAACAGGGCGTGGCGTAACTGCATGTTGTGTGCCGATTCGTCAGTAGTTTGGGGTTTGGGGAAACTTCATTTATTGAATATTAGGGTATACAAACTTCAAATGGCGATAGATTTTGACAGAGAAGTCCGATCAAGACGCCTAAAAAATGGAAGTGGCTCGAAACGGGGCGTGGCGTATCTGCATGTTTTGTGCCGATTCGTCAGTTGTTTGGGGTTTGGGAAACTTCATTTAGTGAATATTAGGGTATACAAACTTTGAATGGCGATAGATTTTCACAGAGAAGTCATATCAAGACGCCTAAAAAATGAAAGTGGCTCAAAACGGGGCGTGGCGTATCTGCATGTTTTGTGCTGATTCGTCAGTAGTGTGGGGTTTAGGGAAACTTCATTTAGAGAATATTAGGGTATACAAACTTCAAATGGCGATAGATTTTGACAGAGAAGTCCGATCAAGACGCCTAAAAAATGAAAGTGGCTCGGGACGGGGCGTGGCGTATCTCCATGTTTTGTGCCGATTCGTCAGTAGTTTGGGGTTTAGGGAAACTTCATTTAGTGAATATTAGGGTATACAAACTTCAAATGGCGATAGATTTTGAAAGAGAAGTCCAATCAAGTCGCCTAAAAAATGAAATTTGCTCGAAACGGGGCGTGGCGTATCTGCATGTTTTGTGCAGATTCGTCAGTAGTTTGGGGTTTGGGGAAACTTCATTTAGTGAATATTAGGGTATACAAACTTCAAATGGCGATAAATTTTGACATAGAAGTCCGATTAGGACGCCTCAAAAATGAAAGTGGCTCAAAACGGGGCGTGGCGTATCTGCACGTTTTATGGCGATTCGTCAGTAGTTTGGGGTTTGGGGAAACTTCATTTAGTGAAAATTAGGGTATACAAACTTCGAATGGCGATGGATTTTGACAGATAAGTCCGATCAAGACGCCTTAAAAATGAAAGTGGCTCAAAACGGGGCATGGCGTATCTGCATGTTTTGTGGCGATTCGTCAGTAGTTTGGGGTTTGGGGAAACTTCGTTTAGTGAATATTAGGATATACAAACTTCAAATGGCGATAGATTGTGACAGAGAAGTCCAGTCAAGACGCCTCAAACGTGAAAGTGCCTCGAAACGGGGCGTGGCGTATCTGTATATTTTGTGCAGATTCGTCAGTAGTTTGGGGTTTGGGGAAACTTCGTTTAGTGAATATTAGGGTATACACACTTCAAATGGCGATAGATTTTGACAGAGAAGTCTGATCAAGACGATTCAAAAATAAAAGCGGCTCGAAATGGGGCGTGGCGTATCTGCATGTTTTGTGCCGATTCGTCAATAGTTTGGGGTTTGGCGAAACTTCATTTAGAGAATATTAGGGTATGCAAACTTCAAATGGCGATAGATTTTGACAGAGAAGTCCGATCAAGACACCTCAAAAATGAAAGTGGCTCGAAACGGGGCGTGGCGTATCTGTATATTTTGTGCAGATTCGTTAGTAGTTTGGGGTTTGGGGAAACTTCGTTTTGTGAATATTAGGGTATACAAACTTCAAATGGCGATAGATTTTGACAGAGAAGTCTGATCAAGACGATTCAAAAATAAAAGCGGCTCGAAATGGGGCGTGGCGTATCTGCATGTTTTGTGCCGATTCGTCAATAGTTTGGGGTTTGGCGAAACTTCATTTAGTGAATATTAGGGTAGACAAACTTCAAATGGCGACAGATTTTGAATGAGAAGTCCGATCAAGACACCTCAAACATGAAAGTGGCTCGAAACGGGGCGCGGCGTATCTTCATGTTTTGTGCCGATTCGTCAGTAGTGTGGGGTTTGGGGAAATTCATTTAGAGAATATTAGGGTATGCAAACTTCACATGGCGATAGATTTTGACAGAGAAGTCCGATTAAGACGCCTAAAAAATGAAAGTGGCACGAAATGGGGCGTGGCGTATCTGCATGTTTTGTGCCGATTCGTCAGTAGTTTGGGGTTTGTGGAAACTTCATTTAGTGAATATTAGGGTATACAAACTTCAAATGGCGATATATTTTGACAGAGAAGTCCGATAGAGACGCCTCAAAAATGAAAGTGGCACGAAACGGGGCGTGGCGTATCTGCATGTTTTGTGCCGATTCGTCAGTAGTTTGGGGTTTGGGGAAACTTAATTTAGTGAATATTAGGGGATACAAACTTCAAATGGCGATAGATTTTGACAGAGAAGTCCGATGAAGACGCCTAAAAAATGAAAGTGGCTCGAAACAGGGCGTGGCGTATCTGCATGTTTTGTGCCGATTCGTCAGTAGTTTGGGGTTTGGGGAAACTTAATTTAGTGAATATTAGGGTATACAAACTTCAAATGGCGATAGATTTTGACAGAGAAGTCCGATGAAGACGCCTAAAAAATGAAAGTGGCTCGAAACGGGGCGTGGCGTATCTGCATGTTTTGTGCCGATTCGTCAGTAGTTTGGGGTTTGGGGAAACATAATTTAGTGAATATTAGGGTATACAAACTTCAAATGGCGATAGATTTTGACAGAGAAGTCCGATGAAGACGCCTCAAAAATGAAAGTGGCTCGAAACGGGGCGTGGCGTATCTGCATGTTTTGTGCCGATTCGTCAGTAGTTTGGGGTTTGGGGAAACTTAATTTAGTGAATATTAGGGTATACAAACTTCAAATGGCGATAGATTTTGACAGAGAAGTCCGATGAAGACGCCTAAAAAATGAAAGTGGCTCGAAACGGGGCGTGGCGTATCTGCATGTTTTGTGCCGATTCGTCAGTAGTTTGAGGTTTGGGGAAACATAATTTAGTGAATATTAGGGTATACAAACTTCAAATGGCGATAGATTTTGACAGAGAAGTCCGATGAAGACGCCTCAAAAATGAAAGTGGCTCGAAACGGGGCGTGGCGTATCTGCATGTTTTGTGCCGATTCGTCAGTAGTTTGGGGTTTGGGGAAACCTCATTTAGAGAATATTAGCATATACAAACATCAAATGGCGATAGATTTTGACAGAGAAATCCGATCAAGACGCCTGTAAAATGAAAGTGGCACGACACGGGGCGTGGCGTATCTTGATGTTTTGTGCCGATTCGTCAGTAGTTTGGTGTTTCGGGAAACTTCATTTAGTGAATATTAGGGAATACAAACCTCAAATGGCGATAGATGTTGGCAGAGAAGTCCGATCAAGACGCCTAAAAAATGAAAGTGGATCGAAACGCGGCGTGGCGTATCTGCATGTTTTGTGCCGATTCGTCACTAGTTTGGGGTTTGGGGAAACTTCATTTAGTAAATATTAGGGTATACAAACTTCAAATGGCGATAGATTTTGACAGAGAAGTCTGATCAAGACGATTCAAAAATAAAAGCGGCTCGAAACGGGGGGTGGCGTATCTGCATGTTTTGTGCCGATTCGTCAATAGTTTGGGGTTTGGCGAAACTTCATTTAGTGAATATTAGGGTATACAAACTTCAAATGGCGACAGATTTTGAATGAGAAGTCCGATCAAGACGCCTCAAACATGAAAGTGGCTCGAAACGGGGCGTGACGTATCTTCATGTTTTGTGCCGATTCGTCAGTAGTGTGGGGTTTGGGGAAATTCATTTAGAGAATATTAGGGTATGCAAACTTCAAATGGCGATAGATTTTGACAGAGAAGTCCGATCAAGACACCTCAAAAATGAAAGTGGCTCGAAATGGGGCGTGGCGTATCTGCATATTTTGTGCAGATTCGTCAGTAGTTTGGGGTTTGGGGAAACTTCGTTTAGTGAATATTAGGGTATACAAACTTCAAATGGCGATAGATTTTGACAGAGAAGTCTGATCAAGACACCTCAAAAATGAAAGTGGCTCGAAATGGGGCGTGGCGTATCTGCATATTTTGTGCAGATTCGTCAGTAGTTTGGGGTTTGGGGAAACTTCGTTTAGTGAATATTAGGGTATACAAACTTCAAATGGCGATAGATTTTGACAGAGAAGTCTGATCAATACGATTCAAAAATAAAAGCGGCTCGAAACGGGGCGTGGCGTATCTGCATGTTTTGTGCCGATTCGTCAGTAGTTTGGGGTTTGGGGAAACTTCATTTAGTGAATATTAGGGTATACAAATTTTAAATGGCGATAGATTTTGACAGAGAAGTCTGATCAAGACACCTCAAAAATTAAAGTGGTTCGAAATGGGGCGTGGCATATGCATGCTTTGTGCCCATTCGTCAGTAGTTTGGGGTTTGGGGAAACTTCATTTAGTGAATATTAGGGTATACAAACTTCAAATGGCGATAGATTTTGACAGAGAAGTCCGATCAAGACGCCTAAAAAAAGAACGTGGCACGAAACGGGGAGTGGCGTATCTGGATGTTTTGTGCCGATTCGTCAGTAGTTTGGGGTTTGGGGAAACTTCATTTAGTGAATATTAGGGTATACAAACATCAAATGGCGATAGATTTTGACAGAGAAGTCCGATCAAGACGCCTAAAAAAAGAACATGGGACGAAACGGAGCGTGGCGTATCTGCATGTTTTGTGCCGATTCGTCAGTAGTTTGGGGTTTGGGGAAACTTCATTTAGTGAATATTAGGGTATACAAACATCAAATGGCGATTGATTTTGACAGAGAATTCTGATGAAGACGCCTCAAAAATTAAAGTGGCTCGGAACGGGGCAATGCGTATCTGCATGTTTTGTGCCGATTCGTCAGTAGTTTGGGGTTTGGGGAAACTTCATTTAGTGAATATTAGGGAATTTAAACTTCAAATGGCGATAGATTTTGACAGAGAAGTCCGATCAAGACGCCTAAAAAATGAAAGTGGCGCGAAACGGGGCGTGGCGTATCTGCATGTTTTGTGCCGATTCGTCAGTAGTTTGGGGTTTGGGGAAACTTCATTTAGTGAATATTAGGGTATACAAACTTTAAATGGCGATAGATTTTGACAGAGAAGTCTGATCAAGACACCTCAAAAATTAAAGTGGTTCGAAATGGGGCGTGGTATATTTGTATGCTTTGTGCCGATTCGTCAGTAGTTTGGGGTTTGGGGAAACTTCATTTAGTGAATATTAGGGTATACAAACTTCAAATGGCGATAGATTTTGACAGAGAAGTCCGATCAAGACGCCTAAAAAAAGAACGTGGCACGAAACGGGGCGTGGCGTATCTGGATGTTTTGTGCCGATTCGTTAGTAGTTTGGGGTTTGGGGAAACTTCATTTAGTGAATATTAGGGTATACAAACTTCAAATGGCGATGGCTTTTGACAGAGAAGTCTGATGAAGACGCCTAAAAAATGAAAGTGGCTCGAAACGGGGCGTGGCGTATCTGCATGTTTTGTGCCGATTCGTCAGTAGTTTGGGGTTTGGGGAAACTTCATTTAGTGAATATTAGGGTATACAAACTTTAAATGGCGATAGATTTTGATAGAGAAGTCCGATCAAGACACCTCAAAAATGAAAGTGGCTCGAAACGGGGCGTGGTATATCTGTATGCTTTGTGCCGATTCGTCAGTAGTTTGGGGTTTGGGGAAACTTGATTTAGTGAATATTAGGGTATACAAACTTCAAATAGCAATAGATTTTGACAGAGAAGTCCGATCAAGACGCCTAAAAAATGAAAGTGGCACGAAACGGGGCGTTGCGTATCTGCATGTTTTATGCCGATTCGTCAGTAGTTTGGGGTTTCGGGAAACTGCATTTAGTGAATAATAGGGTATACAAACTTCAAATGGTGATAGATTTTGAATGAGAAGTCCGATCATGACGCCTCAAAAATGAAAGTGCCTCGAAACGGGGGGTGGCATATGCATGCTTTGTGCCGATTCGTTAGTAGTTTGGGGTTTGGGGAAACTTCATTTAGTGAATATTAGGGTATACAAACTTCAAATGGCGATAGATTTTGACAGAGAAGTCCGATCAAGACGCCAAAAAAATGAAAGTGGCACGAAACGGGGCGTGGCGTATCTGCATGTTTTGTGCCGATTCGTCAGTAGTTTGGGGTTTGGGGAAACTTCATTTAGTGAATATTAGGCTATACAAACTTCAAATAGCGATAGATTTTGACAGAGAAGTCCGATCAAGACGCCTCAAAAAAGAAAGTGGCACGAAACGGGGCGTGGCGTATCTGCATGTTTTGTGCGGATTCGTCAGTAGTTTGGGGTTTGGGGAAACTTCATTTAGTGAATATTAGGGTATACAAACATTAAATGGCGATAGATTTTGACAGAGAATTCCTATGAGGACGCCTCAAAAATTAAAGTGGCTCGGAACGGGGCGTGGCGTATCTGCATGTTTTGTGCCGATTCGTCAGTAGTTTGGGGTTTGGGGAAACATCATTTAGTGAATATTAGGGAATTTAAACTTCAAATGGCGATAGATTTTGACAGAGAAGTCCGATCAAGACGCCTAAAAAATTAAAGTGGCTCGAAACGGGGCGTGGCGTATCTGCATGGTTTGTGCCGATTCGTCAGTAGTTTGGGGTTTGGGGAAACTTCATTTAGTGAATATTAGGGTATACAAACTTCAAATGGCGATAGATTTTGACAGAGAAGTCTGATCAAGACACCTAAAAAATGAAAGTTGTTCGAAATGGGGCGTGGTATATCTGTATGCTTTGTGCCGATTCGTCAGTAGTTTGGGGTTTGGGGAAACTTCATTTAGTGAATATTAGGGTATACAAACTTCAAATTGCGATAGATTTTGACAGAGAAGTCCGATCAAGAGGCCTAAAAAATGACAGTGGCACGAAACGGGGCGTGGCGTATCTGCATGTTTTGTGCCGATTCGTCAGTACTTTGGGGTTTGGGGAAACTTCATTTAGTGAATATTAGGGTATACAAACATCAAATGGCGATAGATTTTGACAAAGAATTCCGATGAAGACGCCTCAAAAATTAAAGTTGCTCGGAACGGGGCGTGGCGTATCTGCATGTTTTGTGCCGATTCGTCAGTAGTTTGGGGTTTGGGGAAACTTCATTTAGTGAATATTAGGGAATTTAAACTTCAAATGGCGATAGATTTTGACAGAGAAGTCCGATCAAGACGCCTAAAAAATGAAAGTGGCATGAAACGGGGCGTGGCGTATCTGCATGTTTTGTGCCGATTCGTCAGTAGTTTGGGGTTTGGGGAAACTTCATTTAGTGAATATTAGGGTATACAAACTTTAAATGGCGATAGATTTTGACAGAGAAGTCTGATCAAGACACCTCAAAAATGAAAGTGGTTCGAAATGGGGCGTGGTATATCTGTATGCTTTGTGCCGATTCGTCTGTAGTTTGGGGTTTGGGGAAACTTCATTTAGTGAATATTAGGGTATACAAACTTCAAATTGTGATAGAGTTTGACAGAGAAGTCCGATCAAGAGGCCTAAAAAATGAAAGTGGAACGAAACGGGGCGTGGCATATATGCATGTTTTGTGCCGATTCGTCAGTTCTTTGGGGTTTCGGGAAACTACATTTAGTGAATAGTAGGGTATACAAACTTCAAATGATGATAGATTTTGACAGAGAAGTCCGATCATGACGCCTCAAAAATGAAAGTGCCTTGAAACGGGGCGTGGCATATGCATGCTTTGTGCCGATTCGTCAGTAGTTTGGGGTTTGGGGAAACTTCATTTAGTGAATATTAGGGTATACAAACTTCAAATGGCGATAGATTTTGACAGAGAAGTCCGATCAAGAGGCCTCAAAAATTAAGGCGGCACGAGACGGGGCGTGGCATAACTGCATGTTTTGTGCTGATTCGTCAGTAGTTTGGGGTTTCGGGAAACTTCATTTAGTGAATATTAGGGTATACAAACTTCAAATGGCGATAGATTTTGACAGAGAAGTCCGATCAAGACGCCTAAAAAATGAAAGTGGCTCGAAACGGGGCGTGGCGTATCTGCATGTTTTGTGCTGATTCGTCAGTAGTTTGGGGTTTGGGGACACTTCATTTAGTGAATATTAGGGTATACAAACTTCAAATGGCGATAGATTTCGACAGAGAAGTTCGATCAAGACGCCTCAAAAATAAAAGTGGCTCGAAACCGGGCGTGGCGTATCTGCGTGCTTTGTTTCGATTCGTCAGTAGTTTGGGGTTTGGGGAAACTTCATTCAGTGAATATTAGGGTATACAAACTTCAAGTCGCGATAGATTTTGACAGAGAAGTCCGATCAAGACGCCTGAAAAATGAAAGTGTCTCGAAAGGAGGCGTGGCGTATCTGCATGTTTTGTGCCGATTCGTCAGTAGTTTGGGGTTTGGGGACACTTCATATAGTGAATATTAGGGTATACAAACTTCAAATGGCGATAGATTTTGACAGAGAAGACCGATCAAGACCCCTCAAAAATGAAAGTGGCTCGGAACGGGGCGTGGCGTATCTGCATGTTTTGTGCCGATTCGTCAGTAGTTTGGGGTTTGGGGAAAGTTCATTTAGTGAATATTAGGGTACACAAACTTCAAATGGCGATAGATTTTGAGAGAGAAGTCCGACCAAGACGCCTCAAAAATGAAAGTGGCTCGAAACGGGGCGTGGCGTATCTGGATGTTTTGTGCCGATTCGTAAGTAGTTTGGGGATTGGGGAAACTTCATTTAGTGAATATTAGGGTATACAAACTTCAAATGGCGATAGATTTTGACAGAGAAGTCCGATCAAGACGCCTCAAAAATGAAAGTTGCTCGAAACGGGGCGTGGCGTATCTTCATGTTTTGTGCAGATTGGTCAGTACTTTGGGGTTTGGGGAAACTTCATTTAGTTAATATTAGGGTATACAAACTTCAAATGGCGATAGATTTTGACAGAAAAGTCCGATCAAGACGCCTAAAAAATGAAAGTGGCACGAAACGGGGCGTGGCGTATGTGCATGTTTTGTGCCGATTCGTCAGTAGTTTGGGGTTTGGGGAAACTTCATTTAGTGAATAATAGGGTACACAAACTTCAAATGGCGATTGTTTTTTACAGAGAAGTCCGATCAAGACGCCTCAAAAATGAAAGTGGCTCGAAATAGGGCGTCGCATATGTGCATATTTTTTGCCGATTCGTCAGTAGTTTGGGGTTTGGGGAAACTTCATTTAGTGAATATTAGGGTATACAAACTTCAAATGGCGATAGATTTTGACAGAGAAGTCCGATCAAGACGCCTCAAAAATGAAAGTGGCTCGAAACGGGGCGTGGCGTATCTGCATGTTTTGTGCCGATTCGTAAGTAGTTTGGGGTTTGCGGAAACTTCATTTAGTGAATATTAGGGTATACAAACTTCAAATGGCGATAGATTTTGATAGAGAAGTCCGATCAAGACGCCTCAAAAATGAAAGTGGCTCGAAACGGGGCGTGGCGTATCTGCATGTTTTGTGCCGATTCGTAAGTAGTTTGGGGTTTGGGGAAACTTCATTTAGTGAATATTAGGGTATACAAACTTCAAATGGCGATAGATTTTGAGAGAGAAGTCCGACCAAGACGCCTCAAAAATGAAAGTGGCTCGAAATGGGGCGTGGCGTATCTGCATGTTTTGTGCCGATTCGTCAGTAGTTTGGGGTTTGGGGAAACTTCATTTAGTGAATATTAGGGTATACAAACTTCAAATGGCGATAGATTTTGACAGAGAAGTCCGATCAAGACGCCTCAAAAATGAAAGTGGCTCGAAACGGGGCGTGGCGTATCTGCATGTTTTGTGCAGATTCGTCAGTACTTTGGGGTTTGGGGAAACTTCATTTAGTTAATATTAGGGTATACAAACTTCAAATGGCGATAGATTTTGACAGAGAAGTCCGATCAAGACGCCTCAAAAATGAAAGTGGCTCGAAATGGGGCGTGGCGTATCTGCATGTGTTGTGCCGATTCGTCAGTAGTTTGGGATTTGGGGAAACATCATTTAGTTAATATTAGGGTATGCAAACTTCAGATGGCGATAGATTTTGACACAGAAGTCCGATCATGACGCCTCAAAAATGAAAGTGGCACGAAACGGGGCGTGGCGTATCTGCATATTTTGTGCAGATTCGTCAGTAGTTTGGGGTTTGGGGAAACTTCATCTAGTGAATATTAGGGTATACAAACTTCGAATGGCGATAAATTTTGACAGAGAAGTCCGATCAAGACGCCTCAAAAATGAAAGTGGCTCGAAACGGGGCGTGGCGTATCTGCATGTTTTGATCCAATTCGTCAGTAGTTATGGGTTTGGGGAAACTTCATTTAGTGAATATTAGGGTATACAAACTTGAAATGGTGATAGATTTTGATAGAGAAGTTCCATCAAGACGCCTCAAAAATTAAAGTGGCACGAAACGGGGCGTGGCATATCTGCATTTTTTCTGCTGATTCGTCAGTAGATTGGGGTTTGGGGAAACTTCATTTTGTGAATATTAGGGTATACAAACTTCAAATGGGGATAGATTTTGACAGAGAAGTTCCATCAAGACGCCTCAAAAATTAAAGTGGCACGAAACGGGGCGTGGCATATCTGCATTTTTTCTGCTGATTCGTCAGTAGATTGGGGTTTGGGGAAACTTCATTTAGTGAATATTAGGGTATACAAACTTCAAATGGTAATAGATTTTGACAGAGAAGTTCCATCAAGACGCCTCAAAAATTAAAGTGGCACGAAACAGGGCGTGGCATATCTGCATTTTTTCTGCTGATTCGTCAGTAGATTGGGGTTTGGGGAAACTTCATTTTGTGAATATTAGGGTATACAAACTTCAAATGGGGATAGATTTTGACAGAGAAGTTCCATCAAGACGCCTCAAAAATTAAAGTGGCACGAAACGGGGCGTGGCATATCTGCATTTTTTCTGCTGATTCGTCAGTAGATTGGGGTTTGGGGAAACTTCATTTAGTGAATATTAGGGTATACAAACTTCAAATGGCGATAGATTTTTACAGAGAAGTCCGATCAAGACGCCTCAAAAATGAAAGTGGCACGAAACGGGGTGTGGCGTATGTGCATGTTTTGTGCCGATTCGTCAGTAGTTTGGGGTTTGGGGAAACTTCATTTAGTGAATATTAGGGTACACAAACTTCAAATGGCGATTGATTTTGACAGAGAAGTCCGATCAAGACGCCTCAAAAATGAAAGTGGCTCGAAATGGGGCGTGGCGTATCTGCATGTGTTGTGCCGATTCGTCAGTAGTTTGGGGTTTGGGGAAACATCATTTAGTGAATATTAGGGTATACAAACTTCAAATGGCAATAGATTTTGACACAGAAGTCGGATCATGACGCCTCAAAAATGAAAGTGGCACGAAACGGGGCGTGGCGTATCTGCATATTTTGTGCAGATTCGTCAGTAGTTTGGGGTTTGGGGAAATTTCATTTAGTGAATATTAGGGTATACAAACTTCAAATGGCGATAAATTTTGACAGTGAAGTCCGATCAAGACGCCTCAAAAATGAAAGTGGCTCGAAACGGGGTGTGGCGTATCTGCATGTTTTGCGCCGATTCGTCAGTAGTTTGGGGTTTGGGGAAATTTCATTTAGTGAATATTAGGGTATACAAACTTCAAATGGCGATAGATTTTGACATAGAAGTCCGATCAAGACGCCTCAAAAATGAAAGTGGCACGCAACGGGGCGTGGCGTCTCTGCATGTTTTTTGCCGATTCGTCAGTAGTTTGGGGTTTGGGGAAACTTCATTTAGTGAATATTATGGTACACAAACTTCCAATGGCGATAGATTTTGAGAGAGAAGTTCGATCAAGACGCCTCAAAAATGAAAGTGGCACGAAACGGGGCGTGGCATATCTGCATGTTTTGTGCTGAGTCGTCAGTAGAATTGGGTTTGGGGAAACTTTATTTAGTGAATATTAGGGTATACAAACTTCAAATGGTGATAGATTTTGACAGAGAAGTTCCATCAAGACGCCTCAAAAATTAAAGTGGCACGAAACGGGGCGTGGCATATCTGCATTTTTTCTGCTGATTCGTCAGTAGATTGGGGTTTGGGGAAACTTCATTTTGTGAATATTAGGGTATACAAACTTCAAATGGGGATAGATTTTTACAGAGAAGTCCGATCAAGACGCCTCAAAAATTAAAGTGGCTCGAAAAGGGGCGTGGCGTATCTGCATGTTTGGTGCCGATTCGTCAGTAGTTTGGGGTTTGGGGAAATTTCATTTACTGAATATTAGGGTATACAAACTTCAAATGGCGATAGATTTTAACAGAGAAGTCCGATCAAGACGCCTAAAAAATGCAAGTGGCACGCAACGGGGTGTGGCGTATCTGCATGTTTTGTGCTGATTCGTCAGTAGGTTGGGGTTTCGGGAAACTTCATTTAGTGAATATTAGGGTATATAAACTTCAAATGGCGATAGATTTTGACAGAGAATTCCAATCAAGACGCCTTAAAAATGAAAGTGGCTCAAAACGGGGCGTGGCGTATCTGCATATTTTGTGCCGATTCGTCAGTAGTTTGGGGTTAGGGGAAACTTCATTTAGTGAATATTAGGGTATACAAACTTCAAATGGCGATAGATTTTGACAGAGAAGTCTGATCAAGACTCCCTAAAAATGAAAGTGGCTCGAAATGGGGCGTGGCGTATCTGCATGTTTTGTGCCGATTCGTCAGTAGTTTTGGGTTTGGGGAAACTTCATTTAGTGAATATTAGGGTACACAAACTTCAAATGGCGATAGATTTTGACAGAGAAGTCCGATCAAGACGCCTCAAAAATGAAAGTGGCTCGAAACAGGGCGTGGCGTATCTGCATGTTTTGTGCAGATTCGTCAGTACTTTGGGGTTGGGGGAAACTTCATTTAGTGAATATTAGGGTATACAAACTTCAAATGGCGATAGATTTTTACAGAGAAGTCCGATCAAGACGCCTCAAAAATGAAAGTGGCACGAAACGGGGTGTGGCGTATGTGCATGTTTTGTGCCGATTCGTCAGTAGTTTGGGGTTTGGGGAAACTTCATTTAGTGAATATTAGGGTACACAAACTTCAAATTGCAATTGATTTTGACAGAGAAGTCCGATCAAGACGCCTCAAAAATGAAAGTGGCTCGAAATGGGGCGTGGCGTATCTGCATGTGTTGTGCCGATTCGTCAGTAGTTTGGGGTTTGGGGAAACATCATTTAGTGAATATTAGGGTATACAAACTTCAAATGGCAATAGATTTTGACACAGAAGTCGGATCATGACGCCTCAAAAATGAAAGTGGCACGAAACGGGGCGTGGCGTATCTGCATATTTTGTGCAGATTCGTCAGTAGTTTGGGGTTTGGGGAAACTTCATTTAGTGAATATTAGGGTATACAAACTTCAAATGGCGATAGATTTTGACAGAGAAGTGCAATCAAGACGCCTCAAAAATGAAAGTGGCTCAGAACGGGGCGTGGCGTATCTGCATATTTTGTGCCGATTCGTCAGTAGTTTGGGGTTTGGGGAAACTTCATTTAGTGAATATTAGGGTATACAAACTTCAAATGGCGATAGATTTTGACAGAGAAGTCTGATCAAGACGCCTCAAAAATGGAAGTGGCTCGAAACGGGGCGTTGCGTATCTGCATGTTTTGTGCCAATTCGTCAGTAGTTTTGGGTTTGGGGAAACTTCATTTAGTCAATATTAGGGTATACAAACTTGGAATGGCAATAGATTTTGACAGAGAAGTCCGATCAAGACGCCTCAAAAATGAGAGTGGCTGGAAATGGGGCGTGGCGTATCTGCATGATTTGTGCCGATTCGTCAGTAGTTTGGGGTTTGGGGAAACTTCATTTAGTGAATATTAGGGTATACAAACTTCAAATGGCGACAGATTTCGACAGAGAAGTTCGATCAAGACGCCTCAAAAATAAAAGTGGCTCGAAACGGGGCGTGGCCTATCTGCATGTTTTGTGCCGATTCGTCAGTAGTTTGGGGTTTGGGGAAACTTTATTTAGTGAATATTAGGGTATTCAAACTTCAAATGGCGATAGATTTTGACAAAGAAGTCCGATTAAGACGCCTGAAAAATTAAAGTGGCTCGAAACGGGGCGTGGCGTATCTGCATGTTTTGTGCCGATTCGTAAGTAGTTTGGGGTTTGGGGAAACGTCATTTAGTGAATATTAGGGTATACAAACTTCAAATGGCGATAGATTTTGACAGAGAATTCCGATCAAGACGCCTCAAAAAGGAAAGTGGCTCGAAACGGGGTGTGGCTTATCTGCATGTTTTATGCCGATTCGTCAGTAGTTTGGGGTTTGGGGAAACTTCATTTAGTGAATATTAGGGTATACAAACTTCAAATGGCCATAGATTTTGACAAAGAAGTCCGATCAAGACGCCTCAAAAATGAAAGTCGCTCGAAACGGGGCGTGGCGTATCTGCATGTTTTGTGCCGATTCGTCAGTAGTTTGGGGTTTAGGGAGACGTCATTTAGTGAATATTAGGGTATACAAACTTCAAATGGCGATAGATTTTGCAGAGAAGTCCGATCAAGACGCCTCAAAAATTAAAGTGGCTCGAAACGGGACGTGGCGTATCTGCATGTTTTGTGCCGATTCGTCAGTAGTTTGGGGTTTGGGGAAACTTCATTTAGTGAATATTAGGGTGTACAAACTTCAAATGGCGATAGATTTTGACAGAGAAGTTCGATCAAGACGCCTAAAAAATGAAAGTGGCTCGAAACTGGGCAATGCGTATCTGAATGTTTTGTGCCGATTCGTCAGTAGTTTGGGGAACCTTCATTTGGTGAATATTAGGGTATACAAACTTCAAATGGCGATAGATTTTGACAGAGAAGTCCGATCAAGACGCCTAAAAAATGCAAGTGGCAAGAAACGGGGCGTGGCATATGTGCATGTTTTGTGCCGATTCGTCAGTAGTTTGGGGTTTGCGGAAACTTCATTTAGTGAATATTAGGGTATACAAACTTCAAATGGCGATAGATTTTGACAGAGAAGTCCGATCAAGACGCCTAAAAAATGAAAGTGGCTTGAAACGGGGCGTGGCGTATATGCATGATTTGTGCCGATTCGTCGGTAGTTTGGGGTTTCGGGAAACTTCATTTAGTGAATATTAGGGTATACAAACTTCAAATGAGGATAGATTTTGAAAGAGAAGTCTGATCAAGACGCCTCAAAAATTAATGTGGCTCGAAATGGGGCGTGGCGTATCTGTATGTTTTGTGCCGATTCGTCAGTAGTTGGGGGAAACTTCATTTAGTGAATATTAGGGTATACAAACTTCAAATGGCGATAGATTTTGACAGAGAAGTCCGATCAAGACGCCTCCAAAATGAAAGTGGCACGAAACGGGGCGTGGCGTATGTGCATGTTTTGTGCCGATTCGTCAGTAGTTTGGGGTTTGGGGAAACTTCATTTAGTGAATATTAGGGTGTACACACTTCAAATGGCGATAGATTTTGACAGAGAAGTCCGATCAATACGCCTCAAAAATGAAAGTGGCTCAAAATGGGGAGTGGCGTATCTGCATGTTTTGTGCCGATTCATCAGTAGTTTGGGGTTTGGGGAAACTTCATTTAGTGAATATTAGGATAGACAAACTTCAAATGGCGATAGATTTTGACAGAGAAGTCCGATCAAGACGCCTCCAAAATGAAAGTAGCATGAAACGGGGCGTGGCGTATGATGGGTTGTTCTTCATGACCATTTGTTCTTCTTGAAATATGAGGTAAAAAGGTGGTGGAAGCTATGGATGAAATGGGTCAAGGATGGCTCATATAGAGCTATGGGTTCCTTGTAGGTGCATGAAAGGTGTGGAGAGTGATAGGTTAGGCCAAATCACTTGGAGGAAGGTGAAGATGAAGATCAAAGTGGCTAACCTAGAGAGACTAGACAAAGAGTAGAAGCTAGCATAATTTTGGCAGCATTTACTCATATAAATTGATCTTAAAAAAAAAACATGAGCCAAAGCACCCTATTTATAGGAGATGGTGCCTTGGAGAGTAAGGAACAAGGGTAGGATGGGGAATACATAAAAGAGGGGGCTGCTAGGGTGTTGACTAAAGGTCAATGCAGCCCCTTAGCATGCTTCTAGAAGGTAGGGCTACATTCCTACCCTAAAAGGCCTAGGTACAAGCTAAATTGTTAAATACACCCCCGATTGTGCTAAATGAACCCTACTCTACTAAAATTATAAATAAACTAAAATTAATTTATGCTCAGCTCCCATGGCTTGGGCTTTACTCCTTGTAGTCCTCTGAAGGGTCTTTGAATATGTAGAGAAAAGTTTCTCTGCCATCAGTAGCAGAGTCCCACTCTTCTTGAATCCTCTTTGCCATGGACCTAGTTGTTGGGCCTAAGCTTAGGCCTCTTCCATCATCCCCTCCCTCTTGAAGAGGATTTGTCCTCAAATCACATGCTTCTGCCTCTTCATTTTCTCTACCTGCAAAGGGTGTTAGATCCATAACATTGAAGGTAGTATGTACTCCATATTCCTCAGGCAGGTCAATTTGATATGCATTATTATTGATTCTTTTGAGAACTTGGAAAGGACCATCACCCCGGGGACTAAGTTTACACTTCCTCTGATTAGGGAATCTATCTTTTCTAAGGTGAAGCCAAACCCAGTCTCCCTCCTCAAAAATCATCTCTCTCTTCCCCTTATTGCTATGTTTCATGTATTTCTCTGTTTGTTGTTGTATTTGGTTCTTAATGCTCTCATGCATTTTCTTTACAAATTCAGCCTTCGTTACTCCTTCCTTATGCACAAAATTTTGTGGATTAGGTAGAGGTAACAAATCCAAAGGAGTAAGAGGATTGAACCCATACACAGCCTCAAAAGGAGAAATATTAGTAGTTTTATGAACTACCCTATTATATGCAAACTCAATATGAGGAAGGTACTCATCCCAAGATTTGTGGTTTCCTTTCATGATTGACCTAAGCATAGTGGAAAGAGATCTATTTACAACTTCAGTTTGTCCATCCGTTTGAGGATGACAAGAAGTTGAGAAGTTCAACTTAGTTCCTAGCTTTTCCCAGAGAGTTCTCCAGAAATGGCCAATAAATTTAGGATCTCTATCCGACACTATGGTCTTAGGTAAACCATGTAGTCTTACCACTTCTCTAAAGAAGAGCTTAGAGATGTTGCTAGCATCATCCACTTTATGGCAAGGTATAAAATGAGCCATCTTGCTAAACCTATGAGGCATTGTCTTAGACTTAGCTTTTAAACATGAAATGCATCTATGACAATGTCTTTGGACATCTTTCCTCATGTGTGGCCAAAAGAATTTTCCTTTCAAAAGCTCAAGAGTTTTATCAACTCCAAAATGGCCCATGAGTCCTCCTTCATGTGATTCTTTTACAAGGAGTTTTCTATGTGTTCCTTGGGGTATGCAAAGTTTTCCTTCTTTAAATAAGTACCCCTCAGAAACATAAAAACCTCCTTTTGCTCTATGTTGGCACTCAGCAAAAGTGGGTGCAAAATCCTGATCTTCTTTATAAAGTTCAGGTATGTTTTCAAATCCAAGAATTTGGGCTCCAAGTTTAGAAAAGAGGATATGTCTCCTTGAGAGAGCATTAGCCACAATGTTTGTACTACCCTTCTTGTATTTGATAACATATGGAAATTGCTCAAGAAATTCCATCCACTTTGCATGTCTTTTGTTCAACTTGTGTTGACCCCTTAGATATTTCAAAGACTCATGATCACTATGTATGATAAATTCTTTTGAAACTAGATAGTGTTCCCAAGTCTGTAGGGCCCTCACAAGTGCATAAAGCTCTTTGTCATAGGTGGGGTAGTTGAGGGTGGCACCGTGAAGTTTTTCACTAAAATATACAATTGGGTGCCCACCTTGCAACAACACAGCACCTATTCCTACTCCTGATGCATCACACTCTAGCTCAAAATTTTTTGAAAAGTTTGGCAAAGCTAGAATGGGTGCATTAGTGAGTTGAGCTTTCAAACTTTGAAAGGCTTGCTCATGCTTCTCTGTCCAACAAAATGGAGTGTCTTTCTTTACTAACTCATTGAGTGGTGAAGCTAGACTTGAGAACTTAGGAACAAATCTTCTATAAAAACTTGCTAGACCATGAAAGCTCCTAACATCTCCTACATTTTGCGGGGTTGGCCACTCTTGGATGGCTTTGATTTTCTCGGGGTCAACATGTACCCCATTTTTGTTTACTATAAAACCTAAAAACACTACACTATCTACACAAAAAGTGCATTTATCTATATTGGCAAACAAACTATTTTTCCTAAGCACTAAAAGAACCTCCCTAAGGTGACTTAGGTGGGACTCTAGGCTTTGACTATATACTAAGATATCATCAAAATAGACTACTACATACTTACCTATGCAATCCCTAAAGACATGATTCATAAGCCTCATGAAAGTGCTAGGTGCATTAGTGAGTCCAAAAGGCATTGTAAGGACCTGTAAAATTAAATTGGAATAAAAGTGTTATATTTAAATAATTTCAGAAGATGTCATTATTTAAAATACAAAGAGTTGGTAAATGAAGCTTCGTAGTAGTCGGACATCGGACGTCGCCCAAGGTCTGGGGTCAGCTGGTAGAGGTCGGTCGACTGACATGTGGATCAAGAAGAGTAAAGGAGGAAAAGTGTAGCTAAGAAGTCTTCTACGAGATCGCCGTTAGTGAAGACGGAGGCGATCTCCGACTTCTCTGGCACATAATCGCCTGTTGCCTAGAGGAGACATGACCGCCAATCGTTTAGGGCGTACGTGATCGACGGGAGTGCACGTAGTATGTGGTCAAGATACTGGATCAACCAGAGTGGGTTCCAACAACCACGCGTATCAAGGTGTGGGTTAAGCCTTAGATACGCTATGCATGCGAAGCTCTATGCTTGAGCAAAAGAGATCGTCCTTAGTGTTGCATGCATGAAGCTACCGACGTCCCCGAGTCATGTGGAGATAATACATTTGACGTAACATAGTGGAATGAAGAACCTTCAGGAAGGCGTGGCGATGTGTCGTCGGGCATCGCCAGGGCGCGAGGCATGCGGACATCGCCAGGGAGCGAGGCATGCGGACATCGCCAGGGCGCGAGAGACATGCGGACATCGCCAGGGCGCGAGGCATGCGGGCATCGCCAGGGCGCGAGAGACATGCGGGCATCGCCAGGGCGCGAGAGGCATGCGGACATCGCCATGGCGCGAGGCATGCGGGCATCGCCAGGGAGAGACATCGGTCGTCTTCCAAAGAGAGACATCGGTCGTCCGCCAGGATGAGTCATCGGTGGATAGCCTTCGCGCGAGAGGTCATCGGTGGATAGTCTTCGCGCCAGTGGTCATCGGTGAAAGGTTATCGCGCGATGTCGAGTTTCACACAGATAAAGTGGGACCCAGACTCCCAGCATGAAACGTCCTGCACGCGCGCCACGTAGACAAAAGGGGTGGTTCAGAATAGTGACCTCAGAGTGTTAGCCTGCGCAGAGGCACGCGTAGTTGTACTGTTCAGGGAAGCGTACACGCAAACTCCCCTGCAGAGTGGGTGGTGGCAGCGGCTTTTGTGGGCAAGTTGGTTTAAGATTCAAAAACCCACTTCTGAGAAAAAGGAACGTTGCAGTGGTTCAAGAGGAAAAGAGTGAGTTTACCTCCATTCTTCTCCTTTTCTCTCCTTCGTGCTGCGATTCAGGCACCTTCACGCAAAAGTACGACGAGCGACGGCCACCATTAGAGCACCTGGGAAGTTCTCTGCAAGTCCTTCAAACCAGACGCAAAAACAGAGCCAAGGCATTCTTTAAGCTTCATTGGGTTTCGGAGCTCCTGGTGTTTTGCGCAAGTCCAGGTAAGGGAAGCTAGCCTTCATTTTCAATACAAGCCATAGATTAGCTGTTTCTGAAGTGAGGGCGACGTGGTCGCCGGTTTCGTTTTCATCTTCGTGAATGCTCTGTTCTATGTGTTTTGGGCGACGTGGTCGCCGGTTTTAAATCCCTCTTCACGATGCTCTGTTTTATGTGTGGGGCGACGTGGTCGCCGGTTTTAAATCCTTTTTCAGTGATGTTCGGTTCTTATGCGTTTGGGCGACGTGATCGCCGGTTTTAGTATCGTTTTGAAACTGTTGAGATTGAAATGAAAAATGTATATGCTATTCGAAAACCTGATTGGTGGTATGCTTGTTCTTGTGAATGGGGTTGTTTAAGAAAAGACTCAAAGTATTCTATGATAGATTTATTCTTTATGTGTGAAATGATGCTTTGAATGTTGTGGATGTGGGATCAAGGCATAGTATTTTCAGGAAAGAAAATACCGTGTAAGATCGTGTAGAGTGTGCAATGACCGGTGATTCGTTATGAGATATCCTGACTCTCCTGATGTAATGGAATCACATAGATGAAGTTATTCAGGCGTTGAGAGTCGAAGGAGGTTCACATGTATAGGTGGGTTGTTTGAAAGAGAACTAGCTCGACCTGTTTGGTGTGGATTAACCCTGTCATGCTTGGATAGTGAGGATATTGAGATTCATTTATACGCTGGTGAATGTGTGTGATTTCCCAGCGACCCTGTGAATGTGTATGATTTCACAGTGGTGCAGCATGACAGGTGCAGATCTCTGAGTCTAGTCAACGCACGTGTCTTCCGAAAGTGGTGTCAAGTGTCTTGCGTGATGAGTCAGTGGAAGTCTGACGTGAGAAATGAGAAACATTGAATTGATAGACACTTGATGGTGTATGTGAATTGAAAGGCTCTTGAGGAAATTGTGAAATATGTGATTTACTTGATAGTCATGTGGAAAGAATGAGAAAGCTGATGGTTTTACGTGGGTGTCTTAACTTTGCTTTATCTTGATTTTGAAGTTCATATCAACTCGCTTTCAAATATCTAGCTTACCCTTCTGTATTGTTCTGTGGCTGTTTTCTCTTAAAACTGTGATGATCGTGTACCAATTACACGGGAGCAGACGATGTTGCAGGAAGTGGAGATTCTCAGTGAGTGGTCACCGGAAGGAGATCGCCTACCTCTGTTCTATTAGGCGATCACCTTTTTTTCTGCTTTCTAATGGGAGATCGCCTTTTCTGATAGGAGATCGCCTATTCTGTTGGGAGATCGCCTGTTTTTACTTATTTTGCTGTATTTAGTTTACGTTTTTGGAAAACTAACCGATTTTGTATTAAACTCCCTGCGAGGAGAAAACTTCATTACATATATACGATTATCTTCACTTCAATATTATTATTTTATCTCTACTTCGTTTTATAATTATGAAAAGAATTTGGCGGGATGTTACATTAATGGTATCAGAGCAGTTCGTCCTTAGGATGACCTGAGGGCTGTGGATCCATTGTGTTTCTTCTGCTCATAAAATTTATTTGAGTTTTAAACAAAAACTATGGTGAAAGGCTTTCAAACGTTTTTGTATTGAAATTTTGTGTGTGCTGTAGGGAATATATGCTCTAACTGAAAATTTTAGTATTGAGAATGAAAGGATCTTGATAAAGTAGTGAGGGTGCACACTCATAACTGGATCGAGATGTTCTCAATCTTAATTCTAAAGATTGATGTTTAGCATACAATGAATTCTGGTGTGATTTATTTCATTCTCTTGAGTGTCTTTGTAATTGATTGAAAGTGGTTGTTTGGATTGATGATTGTATACCAGTAGTTATCCTGGTGTTATACTTGATGTTACAAGCATGATGATTCTGTTGATGAACTCAAACTCTAAATGATTTTGAGATGCTGACCTTTGTAAGGTCTGAATGTCACCTCCTGAATGAATTGATTTCTTATCGATTTCATTCTTATAGTTGTTGGAAATATGGAAAACAATAGTTTCAGGATCTCTAGAAAGTAAAATGGATAGTTACCCAATAAGTGTAAGGCAAGTGCAAGTTAGATTTAGTTGCGCCATGATTTAGTTTCAGATAGATATAAGACACGAAGAGTAAATCAGCAGTATATTGAGGGTTTAAAGATTTAAGCACGTGCTTCTATAGGGAGTGCCGGAGTTAAGTTCCAAGATGAAAGTAGGAATTTTTTCGTTGATCTGGAGCTTGGAAGGTGTTAGTATCAATAACACAACATAAGATGGCTCTAGCTGGACAACAAGGCTTAAGAGGAAATTTCAGATTTGGTGGAGAATAAGTTTACAAGATGATTTTATCATCTTGAGATGTATCAATGATTTTGGGAAGAGGAAAGATGAAATATCTTAATTGTGTTTAAAATTACAGTTAGGCAAAGAAAATTTGTTGAAAAGCAACAGGCGGAGGAATTGTTTGGATGAGAGAGAAAGTTGCACGCAGAATGGATGTTGTTTAATTGATTTAGTTTTGAAAGCAGTATGTGATTCGAAATTTGGACCCTAGTTTATGTTGAGTATGTAGGAGATGAATTGGATGTTATTCCAGGAAGGGGATTGGCGATCTGTCAATCACGTTTTCAAAGGTTATGCTCAACGAAAGATAGTATTTCCAAAGTTCAGCTGAGTTGATTAAATTGAAGAAAATAAGTGGAAGAGTTGTTAGAGACGCAGTTAGTCAAGCCCAATATATCTCCTTGGGGTTTCCAGCGTTGTTGGTTAAAAAGGAAGATGAAGGACCTCAATTGTGTATGGACTACAGGAGTTGTATATCTTCAATGCAACTCAAATTTCATGAGAGAAAATTATTCTACTTATGATTTAGAATCGGCAGTGGTAGTATTGTTATGAAGATTTGAAGACAGTAATTGTATGAAGCTTTGTATGGGAGGGAAATGCAGAACTCCCTTATTGTTGGAACCAGGAGGGTGAACCAGTTTTGATTGAACAATTAGAGGAGCCTAGTCTGAAGCGTATTGTGGGATTTCTAGGCACCGATCAAGCTAAAGGCTTTGAAATGGGTGAAGATGGGATATTAAGATTAAGGGCAGAATTTGCATACCAGTAAATGAAGAATTTAAGAGATATCAGAAATTTTAACTTTGCTCTTCTGGCAAAATGGAAATGGTGGACGATGAGTGATGAGAAAGGGAAATGGAAAGATATTCTTATATCCAAATATGACTCGGAACTTGGGAGAAGCCGAGCTCATTTGAAATATCAATCGTGGTGGTGGAGAGATGTATGTAAGGTGTGCGAGGAGGGTGAAGATGATGGTTGGTTCCAAAAAGTCATTGTTTGGAAAGTTGGAGGCGGAGGAGATGTGAGATTTTAGGAGGATGCGTGGGCCACTAACTTTAACTTTAACGCAACGTGGCTGGTCTATGTGCTTCAAGTGGTTAAGTGTTCTATTTGTTCAACATAAGGATTTGAGGTCCCACCTTGAGAACTTTTATCTTATACATATGTCATCCAAGTAGAATCAGGTGTGGAAGGGAATGTGGGTGGAAATAGTCTGTTGTATCTGGGAGAAGAAGAATAGAGTTGTCTTTAAGCAAGAAATTCCAGATGCAGAGGAAATCTTCCAATCGGCTCCACTACTTACATGGTTGTGGTTGAGATATATGGTGCGTTCGTTCTCGTATGCCTTTTCGGATAGGCACCTGAACCCAAATCAATGCATCCAACGTATACATTGAAAAAGGAGGAAATAATGGGAGCAGGAAGCCGAGTTGGCAAAGGAAGTCATAATAATGATTTAGAAAGTAACAGCAACAGGAACTTTGTCTTTATAAGGTGCAGAATTTTGTAGCATAGTGGTGAACCAAAGGTGTTCCTTTAGGGAGCGTGAGAATTAGATCAGCAGTTGGGAAGTCGATGGATGGTTTTGATCAAGATGCAGAAGTTGATTCCTAGAAGGATATTTCGGATCCTAGTTTGAATTAGCTAGGGGGCATGAGTAGTAGGCAGTTGTCCCCTTTCCTTCCGATGAAGAGATCTTGCTAGCTTTTCTCTAAAGGGGCTAGTCCTGGTTCTGTTAAGAGCCTAGTTCTGGACTTGCTCGACCAAGTCTTCAAGGTTGGAAGTAGAGTGTGAATGCTGGAGTTGGCGCTCAATGGAGCAGCATATTCCATATGCAAGGATGTACAATGGAATTTGATGAAGTATTGGAGCAGTAAGAGTTGGTTCAGCAGACAACCGAGAAGGTGAAACTGATACAAGGCAGAATGAAAGCTTCTCAAAGTCGGCAGATGTCCTAGGCAGATCAGAGGAGAAAACCTTTGGAGTTTGCTGCTGGGGATCATGTCTTTATGAGGGGGACACCAGCCAAGGGTGTAGGACGAGCTATCAGATCAAAGAAGCTGTCCCCTAAGTTTGTTGGGCCATATCAGATCCTAAGGGGGGTTCAGTCCAGTGGCTTATGAGATCGCCCCACCTCCCCAATTAGCAAACCTGCATAATGTATTTCACGTATCACAGCTAAGGAAGTATCTTGCAGACCCTAGTCACGTGTTGGAAGTGGACGACGTGCAGATCAGGCGATTCACCATGGAAATTTGAAGAAACCATGAGAGGAGCATATCCCTACTTTTTTTCCTTGTAATTCAATTTTCGGGGACGAAAATTTTTCTTGATGGGGAGAATGTAAGGACCTGTAAAATTAAATTGGAATAAAAGTGTTATATTTAAATAATTTCAGAAGATGTCATTATTTAAAATACAAAGAGTTGGTAAATGAAGCTTCGTAGTAGTCGGACATCGGACGTCGCCCAAGGTCTGGGGTCAGCTGGTAGAGGTCGGTCGACTGACATGTGGATCAAGAAGAGTAAAGGAGGAAAAGTGTAGCTAAGAAGTCTTCTACGAGATCGCCGTTAGTGAAGACGGAGGCGATCTCCGACTTCTCTGGCACATAATCGCCTGTTGCCTAGAGGAGACATGACCGCCAATCGTTTAGGGCGTACGTGATCGACGGGAGTGCACGTAGTATGTGGTCAAGATACTGGATCAACCAGAGTGGGTTCCAACAACCACGCGTATCAAGGTGTGGGTTAAGCCTTAGATACGCTGTGCATGCGAAGCTCTATGCTTGAGCAAAAGAGATCGTCCTTAGTGTTGCATGCATGGGCGCAAAAGGAGTGGTGCTGATCTTCTCTTGGAATGTGAAGCTACCGACGTCCCCGAGTCATGTGGAGATAATACATTTGACGTAACATAGTGGAATGAAGAACCTTCAGGAAGGCGTGGCGATGTGTCGTCGGGCATCGCCAGGGCGCGAGGCATGCGGACATCGCCAGGGCGCGAGGCATGCGGACATCGCCAGGGCGCGAGAGACATGCGGACATCGCCAGGGCGCGAGGCATGCGGGCATCGCCAGGGCGCGAGAGACATGCGGGCATCGCCAAGGCGCGAGAGGCATGCGGACATCGCCATGGCGCGAGGCATGCGGGCATCGCCAGGGAGAGACATCGGTCGTCTTCCAAAGAGAGACATCGGTCGTCCGCCAGGATGAGTATCGGTGGATAGCCTTCGCGCGAGAGGTCATCGGTGGATAGTCTTCGCGCCAGTGGTCATCGGTGAAAGGTTATCGCGCGATGTCGAGTTTCACACAGATAAAGTGGGACCCAGACTCCCAGCATGAAACGTCCTGCACGCGCGCCACGTAGACAAAAGGGGTGGTTCAGAATAGTGACCTCAGAGTGTTAGCCTGCGCAGAGGCACGCGTAGTTGTACTGTTCAGGGAAGCGTACACGCAAACTCCCCTGCAGAGTGGGTGGTGGCAGCGGCTTTTGTGGGCAAGTTGGTTTAAGATTCAAAAACCCACTTCTGAGAAAAAGGAACGTTGTAGTGGTTCAAGAGGAAAAGAGTGAGTTTACCTCCATTCTTCTCCTTTTCTCTCCTTCGTGCTGCGATTCAGGCACCTTCACGCAAAAGTACGACGAGCGACGGCCACCATTAGAGCACCTGGGAAGTTCTCTGCAAGTCCTTCAAACCAGACGCAAAAACAGAGCCAAGGCATTCTTTAAGCTTCGTTGGGTTTCGGAGCTCCTGGTGTTTTGCGCAAGTCCAGGTAAGGGAAGCTAGCCTTCATTTTCAATACAAGCCATAGATTAGCTGTTTCTGAAGTGAGGGCGACGTGGTCGCTGGTTTCGTTTTCATCTTCGTGAATGCTCTGTTCTATGTGTTTTGGGCGACGTGGTCGCCGGTTTTAAATCCCTCTTCACGATGCTCTGTTTTATGTATGGGGCGACGTGGTCGCCGGTTTTAAATCCTTTTTCAGTGATGTTCGGTTCTTATGCGTTTGGGCGACGTGATCGCCGGTTTTAGTATCGTTTTGAAACTGTTGAGATTGAAATGAAAAATGTATATGCTATTCGAAAACCTGATTGGTGGTATGCTTGTTCTTGTGAATGGGGTTGTTTAAGAAAAGACTCAAAGTATTCTATGATAGATTTATTCTTTATGTGTGAAATGATGCTTTGAATGTTGTGGATGTGGGATCAAGGCATAGTATTTTCAGGAAAGAAAATACCGTGTAAGATCGTGTAGAGTGTGCAATGACCGGTGATTCGTTATGAGATATCCTGACTCTCCTGATGTAATGGAATCACATAGATGAAGTTATTCAGGCGTTGAGAGTCGAAGGAGGTTCACATGTATAGGTGGGTTGTTTGAAAGAGAACTAGCTCGACCTGTTTGGTGTGGATTAACCCTGTCATGCTTGGATAGTGAGGATATTGAGATTCATTTATACGCTGGTGAATGTGTGTGATTTCCCAGCGACCCTGTGAATGTGTATGATTTCACAGTGGTGCAGCATGACAGGTGCAGATCTCTGAGTCTAGTCAACGCACGTGTCTTCCGAAAGTGGTGTCAAGTGTCTTGCGTGATGAGTCAGTGGAAGTCTGACGTGAGAAATGAGAAACATTGAATTGATAGACACTTGATGGTGTATGTGAATTGAAAGGCTCTTGAGGAAATTGTGAAATATGTGATTTACTTGATAGTCATGTGGAAAGAATGAGAAAGCTGATGGTTTTACGTGGGTGTCTTAACTTTGCTTTATCTTGATTTTGAAGTTCATATCAACTCGCTTTCAAATATCTAGCTTACCCTTCTGTATTGTTCTGTGGCTGTTTTCTCTTAAAACTGTGATGATCGTGTACCAATTACACGGGAGCAGACGATGTTGCAGGAAGTGGAGATTCTCAGTGAGTGGTCACCGGAAGGAGATCGCCTACCTCTGTTCTATTAGGCGATCACCTTTTTTTCTGCTTTCTAATGGGAGATCGCCTTTTCTGATAGGAGATCGCCTATTCTGTTGGGAGATCGCCTGTTTTTACTTATTTTGCTGTATTTAGTTTACGTTTTTGGAAAACTAACCGATTTTGTATTAAACTCCCTGCGAGGAGAAAACTTCATTACATATATACGATTATCTTCACTTCAATATTATTATTTTATCTCTACTTCGTTTTATAATTATGAAAAGAATTTGGCGGGATGTTACATTAATGGTATCAGAGCAGTTCGTCCTTAGGATGACCTGAGGGCTGTGGATCCATTGTGTTTCTTCTGCTCATAAAATTTATTTGAGTTTTAAACAAAAACTATGGTGAAAGGCTTTCAAACGTTTTTGTATTGAAATTTTGTGTGTGCTGTAGGGAATATATGCTCTAACTGAAAATTTTAGTATTGAGAATGAAAGGATCTTGATAAAGTAGTGAGGGTGCACACTCATAACTGGATCGAGATGTTCTCAATCTTAATTCTAAAGATTGATGTTTAGCATACAATGAATTCTGGTGTGATTTATTTCATTCTCTTGAGTGTCTTTGTAATTGATTGAAAGTGGTTGTTTGGATTGATGATTGTATACCAGTAGTTATCCTGGTGTTATACTTGATGTTACAAGCATGATGATTCTGTTGATGAACTCAAACTCTAAATGATTTTGAGATGCTGACCTTTGTAAGGTCTGAATGTCACCTCCTGAATGAATTGATTTCTTATCGATTTCATTCTTATAGTTGTTGGAAATATGGAAAACAATAGTTTCAGGATCTCTAGAAAGTAAAATGGATAGTTACCCAATAAGTGTAAGGCAAGTGCAAGTTAGATTTAGTTGCGCCATGATTTAGTTTCAGATAGATATAAGACACGAAGAGTAAATCAGCAGTATATTGAGGGTTTAAAGATTTAAGCACGTGCTTCTATAGGGAGTGCCGGAGTTAAGTTCCAAGATGAAAGTAGGAATTTTTTCGTTGATCTGGAGCTTGGAAGGTGTTAGTATCAATAACACAACATAAGATGGCTCTAGCTGGACAACAAGGCTTAAGAGGAAATTTCAGATTTGGTGGAGAATAAGTTTACAAGATGATTTTATCATCTTGAGATGTATCAATGATTTTGGGAAGAGGAAAGATGAAATATCTTAATTGTGTTTAAAATTACAGTTAGGCAAAGAAAATTTGTTGAAAAGCAACAGGCGGAGGAATTGTTTGGATGAGAGAGAAAGTTGCACGCAGAATGGATGTTGTTTAATTGATTTAGTTTTGAAAGCAGTATGTGATTCGAAATTTGGACCCTAGTTTATGTTGAGTATGTAGGAGATGAATTGGATGTTATTCCAGGAAGGGGATTGGCGATCTGTCAATCACGTTTTCAAAGGTTATGCTCAACGAAAGATAGTATTTCCAAAGTTCAGCTGAGTTGATTAAATTGAAGAAAATAAGTGGAAGAGTTGTTAGAGACGCAGTTAGTCAAGCCCAATATATCTCCTTGGGGTTTCCAGCGTTGTTGGTTAAAAAGGAAGATGAAGGACCTCAATTGTGTATGGACTACAGGAGTTGTATATCTTCAATGCAACTCAAATTTCATGAGAGAAAATTATTCTACTTATGATTTAGAATCGGCAGTGGTAGTATTGTTATGAAGATTTGAAGACAGTAATTGTATGAAGCTTTGTATGGGAGGGAAATGCAGAACTCCCTTATTGTTGGAACCAGGAGGGTGAACCAGTTTTGATTGAACAATTAGAGGAGCCTAGTCTGAAGCGTATTGTGGGATTTCTAGGCACCGATCAAGCTAAAGGCTTTGAAATGGGTGAAGATGGGATATTAAGATTAAGGGCAGAATTTGCATACCAGTAAATGAAGAATTTAAGAGATATCAGAAATTTTAACTTTGCTCTTCTGGCAAAATGGAAATGGTGGACGATGAGTGATGAGAAAGGGAAATGGAAAGATATTCTTATATCCAAATATGACTCGGAACTTGGGAGAAGCCGAGCTCATTTGAAATATCAATCGTGGTGGTGGAGAGATGTATGTAAGGTGTGCGAGGAGGGTGAAGATGATGGTTGGTTCCAAAAAGTCATTGTTTGGAAAGTTGGAGGCGGAGGAGATGTGAGATTTTAGGAGGATGCGTGGGCCACTAACTTTAACTTTAACGCAACGTGGCTGGTCTATGTGCTTCAAGTGGTTAAGTGTTCTATTTGTTCAACATAAGGATTTGAGGTCCCACCTTGAGAACTTTTATCTTATACATATGTCATCCAAGTAGAATCAGGTGTGGAAGGGAATGTGGGTGGAAATAGTCTGTTGTATCTGGGAGAAGAAGAATAGAGTTGTCTTTAAGCAAGAAATTCCAGATGCAGAGGAAATCTTCCAATCGGCTCCACTACTTACATGGTTGTGGTTGAGATATATGGTGCGTTCGTTCTCGTATGCCTTTTCGGATAGGCACCTGAACCCAAATCAATGCATCCAACGTATACATTGAAAAAGGAGGAAATAATGGGAGCAGGAAGCCGAGTTGGCAAAGGAAGTCATAATAATGATTTAGAAAGTAACAGCAACAGGAACTTTGTCTTTATAAGGTGCAGAATTTTGTAGCATAGTGGTGAACCAAAGGTGTTCCTTTAGGGAGCGTGAGAATTAGATCAGCAGTTGGGAAGTCGATGGATGGTTTTGATCAAGATGCAGAAGTTGATTCCTAGAAGGATATTTCGGATCCTAGTTTGAATTAGCTAGGGGGCATGAGTAGTAGGCAGTTGTCCCCTTTCCTTCCGATGAAGAGATCTTGCTAGCTTTTCTCTAAAGGGGCTAGTCCTGGTTCTGTTAAGAGCCTAGTTCTGGACTTGCTCGACCAAGTCTTCAAGGTTGGAAGTAGAGTGTGAATGCTGGAGTTGGCGCTCAATGGAGCAGCATATTCCATATGCAAGGATGTACAATGGAATTTGATGAAGTATTGGAGCAGTAAGAGTTGGTTCAGCAGACAACCGAGAAGGTGAAACTGATACAAGGCAGAATGAAAGCTTCTCAAAGTCGGCAGATGTCCTAGGCAGATCAGAGGAGAAAACCTTTGGAGTTTGCTGCTGGGGATCATGTCTTTATGAGGGGGACACCAGCCAAGGGTGTAGGACGAGCTATCAGATCAAAGAAGCTGTCCCCTAAGTTTGTTGGGCCATATCAGATCCTAAGGGGGGTTCAGTCCAGTGGCTTATGAGATCGCCCCACCTCCCCAATTAGCAAACCTGCATAATGTATTTCACGTATCACAGCTAAGGAAGTATCTTGCAGACCCTAGTCACGTGTTGGAAGTGGACGACGTGCAGATCAGGCGATTCACCATGGAAATTTGAAGAAACCATGAGAGGAGCATATCCCTACTTTTTTTCCTTGTAATTCAATTTTCGGGGACGAAAATTTTTCTTGATGGGGAGAATGTAAGGACCTGTAAAATTAAATTGGAATAAAAGTGTTATATTTAAATAATTTCAGAAGATGTCATTATTTAAAATACAAAGAGTTGGTAAATGAAGCTTCGTAGTAGTCGGACATCGGACGTCGCCCAAGGTCTGGGGTCAGCTGGTAGAGGTCGGTCGACTGACATGTGGATCAAGAAGAGTAAAGGAGGAAAAGTGTAGCTAAGAAGTCTTCTACGAGATCGCCGTTAGTGAAGACGGAGGCGATCTCCGACTTCTCTGGCACATAATCGCCTGTTGCCTAGAGGAGACATGACCGCCAATCGTTTAGGGCGTACGTGATCGACGGGAGTGCACGTAGTATGTGGTCAAGATACTGGATCAACCAGAGTGGGTTCCAACAACCACGCGTATCAAGGTGTGGGTTAAGCCTTAGATACGCTGTGCATGCGAAGCTCTATGCTTGAGCAAAAGAGATCGTCCTTAGTGTTGCATGCATGGGCGCAAAAGGAGTGGTGCTGATCTTCTCTTGGAATGTGAAGCTACCGACGTCCCCGAGTCATGTGGAGATAATACATTTGACGTAACATAGTGGAATGAAGAACCTTCAGGAAGGCGTGGCGATGTGTCGTCGGGCATCGCCAGGGCGCGAGGCATGCGGACATCGCCAGGGCGCGAGGCATGCGGACATCGCCAGGGCGCGAGAGACATGCGGACATCGCCAGGGCGCGAGGCATGCGGGCATCGCCAGGGCGCGAGAGACATGCGGGCATCGCCAAGGCGCGAGAGGCATGCGGACATCGCCATGGCGCGAGGCATGCGGGCATCGCCAGGGAGAGACATCGGTCGTCTTCCAAAGAGAGACATCGGTCGTCCGCCAGGATGAGTATCGGTGGATAGCCTTCGCGCGAGAGGTCATCGGTGGATAGTCTTCGCGCCAGTGGTCATCGGTGAAAGGTTATCGCGCGATGTCGAGTTTCACACAGATAAAGTGGGACCCAGACTCCCAGCATGAAACGTCCTGCACGCGCGCCACGTAGACAAAAGGGGTGGTTCAGAATAGTGACCTCAGAGTGTTAGCCTGCGCAGAGGCACGCGTAGTTGTACTGTTCAGGGAAGCGTACACGCAAACTCCCCTGCAGAGTGGGTGGTGGCAGCGGCTTTTGTGGGCAAGTTGGTTTAAGATTCAAAAACCCACTTCTGAGAAAAAGGAACGTTGTAGTGGTTCAAGAGGAAAAGAGTGAGTTTACCTCCATTCTTCTCCTTTTCTCTCCTTCGTGCTGCGATTCAGGCACCTTCACGCAAAAGTACGACGAGCGACGGCCACCATTAGAGCACCTGGGAAGTTCTCTGCAAGTCCTTCAAACCAGACGCAAAAACAGAGCCAAGGCATTCTTTAAGCTTCGTTGGGTTTCGGAGCTCCTGGTGTTTTGCGCAAGTCCAGGTAAGGGAAGCTAGCCTTCATTTTCAATACAAGCCATAGATTAGCTGTTTCTGAAGTGAGGGCGACGTGGTCGCTGGTTTCGTTTTCATCTTCGTGAATGCTCTGTTCTATGTGTTTTGGGCGACGTGGTCGCCGGTTTTAAATCCCTCTTCACGATGCTCTGTTTTATGTATGGGGCGACGTGGTCGCCGGTTTTAAATCCTTTTTCAGTGATGTTCGGTTCTTATGCGTTTGGGCGACGTGATCGCCGGTTTTAGTATCGTTTTGAAACTGTTGAGATTGAAATGAAAAATGTATATGCTATTCGAAAACCTGATTGGTGGTATGCTTGTTCTTGTGAATGGGGTTGTTTAAGAAAAGACTCAAAGTATTCTATGATAGATTTATTCTTTATGTGTGAAATGATGCTTTGAATGTTGTGGATGTGGGATCAAGGCATAGTATTTTCAGGAAAGAAAATACCGTGTAAGATCGTGTAGAGTGTGCAATGACCGGTGATTCGTTATGAGATATCCTGACTCTCCTGATGTAATGGAATCACATAGATGAAGTTATTCAGGCGTTGAGAGTCGAAGGAGGTTCACATGTATAGGTGGGTTGTTTGAAAGAGAACTAGCTCGACCTGTTTGGTGTGGATTAACCCTGTCATGCTTGGATAGTGAGGATATTGAGATTCATTTATACGCTAGTGAATGTGTGTGATTTCCCAGCGACCCTGTGAATGTGTATGATTTCACAGTGGTGCAGCATGACAGGTGCAGATCTCTGAGTCTAGTCAACGCACGTGTCTTCCGAAAGTGGTGTCAAGTGTCTTGCGTGATGAGTCAGTGGAAGTCTGACGTGAGAAATGAGAAACATTGAATTGATAGACACTTGATGGTGTATGTGAATTGAAAGGCTCTTGAGGAAATTGTGAAATATGTGATTTACTTGATAGTCATGTGGAAAGAATGAGAAAGCTGATGGTTTTACGTGGGTGTCTTAACTTTGCTTTATCTTGATTTTTAAGTTCATATCAACTCGCTTTCAAATATCTAGCTTACCCTTCTGTATTGTTCTGTGGCTGTTTTCTCTTAAAACTGTGATGATCGTGTACCAATTACACGGGAGCAGACGATGTTGCAGGAAGTGGAGATCCTCAGTGAGTGGTCGCCGGAAGGAGATCGCCTACCTCTGTTCTATTAGGCGATCACCTTTTTTTCTGCTTTCTAATGGGAGATCACCTTTTCTGATAGGAGATCGCCTATTCTGTTGGGAGATCGCCTGTTTTTACTTATTTTGCTATATTTAGTTTACGTTTTTGGAAAACTGACCGATTTTGTATTAAACTCCCTGCGAGGAGAAAACTTCATTACATATATACGATTATGTTCACTTCAATATTATTATTTTATCTCTACTTCGTTTTATAATTATGAAAAGAATTTGGCGGGATGTTACAGGCATCACTAACCACTCATATAGTCCAAATTTGGTCTTAAAAGCAGTTTTCCACTCATCACCTTCTTTAATTCTAATTTGGTGATATCCACTTTTAAGGTCAATCTTGGAAAATATGGTAGACCCATGCAATTCATCAAGCATATCATCAAGTCTAGGAATTGGATGCCTGTATTTGATGGTGATATTGTTGATGGCCCTACAATCACAACACATTCTCCACTTGCCATCTTTCTTTGGAACCAACAAAACAGGTACAGCACAAGGACTTAGGCTTTTTTGAACCCAGCCTTTCTCCAACAAATCCTGAACCTGTGACTCTATCTCCTTACTCTCTTCCGGATTAGTTCTGTAAGCTGGTCTATTTGGTAAACTAGCTCCCAGAACTAAATCTATTTGGTGTTCTATACCCCTAACAGGTGGAAGTCCAATAGGTCCTTCCTCAGGGAATACATCACCAAATTCTTTTAAAAGTTTTTGGACTTGAAGAGGTAGTTCACAAACTTCAGAAAGTGTGGCAGTGCATGCAAGTGTTCCTTTACACAGAAGGAGACTTGAAGGTTGTTCAGATAGAAGTATCTTTTCAAATTTACTTTCAAATTTTTCTTCTTTCTGAATAACCTTGTGGGAAGGAACACTCTTCTCCCATGCCTCAACATCGTTCCTAAGGATTTTCTCTTGTTTTCCTTTTTTTTTTCTTTTTCTCATTTTCTCTTTTTATTTTCATTTGTACTTGGTCCTTTACCACTTGTGAAGGTGTTAAAGGATAAAGTACAAACTTTTTTTCCCTATGGGTAAAAGTTATCTCGTTGGTAAGACCATTATGGATGGTTTTCTTGTCAAATTGCCATGGTCTTCCCAATAAGATGTGGTAGGCTTCCATGGGTACTACATCACATAAAATCTCATCTTTATAGTTCCCCACAGAAAGACTGATTTTTACTCGCTTATCTACAGTTAATTCCCCATCTTCATTTATCCACTGAAGTTTGTAAGGTTTTGGATGAGGTATGTTCCTGCCGGTTGACTCTGCGTCAGCTGACTTCTGCGGCCGCCACACACCTCCTTCCTCACCTAGTTTGTGCTGGTATGATCGCACCTGCAAAAGAGAAAGGGTGGGCGCCCTCGCGGCCGTTTGCACTCCGACGCTCAAGTCAGAACGGGGCAAGAAACATTAAAATCTGAATTTCTCTCTGTGTTTAGGTCTAGAATTGCGTACCCCTGTGAAGCATGTTACTGTTCCTTATATACTTAGGGTTTTCTGCGCCGCTAACCCTAATTAGGGTTTACTAGAATGCCCCCCTGCGCCACTCTTACCCAGTCTTTGGGATAACCTAGCGCATAGGGTTTCCTTCTCTGGAGTGCAAACTCTAACAGGATGAACACCTGTTCTGGGAGGGCCTTCACTGTTCACGTGCCATGCATGTAGCCTTCGTGATTCGGGACTCTCTTTACCTCTGGGAATATTTACTAATAATCTGCGGAGCAGGCGATGACCGATTACCCATCTCTCTGTGGAGCAGGCGATGACCGATTACCCATCTCCCTACGGAGCAGGCGATGACCGATCACCCATCTCTATGCGGGCAGGCGATGACCGACCACCTTCCTCTGTGGGACACAGGCCGATCACCCCTGATGGGGTCTACTCCACGTGGCTTTTGTAAGAACCTAGAAAATTATATTGGAATAAAAGTGATATATTTTAAATGAATTCTAAGCATGTTCTTATTTAAAATATAAAGGAAGGGAAGTATAGCTGAAAAGTCTACAAGATCGCCGTAATTGAAAGAGTAGGCGATCTCAGAGTTCTCTGGCACATGATCGCCTGTCGCCTTGATTGCACCAGAACGCCAATCGCCTGTAGTGTACCTAGTCGCCTGTCGCCTAGAGTACACATGATCGCCGGAACTACACTTAGTGTGTAGTCAAGATGTTGGATCAACCATAGTGGGTTCCAAAAAAAAAACACGTGCATCAGGGTGTGGGTTAAGCCTTGGATACGCTGTGCATGCGAAGCTCTATGCTTGAGTATAGGAGATCGTCCTTAGTGTTGCATGCATGGGCGCACGAGGGCAAGTGCCAATCCACCCTTGGAAATGTGAAGCTACCGACGTCACCGAGTCATGTGGAGGTGATACCTTGGACGTAACATAGTGGAATGAAGAGCCTTCAGGAAGGCGTGGTGTGTCGTCGGGCATCGCCAGGCGCGAGGCATGCGGACATCGCCGGGGCGCGAGGCATGCGGGCATCGCCGGGGCGCGAGGCATGCGGGCATCGCCAGGGCGCGAGGCATGCGGGCATCGCCAGGGCGCGAGGCATGCGGGCATCGCCAGGGCGCGAGGCATGAGGGCATCGCCAGGGCGCGAGGCATGAGGGCATCGCCAGGGCGCGAGGCATGCGGACATCGCCAGGGCGCGAGGCATGCGGACATCGCCGGGGCGCGAGACATGCGGGCATCGCCAATGAGAGACATCGGTCGTCCTCCAGGATGAGTCATCGGTGGAAGGTTATCGCGCGATGTCGAGTTGTACGTAGAGAAGGTGGGACCCAGACTCCCAGCATGAGACGCGCGGCACGCGCGACACGTAGACAAAAGTGTTGGTTCAGAACAGTGACATCAGAATGTTGGCATGCGCAAGAGACACTCACGGTCGTACTGTTCAGAGCAGTGGTTGGCATGCACAAGAGACAACCGTAGTCGTACTGTTCAGAGAAAGGTACACTCAGACTTCCCTGCAGAGTGGGTGGTGGCAGCTGCTTTTGTGGACAAGTTGGTTTAAGATGGAAAAACCCACTGCTGAGGGAACAAGACATTTCAGTTGTTCAAGAGCGAAAGAGTGAGTACCTCCCTTCTCCTCCATTTCTCTCCTTCGCGCTGCGATTCGGGCACATTCACACAAGAGCACGACGAGCGACGGCCACCATTAGAGCACCTGGGAAGTTCTCTGCAAATCCTTCAAACCAGACGCAAAAACAGAGCCAAGGCGTTCTTCAAGCTTCGTTGGATTTAGGAGCTCTTGGTATTTTGCGCAAGTCCAGGTAAGGGAAGCTAGCCTTCATTTTCAATACAAGCCATAGATTAGCTGTTCCTGAAGTGAGGGCGACGTGGTCGCCGGTTTCGTTTTCATCTTCGTGAATGCTCTGTTCTATGTGTTCGGGCGACGTGGTCGCCGGTTTTAAATGCAGATTTCGAAATCCCCTTCTTTTGAATCAGATCGCCGGTTTTGGCGTTGTTTTACGAACTCCCCTGTTTTTGTTGTGGTTTGAGACTGTTTTGAGATTTAAATGTGATATACGAAAATCTGAATCCTTGGCATGAGTTTTATGGTGACTGAAATTGTTCATTAAGTGTTGTATGATGTGTGAAATGTTGTGAATGTGGGATCAAGGCATAGTATTTTCAGGAAAGAAAATACCGTGTAAGATCGTGTGTAATGTGTATTGACTAGGGGCTCGTCGAGAAGGAGATATCCTGACTCTGCTGAGATAATGGAATCACGTAGATGAAGTTATTCAGTAGGTGAGAGTCGAAGGAGGTTCATACGTATGGGCGTCTCGTGTGAAAAAGAACGAGCTCGGCCTGTTATATGAATTTACCCTGTCATACCGGAAGAGTTATGATATTGAGATTGTGGTTATGTGCACGGCTGTGGGAACTTTACAGCAATGTGGTATGACAGGTGCATATCTCTGAGCCTGAGTTAACGCACGAGTCATCCGGAAGTAGGGTCATGTGTCTATGTACTGTGAGTCAGTGGAAAGTCTGACGTGAGAAATGAGGAACTTGAAATTGATAGACACTTGATGCAGTTTGTGAAATAGAACTGTGAAATATGTGTTATGCTTGATAGTCATGTGGGAAGAATGAGAAAGCTGATGGTTTTACGTGGGTGCCTTAAATTGATTTTTATCTTGATTTTTTAAGTTCATATCTAAACTCTCTTTCAATTGTCTAGCTTACCCTGTATTTTAGTTCTGTGGCTGTTTTCTTAAAAACTGTGATGATCGTGTATAACTTACACGGGAGCAGATGACGTTACAGGAAGTTGAGATCGCCGGTTTGATAGGAGATCGCCTGGCTGATAGGAGATCGCCTGGTTGATAGGAGATCGCCTGGTTGATAGGAGATCCCCCTTTTGTAGGGAGATCGCCTGTTCGTCTATCTTGTTGTATTTTGTTTAAGTGTTGAAAATATTTGACTGGTTATGTATTAAACTCCCTAAGAGGAGCAACTTCATTACTTATATATATATTATCATGTACTCTTCAATATTATTTGTGTACCTTTATTTTCATTATACATGTATGTATGGATTTATTTTGGCGGGATGTTACATTAATGGTATCAGAGCAGTTCGTCCTTAGGATGACCTGAGGGCTGTGGATCCATTGTGTTTCTTCTGCTCATAAAAGTTATTTGAGTTTTTAAATAACAAATATAGTGAAAGGTTTTCAAACGTTTTGTATAGAAATTTTGTGTGTGCTTTTGTGCTTTAGTGAATGTATGCCCTAACTGAGAATCTTAGTATTAAGGGTGAGAGGATCTTGATAAAGTAATGAGGGTGCACATTCATAACTGGATCGGGATGATTCTTAATCTTAATTCCAGAGGTTTGATGTTTAGCCTACATTGAATTCTGGTGTGATTTATTGAGTGCCCTTGTAATTGACTGAAAGTGGCTGTTTGGATTGATGATTGTACACCAGGAACTGTTCTGGTGTTTTGTTTGAAGTTATAAGTATTATGATTCTGTTGATGAACTCAAATTCTTAATGATTTTGAGATGCTGACCTTTGTAAGGTCTAGATGTTACCTCCTGAATGAATTGATTTCTTATCGATCTCATTCTTGTAGTCGTAGGGAATATAGAAAACCTATAGTTTCAAAATCTGAGAACGAAGAAAGATGGCGCGTAAACCTCCTACCCCTCCCCGACCTTCTTCAGAGATGGGCCAGATCGCCAGGGCCATGGAGATGATGGCAACTGCCATCCAACAACAGAATACAGTAATGGCCCATATTCATCAAGCTGTAATGCATCATTTGGGAACTGTTGGATCGGCTGCACCAGCTTCCCATGTCAATCAGCCCCAGGAGCAGATGGGGATGACCGAGTTCATGAGGCACAACCCACCCCAATTCCGTGGGAATGTTTCTCCGAACCAACCAGATCAGTGGATCAGGGAATTTCATGCCTTAGTGGAGAAGGCAAAGAGGGGGGAGACCCTAGAGAGGAGTAATCCCAGGGTAATCAGATCACACCCAGGGGGTTCCTCCAGTGGGAAGGCCAAGGTGCAACAGCAGCAGAATAAGCCTTATTCGAGACCGCCACAGCATAGGGCAAGAGCAGCACCGCCCCAGTCTCAGCAGCAACAACCCTGGAAACTTAAATGTTTCCATTGTGGTGGACCACACACAGCCAAAGTGTACCCCAAGAAAGATGCAGGGAGAAGATGTTTCACATGCCAAGAGGTGGGGCACATTTCTAGAGATTGTCCTAACAGAAAAAGGATGACTCAACCCAGTGTTTCCCAGCCGTTGAGGAACGAAGACAGCAGACCTCAGGCGGCAGGGAGAGTGTTTGCCATGCCTGGAACGGGGGCATCTCAGTCAGGTAACCTAGTACTAGGTGCTTGTTTATAGCTGGTAGATACGTTAGAGTTTTGCTTGTTTCTGAGCGACACACTCTTTGGTGTCAAGTCGGTGTAGCCGAGCTGGGCCTTCTAGTGAAGGAGTTACCCTTCGAAACTGTTGGTCTCTACACCTGTGTCAGGGCAGGTGATGACCTCTACAGTTGCCTCGAATGTCCAGTGATAGTAGAGGGACGCAGATTCAAAGTGAATTTGATCTGTCTACCTCTACAGGATCTAGATGTTATCCTAAGAATGGATTGGCTGTATGCCGATCACGTTCCCATAGTTTACGGTAGGCAGAAAGTGGTGTTTTTCCGATCTCCAAGAGCCAGATGTGAGATCTGCTCGGCATGGGCGATCAGAGTTGGAAGAAGGGGCGAGGTGTTTCGTGATCATAGCTCGGTGGGAAGTGAAGAACGAAGAGGACGTAAGAAGGATTCATGTGGTGAAAAGTTTGATGGATGTATTACCAGAAGGAGTACCTGGGTTACCTCCTAAGAGAGAAGTGGAATTCTCTACTGATTTGGTACCTGTAGCTGGACCAGTGTCAATGGCACCTTGCAGGATGACTCCAGCCGAGTTGGTAGAATTGAAGAAGCAAGTGGAAGAGCTGTTGGGGAAGCCTTTCATCAAATCCAGCGTATCTCCATGAGGTACTCCAGTGCTGGTAATTCCAGAGGTCGGAAGACCTTTTGACGTCTACTGTGGTGCTTCACATCAAGGTTTGGGATGCGTTTTGGATGCAAGAGAAGAGAGTGGTTGCATATGCTTCAAGGCAACTCAAAGTTCATGAGAGATAATTATTCTACTTATGATTTAGAATCGGCAGTGGTGGTGGTTGATCTGGTTGGCTATCAGCAGTAGATGATGCCAGCAACAGTTGATTACGTAGATCGTTCAAAGGAGTCATGTGGTAGAGGGTGGCAAGTAAATCGGAGAGGCGATCGCCCAGAATGGTGATTGGTTGGGGTGGTTAAGGGACCAACACTTGCGGATCAGTATCAGGCGAGCGCCTGTAAGCTGAACCCGAGAAGTAAAGAAACACAGAGTAGCAATCGCCTATCGCCGTGTGTTAAGAATAGAACACGCCTATCGCCGTGTGGATCAATACACGCCTATCGCCGGGAGAGAAAATCAGTACACGCCTATCGACCGTGTGTGGAGAATACGAGATCAGTGGTCAACAAAACGCCGAAAGGAGCACATCGCCTGATATTCAGATCGCCGGGGTTTTCACATCGCCGTACATTTGAGAAGATTAGTTCATCACGTTAAGGCTGCCAGTTCATCGTGTTAAGGCTGCGCCCACAGTAGCTAGCGCACTAGGCTACTCCCTGTGTGGATAACTTAGCCGCAGGAGCAAAGTAGAAGTAACGACTCAGTTGTAGATTCTCCAGATGACGACACGTGTGTGACCAGATATCCTCCACGTGTCAAGAGGGATAACCGTCAGGAGAGAGAGAAAGATTCAGAGGCGCCAACTTGTTCTTTCAGGTGAAGTCATTGAGGTGCTTGGCGCGAAGCTGGTGAGAAGGAGGAGGCTAGAAGAAGAAGCTCTGGCGTCTGGTCAAGGGGCTGGATCAGTGGTGTTATGGGGTTTTGAAGTCAGTGATTGTATGAAGCTCTGTATGGGGGAAAATGCAGAACTCCCTTATTGTTGGAACCAGGAGGGCGAACCAGTTTTGATTGAACAATTAGGGGAGCCTAGTCTGAAGCGTATTATGGGAGTTCTAGGCACCGAGCAAGCTAAAGGCTTTGTAATGGGTGAAGATGGGATATTAAGATTAAGGGCAAAAAAAAATTTGCATACCAGTAAATGAATGATTTAAGGGATAACAGAAAATTTAACTTTGCTCTTTTGGCGAAATAGAAGTGGTGAATGATGAGTGATGAGAAAGGGAAATGGAAAGATATTCTTGCATCCAAATATGACTCGGAACTTGGGAGAAGCCGAGCTCATTTGAAATATCAAACGTGGTGGTGAAGAGATGTATGTAAGGTGTTCCTTTAGGGAGCGTGAGAATTTGATCAGCAGTTGGGATGTCGATGGATGGTTTTGATCAAGATGCAGAAGTTGATTCCTAGAAGGATATTTCGGATCCTAGTTTGTATTAGCTAGGGGGCATGAGTAGTAGGCAGTTGTTCTCTTTCCTTCCGATGAAGGGATCATGCTCGCTTTTCTCTAAGGAGGCTAGGCCTGGTTCTGTTAAGAGCCTAGTTGTGGAAATGCTCGACCAAGTCTTCAAGGTTGGGAGTAGAGTGTGAATGCTGGAGTTGGCGCTCAATGGAGCAGCATATCTCATATGCAGGGATGTACAATGGAATTTGATGAAGTAGTGGAGTAGTAAGAGTTGGTTCAGCAGGCAACCGAGGAGCTGAAGATGATACAAGGCAGAATGAGAGCTTCTCAAAGTCGGCAGATTCAGAGGAGAAGACCTTTGGAGTTTGCTGCTGAAGACCATGTGTTTATGAGAGTGACACCAACCAAGGGTGTAGGACGAGCTATCAGATCAAAGAAGCTGTCTCCTAAGTTTGTTGGACCATACCAGATTTTGAGGAAGAAAGGTCCTGTAGCGTACGAGATCGCCCTATCTTCCCTTTTAGCGAATCTGCATAATGTCCTCCACATATCACGGCTGAGGAAGTACATGGCAGACCTTAGTTATGTGCTGGGAGAGGACGATGGCAGATCAGGGATGACTTTTCCTTTGGAGTAAAACCAGTAAGGATTGACGATCAGCGAAGTAAACAGCTCAGAGGTATGACCATCAACATGGTGAAAGTGGTGTGGAATGAGAGATCGGGTGATTCCACTTGGGAGTTAGGAGAAACCATGAGAAAGGACTATCCACATCTCTTTCCTTGTAATTCAATTTTCGAGGACGAAAATTTTTGTTGTTAGGGAGATTGTAAGAACCTAGAAAATTATATTGGAATAAAAGTGATATATTTTAAATGAATTCTAAGCATGTTCTTATTTAAAATATAAAGGAAGGGAAGTATAGCTGAAAAGTCTACAAGATCGCCGTAATTGAAAGAGTAGGCGATCTCAGAGTTCTCTGGCACATGATCGCCTGTCGCCTTGATTGCACCAGAACGCCAATCGCCTGTAGTGTACCTAGTCGCCTGTCGCCTAGAGTACACATGATCGCCGGAACTACACTTAGTGTGTAGTCAAGATGTTGGATCAACCATAGTGGGTTCCAAAAAAAAAACACGTGCATCAGGGTGTGGGTTAAGCCTTGGATACGCTGTGCATGCGAAGCTCTATGCTTGAGTATAGGAGATCGTCCTTAGTGTTGCATGCATGGGCGCACGAGGGCAAGTGCCAATCCACCCTTGGAAATGTGAAGCTACCGACGTCACCGAGTCATGTGGAGGTGATACCTTGGACGTAACATAGTGGAATGAAGAGCCTTCAGGAAGGCGTGGTGTGTCGTCGGGCATCGCCAGGCGCGAGGCATGCGGACATCGCCGGGGCGCGAGGCATGCGGGCATCGCCGGGGCGCGAGGCATGCGGGCATCGCCAGGGCGCGAGGCATGCGGGCATCGCCAGGGCGCGAGGCATGCGGGCATCGCCAGGGCGCGAGGCATGAGGGCATCGCCAGGGCGCGAGGCATGAGGGCATCGCCAGGGCGCGAGGCATGCGGACATCGCCAGGGCGCGAGGCATGCGGACATCGCCGGGGCGCGAGACATGCGGGCATCGCCAATGAGAGACATCGGTCGTCCTCCAGGATGAGTCATCGGTGGAAGGTTATCGCGCGATGTCGAGTTGTACGTAGAGAAGGTGGGACCCAGACTCCCAGCATGAGACGCGCGGCACGCGCGACACGTAGACAAAAGTGTTGGTTCAGAACAGTGACATCAGAATGTTGGCATGCGCAAGAGACACTCACGGTCGTACTGTTCAGAGCAGTGGTTGGCATGCACAAGAGACAACCGTAGTCGTACTGTTCAGAGAAAGGTACACTCAGACTTCCCTGCAGAGTGGGTGGTGGCAGCTGCTTTTGTGGACAAGTTGGTTTAAGATGGAAAAACCCACTGCTGAGGGAACAAGACATTTCAGTTGTTCAAGAGCGAAAGAGTGAGTACCTCCCTTCTCCTCCATTTCTCTCCTTCGCGCTGCGATTCGGGCACATTCACACAAGAGCACGACGAGCGACGGCCACCATTAGAGCACCTGGGAAGTTCTCTGCAAATCCTTCAAACCAGACGCAAAAACAGAGCCAAGGCGTTCTTCAAGCTTCGTTGGATTTAGGAGCTCTTGGTATTTTGCGCAAGTCCAGGTAAGGGAAGCTAGCCTTCATTTTCAATACAAGCCATAGATTAGCTGTTCCTGAAGTGAGGGCGACGTGGTCGCCGGTTTCGTTTTCATCTTCGTGAATGCTCTGTTCTATGTGTTCGGGCGACGTGGTCGCCGGTTTTAAATGCAGATTTCGAAATCCCCTTCTTTTGAATCAGATCGCCGGTTTTGGCGTTGTTTTACGAACTCCCCTGTTTTTGTTGTGGTTTGAGACTGTTTTGAGATTTAAATGTGATATACGAAAATCTGAATCCTTGGCATGAGTTTTATGGTGACTGAAATTGTTCATTAAGTGTTGTATGATGTGTGAAATGTTGTGAATGTGGGATCAAGGCATAGTATTTTCAGGAAAGAAAATACCGTGTAAGATCGTGTGTAATGTGTATTGACTAGGGGCTCGTCGAGAAGGAGATATCCTGACTCTGCTGAGATAATGGAATCACGTAGATGAAGTTATTCAGTAGGTGAGAGTCGAAGGAGGTTCATACGTATGGGCGTCTCGTGTGAAAAAGAACGAGCTCGGCCTGTTATATGAATTTACCCTGTCATACCGGAAGAGTTATGATATTGAGATTGTGGTTATGTGCACGGCTGTGGGAACTTTACAGCAATGTGGTATGACAGGTGCATATCTCTGAGCCTGAGTTAACGCACGAGTCATCCGGAAGTAGGGTCATGTGTCTATGTACTGTGAGTCAGTGGAAAGTCTGACGTGAGAAATGAGGAACTTGAAATTGATAGACACTTGATGCAGTTTGTGAAATAGAACTGTGAAATATGTGTTATGCTTGATAGTCATGTGGGAAGAATGAGAAAGCTGATGGTTTTACGTGGGTGCCTTAAATTGATTTTTATCTTGATTTTTTAAGTTCATATCTAAACTCTCTTTCAATTGTCTAGCTTACCCTGTATTTTGGTTCTGTGGCTGTTTTCTTAAAAACTGTGATGATCGTGTATAACTTACACGGGAGCAGATGACGTTACAGGAAGTTGAGATCGCCGGTTTGATAGGAGATCGCCTGGCTGATAGGAGATCGCCTGGTTGATAGGAGATCGCCTGGTTGATAGGAGATCCCCCTTTTGTAGGGAGATCGCCTGTTCGTCTATCTTGTTGTATTTTGTTTAAGTGTTGAAAATATTTGACTGGTTATGTATTAAACTCCCTAAGAGGAGCAACTTCATTACTTATATATATATTATCATGTACTCTTCAATATTATTTGTGTACCTTTATTTTCATTATACATGTATGTATGGATTTATTTTGGCGGGATGTTACAGCTTTGGCCCATGCTGTGGGGCCCATCTGACGTCCGAGGACTGGTCAGTACAAGGTATTAATTGTAGATTAAGCTTTTCAACCATCCTAGTGCTACAACAATTGCAGCAAGAGCCACTATCCACAATGAGAGAACAAATGTTTTCTGAAACTTTGCATCTTGTATGAAAGATGTTCTCTCTCTGTGTTTCATGGTTCACACTAGGTTGATTGTTGAGGGTTCTTCTGATCATCATTAATTCTCCCTCACAAGGATATGCCCCCTCACTACTTTCCTTCTCTTCTTCCCCACTAGACTCTTCATCTTGGCTGCTATACTCATCCCTCCCTCTTAAGATCATGGTTCTCCTATTTGGGCATTGGGATGCTATATGGCCTCTACCAAGACACTTGAAGCACTGGATGTCTCTACTGCGGGGTTGTGAGGTAGACACATCTTTTCCTACACTCTTGGGAGTTTCTTTGGATTTATCCTTTGAAAGACTATCCTCCTTTTCTCTTCTATACTCTCTCTTTGGATAAGAGTTAGAGTAAGAACTCTCCTTGCGACTTGATTCCTTTCTCAAATTTTGTTGTTCAACTTTTATACAAAGTTGGATCAAATCATTCAAGTCCCTATAGGGCAAAAGTTCTACTTTATCCCTTATCTCAAGATTGAGACCACTTAGGAACCTAGCTATGGTGGTGGTGGCGGCTTCTTCCCTAATAGAGGCTCTCATCATGTAGAGCTCCATCTTTTGCCTATACTCCTCTACACTCATGTTTTTCTGTTGGAGTCTTTGAAGCTTGTCCATTAACTCCCTATCATAGTATGAAGGAATATGGCGGCGTCTCAAGGCTCCCCTAAGGTCATTCCAATATTCTATGGGAGGGTCCCTGTGGAGGCGCCTATCTCTCTCTAGGGCTGTCCACCAATACATAGCATTTCCTTGAAAGCTTAAAGTGGCTAACATGATGGCAAGCAAAAAGTTGTTATACTTTCATTTCCCAATCTAGGTATGTTTCAACATTTTCCTTTCCATAAAAATGAGGTAAGTCTACCCTAGTCTCTTTTAGGTGGCTTTCTCTCCTAGTTCTTCTAGGTGGAGGTTGATATTAATCATTTACTCTCAGACTCCCCTCAACATGTGAGTCACTTGACCTAGAACTAGATGCATGTGATGCATGTGATTTTTTTAATTTTCGAATGTATTCATCTTTTTCTCTAACAATTCTCATCTCCTCTTCCAAAAGTGCAAGATGGGCATCTCTTTCTTTTTTATCTTCCAAAAGTTGAGCCTCATGTTGCAATTGTCTTAGTGATAGTGATTGAAAATCTCTAGCCAATTGTTTTAAAAGAGATTTTGTGGATTTTCTATCACTTTCACTATGACTTGAAGAATGAGTAGACATGTTTAGGGTTTGTGATAAAAGTAATTTTCAAAAAGAAAGATAAGTGGAGTGAAGTAGGTAATTTCCCAGGAAAGGGAGGTGGATCACTAGGATCTCTTAAGTACCAAGCCTTTCCTTAGCCAGATACTATCCCACAACACTTTCAAAAACCTTTCTCTAAGCAATTTACTTAGAGCACAATCAAAGATAAAAACAAAATTTTTATGCAAGAAAAACTATATGTAAAGCAATAAAACACAAATGAAAATTGCTATCTAGAAAGCTTTTAAAACTAGTCGAATCCTAAGGTGAGGCTTCTTGGCACTTTGGAACCTTGAAGACACACTCACCGTCTAAGACGTATTAATCCACTAATTAATCAATGTCCTTGCAAATTACAACTCAAAGAAATACAAAGAAATTAGGTTAACAAATTTTGATGCACAAAAATTTAAAGTCCTATTCTATGCACTCCTTCACTTGTAGCTCCTTTGTGTATATTTGTGTATTTTTCAATGAGGTTGCTGTTGTCCCTTGCTTTGTCTCCTTAGGTTATTCAACCTTAAATTTTTAATCCAGCTCCTCTTTAGTGATATGGCTTTCACCAAAACAAAATTTTAGCTCCACACTCACCAAAGCACTTTTTAGGTCAAATCCACCAAAGAGAGGTCAAGCAAGTTTTAAAGCAACAAAACTCAAATTTAAAATCAAGGACTACTGCAAATGGAGTTGATATTTGACAAGACTTGAAAGAGTATTCAATAAAATTTGACAAGCAAAAAATTAAGGCACACAAGAAAAAGGTAGCACACAAAGTGGAATCCTAGTGAATGGAACTAGAATAGATGAATAAAACCAAAACAGCACTACAGAATTTTTTGTGTAAAATTTTTCACAACTTTCCAATTTTATGCTGGACAGAATACTTCAAATTTGAGCTTGAAATTTTAACCACAGAAACTTCAATGTTTTAGCTCAATATAGGCGTTGGAATTTCACCAAAACAGTGAGTCAAATAATTGTAATAATTTTTCCGAAATCACTGCCGCGTCAGCGTTTTTTCAGAGTCAGGATTTTTGCACTCTGTTCGTATTTCATTTATCATTTTTTTTGTATTTTGAATTTTGATGTGCTTCTTTTTTTCACTTTTTCTTAACACATCAAACTACTCAAATCCAAAATTTCAGAATTTTTTACCAACAAATGTAATTTCTGGGAACGATTCCATCCAGAACAATAGCAGTGAAAACAGAGAAATCCTAACTTGAAATTAGAAAACGGTAAAGAAACTTCAAAAACACAATGGAAATGATTGGATACGAACTTGTATGGAACTAACACACAAGTATGAACTCAAATACGAAAGTATAAAAGGCACCAAAGCTTTAAAACCAGAAATATAAACTGCACTCAAAACAAAATCAAGCAACCAAATCAACAATAAAAGGGACCACTTGGAATTTATGACATTGTAGGATGAACATGACTTTGACAAAACTTGTATGGATTCAAAAATCAAAATGACTCAACCACAAACACTTTGCACCGATTAAAAACATCAATAAGACTCAAATAAAATAAAAATAGAACAACCAACACAAAAGGAACCTAAAATAGTTTGAAAATGGAAGTTCAAGATCAAGTTGAACCAAAAATACCAAATAGAAATTTAAAAACAGCAACACCAACTTAAAAAGAAATTAAAAACAGCAAGACATTTAAGGATATGATGAACAACATGGAATAAAGAAGAAGACTCAAAATAAAATGAAGAGAACACTTATCTCTTGAGGAACCAAAGCTCTAGATACCAAATGATGGGTTGTTCTTCATGACCATTTGTTCTTCTTGAAATATGAGGTAAAAAGGTGGTGGAAGCTATGGATGATATGGGTCAAGGATGGCTCATATAGAGCTATGGGTTCCTTGTAGGTGCATGAAAGGTGTGGAGAGTGATAGGTTAGGCCAAATCACTTGGAGGAAGGTGAAGATGAAGATCAAAGTGTCTAACCTAGAGAGACTAGACAAAGAGTAGAAGCTAGCATAATTTTGGCAGCATTTACTCATATAAATTGATCTTAAAAAAAAACATGAGCCAAAGCACCCTATTTATAGGAGATGGTGCCTTGGAGAGTAAGGAACAAGGGTAGGATGGGGAATACATAAAAGAGGGGGCTGCTAGGGTGTTGACTAAAGGTCAATGCAGCCCCTTAGCATGCTTCTAGAAGGTAGGGCTACATTCCTACCCTAAAAGGCCTAGGTACAAGCTAAATTGTTAAATACACCCCCGATTGTGCTAAATGAACCCTACTCTACTAAAATTATAAATAAACTAAAATTAATTTATGCTCAGCTCCCATGGCTTGGGCTTTACTCCTTGTAGTCCTCTGAAGGGTCTTTGAATATGTAGAGAAAAGTTTCTCTGCCATCAGTAGCAGAGTCCCACTCTTCTTGAATCCTCTTTGCCATGGACCTAGTTGTTGGGCCTGAGCTTAGGCCTCTTCCATCATGGTGTATGTGCATGTTTTGTGCCGATTCGTCAGTAGTTTGGGGTTTGGGGAAACTTCATTTAGTGAATATTAGGGTATACAAACTTCAAATCGCGATAGATTTTGACAGAGAAGTCCGATCAAGACGCCTCAAAGATGAAGGTGGCTCGAAACGGGGCGTGGCGTATCTGCATGTTTTGTGCCGATTCGGCAGTAGTTTGGGGTTTTGGGAAACTTCATTTACTGAATATTAGGTTATACAAACTTCAAATGGTGATCGATTTTGACAGAGAAGTCCGATCAAGACGCCTCAAAAATGAAAGTGGCACGAAACGGGGCGTGGCGTATGTGCATGTTTTGTGCCGATTCGTCAGTAGTTTGGGGTTTGGGGAAACTTCATTTAGTGAATATTAGGGTATACAAACTTCAAATGGCGATAGATTTTGACAGAGAAGTCCGATCAAGACGCTTAAAAAATGAAAGTGGCTCGAAACGGGGCGTGGCGTATCTGCATGTTTTGTGCCGATTCGTCAGTAGTTTGGTGTTTGGGGAAACGTCATTTAGTGAATATTAGGGTATACAAACTTCAAATGGCGATAGATTTTGACAGAGAAGTCCGATCAAGACGCCTCAAAAATGAAAGTGGCTCGAAACGGGGCGTGGCGTATCTGCATGTTTTGTGCCGATTCGTCAGTAGTTTGGGATTTGGAGAAATTTCATTTAGTGAATATTAGGGTATACAAACTTCAAATGGCGATAGATTTTGACAGAGAAGTCCGATCAAGACGCCTAAAAAATGAAAGTGGCTGGAAATGGGGCGTGGCGTATCTGCATGATTTGTGCCGATTCGTCAGTAGTTTGGGGTTTGGGGAAACTTCATTTAGTGAATATTAGGGTATACAAACTTCAAATGGCGATAGATTTCGACAGAGAAGTCCGATCAAGACGCCTCAAAAATGAAAGTGGCTCGAAACGGGGCATGGCGTATCTGCATGTTTTGTGCCGATTCGTCAGTAGTTTGGTGTTTGGGGAAACGTCATTTAGTGAATATTAGGGTATACAAACTTCAAATGGCGATAGATTTTGACAGAGAAGTCCGATCAAGACGCCTCAAAAATGAAAGTGGCTCGAAACGGGGCGTGGCGTATCTGCATGTTTTGTGCCGATTCGTTAGTAGTTTGGTGTTTGGGGAAACGTCATTTAGTGAATATTAGGGTATACAAACTTCAAATGGCGATAGATTTTGACAGAGAAGTCCGATCAAGACGCCTCAAAAATGAAAGTGGCTCGAAACGGGGCGTGGCGTATCTGCATGTTTTGTGCCGATTCGTCAGTAGTTTGGGATTTGGAGAAATTTCATTTAGTGAATATTAGGGTATACAAACTTCAAATGGCGATAGATTTTGACAGAGAAGTCCGATCAAGACGCCTAAAAATTGCAAGTGGCTCGAAACGGGGCGTGGCGTATCTGCATGTTTTGTGCCGATTCGTCAGTAGTTTTGGGTTTCGGGAAACTTCATTTAGTGAATATTAGGGTATACAAACTTCAAATGGCGATAGATTTTGACAGAGAAGTTCGATCAAGACGCCTCAAAAATGAAAGTGGCTGGAAATGGGGCATGGCGTATCTGCATGATTTGTGCCGATTCGTCAGTAGTTTGGGGTTTGGGGAAACTTCATTTAGTGAATATTAGGGTATACAAACTTCAAATGGCGATAGATTTCGACAGAGAAGTCCGATCAAGACGCCTCAAAAATGAAAGTGGCTCGAAACGGGGCGTGGCGTATCTGCATGTTTTGTGCCGATTCGTCAGTAGTTTGGGGTTTGGGGGAAACTTCATTTAGTGAATATTAGGATATCCAAACTTCAAATGGCGATAGATTTTGACAGAGAAGTCCGATCAAGACGCCTCAAAAATGAAAGTGGCTCGAAACGGGGCGTGGCGTATCTGCATGTTTTGTGCGAATTCGTCAGTAGTTTGGAGTTTGGGGAAACGTCATTTAGTGAATATTAGGGTATACAAACTTCAAATGGCGATAGATTTTGACAGAGAAGTCCGATCAAGACGCCTAAAAAAAGAAAGTGGCTCGAAACGGGGTGTGGCGTTTCTGCATGTTTTGTGCCGATTCGTCAGTAGTTTGGGGTTTGGGGAAACTTCATTTAGTGAATATTAGGGTATACAAACTTCAAATGGCCATACATTTTCACAATGAAGTCCGATCAAGACGCCTAAAAAATGAAAGTAGCTCAAAACGGGGCGTGGCGTATCTGCATGTTTTGTGCCGATTCGTCGGTAGTTTGGGGTTTGGGGAAACGTCATTTAGTGAATATTAGGGTATACAAACTTCAAATGGCGATAGATTTTGACAGAGAAGTTCGATCAAGACGCCTCAAAAATTAAAGTGGCTCGAAACGGGACGTGGCGTATCTGCATGTTTTGTGCCGATTCGTCAGTAGTTTGGGGTTTGGGGAAACTTCATTTAGTGAATATTAGGGTATACAAACTTCAAATGGCGATAGATTTTGACAGAGAAGTCCGATCAAGACGCCTCAAAAATGAAAGTGGCTCGAAACGGGGCGTGGCGTATCTACATGTTTTGTGCCGATTCGTCAGTAGTTTGGGGTTTGGGGAAACTTCATTTAGTGAATATTAATTAGGGTGTACAAACTTCAAATGGCGATAGATTTTGACAGAGAAGTTCGATCAAGACGCCTCAAAAATGAAAGTGGCTCGAAACGGGGCAATGCGTATCTGCATGTTTTGTGCCGATTCGTCAGTAGTTTGGGGTTTGGGGAAACTTCATTTGGTGAATATTAGGGTATAGAAACTTCAAATGGCGATAGATTTTGACAGAGAAGTCCGATCAAGACGCCTAAAAAATGCAAGTGGCAAGAAACGGGGCGTGGCATATGTGCATGTTTTGTGCCGATTCGTCAGTAGTTTGGGGCTTGGGGAAACTTCATTTAGTGAATATTAGGGTATACAAACTTCAAATCGCGATAGATTTTGACAGAGAAGTCCGATCAAGACGCCTAAAAAATGCAAGTGGCAAGAAACGGGGCGTGGCATATGTCCATGTTTTGTGCCGATTCGTTAGTAGTTTGGGGTTTGGGGAAACTTCATTTAGTGAATATTAGGGTATACAAACTTCAAATGGCGATAGATTTTGACAGAGAAGTCCGATCAAGACGCCTCAAAAATGAAAGTGGCTTGAAACGGGGCGTGGCGTATCTGCATGATTTGTGCCGATTCGTCGGTAGTTTGGGGTTTCGGGAAACTTCATTTAGTGAATATTAGGGTATACAAACTTCAAATGGCGATAGATTTTTACAGAGAAGTCCGATCAAGACGCCTCAAAAATGAAAGTGGCTCGAAACGGGGCGTGGCGTATCTGCATGTTTTGTTCTGATTCGTCAGAAGTTTGGGGTTTGGGGAAACTTCATTTAGTGAATATTAGGGTGTACACACTTCCAGTGGCGATAGATTTTGACAGAGAAATCCGATCAAGACGCCTAAAAAATGAAAGTGGCTCGAAACGGGGAGTGGCGTATCTGCATGTTTTGTGCCGATTCGTCAGTAGTTTGGGGTTTGGGGAAACTTCATTTAGTGAATATTAGGGTATACAAACTTCAAATGGCGATAGATTTTGACAGAGAAGTCCGATCAAGACGCCTCAAAAATGAAAGTGGCTGGAAATGGGGCATGGCGTATCTGCATGATTTGTGCCGATTCGTCAGTAGTTTGGGGTTTGGGGAAACTTCATTTAGTGAATATTAGGGTATACAAACTTCAAATGGCGATAGATTTCGACAGAGAAGTCCGATCAAGACGCCTCAAAAATGAAAGTGGCTCGAAACGGGGCGTGGCGTATCTGCATGTTTTGTGCCGATTCGTCAGTAGTTTGGGGTTTGGGGGAAACTTCATTTAGTGAATATTAGGATATCCAAACTTCAAATGGCGATAGATTTTGACAGAGAAGTCCGATCAAGACGCCTCAAAAATGAAAGTGGCTCGAAACGGGGCGTGGCGTATCTGCATGTTTTGTGCGAATTCGTCAGTAGTTTGGAGTTTGGGGAAACGTCATTTAGTGAATATTAGGGTATACAAACTTCAAATGGCGATAGATTTTGACAGAGAAGTCCGATCAAGACGCCTAAAAAAAGAAAGTGGCTCGAAACGGGGTGTGGCGTTTCTGCATGTTTTGTGCCGATTCGTCAGTAGTTTGGGGTTTGGGGAAACTTCATTTAGTGAATATTAGGGTATACAAACTTCAAATGGCCATACATTTTCACAATGAAGTCCGATCAAGACGCCTAAAAAATGAAAGTAGCTCAAAACGGGGCGTGGCGTATCTGCATGTTTTGTGCCGATTCGTCGGTAGTTTGGGGTTTGGGGAAACGTCATTTAGTGAATATTAGGGTATACAAACTTCAAATGGCGATAGATTTTGACAGAGAAGTTCGATCAAGACGCCTCAAAAATTAAAGTGGCTCGAAACGGGACGTGGCGTATCTGCATGTTTTGTGCCGATTCGTCAGTAGTTTGGGGTTTGGGGAAACTTCATTTAGTGAATATTAGGGTATACAAACTTCAAATGGCGATAGATTTTGACAGAGAAGTCCGATCAAGACGCCTCAAAAATGAAAGTGGCTCGAAACGGGGCGTGGCGTATCTACATGTTTTGTGCCGATTCGTCAGTAGTTTGGGGTTTGGGGAAACTTCATTTAGTGAATATTAATTAGGGTGTACAAACTTCAAATGGCGATAGATTTTGACAGAGAAGTTCGATCAAGACGCCTCAAAAATGAAAGTGGCTCGAAACGGGGCAATGCGTATCTGCATGTTTTGTGCCGATTCGTCAGTAGTTTGGGGTTTGGGGAAACTTCATTTGGTGAATATTAGGGTATAGAAACTTCAAATGGCGATAGATTTTGACAGAGAAGTCCGATCAAGACGCCTAAAAAATGCAAGTGGCAAGAAACGGGGCGTGGCATATGTGCATGTTTTGTGCCGATTCGTCAGTAGTTTGGGGCTTGGGGAAACTTCATTTAGTGAATATTAGGGTATACAAACTTCAAATCGCGATAGATTTTGACAGAGAAGTCCGATCAAGACGCCTAAAAAATGCAAGTGGCAAGAAACGGGGCGTGGCATATGTCCATGTTTTGTGCCGATTCGTTAGTAGTTTGGGGTTTGGGGAAACTTCATTTAGTGAATATTAGGGTATACAAACTTCAAATGGCGATAGATTTTGACAGAGAAGTCCGATCAAGACGCCTCAAAAATGAAAGTGGCTTGAAACGGGGCGTGGCGTATCTGCATGATTTGTGCCGATTCGTCGGTAGTTTGGGGTTTCGGGAAACTTCATTTAGTGAATATTAGGGTATACAAACTTCAAATGGCGATAGATTTTTACAGAGAAGTCCGATCAAGACGCCTCAAAAATGAAAGTGGCTCGAAACGGGGCGTGGCGTATCTGCATGTTTTGTTCTGATTCGTCAGAAGTTTGGGGTTTGGGGAAACTTCATTTAGTGAATATTAGGGTGTACACACTTCCAGTGGCGATAGATTTTGACAGAGAAGTCCGATCAAGACGCCTAAAAAATGAAAGTGGCTCGAAACGGGGAGTGGCGTATCTGCATGTTTTGTGCCGATTCGTCAGTAGTTTGGGGTTTGGGGAAACTTCATTTAGTGAATATTAGGGTATACAAACTTCAAATGGCGATAGATTTTGACAGAGAAGTCCGATCAAGACGCCTAAAAAATGCAAGTGGCAAGAAACGGGGCGTGGCATATGTGCATGTTTTGTGCCGATTCGTCAGTAGTTTGGGGCTTGGGGAAACTTCATTTAGTGAATATTAGGGTATACAAACTTCAAATCGCGATAGATTTTGACAGAGAAGTCCGATCAAGACGCCTAAAAAATGCAAGTGGCAAGAAACGGGGCGTGGCATATGTCCATGTTTTGTGCTGATTCGTTAGTAGTTTGGGGTTTGGGGAAACTTCATTTAGTGAATATTAGGGTATACAAACTTCAAATGGCGATAGATTTTGACAGAGAAGTCCGATCAAGACGCCTCAAAAATGAAAGTGGCTTGAAACGGGGCGTGGCGTATCTGCATGATTTGTGCCGATTCGTCGGTAGTTTAGGGTTTCGGGAAACTTCATTTAGTGAATATTAGGGTATACAAACTTCAAATGGCGATAGATTTTTACAGAGAAGTCCGATCAAGACGCCTCAAAAATGAAAGTGGCTCGAAACGGGGCGTGGCGTATCTGCATGTTTTGTTCTGATTCGTCAGAAGTTTGGGGTTTGGGGAAACTTCATTTAGTGAATATTAGGGTGTACACACTTCCAGTGGCGATAGATTTTGACAGAGAAGTCCGATCAAGACGCCTAAAAAATGAAAGTGGCTCGAAACGGGGAGTGGCGTATCTGCATGTTTTGTGCCGATTCGTCAGTAGTTTGGGGTTTGGGGAAACTTCATTTAGTGAATATTAGGGTATACAAACTTCAAATGGCGATAGATTTTGACAGAGAAGTCCGATCAAGACGCCTAAAAAATGAAAGTGGCTGGAAACGGGGCGTGGCGTATCTGCATGTTTTGTGCCGATTCGTCAGTAGTTTGGGGTTTGGGGAAACTTCATTTAGTGAATATTAGGGTATACAAACTTCAAATCGCGATAGATTTCGATAGAGAAGTCCGATCAAGACGCCTCAAAAATGAAAGTGGCTCGAAACGGGGCGTGGCGTATCTACATGTTTTGTGCCGATTCGTCAGTAGTTGTGGGTTTGGGGGAAACTTCATTTAGTGAATATTAGGATATACAAACTTAAAATGGCGATAGATTTTGATAGAGAAGTCCGATCAAGACGCCTCAAAAATGAAAGTTCCTCGAAAAGGGGCGTGGCGTATCTGCATGTTTTGTGCCAATTCGTCAGTAGTTTGGGGTTTGGGGAAACGTCATTTAGTGAATATTAGGGTATACAAACTTCAAATGGCGATAGATTTTGACAGAGAAGTCCGATCAAGACGCCTCAAAAAGGAAAGTGGCTCGAAACGGGGCGTGGCATATCTGCATGTTTTGTGCCGATTCGTCAGTACTTTGGGGTTTGGGGAAACTTCATTTAGTGAATATTAGGGTATACAAACTTCAAATGGCCATACATTTTGACAGAGAAGTCCGATCAAGACGCCTCAAAAATTAAAGTAGCTCGAAACGGGGCGTGGCGTATCTGCATGTTTTGTGCCGATTTGTGAGTAGTTTGGGGTTTGGGGAAACGTCATTTAGTCAATATTAGGGTATACAAACTTCAAATGGGGATAGATTTTGACAGAGAAGTCCGATCTAGACGCCTCCAAAATGAAAGTGGCACTAAACGGGGCGTCGCATATGTGCATATTTTTTGCCGATTCGTCAGTAGTTTGGGGTTTGGGGAAACTTCATTTAGTGAATATTAGGGTATACAAACTTCAAATGGCGATAGGTTTTGACAGAGAAGTCCGATCAAGACGCCTCAAAAATGAAAGTGGCACGAAACGGGGCGTGGCATATCTGCATTTTTTGTGCTGATTCGTCAGTAGATTGGGGTTTGGGGAAACTTCATTTGGTGAATATTAGGGTATACAAACTTCAAATGGGGATAGATTTTGACAGAGAAGTCCAATCAAGACGCCTCAAAAATGAAAGTGGCTCGGAACGGGGTGTGGCGTATCTCCATGTTTTGTGCCGATTCGTCAGTAGTTTGGGGTTTGGGGAAATTTCATTTAGTGAATATTAGGGTATACAAACTTCAAATGGCGATAGATTTTGACAGAGAAGTCCGATCAAGACGCCTCAAAAATGAGAGTGGCACGCAACGGGGAGTGGCGTAGCTGCATGTTTTTTGCCGATTCCTCAGTAGTTTGGGGTTTGGGGAAACTTCATTTAATGAATATTAGGGTACACAAACTTCAAATGGCGATAGATTTTGAGAGAGAAGTCCGACCAAGACGCCTCAAAAATGAAAGTGGCTCGAATCGGGGCGTGGCGTATCTGCATCTTTTGTGCCGATTGGTCAGTAGTTTGGGGTTTGGGGAAACTTCATTTAGTGAATATTAGGTTATACAACCTTCAAATGGCGATAGATTTTGACAGAGAAGTGCTATTAAGACGCCTCAAAAATGAAAGTGGCTCGAAACGGGGCGTGGCGTATCTGCATGTTTTGTGCCGATTCGTCAGTAGTTTGGGGTTTGGGGAAACTTCATTTGGTGAATATTAGGGTATACAAACTTCAAATGGCGATAGATTTGGACAGAGAAGTCCGATCAAGACGCCTAAAAAATGAAAGTGGCTCGAAACAGGGCGTGGAGTATCTGCATGTTTTGTGCCGATTCGTCAGAAGTTTGGGGTTTGGGGAAACTTCATTTAGTGAATATTAGGGTGTACACACTTCAAATGGCGATAGATTTTGACAGAGAAGTCCGATCAGGACGCCTCAAAATTGAAAGTGCCTCGAAACGGGGAGTGGCGTATCGGCATGTTTTATGCCGATTCGTCAGTAGTTTGGGGTTAGGGGAAACTTCATTTAGTGAATATTAGGGTGTACCCACTTCAAATGGCGATAGATTTTGACAGAGAAGTCCGATCAGGACGCCTCAAAAATGAAAGTGGCTCGAAACGGGGAGTGGCGTATCTGCATGTTTTGTGCCTATTCGTCAGTAGTTTGGGGTTTGGGGAAACTTCATTTTGTGAATATTAGGGTATACAAACTTCAAATGGGGATAGATTTTGACAGAGAAGTCCGATCTAGACGCCTCCAAAATGAAAGTGGCACGAAACGGGGCGTCGCATATGTGCATATTTTTTGCCGATTCGTCAGTAGTTTGGGGTTTGGGGAAACTTCATTTAGTGAATATTGTAACATCTCGCCAAATCCTTTTCACAATTATAAAATGAAATAAAGGTAAAACAATAATATTGAAGTGAACATACGTATTTATATAAAATGGAGTTGCTCCTCACAAGGAGTTTAATACATAACCGGTCAATTTTCCAAAACTTAAAACAAAATACAGCCAAATAAAATGAAACCGGCGGTGTCCCTACATAAACCGGCGATCTCCTATCAGAAGACCCAAAACAGCCGATCTTCTATCAGAACAGAAAACAGGCGATCACCACGTAGAGACAGAAACAGGCGATCTCCTTCCGGCGACCACTCACTGAGGAGCTCTACTCCCTGGAAGATCATCTGCTCCCGTGTAAAATACACGATCATCACAGTTTTAAGAGAAAGTAACCACAGAACAATACAAAGGGTAAGCTAGATATTTTTAAAACTTTAAATTATAAACTGGACAACCAACGTAGATCAGCCCTTTTTAAACATTCACAAGAGTCCATCACTTTCTCATTCATATCACACAACCATCAAGTGTCTATCAACAATTCTCAATATTTCACATTTCTCACGTCAGACTTCCACTGACTCATCACACATAGACACTTGACACTACTTCCGGAAGACACGTGCATTGACTAGACTCAGAGATCTGCACCTGTCATGCTGCACCACTGTGAAATCACACACATTCACAGGGTCGCTGTGAAATCACACACATTCACAGGGTCGCTGTGAAATCACACACATTCACAGGGTCGCTGTGAAATCACACACATTCACAGGGTCGCTGTGAAATCACACACATTCACAAGCGTATAAATGAATCTCAATATTATCACTATCCTAGCATGACAGGGTTAATCCACACAACGGGTCGAGCTCGTTCTCTTTCACACAACTCACCCATACCTGTGAACCTCCTTCGACTCTCAACGCCTGAATAACTTCATCTATGTGATTCCATTACATCAGGAGAGTCAGGATATCTCATAAAACGAATCACCGGTCATTGCACACTCTACACGATCTTACACGGTATTTTATTTCCTGAAAATACTATGCCTTGATCCCACATCCACAACATTCAAAGCATCATTCCACACATAAAGAATAAATCAATCATAGAATACCTTGAATCTTTTCTTAAACAACCCCACTCACAAGAACAAGCATACCACCGATCAGGTTTTCGAATAGCATATACATTTTTCATTTCAATCTCAACAAGTTAAGAGCGACACTAAACAGGGGAGTTCGAATAACAACATTAAAACCGGCGATCACATCCAAAACAGGGGATTATGCAATAACAGTTGAAAAACCGGCGACCACGTCGCCCCTTCACCAAAACAGAGCATCGTGACAATAGGATTTTAAAACCGGCGACCACGTCGCCCAAGCACATAGAACAGAGCATCACGAAATAGAGTTTAAAACCGGCGACCACGTCGCCCTCACTTCAGAAACAGCTAATCTACAATTTTTATTGAAAAACAAAGCTAGCTTCCCTTACCTGGAGCCACTGTTCTGAAGTACGCTCCCTGACTACGTGTCGCGCATGCAAGACGCTCATGTTGGGGGCCTGGGCCCCACTTCATCTGCGTGAAATACGACATCGTGCGTTAACCTTCCACCGATGACTCAACCTGGAAGACGACTGATCTCTCTCTCTGGGAGACGACCGATGTCTCTCTCTGGGAGACGACCGATGTCTCTCTCTGGGAGACGACCGATGTCTCTCTCTGGGAGACGACCGATGTCTCTCTCTGGGAGATGACCGATGTCTATCCCTGGCGATGCCCGCATGCCTCGCGCCCTGACGATGCCCGCATGCCTCTCGCGCCCTGGCGTTGCCCGCATGCTTCGCGCCCTGGCGATGACTGCATGCCTCTCGCGCCCCGGCGATGTCCGCATACCTCGCGCCCTGGCGATGTCCGCATGGGTAGTCTAGGCGACAGGCGATTATGTACTAACCAGGCGATCTCATACTCTTCTAAGCTACACTTTCCTTCCTTTTTATTTTAAATAAAAACATACTTAGAATTCATTTAAATTATATTCCTTTTATTCCAATTTAATTTTACAGGTCCTTACATTCTCCCCAACAAGAAAAATTTTCGTCCTCGAAAATTGAATTACAAGGAAAAGAGGTATGGATAAGCTTCTCTCATGGGTTCTTCTAACTCCCAAGTTGAATCACCCGATCTCTCATCCCACACCACTTTCACCATGTTGATGGTCTTGCCTCTGAGCTGTTTACTTTGACGATCGTCAATCCTGACTGGTTTTGCTTCAAAGGACAAGTCTTCCCTGATTTGCACATCGTCCACTTCCAGCACATGACTAGGATCTGCCATGTACTTCCTCAGCTGTGATACGTGAAAGACATTGTGCAGATTCGCTAAATGGGGAGGTAGGGCGATCTCATAAGCCACTGGACCAATCCTTCTTAAGATTTGATATGGTCCCACGAACTTAGGGGACAACTTCTTTGATCTGATCGCCCGTCCTACGCCCTTGGTTGGTGTCACTCTCATAAACACATGATCTCCAGCAGCAAACTCCAAAGGTCTTCTCCTCTGATCTGCATAGGACTTCTGTCGGCTTTGAGAAGCTCTCATTCTGCCTTGTATCTGTTTCACCTTCTCGGTTGTCTGCTGAATCAACTCTGGCCCAACCAAGACTGCTTCGCCCTCTTGGTACCAACATAAGGGAGTTATGCATTTTCTCCCATACAGGGCTTCATATGGTGCCATCCCAACACTGGCGTGGTAACTGTTATTATAAGTAAACTCTACCAGCGGTAACACCTCATCCCAACTTCCCAATTGATCCAAGACACACGTCCTCAGCAGATCTTCCAAGGACTGGATCGTTATCTCTGACTGTCCATCTGTTTGAGGGTGATATGCCGAGCTCATTCTCAACTTGGTTCCCAAGCAATCTTGTAAGGTCTGCCAAAACCGTGAAGTGAACCTGGGATCTCTATCCGAAATGATGCTGGAAGGCACTCCATGGAACCTCACAATTTCCTTGATGTACAGCTGTGTCAACTTGGCCATGGGCATCTTCATATTTACTGGGAGAAAGTGAGCGCTCTTCGTCAGCCTATCAATGATGACCCAGATTGCATCATGACCCTTTACCGATCTGGGTAAATGGGTAACAAAATCCATGGCAATGCTGTCCCATTTCCACTCAGGGATATCCAGTTGCTGTAACAACCCGCCAGGTCTTTGATGCTCTATCTTCGCCTTCTGACATGTTAAGCAGGTTGTAACATACTGGGCGATGTCTCTCTTCATGCCCGACCACCAAAATGACTCCTTCAAGTCATGGTACATCTTGTTCATGCCTGGATGTAGGCTAAGGCGACTTCTGTGACCTTCCTCTAAGATCATCTTCTTCAACTCTTCATTTGCAGGTATGCAAATTCTGCCATTAAATCTCAAGATCCCATCATCTCCCATCACAAAATCTTTAGCCTAATCGGTCCCTATTGACTCTACAGCGCGCTTCAGGCTAGGGTCCTCTAACTGCTTATCCTTTACTACACCAAGGAAGTCATTAGTTATAGTCAGCTTACTACAACTAATGTGATTAATATGGAATTCCACTCCCAAGTTTAAGTCTCTGAATTGCTCAATCAATTTCTGTTCTTCAATCATCATGTATGACACTTGCCTTGATTTCCTACTCAAAGCATCTGCCACTACATTGGCCTTCCCTGGATGATACATGAGTTGGAAATCATAGTCCTTTAGAAACTCCATCCATCTCCTTTGCCTCATATTTAGTTCCTTCTGATCGAACAAATATTTCAGGCTCTTATGATCACTGAACACATGGAACCAAGCTCCATACAAGTAATGCCTCCAAACTTTCAAGGCAAACACCACAGCCGCCAACTCCAAGTCATGAGTGGGATAGTTTCTCTCATGAACTTTGAGTTGCCTCGAAGCATATGCAACTACTCCTTTTTCTTGCATCAAAACGCATCCCAAGCCTTGATGTGAAGCATCACAGTAGACATCAAAAGGTTTCCCAACATCGGGGATCACCAGTACTGGAGCACTAGTCAACCTCTCCTTTAGCTCCGTGAAACTCTGCTCACATCGGTCGGTCCAAGCAAAAGGTTGATCTTTGCGTGTCAATTGGGTCAAAGGAGCCACTACCTTGGAAAAGTCCTCAATAAACCTCCGATAGTAGCCAGCTAAACCCACGAAGCTCCTTATTTCAGTGACTGTGATGGAAGAGGCCCAAGCTCCAACCCAAGTTCAGGCCCAACACAAGGTCCATGGCCAAGCACATTCACGCCCAAATGAGTCAAGCCACGGATGGGAGGGAGAAGACCTTGTACATGCTACTTGGAGGCCCATTAGGGGTAGCTTAGTAGATTAGTGTAGTGTAGGAAGCAAAACTTGCTCACTTAGGGGTGTGCTATCAAAAAGGTGCCCTTAGCAATAGAAGGAGGGGTGTGCTAGCAAATAGGTGCCTTTAGCAAAAGAAGGAGGGGTGTACTATCAAATGTTGCATTTTTGACCTATCTTCTAGAATATTAGGATGATGGTGTGGTTTGACTAAAGTCAATACCCTAGGCAGCCCCACTTTTTGTATTTCCATCCCTACCCTTTAAGCTTGCTCACCAAGGCTCCTAAATCTATAAATAAGGAGGCCTACCTCATGTATTTTCAAGATTAAATAGAGTATTGTTATGCTGCCCAAATTGTGCCATACACTACTCCTTGCCTAACACTTAGGTTTTAGTCTTCAATTCATCACTACCAAAGGGGCTGGCCAAACCTCCCCATTTCCTCACTCTTCATGCACCTTCAAGGCACCCATGCTTCCTAGGAAGGCCTTGCTCACCTCCTCCATAAGCTTCCGCATCCATCATCACCAAGGAACTCCAAAATCCAAAGAAGAGCTCATAGGAATGCTATCATTTGGTATCTAGAGCTATGGTTCTTCAAAGATGAATATCTCTTTTCATTTTCTTTTTGAGTTCTTCTTTTCTCCAAGTTGTTCATCTTTATTCCAAGTTGTCTTGCTGTTTTTTGTGTTTTAATATGATTTGAATGCTTGTTTATTCATTTCATTTGGTGGGTTTGTTCAAACTTGTGCTTGAACATCTATTTTCAATTTTGTGTAGGATTCTTGATATATTTGTGTTGCTGTTTTTATTTTTAGGTATTTGAGTCTTGCTTGAAATTTCATTTGGGTCATATGATGTTCTTGAGTCTTTTCATTTTATGAATCCATAAGTTTTGTCTAAGTCATGTGTTTCCATATTTGTCATCAAATCCTAGTAGTACTCTTTTTGATTTATTTGTTTCTTGTTTTTGGTCTGAATGTTTGATCTGAAATCTGTTTTGTGTTGATCCTTTGGTGCATTTTTAATTTTAGTTTGAGTTCTTATTTGTGTGTTAGATCCACACAAATTCCATCATATTAACTCCATTTTGTTTTTGAGGTATATCATTCTGTTTTTTATTCCAGTTTTCAGAACCCCTGTTTTCACATTTCTGTGCTGACTGTTTTGTCTTATGAAAATTACATACATCATCAAAAATTTCTGAGCCTCTGGATTTCACAAATTTGAGGTGTTAGCAAAAGGAAAAAAAAAAGAACCATCTGAAAAGAAGAAATAGAAAAAAAAAAAGATAAATATTACAAAAAAAGTGTGCAATCCTGACGTTCCAGCTGGCAGCTCTGAGCACTGATTTTATAAAATTTACCAAAATTAATTGGTACATGCGTTTGGAGTGAAACCAACGCCAAAAGTTTGTTAAGATCTTGTTCTGATTGTGTCTTAATTTTCAGAAGCAAATACAAAAGGGTCAGCTCAGCATAAATCTTTTAAAGATACGCTTTCTGGACCACAACAATTTGTGCTTTTCTGTGGTGCTGTTTTTTGGTTTTTAAATCAAATCTAGTGCTATTCCTAGGTTCCTTTTTGTGTGCCATCCATTATTTGAGTACCTTTTATTTGCTTGTCTAATTTCATTTGAACTCTTTCTAGTTGTGTCACATTTAAATTCCATTTGTGTGGTACTGTTTTTCAAATTAATTTGTTTCTTGCTTTCTTTCTTTGGCCTCTAAGCTTGTTGGTGGATTAAATATCAATTGGTACTTGTTGAGTGAGAATTTGACTTGAGGGGAGTCTAGCTTGCTTAATAGGTGCTGGATTGAAGATTTTATTGACCTAATTCCAAGAGGAACAAAGGCAAAGGGCAGCAACAAACACCATACTACAAATACACCACACACTTTGGAAGGCCCAACAAGTAGAAAAGCAACAAAAGGGGTGCAACTAGAAGAACAACAAAAGGGGTGCAAATAGTAAAAGCAACAAAGGGAGTGTCATTTAATTTCTTTGCAATCTTGCTTGTGTTAATTACTTGTTAATCACGCAATTAGTCGGTGAGTGTGTCTTCAAGGGCTCCAAGTGTCCAAGAAGCCTCACCTAAGGCCGTCTAGCTTAATTTTGTTTTTATTAATTGTTTTAATTGAACCAACTTGCTTTAATCACTTTGTTAATTTCTTGTTTAATCTTGTTTAAGGCTTTGATAGCTTGCATTGTTTTCTTGCATTAAAAGTTTGATTTCTTCATCCTCATTGTGTTCTAAGTGTTTTACCTAAAGAAGGACTTGTGTAAAGGTTTAGGAGGGATAGTTTTTGGCTAAGGCAAGACTTGGTATTTAAGTAGTCCATTGTGACTCACCTCTCTTACCTGGAAAGCTACCTTTATTAACTTTCCTCTTCTTTCTTAAAAGTAAAACATTTCTATACACAAAGTTCTAGTCATGTCTACTCACTCTTCCAAGTCCATTGAAAGTGATGTAAGGTCCATAAAATCTCTTTTGAAACAACTCTCCAAGGACGTACAACACATTTCATATAGACAATTGGAAAATGAGTCTAAAATCAATGAATTAACTAGAGCAAAGGAAGAAAAATCTCAAAATTCAAAAAAAACACATACCCATGCATCTCAATCACAAATCCAAGAGTCTCTAGGGGAGGGAAGCCTTAGAATCAATGATTACTACCAACCACCCCCTAGGAGAAATAGGAGAAGAGAGGAAGAAGCCCCAAGGGAGGTTAGAGTAGACCTACCTCATTTCCATGGTAAGGAGAGTGTAGAAACCTACCTAGATTGGGAGATGAAAGTGGAACAACTCTTTGCTTGTCATAGGGTGAGTGAAGAGAGAAAGGTACCCTTAGCCACCCTTAGTTTTCAAGGAAATGCCATGTATTGGTGGACTTCTCTAGAGAGAGATAGACGTCTTCATAGGGACCCTCCCATAGAGTATTGGAATGACCTTATGGGAGCCCTAAGACGTCGCCACATACCTTCCTACTACCATAGGGAGCTAATGGAAAAGCTCCAAAGGCTCCAACAAAAGAACATGAGTGTGGAAGAGTATAGGCAAAAAATGGAGCTATACATGATGAGAGCCTCTATTAGAGAGGAAGAGGTCACCACCATATCTCGGTTTTTAAGTGGACTCAACCTTGAGATAAGAGATAAAGTAGGCATTGACTTAAATTCTTCTTCCACAGAAAACCCTTATGAGAATATGCTTGAAGATAAATCTGTGTCTGGAGCTGAACCAGATATAGATATAAACCTTTCCTCCACAGAAAAGCCAAGTGAGGGGTTGTTTGAAAAAGAAGAAGAGGAATCTAGAAAGAATGAAGAGTATCTTACAACACCTCCTACAAGCATAGTGGGAAAAGAATCCTTAAAGGGGGATTACAATAATTTTAACTCTCCTTTTCCTTTGAATCATGATGCTTACTCTTATTTTCAAAAATCACAAAAACAAAACTTTGTGATGTTGTTGCTTATCTTGGGCAATGAACAACACAAAGGAAGTAAAAATATTTTTGTAAAGGGCCCTATTTCTTTCCAACAAAACTTTTATAAAAATAGCAAAGGGGCTTATTTCCTTACTATTTTATTTGAATACACTTGATGTCATTTTCATGTGTTCTTCTTGAATCAAAGTAGAAATAGATGGAGCGGAAGCAATGGATGAGTGAAACAAGACCCTCCTAGGAGTTGTGTTGGTCTTGAAGGTGCATGATGAGTATGGGTTGAGTGGTTCGGCCAGCTCAAGGGAGAAGGTGAAAGGATTGAAGTTTATAGCCTAGATTTCTAGGAGGAGTAAAGCTTGTGCACAAAAATGGCAGCATAACATTACTCAAATAAACTTGAAAATACATGAGGTAGGCCTCCTTATTTATAGATTTAGGAGCCTTGGTGAGCAAGCTTAAAGGGTAGGGATGGAAATACAAAAAGTGGGGGCTGCCTAGGGTATTGACTTTAGTCAAACCACACCATCATCCTAATATTCTAGAAGATAGGTCAAAAAATGCAACATTTGATAGTACACCCCTCCCTCTTTTGCTAAAGGCACCTATTTGCTAGCACACCCCTCCTTCTATTGCTAAGGGCACCTTTTTGATAGCACACCCCTAAGTTAGCAAGTTTTGCTTACTACACTAATCTACTAAGCTACCCCTAATGGGCCTCCAAGTAGCATGTACAAGGTCTTCTCCCTCCCATCCGTGGCTTCTTCTATGTGTGCTTGGATATGTTTAGCCATGGATCTTGTGAGAGGTCCTAGACGATCTAGCTCCATGGATAGCCTCCCTCCTTCACGTCCTAGACGCTCACTTCTTGGAGCTAGACGCTCCTCTTGGTCTAGACGGTCTTCTTGGTTTGGGCCTTGGCTTCCTTGGTTAGATGTGCTTGGCCCTCCTCCATCATCCCCTCCCCCTTGGAAAGGATTTGTCCTCAAATCCAGCTCGTCATCGTCATTGGTACCTACAAATGGAGAAAGATCAATTACATTAAATGTGTCATGTACTCCATATTCAAGAGGTAGGTCCAATTTATATGCATTGTTGTTGACTCGCTTAAGGACTTGGAAGGGTCCCTCACCTCGGGGACTTAGTTTGGACTTCCTTTGATTTGGAAATCTTTCTTTTCGAAGATGAAGCCAAACTAAGTCTCCTTCCTCAAAAATTATTTCTCTCTTCCCTTTGTTGTTGTGTTTTGTGTACTTATCATTTTGTTGTTGTATTTGAATTTTAATCTTCTCATGCATTTTCTTGACAAAATCAGCCTTGATTACTCCTTCCTTATGCACAAAATCTTGTGGATTAGGAAGAGGAATTAAATCCATGGGCGTGAGAGGATTAAAACCATATACTACCTCAAAAGGAGAAGCATTAGTAGTCTTGTGAACTACTCTATTGTAAGCAAATTCAATGTGGGGAAGGTACTCATCCCAAGATTTGTGGCTGCCCTTCATGATAGCCCTAAGCATAGTTCCAAGAGATCTATTGACTACTTCGGTTTGCCCATCCGTTTGAGGATGACAAGAAGTTGAGAATTGTAGTCTTGTTCCAAGTTTACCCCAAAGAGTTTTCCAAAAGTGACTTATAAACTTGGGATCTCTATCGGACACTATACTTCTAGGGAGACCATGGAGTCTCACCACTTCTCTAAAGAAGAGTTTAGAAATATTTTGAGCATCATCTACTTTGTGGCATGGAATAAAGTGAGACATTTTGCTAAAACGGTCCACTACCACAAAGATAGAGTCATGGCCTCTTGCAGTCCTAGGAAGTCCTAAAATGAAATCCATGCTAATGTCTTCCCAAGGAGCATTTGCAATCGGCAAAGGGGTGTAGAGTCCATGCGGCATTGTTCTAGACTTTGCTTTTAAACATGAGATACATCTAGAGCAATGGCGTTGGACATCTTTCCTCATGTGTGGCCAACAAAATTTTGCTTTCAAAAGATCTAGAGTCTTATCAACTCCAAAATGGCCCATGAGTCCCCCTTCATGTGATTCTTTGACAAGGAGTTTTCTATGTGTTTCTTGGGGAATGCAAAGTTTTCCTTCTTTAAAAAGATATCCCTCGGACACATAGTAACCTCCTTGCGCTCTATGTAGACATTGGGCATAGATGGATGAAAGTTCTTGATCTTCTTGGTAAAGCTCTCTTATGTGGTCAAATCCAAGAATTTGGGCACCCAATTTTGAAAAGAGTGTGTGGCGTCTTGAAAGAGCATCGGCCACTATATTGGTGCTTCCTTTCTTGTATTTGATTACATAAGGAAATTGTTCAAGAAATTCCATCCATTTTGCATGTCTCTTATTGAGCTTGTGTTGGCCCTTTAAATATTTTAAAGACTCGTGATCACTATGGATAACAAATTCTTTGGACACAAGATAGTGTTCCCAAGTCTTTAGGGCTCTCACAAGAGCATAGAGCTCTTTGTCATAAGTGGGGTAGTTGAGGGTGGCACCATGGAGTTTTTCACTAAAATAAGCAATGGGGTGTCCACCTTGCAACAATACCGCGCCTATGCCTACTCCCGATGCATCACACTCTATCTCAAAAGTTTTGGAAAAATTTGGGAGAGATAGGATGGGTGCATTGGTGAGTTGAGCTTTTAGCCTTTGAAAGGCTTGCTCATGCTTTTCATTCCAACAAAATGCAACATCTTTTTTAACAAGTTCATTCAAAGGAGAAGCTAGGCTAGAAAAATTAGGCACAAACCTTCTATAGAAGCTAGCTAACCCATGAAAACTTCTTACATCACTTACATTTTGTGGAGTTGGCCACTCTTGGATGGCTTTGATTTTCTCGGGATCTACATGTACCCCCGTTTTGTTTACTATAAAGCCTAAAAAGACTACACTATCTACACCAAAGGTACACTTATCCCTATTTGCAAAAAGACTATTTTTCCTAAGAACTAGAAAGACTTCCCTAAGGTGACTTAGATGGTCTTCTAGGGTTTTACTATATACTAAGATATCATCAAAGTAAACTACTACATATTTACCTATACAATCCCTCAAGGTGTGATTCATAAGCCTCATGAATGTGCTTGGAGCGTTAGTGAGTCCAAAGGGCATCACCAACCACTCATATAATCCAAATTTGGTCTTAAAAGCGGTTTTCCACTCATCACCCTCCTTGATTCGAATTTGGTGATATCCACTTTTAAGGTCAATTTTGGAGAATAGAGTTGACCCATGCAATTCATCAAGCATATCATCAAGCCTTGGGATTGGATGCCTATACTTGATGGTGATGTTGTTGATTGCTCTACAATCACAACACATGCGCCATTTTCCATCTTTTTTAGGCACCAACAAGACAGGTACAGCACAAGGGCTTAGACTCTTTTGAACCCAACCCTTCTCCAACAAGTCTTGAACTTGTGATTCTATCTCCTTTGTTTCCTCGGGGTTGGTTCTATAAGCAGGCCTATTTGGTAGGCTTGCCCCCGGAATGAAGTCAATTTGATGTTCTATCCCCCTAAGAGGAGGAAGCCCATTGGGTCCTTCTTGTGAGAATAGATCGTCAAATTCACTCAAAAGGTTTTCTATTTGAGGAGGTAAAACCGTGAGTTCATTACTTGTGGCAGTGCATGTAAGTGCTCCTTTACAAAAGATAAGGCTTGGTTGTTCAACAAGAAGCAAGTTTTCTAAAACATTTTCAAAAGGCTTTTCTTGTAGACCAACCTTGTGGGAAGGAACACTCTTCTCCCACGCCTTCCTATCCCTAAGGATTTTCTCTTTTTCTAGCACTCTTTTTTTTTTGTTTTCCTCATTCCTCTTTTGTTTCATTTGTATTTGGTCTTTCCCCACTTGAGAATGTGGTAAAGGACTAAGTACAAACTTCTTATATTTATGGGTGAAGGAAATCTCGTTAGTGAGACCATCATGCAAGGTTTTCTTGTCAAATTGCCATGGCCTCCCTAATAAGATATGGCAAGCTTCCATAGGCACTACATCACATAAAACTTTATCTTTGTATTTCCCTATGGAAAACTTGATTTCCACTTGCTTATCTACATGTAGTTCCCCATTTTCATTAAGCCATTGAAGTTTGTAAGGTTTTGGGTGAGGAACCACTTGTAGCTTAAGCTTTTCAACCATCCTAGCACTACAACAATTACAACTAGATCCACTATCCACAATGAGGGAACATATATTTTCTAAAACATTGCATCTTGTATGAAATATGTTCTCCCTTTGTGTTTCAATGGATGTGCTAGGGTGATTGTTGAGGGTTCTCCTAATCATAAGCAATTCTCCCTCTAATGGAGCTACCCTCTCATCCTCTCCCCCTTCCTCTTTCTCACTAAGCTCATCCTCGCCACTAGTGTATTCGTCTACACCTTTAAGAAACAAAGTCCTTTGGTTTGGACATTGTGCTTGCACATGCCCCCTACCATAGCACTTAAAACATTTAACATCTCTAGCTCGGATGGGTGGGGTTGAGGTTTCTTTGGTGAAGGGTTTGGTAGGTTCTTTTGGTTTTTCCTTAGATGTACTACCCTCCCTTTTAAACTCTCTCTTGGGATAAAAGTTAGAATAGGGGCTCACCTTTTGACTTGATGTTTTGCGCAAATTTTGTTGCTCAACTTTAATGCAAAGTTGAACCAAATCATTCAAGTCTTGATAAGGTAAGAGCTCTACTCTATCTCTTATCTCAAGTGATAGGCCACTAAGGAACCTAGATATGGTGGTTTCCTCTTCCTCTCTAATAGAGGCTCTCATCATATAGAGCTCCATCTTTTGCCTATACTCTTCTACACTCATATTCTTTTGTTGGAGTCTTTGGAGCTTGTCCATCAACTCCCTATGGTAGTAAGAAGGTATATGTCGACGTCTTAGGGCTCCCCTAAGGTCATTCCAATATTCTATGGGAGGTTCCCTATGAAGACGTCGGTCTCTTTCTAAAGAGGTCCACCAATACATGGCATTTCCTTGGAAACTAAGGGTGGCTAAGGGTACTTTTCGTTCCTCACTTACCCTATGGCAAGCAAAGAGTTGCTCTACCTTCATCTCCCAATCTAGATATATTTCTACATTTTCCTTTCCATGAAAATGAGGCAGGTCTACTCTAGTTTCCCTTGGCACCTCTTGTTCCCTTTGCCTAGTTCTTCTAGGGGGTGGTTGGTAGTAGTCATTAATTCTAAGGCTTCCCTCCCCTAGAGTTGCAATGCTTTGGGATGCATGAGTATTTGTTTTTTTTGATTTTTGAGATTTTTGGGATTTCTCTTCTTGAGCTCTAGCCAACTCATTAATCTTGTTTTCATTCTCCAATTGCCTAGAAGAGATTAATTGTACCGCTTGGGATACCTCTTTCAAAAGGGTTTTCAAAGATTTTACTTCACATTCTATAGACTTTGGAGAATGAGAAGAAGAAGACATGGCTAGAACTTTGTGTATTTAGGCGTTTTTACTTTGAGAAAGATTAGGGAAGATAAAGAAGGTAGTTTTCCAGGTAAGGGAGGTGAGTCTCAAATGACTACTTAAGTACCAAGCCTTTTCCTTGCCAAAAACTAGTCTCCAATGCCTTCTCACAAAAATTTCTCTTAGTGAAACACTTAAAACACAAGAAGTTGAGAAATCAAAAAGCAATAAAACTATGTAAGCTAAAAAAAAAAAAGATATGCAACAAACTAGTCGGTTTTAGCACAAATTAAACTAAACTAATCATGCAAAACGTTTCTACCAAAACAATAGAAAACAAGTTCAAACAAGCAACAAATTACTAAGCAAAAAATTTACTATGCTATTCGGCCCTAGGTGAGGCTTCTTGGACACTTTGAGCCCTTGAAGACACACTCACCGTCTAAACGTAATTAAAGAGGTAATTAACAATAAACCAAGTTGCAAAGGAAAAGAAGACTCCCTTTGTTGATCCTCTTTTGGGTTAGTGCACTTCCTTGTTGTCTTGAATTTTTTTTTTTTGATCTTCTAGGTGTTTGTATTGTTTGTTTCAAGTAACCTTGTTTCGGCTTTAGCTTTGTCTCCTCCTTAAAATGATGGCTTTAATTCTCCAATTTCCAGCACCTATTCACAAGAGCTAAACCTAAACCAAGTCAAGTTCCATGCACATATGCACCAAGGAGAATTAAATTCCAGCACCCAAAAGAGAGGTCAAGAAACAAAAGCAAGAAACAAATTTAATTGAATAAAAACAGTACCACCAAAAGGATTTATAATATGACAACTTAGAAAGAGAGTCAAGAAATTAAAGCAAACAATTAAAGGTACTCAAAAAAAGTTGGCACACAAAAGGAATTCCTAAAGAAAAGCACTAGATTAGATGACCAAATAAAAAAAAAAAAAACAGCACCACTGAAAATTGTTGTGGGCCAGAAAACGTGTTTGTTCCCCGATTTATGCTGAGCTGTATTTTTAAAATTTGTCTCTGAAATTTATATGCAAGAAAATTCAGGATCTTATCTAAACAATGGCTTTGGAATCACCTAAAACGCATGCACCATTTTTTTTTAATAATTTTTGCAAATTTGGTGTGCAGTTAGGCCAGCTGGAGCGCTCAAGATTTGCACTCTGATTTTGTAAGATTTATCATATTTTTTCTGTTGCCTTTTTTGATCTGATTTTTTTTTTGTCCTTTTTGTAACACTTCAAACTTGCATTTTCCAGAGAATCACAAATTTCCTATGAGTGGAAATAATTTTTGAAACAAAAAACAGCCAGACAGAGAGAGAAACAGGGGAAATCTGGAAAACTGGAAAAAAAAAAGCAAGATACCAAAATTTAACACAAAGGAAAATGTAAGAAGGAAATTGTGTAAGAACTAAGACACAATTATGAACTCAAACTAAAATTAAAAAGGCAGCAAAGGATCAAAATAACAGCAGATTAAGGCAAATTAAAGAGACCCAAAAACAAGAAACAATCAAGCCAAAAATAAGACTACTAAGAATTGATGACAATTATGGATTCACATGACTTGACACAACATTTATAGATTCAGAAAATAAAGACTCAAAGCATAAAATGAAGCAATTATAAGAAAGCAATAAAGACTCAAATTCCTAAAAGAAAACAGCCACTCAATGTGTAAGGAATCCTATCACAATTGCACAAGAAAATGTTCAAGATCAATTGAACACATGTGCTTCGGTTGGATCTTCCATAAGCACACCAAGAACAATTTAAAATGTAAAAGAAACAGCAAGACAATTATGGAATTGAAATGACAAGATGAAAATAAAGAAGAACTGAAAATTTAAAAAGACAAGCTACTCATCTTGAAGAACCAAAAGCTCATGATACCAAATGATGGCATTTTCATGTGTTCTTCTTGAATCAAAGTAGAAATAGATGGAGCGGAAGCAATGGATGAGTGAAACAAGACCCTCCTAGGAGTTGTGTTGGTCTTGAAGGTGCATGATGAGTATGGGTTGAGTGGTTCGGCCAGCTCAAGGGAGAAGGTGAAAGGATTGAAGTTTATAGCCTAGATTTCTAGGAGGAGTAAAGCTTGTGCACAAAAATGGCAGCATAACATTACTCAAATAAACTTGAAAATACATGAGGTAGGCCTCCTTATTTATAGATTTAGGAGCCTTGGTGAGCAAGCTTAAAGGGTAGGGATGGAAATACAAAAAGTGGGGGCTGCCTAGGGTATTGACTTTAGTCAAACCACACCATCATCCTAATATTCTAGAAGATAGGTCAAAAATGCAACATTTGATAGTACACCCCTCCCTCTTTTGCTAAAGGCACCTATTTGCTAGCACACCCCTCCTTCTATTGCTAAGGGCACCTTTTTGATAGCACACCCCTAAGTTAGCAAGTTTTGCTTTCTACACTACACTAATCTACTAAGCTACCCCTAATGGGCCTCCAAGTAGCATGTACAAGGTCTTCTCCCTCCCATCCGTGGCTTCTTCTATGTGTGCTTGGATATGTTTAGCCATGGATCTTGTGAGAGGTCCTAGACGGTCTAGCTCCATGGATAGCCTCCCTCCTTCACGTCCTAGACGCTCACTTCTTGGAACTAGACGCTCCTCTTGGTCTAGACGGTCTTCTTGGTTTGGGCCTTGGCTTCCTTGGTTAGATGTGCTTGGCCCTCCTCCATCAGTCGAGGTCTCGCATAAGGCTTATTCTGCTGCTGCTGCACCCTTGTCTTCCCACTGGAGGAACCCCCTGGGTGGGACCTGATCACCCGAGACTCACCCTCCTCCAGAGTCTCCACCATCTTCGTCTTCTCCACCAAGGCATGAAATTCTCTTATGCACATAGGTGCTATGGTCCTCTTTAGTTCATGTTTCAGTCCTTCTTCAAATTTCCTGCACCTCCAATCCTCAGAGGTAGCTTGGGTATAGAATCGGGCGAGGTACTCAAATCGAGCAGCATAGGCGCTCACAGACATATCCCCCTGCTCCAACCTTAGGAACTCCGCTTCCTTCGCAAACCTTGCGCTGTCTGGGAAGTATTTCTCCAGGAACCTCACCCTGAAGCTCTCCCAATCTATCACTTCCTCTCGGGCCTCCATCATCTGCTGAGTTCCCATCCACCAGAACTCAGCTTCTCCAGACAGAAGGTATGTGGCGAATACCAGCTTCTTATCTTCAGGGCAGGAGGTCGCCCTGTAGATTTTCTCTAAACCCCTGACCCATTGATCTGCTTGGTCAGGAGTAGCATTCCCACTGAACTTAGGTGGGTTGTGCCTGAGGAACTCGGCCAGCCCCATCTGCTCCTGAGGCTGACTAGCGTGGGAGGCTGTTTCAGCCGACCGAGCAGTTTCCCAGTGGTGCATTGCAGCTTGATGATTCTGAGCCATTGCTGCATTCTGTTGTTGGATGGCAGTTGCCATCATCTCAATGGCCCTGGCGATCTGGCCCATCTCCGAAGAAGGTTGGGGAGAGGTAGGAGGTCTACGAGTCATTCTTCTCTGTAGAAGATTAGGAAAAGAACTATTATTCTCTACTCATATTCCTATAAAATGAACTTGATAAAGAATCAATTCATTTAGAAGACCACACTAGGTCTTACAAGGCCAGCATCTCAAATCCATCTAGAATTTGAGTTTATCCGCAAGATCAATATACTAATACAAGCTCATCACCAAAACAGCTACTGGTATAAAACCATCAATTCAAACGACCACTTTCAATCAATTACAAAGACACTCAAGAGAATGAAATAAATCACACCAGAATTCATTGTATGCTAAACATCAACCTTTAGAATTAAGATTGAGAACATCTCGATCCAGTTATGAGTGTGCACCCTCACTACTTTATCAAGATCCTTTCATTCTCAATACTAAAATTTTCAGTTAGAGCATATATTCACTACAGCACACACAAAATTTCAATACAAAAACGTTTGAAAGCCTTTCACTATAGTTTTTGTTTAAAACTCAAATAAATTTTATGAGCAGAAGAAACACAATGGATCTACAGCCCTCAGGTCACCCTAAGGACGAACTGCTCTGATACCATTAATTGTAACATCCCGCCAAATCCTTTTCACAATTATAAAATGAAATAAAGGTAAAACAATAATATTGAAGTGAACATACGTATTTATATAAAATGGAGTTGCTCCTCACAGGGAGTTTAATACATAACCGGTCAATTTTCCAAAACTTAAAACAAAATACAGCCAGATAAAATTAAACCGGCGGTCTCCCTACATAAACCGGCGATCTCCTATCAGAAGACCCAAAACAGCCGATCTTCTATCAGAACAGAAAACAGGCGATCACCACGTAGAGACAGAAACAGGCGATCTCCTTCCGGCGACCACTCACTGAGGAGCTCTACTCCCTGGAAGATCATCTGCTCCCGTGTAAAATACACGATCATCACAGTTTTAAGAGAAAGTAACCACAGAACAATACAAAGGGTAAGCTAGATATTTTTAAAACTTTAAATTATAAACTGGACAACCAACGTAGATCAGCCCTTTTTAAACATTCACAAGAGTCCATCACTTTCTCATTCATATCACACAACCATCAAGTGTCTATCAACAATTCTCAATATTTCACATTTCTCACGTCAGACTTCCACTGACTCATCACACATAGACACTTGACACTACTTCCGGAAGACACGTGCATTGACTAGACTCAGAGATCTGCACCTGTCATGCTGCACCACTGTGAAATCACACACATTCACAGGGTCGCTGTGAAATCACACACATTCACAAGCGTATAAATGAATCTCAATATTATCACTATCCTAGCATGACAGGGTTAATCCACACAACGGGTCGAGCTCGTTCTCTTTCACACAACTCACCCATACCTGTGAACCTCCTTCGACTCTCAACGCCTGAATAACTTCATCTATGTGATTCCATTACATCAGGAGAGTCAGGATATCTCATAAAACGAATCACCGGTCATTGCACACTCTACACGATCTTACACGGTATTTTCTTTCCTGAAAATACTATGCCTTGATCCCACATCCACAACATTCAAAGCATCATTCCACACATAAAGAATAAATCCATCATAGAATACCTTGAATCTTTTCTTAAACAACCCCACTCACAAGAACAAGCATACCACCGATCAGGTTTTCGAATAGCATATACATTTTTCATTTCAATCTCAACAAGTTAAGAGCGACACTAAACAGGGGAGTTCGAATAACAACATTAAAACCGGCGATCACATCCAAAACAGGGGATTATGCAATAACAGTTGAAAAACCGGCGACCACGTCGCCCCTTCACCAAAACAGAGCATCGTGACAATAGGATTTTAAAACCGGCGACCACGTCGCCCAAGCACATAGAACAGAGCATCATGAAATAGAGTTTAAAACCGGCGACCACGTCGCCCTCACTTCAGAAACAGCTAATCTACAGTTTTTATTGAAAAACAAAGCTAGCTTCCCTTACCTGGACTTGCGTAAACTTCACTAAGAGTTCCAACCCAACGAGCTTCAAGGATGCCTTAACTCTGTTTTAGCGTCTGGTTTGGAGGACTTGCAGAGAACCTCCCAGGTGCTCTATGGCAGTCGTCGATAGCCAAGCAGGGACGTGATAAGGCCTGAATCGCAGAGTGAAGGAGAGAAAAGAGAAGGATGAAGGTGACTCACTATGTCACTCTTGAACCACAGCAACCTTCTTTGCCTCTCTGAAGTGAGTTTTTAAAACTAAACCAACTTGTTCCACAATTGCCGCTGCCACCACCCACTCTGCAGGAAGGCTTGCGTGCACGCTTCCCTGAATAGTACGACCACGTGGGTTTTGGGTCACTTTCCGTACAATTTCCCTGGAGCCACTGTTCTGAAGTACGCTCCCTGACTACGTGTCGCGCATGCAAGACGCTCATGCTGGGGGCCTGGGCCCCACTTCATCTGCGTGAAATACGACATCGTGCGTTAACCTTCCACCGATGACTCAACCTGGAAGACAACCGATCTCTCTCTCTGGGAGACGACCGATGTCTCTCTCTGGGAGACGACCGATGTCTCTCTCTGGGAGACGACCGATGTCTCTCTCTGGGAGACGACCGATGTCTATCCCTGGCGACGCCCGCATGTCTCTCGCGCCCTGGCGATGCCCGCATGCCTCGCGCCCTGACGATGCCCGCATGCCTCTCGCGCCCTGGCGTTGCCCGCATGCTTCGCGCCCTGGCGATGACCGCATGCCTTTCGCGCCCCGGCGATGTCCGCATACCTCGCGCCCTGGCGATGTCCGCATGGGTAGTCTAGGCGACAGATGTAAGGACCTGGAAAATCTTAATGGAATAAAAGTGTCATATTTAAATTAATTCGAAGTATGTTTTATTTAAAATAAAAGTAAAGGAAAGTGTAGTTAGAAAGCCATGAGATCGCATAGAACATGATCGCCAGGGCGCGAGAGGCATGCGGACATCGCCAGGGCGCGAGACATGCGAGCATCGCCAGGGCGCGAGACATGCGAGCATTGCCAGGGCGCGAGAGGCATGCGGACATCGCCAGGGCGCGAGGCATGCGGGCATCGCCAGGGTGCGAGATGCATGTGGGCTTTGGCCAGGCGCGAGAGTCATGCAGGTGTCGCCAAGAGGAGACCTCGGTCGGTCTCCAGGAGGAAGAGACCGCGGCCGGTCTCCAGGAGGAAGAGACCGCGGCCGGTCTCCAGGAGGAAGAGACCTCGGTCGGTCTCCAGGAGGAAGAGACCTCGGTCGGTCTCCAGGAGAATGGAGACATCGGTCGTCTTCCAGAGAGAGACATCGGTCGTCCTCCAGGATGGGTCATCGGTGGATTGTCACCGCGCGAGAGGTCATCGGCGAAAGATTATCGCGCGATGTCGCGTTTCACGCAGATGAAGTGGGGCCCTGGTTTCCAGGATGAACGTGCTGCATGTGCGACATGTAGGCAGTGAAAGTCCTGCAGGAGCAGTAGCTCCATGTGCGCAGAGACGCCACGTGGCCATGCTGTCAGGTTGCACTGAATTCGAGGAAGGAAACCCACCAAGGAGGGTTAGTTAGAGAATAGGTAATGATGGCTACATGGCAGGCCTATGTTCCTAGTGTCAGAATACACCGCCTCTTAGGGAGTATAAAAACGCAGTGAGAGTATGAAAGGTGACAGAGTAAGTTCACCTTCAGCTTTCTCTTTTCTCTCCTTTGCACTGCGACTCAGAAATTCCAGGCACCAGTTAAATTACCAGCGATTGCCATAGAGCATTTGAGAAGGGTCTCTGCAAGTTTTACCAATTAGAACGCTTAGGCAGAGTTCAGGCATCCTTTACGTTCGGCGGTTTAGAGCTTAAAGTAAGATTTCACGCTGATCCAGGTAAGGGAAGCTAATCTTTTTCCAACGATAACTGGATATTTAATGTTTGAAATGATAGGGCGACATGGTCGCCGGTTTTACTTCGATTTCAAGGTGTTTTTGATGTTGTAAGGGAAGCTAGCCTTACTTCTAATGAAAACTGTATGCGTGATGATTTTGATGTTGGCGGCAACGTGATCGCAGGGTGTTCAAACTGTTCTTGCTTTAAACCCAGTTTTGTTTGAAATCGCCGGTTTTTCATCTGTCATAGAAATATCCCCTGTTTTATGCTGTTTCAAAAGTGTTTGAGATTTTAAATGTGGTTTTCGAAAATTTGAACCTTGGTATGAGATTTGCTGTGATTGAAATTGTTTCATTGAAATGTTATGTGATGTGTGAATGTGGGATCGAGGCATAGTATTTTCAGGAAAGGAAATACCGTGTAAGATCTGTGTAGGATGTGTATTGATCAGTGAGTGTCCTGTTAATGAGACGATCCTGACTCTGCTGACATGATGGAATTACGTAAATGAAGTCATTTGGTGGTGAGAGTCGAAGGAGGTCCTATGAATGAGTGGCCTGTGTGAAACAGAACGAGCTCAGCCGTCATATGGATTCACCCTGTCACACTGTGATAACGATGATATTGAGATTGTGTGATGCGCATGGCTGAGGTCATTTTCCAGCCTTTTAGCGTGACAGGTGCAGGTCTCTGGATGCTAAGTTCAATGCACGAGTCTCCGGAATAGTGGTCAAGTGTCTGGTGTGATGAGTCAGTGGAAAGTCTGACGTGAGAAATGAGAAATTGAATTAATAGACACTTGATTGTTGATGTGAATTGAAGTACTCTGGATTGATTTGTGAAATATGGGATTTCTGATAGTCTTGTGGAATATGGAAATGTGATGGCTGATACTGTTATGGTTCGTGGATGTTGTGAAGTTCTTATGTATGCTCTTGATTCAAATGTTTTCTTAAATATATAGCTTACCCTGTATTTTGTTTCTGTGGCTGTTTTTCTTAAACCTGTGATGATCGTGTAACTTTACACGGGAGCAGATGATGTTGCAGGAAGTGGATTTCCCTTGTGAGTGATCGTCGTATGTGGTCGCCGGTTTTTCTGTTCTTGTTGGGCGATCGCCCCTTTTACTATTTTCTGATAGGCGATCTCCGTTTTCTGTTAGGAGATCGGTAGTTTTGTATTTTTGCTGTTTTCTTTATGTTTAAGTTTTGTACTAAACTCCCTGCGAGGAGAACTCCTTTGTATATATATATACAATTATGTTTATTTCAATATATTTGTTTTACCATTATTTCATATTACGAAAATGCAAAAATGCGAAATGTATATTGGAGGGATGTTACAAGAGATCGCCGGTTTTTCTATCTCTTGATGGTGATCGCCGGTTTTATGTCCTGTAGCAGATCGCCTGTTTTGGGGCCTTCTGTTACCAGATCGCCGGTCTTGTAGTTTTGATTGAATTTCATTAAATTTGTAAGCATTTTGACTGGTTATGTATTAAACTCCATGAGAGGAGTAAGTTCATTACTTATATATATATATTACCATGTACTCTTCAATATTAATTGTGTACCTTTATTTTCATTATACATGTATGTCTAGTTTTATTTTGGCGGGATGTTACATTAATGGTATCAGAGCAGTTCGTCCTTTGGATGACCTGAGGGCTGTGGATCCATTGTGTTTTCTTCTGCTCATGAAAACTTATTTGAGTTTTCAGTAACAACTATTGTGAAAGGTTTTCAAACGTTTTTGTATTGAACTTTTTGTGTGTGCTGTAGTGAATGTATGCCTAACTGAAAATCTTAGTATTTAGAATGAGAGGGTCTTGATAAGGTGGTGAGGGTGCACACTCATGACCGGATCAGGGTGATTCTCAATCTAAATTCCAGAGGTTTAATGTTTAGCATACTTTGAATCCTGGTGTGATCTATTTCATGTTATTGAGTGTTCTTGTAATTGATTGTGAGTGGCTGTGTGGATTGATGGTTGCACACCAGTAGCTGTTCTGGTGTTTTGCTTGAGGTTATAAGCTTTATGGTTCTGTAGATGGACTCGAATTCCTAAGGAATTTGAGAAGCTGACCTTGTAAGGTCGTGATGTTATCCCCCTTGAATGAATTGATTCCTTATCGATCTCATTCTTATAGTTGTAGGGAATATAGAAGCTAGTGGTTTCAGAATCTTAGAACGAAGAAGATGACTCGTAGACCTCCTACCCCTTCCCAACCTTCTTCTGAAATGGGCCAGATCGCCAGGGCCATTGAGACGATGGCAGGTGCCATCCAGCAGCAGAATGCGGCGATGGCGCAGAACCATCAAGCTACCATGCGGCATTGGGAGACTACTCGGTCGGCTGATACGAATTCGCCCGTCGGTCAGCCTCAGGAGCGGATGGGACTGGCTGAGTTCATGAGGCACAACCCACCCAAGTTCTGTGGGAATGCTACCCCTGATCAAGCAGATCAGTGGGTCAGGGAAATGGAGAAAATCTTTAGGGCGACCTCCTGCCCTGAAGAGAAGAAGTTGTTGTTTGCCACTTATCTGCTGTCTGGAGAAGCAGAGTTCTGGTGGATGGGAGCTCAGCAAATGATGGAGGCCAGAGAGGAGGTGTTGGACTGGGAGAGCTTTAGGGTGAGGTTCTTGGAGAAATACTTCCCTGACAGCGCAAAGTTTGCGCGGGAGGCGGAGTTTTTAAAGTTGGAGCAGGGGGTGATGTCGGTGAACGCCTATGCTGCTAGGTTTGAGTACCTCGCCCGATTCTACACTCAGGCGACCTCCGAAGCTTGGAGGTGCAGGAAGTTTGAGGAAGGGCTGAAGCACGGGCTGAAGAGGACGATAGCCCCAATGTGCATCAGGGAATTTCACGCCTTGGTAGAAAAGGCGAAGATGGTGGAGACCCTGGAAAAGGGTGATCCCCGGGTGATCAGGTCGCACCCAGGGGGTTCTTCCAGTGGGAAGACAAGGATGCAGCAACAGCAGTTTGAGCCTTATGAGAGACCTCCACAGCATAGGGCAAGAGCAGCACCGCCCCAGCCTCAGCAGCAATCACCTTGGGATCCCAGATGTTTCACGTGCAAAAGGATGGGGCACATTTCTAGAAATTGCCCCAACAGAAAAGAGATGACTCAACCCATGGGACCTCGGCGGTAGAGGAATGAAAGTGGCAGACCTCAGGCAACAGGGAGAGTGTTTGCCATGGCAGGAACTGAGGCGTCCCAGTCAGGTAATTTGGTGTAAGATGCTTGTTTTATTGCTGGTAGAAGTATAAGAGCCTTGTTTGTTTCTGGAGTGACACACTCTTTTGTGTCAAGTCAGTGTAGCCGAGCTGGGCCTTCTAGTGAAGGAGTTAACCTTAGAACTGTTGGTCTCCACACCTGCGTCAGAGCAGGTGGTGACCTCTACAGTTGCCCCGAATGTTCAGTGATAGTAGAGGGACACAGATTCAAAGTGAATTTGATCTGTCTATCTCTGCAGGATCTGGATGTTATCCTGTGAATGGATTGGCTGTCTGCCGATCACGTTCCCATAGTTTGCGGTAGGCAGGAAGTGGTGTTTTCCGATCTCCAAGAGCCAGATGTGAGATCTGCTCGGCATGGGCGATCAGAGTTGGAAGAAGAGGCGAGGTGTTTCGTGATGGTAGCTCGGTTGGAAGTGAAGGATGAAGAGGACGTAAGCAGGATTCATGTGGTGAAAGATTGGATGGATGTATTTCCAGAAGAAGTACCTGGGTTACCTCCTAAGAGAGAAGTGGAATTCTCTACTGATTTGGTACCTGTAGCTGGACCAGTGTCAATGGCACCTTGCAGGATGACTCCAGCCGAGTTGGTAGAATTGAAGAAGCAAGTGGAAGAGCTGTTGGGGAAGCCTTTCATCAAACCCAGCGTATCTCCATGAGGTACTCCAGTGCGGGTAATTCCAGAGGTCGGAAGACCTTTTGACGTCTACTGTGGTGCTTCACATCAAGGGTTGGGATGCGTTTTGGATGCAAGAGAAGAGAGTGGTTGCATAGGCTTCAAGGCAACTCAAAGTTCATGAGAGATAATTATTCTACTTATGATTTAGAATCGGCAGTGGTAGTGGTTGATCTGGTTGGCTATCAGCAGTAGATGATGCCAGCAACAGTTGATTACGTAGATCGTTCAAAGGAGTCATGTGGTAGAGGGTGGCAAGTGAATCGGAGAGGCGATCGCCCAGAATGGTGATTGGTTGGGGTGGTTAAGGGACCAACACTTGCGGATCAGTATCAGGCGAGCGCCTGTAAGCTGAACCCGAGAAGTAAAGAAACACAGAGTAGCAATCGCCTATCGCCGTGTGTTAAGAATAGAACACGCCTATCGCCGTGTGGATCAATACACACCTATCGCCGGGAGAGAAAATCAGTACACGCCTATCGACCGTGTGTGGAGAATACGAGATCAGTGGTCAACAAAACGCCGAAAGGAGCACATCGCCTGATATTCAGATCGCCGGGGTTTTCACATCGCCGTACATTTGAGAAGATTAGTTCATCACGTTAAGGCTGCCAGTTCATCGTGTTAAGGCTGCGCCCACAGTAGCTAGCGCACTAGGCTACTCCCTGTGTGGATAACTTAGCCGCAGGAGCAAAGTAGAAGTAACGACTCAGTTGTAGGTTCTCCAGATGACGACACGTGTGTGACCAGATATCCTCCACGTGTCAAGAGGGATAACAGAAAATTTAACTTTGCTCTTTTGGCAAAATGGAAGTGGTGAATGATGAGTGATGAGAAAGGGAAATGGAATTTGAGGAAGTATTGGAGTAGTAAGAGTTGGTTCAGCAGACAACCGAGGAGCTGAAGCTGATACAAGGCAGAATGAGAGCTTCTCAAAGTCGGCAGATTCAGAGGAGAAGACCTTTGGAGTTTGCTGCTGGAGACCATGTGTTTATGAGAGTGACACCAACCAAGGGTGTAGGACGAGCTATCAGATCAAAGAAGCTGTCTCCTAAGCTTGTTGGACCATACCAGATCTTGAGGAAGAAAGGTCCTGTAGCGTACGAGATCGCCCTATCTTCCCTTTTAGCGAATCTGCATAATGTCCTTCACATATCACAGCTGAGGAAGTACATGGCAGACCCTAGTTATGTGCTGGGAGAGGACGATGGCAGATCAGGGATGACTTTTCCTTTGGAGTAAAACCAGTAAGGATTGACGATCAGCGAAGTAAACAGCTCAGAGGTATGACCATCAACATGGTGAAAGTAGTGTGGAATGAGAGATCGGGTGATTCAACTTGGGAGTTGGAAGAGACCATGAAAAAGGGCTATCCACATCTCTTTTCTTTGTAATTCAATTTTCGAGGACGAAAATTTTTGTTGTTAGGGAGATTGTAAGGACCTGGAAAATCTTAATGGAATAAAAGTGTCATATTTAAATTAATTCGAAGTATGTTTTATTTAAAATAAAAGTAAAGGAAAGTGTAGTTAGAAAGCCATGAGATCGCATAGAACATGATCGCCAGGGCGCGAGAGGCATGCGGACATCGCCAGGGCGCGAGACATGCGAGCATCGCCAGGGCGCGAGACATGCGAGCATTGCCAGGGCGCGAGAGGCATGCGGACATCGCCAGGGCGCGAGGCATGCGGGCATCGCCAGGGTGCGAGATGCATGTGGGCTTTGGCCAGGCGCGAGAGTCATGCAGGTGTCGCCAAGAGGAGACCTCGGTCGGTCTCCAGGAGGAAGAGACCGCGGCCGGTCTCCAGGAGGAAGAGACCGCGGCCGGTCTCCAGGAGGAAGAGACCTCGGTCGGTCTCCAGGAGGAAGAGACCTCGGTCGGTCTCCAGGAGAATGGAGACATCGGTCGTCTTCCAGAGAGAGACATCGGTCGTCCTCCAGGATGGGTCATCGGTGGATTGTCACCGCGCGAGAGGTCATCGGCGAAAGATTATCGCGCGATGTCGCGTTTCACGCAGATGAAGTGGGGCCCTGGTTTCCAGGATGAACGTGCTGCATGTGCGACATGTAGGCAGTGAAAGTCCTGCAGGAGCAGTAGCTCCATGTGCGCAGAGACGCCACGTGGCCATGCTGTCAGGTTGCACTGAATTCGAGGAAGGAAACCCACCAAGGAGGGTTAGTTAGAGAATAGGTAATGATGGCTACATGGCAGGCCTATGTTCCTAGTGTCAGAATACACCGCCTCTTAGGGAGTATAAAAACGCAGTGAGAGTATGAAAGGTGACAGAGTAAGTTCACCTTCAGCTTTCTCTTTTCTCTCCTTTGCACTGCGACTCAGAAATTCCAGGCACCAGTTAAATTACCAGCGATTGCCATAGAGCATTTGAGAAGGGTCTCTGCAAGTTTTACCAATTAGAACGCTTAGGCAGAGTTCAGGCATCCTTTACGTTCGGCGGTTTAGAGCTTAAAGTAAGATTTCACGCTGATCCAGGTAAGGGAAGCTAATCTTTTTCCAACGATAACTGGATATTTAATGTTTGAAATGATAGGGCGACATGGTCGCCGGTTTTACTTCGATTTCAAGGTGTTTTTGATGTTGTAAGGGAAGCTAGCCTTACTTCTAATGAAAACTGTATGCGTGATGATTTTGATGTTGGCGGCAACGTGATCGCAGGGTGTTCAAACTGTTCTTGCTTTAAACCCAGTTTTGTTTGTAATCGCCGGTTTTTCATCTGTCATAGAAATATCCCCTGTTTTATGCTGTTTCAAAAGTGTTTGAGATTTTAAATGTGGTTTTCGAAAATTTGAACCTTGGTATGAGATTTGCTGTGATTGAAATTGTTTCATTGAAATGTTATGTGATGTGTGAATGTGGGATCGAGGCATAGTATTTTCAGGAAAGGAAATACCGTGTAAGATCTGTGTAGGATGTGTATTGATCAGTGAGTGTCCTGTTAATGAGACGATCCTGACTCTGCTGACATGATGGAATTACGTAAATGAAGTCATTTGGTGGTGAGAGTCGAAGGAGGTCCTATGAATGAGTGGCCTGTGTGAAACAGAACGAGCTCAGCCGTCATATGGATTCACCCTGTCACACTGTGATAACGATGATATTGAGATTGTGTGATGCGCATGGCTGAGGTCATTTTCCAGCCTTTTAGCGTGACAGGTGCAGGTCTCTGGATGCTAAGTTCAATGCACGAGTCTCCGGAATAGTGGTCAAGTGTCTGGTGTGATGAGTCAGTGGAAAGTCTGATGTGAGAAATGAGAAATTGAATTAATAGACACTTGATTGTTGATGTGAATTGAAGTACTCTGGATTGATTTGTGAAATATGGGATTTCTGATAGTCTTGTGGAATATGGAAATGTGATGGCTGATACTGTTATGGTTCGTGGATGTTGTGAAGTTCTTATGTATGCTCTTGATTCAAATGTTTTCTTAAATATATAGCTTACCCTGTATTTTGTTTCTGTGGCTGTTTTTCTTAAACCTGTGATGATCGTGTAACTTTACACGGGAGCAGATGATGTTGCAGGAAGTGGATTTCCCTTGTGAGTGATCGCCGTATGTGGTCGCCGGTTTTTCTGTTCTTGTTGGGCGATCGCCCCTTTTACTATTTTCTGATAGGCGATCTCCGTTTTCTGTTAGGAGATCGGTAGTTTTGTATTTTTGCTGTTTTCTTTATGTTTAAGTTTTGTACTAAACTCCCTGCGAGGAGAACTCCTTTGTATATATATATACAATTATGTTTATTTCAATATATTTGTTTTACCATTATTTCATATTACGAAAATGCAAAAATGCGAAATGTATATTGGAGGGATGTTACAAGAGATCGCCGGTTTTTCTATCTCTTGATGGTGATCGCCGGTTTTATGTCCTGTAGCAGATCGCCTGTTTTGGGGCCTTCTGTTACCAGATCGCCGGTCTTGTAGTTTTGATTGAATTTCATTAAATTTGTAAGCATTTTGACTGGTTATGTATTAAACTCCATGAGAGGAGTAAGTTCATTACTTATATATATATATTACCATGTACTCTTCAATATTAATTGTGTACCTTTATTTTCATTATACATGTATGTCTAGTTTTATTTTGGCGGGATGTTACAACAGACGGTTATGTACTAACCAGGCGATCTCATACTCTTCTAAGCTACACTTTCCTTCCTTTTTATTTTAAATAAAAACATACTTAGAATTCATTTAAATTATATTCCTTTTATTCCAATTTAATTTTACAGGTCCTTACAAATATTAGGGTATACAAACTTCAAATGGCGATAGATTTCGACAGAGAAGTCCGATCAAGACGCCTCAAAAATGAAAGTGGCTCGAAACGGGGCGTGGCGTATCTGCATGTTTTGTGCCGATTCGTCAGTAGTTTGGGGTTTGGGGAAACCACATTTCGTGAATATTAGCATATACAAACTTCAAATGGCGATACATTTGGACAGAGAAGTCCGATCAAGACACTTGAAAAATGAAAGTGGCTCGAAACGGGGCGTGGCGTATCTGCATGTTTTGTGCCGATTCGTCAGTAGTTTAGGGTTTGGGGAAACTTCATTTAGTGAATATTAGGGTATACAAACTTCAAATGGCGATAGATTTTGACAGAGAAGTCCGATCAAGACGCCTCAAAAATGAAAGTGGCTCGAAACGGGGCGTGGCATATCTTCATGTTTTGTGCCGATTCGTCAATAGTTTGGGGTTTGGGGAAACTTCATTAAGTGAATATTAGGGTATAGAAACTTCAAATGGCGATCGATTTGGACAGAGAAGTCCGATCAAGACACCTCAAAAATGAAAGTGGCACGAAACGGGGCGTGGCGTATCTGCATGTTTTGTGCCGATTCGTCAGTAGTTTGGGTTTTGGGGAAACCTCATTTAGTGAATATTAGGGTATACAAACTTCAAATGGCGATAGATTTTGACAGAGATGTCCGATCAAGACGCGTCAAAAATGAAAGTGGGTCAAAATGGGGCGTGGCGTATTTGCATGTTTTATGCCGATTCGTCATTAGTTTGGGGATTGGGGAAACTTCATTTAGTCAATATTAGGGTATACAAACTTCAAATGACGATAGATTTTGACAGAAAAGTGCGATCTAGACGCCTAAAAAATGAAAGTGGCACGAAACGGGGCGTGGCGTATCTGCAAGTTTTGTGCCGATTCGTCAGTAGTTTAAGGTTTGGGGAAACTTCATTTAGTGAATATTAGGGTATACAAACTTCAAATGGCGATAGATTTTGAAAGAGAAGTCCGATCAAGACACCTCAAATATGAAAGTGGCTCAAAACGGGGCGTGGCGTATCTGCATGTTTTGTGCCAATTCGTAAGTAGTTTTGGGTTTGGGGAAACTTCATTTAGTGAATATTAGGGTATACAAACTTCAAATGGCGATAGATTTTGACACAGAAGTCCGATCAAGATGCCTCAAAAATGAAAGTGGCTCGAACCGGGGCGTGGTGTATCTGCATATTTTGTGCAGATTCGTCAGTAGTTTGGGGTTTGGGGAAACTTCATTTAGTGAATATTAGGGTATACAAACTTCAAATGGCGATAGATTTTGACAGAGAAGTCCGATCAAGATGCCTGAAAAATGAAAGTGGCTCAAAACGGGGCTTTGCTTATCTGCATATTTTGTGCCGATTCGTCAGTAGTTTGGGGTTTGGGGAAACTTCATTTAGTGAATATTAGGGTATACAAACTTCAAATGGCGATAGATTTTGACAGAGAAGTCCGATCAAGACGCCTCAAAAATGAAAGTGGCTCGAAACGGGGCATGGTGTATCTGCATTTTTTGTGCCAATTCGTCAGTAGTTTGGGGTTTGGGGAAACTTCATTCGGTGAATATTAGGGTATACAAACTTCAAATCGCGATAGATTTTGATAGAGAATTCCGATCAAGACGCCTAAAAAATGAAAGTGGCTCGAAACGGGGTGTGGCGTATCTGCATGTTTTGTGTCGATTCGTCAGTAGTTTGGGGTTTGGGGAAACTTCATTTAGTGAATATTAGGGTATACAAACTTCAAATGGCGATAGATTTGGACAGAGAAGTCCGATCAAGACGCCTCAAAAATGACAGTGGCTCGAAATAGGGCGTGGCGTATCTGCATGTTTTGTGCCGATTCGTCAATAGTTTGGGGTTTGGGGAAACTTCATTAAGTGAATATTAGGGTATATAAACTTCGAATGGCGATCGATTTGGACAGAGAAGTCTGATCAAGACGCCTCAAAATTGAAAGTGGATCGAAACGGGGCGTGGCGTATCTGCGTGTTTTGTGCCGATTCGTCAGTAGTTTGGGGTTTGGGGAAACTTCATTTAGTGAATATTAGGGTATACAAACTTCAAATGGCGATAGATTTTGATAGAGAAGTCTGATCAAGACGCATCAAAAATGAAAGTGGCTCGAAACGAGGCGTGGCGTATCTGCATATTTTGTGCCGATTCGTCAGTAGTTTGGGGTTTGGGGAAACTTCCTTTAGTGAATATTTGGGTGTACAAACTTCAAATGGCGATAGATTTGGACAGAGAAGTCCGATCAAGACGCCTAAAAAATGAAAGTGGCTCGAAACGGGGCGTGGCGTATCTGCATGTTTTGTGCCGATTAATCAGTAGTTTGGGGTTTGGGGAAACTTCATTTAGTGAATATTAGGGTATACATGTAACATCCCGCCAAATTCTTTTCATATTTATATAATGAAAATAAAGGTAAACCAATATATTGAAGTGAACATAATTATATATATGTAATGAAGTTTCTCCTCACAGGGAGTTTAATACATAATCGGTCAATTCCAAAACTTAAACAAAATACAGCAAAATAAAAAAAAACAGGCGATCTCCTGATAGAAAACAGAAAACGGCGATCTCCTAACAGAAACAGAAACAGGCGATGTCCTCCCGGCGACCACTCACAGAGGAGCTCTACTACTTGCAGCCTCATCTGCTCCCGTGCAAATATACACGATCATCACAGGTTTAAGAAAACAACCACTATACAAGATAAAAGGGTAAGCTAGATATTTTTCAAAACTTTAAACATGAAACTTTATATCAGTAGAAAATATAAATCTTCACACCATTCATAAACTATATCAATTTTCAACCATCAACATCCCCATATACCACAAACTCGTCAAGTGCCTATCCTATACATTCAATACTCATGGTTCACATGTCAGACTTTCCACTGACTCATAACATATAGACACATGACTCTACTTCCGGAAGACTCGTGCGTTGACTCAGACTCAGAGATCTGCACCCGTCATACCACACCACTGTGAAATCCACACAGGGTCGCTGTGAAATCCACACAGCCATGCGCATACACAATCTCAATATCATCACTCTCCCGGTATGACAGGGTTAATTCATATAACAGGTCAAGTCAATTATCTTTCAAACAACTTACCCATACATATGAACCTCCTTCGACTCTCCACAACTGAATAACTTCATCTATGTGATTCCATTATATCAGCAGAGTCAGGATATCTCCTTCTAGACAAGTCCCTAGTCAATGCACATTACACACGATCTTACACGGTATTTTCTTTCCTGAAAATACTATGCCTTGATCCCACATTCACAACATTCAACTCATCATACAACACTTAATAAACGATTTCAGTCACAGCAACATTCATTCCACGGTTCAGATTTTCGAATATCACATGCATTTCACATTTAAGACTAACCCAATTTCAAACAACGCTAAAACAGGGGATTTCAAAAACAACATTAAAACCGGCGATCACGTCGCCCCACACATAAAAACAGAGCATTGTGAACAGGAATATGAAAATTGGCGACCACGTCGCCCTCACTTCAGAACTTACTCGCCTAACGTTTTTATAAATGTAAAGTGCTAGCTTCCCTTACCTGGACTAGCGTAAAGCACCAAGAGCTCCAAAACCCACCGAAGCTTAAAGATGTTTTCACTCTGTTTTAGCGTCTCGGTCTGGAGAACTTGCACAGAACCTCCCAGGTGTCCAAGGGCAGTCGTCGCTCGTCGTACTGGTGCTTGAGGGTGCCTGAATTGCAGCGCGAAGGAGAGAAAAGAGAGGGATGAAGGTGAACTCACTCTTTCACTCTTGAACCACTACCACGCTCTTTGCCTCTCCGAAGTGGGTTTTTGAATCTACACTAACTTGTCCACACATGCTGCTGCCACCACCCACTCTGCAGGAAAGCCTGAGTGTACGTTTCCCTGAACAGTACGGCCACGGTTGTCTCTTGCGCATGCCAACCACTTCCCTGAACAGTACGGCCACGAGTGTCTCTTGCGCATGCCAACTTTCTGATGTCACTATTCTAAACCACCCTTTTTTTCTACGTGGCGCGCGTGCAGGACGTTTCATGCTGGGAGCCTGGGTCCCACCTTATCTGTGTGAAACATGACATCGCGCGATAACCTTCCACCGATGACTCATCCTGGCGGACGACCGATGTCTCTCTCTGGAAGACGACCGATGTCTATCCCTAGCGACGCCCGCATGTCTCATGCCCTGGCGATGCCCGCATGCCTCGCGTCCTGGCGATGCCCGCATGTCTCGCGCCCTGGTGATGTCCGCATGTCTCTCGCGCCCTGGCGATGCCCGCATACCTCGCGCCCTGGCGATGCCCGCATGCCTCGCGCCCTGGCGATGCCCGCATGTCTCTCGCGCCCTGGCGATGCCCGCATGCCTCGCACCCTCGCGATGTCCGCATGTCTCTCGCGCCCTGGCGACGTCCACAAGCCTCGCGCCCTCGCGATTTCCGCATGTCTCTCGCGCCCTGGCGACGTCCACATGCCTCGCGCCCTGGCGATGCCCGTATGCCTCGTGCCTGGCGATGTCCACATGCCTCGCGCCCTGGCGATGCCCGCATGCCTCGTTCCTGGCGATGTCCACATGCCTCGCGCCCTGGCGATGACCGCATGCCTCGCGCCCTGGCGATGTCCGCATGCCTCGTGCCTGGCGATGTCCGCATGCCTCGCGCCCTGGCGATCATGTGTAGTAGGCGACAGGCGATTATGTACTAACCAGGTGATTATGTACTAACCAGGCGATCTTATAGTCTTCTAAGCTACACTTTCCTTCCTTTTTATTTTAAATAAAAAATACTTAGAATTCATTTAAAATATACCCTTTTATTCCAATTTAATTTTACAGGTCCTTACAATACAAACTTCAAATGGCGACAGATTTTGACAAAGAAGTCCGATCAAGACGCCTAAAAAATGAAAGTGGCTCGAAATGGGGCGTGGCGTATTTGCATGCTTTGTGCCGATTCGTCAGTAGTTTGGGGTTTGGGGAAACTTCATTTAGTGAATATTAGGGTATACAAACTTCAGATGGCGATAGATTTGGACAGAGAAGTACGATCAAGACACCTAAAAAATGAAAGTGGCTCAAAACGGGGCGTGGCATATCTGCATGTGTTGTGCCGATTCGTCAGTAGTTTGGGGTTTGGGGAAACTTCATTTAGTGAATATTAAGGTATACAAACTTCAAATGGCGATAGATTTGGACAGAGAAGTACGATCAAGACGCCTAAAAAATGAAAGTGGCTCGAAACGAGGCGTGCATTATCTGCATATTTTTGTGCCGATTCGTCAGTACTTTCGGGTTTGGGGAAACTTCATTTGGTGAATATTAGGGTATACAAATTTCAAATGGCGATAGATTTTGACAGAGAAGTCCGATCAAGAGGCCTCAAAAATGAAAGTGCTCGAAACGGGGCGTGACGTATCTGCATGTTTTGTGCCGATTCGTCAGTAGTTTGGGGTTTGGGGAAACTTCATTTAGTGAATATTAGGGTATACAAACTTCAAATGGCGATAGATTTTGACAGAGAAGTCCGATCAAGACGCCTACAAAATGAAAGTGGCTCGAAACGGGGCGGGGCGTATCAGCATGTTTTGTGCCGATTCGTCAGTAGTTTGGGGTTTGGGGAAACTTTATTAAGTTAATATTAGGGTATACAAACTTCAAATGGTGATATCTTTTGACAGAGAAGTCCGATCAAGACGCCTCAAAAATGAAAGTGGCTCGAAACGGGGCGTGGCGTATCTGAATGTTTTGTGTCGATTCGTCAGTAGTTTGGGGTTTGGGGAGACTTCATTTAGTGAATATTAGGGTATACAAACTTCAAATGGCGATAGATTTTGACAGAGAAGCCCGATCAAGACGCCTACAAAATGTTAGTGGCTCGAAACGGGGCGTGGCGTATCTGCATGTTTTGTGCCGATTCGTCAGTAGTTTGAGGTTTGGGGAAACATCCTTTAGTGAATATTAGGGTATACAAACTTCAAATGGCGATAGATTTTGACTAAGGAGTCCGATCAAGACGCCTCAAAAATGAAAGTGGCTCGAAACGGGGCGTGGCGTATCTGCATGTTTTGTGCTGATTCGTCAGTAGTTTGGGGTTTGGGGACACTTCATTTAGTGAATATTAGGGTATACAAACTTGAAATGGCGATAGATTTGGACAGAGAAGTCTGATCAAGACGCCTAAAAATTGAAAGTGGCTTGAAACGGGGCGTGGCGTATCTGCATGTTTTGTTCCGATTAGTCCGTAGTTTGGGGTTTGCGGAAACTTCATTTAGTGAATATTAGGGTATACAAATTTCAAATGGCGATAGATTTTGACAGAGAAGTCCGATCAAAATGACTAAAAAATGAAAGTGGCTCGAAACGGGGCGTTGCGTATCTGCATGTTTTGTGCCGATTTGTCAGTAGGTTGGGGTTTGGGGAAACTTCATTTAGTTAATATTAGGGTATACAAATTCAAATGGCGATAGATTTCGACAGACAAGTCCGATTAAGACGCCTGAAAAATGAAAGTGGCTCGAAACGGGGCGTGGCGTATCTGCATGTTTTGTGCCGATTCGTCATTAGTTTGGGGTTTGGGGAAACTTCATTTAGTTAATATTAGGGTATACAATCTTCAAATGGCGATAGATTTTGATAGAGAAGTCTGTTCAAGACGGCTAAAAAATGAAAGTGGCTCGAAACGGGGCGTGGCGTATCTGCATGTTTTGTGCCAATTCGTTAGTTCTTTGGGGTTTGGGAAAACTTCATTTAGTGAATATTAGGGTATACAAACTTCAAATGGCGATAGATTCTGACAGAGATATCTGATCAAGACGCCTCAAAAATGAAAGTGGCTCAAAACGGGGCGTGGCGTATCTTCATGTTTTGGGACGATTCGTCAGTAGTTTGCGGTTTGTGGAGACTTCATTTAGTGAATATTAGGGTATACAAACTTCAAATGACGATAGATTTTGACAGAGAAGTCTGATCAAGACGCCTCAAAAATGAAAGTGCCTCGAAACGGGGCGTGACGTATCTGGATGTTTTGTGCCGATTCGTCAGTAGTTTGGGGTTTGGGGAAAATTCATTTAGTGAATATTAGGGTATACAAACTTCAAATGGCGATAGATTTTGACAAAGAAGTCCGATCAAGACGCCTGAAAAATGAAAGTGGCTCGAAACAGGGCGTGGCGTATCTGGATGTTTTGGGCCGATTCGGGAGTAGTTTGGGGTTTGGCGAAACTTCATTTAGTGAATATTAGGGTATAAAAACTTCAAATGGCAATAGATTTTGACAGAGAAGTCCGATCAAGATGCCTCAAAAATGAAAGTGGCTCGGAACAGGGCGTGGCGTATCTGCATAATTTGTGCTGATTCGTCAGTAGTTTGGGGTTTGGGGAAACTTCATTTCGTGAATATTAGGGTATACAAACTTCAAATGGCGATAGATTCTAACAGAGATATCCGATATAGACGCCTCAAAAATTAAAGTGGCTCAAAACGGGGCGGGGCGTATCTTCATGTTTTGGGCCGATTCGTCAGTAGTTTGGGGTTTGGGGAAACTTCATTTAGTGAATATTAGGGTATACAAGCTTCAAATGACGATAGATTTTGACAGAGAAGTCCGATCAAGACGCCTCAAAAATGAAAGTGCCTCGAACCGGGGTGTGGCGTATCTTCATTTTTTGGGCCGATTCTTCAGTAGTTTGGGGTTTGGGGAAACTTCATTTAGTTAATATTAGGGTATACAAACTTCAAATGACGATAGATTTTGACAGAGAAGTCCGATCAAGATGTCTCAAAAATGAAAGTGGCTCGAAACGGGGCGTGCCGTATTTGCATGTTTTGTGCCGATTCGTCAGTAGTTTGGGGTTTTGGGAAACTTCATTTAGTGAATATTAGGGTATACAAACTTCAAATGGCGATAGATTCTGACAGAGATGTCCGATCAAGACGCCTCAAAAATGAAAGTGGCTCGAAACGGGGCGTGGCGTATCTTCATGTTTTGGGCCGATTCGTCAGTAGTTTGCAGTTTGGGGAAACTTCATTTAGTGAATATTAGGGTATACAAACTTCAAATGGCGATAGATTTTGACAGAGAAGTCCGATCAAGACGCCTAAAAAATGAAAGTACCTCGAAATGGGGCGTGGCGTATCTGCATGTTTTGTGCCGATTCGTCAGTAGTTTGGGGTTTGGGGAAACTTCATTTAGTGAATATTAGGGTATCGAAACTTCAAATGGTGATAGATTTGGACAGAGAAGTCCGATCAAGACGCCTCAAAAATGAAAGTGGCTCCAAACGGGGCGTGGCGTATCTGTATGTTTTGTGCCGATTCCTCAGTAGTTTGGGGTTTGGGGAAACTTCATTTAGTGAATATTAGGGTATACGAACTGCAAATGGCGAGAGATTTTGACAGACAAGTCCGATCGAGACGCCTCAAAAATGAAAATGCCTCGAAACGGGGAGTGGCGTATCTTCATGTTTTGGGCCGATTCGTCAGTAGTTTGGGGTTTGGGGAAACTTCATTTAGTGAATATTAGGGTATAAAAACTTCAAATGGCGATAGATTTTGATAGAGAAGTCCGATCAAGACGCCTCAAAAATGAAAATGGCTCGAAAAGGGGCGTGGCGTATCTGCATGTTTTCTGCCAATTCGTCAGTAGGTTGGGGTTTGGGGAAACTTCATTTAGTGAATATTAGGGTATACAAACATCAAATGGCGATAGATTTTGACAGAGAAGTCTGATCAAGACGGCTAAAAAAAGAAAGTGGCTCGAAACGGGGCGTGGCGTATCTGCATGTTTTGTGCCGATTCGTCAGTTCTTCAGGGTTTGGGAAAACATCATTTAGTGAATATTAGGGTATACAAACTTCAAATGGCGACAGATTTTGACAGAGAAGTCTGATCAAGACGACTGAAAAATTAAAGTGGCTCAAACGGGGCGTGGCGTATCTGCATGTTTTGTGCCGATTCGTCAGTAGTTTGGGGTTTGGGGAAACTTCATTTAGTGAATATTAGGGTATCCAAACTTCAAATGGCGATAGATTTTTACAGAGAAGTCCGATCAAGACGCCTCAAAAATGAAAGTGGCTCGAAACGGGGCGTGGCGTATCTGCATGTTTTGTGCCGATTCGTCATTAGTTTGGGGTTTGGGGAAACTTCATTTAGTGAATATTAGGGTATACAATCTTAAAATGGCGATAGATTTTGACAGAGAAGTCTGATCAAGACGGCTAAAAAATGAAAGTGGCTCGAAACGGGGCGTGGCGTATCTGCATGTTTTGTGCCAATTCATCAGTTCTTTGGGGTTTGGGAAAACTTCATTTAGTGAATATTAGGGTATACAATCTTCAAATGGCGATAGATTTTGACAGAGAAGTCTGATCAAGACGGCTAAAAACTGAAAGTGGCTCGAAACGGGGCGTTGCGTATCTACATGTTTTGTGCCGATTCGTCAGTTCTTTGGGGTCTGGGAGAACTTCATTTAGTGAATATTAGGGTATTCAAACTTCAAATGGCGATCGATATTGACAGAGAAGTCCGATCAAAACGCCTAAAAAATGAAAGTGGCTAGAAACGGGGCGTGGCGTATCTGCAGGTTTTGTGCCGATTCATCAGTAGTTTGGGGTTTGGGGAAACTTCATTTAGTGAATATTAGGGTATACAAACTTCAAATGGCGATAGATTTTGACAGAGAAGTCCGATCAAAACACCTCAAAAATGAAAGTGGCTCGAAACTGGGCGTGGCGTATCTGCAGGTTTTGCGCCGATTCATCAGTAGTTTGGGGTTTGGGGAAACTTCATTTAGTGAATATTACGGTATACAAACTTCAAATGGCGATAGATTTTTACAGAGAAGTCCGATCAAGACGCCTGAAAAATGAAAGTGGCTCGGAACGGGGCGTGGCGTATGTGCATGTTTTGTTCCGATTCGTCAATAGTATGGGGTTTGGGGAAATTTCATTTAGTGAATATTAGGGTATCCAAACTTCAAATGGCGATAGATTTGGACAGAGAAGTCCGATCAAGACGCCTAAAAAATGAAAGTGGCTCGAAACGAGGCGTGGCGTATCTCCATGTTTTGAGCCGATTCGTCAGTAGTTTGGGGTTTGGGGAAACTTCATTTAGTGAATATTAGGGTATACACACTTCAAATGGCGATAGATTTTTACAGAGAAGTCCGATCAAGACGACTCAAAAATGAAAATGGCTCAAACGGGGCGTGGCGTATCTGCATGTTTTGTGCTGATTCGTCAGTAGTTTGGGGTTTGCGGAAACTTCATTTAGTGAATATTAGGGTATCCAAACTTCAAAAGGGTATAGATTTGGACAGAGAAGTCCGATCAAGACGCTTGAAAAATGAAAGTGGCTCGAAACGGGGCGTGGCGTATCTACATGTTTTGTGCCGATTCGTCAGTAGTTTGGGGTTTGGGGAAACTTCATTTAGTGACTATTAGGGTATACAAACTTCAAATGGCGATAGATTTTGACAGAGAAGTCCGATAAAGACGACTCAAAAATGAAAGTGGCTCAAACGGGACGTGGCGTATCTGCATGTTTTGTGCCGATTCGTCAGTAGTTTGGGGTTTGGGGAAACTTAATTTAGTGAATATTAGGGTATCCAAACTTCAAATGGCGGTAGATTTTGACAGAGAAGTCCGATCAAGACGCCTCAAAAATGAAAGTCGCTCGAAACGGAGCCTGGTGTATCTGCATGTTTTATGCCGATTCGTCAGTAGCTTGGGGTTTGGGGAAACATCATTTAGTGAATATTAGGGTATACAAACTTCAAATGGCGATAGATTTTGACAGAGAAGTCCGATCAAGGCGCCTCAAAAATGAAAGTGGCTCGAAACGGGGCGTGGTGTATCTGGATGTTTTGTGCCGATTCGTCAGTAGTTTGGGGTTTCGGGAAACTTCATTTAGTAAATATTAGGGTATACAAACTTCAAATGGCGATAGATTTGGACAGAGAAGTCCGATCACGACGCCTAAAAAATGAAAGTGGCTCGAAAAGGGGCGTGGAATATCTGCATGTTTTGTGCCGATTCATCAGTAGTTTGGGGTTTGGGGAAACTTCATTTAGTGAATATTAGGGTATACAAACTTCAAATGGCAATTGATTTTGACAGAGAAATCCGATCAAGATGCCTCAAAAGTGAAAGTGGCTCGAAACGGGGCGTGGCGTATCTGGATGTTTTGTGCCGATTCGTCAGTAGTTTGGGGTTTGGGGAAACTTCATTTAGTGAATATTAAGGTATACAAACTTCAAATGGCGATACACTTTGACAGAGAAGTGAGATCAAGACGCCTAAAAAATGAAAGTGGCTCGGAACGGGGTGTGGCGTATCTGCATGTTTTGTGCCGATTCGTCAGTTCTTTGGGGTTTGGAGAAACTTCATTTAGTGAATATTAGGGTATACAAACTTCAAATGGCGATAGATTTTGAAAGAGAAGTCCGATCAAGACGCCTCAAAAATGAAAGTGGCTCGAAACGGGGCGTGGCGTATCTGCATATTTTGTGCCGATTCGTCAGTAGTTTCGGGTTTGGGGAAACTTCATTTAGTGAATATTCAGGTATCCAAACTTCAAATGGCGATAGATTTGGACAGAGAAGTCCGATCAAGACGCATGAAAAATGAAAGTGGCTCGAAACGAGGGCGTGGCGTATCTGCATGTTTTGTGCTGATTCGTCAGTAGTTTGGGGTTTGGGGAAACTTCATTTAGTGAATATTAGGGTATAAAAACTTCAAATGGCGATAGATTTGGACAAAGAAGTCCGATCACGACGCCTAAAAAATGAAAGTGGCTCGCAATGGGGAGTGGCATATTTGCATGTTTTGTGCCGATTCGTCAGTAGTTTTCGGTTTGCGGAAACTTCATTTAGTGAATATTAGGGTGTACAAACTTGAAATGGCGATAGATTTTGACAGAGAAGTCCGATCAAGACGTCTAAAAAATGAAAGTGCCTCGAAACGGGGCGTGGCGTATCTGCATGTTTTGTGTCGATTCGTCAGTAGGTTGGGGTTTGGGGAAACTTCATTTAGTGAATATTAGAGTATACAAACTTCAAATGGCGATAGATTTGGACAGAGAAGTCCGATCAAGACGCCTAACAAATGAAAGTGGCTCGAAACGGGGCGTGGCGTATCTGCATGTTTTGTGCCGATTCGTCAGTAGTTTGCGGTTTGGGGAAACTTCATTTAGTGAATATTAGGGAATACAAACTTCAAATTGTGATAGGTTTTGACAGAGATGTCCGATCAAGACGCCTCAAAAATGAAAGTGGCTCGAAACGGGGCGTGGCGTATCTGCATGTTTTGTGCCGATTCGTCAGTAGGTTGGGGTTTGGGGAAACTTCATTTAGTGAATATTAGGGTATACAAACTTCAAATGGCGGTAGATTTTGACAGAGAAGTCTGATCAAGAGGGTTAAAAAATGAAAGTGGCTCGAAACGGGGCGTTGCGTAGCTGCATGTTTTGTGCCGATTCGTCAGTTCTTTGTGGTTTGGGAAAACTTTATTTAGTGAATATTAGGGTATACAAACTTCAAATGGCGATATATGTTGACAGAGAAGTATGATCAAGACGCCTAAAAAATGAAAGTGGCTCGAAACGGGGCGTGAAGTATCTGCATATTTTGTGCCGATTCATCAGTAGTTTGGGGTTTGGGGAAACTTCATTTAGTGAATATTAGGGTATACAAACTTCAAATGGCGATGGGTTTTGACAGAGAAGTCCTATCAAAACGCCTAAAAAATGAAAGTGGCTCGAAACGGGGCGTGGCGTATCTGCATATTTTGTGCCGATTCGTCAGTAGTTTGGGGTTTGGGGAAACTTCATTTAGTGAATATTAGGGTATACAAACTTCAAATGGCGATAGATTTGGACAGAGAAGTCCGATCAAGACGCCTAAAAAATGAAAGTGGCTCGAAACGGGGAGTGGCGTATCTGCATGTTTTGTGCCGATTCGTCAGTAGTTTGGGGTTTGGGGAAACTTCATTTAGTGAATATTAAGGTATACAAACTTCAAAAGGCGATAGATTTGGACAGAGAAGTCCGATCAAGTCGCCTAAAAAATGAAGTGGCTCGAAACGGGGCGTGGCGTATCTGCATGTTTTGTGCCGATTCGTCAGTAGTTTGGGGTTTGGAGAAACTTCATTTAGTGAATATTAGGGTATACAAACTTCAAATGGCGATAGATTTTGACAGAGAAGTCCGATCAAGACCCCTAAAAAATGAAAGTGGCTCGAACGGGGCGTGGTGTATCTGCATATTTTGTGCCGATTCGTCAGTAGTTTGGGGTTTGGGGAAACTTCATTTAGTGAATATTAGGGTATACAAACTTCAAATGGCGATAGGTTTTGACAGAGAAGTCCGATCAACAAGCCTACAAATGAAAGTGGCTCGAAACGGGGCGTGGCGTATCTGCATCTTTTGTGCCGATTCGTCAGTAGTTTGGGGTTTGGGGAAACTTCATTTAGTGAATATTAGGGTATACAAACTTCAAATGGCGATAGATTTTGACAGAGAAGTCCGATCAAGACGCCTACAAATGAAAGTGGCTCGAAACGGGACGTGGCCTATTTGCATGTTTTGTGTCGATTCGTCAGTACTTTAGGGTTTGGGGAAACTTCATTTAGTGAATATTAGGGTACAAAAACTTCAAATGGCGATAGCTTTGGACAGAGAAGTCCGATCAAGACTCGTAAAAAATGAAAGTGGCTCGAAACGGGGCGTGGCGTATCTGCATGTTTTGTGCCGATTCATCAGTAGTTGTGGGTTTGGGGAAACTTCATTTAGTGAATATTATTGTATACAAACTTCAAATGGCGATAGATTTTGACAGAGAAGTCCGATCAAGATGCCTGAAAAATGAAAGTGGCTCGAAACGGGGCGTGGCGTATCTGCATGTTTTGTGCCGATTCGTCAGTTCTTTGGGGTTTGAAGAAACTTCATTTAGTGAATATTAGGGTATACAAACTTCAAATGGCGATAGATTTTGACAAAGAAGTCCGATCAAGACGTCTCAAAAATGAAAGTGGCTCGAAACGGGGAGTGGCGTATCTGCATGTTTTGTGCCGATTCGTCAGTAGGTTGGGGTTTGGGAAAACTTCATTTTGTGAATATTAGGGTATACAAACTTGAAATGGCAATAGATTTTGACAGAGAAGTCTGATTTAGACGCCTAAAAAGGGAAAGTGGCTCGAAACGGGGCGTGGCGTATCTGGATGTTTTGTGCCGATTCGTCAGTAGTTTTGCGTTTGGGGAAACTTCATTTAGTGAATATTAGGGTATACAAACTTCAAATGGCAATAGATTTTGACAGAGATGTCCGATCAAGATGCCTCAAAAATGAAAGTCGCTCGAAACGGGGCGTGGCGTATCTGCATGTTTTGTGCCGATTCGTCAGTAGGTTGGGGTTTGGGGAAACTTCATTTAGTGAATATTAGGGTATACAAACTTCAAATGGCGATAGATTTGGACAGAGATGTCCGATCAAGACGCCTCAAAAATGAAAGTGGCTCGAAACGGGGCGTGGCGGATCTGCATGTTTTGTGCCGATTCATCAGTAGTTTGGGGTTTGGGGAAACTTCATTTAGTGAATATTAGGGTATACAAACTTCAAATGGCAATTGATTTTGACAGAGAAGTCCGATCAAGACGCCTAAAAAATGAAAGTGGCTCGAAACGGGGCGTGGCGTATCTGGATGTTTTGTGCCGATTCGTCAGTAGTTTGGGGTTTGGGGAAACTTCATTTAGTGAATATTAAGGTATACAAACTTCAAATGGCAATACACTTTGACAGAGAAGTGAGATCAAGACGCCTAAAATATGAAAGTGGCTCGAAACGGGGCGTGGCGTATCTGCATGTTTTGTGCCGATTCGTCAGTAGTTTGGGGTTTGGGGAAACTTTATTTAGTGAATATTAGGGTATACAAACTTCAAATGGCGATAGATATTGACAGAGAAGTCCGATCAAGACGGCTCAAAAATGAAAGTCGCTCAAAACGGGGCGTGGCATATCTGCATGTTTTCTGCCAATTCGTCAGTAGGTTGGGGTTCTGGGAAACCTTATTTAGGGAATACAAGGGTATACAAACTTCAAATGGCGATAGATTTTGACAGAGAAGTCCGATCAAAACGCCTCAAAAATGAAAGTGGCTCGAAACGGGGCGTGGCATATCAATAGGGTTTGTGCCGATTCGACAGTCGTTTGGGGTTTGGGGAAACTTCATTTAGTGAATATTAGGGTATACAAACTTCAAATGGCGATAGATTTGGACAGAGAAGTCCGATCAACTCGCCTAAAAAATGAAGTGGCTCGAAACGGGGCGTGGCGTATCTGCATGTTTTGTGCCGATTCGTCAGTAGCTTGGGGTTTGGAGAAACTTCATTTAGTGAATATTACGGTATACAAACTTCAAATGGCGATAGATTTTGAATGAGAAGTCTGATCAAGACGGCTAAAAAGTGAAAGTGGCTCGAAACGGGGCGTGGCGTATCTGCATGTTTTGTGTCGATTCGTCAGTTCTTTGGGGTTTGGGAAAACTTCATTTAGTGAATATTAGGGTATACAAACTTCAAATGGCGATAGATTTTGACAGAGAAGTCCGATCAAAACGCCTCAAAAATGAAAGTGGCTCGAAACGGGGCGTGGCATATCTGCAGGTTTTGTTCCGATTCGTCAGTAGTTTGGGGTTTGGGGAAACTTCATTTAGTGAGTATTAGGGTATACAAACTTCAAATGGCGATAGATTTGGACAGAGAAGTCCGATCAAGTCGCCTAAAAAATGAAGTGGCTCGAAACGGGGCGTGGCGTATCTGCATGTTTTGTGCCGATTCGTCAGTAGTTTGGGGTTTGCAGAAACATCATTTCGTCAATATTAGGGTATACAAACTTCAAATGGTGATATCTTTTGACAGAGAAGTCCGATCAAGACGCATAAACAATGAAAGTGGCTCGGAACGGGGCGTAGCGTATCTGCATGTTTTGTGCCGATTCGTCAGTTCTTTGAGGTTTGGGGAAACTTCATTTAGTGAATATTAGGGTATACAAACTTCAAATGGCGATAGATTTTGACAGAGAGGTCCGATGAAAACGCCTAAAAAATGAAAGTGGCTCGAAACGAGGCGTGGCGTAACTGCATGTTTTGTGCCGATTCGTCAGTAGTTTGGGGTTTGGGGAAACTTCATTTAGTGAATATTCGGGTATCCAAACTTCAAATGGCGATAGATTTGGACAGAGAAGTCCGATCAAGACGCCTGAAAAATGAAAGTGGCTCGAAACGAGGCTTTGCGTATCTGCATGTTTTGTGCCGATTTGTCAGTAGTTTGGGGTTTGGGGAAACTTCATTTAGTGAATATTAGGGTATACAAACTTCAAATGGCGATAGATTTGGACAGAGAAGGCCTATCACGACGCCTAAAAAATGAAAATGGCTCGAAACGGGGCGTGGCATATTTGCATGTTTTGTGCCGATTCGTCAGTAGTTTTCGGTTTGGGGAAACTTCATTTAGTGAATATTAGGGTATACAAACTTCAAATGGCGATAGATTTTGACAGAGAAGTCCGATCAAGACGCCTAAAAAATGAAAGTGGGTCGAAACGGGGCGTCGCGTATCTGCATATTTTGTGCCGATTCGTCAGTAGTTTGGGGTTTGGGGAAACTTCATTTAGTGAATATTAAGGTATCCAAACTTCAAATGGCGATAGATTTGGACAGAGAAGTTCGATCAAGATGCCTCAAAAATGAAAGTGGCTCGAAACAGGGTGTGGCCGATTCGTCAGTAGTTTGGGGTTTGGGGAAACTTAATTTAGTGAATATTAAGGTATACAAACTTCAAATGGCGATAGATTTTGACCGAGATGTCCGATCAAGACAACTCAAAAATGAAAGTGGCTCGAAACGGAGCGTGGCGTATTTGCATATTTTGTGCCGATTCGTCAGTAGTTTGGGGTTTGGGGAAACTTCATTTAGTGAATATTAGGGTATACAAAGTTCAAATGGCGATAGGTTTTGACAGAGAAGTCCGATCAAGACGCCTCAAAAATGAAAGTGGCTCGAAACGGGGCGTGGCGTATCAGTATGTTTTATGCCGATTCGTTTTTAGGTTGGGGTTTGGGGAAACTTCATTTAGTGAATACTAGGTTATACAAACTTCAAATGGCGATAGATTTTGACAGAGAAGTCAGATCAAGACCCTAAAAAATGAAAGTGGCTCGAAACGGGGCGTGGCGTATTTGCATGTTTTGTGCCGATTCGTCAGTTCTTTGGGGTTTGGGGAAACTTCATTTAGTTAATATTAGGGTATACAAACTTCAAATGGCGATACATTTTAACAGAGAAGTCCGATCAAGACGCCTCAAAAATGAAAGTGGCTCGAAATGGGGCGTGGCGTATCTGCAGGTTTGGTGCCGATTCATCAGTAGTTTGGGGTTTGGGGAAACTTCATTTAGTGAATATTAGGGTATACAAACTTCAAATGGCGATAGATTTTGATAGAGAAGTCCGATCAAGAAGCCTCAAAAATGAAAGTGGCTCGGAACGGGGCGTGGCGTATCTTCATGTTTTGTGCCGATTCGGCAGTAGTTTGGGATTTGGGGAAACTTCATTTAGTGAATATTAGGGTATACAAACTTCAGATGGCGATAGATTTGGAAAGAGAATTCCGATCAAGTCGCCTAAAAAATGAAAGTGGCTCGAAACGGGGCGTGGCGTATCTGCATTTTTTGTGCCGATTCGTCAGTTCTTTGGGGTTTGGGGAAACTTCATTTAGTGAATATTAGGGTATACAAACTTCAAATGGCGATAGATTTTGACAAAGAAGTCCGATCAAGACGTCTCAAAAATGAAAGTGGCTCGAAACGGGGCGTGGCGTATCTGCATGTTTTGTGCCGATTCGTCAGTAGGTTGGGGTTTGGGAAAACTTCATTTAGTGAATATTAGGGTATACAAACTTCAAATGGCGATAGATTTTGACAGAGAAGTCTGATCAAGACGCCTAAAAAATGAAAGTGGCTCGGAACGGGGCGTGGCGTATCTGCATGTTTTGTGCCGATTCGTCAGTTCTTTGGGGTTTGGGGAAACTTCATTTAGTGAATATTAGGGTATACAAACTTCAAATGGCGATAGATTTTGACAGAGAAGTCCGATCAAGACGCCTCAAAAATGAAAGTGGCTCGAAACGGGGCGTGGCGTATCTGCATGTTTTGTGCCGATTCGTGAGTAGTTTGGGGTTTGGGGAAACTTCATTTAGGGAATATTCGGGTATCCAAACTTCAAATGGCGATAGATTTGGACAGAGAAGTCCGATCAAGACGCCTGAAAAATGAAAGTGGCTCGGAACGAGACGTGGCGTATCTGCATGTTTTGTGCCGATTCGTCAGTAGTTTGGGATTTGGGGAAACTTCATTTAGTGAATATTAGGGTATACAAACTTCAGATGGAGTTAGATTCGGACAAAGAAGTCCGATCAAGTCGCCTAAAAAATGAAAGAGGCTCGAAACGGGGCGTGGCGTATCTGCATGTTTTGTGCCCATTCGTCAGTAGTTTGGGGTTTGGGGAAACTTCATTTAGTGAATATTAGGGTATACAAGCTTCAAATGGCGATAGATTTTGACAGAGAAGTCTGATCAAGACGCCTAAAAAATGAAAGTGGCTCAAAACGGCGCGTGGCGTATCGAAATTGAAGAAGATCGGAAGAAGGAGAATGGAAGACGAAGAATGGAAGAAGAAGATTGGAAGAAGAAGATCAGAAGAAGAAGAATGGAAGAAGAAGAATGCAAGAAGAAGATCGGAAGAAGAAGATCGGAAGAAGAAGAATGGAAGAAGAAGATCGGAGGAAGAGGAATGGAAGAAGAAGATTGGAAGAAGAAGAATTGAAGAAGAAGATCGGAAGAAGAAGAATGGAAGAAGAAGATTGGAAGAAGAAGAATTGAAGAAGAAGATCGGAAGAAGAATAATGGAAGAAGAAGAACGGAAGAAGAAGAATGGCAGAAGAAGAATGGAAGAAGAAGATCGGAGGAAGAAGAATGGATGAAGAAGATGGGAAGAAGAAGAATGGAAGAAGAAGATCGGAAGAAGAAGAATGGAAGAAGATGATCGGAAGCAGAAGAATGGCAGAAGAAGATCGGAAGAAGAAGAATGGGAGAGGAAGAATGGAAAACGAAGATCGGAAGAAGAAGAATGGAAAAAGAACAATCGAAGAAGAAGATCGGAAGAAGAAGAATAGAAGAAGATCGGAAGAAAAAGAATGGAAGAAGAAGAATGCAAGAAGAAGATCGGAAGAACAAGAATGAAAGAAGAAGAACGGAAGAAGAAGATCGGAAGCAGAAGAATGGCAGAAGAGGATCGGAAGAAGAAGAATGGAAGAAGAACATCGGAAGAAGAAGAATGGAAGAAGAAGAATGGAAGAAGATAATCGGAAGATGAATGGAAGAAGATGATCGGAAGAGGAAGAATGGAAGAAGAAGATCGGAAGAAGAAGAACGGAAGAAGATGATCGGAAGAAGAAGAATGGCAGAAGAAGATGGGAAGAAGAAGATCGAAAAAAGAAGAATGGAAGAACTAGATCGGTAGAAGAATAATGGAAGAAGAAGAATGGAAGAAAAAGATCGGAAGAAAAAGAATGGAAGAGGAAGAATGGAAGAAGGAGAATGGAAAAAGAAGAATGGCAGATGAAGCAGGGAAAAAGAAGATTGGAAGAATAAGATTGGAAGAAGAAGAACGGAAGAAGAAGAATGGCAGAAGAACAATGGAAGAAGAAGATCGAAAGAAGAAGAATGGAATAAGAAGATCGAAAGAAGAAGAATGGAAGAAGAAGATCGGAAGAAGAAGAATGGAAGAAGAAGAACGGAAGAAGAAGAATGGCAGAAGAAGAATGGAAGAAGAAGATCGGAAGAAGAAGAATGGATGAAGAAGAATGGAAGAAGAAGATCGGAAGAAGAATAATGGCAGAAGAAGATCGGAAGAAGAAGAATGGCAGAAGAAGATCGAAAGAATAAGATCAGAAGAAGAAGATCGGAAGAAGAAGAATGGAAGAAGAAGATGAGAAGAAGAAGAATGGAAGAGGAAGAATGGAAGAAGAAGATCGGAAGAAGAAGAATGCAAGAAGAAGATCGGAAAAAGAAGAATGGAAGAAGAATATCGGAAGAAGAAGAATGGAAGAAGAAGATCGGAAGAAGAAGAATGGAAGAAGATGATCGGAAGATAAAGAATGGTTGAAGAAGATCGGAAGAAGAAGAATGGGAGAGGAAGAATGGAAAAAGAAGATCGGAAGAAGAAGAATGGAAGAAGAAGATGGGAAGAAAAAGAATGGCAGAAGGAGAATGCAAGAAGAAGATCTGAAGAAGAAGAATGGAAGAAGACCGGAAAAAGGAGAATGGAAGAAGAAGATCGGAAGAAGAAGATTGGAAGAACAAGAATGGAAGAACAAGAATGGAAGTAGAAGATTGGAAGAAGAGGAATGGAAGAAGAACATCGGAAGAACAAGAATGGAAGAAGAGGAATGGAAGAAGAAGAATGGAAGAATGAAATCGGAAGAACAAGAATGGTAGAAGAAGATCGGAAGAAGATGAATGGAAGAAGAAGATCGGAAGAAGAAGAATGGAAGAAGAAGAATGGAAGAAGAAGATGGGAAGAAAAGATGGGAAGAAAAAGAATGGAAGAAGAAGATCGGAAGAAGAAGAATGAAAGAAGAAGAACGGAAGAAGAAGATCGGAAGAAAAGGAATGGAAGAAGAAGATCGGAAGAAGAAGAATGGAACAAGAAGATCGGAAGAATAAGAATGGAAGAAGAAGAAGAACGAAAGAAGAAGAATGGAAGAAGAAGATCGGAAGAAGAAGAATGGAAGAACAAGATCGGAAGAAAAAAAACGGAAGAAGAAGAATGGAAGAAGGAGATCGGAAGAAGAAGAATGGAAGAAGGAGATCGGAAGAAGAAGAATGGCAGAAGAAGAATGGAAGAAGAAGATAGGAAGAAGAAGAATGGAAGAAGAAGATCGGAAGAAGAAGATCGGAAGAAGAAGATCGGAAGAAGAAGTATGGAAAAAGAAGATCGGAAGAAGAAGAATGGAAGAAGAAGATCGGAAGAAGAATAATGGCAGCAGAAGATCGGAAGAAGAAGAATGGCAGAAGAAGAAGATCGGAAGAAGAAGATCGGAAGAATCAGAATGGAAGAAGAAGATCGGAAGAAAAAAAATCGAAGAAGAAGATCGGAAGAAGAAGAATGGAAGAAGAAGAACGGAAGAAGAAGAATGGCTGAAGAAGAATGGAAGAAGAAGATAGGAAGAAGAAGAATGGAAGAAGAAGATCGGAAGAAGAAGATCGGAAGAAGAAGAATGGAAAAAGAAGATCGGAAGAAGAATAATGGCAGAAGAAGATCGGAAGAAGAAGATCGGAAGAAGAAGATCGGAAGAAGAAGATCGGAAGAAGAAGAATGGAAGAAGAAGATCAGAAGAAGAAGATCGGAACAAACTTCATGACTTGCCACCGACGTCCGTGCGGTCCCTCATGACTTGCCACCGACGTCCGTGCGGTGCCTCATGAATATCCACCGACGTCCGTGCGGGGCTTTCAGGCGCTTATCTATGCTCTGAACTGGGAGTGGTGGCCACTTGATATCTGACTACCGATCACCATTCTAGGTGATCTCCTCCCTGATTCACTTGCTCTTTCTACGACATGCCACCCTGTTCATGGTCCACGTAGTCAACGGCTGCTGACGTCTCCATTCTTCTTCTTCTGATCTTCTTCTTCCATTCTTCTTCTTTCGATCTTCTTCTTCCATTCTTCCTCTTCCATTCTTCTTCTTCTGATCTTCTTCTTCCATTCTTCTTCCTCCGATCTTCTTCTTCTGATCTTCTTCTTCCGATCTTCTTCTGCCATTCTTCTTCTTCCGATCCTTTTCTTCCATTCTTCTTCTTCCGATCTTATTCTTCAATTCATCTTCTTCCGATCTTCTTCAGCCATTCTTCTTCTTCCGATCTTCTTCTTCCATTCTTCTTCTTCTGATCTTCTTCTTCCGATCTTCTTCTTCCATTCTTCTTCTTCCGTTCTTCTTCTTCCGTTCTTCTTCTTCCGATCTTCTTCTTCCGTTCTTCTTCTTCCCATCTTCTTCTCTCGTTCTTCTTCTTCCGATCTTCTTCTTCCGTTCTTCTTCTTCCGATCTTCTTCTTCCATTCTTCTTCATCCACTCTTCTTCTTTCGATCTTCTTTTTCCATTCTTCTTCTTCTGATCTTCTTCTACCATTCTTCTTCTTCCGATCTTCTTCTTCCATTCTTCTTCTTCCGTTCTTCTTCTTCTTCCATTCTTCTTCTTCTGATCTTCTTATTCCATTCTTCTACTTCCGATCTTCTTCTTCCATTCTTCCTGCTCCATTCTTCTTCTTCTGATCTTCTTCTACCATTCTTCTTCCTCCGATCTTCTTCTGCCATTCTTCTTCCTCCGATCTTCTTCTGCCATTCTTCTTCTTCCGATCTTCTTCATCCATTCTTCTTCTTTCGATCTTCTTCTTCCACTCTTCTTCTTCCGATCTTCTTCTTCCATTCTTCTTCTTCCGATCTTATTCTTGCATACTTCTTCTTCCGATCTTCTTCTTCCATTCTTTTTCTTCTGATCTTCTTCTTCCATTCTTCTTCTTCCGATCTTCTTCTTCCATTCTTCTTCATCCATTCTTCTTCTTTCGATCTTCTTTTTCTATTCTTCTTCTTCCATTCTTCCTCTTCCATTCTTGTTCTTCTGATCTTCTTCTTCCATTCTTCTTCCTCCGATCTTCTTCTTCCGAACTTCTTCTTTCGATCTTCTTCTGCCATTCTTCTTCTTCCGATCTTCGTCATCCGATCTTCTTCTTCCATTCTTCTTCTTCCGATCTTCTTCAGCCATTCTTCTTCTTCCGATCTTCTTCTTCCATTCTTCTTCTTCCGATCTTCTTCTTCCATTCTTCTTCTTCCGATCTTCTTCTTCCGATCTTCTTCTTCCATTCTTCTTCTTCCGTTCTTCTTCTTCCGATCCTCTTCTTCCGTTCTTCTTCTTCCGATCCTCTTCTTCCGTTCTTCTTCTTTCGATCTTCTTCTTCCGTTCTTCCAATTCCATTCTTCTTCTTCCGATCTTCTTCTTCCGTTCTTCTTCTTCCCATCTTCTTCTCTCGTTCTTCTTCTTCCGATCTTCTTCTTCCGTTCTTCTTCTTCCGATCTTCTTCTTCCATTCTTCTTCATCCACTCTTCTTCTTTCGATCTTCTTTTTCCATTCTTCTTCTTCTGATCTTCTTCTTCCATTCTTCTTCTTCCGATCTTCTTCTTCCATTCTTCTTCTTCCGTTCTTCTTCTTCTTCCATTCTTCTTCTTCTTCTGATCTTCTTATTCCATTCTTCTACTTCCGATCTTCTTCTTCCATTCTTCCTGCTCCATTCTTCTTCTTCTGATCTTCTTCTACCATTCTTCTTCCTCCGATCTTCTTCTGCCATTCTTCTTCCTCCGATCTTCTTCTGCCATTCTTCTTCCTCCGATCTTCTTCTGCCATTCTTCTTCTTCCGATCTTCTTCATCCATTCTTCTTCTTTTGATCTTCTTCTTCCACTCTTCTTCTTCCGATCTTCTTCTTCCATTCTTCTTCTTCCGATCTTATTCTTGCATACTTCTTCTTCCGATCTTCTTCTTCCATTCTTTTTCTTCTGATCTTCTTCTTCCATTCTTCTTCTTCCGATCTTCTTCTTCCATTCTTCTTCATCCATTCTTCTTCTTTCGATCTTCTTTTTCTATTCTTCTTCTTCCATTCTTCCTCTTCCATTCTTGTTCTTCTGATCTTCTTCTTCCATTCTTCTTCCTCCGATCTTCTTCTTCCGAACTTCTTCTTTCGATCTTCTTCTGCCATTCTTCTTCTTCCGATCTTCGTCATCCGATCTTCTTCTTCCATTCTTCTTCTTCCGATCTTCATCAGCCATTCTTCTTCTTCCGATCTTCTTCTTCCATTCTTCTTCTTCCGATCTTCTTCTTCCATTCTTCTTCTTCCGATCTTCTTCTTCCGATCTTCTTCTTCCATTCTTCTTCTTCCGTTCTTCTTCTTCCGATCCTCTTCTTCCGTTCTTCTTCTTCCGATCCTCTTCTTCCGTTCTTCTTCTTTCGATCTTCTTCTTCCGTTCTTCCAATTCCATTCTTCTTCTTCCGATCTTCTTCTTCCGTTCTTCTTCTTCCCATCTTCTTCTCTCGTTCTTCTTCTTCCGATCTTCTTCTTCCGTTCTTCTTCTTCCGATCTTCTTCTTCCATTCTTCTTCATCCACTCTTCTTCTTTCGATCTTCTTTTTCCATTCTTCTTCTTCTGATCTTCTTCTTCCATTCTTCTTCTTCCGATCTTCTTCTTCCATTCTTCTTCTTCCGTTCTTCTTCTTCTTCCATTCTTCTTCTTCTGATCTTCTTATTCCATTCTTCTACTTCCGATCTTCTTCTTCCATTCTTCCTGCTCCATTCTTCTTCTTCTGATCTTCTTCTACCATTCTTCTTCCTCCGATCTTCTTCTGCCATTCTTCTTCCTCCGATCTTCTTCTGCCATTCTACTTCCTCCGATCTTCTTCTGCCATTCTTCTTCTTCCGATCTTCTTCATCCATTCTTCTTCTTTCGATCTTCTTCTTCCACTCTTCTTCTTCCGATCTTCTTCTTCCATTCTTCTTCTTCCGATCTTATTCTTGCATACTTCTTCTTCCGATCTTCTTCTTCCATTCTTTTTCTTCTGATCTTCTTCTTCCATTCTTCTTCTTCCGATCTTCTTCTTCCATTCTTCTTCATCCATTCTTCTTCTTTCGATCTTCTTTTTCTATTCTTCTTCTTCCATTCTTCCTCTTCCATTCTTGTTCTTCTGATCTTCTTCTTCCATTCTTCTTCCTCCGATCTTCTTCTTCCGAACTTCTTCTTTCGATATTCTTCTGCCATTCTTCTTCTTCCGATCTTCGTCATCCGATCTTCTTCTTCCATTCTTCTTCTTCCGATCTTCTTCAGCCATTCTTCTTCTTCCGATCTTCTTCTTCCATTCTTCTTCTTCCGATCTTCTTCTTCCATTCTTCTTCTTCCGATCTTCTTCTTCCGATCTTCTTCTTCCATTCTTCTTCTTCCGTTCTTCTTCTTCCGATCCTCTTCTTCCGTTCTTCTTCTTCCGATCCTCTTCTTCCGTTCTTCTTCTTCCGATCCTCTTCTTCCGTTCTTCTTCTTCCGATCTTCTTCTTCCGTTCTTCCAATTCCATTCTTCTTCTTCCGATCTTCTTCTTCCATTCTTCTTCTTCCGATCTTCTTCTTCCGATCTTCTTCTTCCATTCTTCTTCTTCCATTCTTCTTCTTCCGTTCTTCTTCTTCCGATCCTCTTCTTCCGTTCTTCTTCTTCCGATCCTCTTCTTTCGTTCTTCTTCTTCCGATCTTCTTCTTCCGTTCTTCCAATTCCATTCTTCTTCTTCCGTTCTTCTACTTCCGATCTTCTTCTTCCGTTCTTCTTCTTCCGATCTTCTTCTTCCGTTCTTCCTCTTCCATTCTTCTTCTTCCGATCTTCTTCTTCCGTTCTTCTTCTTCCGATCTTCTTCTTCCGTTCTTCTTCTTCCCATCTTCTTCTTCCCTTCTTCTTCTTCCGATCTTCTTCTTCCATTCTTCTTCTTCCTTTCTTCTTCTTCCGATCTTCTTCTTCCGATCTTCTTCTTCCGTTCTTCTTCTTCCGATCTTCTTCTTCCGTTCTTCTTTTTCCGATCTTCTTCTTCCCTTCTTCTTCTTCCGCTCTTCTTCTTCCATTCTTCCTCTTCCATTCTTCTTCTTCTTATCTTCTTCTTCCGATCTTCTTCTTCCGATTTTTTTCTGCCATTTTTCTTCTTCCGATCTTCTTCTTTCGATCTTCTTTTTCTATTCTTCTTCTTCCATTCTTCCTCTTCCATTCTTCTTCTTCTGATCTTCTTCTTCCATTCTTCTTCCTCCGATCTTCTTCTTCCGATCTTCTTCTTTCGATCTTCTTCTGCCATTCTTCTTCTTCCGATCTTCGTCATATTATCTTCTTCTTCCGATCTTCGTCATATTATCTTCTTCTTCCGATCTTCTTCATCCATTCTTCTTCTTTCGATCTTCTTTTTCTATTCTTCTTCTTCCATTCTTCCTCTTCCATTCTTCTTCTTCTGATCTTCTTCTTCCATTCTTCTTCCTCCGATCTTCTTCTTCCATTCTTCTTCTTCCGATCTTCTTCTTCCGATCTTCTTCTTCCGATCTTCATATCCAATTTTTCTTCTTCCGATCTTCTTTTTCCATTCTTCTTCTTCCGATCTTCTTCAGCCATTCTTCTTCTTCCGATCTTCTTCTTCCATTCTTCTTCTTCCGATCTTCTTCTTCCATTCTTCTTCTTCCGATCTTCTTCTTCCGATCTTCTTCTTCCGATCTTCTTCTTCCGATCTTCTTCTGCCATTATTCTTCTTCCGATCTTCTTTTTCCATTCTTCTTCTTCCCATCTTCTTCTGCCCTTCTTCTTCTTCCGTTCTTCTTCATCCATTCTTCTTCTTCCGATCTTCTTCTTCTGTTCTTCTTCCTCCGATCTTCTTCTTCCGTTCTTCTTCCTCCGATCTTCTTCTTCCGTTCTTCTTCTTCTTCTGATCTTCTTCTTCCGTTCTACTTCTTCCGATCTTCTTCCGTTCTTCTTCTTCCGATCTTCTTCTTCCGCTCTTCTTCTTCCGATCTTCTTCTTCTGTTCTTTTTCTTCCGATCTTCTTCTTCCGTTCTTCTTCTTCCGATCTTCTTCTTCCGTTCTTCTTCTTCCGATCTTCTTCTTCCCTTCTTCTTCTTCCATTCCTCTTCTGCCATTGTTCTTCTTCCGTTTTTCTTTCTCCATTCTTCTTCTTCCAATGTTCTTCTTCCGATCTTCTTCTTCCATTCTTCTTCTTCCGATCTTCTTCTTCCATTCTTATTCTTTCGTTCTTCTTCTTCCGATCTCCTTCTTCCATTCTTCTTCTTCCCATCTTCTTCTGCCCTTCTTCTTCTTCCCATCTTCTTCTCCCCTTCTTCTTCTTCCGATCTTCTTCTTCCCTTCTACTTCTTCCGGTCTTCTTCTTCCATTCTTCTTCTGCCATTCTTCTTCCGATCTTCTTCTTCCATTCTTCTTCCGATCTTCTTCTTCCGTTCTTCTTCTTCCGATCTTCTTCTTCCGTTCTTCTTCTTCCGATCTTCTTCTTCCGTTCTTCCTCTTCCATTCTTCTTCTTCTTATTTTCTTCTGCCGATCTTTTTCTTCCGATCTTCTTCTGCCATTCTTCTTCTTCCGATCTTCTTCTTCCATTCTTCTTCATCCATTCTTCTTCTTTCGATCTTCTTTTTCGATTATTCTTCTTCCGATCTTCTTCTTCCGATCTTCTTCTTCCATTCTTATTCTTCCGTTGTTCTTCTTCCGATCTTCTTCTTCCATTCTTCTTCTTCCCATCTTGTTCTTCCCATCTTCGTCGTGCATTCTTCTTCTTCGATTCTTCTTCTTTCAATCTTCTTCTGCCATTCTTCCTCTTCCGATCTTCTTCTACCATTCTTCTTCTTCCGTTCTTCTTCTTCTATTCTTCTTCTTCCATTCTTCTTCTTCCGATCTTCTTCTGCCATTGTTCTTCTTCTGATCTTCTTCTTCCATTCTTCTTCTTCCAATCTTCTTCTTCCGACCATCTTCTTCCATTGTTCTTCTTCCGATCTTCTTCTTCCATACTTCTTCCTCCGATCTTCTCATTCCATTCTTCTTCCTCCGATCTTATCCTTCCATTCTTCTTCCTCCGATCTTCTTCTTCTATTCTTCTTCCTCCATTTTTCTTCTTCCATTCTTCTTCTTCCGTTCTTCTTCTTCCATTCTTCTTCCTCCAATCTTCTTGTTCCATTCTTCTTCTTCCGATCTTCTTCTTCCATTCTTTTTCTTCCATTCTTCTTCTTCCGATCTTCTTCTTCCATTCTTCTTCATCCATTCTTCTTCTTTCGATCTTCTCTTTCCATTCTTCTTCTTCCGATCTTCTTCTTCCATTCTTCTTCTTCCGATCTTCTTTTTCCGTTCTTCTTCTTCCATTCTTCTTCTTACGTTCTTCTTCTTGCCCCATTCTTCTTCTTCTGATCTTCTTTTCTATTCTTCTTCTTGCAATCTTCTTCTTCCATTCTTCCTCTTCCATTCTTCTTCTTCTGCCATTTTTCTTCCTCCGATCTTCTTCTTCCGATCTTCTTTTTCTGATCTTCTTCCGCCATTCTTCTTCCTCCTATCTTCTTCATCCATTCTTCTTCTTTCGATCCTCTTTTTCCATTCTTCTTCTTCCAATCTTCTTCTTCCATTCTTCTTCTTCCGATCTTCTTCTTCCATCCTTCTTCTTTCGATCCTCTTCTTCCATTCTTCTTCTTCTGATCTTCTTCTTCCATTCTTCTTCATCCGATCTTCTTCTTCTATTCTCCTTCTTCCGAACTTCTTCTTCCATTCTTATTCATCCGTTCCTCTTTTTCCGATCTTCTTCTTTCGTTCTTCTTCTTCCCATCTTCTTCTTCCATTCTTCTTCTTCCGATCTTCTTCTTCCATTCTTATTCTTCCGTTCTTCTTCTTCCGATCTTCTTCTTCCATTCTTCTTCCGATCTTCTTCTTCCGTTCTTCTTCTTCCGATCTTCTTCTTCCGTTCTTCTTCTTCCGATATTCTTCTTCCTTTCTTCTTCTTCCGATCTTCTTCTTCCTTTCTTCTTCTTCCGATCTTCTTCTGCCATTCTTCTTCTTCCAATCCTTTTCTTCCGATCTTCTTCTTCCATTCTTCTACTTCCGATCTTCTTCTTCCGTTCTTCTCCTTCTAATCTTCTTCTTCCGTTCTTCTTCTTCCGATCTTATTCTTCCATTCTTCTTCTTCCGATCTTCTTCTACCGTTCTTCTTCTTCCGATCTTCTTCTTCCGTTCTTCTTCTTCCGATCTTCTTCTTCCGTTCTTCTTCTTCCGATGTTCTTCTTCGCTTCTTATTCTTCTGATCTTCTTCTTCCATTCTTCTTCTTTCGATCTTCTTCTCCCATTCGTCCTCTTCCAATCTTCTTCTGCCGTTCTTCTTCTTCTGTTCTTGTTCTTCCGTTCTTCCTCTTCCATTCTTCTTCTTCTTATTTTCTTCTGCCGATCTTCTTCTTCCGATCTTCTTCTGCCAGTCTTCTTCTTCTGATCTTCTTCTTCCATTCTTCTTCATCCATTCTTCTTCTTTCGATCTTCTTTTTCCATTCTTCTTCTTCCGATCTTCTTCTTCCATTCTTCTTCTTCCGATCTTCTTCTTCCATTCTTCTTCTTCCCATATTCTTCTGCCCTTCTTCTTTTTCCGATCTTCTTCTTCCAATCTTCTGCTTCCATTCTTCTTCTTCCGATCTTCTTCTTCCATTCTTCTTCTTCTGATCTTCTTCTTCCGTTCTTCCTCTTCCGATCTTCTTCTTCCATTCTTCTTCATCCATTGTTGTTCTTCCGTTCTTCTTTCTCCATTCTTCTTCTTCCGATCTCCTTCTTCCATTCTTCCTCTTCCTTTCTTCTTCTTCTGATCTTCTTGTTCCGTTCTTCTTCTTCCGATCTTCTTCTTCCGTTCTTCTTCTTCCGATCTTCTTTTGCCATTCTTCTTCTTCCGATCTTCTTTTCCATTCTTCTTCTTCCGATCTTCTTCTTCCATTCTTCTTCTTCCATTCTTCTTCTTCCGATCTTCTTCTTCCATTCTTCTTCTTCTGATCTTCTTCTTCCATTCTTCCTCTTCCATTCTTCTTCTTCCGATCTTCTTGTTCCGTTCTTCTTCTTCCGATCTTCTTCTTCCGTTCTTCTTCTTCCGATCTTCTTCTGCCATTCTTTTCTTCCGATCTTCTTCTTCCATTCTTATTCTTCCGTTCTTCTTCTTCCGATCTTCTTCTTTCATTCTTCTTCTTCCCATCTTCTTCTTCCCTTCTTCTTCTTCCGATCTTCTTTTTCCATTCTTACTCTTCCGTTCTTCTTCTTCCGATCTTCTTCTTCCATTCTTCTTCCGATCTTCTTCTTCCGTTCTTCTTCTTCCGATCTTCTTCTTCCGATCTTCTTCTTCCGTTCTTCTTCTTCAGATGTTCTTCTTCCCTTCTTATTCTTCCGATCTTCTTCTTCCATTCTTCCTCTTCCATTCTTCTTCTTCTTATCTTCTTCTTCCGATCTTCTTCTTCCGATCTTCTTCTGCCATTCTTCTTCTTCCAATCTTCTTCTTCCATTCTTATTCTTTCATTCTTCTTCTTCCCATCTTCTTCTGCCCTTCTTCTTCTTCCGATCTTCTTCTTCCCTTCTTCTTCTTCCAATCTTCTTCTTCCATTTTTCTTCTGCCGTTCTTCTTCTTCCGATCTTCCTCTTCCATTCTTCTTCAACCATTTTTCTTCTTTCGATCTTCTTTTTCTATTCTTCTTCTTTCGATCTTCTTCTTCCATTCTTCCTTTTCCATTCTTCTTCTTCTGATCTTCTTATTCCATTTTTCTTCCTCCGATCTTCTTCTTCCGATCTTCTTCTTTCGATCTTCTTCTGCCATTCTTCTTCTTCCGATCTTCTTCTTCCGTTCTTCTTCTTCCGATCTTCTTCTGCCATTCTTCTTCTTCCGATCTTCTTCTTCCATTCTTATTCTTCCGTTCTTCTTCTTCCGATCTTCTTCTTTCATTCTTCTTCTTCCCATCTTCTTCTTCCATTCTTCTTCTTCCCATCTTCTTCTTCCATTCTTCTTCTTCTGATCTTCTTCTTCCATTCTTCCTCTTCCATTCTTCTTATTCCGATCTTCTTGTTCCGTTCTTCTTCTTCCGATCTTCTTCTTCCGTTCTTCTTCTTCCGATCTTCTTCTTCCGATCTTCTTCTTCCATTCTTATTCTTCCGTTCTTCTTCTTCCGATCTTCTTCTAGCATTCTTCTTCTTCCCATCTTCTTCTTCCATTCTTCATCTTCCGATCTTCTTCTTCCATTCTTATTCTTCCGTTCTTCTTCTTCCGATCTTCTTCTTCCATTCTTCTTCTTCCCATCTTCTTCTTCCATTCTTATTCTTCCGTTCTTCTTCTTCCGATCTTCTTCTTTCATTCTTCTTCTTCCCATCTTCTTCTTCCATTCTTCTTCTTCCGATCTTCTTCTTCCATTCTTCTTCTTCTATTCTTCTTCTTCCATTCTTCTTCTTCCATTCTTTTTCTTCCGACCATCTTCTTCCATTCTTCTTCATCCGATCTTCTTCTTCCATTCTTCTTCCTCCGATCTTCTCATTCCATTCTTATTCCTCCGATCTTCTTTTTCCATTCTTCTTCTTCCGAGCTTCTTCTTCTTATTTTCTTCTTCCGATCTTCTTCTTCCGATCTTCTTCTTCCGATCTTCCTCTTCCATTCTTCTTCGTCCCATCTTCTTCTTCCATTCTTCTTCTTCCGATCTTTTTCCTCCATTTTTCTTCTTCCGATCTTCTTCTTCCATTCTTCTTCTTCCGTTCTTCTACTTCCTCCATTCTTCTTCCTCCGATCTTCTTCTTCCAATCTTCTTCTTTCGATCTTCTTCTTCTGATCTTCTTCTGCCAGTCTTCTTCTTCTGATCTTCTTCTTCCATTCTTCTTGTTTCGATCATCTTCATCCGTTCTTCTTCTTTCGATCTTCTTTTTCCATTCTTATTCTTCAGATCTTCTTCTTCCATTCTTCTTCTCCCGATCATCTTCTGCTATTCTTCTTCTTCCGATCTTCTTCTTCCATTCTTCTTCTTCCGATCTTCTTTTTCCATTCTTCCTGTTCCATTCTTCTTCTTCCAATCTTCTTCTTCGATTCTTCTTCTTCCGATCTTCTTCTTCTGATCTTCTTCTACCATTCTTCTTCTTTCGATCATCTTTTTCCACCCTTCTTCTTCCGATCATCTTCTTCCAATCTTCTTCTTCCCATCTTCTTCTGCCATTCTTCTTCTTCCGATCTTCTTCTCCCATTCTTCTTCATCCATTCTTCTTCTTTTGATCTTCTTTTTCCATTCTTCTTCTTCTGATCCTCTTCTTCCCTTCTTCTTCTTCCGATCTTCTTCTTCCGATCTTCTTCTTCCGTTCTTCTTCTTTCGATCTTCTTCTTCCATTCTTCTTCGTCCGATCTTCTTCTTCTGATCTTCTTCTTCCATTGTTCTTCTTCCGATCTCCTTCTTCCTATCTTCTTCTGCCATTCTTCTTCTTCCGATATTCTTCTTCCGATCTTCTTCTGCCATTCTTCTTCTTTCGATCTTCTTCTTCCATTCTTCTTCATCCATTTTTCTTCTTTCGATCTTCTTTTTCCATTCTTCTTCTTCCGATCTTCTTCTTCCATTCTTCTTCTTCTGATCTTCTTCTTCCATTCTTCTTCTTCCGTTCTTCTTCTTCTTCCATTCTTCTTCCTCCGATCTTCTCCTTCCAATCTTCTTCTTCCGATATTCTTCTTCTGACTTTCTTCTGCCATTCTTCTTCTTCTGATCTTCTTCTTCCATTCTTCTTCTTCCGATCTTCTTCTTCCATTCTTTTTCTCCCATTCTTCTTCTTTCGTTCTTCTTTCTCCATTCTTCTTTTTCCGATCTCCTTCTTCTATTCTTCCTCTTCCTTTCTTCTTCTTCCTCCGTTCTTCTTCGGCCGTTCTTCTTCTTCCCTTCTTCTTCTTCCATTGTTCTTCTTTCGATCTTCTTCTGCCATTCTTCTTATTCCGATATTCTTCTTCCGATCTTCTCCTGCCATTCTTCTTCTTCCGATCTTCTTCTTCCATTCTTTTTCATCCATTCTTCTTCTTTCGATCTTTTTTTTCCATTCTTCTTCATCCGATCTTCTTCTTCCATTCTTCTTCTTCCGTTCTTCTTCTTCTTCTATTCTTCTTCCTCCGATCTTCTTCTTCTGATCTTCTTCTTCTGATCTTCTTATGCCATTCTTCTTCTTCTTATCTTGTTCTTCCATTCTTCTTCTTCCGATCTTCTTCATCCGTTCTTCTTCTTTCGATCTTCATTTTCCATTCTTATTCTTCCGATCTTCTTCTTCCATTCTTCTTCTTCCATTCCTCTTCTTTCGATCTTCTTCTTCCATTCCTCTTCTTTCGATCTTCTTCTTCCATTCTTCTTCTTCCATTCTTCTTCTCCCGATCATCTTCTTCTATTCTTCTTTTTCCGATCTTCTTCTTCCGATCTTCTTCTTCCATTCTTCCTCTTCCATTCTTCTTCTTCTTATTTTCTTCTTCCGATCTTCTTCTTCCGATCTTCTTCTGCCATTGTTCTTCTCGCGATCTTCTTCTTCCATTCTTCTTCTTCCGATCCTCTTCTTCCCTTCTTGTTCTTCCGATCTTCTTCTTCCGATCTTCTCCTTCCGTTCTTCTTCTTCCGATCTTCTTCTGCCATTCTTCTTCGTCCGATCTTCTTCTTCCCTTCTTCTTCTTCCATTGTTCTTCTTCCGATCTCCTTCTTCCGATCTTCTTCTGCCATTCTTCGTCTTCCGATATTCTTCTTCCGATCTTCTTCTGCCATTCTTCTTCTTCCGATCTTCTTCTTCCATTCTTCTTCATCCATTTTTCTTCTTCCATTCTTCTTCATCCATTCTTCTTCTTTTTCCATTCTTCTTCTTCTTCCATTCTTCTTCCTCCGATCTTTTTCTTCCAATCTTCTTCTTCCTATCTTCTTTTTCTGATCTTCTTCTGCCATTCTTCTTCTTCTGATCTTCTTCTTCCATTCTTCTTCTTCCGATCTTCTTCTTCCATTCTTCTTCTGCCATTCTTCTTCTTTTGTTCTTCTTTCTCCATTCTTCTTCTTCCGATCTTCTTCTTCCATTCTTCTTCTTCCGATCTTCTTCTTCCGATCTTCTTCTTCCATTCTTCTTCTTCCATTCTTCTTCTTCCGATCTTCTTCTTCCATTCTTCTTCTTCCGATCTTCTTCTTCCATTCTTCTTCATCCGATCTTCTTCTTCCCTTCTTTTTCTTCCGATCTTCTTCTTCCGTTCCTCTTCTTCCGATCTTCTTCCTCCGTTCTTCTTCGTCCGATGTTCTTCTTCCCTTCTTCTTCTTCCATTGTTCTTCCTCCGATCTCCTTCTTCCGATATTCTTCTCCCATTCTTCTTCTTCCGATCTTCTTCTTCCATTTTTCTTCATCCGATCTTCTTCTTCCCTTCTTTTTCTTCCGATCTTCTTCTTCCATTCTTATTCTTCCGCTCTTCTTCTTCCGATCTTCTTCTTTCATTCTTCTTTTTCCCTACTTATTCTTCCTTTCTTCTTCTTCCTTTCTTCTTCTTCCATTCTTCTTCTTCTGATCTTCTTCTTCCGATCTTCTTCTTCCATTCTTCTTCTTCCATTCTTCTTCTTGCGATCTTCTTCTTCCATTCTTCTTCTTCTGATCTACTTCTTCCATTCTTCTTCATCCGATCTTCTTCTTCCGTTCTTCTTCTTCCATTCTTCTTCTTCCGTTCTTCTTCTTCCATTCTTCTTCATCCGATCTTCTTCTTCCCTTGTTTTTCTTCCGATCTTCTTCTTCCGATCTTCTTCGTCCGATCTTCTTCTTCCCTTCTTCTTCTTCCATTGTTCTTCTTCCGATCTCATTCTTCCAATCTTCTTCTTCCATTGTTCCTCTTTCGATCTCATATTCCGATCTTCTTCCTCCGTTCTTCTTCGTCCGATCTTCTTCTTCCCTTCTTCTTCTTCCATTGTTCTTCTTCCGATCTCCTTCTTCCAATCTTCTTCTTCCATTCTTCTTCTTCCGATCTTCTTCTTCCATTCTTCTTCATCCGATCTTCTTCTTCCCTTCTTTTTCTTCCGATCTTCTTCTTCCATTCTTCTTCATTCGATCTTCTTCTTCTCTTCTTTTTCTTCCGATCTTCTTCTTCCGATCTTCTTCTTCCGATCTTCTTTGTCTGATCTTCTTCTTCCCTTCTTCTTCTTCCATTGTTCTTCTTCCGATCTCATTCTTCCGATCTTCTTCCGCCATTCTTCTTCTTCCGATATTCTTCTTCCGATCTTCTTCTGCCATTCTTCTTCTTCCGATCTTCTTCTTCCATCCTTCCTCTTCCATTCTTCTTCTTCTTATCTTCTTCTTCCGATCTTCTTCTTCCGATCTTCTTCATCCGTTCTTCTTCTTTCGATCTTCTTTTTCCATTCTTATTCTTCCGATATTCTTCTTCCATTCCTCTTCTTTCGATCTTCTTCTTCCATTCTTCTTCTTCCATTCTTCTTCTCCCGATCATCTTCTTCTATTCTTCTTCTTCCGATCCTCTTCTTCCATTCTTCTTCTTCCGATCTTCTTCTTCCATTCTTCTTCTTCCATTCTTCTTCTTCCGATGCTGGTGGCGACTGATCCGAGAGGATATCTGAGGACGCTTGGCTGGTGATTGTTATATGATTATTATTTTATGCACTATATTTCTGCTGTGTAATCTTTCCTGCTCCAATCTTTAAGATAACAGTTTAATTAACCCTATAACGTAATGAGCGTTGGTTTAGTGAGGAGCGTTGGTCAGCCGGTAAGGATGTTCCCGGTAGTAAGTCCTAGGGTAAGGCAGTGAAACCGTTGGTAAGCCTGGTGGTCCCGATCCAAGAACTAGACACGTAAGTTATGTCTAGGTTAATTAAAATGTTATCTAAAGGAAAGGAAAAGGAAGAAGAAATAGGAGAATCTAGTGAAGAAAATAATAATCATATATTACATCATGAGCTAAGAATCCCAGAAATAGAATCCCAACTTAATAAATGGAAACTTCCCAAGTTAGAAATTTCCTCCCTTTACAAAACTAAAATATCAGACATGTTTAAAAGCGAATATGTAATTAAAACTGTCGAAAAAGAAATCGATATAAAACAAACCCAAGAGTCTATACCATTAATCTCACGAGCTCTAATAGCCGAACATATAAAAGATTACAAGTATTTACATATAGGATCGATTCAAATAGCTATTAAACCCTTGTTTAGGCAAGGAATCGATACTCCATTATTCGCAGTTTTAAGAGATAATAGGCCAAAAAATTTGAATGATCAGATCTTGGCTATCTTTGAAACCAATCTCCACGAAGGACCGGTTTATATTAATAATTACCCTAATTACTCGGTATCTTTTAAAAGCTTTCACGAAACTAATTACAATATTATTTTAGATATTAAGATGAAGGACGATGGTTGGAATCCTAGAGCGATTCCTATTACCATAATATATCGTCTCTATTATAAAGTAATGAAAACCCAATTAGCCCCCCAAGCTTTATTAATATCTCCTAAAGACGAAACTACCCTGTTATTGGTAAATCCAGAAAGGGTAAATGCCTCGGTCCCTCGGGTACTGAGACATGATGAGGTAACCAGTGGATTAAAATGGAGATTAGAAGACATACTACCTCCAATTCCTCCTACGCCTAGCGAAGTAGACGCTATAACAGAATTTAAATCGGGAGCAGTAGAAATTACCTTTGCTCCTTTAAGAGAAAACTTAAGAAGAGTACGCTCTATGGCAAGATCCGAATTTAGTTTAACCAGACCATCCATAGATAGGCGAAGTTTTTCAATACCTAGAGGGTTGGTAATGCAAGGATTACATCCAGATCATACCATACCCACCCCTGAATTCGAGCCCGAAGAAACCCATTACACCTCGGCTCGATCACAGGACTCACCAACTAAATCTGACTTTAGTCAGTTAAACGTCATAAAGACATTTGAAATTAATAAAAGAATGCTTCAAGAAGATTTCGTAAGTAGTGCCAATAAAAAGAAAAAGGATTGGTTTTATAAAAATTTTAGTGATGAAGAACGGGCTAAAATAAGAGAAGAATATTACGACTACATGAATACCGTCGAAATAAATGTGTTCTTCTTTAAATGGTTCGAACAGAATTATTTTCAGACAATAAAAGTTATAAAATCAGGAGAAAAAATATGGAAAACCGCTAAAGGAGAAGTCTCCAGTATTATTCCTCCTCTAGAGGAAGTAAAATTCCCCAATATTGAAAATAAAGAGGTCGTTGCCTCTCCTTTCAAAATGATAGGAGAAAAAAGAGAAATTCAAATAAAAGACATTCAAAATATTCATTCCCAATTAAATTACACTAACCAACTTTTACATCAAATGGCAAAAGTCGAACCCGAATCAGAACCTAAAATTCTTAACAAACAATCGGAAAGATTGGGAAAATCCTTAATAAAACCATTTAAATTCTCTGAAGACGAGTTAAAAGAATTAAAAATTGGAAGAGATGCAAATTCTGCATTAGATGAGATTAATAAAAAGTTAGATGAGTTAAAAATTTCAAAAATAAATGTTCTTACTGAAGAAGACGAATCAATCAATAAAATAAATAGGGGAAAGGCCCCACAAACATTCCCAACCAGTAGAAATTTTTATAAGAGACCCACTCTTCCCGATATTCAGTTTGAAGAATGGGAATTAGAACACCCATCTGCCTTTGACGGCAATGGGATAACAGAATGGAATATTGATGGTATGACCGACCATCAGATTCTTCGCAAAACCCATGAATTAACAATGGCCGCTTCAACCTATAGGGTAAAACATTCCGAAGAACAAACAATAAAATTAATAGTGGCCGGTTTTACTGGCATTTTAAAAGGATGGTGGGATAATTATCTTAATTCAGAGAATAGATTATACATTACTACCTGCGTTAAAAACGAAGAAAATGGACAAATTCCCCTAATGGTAGAAACCTTGGTTACGGCCATTATTCATAACTTTATCGAAGACCCCAAAATCTTCGATGAAAGAACTTCAATTCTATTACATAATCTAAGGTGTCCAACTCTAGGAGACTTTAGATGGTATGTTGATAATTTTATGTCTATGGTTCTGACACGGGAGGATTGTCGAGAACCGTATTGGAAAGAACGTTTTGTAGCAGGACTACCTTTAGTCTTTGCAGAAAAGGTTAAAGAAAATCTCCAAACGGAATACCCAGATACGACTCTAAAAGATCTTACCTATGGAAGAATTAGTGCTATGGTTAAAAACACAGGAATAGCATTGTGCAATGCTATGAAAATAGAAAATCGAATAAAGAAAAATCAACAATTAGGCATAAGAGAATTAGGAGATTTCTGTGCCCAATATGGGTATGAAAAGATAACTCCTCCGTCAAACTCCAGAAGAAAGATGGTAAAACAAAAAATTCAGAAAAATATTCCTAGAAAACCCTGGAATAAAAGGAGCCCTACTAAAACCATCCCAAAACCTCAAAATAATAGTCCAATACCAAATACAAATAAAGTAATATGTTTTAAGTGTGGACGATATGGCCACTATAAGAAAGACTGTAGAGTAAAAGAAAAAATTAACAAGCTAGATATGAGCGAAGAATTAAGAGAACAAATAGCCAAGATTTTATTAGAATCCTCTGACGAAGAAGAGGAGATCATAGAAGAAATAAATGAAGATTCAGAAGAAGAATCTATAGAAGATTGCGACAGAGATAACTGTGGTGAAGAGTGTAGTTGTCGCTATCAAATCAACGTAATATCCAGTGAAACAAAAACGAGCCTTGGAGATGGTAGATTTAATAGAAAATCCCGAAGAAAAATTTCATTGGCTAACTAAGATAAAAAATGAAATTTTAGAAACCGAAGATCGAGAATAAAAGAAAGATAAAGAGATCTTTACAGGCTATAATTTTAACAAAATTCTACAACGAGCAAAACAAGAAGAAAGAAAAATAACCGTAAATGACCTTCATAGAGAAATAAAATTATTAAAAGAAGAAATACGTATAATAAAATTAGACTTAATAGAATTACAGGAGCCAAAAGCAGGTCACAACTTTGTGGCTTCAACATCGGGCCAAGACTTTGTGGCTCAGGTAAAAGCCTACCAACAAAAATGGAAGGTAAAAATAACGTTAAAAATAGGAAACTCTTTTCATAAAAACTTTACGGCCCTAATAGACTCTGGAGCCGATTTAAATTGTATACAGGAAGGATTAATACCTACTCAATACTATGAAAAAACTACTCAGCAACTCTGGTCTGCTAATAGTACAAAGTTAGGAGTAGAATATAAACTAACAAATGCACAGATATGTAACAACGGAAAATGTTATAGGACAAATTTTATCCTTGCTAAAGAACTAAACGAAGATATAATCTTAGGTACCCCCTTTCTAACACAGATATATCCCTTTTCCGTAACAGAAAAAGGAATATCATCGGGAAATATATTATTTACTTTTTTAGATCCAAGAAAAGAAAAAGAAATAAAAACCTTAAAAACCCAGGAAGAAGATTTTATTAGTCTAATAAAAAATAAAGATTCGCAAATAAAGTTTTTGAAAAAGAGTTACAATATGAAAAAATAGAAAAGGATATAAAATTTAATAAGGATAAACTAGAAAATATCACAAACCAATTTAAAGCAGAAGTATGCGCCGAGATACCTACGGCTTTTTGGGGTAGAAAAACTCACGAAGTAAGTCTCCCATATAATGATGATTTTAAAGAAACAGATATCCCTACTAAGGCAAAACCGGTTCAAATGAACCAAGAAACTCAAACTATGTAAAGAAGAAGTTAAAAGGTTTTTAGATAAAAAATTAATAAGGCCAAGTAAATCGCCATGGAGTTGCACGGCCTTCTATGTTAATAACGCTAATGAAAAGGAAAGAGGAGAACCTCGCATGGTAATAAACTATAAACCCCTTAACAATGTATTAAAATGGATAAGATATCCTTTACCAAATAAGCAAGAATTAATTAAAAATTTATACAATGCATTAATCTTTTCAAAATTCGATATGAAATATGGCTATTATCAGATTAAGATAAATGAAAAAGATAAATATAAAACAGCCTTTGTAGTTCCCTTTGGACACTATGAATGGAACGTTATGCCTATGGGTTTAAAAAACGCTCCGTCCGAATTTCAAAACATAATGAATAATATACTACTACCATACTCCGAATTCGCGATAGTATATCTAGATGATGTATTAATATACTCTAATTCCCTGGAACAACATCTAAAACATTTAAGAACCTTCAAAGATTTAGTAAAAAGAAATGGACTGGTAATATCTAGTAAGAAAATGACAATAGGCGAGACAAAAATCAGATTTTTAGGCCATGAAATATGGCAAGGTAAGATAACACCTATAACTAGGAGTATAGAATTTGCAAAAAGGTTTCCTGATGAAATAACCAATAAAACTCAACTCCAAAGATTTTTAGGTTGTTTAAATTATGTGTCAGATTTTATTCCTGAAATAAGAATAGTTGCTAGACCATTATATAAAAGGTTAAGAAAAAACCCAAAACCTTGGGAAACAGAACATACTATGGCTGTAAAGAAAATCAAAACCTTAGTAAATAATCTTCCCTGTTTAGGAATCCAAAATCCTGAAGCAGAACTAATAGTTGAGACAGACGCCTCTGAATTAGGATTCGGAGGAATATTAAAACAAAAAATAAAAAATTATCCTGAACAGATAATAAAATATCATTCTGGAGCATGGAATGAAACGCAACAAAAATATAGTACGGTTAAAAAGGAAATTCTTTCTATTGTTTTATGTATAACAAAATTTCAAAATGATTTAATAAACAAACCATTTCTATTACGAATAGATTGTAAATCTGCTAAAGAGATTTTAGAAAAGGATGTTAAAAATATTGTTTCAAAACAAATTTTTGCTAGATGGCAAAGTATTTTGTCTTGTTTTGATTTTAAAATAGAATTTATAAAAAGAGTTAATAATTCCATTCCTGATTTTTTAACAAGAGAATTTTTGCAGGGACATGACTGAAAAATCAAAATCCCGGGACTTATCGTTAGACGATTTTGCCCCTCTGGCCTCTAAAAAGTTAATAGAGTCAGGGACAAGTTCGTCCACTGCCTCAAAACTTTCTAAAAAGATCGATGGAAGGATTCTTCCCCCTTCTATCTCGTCCCCTTCAAAATTTACTGTGTTAGGGACACTTCCCGACACATCAAAAGATTCCCCAGTGGATTCTGTTTTAAAAGAGTCGTGTAAAACTCTGGCGGTCCTAGAACCCCACATGGAAGAGGTTGACCCCTCTCAAATAATCCCTAAATATTTTGCTCCCCAATGGGCTTGGATCCCATGGGAATCACTTAAAAAGACCAAAAGGTTTTATCAGTTAATACTAATAGATACCCGGTCTGCTGAGATTACCCCCGTATACGATAAAGATCAAACAACTACCTGCTTCTCTAAATTACGAATTAAAAGGATTTTATCCGAGAAAGACTGGAATCAAAAACCCATAACAGAGAAAAGATTTTCAAGGGTTTTTGAGCCGGCCTCATTCACCTATTTTGATTACCAGCAAGCCTGGTATAATATCTTGTATGATCTTAATAACCGGCACTCTTGGTATATTTCTTTTGATCACGTAAATGTATTAAGTACCAAGATTCCGGCCTGGTTTCAAGAATGGTTCTGTTGGATTGGACCTACTAGAGCCATCCTCCCTCCACAAGTTTTAAAATATTATAATAATTACAAAGAGCTGAATCCAGAAATGCCGGCTCATCTTAAATTAATAAATTTTTGCTGTAAAATGGGAGTGGGATGGATCGTTCAGCATATATATGAGATTCATCAGCACAAACCTATACCATTTCCCCGGCACTTGTGTCTAAAAATAAAAATCTCTTGGTGGAAAAAATTTGACATAAAGTTCCTAGACGAAAAATTTCGCCGATGGAAGAATGGTCCGATGACTTCCCCAAAAACACCAGAAAAGCAAGCAGCAGCAGCAAAGAAAAAGCTTGCATCATTATCTAAAGGAAAGACTAAGGCAGAATTAAGAGCAACACTATTAGAGGCCCTATCCTCTCTTGGGTCAGATGATGAAGACGAAGAAAGTTGTTCTGATCCATTTTATCAGAACGAGGACGACTGCTATGGTCTGGACCTATAAAAGACAAAAGTTGCAGCTGGTAAAAGCAAAGTGACAAGACGGCACTCAACGAGCATCTTGGCACAAGCATCCAAATAAAGCCTAAAAGTGTGGCAGACCAGAAGTGACTCCACTATGACAACTGTAAAAGAAGAAACTCTTTCACAAGCGTGGCAGACAAGAAGTGACTCCACTCTGAATAAAGAAAGTCTCTGAATAGTGTAAAATAAAATTTTGAATTCCGCAGCTGAGTGAGAATTTGAAATCCGCCAGTTTGCAAGTTGTATAAATAGGACTAAGAATGCATTGAAGGAGGCAGAACTTAGGCAATCTTCATCCTAGAACTAAGTCATTACCTCTTTGCAATAGAATTCTAAGTCTTGTATTCAGAAATCCGTGTAAAAACCCCATTCTGGAATATTCTTCAGAAGGTTGTAATATCTGTCAAAAGATCAAAGATTTGCTTAATACCCTGTCTTTGTAAGTCTTTCTTCTTAAAATACTATGTTTTCACTATATGAAACTGTTTTACACTCTTTTAATATATTCCGCCTGGACTCTGGTAACAACTGGTGATGGAGGAGGGCCAAGCACATCTAACCAAGGAAGCCAAGGCCCAAACCAAGAAGACCGTCTAGACCAAGAGGAGCGTCTAGCTCCAAGAAGTGAGCGTCTAGGACGTGAAGGAGGGAGGCTATCCATGGAGCTAGACCGTCTAGGACCTCTCACAAGATCCATGGCTAAACATATCCAAGCACACATAGAAGAAGCCACGGATGGGAGGGAGAAGACCTTGTACATGCTACTTGGAGGCCCATTAGGGGTAGCTTAGTAGATTAGTGTAGTGTAGAAAGCAAAACTGCTAACTTAGGGGTGTGCTATCAAAAAGGTGCCCTTAGCAATAGAAGGAGGGGTGTGCTAGCAAATAGGTGCCTTTAGCAAAAGAGGGAGGGGTGTACTATCAAATGTTGCATTTTTGACCTATCTTCTAGAATATTAGGATGATGGTGTGGTTTGACTAAAGTCAATACCCTAGGCAGCCCCCACTTTTTGTATTTCCATCCCTACCCTTTAAGCTTGCTCACCAAGGCTCCTAAATCTATAAATAAGGAGGCCTACCTCATGTATTTTCAAGTTTATTTGAGTAATGTTATGCTGCCATTTTTGTGCACAAGCTTTACTCCTCCTAGAAATCTAGGCTATAAACTTCAATCCTTTCACCTTCTCCCTTGAGCTGGCCGAACCACTCAACCCATACTCATCATGCACCTTCAAGACCAACACAACTCCTAGGAGGGTCTTGTTTCACTCATCCATTGCTTCCGCTCCATCTATTTTCTACTTTGATTCAAGAAGAACACATGAAAATTCCATCATTTGGTATCATGAGCTTTTGGTTCTTCAAGATGAGTAGCTTGTCTTTTTAAATTTTCAGTTCTTCTTTATTTTCATCTTGTCATTTCAATTCCATAATTGTCTTGCTGTTTTTTTTTTTTTACATTTTAAATTGTTCTTGGTGTGCTTATGGAAGATCCAACCGAAGCACATGTGTTCAATTGATCTTGAACATTTTCTTGTGCAATTGTGATAGGATTCCTTACACATTGAGTGGCTGTTTTCTTTTAGGAATTTGAGTCTTTATTGCTTTCTTATAATTGCTTCATTTTATGCTTTGAGTCTTTATTTTCTGAATCTATAAATGTTGTGTCAAGTCATGTGAATCCATAATTGTCATCAATTCTTAGTAGTCCTATTTTTGGCTTGATTGTTTCTTGTTTTTGGGTCTCTTTAATTTGCCTTAATCTGCTGTTATTTTGATCCTTTGCTGCCTTTTTAATTTTAGTTTGAGTTCATAATTGTGTCTTAGTTCTTACACAATTTCCTTCTTACATTTTCCTTTGTGTTAAATTTTGGTATCTTGCTGTTTTTTTTTTTCCAGTTTTCCAGTTTTCCCCTGTTTCTCTCTCTGTCTGGCTGTTTTTTGTTTCAAAAATTATTTCCACTCATAGGAAATTTGTGATTCTCTGGAAAATGCAAGTTTGAAGTGTTACAAAAAGGACAAAAAAAAAGAATCAGATCAAAAAAGGCAACAGAAAAAATATGATAAATCTTACAAAATCAGAGTGCAAATCTTGAGCGCTCCAGCTGGCCTAACTGCACACCAAATTTGCAAAAATTATTAAAAACAAATGGTGCATGCGTTTTAGGTGATTCCAAAGCCATTGTTTAGATAAGATCCTGAATTTTCTTGCATATAAATTTCAGAGACAAATTTTAAAAATACAGCTCAGCATAAATCGGGGAACAAACACGTTTTCTGGCCCACAACAATTTTCAGTGGTGCTGTTTTTTTTTTTTTTTTTGGTCATCTAATCTAGTGCTTTTCTTTAGGAATTCCTTTTGTGTGCCAACTTTTTTTGAGTACCTTTAATTGTTTGCTTTAATTTCTTGACTCTCTTTCTAAGTTGTCATATTATAAATCCTTTTGGTGGTACTGTTTTTATTCAATTAAATTTGTTTCTTGCTTTTGTTTCTTGACCTCTCTTTTGGGTGCTGGAATTTAATTCTCCTTGGTGCATATGTGCATGGAACTTGACTTGGTTTAGGTTTAGCTCTTGTGAATAGGTGCTGGAAATTGGAGAATTAAAGCCATCATTTTAAGGAGGAGACAAAGCTAAAGCCGAAACAAGGTTGCTTGAAACAAACAATACAAACACCTAGAAGATAAAAAAAAAAAATTCAAGACAACAAGGAAGTGCACTAACCCAAAAGAGGATCAACAAAGGGAGTCTTCTTTTCCTTTGCAACTTGGTTTATTGTTAATTACCTCTTTAATTACGTTTAGACGGTGAGTGTGTCTTCAAGGGCTCAAAGTGTCCAAGAAGCCTCACCTAGGGCCGAATAGCATAGTAAATTTTTTTTTGCTTAGTAATTTGTTGCTTGTTTGAACTTGTTTTCTTTTGTTTTGGTAGAAACGTTTTGCATGATTAGTTTAGTTTAATTTGTGCTAAAACCGACTAGTTTGTTGCATATTTTTTTTTTTTAGCTTACATAGTTTTATTGCTTTTTGATTTCTCAACTTCTTGTGTTTTAAGTGTTTCACTAAGAGAAATTTTTGTGAGAAGGCATTGGAGACTAGTTTTTGGCAAGGAAAAGGCTTGGTACTTAAGTAGTCATTTGAGACTCACCTCCCTTACCTGGAAAACTACCTTCTTTATCTTCCCTAATCTTTCTCAAAGTAAAAACGCCTAAATACACAAAGGTCTAGCCATGTCTTCTTCTTCTCATTCTCCAAAGTCTATAGAATGTGAAGTAAAATCTTTGAAAACCCTTTTGAAAGAGGTATCCCAAGCGGTACAATTAATCTCTTCTAGGCAATTGGAGAATGAAAACAAGATTAATGAGTTGGCTAGAGCTCAAGAAGAGAAATCCCAAAAATCTCAAAAATCAAAAAAAACAAATACTCATGCATCCCAAAGCATTGCAACTCTAGGGGAGGGAAGCCTTAGAATTAATGACTACTACCAACCACCCCCTAGAAGAACTAGGCAAAGGGAACAAGAGGTGCCAAGGGAAACTAGAGTAGACCTACCTCATTTTCATGGAAAGGAAAATGTAGAAATATATCTAGATTGGGAGATGAAGGTAGAGCAACTCTTTGCTTGCCATAGGGTAAGTGAGGAACGAAAAGTACCCTTAGCCACCCTTAGTTTCCAAGGAAATGCCATGTATTGGTGGACCTCTTTAGAAAGAGACCGACGTCTTCATAGGGAACCTCCCATAGAATATTGGAATGACCTTAGGGGAGCCCTAAGACGTCGACATATACCTTCTTACTACCATAGGGAGTTGATGGACAAGCTCCAAAGACTCCAACAAAAGAATATGAGTGTAGAAGAGTATAGGCAAAAGATGGAGCTCTATATGATGAGAGCCTCTATTAGAGAGGAAGAGGAAACCACCATATCTAGGTTCCTTAGTGGCCTATCACTTGAGATAAGAGATAGAGTAGAGCTCTTACCTTATCAAGACTTGAATGATTTGGTTCAACTTTGCATTAAAGTTGAGCAACAAAATTTGCGCAAAACATCAAGTCAAAAGGTGAGCCCCTATTCTAACTTTTATCCCAAGAGAGAGTTTAAAAGGGAGGGTAGTACATCTAAGGAAAAACCAAAAGAACCTACCAAACCCTTCACCAAAGAAACCTCAACCCCACCCATCCGAGCTAGAGATGTTATATGTTTTAAGTGCTATGGTAGGGGGCATGTGCAAGCACAATGTCCAAACCAAAGGACTTTGTTTCTTAAAGGTGTAGACGAATACACTAGTGGCGAGGATGAGCTTAGTGAGAAAGAGGAAGGGGGAGAGGATGAGAGGGTAACTCCATTAGAGGGAGAATTGCTTATGATTAGGAGAACCCTCAACAATCACCCTAGCACATCCATTGAAACACAAAGGGAGAACATATTTCATACAAGATGCAATGTTTTAGAAAATATATGTTCCCTCATTGTGGATAGTGGATCTAGTTGTAATTGTTGTAGTGCTAGGATGGTTGAAAAGCTTAAGCTACAAGTGGTTCCTCACCCAAAACCTTACAAACTTCAATGGCTTAATGAAAATGGGGAACTACATGTAGATAAGCAAGTGGAAATCAAGTTTTCCATAGGGAAATACAAAGATAAAGTTTTATGTGATGTAGTGCCTATGGAAGCTTGCCATATCTTATTAGGGAGGCCATGGCAATTTGACAAGAAAACCTTGCATGATGGTCTCACTAACGAGATTTCCTTCACCCATAAATATAAGAAGTTTGTACTTAGTCCTTTACCACATTCTCAAGTGGTGAAAGACCAAATACAAATGAAACAAAAGAGGAATGAGGAAAACAAAAAAAAAAGAGTGCTAGAAAAAGAGAAAATCCTTAGGGATAGGAAGGCGTGGGAGAAGAGTGTTCCTTCCCACAAGGTTGGTCTACAAGAAAAGCCTTTTGAAAATGTTTTAGAAAACTTGCTTCTTGTTGAACAACCAAGCCTTATCTTTTGTAAAGGAGCACTTACATGCACTGCCACAAGTAATGAACTCACGGTTTTACCTCCTCAAATAGAAAACCTTTTGAGTGAATTTGACGATCTATTCTCACAAGAAGGACCCAATGGGCTTCCTCCTCTTAGGGGGATAGAACATCAAATTGACTTCATTCCGGGGGCAAGCCTACCAAATAGGCCTGCTTATAGAACCAACCCCGAGGAAACAAAGGAGATAGAATCACAAGTTCAAGACTTGTTGGAGAAGGGTTGGGTTCAAAAGAGTCTAAGCCCTTGTGCTGTACCTGTCTTGTTGGTGCCTAAAAAAGATGGAAAATGGCGCATGTGTTGTGATTGTAGAGCAATCAACAACATCACCATCAAGTATAGGCATCCAATCCCAAGGCTTGATGATATGCTTGATGAATTGCATGGGTCAACTCTATTCTCCAAAATTGACCTTAAAAGTGGATATCACCAAATTCGAATCAAGGAGGGTGATGAGTGGAAAACCGCTTTTAAGACCAAATTTGGATTATATGAGTGGTTGGTGATGCCCTTTGGACTCACTAACGCTCCAAGCACATTCATGAGGCTTATGAATCACACCTTGAGGGATTGTATAGGTAAATATGTAGTAGTTTACTTTGATGATATCTTAGTATATAGTAAAACCCTAGAAGACCATCTAAGTCACCTTAGGGAAGTCTTTCTAGTTCTTAGGAAAAATAGTCTTTTTGCAAATAGGGATAAGTGTACCTTTGGTGTAGATAGTGTAGTCTTTTTAGGCTTTATAGTAAACAAAACGGGGGTACATGTAGATCCCGAGAAAATCAAAGCCATCCAAGAGTGGCCAACTCCACAAAATGTAAGTGATGTAAGAAGTTTTCATGGGTTAGCTAGCTTCTATAGAAGGTTTGTGCCTAATTTTTCTAGCCTAGCTTCTCCTTTGAATGAACTTGTTAAAAAAGATGTTGCATTTTGTTGGAATGAAAAGCATGAGCAAGCCTTTCAAAGGCTAAAAGCTCAACTCACCAATGCACCCATCCTATCTCTCCCAAATTTTTCCAAAACTTTTGAGATAGAGTGTGATGCATCGGGAGTAGGCATAGGCGCGGTATTGTTGCAAGGTGGACACCCCATTGCTTATTTTAGTGAAAAACTCCATGGTGCCACCCTCAACTACCCCACTTATGACAAAGAGCTCTATGCTCTTGTGAGAGCCCTAAAGACTTGGGAACACTATCTTGTGTCCAAAGAATTTGTTATCCATAGTGATCACGAGTCTTTAAAATATTTAAAGGGCCAACACAAGCTCAATAAGAGACATGCAAAATGGATGGAATTTCTTGAACAATTTCCTTATGTAATCAAATACAAGAAAGGAAGCACCAATATAGTGGCCGATGCTCTTTCAAGACGCCACACACTCTTTTCAAAATTGGGTGCCCAAATTCTTGGATTTGACCACATAAGAGAGCTTTACCAAGAAGATCAAGAACTTTCATCCATCTATGCCCAATGTCTACATAGAGCGCAAGGAGGTTACTATGTGTCCGAGGGATATCTTTTTAAAGAAGGAAAACTTTGCATTCCCCAAGAAACACATAGAAAACTCCTTGTCAAAGAATCACATGAAGGGGGACTCATGGGCCATTTTGGAGTTGATAAGACTCTAGATCTTTTGAAAGCAAAATTTTGTTGGCCACACATGAGGAAAGATGTCCAACGCCATTGCTCTAGATGTATCTCATGTTTAAAAGCAAAGTCTAGAACAATGCCGCATGGACTCTACACCCCTTTGCCGATTGCAAATGCTCCTCGGGAAGACATTAGCATGGATTTCATTTTAGGACTTCCTAGGACTGCAAGAGGCCATGACTCTATCTTTGTGGTAGTGGACCGTTTTAGCAAAATGTCTCACTTTATTCCATGCCACAAAGTAGATGATGCTCAAAATATTTCTAAACTCTTCTTTAGAGAAGTGGTGAGACTCCATGGTCTCCCTAGAAGTATAGTGTCCGATAGAGATCCCAAGTTTATAAGTCACTTTTGGAAAACTCTTTGGGGTAAACTTGGAACAAGACTACAATTCTCAACTTCTTGTCATCCTCAAACGGATGGGCAAACCGAAGTAGTCAATAGATCTCTTGGAACTATGCTTAGGGCTATCATGAAGGGCAGCCACAAATCTTGGGATGAGTACCTTCCCCACATTGAATTTGCTTACAATAGAGTAGTTCACAAGACTACTAATGCTTCTCCTTTTGAGGTAGTATATGGTTTTAATCCTCTCACGCCCATGGATTTAATTCCTCTTCCTAATCCACAAGATTTTGTGCATAAGGAAGGAGTAATCAAGGCTGATTTTGTCAAGAAAATGCATGAGAAGATTAAAATTCAAATACAACAACAAAATGAGAAGTACACAAAACACAACAACAAAGGGAAGAGAGAAATAATTTTTGAGGAAGGAGACTTAGTTTGGCTTCATCTTCGAAAAGAAAGATTTCCAAATCAAAGGAAGTCCAAACTAAGTCCCCGAGGTGAGGGACCCTTCCAAGTCCTTAAGCGAGTCAACAACAATGCATATAAATTGGACCTACCTCTTGAATATGGAGTACATGACACATTTAATGTAATTGATCTTTCTCCATTTGTAGGTACCAATGACGATGACGAGCTGGATTTGAGGACAAATCCTTTCCAAGGGGGAGGGGATGATGGAGGAGGGCCAAGCACATCTAACCAAGGAAGCCAAGGCCCAAACCAAGAAGACCGTCTAGACCAAGAGGAGCGTCTAGCTCCAAGAAGTGAGCGTCTAGGACGTGAAGGAGGGAGGCTATCCATGGAGCTAGACCGTCTAGGACCTCTCACAAGATCCATGGCTAAACATATCCAAGCACACATAGAAGAAGCCACGGATGGGAGGGAGAAGACCTTGTACATGCTACTTGGAGGCCCATTAGGGGTAGCTTAGTAGATTAGTGTAGTGTAGAAAGCAAAACTTGCTAACTTAGGGGTGTGCTATCAAAAAGGTGCCCTTAGCAATAGAAGGAGGGGTGTGCTAGCAAATAGGTGCCTTTAGCAAAAGAGGGAGGGGTGTACTATCAAATGTTGCATTTTTGACCTATCTTCTAGAATATTAGGATGATGGTGTGGTTTGACTAAAGTCAATACCCTAGGCAGCCCCCACTTTTTGTATTTCCATCCCTACCCTTTAAGCTTGCTCACCAAGGCTCCTAAATCTATAAATAAGGAGGCCTACCTCATGTATTTTCAAGTTTATTTGAGTAATGTTATGCTGCCATTTTTGTGCACAAGCTTTACTCCTCCTAGAAATCTAGGCTATAAACTTCAATCCTTTCACCTTCTCCCTTGAGCTGGCCGAACCACTCAACCCATACTCATCATGCACCTTCAAGACCAACACAACTCCTAGGAGGGTCTTGTTTCACTCATCCATTGCTTCCGCTCCATCTATTTTCTACTTTGATTCAAGAAGAACACATGAAAATGCCATCAACTGGTATCAGAGCCATTAGCACTTAATCGGTGCTGGTGGCGACTGATCCGAGAGGATATCTGAGGACGCTTGGCTGGTGATTGTTATATGATTATTATTTTATGCACTATATTTCTGCTGTGTAATCTTTCCTGCTCCAATCTTGTGCCATTCTTCTTCTTCCGATTTTCTGCTTCCATTGTTCTTCTCCCATTCTTCTTCTTCCGTTCTTCTTCTTCCGATCTTCTTCTTCCATTCTTCTTCTTCCGATCTTCTTTTTCCATTGTTGTTCTTCCATTCTTCTTCTTCCATTCTTCTTCTTCCGATTTTCTTCTTCCATTCTTCTTCTTCCATTCTTCTTCTTCCATTCTTCCTTTTCCATTCTTCTACTTCCGAACTTCTTCTTCTATTCTTCTTCTTCCGATCTTCTTCTTCCGATATTCTTCTGCCATTGTTCTTCTTCCATTCTTCTTCTTTCGATCTTCTTCCATTCTTCTTCTTCCGTTGTTCTTCCATTCTTGTTCTTTCATTCTTCTTCTTCCGATCTTCTTCTTCCATTGTTCTTCTTCCATTCTTCTTCTTCCGATCTTCTTCCATTCTTCTTCTTCCATTCTTCTTCTTTCGATCTTCTTCCATTCTTCTTCAGATATTCTTCTTCCATTCTTCTTCTTCCATTCTTCTTCTTCCGATCTTCTTCTTCCATTCTTCTTCTTCCATTCTCCTTTTCCATTCTTCTACTTCCATTCTTCTTCCTCCGATCTTCTTCTTCCGATCTTCTTCTTTCGATCTTCTTCTGCCATTCTTCTTCTTCCGATCTTCGTCATATTATCTTCTTCTTCCGATTTTTTTCTGCCATTCTTCTTCTTCCGATCTTCTTCTTCCATTCTTCTTCATCTATTCTTCTTCTTTCGATCTTCTTTTTCTATTCTTCTTCTTCCATTCTTCCTCTTCCATTCTTCTTCTTCTGATCTTCTTCTTCCATTCTTCTTCCTCCGATCTTCTTCTTCCGAACTTCTTCTTTCGATCCTCTTCTGCCATTCTTCTTCTTCCGATCTTCGTCATCCGATCTTCTTCTTCCATTCTTCTTCTTCCGATCTTCTTCAGCCATTCTTCTTCTTCCGATCTTCTTCTTCCATTCTTCTTCTTCCGATCTTCTTCTTCCATTCTTCTTCTTCCGATCTTCTTCTTCCAATCTTCTTCTTCCCTTCTTCTTCTTTCGTTCTTCTTCTTCCGATCCTCTTCTTCCGTTCTTCTTCTTCCGATCCCCTTCTTCCGTTCTTCTTCTTCCGATCCTCTTCTTCCGTTCTTCTTCTTCCGATCTTCTTCTTCCGTTCTTCCAATTCCATTCTTCTTCTTCCGTTCTTCTTCTTCCGATCTTCTTCTTCCGTTCTTCTTCTTCCGATCTTCTTCTTCCGTTCTTCCTCTTCCATTCTTCTTCTTCCGATCTTCTTCTTCCGTTCTTCTTCTTCCGATCTTCTTCTTCCGTTCTTCTTCTTCCGATCTTCTTCTTCCGTTCTTCTTCTTCCGATCTTCTTCTTCCCTTCTTCCTCTTCCTTTCTTCTTCTTCCGATCTTCTTCTTCCATTCTTCTTCGTCCATTCTTCTTCTTTCGATCTTCTTCTTCCATTCTCCTTCTTCCGATCTTCTTCTTCCGATCTTCTTCTTCCATTTTTATTCTTCCGTTCTTCTTCTTCCATTCTTCTTCTTCCCATCTTCTTCTGCCCTTCTTCTTCTTCCGTTCTTCTTCATCCATTCTTCTTCTTCCGATCTTCTTCTTCAGTTCTTCTTCCTCCGATCTTCTTCTTCCGTTCTTCTTCCTCCGATCTTCTTCTTCCGTTCTTCTTCTTCCGATCTTCTTCTTCCGTTCTACTTCTTCCGATCTTCTTCCGTTCTTCTTCTTCCGATCTTCTTCTTCCGCTCTTCTTCTTCCAATCTTCTTCTTCCGTTCTTCTTCTTCCGATCTTCTTCTTCCGTTCTTCTTCTTCCGATCTTCTTCTTCCGTTCTTCTTCTTCCGATCTTCTTCTTCCCTTCTTCTTCTTCCGATCTTCTTCTTCCCTTCTTCTTCTTCCATTCCTCTTCTGCCATTGTTCTTCTTCCGTTCTTCTTTCTCCATTCTTCTTCTACCGATCTCCTTCTTCCCTTCTTCCACTTCCTTTCTTCTTTTTCCGATCTTCTTCTTCCATTCTTCTTCTTCCGATCTTCTTCTTCCATTGTTCTTCATCCAGTCTTCTTCTGTCGATCTTCTTCTTCCATTCTTCTTCTTCCGATGTTCTTCTTCCGATCTTCTTCTTCCATTCTTCTTCTTCCGATCTTCTTCTTCCATTCTTATTCTTTCGTTCTTCTTCTTCCGATCTCCTTCTTCCATTCTTCTTCTTCCCATCTTCTTCTGCCCTTCTTCTTCTTCCGATCTTCTTCTCCCCTTCTTCTTCTTCCGATCTTCTTCTTCCCTTCTACTTCTTCCGATCTTCTTCTTCCATTCTTCTTCTGCCATTCTTCTTCCGATCTTCTTCTTCCATTCTTCTTCCGATCTTCTTCTTCCGTTCTTCTTCTTCCGATCTTCTTCTTCCGTTCTTCTTCTTCCGATCTTCTTCTTCCGTTCTTCCTCTTCCATTCTTCTTCTTCTTATTTTCTTCTGCCGATCTTTTTCTTCCGATCTTCTTCTGCCATTCTTCTTCTTCCGATCTTCTTCTTCCATTCTTCTTCATCCATTCTTCTTCTTTCGATCTTCTTTTTCCATTATTCTTCTTCCGATCTTCTTCTTCCTTTCTTCTTCTTCCGATCTTCTTCTTCCATTCTTATTCTTCCGTTTTTCTTCTTCCGATCTTCTTCTTCCATTCTTCTTCTTCCCATCTTCTTCTTCCCATCTTCGTCGTCCATTCTTCTTCTTTGATTCTTCTTCTTTCGATCTTCTTCTGCCATTCTTCCTCTTCCGATCTTCTTCTACCATTCTTCTTCTTCCGTTCTTCTTCTTCTGTTCTTCTTCTCCCATTCTTCTTCTTCCGATCTTCTTCTGCCATTGTTCTTCTTCTGATCTTCTTCTTCCATTCTTCTTCTTCCAATCTTCTTCTTCCGACCATCTTCTTCCATTGTTGTTCTTCCGATCTTCTTCTTCCATACTTCTTCCTCCGATCTTCTCATTCCATTCTTCTTCCTCCGATCTTATCCTTCCATTCTTCTTCCTCCGATCTTCTTCTTCTATTCTTCTTCCTCCATTTTTCTTCTTCCATTCTTCTTCTTCCGTTCTTCTTCTTCCATTCTTCTTCTTCCGATCTTCTTGTTCCATTCTTCTTCTTCCGATCTTCTTCTTCCATTCTTCTTCTTCCATTCTTCTTCTTCCGATCTTCTTCTTCCATTCTTCTTCATCCATTCTTCTTCTTTCGATCTTCTCTTTCCATTCTTCTTCTTCCGATCTTCTTCTTCCATTCTTCTTCTTCCGATCTTCTTTTTCCGTTCTTCTTCTTCCATTCTTCTTCTTACGTTCTTCTTCTTGGTCCATTCTTCTTCTTCTGATCTTCTTTTCCATTCTTCTTCTTGAAATCTTCTTCTTCCATTCTTCCTCTTCCATTCTTCTTCTTCTGCCATTTTTCTTCCTCCGATCTTCTTCTTCCGATCTTCTTTTTCTGATCTTCTTCCGCCATTCTTCTTCCTCCGATCTTCTTCATCCATTCTTCTTCTTTCGATCCTCTTTTTCCATTCTTCTTCTTCCATTTTTCTTCTTCCGACCTTCTTCTTCCATTCTTCTTCTTCCGATCTTCTTCTTCCATTCTTCTTCTTCCGATCTTCTTCTTCTATTCTCCTTCTTCCGATCTTCTTCTTCCATTCTTATTCATCCGTTCCTCTTCTTCCGATCTTCTTCTTTCGTTCTTCTTCTTCCCATCTTCTTCTTCCATTCTTCTTCTTCCCATCTTCTTCTTCCATTCTTATTCTTCCGTTCTTCTTCTTCCGATCTTCTTCTTCCATTCTTCTTCCCATCTTCTTCTTCCGTTCTTCTTATTCCGATCTTCTTCTTCCGTTCTTCTTCTTCCGTTCTTCTTCTTCCGTTCTTCTTCTTCCGATCTTCTTCTTCCTTTCTTCTTCTTCCGATCTTCTTCTGCCATTCTTCTTCTTCCGAGCCTTTTCTTCCATTCTTCTTCCTGCGATCTTCTTCTTCCATTCTTCTTCTTCCGATCTTCTTCTTTCGTTCTTCTCCTTCCGATCTTCTTCTTCCGTTCTTCTTCTTCCGATCTTATTCTTCCGTTCTTCTTCTTCCGATCTTCTTCTACCGTTCTTCTTCTTCCGATCTTCTTCTTCCGTTCTTCTTCTTCCGATGTTCTGCTTCCCTTCTTATTCTTCTGATCTTCTTCTTCCATTCTTCTTCTTTCGATCTTCTTCTCCCATTCGTCCTCTTCCAATCTTCTTCTGCCGTTCTTCTTCTTCTGTTCTTCTTCTTCCGTTCTTCCTCTTCCATTCTTCTTCTTCTTATTTTCTTCTGCCGATCTTCTTCTTCCGATCTTCTTCTGCCATTCTTCTTCTTCTGATCTTCTTCTTCCATTCTTCTTCATCCATTCTTCTTCTTTCGATCTTCTTTTTCCATTCTTCTTCTTCCGATCTTCTTCTTCCATTCTTCTTCTTCCGATCTTCTTCTTCCATTCTTCTTCTTCACATATTCTTCTGCCCTTCTTCTTTTTCCGATCTTCTTCTTCCGATCTTCTTCTTCCATTCTTCTTCTTCCGATCTTCTTCTTCCATTCTTCTTCTTCTGATCTTCTTCTTCCGTTCTTCCTCTTCCGATCTTCTTCTTCCATTCTTCTTCATCCATTGTTGTTCTTCCGTTCTTCTTTCTCGATTCTTCTTCTTCCGATCTCCTTCTTCCATTCTTCCTCTTCCTTTCTTCTTCTTCCGATCTTCTTGTTCCGTTCTTCTTCTTCCGATCTTCTTCTTCCGTTCTTCTTCTTCCGATCTTCTTCTGCCATTCTTCTTCTTTCGATCTTCTTCTTCCATTCTTATTCTTCCGTTCTTCTTCTTCCGATCTTCTTATTTCATTCTTCTTCTTCCATTCTTCTTCTTCCGATCTTCTTCTTCCATTCTTCTTCTTCTGATCTTCTTCTTCCATTCTTCCTCTTCCATTCTTCTTCTTCCGATCTTCTTGTTTCGTTCTTCTTCTTCCGATCTTCTTCTTCCGTTCTTCTTCTTCCGATCTTCTTCTGCCATTCTTCTTCTTCCGATCTTCTTCTTCCATTCTTATTCTTCCGTTCTTCTTCTTCCGATCTTCTTCTTTCGTTCTTCTTCTTCCCATCTTCTTCTTCCCTTCTTCTTCTTCCGATCTTCCTCTTCCATTCTTCTTCCTCTGATCTTCTTCTTCCATTCATCCGCTTCCATTCTTCTTCTTCCGATCTTCTTGTTCCGTTCTTCTTCTTCCGATCTTCTTGTTACGTTCTTCTTCTTCCGATCTTCTTCTTCCGTTCTTCTTCTTTCGATCTTCTTCTTCCGATCTTCTTCTTCCATTCTTATTCTTCCGTTCTTCTTCTTCCGATATTCTTCTTGCATTCTTCTTCTTCCCATCTTCTTCTTCCATTCTTCATCTTCCGATCTTCTTCTTCCATTCTTCTTCCGATCTTCTTCTTCCGTTATTCTTCTCCCGATCTTCTTCTTCCGTTCTTCTTCTTCCGACCTTCTTCTTCCGTTCTTCTTCTTCCGATCTTCTTCTTCCGTTCTTCTTCTTCCGATGTTCTTCTTCCCTTCTTATTCTTCCGATCTTCTTCTTCCATTCTTCCTCTTCCATTCTTCTTCTTCTTATCTTCTTCTTCCGATCTTCTTTTTCCGATCTTCTTCTGCCATTCTTCTTCTTCCGATCTTCTTCTTCCATTCTTATTCTTTCATTCTTCTTCCATTCTTCTTCTTCCCATCTTCTTCTGCCCTTCTTCTTCTTCCGATCTTCTTCTTCCCTTCTTCTTCTTCCAATCTTCTTCTTCCATTCTTCTTCTGCCGTTCTTCTTCTTCCGATCTTCTTCTTCCATTCTTCTTCATCCATTCTTCTTCTTTCGATCTTCTTTTTCTATTCTTCTTCTTCCGATCTTCTTCTTCCATTCTTCCTTTTCCATTCTTCTTCTTCTGATCTTCTTATTCCATTCTTCTTCCTCTGATCTTCTTCTTCCGATCTTCTTCTTTCGATTTTCTTCTGCCGTTCTTCTCCTTCCGATCTTCTTCTTCCGTTCTTCTTCTTCCGATCTTCTTCTGCCATTCTTCTTCTTCCGATCTTCTTCTTCCATTCTTATTCTTCCGTTCTTCTTCTTCCGATCTTCTTCTTTCATTCTTCTTCTTCCGATCTTCTTCTTCCATTCTTCTTCTTCCGATCTTCCTCTTCCATTCTTCTTCCTCTGATCTTCTTCTTCCATTCTTCCGCTTCCATTCTTCTTCTTCCGATCTTCTTGTTCCGTTCTTCTTCTTCCGATCTTCTTCTTCCGTTCTTCTTCTTTCGATCTTCTTCTTCCGATCTTCTTCTTCCATTCTTATTCTTCGTTCTTCTTCTTCCGATCTTCTTCTTGCATTCTTCTTCTTCCCATCTTCTTCTTCCATTCTTCATCTTCCGATCTTCTTCTTCCATTCTTATTCTTCCGTTCTTCTTCTTCCGATCTTCTTCTTCCATTCTTCTTCTTCCCATCTTCTTCTTCCATTCTTATTTTTCCGTTCTTCTTCTTCCGATCTTCTGCTTTCATTCTTCTTCTTCCCATCTTCTTCTTCCATTCTTCTTCTTCCGATCTTCTTCTTCCATTCTTCTTCTTCTATTCTTCTTCTTCCATTCTTCTTCTTCCATTCTTTTTCCATTCTTCTTTCATTCTTCTTCTTCCCATCTTCTTCTTCCATTCTTCTTCTTCCGATCTTCTTCTTCCATTCTTCTTCCTCCGATCTTCTCATTCCATTCTTATTCCTCCGATCTTTTTTTTCCATTCTTCTTCCTCCGATCTTCTTCTTCTATTCTTCTTCCTCCATTTTTGTTCTTCCACTCTTCTTCTTCCATTCTTCTTCTTCCGATCTTCTTCTTCCACTCTTCCTCTTCCGATCTTCTTCTTCCATTCTTCTTCATATGATCTTCTTCTTCCATTCATCTTCTTCCGAACTTCTTCTTCCGTTCTTCTTCTTCCGAGCTTATTCTTCTTATTTTCTTCTTCCGATCTTCTTCTTCCGATCTTCTTCTTCCGATCTTCCTCTTCCATTCTTCTTCGTCCCATCTTCTTCTTCCATTCTTCTTCTTCCGAACTTCTTCCTCCATTTTTCTTCTTCCGATCTTCTTCTTCCATTTTCTTCTTCCGATCTTCTTCTTCCATTCTTCTTCTTCTTATCTTCTTCTTCCATTCTTCTTCTTCCGATCTTCTTCTTCCATTCTTCTTCTTCCGATCTTCTTCGTCCATTCTTCTTCTTCCGTTCTTCTACTTCCGCCATTCTTCTTCCTCCGATCTTCTTCTTCCAATCTTCTTCTTCCGATCTTCTTCTTCTGATCTTCTTCTGCCAGTCTTCTTCTTCTAATCTTCTTCTTCCATTCTTCTTCTTTCGATCATCTTCATCCGTTCTTCTTCTTTCGATCTTCTTTTTCCATTCTTATTCTTCAAATCTTCTTCTTCCATTCTTCTTCTTCCATTCCTCTTCTTTCGATCATCTTCTTCCATTCTTCTTCTCCCGATCATCTTCTGCTATTCTTCTTCTTCCGATCTTCTTCTTCCATTCTTCTTCTTCTGATCTTCTTCTTCCATTCTTCCTCTTCCATTCTTCTTCTTCCAATCTTCTTCTTCGATTCTTCTTCTACCATTCTTCTTCTTTCGATCATGTTTTTCCACCCTTCTTCTTCCGATCATCTTCTTCCATTCTTCTTCTTCCTATCTTCTTCTTCCATTCTTCTTCTTCCGATCTTCTTCTTCCATTCTTCTTCATCCATTCTTCTTCTTTTGATCTTCTTTTTCCATTCTTCTTCTTCTGATCCTCTTCTTCCCTTCTTCTTCTTCCGATCTTCTTCTTCCGATCTTCTTATTCCGTTCTTCTTCCTTCGATCTTCTTCTTGAATTCTTCTTCGTCCGATCTTCTTCTTCTGATCTTCTTCTTCCATTCTTCTTCTTCCGATCTCCTTCTTCCTATCTTCTTCTGCCATTCTTCTTCTTCCGATATTCTTCTTCCGATCTTCTTCTGCCATTCTTCTTCTTTCGATCTTCTTCTTCCATTCTTCTTCATCCATTTTTCTTCTTTCGATCTTCTTTTTCCATTCTTCTTCTTCCGATCTTCTTCTTCCATTCTTCTTCTTCTGATCTTCTTCTTCCATTCTTCTTCTTCCGTGCTTCTTCTTCTTCCATTCTTCTTCCTCCGATCTTCTCCTTCCATTCTTCTTCTTCCGATATTCTTCTTCTGACCTTCTTCTGCCATTCTTCTTCTTCTGATCTTCTTCTTCCATTCTTCTTCTTCCGATCTTCTTCTTCCATTCTTCTTCTCCCATTCTTCTTCTTTCGTTCTTCTTTCTCCATTCTTCTTCTTCCGATCTCCTTCTTCTATTCTTCCTCTTCCTTTCTTCTTCTTCCTCCGTTCTTCTTCGTCCGTTCTTCTTCTTCCCTTCTTCTTCTTCCATTGTTCTTCTTTCGATCTCCTTCTTCCGATCTTCTTCTGCCATTCTTCTTCTTCTGATATTCTTCTTCCGATCTTCTCCTGCCATTCTTCTTCTTCCGATCTTCTTCTTCCATTCTTTTTCATGCATTCTTCTTCTTTCGATCTTCTTTTTCCATTCTTCTTCTTCCGATCTTCTTCTTCCATTCTTCTTCTTCCGTTCTTCTTCTTCTTCCATTCTTCTTCCTCCGATCTTCTTCTTCCGATCTTCTTCTTCTGATCTTCTTCTGCCATTCTTCTTTTTCTGATCTTCTTCTTCCATTCTTCTTCTTCCGATCTTCTTCATCCGTTCTTCTTCTTTCGATCTTCTTTTTCCCATCTTCTTCTTCCGATCTTCTTCATCCGTTCTTCTTCCATTCTTCTTCTTCCATTCCTCTTCTTTCGATCTTCTTCTTCCATTCCTCTTCTTTCGATCTTCTTCTTCCATTCTTCTTCTTCCATTCTTCTTCTCCCGATCATCTTCTTCTATTCTTCTTTTCCCGATCTTCTTCTTCCGATCTTCTTCTTCCATTCTTCCTCTTCCGTTCTTCTTCTTCCAATCTTCTTCTTCGATTCTTCTTCTTCCGATCTTCTTCTTCCGATCTTCTTCTTCCGATCTTCTTCTTCCGATCTTCTTCTTCCGTTCTTCTTCTTCCGATCTTCTTCTTCCATTCTTCCTCTTCCATTCTTCTTCTTATTTTCTTCTTCCGATCATCTTCTTCCGATCTTCTTCTGCCATTGTTCTTCTCGCGATCTTCTTCTTCCATTCTTCTTCTTCCGATCCTCTTCTTCCCTTCTTCTTCTTCCGATCTTCTTCTTCCGATCTTCTCCTTCCGTTCTTCTTCGTCCGATCTTCTTCTTCCCTTCTTCTTCTTCTATTGTTCTTCTTCCGATCTCCTTCTTCCGATCTTCTTCTGCCATTCTTCTTCTTCCGATATTCTTCTTCCGATCTTCTTCTGCCATTCTTCTTCTTCCGATCTTCTTCTTCCATTCTTCTTCATCCATTCTTCTTCTTCCATTCTTCTTCCTCCGATCTTTTTCTTCCAATCTTCTTCTTCCTATCTTCTCTTTCTGATCTTCTTCTGCCATTCTGCTTCTTCTGATCTTCTTCTTGCATTCTTCTTCTTCCGATCTTCTTCTTCCATTCTTCTTCTACCATTCTTCTTCTTTTTTTCTTCTTTCTCCATTCTTCTTCTTCCGATCTTCTTCTTCCGATCTTCTTCTTCCATTCTTCTTCTTCCATTCTTCTTCTTCCGATCTTCTTCTTCCATTCTTCTTCATCCGATCTTCTTCTTCCCTTCTTTTTCTTCCGAGCTTCTTCTTGCCTTCTTCTTCTTCCCTTCTTTTTCCCTACTTATTCTTCCCTTCTTCTTCTTCCGATCTTCTTCTTCCGTTCTTCTTCTTCCGATCTTCTTCTGCCATTCTTCTTCTTCCGATCTTCTTCTTCCATTCTTCTTCTTCCGATCTTCTTCTTCCGATCTTCTTCTTCCATTCTTCTTCTTCCATTCTTCTTCTTGCGATCTTCTTTTTCCATTCTTCTTCTTCCGATCTACTTCTTCCATTCTTCTTCATCCGATCTTCTTCTTCCGTAATTCTTCTTCCATTCTTCTTCTTCCGATCTTCTTCTTTCGTTCTTCTTCATCCGGTCTTCTTCTTCCCTTGTTTTTCTTCCGATCTTCTTCTTCCGATCTTCTTCGTCCGGTCTTCTTCTTCCCTTCTTCTTCTTCCATTGTTCTTCTTCCGATCTCATTCTTCCAATCTTCTTCTTCCATTGTTCCTCTTCCGATCTCATATTCCGATCTTCTTCCTCCGTTCTTCTTCGTCCGATCTTCTTCTTCCCTTCTTCTTCTTCCATTGTTCTTCTTCCGATCTCCTTCTTCCGATCTTCTTCTTCCATTCTGCTTCTTCCGATCTTCTTCTTCCATTCTTCTTCATCCGATCTTCTTCTTCCCTTCTTTTTCTCCCGATCTTCTTCTTCCAATTCTTCTTCATCCGATCTTCTTCTTCTCTTCTTTTTCTTCCGATATTCTTCTTCCGATCTTCTTCTTCCGATCTTCTTCTTCCATTCTTCTTCTTCCGATCTTCTTCTTCCATTCTTCTTCTTCCGTTCTTCTTCTTCTTCCATTCTTATTCTTCCGATCTTCTTCTTCCATTCTTCTTCTTCCGATCTTCTTCTTCCATTCTTCTTCTTCCGATCTTCTTCTTCCATTCTTCTTCTTCCATTTCACTGCTTCCGATCTTCTTCTTCCATTCTTCTTCTTCCAATCTTCTCCTTCCATTCTTCTTCTTCCGATCTTCTTCTTCCATTCTTCTTCTTCCATTCTTCTTCTTCTGATCTTCTTCTTCCATTCTTTTTCTTCCGATCTTCTTGTTCCATTCCTCTTCTTCCGCTCTTCTTCTTCCATTCTTCTTCTTCCATTCTTCTTCCGATCTTCTTCTGCCATTCTTCTTCTTCTGATCTTCTTCTTCCGTTCTTCTTCTTCCGATGTTCTTCTTCCCTTCTTATTCTTCTGATCTTCTTCTTCCATTCTTCTTCTTTCGATCTTCTTCTCCCATTCGTCCTCTTCCAATCTTCTTCTGCCATTCTTCTTTTTCTGTTCTTCTTCTTCCGTTCTTCCTTTTCCATTCTTCTTCTTCTTATTTTCTTCTGCCGATCTTCTTCTTCCGATCTTCTTCTGCCATTCTTCTTCTTCTGATCTTCTTCTTCCATTCTTCTTCATCCATTCTTCTTCTTTCGATCTTCTTTTTCCATTCTTCTTCTTCCGATCTTCTTCTTCCATTCTTCTTCTTCCGATCTTCTTCTTCCATTCTTCTTCTTCCCATATTCTTCTGCCCTTCTTCTTTTTCCGATCTTCTTCTTCCGATCTTCTTCTTCCATTCTTCTTCTTCCGATCTTCTTCTTCCATTCTTCTTCTTCTGATCTTCTTCTTCCGTTCTTCCTCTTCCGATCTTCTTCTTCCATTCTTCTTCATCCATTGTTGTTCTTCCGTTCTTCTTTCTCCATTCTTCTTCTTCCGATCTCCTTCTTCCATTCTTCCTCTTCCTTTCTTCTTCTTCCGATCTTCCAGTTCCGTTCTTCTTCTTCCGATCTTCTTCTTCCGTTCTTCTTCTTCCGATCTTCTTCTGCCATTCTTCTTCTTCCGATCTTCTTCTTCCATTCTTATTCTTCCGTTCTTCTTCTTCCGATCTTCTTCTTTCATTCTTCTTCTTCCATTCTTCTTCTTCCGATCTTCTTCTTCCATTCTTCCTCTTCCATTCTTCTTCTTCCGATCTTCTTGTTCCGTTCTTCTTCTTCCGATCTTCTTCTTCCGTTCTTCTTCTTCCGATCTTCTTCTGCCGTTCTTCTTCTTCCGATCTTCTTCTTCCATTCTTATTCTTTCATTTTTCTTCCATTCTTCTTCTTCCCATCTTCTTCTGCCCTTCTTCTTCTTCCGATCTTCTTCTTCCCTTCTTCTTCTTCCTCTTCTTCTGCTGTTCTTCTTCTTCCGATCTTCCTCTTCCATTCTTCTTCATCCATTCTTCTTCTTTCGATCTTCTTTTTCTATACTTCTTCTTCCATTCTTCCTTTTCCATTCTTCTTCTTCTGATCTTCTTATTCCATTCTTCTTCCTCCGATCTTCTTCTTCCGATCTTCTTCTTCCATTCTTCTTCCTCCGATCTTCTTCTTCCGATCTTCTTCTGCCATTCTTCTTCTTCTGATCTTCTTCTTCCATTCTTCTTCTTCCGATCTTCTTCATCCGTTCTTCTTCTTTCGATCTTCTTTTTCCATTCTTATTCTTCCGATCTTCTTCTTCCATTCTTCTTCTTCCATTCCTCTTCTTTCGATCTTCTTCTTCCATTCCTCTTCTTTCGATCTTCTTCTTCCATTCTTCTTCTCCCGATCATCTTCTTCTATTCTTCTTTTTCCGATCCTCTTCTTCCGATCTTCTTCTTCCATTCTTCCTCTTCCATTCTTCCTCTTCCATTCTTCTTCTTCCGATCTTCTTCTTCGATTCTTCTTCTTCCGATCTTCTTCTTCCGATCTTCTTCTTCCGTTCTTCTTCTTCCGATCTTTTTCTTCCATTCTTCCTCTTCCATTCTTCTTCTTCTTATTTTCTTCTTCCAATCTTCTTCTTTCGATCTTCTTCTGCCATTGTTCTTCTCGCGATCTTCTTCTTCCATTCTTCTTCTTCCGATCCTCTTCTTCCCTTCTTCTTCTTCCGATCTTCTTCTTCCGATCTTCTCCTTCCGTTCTTCTTCTTCCGATCTTCTTCTTCCATTCTTCTTCGTCCGATCTTCTTCTTCCCTTCTTCTTCTTCCATTGTTCTTCTTCCGATCTCCTTCTTCCGATCTTCTTCTGCCATTCTTCTTCTTCCGATATTCTGCTTCCGATCTTCTTCTGCCATTCTTCTTCTTCCGATCTTCTTCTTCCATTCTTCTTCATCCATTCTTCTTCTTTTTCCATTCTTCTTCTTCTTCCATTCTTCTTCCTCCGATCTTTTTCTTCCAATCTTCTTCTTCCGATCTTCTTCTTCCGATCTTCTTCTTCCGTTCTTCTTCTTTCGATCTTCTTCTTCCATTCTTCTTCGTCCGATCTTCTTCTTCTGATCTTCTTCTTCCATTGTTCTTCTTCCGATCTCCTTCTTCCTATCTTCTTCTTCCATTCTTCTTCTTCCGATATTCTTCTTCCGATCTTCTTCTGCCATTCTTCTTCTTTCGATCTTCTTCTTCCATTCTTCTTCATCCATTTTTCTTCTTTCGATCTTCTTTTTCCATTCTTCTTCTTCCGATCTTCTTCTTCCATTCTTCTTCTTCTGATCTTCTTCTTCCATTCTTCTTCTTCCGTTCTTCTTCTTCTTCCATTCTTCTTCCTCCGATCTTCTCCTTTTAATCTTCTTCTTCCGATATTCTTCTTCTGACCTTCTTCTGCCATTCTTCTTCTTCTGATCTTCTTCTTCCATTCTTCTTCTTCCGATCTTCTTCTTCCATTCTTCTTCTCCCATTCTTCTTCTTTCGTTCTTCTTTCTCCATTCTTCTTCTTCCGATCTCCTTCTTCTATTCTTCCTCTTCCTTTCTTCTTCTTCCTCCGTTCTTCTTCGTCCGTTCTTCTTCTTCCCTTCTTCTTCTTCCATTGTTCTTCTTTCGATCTCCTTCTTTCGATCTTCTTCTGCCATTCCTCTTCTTCCGATATTCTTCTTCCGATCTTCTCCTGCCATTCTTCTTCTTCCGATCTTCTTCTTCCATTCTTTTCATCCATTCTTCTTCTTTCGATCTTCTTTTTCCATTCTTCTTCTTCCGATCTTCTTCTTCCATTCTTCTTCTTCCGTTCTTCTTCTTCTTCCATTCTTCTTCCTCCGATCTTCTTCTTCCGATCTTCTTCTGCCATTCTTCTTCTTCTGATCTTCTTCTTCCATTCTTCTTCTTCCGATCTTCTTCATCCGTTCTTCTTCTTTCGATCTTCTTTTTCCATTCTTATTCTTCCGATCTTCTTCTTCCATTCTTCTTCTTCCATTCCTCTTCTTTCGATCTTCTTCTTCCATTCCTCTTCTTTCGATCTTCTTCTTCCATTCCTCTTCTTTCGATCTTCTTCTTCCATTCTTCTTCTCCCGATCATCTTCTTCTATTCTTCTTTTTCCGATCTTCTTCTTCCGATCTTCTTCTTCCATTCTTCCTCTTCCATTCTTCTTCTTCCGATCTTCTTCTTCGATTCTTCTTCTTCCGATCTTCTTCTTCCGATCTTCTTCTTCCGTTCTTCTTCTTCCGATCTTTTTCTTCCATTCTTCCTCTTCCATTCTTCTTCTTCTTATTTTCTTCTTCCGATCTTCTTCTTCCGATCTTCTTCTGCCATTGTTCTTCTCGCGATCTTCTTCTTCCATTCTTCTTCTTCCGATCCTCTTCTTCCCTTCTTCTTCTTCCGATCTTCTTCTTCCGATCTTCTCCTTCCGTTCTTCTTCTTCCGATCTTCTTCTTCCATTCTTCTTCGTCCGATCTTCTTCTTCCCTTCTTCTTCTTCCATTGTTCTTCTTCCGATCTCCTTCTTCCGATCTTCTTCTGCCATTCTTCTTCTTCCGATATTCTGCTTCCGATCTTCTTCTGCCATTCTTCTTCTTCCGATCTTCTTCTTCCATTCTTCTTCATCCATTCTTCTTCTTTTTCCATTCTTCTTCCTCCGATCTTTTTCTTCCAATCTTCTTCTTCCTATCTTCTTTTTCTGATCTTCTTCTGCCATTCTTCTTCTTCTGATCTTCTTCTTCCATTCTTCTTCTTCCGATCTTCTTCTTCCATTCTTCTTCTTCTTTCGATCTTCTTCTTCCATTCTTCTTCTTCTTCCGATCATCCTCTTCCATTCTTCTTCTTCCGATCCTCTTCTGCCATTCTTCTTTAATTCTTCTTCTTCCGATCTTCTTCTTCCATTCTTCTTCTTCCGCTCTTCTTCTTCCGATCTTCTTCTTCCATTCTTCTTCTTCCGATCTTCTTCTTCCGATCTTCTTCTTCCACTCTTCTTCTTCCATTTTTCTTCTTCCGATCTTCTTCTTCCATTCTTCTTCTTCCGATCTTCTTCTTCCATTCTTCTTCTTCCATTCTTCTTCTTCCGATCTTCTTCATCCATTCTTTATCTTCCAATCTTCTTTTTCCATTCTTCCTCTTCCAATCTTCTTCTTCTGATCTTCTTCTGCCACTCCTCTTCTTCCGATAATCTTCTGCCGTTCTTCTTCTTCCGATCTTCTTCTTCTTTTCTTCTTCTTTCGATCTTCTTCTTCCATGCTTCTTCTTCCGATCTTCTTCTTCCATTCTTCTTCTTCCATTCTTCTTCTTCCGATCTTCTTCTTCCATTCTTCTTCTTCCGATCTCCTTCTTCCATTCTTCTTCTTCCGATCTTCTTCTTCCATTCTTCTTCTTCCGATCTTCTTCTTCCATTCTTCTTCTTCCGATCTTCTTCTTCCATTCTTCTTCTTCCGATCTTCTTCTTCCATTCTTCTTCTTCCATTCTTTTTCTTCCGATCTTCTTCTTCCATTCTTCTTCTTTCGATCTTCTTCTTCCATGCTTCTTTTTCCGATCTTCTTCTTCCATTCTTCTTCTTCCGATCTTCTTCTTCCATTCCTCTTCTTCCGATCTTCTTCTTCCATTATTCTTCTTTCGATCTTCTTTTTCCATTCTTCGTCTTCCGATCTTCTTCTGCCACTCTTCTTCTACCGATCATCTTCTTCCATTCTTCTTCTTCCGATTTTCTTCTTGTTTTCTTCTTCTGCCGATCATCTTCTTCCATTCTTCTTCTTCCATTCTTCTTCTTCCGATCATCTTCTTCCATTCATCTTCTTCCGATCTTCTTCTTCCATTCTTCTTCTTCCGATCTTCTTCTTCCATTCTTCTTCTTCCGATCTTCTTCTTCCATTCTTCTTCTTCCGATCTTCTTCTTCCATTCTTATTCTTCCATTCTTCTTCTTTCGATCTTCTTCTTGCATTCTCCTTATTTCGATCTTCTTCTTCCATTCTTCTTCTTCCGATCTTCTTCTTCTATTCTTCTACTCCCGATCTTCTTCTGCCATTCTACTCTTCCGATCTTCTTCTTCCATTCTTCTTCTTCTGATCTTCTTCTTCCACTCTTCTTCTTCCATTTTTCTTCTTCCGATCTTCTTCTTCCATTCTTCCTCTTCCATTCTTCTTCTTCCGATCTTGTTCTTCCATTCTTCTTCTTCCGATCTCCTTCTTCCACTCTTCTTCTTCGATTCTTCTTCTTCCGATCTTCTTCTTCCATTCCTCTTCTTCCGATCTTCTTCTTCCATTATTCTTCTTCCGATCTTCTTTTGCCATTCTTCCTCTTCCATTCTTCTTCTTATGATCTTCTTCTGCCACTCTTCTTCTATCGATCATCTTCTTCCATTCTTCTTCTTCCGATTTTCTTCTTGTTTTCTTCTTCTTCCGATCATCTTCTTCCATTCTTCTTCTTCCGATCTTCTTCTTCCATTTTTCTTCTTCCGATCTTCTTCTTCCATTCTTTTTCTTCCGATCTTCTTCTTCCATTCTTCTTCTATTCTTATTCTTCCATTCTTTTTCCTCCCATCTTCTTCTTCCATTCTTGCTCTTCCAATCTTCTTCTTCCGATCTTCTTCTTCCGTTCTTCTTCTTCCGATCTTCTTATTCCTTTCTTCTTCATCTGTTCTTCTTCTTTCGATCTTCTTTTTCCATTCTTCTTCTTTCGATCTTCTTCTGCCATTCTTCTTCTTTCGATCTTCTTCTGCCATTCTTCTTCTTTCGATCTTCTTCTTGCATCCTTCTTCTTTCGATCTTCTTCTTCCATTCTTCTTCTGCCATTCTTCTTCTTCCGTTCTTCTTCTGCCATTCTTGAACTGCCGATCCTGTTCTTCCATTCTTCTTCTTCCGATCTTCTTCTTCCATTCTTCTTCTTCCGATCTTCTTCTTCCATTATTTTTCTTCCATTCTTTTTCTTCTGATCTTCTTCTTCCGATCTTCTTCTTCCATTCTTATTCTTCAGTTCTTCTTCTTCCGATCTTCTCCTTCCATTCTTCTTCGTCCCATCTTCTTCTTCCCATCTTCTTTGTCCATTCTTCTTCTTCCATTCTTCTTCTTTCGATCATCTTCTTCCATTCTCCTTCTTTCGATCTTCTTCTTCCCTTCTTTTTCTTCCATTCTTCTACTCCCGATCTTCTTCTGCCATTCTATTCTTCGATCGTCTTCTTCCATTCTTATTCTTTCGATCTTCTTCTTCCTTTCTCCTTCTTTCGATCTTCTACTTCCCTTCTTCTTCTTCCGATCTTCTTCTTCCATTCTTCTTCTTCCGTTCTTCTTCTTCGGATCTTCTTCTTCCGATCTTCTTCTTCCATTCTTCTTCTTCCGATCTTCTTCTACCATTCTTCTTCTTCAAATTATCTTCTTCCATTCTTCTTCTTCCGATCTTCTTCTTCCATTCTTCTTCTTCCGATCTTCTTCTTCCATTCTTCTTCTTCCCTTCTTCTTCTTCCGATCTTCTTCTTTCGATCTTCTTCTTCCATTATTCCTCTTCCATTCTTCTTCTTCCGATCTTCTTCTGCCATTCTTCTTCTTCAAATCATCTTCTTCCATTCTTCTTCTTCCGATCTTCTTCTTCCATTCTTCTTCTTCTGATCTTCTTCTTCCATTTTTATTCTTCCATTCTTCTTCTTCCGATCTTCTTCTTCCATTCTTCTTCTTCCATTATTTTTCTTTCGATCTTCTTCTTCCATCCTTCTTCTTCTTCCGATCTTCTTCTTCCATTCTTCTTCTTCTGACATTCTTCTTCCGATCTTCTTCTTCCATTCTTATTCTTCCGTTCTTCTTCTTCCGATCTTCTTCTTCCATTCTTCTTCTTCCCATCTTCCTCTTCCCGTCTTCTTCGTCCATTCTTCTTCTTCCATTCTTCTTCTTTCGATCTTCTTCTTCCATTCTCCTTCTTCCGATCTTCTTCTTCCATTCTTCTTCTTCCGATCTTCTTCTTCCATTCTTCTTCTTCCGATCTTCTTCTTCCATTCTTCTCTTTCCCATCGTCTTCTTCCCATCTTCTTCGTCCATTCTTCTTCTTCTGACATTCTTCTTCCGATCTTCTTCTTCCATTCTTATTCTTCCGTTCTTCTTCTTCCGATCTTCTTCTTCCATTCTTCTTCTTTCCATCTTCCTCTTCCCGTCTTCTTTGTCCATTCTTCTTCTTCCATTCTTCTTCTTTCGATCTTCTTCTTCCATTCTCCTTCTTCCGATCTTCTTCTTCCATTCTTCTTCTTCCAATCTTCTTCTGCCATTCTTATTCTTCCGATCTTCTTCTTCCATTCTTTTTCCAATCTTCTTCTTCCATTCTTCTTCTTCCGTTCTTCTTCTTCCATTCTTCTTCTTCCGATCTTCTTCTTCCATTCTTCTTCTTTCGATGCTTCTTCTGCCATTCTTCTTCTTTCAATCTCCTTCTTCCATTCTTCCTCTTCCATTCTTCTTCTTCCGATCTTCCTCTTCCATTCTTCTTTTTCCATGCTTCTTCTTCCGATCTTCTTCTTCCATTCTTCTTTTTCGATTTTTCTTCTGATCTTCTTCTTCCATTCTTCTTCTTCTTCCGATCCTCTTCTTACGATCTTCTTCTTCCATTCTTATTCTTCCGATCTTCTTTTTCCAATCTTCCTCATCAATTCTTCGTCTTCCGATCTTCTTCTGGCACTCTTCTTCTTCCGATCATCTTCTTCAATTCTTCTTCTTCCGATCTTCTTCTTCTTTACTTCTTCTTCCAATCTTCTTCTTCCATTCTTCTTCTTCCGTTCTTCTTCTTCCGATCTTCTTCTTCCGATCTTCTTCTTCCATTCTTCTTCTTCCGATCTTCTTCTGCCATTCTTCTTCTTCAAATTATCTTCTTCCATTCTTCTTCTTCCGATCTTCTTCTTCCATTCTTCTTCTTCCGATCTTCTTCTTCCATTCTTCTTCTTCCATTCTTCTTCTTCCGATCTTCTTTTTCCATTCTTCCTCTTGCATTCTTCTCCTTCCGATCTTCTTCTGCCATTCTTATTCTTCCGATCTTGTTCTTCCATTCTTCTTCTTCCGATCTTTTTTTTCCATTCTTCCTCTGCCATTCTTGTTCTTCCGTTCTTCTTCTTCCATTCTTCTTCGTCCAGTCTTCTTCTTCCATGCTTCTTCAACCATTCTTCCTCTTCCGATCTCCTTCTTCCATTCTTCCTCTTCTATTCTTCTTCTTCCGATCTTCTTCTTCCATTTTTCTTCTTCCGATCTTCTTCTTCCATTCTTCTTCTTCTGATCTTCTTCTTCCGATCTTTTTCTGCTATTCTTCTTCTTCCGATCTTTTTCTTCCCTTCTTCTTCTTTCGATCTTCTTCTTCCATTCTTCTTCTTCCAACCTTCTTCTTCCATTCTTCTTCTTCCGATCATCATCTTCCATTCTTCTTCTTCCGTTCTTCCTCTTCCGATCTTCTTCTTCCATTCTTCTTCTTCTGATCCTCTTCTGCCATTCTTCTTCTTCCGATCTTCTTGTGTCATTCTACTTCTTCCGATCTTCTTCTTCGATTCTTCTTCTTCCGATCTTTTTCTTCCATTCTTCGTCTTCCCATCTTCTTCGTCCATTCTTCTTCTTCCAATCTTCTTCTTCCGATCTTCTGCTTCCATTTTTCTTCTTCCGATGTTCGTCTTCCATTCTTCTTCTTCCGATCATCTTCTACCATTCTTCTTCTTCCGATCTTCTTCTTCCATTCCTCTTCTTCCGATCCTCTTCTTCCATTCTTATTCTTCCGTTCTTCTTCGTCCGATCTTCTTCTTCAATTCTTCTTCTTCCCATCTTCTTCTTCCCATCTTCTTCGTCCATTCTTCTTCTTCCATTCTTCTTCTTTCGATCTTCTTCTTCCATTCTTATTCTTCCGATCTTCTTCTTCCATTCTTCTTCTTCTGATCTTCTTCTGCCATTCTTCTTCTTCTTCTGTTCTTCTTCTTCCATTCTTCTTCTTCCATTCTTCTTCTTCTGATCTTCTTCTTCCAATCTTCTTCTTCCGATCTTCTTCTTCCATTCCTCTTCTTCTGAACTTCTTCTTCCATTCTTCTTCTTCCGCTCTTCTTCTTCCGATCTTCTTCATCCATTCTTCTTCTTCCGATCTTCTTCTTCCATTCTTCTTCTTCCGATCTTCTTCTTCCATTCTTCTTCTTCCGATCTTCTTCTTCCATTCTTCTTCTTCCGATCTTCTTCTTCCATTCGTCTTCTTCCGATCTTCTTCTTGCATTCTTCTTCTTCCAATCTTCTTCTTCCATTCTTCTTCTTCCATTCTTTTTCTTCCGATCTTCTTCTTCCATTCTTCTTCTTCCACGCTTCTTTTTGTATTCATCCTCTTCCATTCTTCTTCTTCCGATCATCTTCTTCCATTCTTCTTCATCCGATCTTCTTCTTCTTTTCTTCTTCTTTCGATCTTCCTCTTCCAATCTTTTTCTTCCGATCTTCTTCTGCCATTCTTCTTCTTTCGATCTTCTTCTGCCATTCTTTATGTTCCGTTTTTCTTCTTCCATTCTTCTCCTTCCGATGTTCTTCTTCCATGCTTCTTCTTCCATTCTTCTTCTTCCAATCTTCTTCTGCCATTCTTATTCTTCCGATCTTCTTCTTCCATTCTTTTTCCAATCTTCTTCTTCCATTCTTCTTCTTCCGATCTTCTTCTTCCATTCTTCTTCTTCCGATCTTCTTCTTCCATTCTTCTTCTTCCATTATTTTTCTTCCGATCTTCTTCTTCCATCCTTCTTCTTCTTCCGATGTTCTTCTTCCATTCTTCTTCTTCCGATCTACTTCTTCTTTACTTCTTCTTCCGATCTTCTTCTTCAATTCTTCTTCTTCCGATCTTCTTCTTCCATTCTTCTTCTTCCGATCTTCTTCTTCGATTCTTCTTCTGCCGATCTTCTTCTTCCGTTCTTCTTTTGCCATTCTTCTTCTTCCGATCATCTTCTTCCATACTTTTTCTTCCGATCTTCTTCTTCCATTCTTCTTCTTCCGATCTTCTTCTTCCATTCTTATTCTTCCATGTTTCTTCTTCCGATCTTCTTCTTCCATTCTTCTTCTTCCCAAAGTCTTCTTCCCATCTTCTTCTTCCGATCCTCTTGTTCCGATCTTCTTCTTCCATTCTTATTCTTCCGTTCTTCTTCTTCTGATCTTCTTCTTCCATTCTTCTTCTTCCCATCTTCTTCTTCCGATCTTCTTTTTCCAGTCTTCTTCTTCCGATCTTCTTCTTCGATTCTTCTTCTGCCGATCTTCTTCTTCCGTTCTTCTTCTGCCATTCTTCTTCTTCCGATCATCTTCTTCCATACTTCTTCTTCCGATCTTCTTCTGCCATTCTTCTTTGATTCTTCTTCCGCTCTTCTTCTTCCGATCTTCTTCTTCCATTCTTCTTCTTCCGATCTTCTTCTTCCATTCTTCTTCTTCCGATCTTCTTCTTCCAGTCTTCTTCTTCCGATCGTCTTCTTCCATTTTTCTTCTTCCGATCTTCTTCTTCCATTCTTCTTCTTCCGATCTTCTTCTTCCATTTTTCTTCTTCCGATCTTCATCATCCATTGTTCTTCTTCCGATCTTCGTTTTCCATTCTTCCTCTTCCAATCTTCTTCTTCCGATCTTCTTCTGCCACTCTTCTTTTTCTGATAATATTCTGCCATTCTTCTTCTTCTGATCTTCTTCTTCTTTTCTTCTTCTTTCGATCTTCTTCTTCCATGCTTCTTCTTCCGATCTTCTTCTTCCATTCTTCTTCTTCCATTCTTCTTCTTCCGATGTTCTTCTTCCATTCTTCTTCTTCCGATCTTCTCCTTCCATTCTTCTTCTTCCGATCTTCTTCTTCCATTCTTCTTCTTCCGATCTTCTTCTTCCATTCTTCTTCTTCCGATCTTCTTCTTCCATTCTTCTTCTTCCATTCTTTTTCTTCCGATCTTCTTCTTCCATTCTTCTTCTTCCGATCTTCTTCTTCCATGCTTCTTTTTTCGATCTTCTTCTTCCATTCTTCTTCTTCCGATCTTCTTCTTCCATTCCTCTTTTTCCGATCTTCTTCTTCCATTATTCTTCTTTCGATCTTCTTTTTCCATTCTTCCTGTAACATCCCGCCAAATTCTTTTCATAATTATAAAACAAAGTAGAGATAAAATAATAATATTGAAGTGAACATAATCGTATATATGTAATGAAGTTTTCTCCTCGCAGGGAGTTTAATACAAGGTCGGTCGGTTTTCCAAAAACGTAAACTAAATACAGCAAAATAAGTAAAAACAGGCGATCTCCCAACAGAAAAGGGCGATCTCCCTTCAGAATACAGAAAAGGGTGATCGCCTAACACTAATGTAAATGGGTGATCTGCTTCCGGCGACCACTCACTGAGGAGCACTACCACCTGCAACCTCGTCTGCTCCCGTGTACAAATACACGATCATCACAGGTTTAAGAAAGCAATCACAACAACAGATAAAAGGGGTAAGCTAGATGTTTTTAAAAACTTTAAATCCATAGAAAACGTGAATTTCCACTCCATACATAAGCCATATCAAAAGCAACCATCAAGATTTCCATAATCCACATACTCGTCAAGTGTCTATCTGCTACTTTCAATATTCAAGATTCACACGTCAGACTTTCCACTGACCCACAATGCATAGACACATGACTCTACTTCCGGATTGACTCGTGCGTTGACTCAGGCTCAGAGATCTGCACCTGTCATACCATACCACTGTGAAATCCACACAGGGTCGCTGTGAAATCCACACAGCATGCGCATATATAATCTCAATGTTATCACTCTCCCGGTATGACAAGGTTAATTCATATAACAGGCCGAGCTCGTTCTTTTTCACACTACTCGCCCATTCATATGAACCTCCTCCGACTCTCCACAACTGAATAACTTCATCTACGTGATTCCATTATATCAGCAGAGTTAGGATATCTCCTTCTAGACAAGCCCCTAGTCAATACACATTACACAAATGATCTTACACGGTATTTCCTTTCCTAAAAATACTATGCCTTGATCTCACATTCACAACATTCAAAACATCATACCACTCAATCGAATGATTCAAATCACAGCAACAATCATTTCAAAGGTTCAAACTTTCGAATATCACATTTAAATCTCAAGCAGTCTCAAAACAACGCCAAAAACAGGGGAGTTTGCAAAACAACGCCAAAACCGGCGATCTGGTTCAAAAGCAGGGGATTTCGAAATCTGTATTTAAAACCGGCGACCACGTCGCCCAGACACATAGAACAGAGCATTGACGAAGATGAAAACGAAACCGGCGACCACGTCGCCCTCACTTCAGAAACAGCTAATCTATGGCTTGTATTGAAAATGAAGGCTAGCTTCCCTTACCTGGACTTGCGTAACTTCACTAAGAACTCCAAACCCACGAGCTTCAAGGATGCCTTAAGCTCTGTTTTAGCGTCTGTTTCAAAGAACTTGCAGAGAACTGCCCAGGTGCTCTAATGGTAGTCGTCGCTCGTCGTACTTTTGCGTGAAGGTGCCTGAATCGCAGCACGAAGGAGAGAAAAGGAGAAGAATGGAGGTAAACTCACTCTTTTCCTCTTGAACCACTGCAACGTTCCTTTTTCTCAGAAGTGGGTTTTTGAATCTTAAACCAACTTGCTCCACAATTTTCGCTGCCACCGCCCACTCTGCAGGACAACTTGTTCCACACTTTCCGCTGCCACCGCCCACTCTGCAGGAAAAGCTTGCCTGCACCCTTCCTTGAGCAGTGTGGCCACGTGGGTTTTGGGTCACTTTCCGTACCAATTCCCTGGAGCCACTGTTCTGAAGTACGCTCCCTGACTACGTGTCGCGCATGCAAGGCGCTCATGCTGGGAGTCTGGGTCCCACTTTATCTGTGTGAAACTCGACATCGCGCGATAACCTTTCACCGATGACCACTGGCGCGAAGACTATCCACCGATGACCTCTCGCGCGAAGGCTATCCACCGATGACCTCTCGCGCGAAGGCTATCCACCGATGACTCATCCTGGAGGACGACCGATGTCTCTCTTTGGAAGACGACCGATGTCTCTCCCTGGCGATGCCCGCATGCCTCGCGCCATGGCGATGTCCGCATGCCTCTCCCGCCCTGGCGATGCCCGCATGCCTCGCGCCCTGGCGATGTCCGCATGCCTCGCGCCCTGGCGACGTCTGCATGCCTCGCGCCCTGGCGATGACGTGTAGTCTAGGCGACCGGCGATTATGTACTAACAAGGAAATCTTATAATCTACTAAACTACACTTTCCTTCCTTTTCATTTTAAATAAAAACATACTTAGAATTCATTTAAAATATACCCTTTTATTCCAATTTAATTTTACAGGTCCTTACACTTCCTCTTTCATTCTTCGTCTTCCGATCTTCTTCTGCCACTCTTCTTCTACCGATCATCTTCTTCCATTCTTCTTCTTCCGATTTTCTTCTTGTTTTCTTCTTCTTCCGATCATCTTCTTCCATTCTTTTTCTTCCGATCATCTTCTTCCATTCTTCTTCTTCCGATCTTCTTCTTCCATTCTTCTTCTTCCGATCTTCTTCTTCCATTCTTCTTCTTCCGATCTTCTTCTTCCATTCTTCTTCTTCTGATCTTCTTCTTCCATTCTTCTTCTTCCGATCTTCTTCTTCCATTCTTATTCTTCCATTCTTCTTCTTTCGATCTTCTTCTTCCATTCTCCTTATTTCGATCTTCTTCTTCCATTCTTCTTCTTCCGATCTTCTTCTTCCATTCTTCTACTCCCGATCTTCTTCTGCCAATCTATTCTTCCGATCTTCTTCTTCCATTCTTCTTCTTCTGATCTTCTTCTTCCACTCTTCTTCTTCCATTTTTCTTCTTCCGATCTTCTTCTTCCATTCTTCCTCTTCCATTCTTCTTCTTCCGATCTTCTTCTTCCATTCTTCTTCTTCCGATCTCCTTCTTCCACTCTTCTTCTTCCATTCTTCTTCTTCCGATCTTCTTCTTCCAGTCCTCTTCTTCCGATCTTCTTCTTCCATTATTCTTCTTCCGATCTTCTTTTTCCATTCTTCCTCTTCCATTCTTCTTCTTATGATCTTCTTCTGCCACTCTTCTTCTTCTGATCATCTTCTTCCATTCTTCTTCTTCCGATTTTCTTTTTGTTTTCTTCTTCTTCCGATCATCTTCTTCCATTCTTCTTCTTCCGATCTTCTTCTTCCATTTTTCTTCTTCCGATCTTCTTCTTCCATTCTTTTTCTTCCGATCTTCTTCTTCCATTCTTCTTCTTTCGATCTTCTTCTTCTATTCTTATTCTTCCATTCTTTTTCTTCCCATCTTCTTCTTCCATTCTTGCTCTTCCATTCCTCTTCTTCTGATCTTCTTCTTCCGTTCTTCTTCTTCCGATCTTCTTATTCCATTCTTCTTCATCTGTTCTTCTTCTTTCGATCTTTTTTTTCCATTCTTCTTCTTTCGATCTTCTTTTGCCATTCTTCTTCTTTGGATCTTCTTCTTCCATCCTTCTTCTTTCGATCTTCTTCTTCCATTCTTCTTCTGCCATTCTTCTTCTTCCGCTCTTCTTCTGCCATTCTGGAACTTCCGATCCTCTTCTTCCATTCTTCTTCTTCCGATCTTCTTCTTCCATTCTTCTTCTTCCGATCTTCTTCTTCCATTATTTTTCTTCCATTCTTCTTCTTCCGATCTTCTTCTTCCGATCTTCTTCTTCCATTCTTATTCTTCCGTTCTTCTTCTTCCGATCTTCTCCTTCCATTCTTCTTCGTCCCATTTTCTTCTTCCCTTCTTCTTTGTCCATTCTTCTTCTTCCATTCTTCTTCTTTCGATCTTCTTCTTCCATTCTCCTTCTTTCGATCTTCTTCTTCCCTTCTTCTTCTTCCGATCTTCTTCTTCCATTCTTCTACTTCCGATCTTCTTCCATTCTTCTTCTTCCGATCTTCTCCTTCCATTCTTCTTCTTCCGATCTTCTTCTTCCATTCTTCTTCTTCCGATCTTCTTCTTCCATTCTTCTTCTTCCGATCTTCTTCTTCCATTCTTCTTCTTCCGATCTTCTTCTTCCATTCTTCTTCTTCCATTCTTTTTCTTCCGATCTTCTTCTTCCATTCTTCTTCTTTCGATCTTCTTCTTCCATGCTTCTTTTTCGATCTTCTTCTTCCATTCTTCTTCTTCCGATCTTCTTCTTCCATTCCTCTTCTTCCGATCTTCTTCTTCCATTCTTCTTCTTTCGATCTTCTTTTTCTATTCTTCCTCTTTCATTCTTCGTCTTCCGATCTTCTTCTGCCACTCTTCTTCTACCGATCATCTTCTTCGATTCCTCTTCTTCCAATTTTCTTCTTGTTTTCTTCTTCTTTCGATCATCTTCTTCCATTCTTCTTCTTCCGATCATCTTCTTCCATTCTTCTTCTTCCGATCTTCTTCTTCCATTCTTCTTCTTCCGATCTTCTTCTTCCATTCTTCTTCTTCCAATCTTCTTCTTCCATTCTTCTTCTTCCAATCTTCTTATACCATTCTTATTCTTTCGTTCTTCTTCTTCCATTCTTCTTCCAATCTTCTTCTTCCGTTCTTCTTCTTCCATTCTTCTTCTTCCGATCTTATTCTTCCATGCTTCTTCTGCCATTCTTCTTCTTCCGATCTCCTTCTTCGTTTCTTCTTCTTCCGATCTTCTTCTTCCATTCTTCTTCTTTCGATGCTTCTTCTGCCATTCTTCTTCTTTGAATCTCCTTCTTCCATTCTTCCTCTTCCATTCTTCTTCTTCCGATCTTCCTCTTCCATTCTTCTTTTTCCATGCTTCTTCTTCCGATCTTCTTCTTCCATTCTTCTTTTTCGATTTTTCTTCCGATCTTCTTCTTCCATTCTTCTTCTTCCGATCCTCTTCTTCCGATCTTCTTCTTCCATTCTTATTCTTCCGATCTTCTTCTTCCGATCTTCTTGTTCCATTCTGCTTCTTCCCATCTTCTTCTTCCCATCTTCTTCGTCCATTCTTCTTCTTCCATTCTTATTCTTTCGATCTTCTTCTTCCATTCTTCTTCTTCCATTCATCTTCTTCCATTCATCTTCTTCCGATCTTCTTTTTCCATTCTTCCTCTTGCATTCTTCTCCTTCCGATCTTCTTCTGCCATTCTTATTCTTCCGATCTTGTTCCTCCATTCTTCTTCTTCCGATCTTTTTTTGCCCTTCTTCTTCTGCCATTCTTCTTCTTCCGTTCTTCTTCTTCCATTCTTCTTCTTTCGGTCTTCTTCTTCCATGCTTCTTCTACCATTCTTCCTCTTCCGATCTCCTTCTTCCATTCTTCCTCTTCCATTCTTCTTCTTCTTCAATTTTTCTTCTTCCGATCTTCTTCTTCTTCTTCTGATCTTCTTCTTCCGATCTTTTTCTGCTATTCTTCTTCTTCCGATCTTCTTCTTCCATTCTTCTTCTTCCCTTCTTCTTCTTTCGATCTTCTTCTTCCTATCTTCTTTTTCCATTCTTCTTCTTCCGATCTTCTTCTGCCATTCTTCTTCAACCATTCTTCTTCTTCCGTTCTTCTTCTTCCACTCCACTTCTTCGGATCTTCTTCTTCTATGCTTCTTCTGCTATTCTTCTTCTTTTGATCTCCTTCTTCCATTCTTCCTCTTCTGATGGCATTTTCATGTGTTCTTCTTGAATCAAAGTAGAAATAGATGGAGCGGAAGCAATGGATGAGTGAAACAAGACCCTCTTAGGAGTTGTGTTGGTCTTGAAGGTGCATGATGAGTATGGGTTGAGTGGTTCGGCCAGCTCAAGGGAGAAGGTGACAGGATTGAAGTTTATAGCCTAGATTTCTAGGAGGAGTAAAGCTTGTGCACAAAAATGGCAGCATAACATTACTCAAATAAACTTGAAAATACATGAGGTAGGCCTCCTTATTTATAGATTTAGGAGCCTTGGTGAGCAAGCTTAAAGGGTAGGGATGGAAATACAAAAAGTGGGGGCTGCCTAGGGTATTGACTTTAGTCAAACCACACCATCATCCTAATATTCTAGAAGATAGGTCAAAAAATGCAACATTTGATAGTACACCCCTCCCTCTTTTGCTAAAGGCACCTATTTGCTAGCACACCCCTCCTTCTATTGCTAAGGGCACCTTTTTGATAGCACACCCTTAAGTTAGCAAGTTTTGCTTACTACACTAATCTACTAAGCTACCCCTAATGGGCCTCCAAGTAGCATGTACAAGGTCTTCTCCCTCCCATCCGTGGCTTCTTCTATGTGTGCTTGGATATGTTTAGCCATGGATCTTGTGAGAGGTCCTAGACGGTCTAGCTCCATGGATAGCCTCCCTCCTTCACGTCCTAGACCCTCACTTCTTGGAGCTAGACGCTCCTCTTGGTCTAGACGGTCTTCTTGGTTTGGGCCTTGGCTTCCTTGGTTAGATGTGTTTGGCCCTCCTCCATCATCCCCTCCCCCTTGGAAAGGATTTTTCCTCAAATCCAGCTCGTCATCGTCATTGGTACCTACAAATGGAGAAAGATCAATTACATTAAATGTGTCATGTACTCCATATTCAAGAGGTAGGTCCAATTTATATGCATTGTTGTTGACTCGCTTAAGGACTTGGAAGGGTCCCTCACCTCGGGGACTTAGTTTGGACTTCCTTTGATTTGGAAATCTTTCTTTTCGAAGATGAAGCCAAACTAAGTCTCCTTCCTCAAAAATTATTTCTCTCTTCCCTTTGTTGTTGTGTTTTGTGTACTTCTCATTTTGTTGTTGTATTTGAATTTTAATCTTCTCATGCATTTTCTTGACAAAATCAGCCTTGATTACTCCTTCCTTATGCACAAAATCTTGTGGATTAGGAAGAGGAATTAAATCCATGGGCGTGAGAGGATTAAAACCATATACTACATCAAAAGGAGAAGCATTAGTAGTCTTGTGAACTACTCTATTGTAAGCAAATTCAATGTGGGGAAGGTACTCATCCCAAGATTTGTGGCTGCCCTTCATGATAGCCCTAAGCATAGTTCCAAGAGATCTATTGACTACTTCGGTTTGCCCATCCGTTTGAGGATGACAAGAAGTTGAGAATTGTAGTCTTGTTCCAAGTTTACCCCAAAGAGTTTTCCAAAAGTGACTTATAAACTTGGGATCTCTATCGGACACTATACTTCTAGGGAGACCATGGAGTCTCACCACTTCTCTAAAGAAGAGTTTAGAAATATTTTGAGCATCATCTACTTTGTGGCATGGAATAAAGTGAGACATTTTGCTAAAACGGTCCACTACCACAAAGATAGAGTCATGGCCTCTTGCAGTCCTAGGAAGTCCTAAAATGAAATCCATGCTAATGTCTTCCCAAGGAGCATTTGCAATCGGCAAAGGGGTGTAGAGTCCATGCGGCATTGTTCTAGACTTTGCTTTTAAACATGAGATACATCTAGAGCAATGGCGTTGGACATCTTTCCTCATGTGTGGCCAACAAAATTTTGCTTTCAAAAGATCTAGAGTCTTATCAACTCCAAAATGGCCCATGAGTCCCCCTTCATGTGATTCTTTGACAAGGAGTTTTCTATGTGTTCCTTGGGGAATGCAAAGTTTTCCTTCTTTAAAAAGATATCCCTCGGACACATAGTAACCTCCTTGCGCTCTATGTAGACATTGGGCATAGATGGATGAAAGTTCTTGATCTTCTTGGTAAAGCTCTCTTATGTGGTCAAATCCAAGAATTTGGGCACCCAATTTTGAAAAGAGTGTGTGGCGTCTTGAAAGAGCATCGGCCACTATATTGGTGCTTCCTTTCTTGTATTTGATTACATAAGGAAATTGTTCAAGAAATTCCATCCATTTTGCATGTCTCTTATTGAGCTTGTGTTGGCCCTTTAAATATTTTAAAGACCCGTGATCACTATGGATAACAAATTCTTTGGACTCAAGATAGTGTTCCCAAGTCTTTAGGGCTCTCACAAGAGCATAGAGCTCTTTGTCATAAGTGGGGTAGTTGAGGGTGGCACCATGGAGTTTTTCACTAAAATAAGCAATGGGGTGTCCACCTTGCAACAATACCGCGCCTATGCCTACTCCCGATGCATCACACTCTATCTCAAAAGTTTTGGAAAAATTTGGGAGAGATAGGATGGGTGCATTGGTGAGTTGAGCTTTTAGCCTTTGAAAGGCTTGCTCATGCTTTTCATTCCAACAAAATGCAACATCTTTTTTAACAAGTTCATTCAAAGGAGAAGCTAGGCTAGAAAAATTAGGCACAAACCTTCTATAGAAGCTAGCTAACCCATGAAAACTTCTTACATCACTTACATTTTGTGGAGTTGGCCACTCTTGGATGGCTTTGATTTTCTCGGGATCTACATGTACCCCCGTTTTGTTTACTATAAAGCCTAAAAAGACTACACTATCTACACCAAAGGTACACTTATCCCTATTTGCAAAAAGACTATTTTTCCTAAGAACTAGAAAGACTTCCCTAAGGTGACTTAGATGGTCTTCTAGGGTTTTACTATATACTAAGATATCATCAAAGTAAACTACTACATATTTACCTATACAATCCCTCAAGGTGTGATTCATAAGCCTCATGAATGTGCTTGGAGCGTTAGTGAGTCCAAAGGGCATCACCAACCACTCATATAATCCAAATTTGGTCTTAAAAGCGGTTTTCCACTCATCACCCTCCTTGATTCGAATTTGGTGATATCCACTTTTAAGGTCAATTTTGGAGAATAGAGTTGACCCATGCAATTCATCAAGCATATCATCAAGCCTTGGGATTGGATGCCTATACTTGATGGTGATGTTGTTGATTGCTCTACAATCACAACACATGCGCCATTTTCCATCTTTTTTAGGCACCAACAAGACAGGTACAGCACAAGGGCTTAGACTCTTTTGAACCCAACCCTTCTCCAACAAGTCTTGAACTTGTGATTCTATCTCCTTTGTTTCCTCGGGGTTGGTTCTATAAGCAGGCCTATTTGGTAGGCTTGCCCCCGAAATGAAGTCAATTTGATGTTCTATCCCCCTAAGAGGAGGAAGCCCATTGGGTCCTTCTTGTGAGAATAGATCGTCAAATTCACTCAAAAGGTTTTCTATTTGAGGAGGTAAAACCGTGAGTTCATTACTTGTGGCAGTGCATGTAAGTGCTCCTTTACAAAAGATAAGGCTTGGTTGTTCAACAAGAAGCAAGTTTTCTAAAACATTTTCAAAAGGCTTTTCTTGTAGACCAACCTTGTGGGAAGGAACACTCTTCTCCCACGCCTTCCTATCCCTAAGAATTTTCTCTTTTTCTAGCACTCTTTTTTTTTTGTTTTCCTCATCCCTCTTTTGTTTCATTTGTATTTGGTCTTTCACCACTTGAGAATGTGGTAAAGGACTAAGTACAAACTTCTTATATTTATGGGTGAAGGAAATCTCGTTAGTGAGACCATCATGCAAGGTTTTCTTGTCAAATTGCCATGGCCTCCCTAATAAGATATGGCAAGCTTCCATAGGCACTACATCACATAAAACTTTATCTTTGTATTTCCCTATGGAAAACTTGATTTCCACTTGCTTATCTACATGTAGTTCCCCATTTTCATTAAGCCATTGAAGTTTGTAAGGTTTTGGGTGAGGAACCACTTGTAGCTTAAGCTTTTCAACCATCCTAGCACTACAACAATTACAACTAGATCCACTATCCACAATGAGGGAACATATATTTTCTAAAACATTGCATCTTGTATGAAATATGTTCTCCCTTTGTGTTTCAATGGATGTGCTAGGGTGATTGTTGAGGGTTCTCCTAATCATAAGCAATTCTCCCTCTAATGGAGCTACCCTCTCATCCTCTCCCCCTTCCTCTTTCTCACTAAGCTCATCCTCGCCACTAGTGTATTCGTCTACACCTTTAAGAAACAAAGTCCTTTGGTTTGGACATTGTGCTTGCACATGCCCCCTACCATAGCACTTAAAACATTTAACATCTCTAGCTCGGATGGGTGGGGTTGAGGTTTCTTTGGTGAAGGGTTTGGTAGGTTCTTTTGGTTTTTCCTTAGATGTACTACCCTCCCTTTTAAACTCTCTCTTGGGATAAAAGTTAGAATAGGGGCTCACCTTTTGACTTGATGTTTTGCGCAAATTTTGTTGCTCAACTTTAATGCAAAGTTGAACCAAATCATTCAAGTCTTGATAAGGTAAGAGCTCTACTCTATCTCTTATCTCAAGTGATAGGCCACTAAGGAACCTAGATATGGTGGTTTCCTCTTCCTCTCTAATAGAGGCTCTCATCATATAGAGCTCCATCTTTTGCCTATACTCTTCTACACTCATATTCTTTTGTTGGAGTCTTTGGAGCTTGTCCATCAACTCCCTATGGTAGTAAGAAGGTATATGTCGACGTCTTAGGGCTCCCCTAAGGTCATTCCAATATTCTATGGGAGGTTCCCTATGAAGATGTCGGTCTCTTTCTAAAGAGGTCCACCAATACATGGCATTTCCTTGGAAACTAAGGGTGGCTAAGGGTACTTTTCGTTCCTCACTTACCCTATGGCAAGCAAAGAGTTGCTCTACCTTCATCTCCCAATCTAGATATATTTCTACATTTTCCTTTCCATGAAAATGAGGCAGGTCTACTCTAGTTTCCCTTGGCACCTCTTGTTCCCTTTGCCTAGTTCTTCTAGGGGGTGGTTGGTAGTAGTCATTAATTCTAAGGCTTCCCTCCCCTAGAGTTGCAATGCTTTGGGATGCATGAGTATTTGTTTTTTTTGATTTTTGAGATTTTTGGGATTTCTCTTCTTGAGCTCTAGCCAACTCATTAATCTTGTTTTCATTCTCCAATTGCCTAGAAGAGATTAATTGTACCGCTTGGGATACCTCTTTCAAAAGGGTTTTCAAAGATTTTACTTCACATTCTATAGACTTTGGAGAATGAGAAGAAGAAGACATGGCTAGACCTTTGTGTATTTAGGCGTTTTTACTTTGAGAAAGATTAGGGAAGATAAAGAAGGTAGTTTTCCAGGTAAGGGAGGTGAGTCTCAAATGACTACTTAAGTACCAAGCCTTTTCCTTGCCAAAAACTAGTCTCCAATGCCTTCTCACAAAAATTTCTCTTAGTGAAACACTTAAAACACAAGAAGTTGAGAAATCAAAAAGCAATAAAACTATGTAAGCTAAAAAAAAAAAGATATGCAACAAACTAGTCGGTTTTAGCACAAATTAAACTAAACTAATCATGCAAAACGTTTCTACCAAAACAATAGAAAACAAGTTCAAACAAGCAACAAATTACTAAGCAAAAAAAAATTTACTATGCTATTCGGCCCTAGGTGAGGCTTCTTGGACACTTTGAGCCCTTGAAGACACACTCACCGTCTAAACGTAATTAAAGAGGTAATTAACAATAAACCAAGTTGCAAAGGAAAAGAAGAATCCCTTTGTTGATCCTCTTTTGGGTTAGTGCACTTCCTTGTTGTCTTGAATTTTTTTTTTTTGATCTTCTAGGTGTTTGTATTGTTTGTTTCAAGCAACCTTGTTTCGGCTTTAGCTTTGTCTCCTCCTTAAAATGATGGCTTTAATTCTCCAATTTCCAGCACCTATTCACAAGAGCTAAACCTAAACCAAGTCAAGTTCCATGCACATATGCACCAAGGAGAATTAAATTCCAGCACCCAAAAGAGAGGTCAAGAAACAAAAGCAAGAAACAAATTTAATTGAATAAAAACAGTACCACCAAAAGGATTTATAATATGACAACTTAGAAAGAGAGTCAAGAAATTAAAGCAAACAATTAAAGGTACTCAAAAAAAGTTGGCACACAAAAGGAATTCCTAAAGAAAAGCACTAGATTAGATGACCAAATAAAAAAAAACAGCACCACTGAAAATTGTTGTGGGCCAGAAAACGTGTTTGTTCCCCGATTTATGCTGAGCTGTATTTTTAAAATTTGTCTCTGAAATTTATATGCAAGAAAATTCAGGATCTTATCTAAACAATGGCTTTGGAATCACCTAAAACGCATGCACCATTTGTTTTTAATAATTTTTGCAAATTTGGTGTGCAGTTAGGCCAGCTGGAGCGCTCAAGATTTGCACTCTGATTTTGTAAGATTTATCATATTTTTTCTGTTGCCTTTTTTGATCTGATTCTTTTTTTTATCCTTTTTGTAACACTTCAAACTTGCATTTTCCAGAGAATCACAAATTTCCTATGAGTGGAAATAATTTTTGAAACAAAAAACAGCCAGACAGAGAGAGAAACAGGGGAAAACTGGAAAACTGGATAAAAAAAAAAACAGCAAGATACCAAAATTTAAATCAAAGGAAAATGTAAGAAGGAAATTGTGTAAGAACTAAGACACAATTATGAACTCAAACTAAAATTAAAAAGGCAGCAAAGGATCAAAATAACAGCAGATTAAGGCAAATTAAAGAGACCCAAAAACAAGAAACAATCAAGCCAAAAATAGGACTACTAAGAATTGATGACAATTATGGATTCACATGACTTGACACAACATTTATAGATTCAGAAAATAAAGACTCAAAGCATAAAATGAAGCAATTATAAGAAAGCAATAAAGACTCAAATTCCTAAAAGAAAACAGCCACTCAATGTGAAAGGAATCCTATCACAATTGCACAAGAAAATGTTCAAGATCAATTGAACACATGTGCTTCGGTTGGATCTTCCATAAGCACACCAAGAACAATTTAAAATGTAAAAAAAAAAAAAACAGCAAGACAATTATGGAATTGAAATGACAAGATGAAAATAAAGAAGAACTGAAAATTTAAAAAGACAAGCTACTCATCTTGAAGAACCAAAAGCTCATGATACCAAATGATGGCATTTTCATGTGTTCTTCTTGAATCAAAGTAAAAATAGATGGAGCGGAAGCAATGGATGAGTGAAACAAGACCCTCCTAGGAGTTGTGTTGGTCTTGAAGGTGCATGATGAGTATGGGTTGAGTGGTTCGGCCAGCTCAAGGGAGAAGGTGACAGGATTGAAGTTTATAGCCTAGATTTCTAGGAGGAGTAAAGCTTGTGCACAAAAATGGCAGCATAACATTACTCAAATAAACTTGAAAATACATGAGGTAGGCCTCCTTATTTATAGATTTAGGAGCCTTGGTGAGCAAGCTTAAAGGGTAGGGATGGAAATACAAAAAGTGGGGGCTGCCTAGGGTATTGACTTTAGTCAAACCACACCATCATCCTAATATTCTAGAAGATAGGTCAAAAAATGCAACATTTGATAGTACACCCCTCCCTCTTTTGCTAAAGGCACCTATTTGCTAGCACACCCCTCCTTCTATTGCTAAGGGCACCTTTTTGATAGCACACCCCTAAGTTAGCAAGTTTTGCTTACTACACTAACCTACTAAGCTACCCCTAATGGGCCTCCAAGTAGCATGTACAAGGTCTTCTCCCTCCCATCCGTGGCTTCTTCTATGTGTGCTTGGATATGTTTAGCCATGGATCTTGTGAGAGGTCCTAGACGGTCTAGCTCCATGGATAGCCTCCCTCCTTCACGTCCTAGACGCTCACTTCTTGGAGCTAGACGCTCCTCTTGGTCTAGACGGTCTTCTTGGTATGGGCCTTGGCTTCCTTGGTTAGATGTGCTTGGCCCTCCTCCATCATATTCCATTCTTGTTCTTCCGATCTTCCTCTTCCATTCTTCTTCTTCCATTCTTCTTCTTCCGATCTTCTTCTTCCATTCTTCTTCTTCGATTTTTCTTCTTCCGATCTTCTTCTTCCATTCTTCTTCTTCCGATCTTCTTCTTCCAATCTTCTTCTTCCATTCTTATTCTTTCGTTCTTCTTCTTCCGATCTTCTTCTTCCATTCTTCTTCTTCCCATCTTCTTCTTCCCATCTTCTGCGTCCATTCTTCTTCTTCCATTCTTCTTCTTTCGATCTTCTTCTTCCATTCTTCTTCTTTCGATCTTCTTCTTCCATTCTTCTTCTTCCATTCATCTTCTTCCACTCTTCTTCTTCCGATCTTCTTTTTACATTCTTCCTCTTCCATTCTTCTTCTTCCGATCTTCTTTTGCCATTTTTCTTCTTCCGATCTTCTTTTGCCATTTTTCTTCTTCCGATCATCTTCTTCCATTCTTCTTCTTCCGATCTACTTCTTCGATTCTTCTTCTTCCGATCTTCTTCTTCCATTCTTCTTCCTTCGATCTTCTTCTTCCATTCTTCTTCTTTCGATCTTCTTCTTCCATTCTTCTTCTTCCGATCTTCTTCTTCCATTCTTGTTCCGCCATTCTTCTTCTTCCGATCTTCTTCTTCCATTCTTCTTCTTCGATTTTTGTTCTTTCGATCTTCTTCTTCCATTCTTCTTCTTCCGATCTTCTTTTTCCATTCTTCCTCTTCCACTCTTCTCCTTCCGATATTCTTCTTCCATGCTTCTACTTCCATTCTTCTTCTTCCGATCTCCTTCTTCCATTCTTCCTCTTCCATTATTCTTCTTCCATTCTTCTTCTTCCATTCTTCTTCTTCCGATCTTCTTCTTCCATTCTTCTTCTTCCGATCTTCTTCTTCCATTCTTCTTCTTCCGAACTTCTTCTTCCATTCTTCTTCAGCCATTCTTCTTCTTCCGTTCTTCTTCTTCCATTCTTCTTCTTCCGGTTTTCTTCTTCCATGCTTCTTCGCCATTCTTCTTCTTCCGATCTTCTTCTTCCATTCTTCTTCTTCTGATCTTCTTCATCTGATCTTCTTCATCTGATCTTCTTCTTCCATTCTTCTTCTTCCGTTGTTCTTCTTTCGATTTTCTTTTTCTATTCCTCTTCTTCCGATCTTCTTCTTCCATTCTTCTTCTTCCGATCTTCTTCTTCCATTCTTCTTCTTCCGATCTTCTTCTTCCGATGTTCTTCTTCCATTCTTCTTCTTCCGATCTTCTTCTTCGATTCTTCTTCTTCCATTTTTCTTCTTCCGATCTTCTTCTTCCATTCTTCTTCTTCCGATCTTCTTCTTCCGATCTTCATCTGCCATTCTTCTTCTTCCGATCTTCTTCTTCCATACTTCTTCTTCCCTTCCTCTTCTTCCGATCTTCTTCTTCCATTCTTCTTCTTCCATTCTTCTTCTTCCATTCTTCTTCTTCCATTCTTCTTCTTCCGATCTTCTTTTTCCATTCTTCCTCTTCCATTCTTCTTCTTCCGATCTTCTTCTGCCATTCTTCTTCTTCTGATAATCTTCTTCCATTCTTCTTCTTCCGATCTTCATCTTCCATTCTTCTTCTTCCGCAAATCTTCTTCCATTCTTCTTTTTCTGATCTTCTTCTTCCATTCTTCTTCTTCCCATCTTCTTCGTCCATTCTTCTTCTTCCATTCCTCTTCTTTCGATCTTCTTCTTTCCTTCTTCTTCTTTCGATCTTCTTCTTCCATTCTTCTTCTTCCGATCTTCTTCTTCCATTATTCTTCTTCCATTCTTCTTCTTCCCTTCCTCTTCTTCCGATCTTCTTCTTCCATTCTTCTTCTTCCGATCTTCTTCTTCCATTCTTATTCTTCCATGTTTCTTTTTCCGATCTTCTTCTTCCATTGCTCTTCTTCCCAACGTCTTCTTCCCATCTTCTTCGTCCATTCTTCTGCTTCCATTCTTCTTCTTCCGATCTTCTTGTTGCGATCTTCTTCTTCCGTTCTTCTTCTTCTTCTGATCTTCTTCTTCCGTTCTTCTTCTTCCGATCTTCTTCTTCCATTCTTCTTCTTCTCATCTTCTTCTTCCCATCTTCTTCGTCCATTCTTCTTCTTCCATTCTTCTTCTTTCGATCTTCTTCTTCCATTCTCCTTCTTTCGATCTTCTTCTTCCATTCTCCTTCTTCCGATCTTCTTCTTGCATTCTTCTTCTTCAGATCTTCATCTTCCATTCTTATTCTTCCGATCTTCTTCTTCCATTCTTCTTCTTCCGATCTTCTTCTGCCATTCTTCTTCTTCCGTTCTTCTTCTTCCATTCTTCTTCTTCCGATCTTCTTCTTCCATGCTTCTTCTGCCATTCTTCTTTTTCCGATCTCCTTCTTCCATTCTTCCTCTTCCATTCTTCTTCTTCCGTTCTTCTTCTTCCATTCTTGTTCTTCGATTTTTCTTATTCCGATCTTCTTCTTCCATTCTTTTTCTTTCAATCTTTTTTTCCATTATTCCTCTTCCATTCTTCTTCTTCCGAACTTCTTCTGCCATTTTTCTTTTTCTGATCATCTTCTTCCATTCTTCTTCTTCCCATCTTCTTCTTCCATTCTTCTTCTTCCGATCTTCTTCTTCCATTGTTTTTGTTCCGATCTTCTTCTTCTATTCTTCTTCTTCCATTCTTCTTCTTCCGATCTTCTTCTTCCATTCTTCCTCTTCCATTCTTCTTCTTCTGATCCTCTTCTTCCATTCTTCTTATTCCATTCTTCTTCATCCGTTCTTCTTCTTTCGATCTTCTTTTTCCATTCTTCTTCTTCCGATCTTCTTCTTCCATTCTTCTTCTTCCGATCTTCTTCTTCCGATCTTCTTCTTCCATTCTTCTTCTTCCGATCTTCTGCTTCCATTCTTCTTCTTCCGATCGTCTTCTTCCATTCTTCTTCTTTCATTTTTCTTCTTCCCTTCTTCTTCTTCTTCCATTCTTCTTCTTCCGATCTTCTTTTTCCATTCTTCCTCTTCCATTCTTCTTCTTCCGATCTTCTTGTTCCGTTCTTCTTCTTTCGATCTTCTTCTTCCATTCTTCTTCTGCCATTCTTCTTCTTCTGTTCTTCTTCTGCCATTCTTCTTCTTCCGATCTTCTTCTTCCATTCTTCTTCTTCCGATCGTCTTCTTCCATTCTTCTTCTTTCATTTTTCTTCTTCCCTTCTTCTTCTTCTTCCATTCTTCTTCTTCCGATCTTCTTTTTCCATTCTTCCTCTTCCATTCTTCTTCTTCCGATCTTCTTGTTCCGTTCTTCTTCTTTCGATCTTCTTCTTCCATTCTTCTTCTGCCATTCTTCTTCTTCCGTTCTTCTTCTGCCATTCTTCTTCTTCCGATCATCTTCTTCCATACTTCTTCTTCCGATCTTCTACTTCCATTCTTCTTCTTCCAATCTTCTTCTTCCATTCTTATTCTTCCATGTTTCTTCTTCCGATCTTCTTCTTCCATTCTTCTTCTTCCCAACGTCTTCTTCCCATCTTCTTCGTCCATTCTTCTTCTTCCGATCTGATGGAAGAGGCCTAAGCTCAGGCCCAACAACTAGGTCCATGGCAAAGAGGATTCAAGAAGAGTGGGACTCTGCTACTGATGGTAGAGAAACTTTTCTCTACATATTGAAAGACCCTTCAGAGGACTACAAGGAGTAAAGCCCAAGCCATGGGAGCTGAGCATAAATTAATTTTAGTTTATTTATAATTTCAGTAGAGTAGGGTTCATTTAGCACAATCGGGGGTGTATTTAACAATTTAGCTTGTACCTAGGCCTTTTAGGGTAGGAATGTAGCCCTACCTTCTAGAAGCATGCTAAGGGGCTGCATTGACCTTTAGTCAACACCCTAGCAGCCCCCTCTTTTATGTATTCCCCATCCTACCCTTGTTCCTTACTCTCCAAGGCACCATCTCCTATAAATAGGGTGCTTTGGCTCATGTTTTTTTAAGATCAATTTATATGAGTAAATGCTGCCAAAATTATGCTAGCTTCTACTCTTTGTCTAGTCTCTCTAGGTTAGAAACTTTGATCTTCATCTTCACCTTCCTCCAACTGATTTGGCCTAACCTATCACTCTCCATACCTTTCATGCACCTACAAGGAACCCATAGCTCTATATGAGTCATCCTTAACCCATATCATCCATAGCTTCCACCACCTTTTTACCTCATATTTTGAGAAGAACAAATGGTCATGAAGAACAACCCATCATTTGGTATCTATAGCTTTGGTTCTTCAAGAGATAAGTGTTCTCTTCATTTTATTTTTTGAGTCTTTTTCTTTATTCCATGTTGTTCATCATATCCTTAAATGACTTGCTGTTTTTAATTTCTTTGTAAGTTGGTGTTGCTGTTTTTAAATTTCTATTTGGTATTTTTGGTTCAACTTGATCTTGAACTTCCATTTTCAAACTGTTTTAGGTTCCTTTTGTGTTGGCTGTTCTATTTTTATTTTATTTGAGTCTTATTGATGTTTTTAATCGGTGCAAAGTGTTTGTAGTTGAGTCATTTTAATTTTTGAATCCATACAAGTTTTGTCAAAGTCATGTTCATCCTACAATGTCATAAATTCCAAGTGGTGCCTTTTATTGTTGATTTGGTTGCTTGATTTTGTTTTGAGTGCAGTTTATATTTCTGGTTTTGAAGCTTTGGTGCCTTTTATATTTTCATATTTGAGTTCATACTTGTGTGTTAGTTCCATACAAGTTCGTTTCCAATCATTTCCATTGTGTTTTTGAAGTTTCTTTACCGTTTTCTAATTCCAAGTTAGGATTTCTCTGTTTTCACTGCTACTGTGCTGGCTGGAATCGTTCCCGGAAATTACATTTGATGGTAAAAAATTCTGAAATTTTGGATTTGAGTAGTTTGATGTGTTAAGAAAAAGTGAAAAAAAGAAGCATATCAAAATTCAAAATACAAAAAAAATGATAAATGAAATACGAACAGAGTGCAAAAATCCTGACTCTGAAAAAACGCTGACGCGGCAGTGATTTCGGAAAAATTATTACAATTATTTGGCTCACTGTTTTGGTGAAATTCCAACGCCTATATTGAGCTAAAACATTGAAGTTTCTGTGGTTAAAATTTCAAGCTCAAATTTGAAGTATTCTGTCCAGCATAAAATTGGAAAGTTGTGAAAAATTTACACAAAAAAATTCTGTAGTGCTGTTTTGGTTTTATTCATCTATTCTAGTTCCATTCACTAGGATTCCACTTTGTGTGCTACCTTTTCTTGTGTGCCTTAATTTTTTGCTTGTCAAATTTTATTGAATACTCTTTCAAGTCTTGTCAACTATCAACTCCATTTGCAGTAGTCCTTGATTTTAAATTTGAGTTTTGTTGCTTTAAAACTTGCTTGACCTCTCTTTGGTGGATTTGACCTAAAAAGTGCTTTGGTGAGTGTGGAGCTAAAATTTTGTTTTGGTGAAAGCCATATCACTAAAGAGGAGCTGGATTAAAGATTTAAGGTTGAATAACCTAAGGAGACAAAGCAAGGGACAGCAGCAACCTCATTGAAAAATACACAAATATTAACAAAGGAGATACAAGTGAAGGAGTGCATAGAATAGGACTTTAAATTTTTGTTCATCAAAATTTGTTAACCTAATTTCTTTGTATTTCTTGGAGTTGTAATTTGCAAGGACATTGATTAATTAGTGGATTAATACGTCTTAGACAGTGAGTGTGTCTTCAAGGTTCCAAAGTGCCAAGAAGCCTCACCTTAGGATTCGACTAGTTTTAAAAGCTTTATAGATAGCAATTTTCAATTGTGTTTTATTGCTTTATATAGTTTTTTCTTGCATAAAAATTTTGTTTTTATATTTGATTGTGCTCTAAGTAAATTGCTTAGAGAAAGGTTTGTGAAAGTGTTGTGGGATAGTATCTAGCTAAGGAAAGGCTTGGTACTTAAGAGATCCTAGTGATCCACCTCCCTTTCCTGGGAAATTACCTACTTCACTCCACTTATCTTTCATTTTGAAAATTACTTTTATCACAAACCCTAAACATGTCTACTCATTCTTCAAGTCATAGTGAAAATGATAGAAAATCCACAAAATCTCTTTTGAAACAATTGGCTAGAGATTTTCAATCACTATCACTAAGACAATTGCAACATGAGGCTCAAATTTTGGAAGATAAAAAAGAAAGAGATGCCCATCTTGCAATTTTGAAAGAAGTGTTGAAGATTGGCAAGGAAAAAGATGAATACATTAGAAAATTAAAAAAACCCCAGGCATCACATGCATCTAATTCTAGGTCAAATGACTCACATGCTAAGGGGAGTTTGAGAGTTAATGATTATTATCAACCTCCACCTAGAAGAACTAGAAGAGAAAAAGAGTTTAAAGAAAAATTACAAGCTCTTATCAGAAAGAAAGAAGAGAAAGACAAAAGAGAAAGAGAGGAGAATGAAAGGAAAGATAGAGAAGAGAAAGAAAAGAGAGAAAAAGTGATGATAGAAAAGGAAAGTACAAAAAATCCTTTGTTTGGAGTTGAACCAGACATTGACTTAAATTCTTTTTTCATAGAAAACCCTTATGAGAATATGCTTGAAGAAAAATCTGTTTCTGAAGCTGAACCAGATATAGATATAAACCTTTCCTCCACAGAAAAGCTAAGTGAGGGGTTGTTTGAAAAAGAAGAAGTGGAATCTAGAAAGAATGAAGAGTATCTTACAACACCTCCTACAAGCATAGTGGCAAAAGAACCCTTAAAGGGGGATTGCAATACTTTGAACTCTTCTTTTCCTTTGAATCATGATGCTTACTCTTATTCTCAAAAATCACAAAAACAACACTTTTTGATGTTGTTGCTTATCTTGGGCAATGAACAACACAAAGGAAGCAAAAATATTTTTGAAAAGGGCCCTATTTCTTTCAAAAAAAACTTTTATAAAAATAGCAAAGGGCCTTATTTCCTTACTATTTTATTTGAATACACTAGTCTTAATCTTCTTATCTCACTTTTCTATAATGTTTACTGTAGGTTAATATTTGATCCTGGAGGACGAGCATAGTTTTCAAAGAAGGAATAAGGCTGCTGTTTGAGATCAACCCTGTAGATCTGAGGACAGATCCTCTCAAGAAGGAGGGGATGATGGAAGAGGCCTAAGCTCAGGCCCAACAACTAGGTCCATGGCAAAGAGGATTCAAGAAGAGTGGGACTCTGCTACTGATGGCAGAGAAACTTTTCTCTACATATTCAAAGACCCTTCAGAGGACTACAAGGAGTAAAGCCCAAGCCATGGGAGCTGAGCATAAATTAAGTTTAGTTTATTTATAATTTCAGTAGAGTAGGGTTCATTTAGCACAATCGGGGGTGTATTTAACAATTTAGCTTGTACCTAGGCCTTTTAGGGTAGGAATGTAGCCCTACCTTCTAGAAGCATGCTAAGGGGCTGCATTGACCTTTAGTCAACACCCTAGCAGCCCCCTCTTTTATGTATTCCCCATCCTACCCTTGTTCCTTACTCTCCAAGGCACCATCTCCTATAAATAGGGTGCTTTGGCTCATGTTTTTTTAAGATCAATTTATATGAGTAAATGCTGCCAAAATTATGTTAGCTTCTACTCTTTGTCTAGTCTCTCTAGGTTAGACACTTTGATCATCATCTTCACCTTCCTCCAACTGATTTGGCCTAACCTATCACTCTCCATACCTTTCATGCGCCTACAAGGAACCCATAGCTCTATATGAGTCATCCTTGACCCATATCATCCATAGCTTCCACCACCTTTTTACCTCATATTTTGAGAAGAACAAATGATCATGAAGAACAACCCATCACGATCTTCTTGTTTCGATCTTCTTCTTCCATTCTTATTCTTCCATTCTTCTTCTTCTGATCTTCTTCTTCCGTTCTTCTTCTTCCGATCTTCTTCTTCCATTCTTCTTCTTCTCATCTTCTTCTTCCCATCTTCTTCGTCCATTCTTCTTCTTCCATTCTTCTTCTTCCATTCTCCTTCTTTCGATCTTCTTCTTCCATTCTCCTTCTTCCGATCTTCTTCTTGCATTCTTCTTCTTCAGATCTTCTTCTTCCATTCTTATTCTTCCGATCTTCTTCTTCCATTCTTCTTCTTCCGATCTTCTTCTGCCATTCTTCTTCTTCCGTTCTTCTTCTTCCATTCTTCTTCTTCCGATCTTCTTCTTCCATGCTTCTTCTGCCATTCTTCTTTTTCCGATCTCCTTCTTCCATTCTTCCTCTTCCATTCTATTTCTTCCGTTCTTCTTCTTCCATTCTTGTTCTTCGATTTTTCTTCTTCCGATCTTCTTCTTCCATTCTTCTTCTTTCGATCTTTTTTTCCATTATTCCTCTTCCATTCTTCTTCTTCCGAACTTCTTCTGCCATTCTTCTTCTTCCGATCATCTTCTTCCACTCTTCGTCTTCCCATCTTCTTCTTCCATTCTTCTTCTTCCGATCTTCTTCTTCCATTCTTTTTCTTCCGATCTTCTTCTTCCATTCTTTTTCTTCCGATCTTCTTCTTCCATTCTTCTTCTTCTTCCGATCTTCTTCTTCCATTCTTCTTCTTCTTCCGATCTTCTTCTTCCATCCTTCTTCTTCCGATCTTCTTTTTCCAATCTTCCTCTTCCATTCTTCGTCTTCCGATCTTCTTCTGCCACTCTTCTTCTTCCGATCATCTTCTTCAATTCTTCTTCTTCCGATCTTCTTCTTCTTTACTTCTTCTTTCGCTCTTCTTCTTCCATTCTTCTTCTTTCGCTCTTCTTCCATTCTTCTTCTTCCGATCTTCTTCTTCTTTACTTCTTCTTCCAATCTTCTTCTTCCATTCTTCTTCTTTCGCTCTTCTTCTTCCATTCTCCTTCTTTCGATCTTCTTCTTCCATTCTTCTTCTTCCGATCTTCTTCTTCCATTCTTCTAGTCCCGATCTTCTTCTGCCATTCTATTCTTCCGATCTTCTTCTTCCATTCTTCATCTTCCGATCTTCTTCTTCCATTCTTCTTCTTCCGATCTTCTTCTTCCATTCTTCTTCTTCCGATCTTCTTCTTCCATTCTTCTTCTTCCGATCTACTTCTTCCATTCTTCTTCTTCCGATCTTCTTCTTCCATTCTTCTTCTTCCGATCTTCTTCTTCCATTCTTCTTCTTCCGATCTTCTTCTTCTTTACTTCTTCTTCCAATCTTCTTCTTCCATTCTTCTTGTTTCGATGTTCTTCTTCCATTCTCCTTCTTTCGATCTTCTTCTTCCATTCTTCTTCTTCCGATCTTCTTCTTCCATTCTTCTACTCCCGATCTTCTTCTGCCATTCTATTCTTCCGATCTTCTTCTTCCATTTTTCTCCTTCGGATCTTCTACTTCCACTCTTCTTCTTCCATTTTTCTTCTTCCGATCTTCTTCTTCTATTCTTCCTCTTCCATTCTTCTTCTTCCAATCTTCTTCTTCCATTCTTCCTCTTCCATTCTTCTTCTTCCGATCTTCTTCTTCCATTCTTCTTCTTCCGATCTCCTTCTTCCACTCTTCTTCTTCCATTCTTCTTCTTCCGATCTTCTTCTTCCATTCCTCTTCTTCTGATCTTCTTCTTCCATTATTCTTCTTCCGATCTTCTTTTTCCATTCTTCCTCTTCCATTCTTCTTCCTCCGATCTTCTTCTGCCACTCTTCTTCTTCCGATCATCTTTTTCCATTCTTCTTCTTCCGATTTTCTTCTTGTTTTCTTCTTCTTCCGATCATCTTCTTCCATTCTTCTTCTTTCGATCTTCTTCTTCCATTCTCTATCTTTCGATCTTGTTCTTCCATTCTCCTTCATCCGATCTTCTTCTTGCATTCTTCTTCTCCAGATCTTCTTCTTCCATTCTTATTCTTCTGATCTTCTTCTTCCATTCTTCTTCTTCCGATCTTCTTCTGCCATTCTTCTTCTTCCGTTCTTCTTCTTCCATTCTTCTTCTTCCGATCTTCTTCTTCCCTGCTTCTTCTGCCATTCTTCTTTTTCCGATCTCCTTCTTCCATTCTTCCTCTTCCATTCTTCTTCTTCCGTTCTTCTTCTTCCATTCTTGTTCTTCGATTTTTCTTCTTCCGATCTTCTTCCATTCTTCTTCTTTCGATCTTTTTTTCCATTATTCCTCTTCCATTCTTCTTCTTCCGAACTTCTTCTGCCATTCTTCTTCTTCCGATCATCTTCTTCCACTCTTCGTCTTCCCATCTTCTTCTTCCATTCTTCTTCTTCTGATCTTCTTCTTCCATTCTTTTTCTTCCGATCTTCTTCTTCCATTCTTTTTCTTCCGATCTTCTTCTTCCATTCTTCTTCTTCCATTCTTTTTCTTCCGATCTTCTTCTTCCATTCTTCTTCTTCTTCCGATCTTCTTCTTCCATTCTTCTTCTTCTTCCGATCTTCTTCTTCCATTCTTCTTCTTCCGATCTTCTTTTTCCAATCTTCCTCTTCCATTCTTCGTCTTCCGATCTTCTTCTGCCACTCTTCTTCTTCCGATCATCTTCTTCAATTCTTCTTCTTCCGATCTTCTTCTTCTTTACTTCTTCTTTCGCTCTTCTTCTTCCATTCTTCTTCTTTCGCTCTTCTTCTTCCATTCTTCTTCTTCCGATCTTCTTCTTCTTTACTTCTTCTTCCAATCTTCTTCTTCCATTCTTCTTCTTTCGCTCTTCTTCTTCCATTCTCCTTCTTTCGATCTTCTTCTTCCATTCTTCTTCTTCCGATCTTCTTCTTCCATTCTTCTACTCCCGATCTTCTTCTGCCATTCTATTCTTCCGATCTTCTTCTTCCATTCTTCATCTTCCGATCTTCTTCTTCCATTCTTCTTCTTCCGATCTTCTTCTTCCATTCTTCTTCTTCCGATCTTCTTCTTCCATTCTTCTTCTTCCGATCTACTTCTTCCATTCTTCTTCTTCCGATCTTCTTCTTCCATTCTTCTTCTTCCGATCTTCTTCTTCCATTCTTCTTCTTCCGATCTTCTTCTTCTTTACTTCTTCTTCCAATCTTCTTCTTCCATTCTTCTTGTTTCGATCTTCTTCTTCCATTCTCCTTCTTTCGATCTTCTTCTTCCATTCTTCTTCTTCCGATCTTCTTCTTCCATTCTTCTACTCCCGATCTTCTTCTGCCATTCTATTCTTCCGATCTTCTTCTTCCATTTTTCTTCTTCGGATCTTCTACTTCCACTCTTCTTCTTCCATTTTTCTTCTTCCGATCTTCTTCTTCTATTCTTCCTCTTCCATTCTTCTTCTTCCGATCTTCTTCTTCCATTCTTCCTCTTCCATTCTTCTTATTCCGATCTTCTTCTTCCATTCTTCTTCTTCCGATCTCCTTCTTCCACTCTTCTTCTTCCATTCTTCTTCTTCCGATCTTCTTCTTCCATTCCTCTTCTTCTGATCTTCTTCTTCCATTATTCTTCTTCCGATCTTCTTTTTCCATTCTTCCTCTTCCATTCTTCTTCCTCCGATCTTCTTCTGCCACTCTTCTTCTTCCGATCATCTTTTTCCATTCTTCTTCTTCCGATTTTCTTCTTGTTTTCTTCTTCTTCCGATCATCTTCTTCCATTCTTCTTCTTTCGATCTTCTTCTTCCATTCTCTATCTTTCGATCTTCTTCTTCCATTCTCCTTTTTCCGATCTTCTTCTTGCATTCTTCTTCTCCAGATCTTCTTCTTCCATTCTTATTCTTCTGATCTTCTTCTTCCATTCTTCTTCTTCCGATCTTCTTCTGCCATTCTTCTTCTTCCGTTCTTCTTCTTCCATTCTTCTTCTTCCGATCTTCTTCTTTCCTGCTTCTTCTGCCATTCTTCTTTTTCCGATCTCCTTCTTCCATTCTTCCTCTTCCATTCTTCTTCTTCCGTTCTTCTTCTTCCATTCTTGTTCTTCGATTTTTCTTCTTCCGATCTTCTTCCATTCTTCTTCTTTCGATCTTTTTTTCCATTATTCCTCTTCCATTCTTCTTCTTCCGAACTTCTTCTGCCATTCTTCTTCTTCCGATCATCTTCTTCCATTCTTCCTCTTCCCATCTTCTTCTTCCATTCTTCTTCTTCCGATCTTCTTCTTCCATTCTTTTTCTTTCGATCTTCTTCTTCCATTCTTCTTCTTCCGAACTTCTTCTTCCATTCTTTTTCTTCCGATCTCCTTCTTCCATTCTTCCTCTTCCATTCTTCTTCTTCCATTCTTGTTCTTCGATTTTTCTTCTTCCGATCTTCTTCTTCCATTCTTCTTCTTTCGATCTTTTTTTCCATTATTCCTCTTCCATTCTTCTTCTTCCGAACTTCTTCTGCCATTCTTCTTCTTCCGATCATCTTCTTCCATTCTTCCTCTTCCCATCTTCTTCTTCCATTCTTCTTCTTCCGATCTTCTTCTTCCATTCCTTTTCTTCCGATCTTCTTCTTCCATTCTTCTTCTTCCGAACTTCTTCTTCCATTCTTTTTCTTCCGATCTTCTTCTTCCATTCTTCTTCTTCTTCCGATCTTCTTCTTCTTCCGATCTTCTTTTTCCAATCTTCCTCTTCCATTCTTCGTCTTCCGATCTTGTTCTGGCACTCTTCTTCTTCCGATCATCTTCTTCAATTCTTCTTCTTCCGATCTTCTTCTTCTTTACTTCTTCTTCCAATCTTCTTCTTCCATTCTTCTTCCTCCGATCTTCTTCTTCCATTTTTCTTCTTCCGATCTTCTTCTTCCATTCTTCTTCTTCCGATCTTCTTCTTCCATTCTTCTTCTTCCGATCTTCTTCTTCCATTCTTCTTCTTCCGATCTTCTTCTTCCATTCTTCTTCTGCCATTCTTCTTCTTCCAATCTTCTTCGTCCATTCTTCTTCTTCCATTCTTCTTCTTCCGATCTTCTTCTTCCATTCTTCTTCTTTCGTTTTTCTTCTTCCATTCTTCTTCTTCCGATCTTCTTGTTGAATGCTTCTTCGGCAATTCTTCTTCTTCCCATCTTCTTCGTCCATTCTTCTTCTTCCATTCTTCCTCTTTCGCTCTTCTTCTTCCATTCTCCTTCTTTCGATCTTCTTCTTCCATTCTTCTTCTTCCGATCTTTTTCTTCCATTCTTCTACTACCGATCTTCTTCTGCCATTCTATTCTTCCGATCTTCTTCTTCCATTGTTCTTCTTCCGATCTTCTTCTGCCATTCTTCTTCTTCCGTTCTTCTTCTTCCGATCTTCTTCTTCCCATCGTCTTCTTCCCATATTCTTCGTCAATTCTTCTTTTTTCATTCTTCTTCTTCCGATCTTCTTCTTCCATTCTTATTCTTCCATTCTTCTTCTTCCGATCTTCTTCTTCCATTCTTCTTCGTCCACTTTTCTTCTTCCCATCTTCTTCATCCATTCCTCTTCTTCCATTCTTCTTCTTTCGATCTTTTTCTTCCATTCTTCTTCCATTCTTCTTCTTCCGATCTTCTTCTGCCATTCTTCTTCTTCCCATCTTCTTCGTCCATTCTTCTTCTTCCATTCTTCCTCTTTCGATCTTCTTCTTCCATTATCCTTCTTTCGATCTTCTTCTTCCATTCTTCTTCTTCCGATCTTTTTCTTCCATTCTTCTACTACCGATCTTCTTCTGCCATTCTATTCTTCCGATCTTCTTCTTCCATTCTTCTTCTTCCGATCTTCTTCTTCCATACTTCTTCTTCCCTTCCTCTTCTTCCGATCTTCTTCTCCCATTCTTCTTCTTCCGTTCTTCTTCTTCCGATCTTCTTCTGCCATTCTTCTTCTTCTTTCGATCTTCTTATTCCATTCTTCTTCTTCCGCAAATCCTCTTCCATTCTTCTTCTTCTGATATTCTTCTTCCATTCTCCTTCTTCCCATCTTCTTCTTCCATTCGTCTTCTTTCGATCTTCTTCTTTCATTCTTCTTCTTTCGATCTACTTCTTCCATTCTTCTTCTTCCGATCTTCTTCTGCCATTCTTATTCTTTCGATCTTGTTCTTCCATTCTTCCTCTTCCATTCTTCTTCTTCCGATCTTCTTCTTCCATTTTTCTTCTTCCGATCTTTTTCTTCCATTCTTGTTCTTCTGATCTTCTTCTTCCGATCTTCTTCCACTATTCTACTTCTACCGATCTTCTTCTTCCATTCTTCTTCTTCCCTTCCTCTTCTTTCGATCTTCTTCTTCCATTCTTTTTCTTCCATCCTTCTTCTTCCATTCTTCTTCCGATCATCTTCTTCCATTCTTCTTCTTCCGATCATCTTCTTCCATTTTTCTTCTTCTTCCGTTCTTCCTCTTCCGATCTTCTTCTTCCATTCTTCTTCTTGCGATCCTCTTCTGCCATTCTTCTTCTTCCGATCTTCTACTGCCATTCTACTTCTTCCGATCTTCTTCTTCGATTCTTCTTCTTCCGATCTTCTTCTTCCATTCTTATTTTTCTGTTCTTCTTCTTCCGATCTTCTTCTGCCATTCTTCTTCTTTCGATCTTCTTCTGCCATTCTTCTTGTTCCGTTTTTCTTCTTCCAATCTGCTCCTTCCGATCTTCTTCTTCCATGCTTCTTCTTCCATTCTTCTTCTTTCGGTCTTCTTCTCCCATGCTTCTTCTGCCATTCTTCTTCTTCCGATCTGCTTCTTTCATTCTTCCTCTTCCATTCTTCTTCTCCCAATCTTCTTCTTCCATTCTTCTTCTTCCGATCTTCTTCTGCCATTCTTCTTCTTCTTCTGTTCTTCTTCTTCCATTCTTCTTCTTCCGATCTTCTTCTTCCATTCTTCTTCTTCCAATCTTCTTCTTCCATTCTTCTTCTTCCGATCTTCTTCTTCCATTCTTCTTCTTCCGATCTTCTTCTTCCATTCTTCTTCTTCCGATCTTCTTCTTGCATTCTTCTTCTTTCGATCTTCTTCTTCCATTCTTCTTCTTCCGATCTTCTTCTCCCAATCTTCTTCTTCCGATCTTCCTCTTCCATTCTTCTTCTTCCGAACTTCTTCTTCCATTCTTCTTCTTCTATTCTTCTTCTTCCGATCTTCTTCTTCCATTCTTCTTCTTCCGATCTTCTTCTTCCGATCTTCTTCCTCCATTCTTCTTCTTCCGATCTTCTTCTTCCATTCTTCTTCTTCCGATCTTCTTCTTCCATGCTTCTTCTTCCGATCTTCTTCTTCCATTCTTCTTCTTCTGATCTTCTTCTTCCATTCTTGTTCTTCCGATCTTCTTCTTCCGATCTTCTTCTTCCATTCTTCTTCTTCCATTCTTCTTCTTTCATTCTTCTTCTTCCACTCTACTTTTTCCATTGATCCTCTTCCATTCTTCTTCTTCCGATCATCTTCTTCCATTCTTCTTCATCTGATCTTCTTCTTCTTTTCTTCTTCTTCCGATCTTCTTCTTCCAATCTTCTTCTTCCATTCTTCTTGTTCCGATCTTCTTCTTCCATTCTTCTTCTTCCATTCTTCTTCTTCCGATCTTCTTCTTCCATTCTTCTTCTTCCGATCTTCTTCTTCCATTCTTCTTCTTTCGATCTTCTTCTTCCATTCTTCTTCTTCCGATCTTCTTCTCCCAATCTTCTTCTTCCGATCTTCCTCTTCCATTCTTCTTCTTCCGAACTTGTTCTTCCATTCTTCTTCTTCCATTCTTCTTCTTCCGATCTTCTTCTTCCATTCTTCTTCTTCCGATCTTCTTCTTCCGATCTTCTTCCTCCATTCTTCTTCTTCCGATCTTCTTCTTCCATTCTTCTTCTTCCGATCTTCTTCTTCCATTCTTCTTCTTCCGATCTTCTTCTTCCATTCTTCTTCTTGCGATCTTCTTCTTCCATTCTTCTTCTTCCGATCTTCTTCTTCCATTCTTCTTCTTCCGATCTTCTTCTTCGATTCTTCTTCCGATCTTCTTTTTCCATTCTTCTTCTTCCGATCTTCTTGTTCCATTCTTCTTCTTCCGATCTTCTTCTTCCATTCTTCTTCTTCCATTCTTCTTCTTCCACTCTGTAACATCCCGTCAAATTCTTTTCATAATTATATAACGAAGTAGAGATAAAATAATAATATTGAAGTGAACATAATCGTATATATGTAATGAAGTTTTCTCCTCGCAGGGAGTTTAATACAAGGTCGGTCGGTTTTCCAAAAACGTAAACTAAATACAGCAAAATAAGTAAAAACAGGCGATCTGCCAACAGAAAAGGGCGATCTCCCTTCAGAATACAGAAAAGGGTGATCGCCTAACACTAACGTAAATGGGTGATCTGCTTCCGGCGACCACTCACTGAGGAGCACTACCACCTGCAACCTCGTCTGCTCCCGTGTACAAATACACGATCATCACAGGTTTAAGAAAGCAATCACAACAACAGATAAAAGGGGTAAGCTAGATGTTTTTAAAAACTTTAAATCCATAGAAAACGTGAATTTCCACTCCATACATAAGCCATATCAAATGCAACCATCAAGATTTCCATAATCCACATACTCGTCAAGTGTCTATCTGCTACTTTCAATATTCAAGATTCACACGTCAGACTTTCCACTGACCCACAATGCATAGACACATGACTCTACTTCCGGATTGACTCGTGCGTTGACTCAGGCTCAGAGATCTGCACCTGTCATACCATACCACTGTGAAATCCACACAGGGTCGCTGTGAAATCCACACAGCATGCGCATATATAATCTCAATGTTATCACTCTCCCGGTATGACAAGGTTAATTCATATAACAGGCCGAGCTCGTTCTTTTTCACACTACTCGCCCATTCATATGAACCTCCTCCGACTCTCCACAACTGAATAACTTCATCTACGTGATTCCATTATATCAGCAGAGTCAGGATATCTCCTTCTAGACAAGCCCCTAGTCAATACACATTACACAAATGATCTTACACGGTATTTCCTTTCCTAAAAATACTATGCCTTGATCTCACATTCACAACATTCAAAACATCATACCACTCAATCGAATGATTCAAATCACAGCAACAATCATTTCAAAGGTTCAAACTTTTGAATATCACATTTAAATCTCAAGCAGTCTCAAAACAACGCCAAAAACAGGGGAGTTCGCAAAACAACGCCAAAACCGGCGATCTGGTTCAAAAGCAGGGGATTTCGAAATCTGTATTTAAAACCGGCGACCACGTCGCCCAGACACATAGAACAGAGCATTCACGAAGATGAAAACGAAACCGGCGACCACGTCGCCCTCACTTCAAAAACAGCTAATCTATGGCTTGTATTGAAAATGAAGGCTAGCTTCCCTTACCTGGACTTGCGTAACTTCACTAAGAACTCCAAACCCACGAGCTTCAAGGATGCCTTAAGCTCTGTTTTAGCGTCTGTTTCGGAGAACTTGCAGAGAACTGCCCAGGTGCTCTAATGGTAGTCGTCGCTCGTCGTACTTTTGCGTGAAGGTGCCTGAATCGCAGCACGAAGGAGAGAAAAGGAGAAGAATGGAGGTAAACTCACTCTTTTCCTCTTGAACCACTGCAACGTTCCTTTTTCTCAGAAGTGGGTTTTTGAATCTTAAACCAACTTGCTCCACAATTTTCGCTGCCACCGCCCACTCTGCAGGACAACTTGTTCCACACTTTCCGCTGCCACCGCCCACTCTGCAGGAAAAGCTTGCCTGCACCCTTCCTTGAGCAGTGTGGCCACGTGGGTTTTGGGTAACTTTCCGTACCAATTCCCTGGAGCCACTGTTCTGAAGTACGCTCCCTGACTACGTGTCGCGCATGCAAGGCGCTCATGCTGGGAGTCTGGGTCCCACTTTATCTGTGTGAAACTCGACATCACGCGATAACCTTTCACCGATGACCACTGGCGCGAAGACTATCCACCGATGACCTCTCGCGCGAAGGCTATCCACCGATGACCTCTCGCGCGAAGGCTATCCACCGATGACTCATCCTGGAGGACGACCGATGTCTCTCTTTGGAAGACGACCGATGTCTCTCCCTGGCGATGCCCGCATGCCTCGCGCCATGGCGATGTCCGCATGCCTCTCCCGCCCTGGCGATGCCCGCATGCCTCGCGCCCTGGCGATGTCCGCATGCCTCGCGCCCTGGCGACGTCTGCATGCCTCGCGCCCTGGCGATGACGTGTAGTCTAGGCGACCGGCGATTATGTACTAACAAGGAAATCTTATAATCTACTAAACTACACATTCCTTCCTTTTCATTTTAAATAAAAACATACTTAGAATTCATTTAAAATATACCCTTTTATTCCAATTTAATTTTACAGGTCCTTACACACTCTACTTTTTCCATTGATCCTCTTCCATTCTTCTTCTTCCGATCATCTTCTTCCATTCTTCTTCATCTGATCTTCTTCTTCTTTTCTTCTTCTTCCGATCTTCTTCTTCCAATCTTCTTCTTCCATTCTTCTTGTTCCGATCTTCTTCTTCCATTCTTCTTCTTCCATTCTTCTTCTTCATATCTTCTTCTTCCATTCTTCTTCTTCCGATCTTCTTCTTCCATTCTTCTTCTTCCGATCTTCTTCTTCCATTCCTCTTCTTCCGATCTTCTTCTTCCATTCTTCTTCTTCCGATCTTCTTCTTCCATTCCTCTTCTTCCGATCTTCTTCTTCCATTCTTCTTCTTCCGATCTTCTTCTTCCATTCTTCTTCTTCCGATCTTCTTCGTGCATTCTTCTTCTTCCGATCTTCTTCTTCCGATCTTCTTCTTCAATTCTTCTTCTTCCATTCTTCTTCTTCCGATCTTCTTTTTCCATTCTTCCTCTACCATTCTTCTTCTTCCGATCTTCTTCTGCCATTCTTCTTCTTCTGATCATCTTTTTCCATTCTTCTTCTTCCGATCTTCTTCTTCCATTCATCCTCTTCCATTTTTTTCTTCCAATCTTCTTCTTCCATTCTTCTTCCATTCTTCTTCTTTCGATCTTCTTCTGCCATTCTTCTTCAGCCATTCTTCTTCTTTCGTTCTTCTTCTTCCATTCTTCTTCTTCCGATCTTCTTCGATGCTTCTTCTGCCATTCTTCTTCTTTCAATCTCCTCCTTCCATTCTTCCTCTTCCATTCTTCTTCTTCCGATCTTCCTCTTCCATTCTTCTCCTCCATGCTTCTTCTTCCGATCTTCTTCTTCCATTCTTCTTCTTCCGATCTTCTTCTGCCATTCTTATTCTTCCGATCTTCTTCTTCCATTCTCCTTCTTCCGATCTTCTTCTGCCATTCTTCTTCTTCCGTTCTTCTTCTTCCATTCTTCTTCTTCCGATCTTCTTCTGCCATGCTTCTTCTGCCATTCTTCTTCTTCCGATCTCCTTCTTCCATTCTTCCTCTTCCGTTCTTCTTCTTCCGTTCTTTTTATGCCATTCTTCTTCCTTCGTTCTTGTTGTTCCATTCTTCTTCTTCCGGTCATCTTCTTCCATGCTTCTTCTGCCCTTCTTCTTCTTCCAATCTCCTTCTTCCATTCTTCCTCTTCCATTCTTCTTCTTCCGATCTTCTTGTTCCGTTCATCTTCTTCGGATCTTCTTCTTCCATTCTTCTTCTTCTGATCTTCTTCTTCCGATCTTCTTCTGCCATTCTTCTTCTTCCCATCTTCTTCGTCCATTCTTCTTCTTCTATTCTTCTTCTTTCGATCATCTTCTTCCATTTTCCTTCTTTCAATCTCCTTCTTCCATTCTTCCTCTTCCATTCTTCTTCTTCCGATCTTCTTGTTCCGTTCATCTTCTTCGGATCTTCTTCTTCCATTCTTCTTGTTCCGATCTTCTTCTTCCATTCTTCTTCTTCCATTCTTCTTCTTCCGATCTTCTTCTTCCATTCTTCTTCTTCCGATCTTCTTCTTCCATTCTTCTTCTTCCGATCTTCTTCTTGCATTCTTCTTCTTTCGATCTTCTTCTTCCATTCTTCTTCTTCCGATCTTTTTCTTCCATTCTTCTACTACCGATCTTCTTCTTCCATTCTATTCTTCCGATCTTCTTCTTCCATTCTTCTTCTTCCGATCTTCTTTTTCCATACTTCTTCTTCCCTTCCTCTTCTTCCGATCTTTTCTTCCATTCTTCTTCTTCCGTTCTTCTTCTTCCGATCTTCTTCTGCCATTCTTCTTCTTCTGATCATCTTCTTTTTTCGATCTTCTTCTTCCATTCTTCTTATTCCGCAAATCTTCTTCCATTCTTATTCTTCCATTCTTCTTCTTCTGATATTCTTCTTCCATTCTCCTACTTCCCATCTTCTTCTTCCATTCGTCTTCTTTCGATCTTCTTCTTTCATTCTTCTTCTTTCGATCTTCTTCTTCCATTCTTCTTCTTTCTATATTCTTCTGCCATTCTTATTCTTCCGATCGTGTTCTTCCATTCTTCTTCTTCCGATCTCCTTCTTCCATTCTTCCTCTTCCATTCTTCTTCTTCCGATCTTCTTCTTCCATTTTTCTTCTTCCGATCTTTTTCTTCCATTCTTGTTCTTCTGATCTTCTTCTTCCAATCTTCTTCTACTATTCTACTTCCACCGATCTTCTTCTTCCATTCCTCTTCTTCCGATCTTCTTCTTCCATTCTTCTTCTTCCATCCTTCTTCTTCCATTCTTCTTCTTCCGATCATCTTCTTCCATTCTTCTTCTTCTTCCGTTCTTCCTCTTTCGATCTTCTTCTTCCATTCTTCTTCTTCAGATCCTCTTCTGCATTTGTTCTTCTTCCGATCTTCTACTTCCATTCTACTTCTTCCGATCTTCTTCTTCGATTCTTCTTTTTCCGATGTTCTTCTTCCATTCTTATTTTTCCGTTCTTCTTCTTTCGATCTTCTTCTGCCATTCTTCTTCTTTCGATCTTCTTCTTCCATTCTTCTTCTGCCATTCTTCTTGTTCCGTTTTTCTTCTTCCATTCTTCTCCTTCCGATCTTCTTCTTCCATGCTTCTTCTTCCATTCTTCTTGTTTCGGTCTTCTTCTTCCATGCTTCTTCTGCCATTCTTCTTCTTCCGATCTCCTTCTTCCATTCTTCCTCTTCCATTCTTCTTCTTCCCATCTTCTTCTTCCATTCTTCTTCTTCCATTCTTCTTCTTCCGATCTTATTCTTCCATTCTTCTTCTTCCATTCTTCTTCTTCCGATCTTCTTCTTCCATTCTTCTTCTTCCGATCTTCTTCTTCCATTCTTCTTCTTCCGATCTTCTTCTTCCATTCTTCCTCTTCCGATCTTCTTCTTCCATTCTTCTTCTTCGATATTCTTCTTCCATTTTTCTTCTTTCGATCTTCTTCTTCCATTCTTCTTCTTCTGATCTTCTTCTTCCATTCTTCTTCTTCCGATCTTCTTCTTCGATTCTTCTTCTTCCGATCTTCTTCTTCCATTCTTCTTCTTCCATTCTTTTTCTTCCGATCTTCTTCTTCCATTCTTCTTCTTCCACTCTTCTTTTTCCATTCATCCTCTTCCATTCTTCTTCTTCGGATCATCTTCGTCCATTCTTCTTCATCCGATCTTCTTCTTCTTTTCTTGTTCTTCTGATCTTCTTCTTCCAATCTTCTTCTTCCATTCTTCTTGTTCCGAACTTCTTCTTCCATTCTTCATCTTCCTATCTTTTTCTTCCATTCTTCTTCTTCCGATCTTCTTCTTCCATTCTTCTTCTTCCGATCTTCTTCTTCCATTCTTCTTCTTCCTATCTTCTTCTTCCGATCTTCTTCTTCCGATCTTCTTCTTCCGATCTTCTTCTTCCATTCTTCTTCTTCCGATCTTTTTCTTCCCTTCCTCTTCTTCCGATCCTCTTCTTCCATTCTTCTTATTCCGATCTTCTTTTTCCATTCTTCCTCTACCACTCTTCTTCTTCCGATCTTCTTCTGCCATTCTTCTTCTTCTGATCATCTTTTTCCATTCTTCTTCTTCCGATCTTCTTCTTCCATTCTTCCTCTTACATTTTTTTCTTCCAATCTTCTTCTTCCATTCTTCTTCTTCCTATCTTCTTCTTCCATTCTTCTTCTTTCGATCTTCTTCTGCCATTCTTCTTCAGCCATTCTTCTTCTTCCGTTCTTCTTCTTCCATTCTTCTTCTTCCGATCTTCTTCGTCGATGCTTCTTCCGCCATTCTTCTTCTTTCAATCTCCTTCTTCCATTCTTCCTCTTCCATTCTTCTTCTTCCGATCTTCCTCTTCCATTCTTCTTCTTCCATGCTTCTTCTTCCGATCTTCTTCTTCCATTCTTCTTTGTCAATTTTTCTTCCGATCTTCTTCTTCCATTCTTCTTCTTCCGATCTTCTTCTTCCATTCTTATTCTTCCATTCTTCTTCTTTCGATCTTCTTCTTCCATTCTTCTTCTTCCATTCATCTTCTTCCATTCTTCTTCTTCCGATCTTCTTTTTCCATTCTTCCTCCTGCATTCTTCTCCTTCCGATCTTGTTCTGCCATTTTTATTCTTCCGATCTTGTTCTTCCATTCTTCTTCTTCCGATCATTTTCTGCCATTCTTCTTCTGCCATTCTTCTTCTTCCGTTCTTCTTCTTCCATTCTTCTTCTTCCGGTCTTCTTCTTCCATGCTTCTTCTGCCATTCTTCCTCTTCCGATCTGCTTCTTCCATTCTTCCTCTTCCATCCTTCTTCTTCCGATCCTCTTCTTCCATTTTTCTTCTTCCGATATTCTTCTTCCAGTCTTCTTCTTCTGATCTTCTTCTTCCGATCTTTTTCTGCTATTCTTCTTCTTCCACTCTTCTTCTTCCCTTCTTCTTCTTTAGATCTTCTTCTTCCATTCTTCTTCTTCCATCCTTCTTCTTCAATTCTTCTTCTTCCGATCATCATCTTCCATTCTTCTTCTTCCGTTCTTCATCTTCCGATCTTCTTCTTCCATTCTTCTTCTTCCGATCCTCTTCTGCCATTCTTCTTCTTCCGATCTTCTTCTGCCATTCTACTTCTTTCGATCTTCTTCTTCGTTTCTTCTTCTTCCGATCTTCTTCTTCCGTTCTTCCTCTTCCATTCTTCTTCGTCCATTCTTCATCTTCCATTCTTCTTCTTCCGATCTTCTTCTTCCATTCTTCTTCTTCCGATGTTCTTCTACCATTCTTCTTTTTCCGATCATCTTCTACCATTCTTCTTCTTCCGATCTTCTTCTTCCCTTCCTCTTCTTCCGATCCTCTTCTTCCATTCTTATTCTTCTGTTCTTCTTCTTCCGATCTTCTTCTTCAATTCTTCTTCTTCCCATCTTCTTCTTCCCATCTTCTTCGTCCATTCTTCTTCTTCCGTTCTTCTTCTTTCGATCTTCTTCTTCCATTCTTCTTCTTTCGATCTTCTTCAGCCATTCTTATTCTTCCGATCTTCTTCTTCCATTCTTCTTCTTCCGATCTTCTTCTGCCATTCTTCTTCTTCTTCTGTTCTTCTTCTTCCATTCTTCTTCTTCCGACCTTCTTCTTCCATTCTTCTTCTTCCGATCTTCTTCTTCCAATCTTCTTCTTCCGATCTTCTTCTTCCATTCTTCTTCTTCCGATCTTCTTCTTCCATTCTTCTTCTTTCGATATTCTTCTTTCATTCTTCTTTTTCCGATCTTCTTCTTCCATTCTTCTTCTTCTGATCTTCTTCTTCCCATCTTCTTCGTCCATTCTTCTTCTTCCATTCTTCTTCTTTCGATCTTCTTCTTTCATTCTTCTTCTTCCGATCTTCTTCTTCCATTCTTATTCTTCCGATCTTCTTCTTCCATTCTTCTTGTTACGATCTTCTTCTGCCATTCTTCTTCTTCTGATCTTCTTCTTCCATAATTCTTCTTCCCTTCCTCTTCTTCCGATCTTCTTCTTCCATTTTTCTTCTTCCGATCTTCTTTTTCCATTCTTCCTCTTCCATTCTTCTTCTTCCGATCTTCTTCTGTCATTCTTCTTCATCTGATCATCTTCTTCCATTCTTCTTCTTCCGATCTTCTTCTTCCATTCTTCTTCTTCCGCAATCTTCTTCCATTCTTATTCTTCCATTCTTCTTCTTCCGATCTTCTTCTTCCATTCTTCTTCTTCCGCAAATCATCTTCCATTCTTATTCTTCCATTCTTCTTCTTCTGATCTTCTTCTTCCATTCTTCCTCTTCCCATCTTTTTCGTCCATTCTTCTTCTTCCATTCTTCTTTTTTCGATCTTCTTCTTTCATTCTTCTTCTTTCGATATTCTTCTTCCATTCTTCTTCTTCCGATCTTCTTCTTCCATTCTTCATCTTCCATTCTTCTTCTTCCCTTCCTCTTCTTCCGATCTTCTTCTTCCATTCTTCTTCTTCCATTCTTCTTCTTGCGATCTTCTTTTTCCATTCTTCCTCTTCCATTCTTCTTCTTCCGATCTTCTTCTGCCATTCTTCTTCGTATGATCATCTTCTTCAATTCTTCTTCTTCCCATCTTCTTATTCTTCCGTTCTTCTTCTTCTGATCTTCTTCTTCCATTCTTATTCTTCCATTCTTCTTCTTCCGATCTTCTTCTTCGATTCTTCTTCTTCTGATCTTCTTCTGCCATTCTTCTTCTTTTGTTCTTCTTCTTCCATTCTTCTTCTTCCGATCTTCTTCTTCCATGCTTCTTTTGCCATTCTTCTTCTTCCATGCTTCTTCTGCCATTCTTCTTCTTCCGATCTCCTTCTTCCATTCTTCTTCTTCCGATCTTCTTCTTCCATTCTTCTTCTTCCGATCTTCTTCTTCCATTCTTCTTCTTCCGGTCTTCTTCTTCCATGCTTCTTCTGCCATTCTTCTTCTTCCGATCTCCTTCTTCCATTCTCCCTCTTCCATTCTTCTTCTTCCATTCTTCTTCTTCCGATCTTCTTCTTCCATTCTTCGTGTTCCGATCTTCTTCTGCCACTCTTCTTCTTCCGATCATCTTCTTCAATTCTTCTTCTTCCGATCTTCTTCTTCTTTACTTCTTCTTCTGATCTTCTTCTTCCATTGTTGTTCTTCCGATCTTCTTCTTGCATTCTTCTTCTTCGATTCTTCTTCCGCCGATCTTCTTCTTCCGTTTTTCTTCTGCCATTCTTCTTCTTCTGATCATCTTCTTCCATACTTCTTCTTCCGATCTTCTTCTACCATTCTTCTTCTTCCGATCTTCTTCTTCCATTCTTCTTCTTCCGATCTTCTTCTTCCAATCTTCTTCTGCTATTCTTCTTCTTCCGATCTTCTTCTGCCATTCTTCTTCTTCCGATCTTCTTCTTCCTTTCTTCTTCTTCCCTTCCTCTTCTTCCGATCTTCTTCTTCCATTCTTCTTCTTCCGATCTTCTTTTTCCATTCTTCCTCTTCCGATCTTCTTCTTCCGCAAATCTTCTTCCATTCTTCTTCTTCCGCAAATATTCTTCCATTCTTATTCTTCCATTGTTCTTCTTCTGATCTTCTTCTTCCATTCTTCCTCTTCCCATCTTGTTCGTCCATTCTTCTTCTTCCATTCTTCTTCTTCCGATCTTCTTCTTCCATTCTTCTTCTTCCGATGTTCTTCTGCCATTCTTCTTCTTGCGATCATCTTCTTCCATTCCTCTTCTTCCGTTCTTCTTCTTCCATTCTTCTTCTTCCGATGTTCTTCTTCCATTCTTATTCTTCCGTTCTTCTTCTTCCGATCTTCTTTTTCAGTTGTTCTTCTTCCCATCTTCTTCTTCCCATCTTCTTCGTCCATTCTTCTTCTTTCGATCTTCTTCTGCCATTCTTCTTCTTCCGATATTCTTCTTCCATTCTTCTTCTTTCGATCTTCTTCTTCCATTCTTCTTCTTCCGATCTTCTTCTGCCGTTCTTCTTCTTCTGATCTTCTTCTTCTGATCTTCTTCTTCCATACTTCTTCTTCCCTTCCTCTTCTTCCGATCTTCTTCTTCCATTCTTCTTCTTCCATTCTTCTTCTTCCGATCTTCTTTTTCCATTCTTCCTCTTCCGATCTTCTTCTTCCGCAAATCTTCTTCCATTCTTCTTCTTCCGATCTTCTTTTTCCATTCTTCCTCTTCCGATCTTCTTCTTCCGCAAATCTTCTTCCATTCTTCTTCTTCCGCAAATCTTCTTCCATTCTTATTCTTCCATTGTTCTTCTTCTGATCTTCTTCCATTCTTCTTCTTCCCATCTTCTTCGTCCATTCTTCTTCTTCCATTCTTCTTCTTTTGATCTTCTTCTTTCATTCTTCTTCTTTCGATCTTCTTCTTCCGATCTCCTTCTTCCATTCTTCCTCTTCCATTCTTGTTCTTCCGATCTTCTTCTTCCATTCTTCTTCTTCGGATCTTCTTCTTCCATTCTTCTTCTTCCGATCTTCTTCTTCCATTCTTCTTCTTCCATTCTTCTTCTTCCGATCTTCTTCTTCCATTCTTCTTCTTCCGTTCTTCTTCCGATCTTCTTCTTCCATTCTTCTTCTTCCGATCTTCTTCTTCCGATCTTTTTCTTCCGATCTTCTTCTTCTATTCTTCTTCTTCCATTCTTTTTCTTCCGATCTTCTTCTTCTGATCTTCTTCTTCCATTCTTCTTCTTCCATTCTTCTTGATGGAATTTTCATGTGTTCTTCTTGAATCAAAGTAGAAATAGATGGAGCGGAAGCAATGGATGAGTGAAACAAGACCCTCCTAGGAGTTGTGTTGGTCTTGAAGGTGCATGATGAGTATGGGTTGAGTGGTTCGGCCAGCTCAAGGGAGAAGGTGAAAGGATTGAAGTTTATAGCCTAGATTTCTAGGAGGAGTAAAGCTTGTGCACAAAAATGGCAGGATAACATTACTCAAATAAACTTGAAAATACATGAGGTAGGCCTCCTTATTTATAGATTTAGGAGCCTTGGTGAGCAAGCTTAAAGGGTAGGGATGGAAATACAAAAAGTGGGGGCTGCCTAGGGTATTGACTTTAGTCAAACCACACCATCATCCTAATATTCTAGAAGATAGGTCAAAAAATGCAACATTTGATAGTACACCCCTCCCTCTTTTGCTAAAGGCACCTATTTGCTAGCACACCCCTCCTTCTATTGCTAAGGGCACCTTTTTGATAGCACACCCCTAAGTTAGCAAGTTTTGCTTACTACACTAATCTACTAAGCTACCCCTAATGGGCCTCCAAGTAGCATGTACAAGGTCTTCTCCCTCCCATCCGTGGCTTCTTCTATGTGTGCTTGGATATGTTTAGCCATGGATCTTGTGAGAGGTCCTACACGGTCTAGCTCCATGGATAGCCTCCCTCCTTCACGTCCTAGACGCTCACTTCTTGGAGCTAGACGCTCCTCTTGGTCTAGACGGTCTTCTTGGTTTGGGCCTTGGCTTCCTTGGTTAGATGTGCTTGGCCCTCCTCCATCATCCCCTCCCCCTTGGAAAGGATTTGTCCTCAAATCCAGCTCGTCATCGTCATTGGTACCTACAAATGGAGAAAGATCAATTACATTAAATGTGTCATGTACTCCATATTCAAGAGGTAGGTCCAATTTATATGCATTGTTGTTGACTCGCTTAAGGACTTGGAAGGGTCCCTCACCTCGGGGACTTAGTTTGGACTTCCTTTGATTTGGAAATCTTTCTTTTCGAAGATGAAGCCAAACTAAGTCTCCTTCCTCAAAAATTATTTCTCTCTTCCCTTTGTTGTTGTGTTTTGTGTACTTCTCATTTTGTTGTTGTATTTGAATTTTAATCTTCTCATGCATTTTCTTGACAAAATCAGCCTTGATTACTCCTTCCTTATGCACAAAATCTTGTGGATTAGGAAGAGGAATTAAATCCATGGGCGTGAGAGGATTAAAACCATATACTACCTCAAAAGGAGAAGCATTAGTAGTCTTGTGTACTACTCTATTGTAAGCAAATTCAATGTGGGGAAGGTACTCATCCCAAGATTTGTGGCTGCCCTTCATGATAGCCCTAAGCATAGTTCCAAGAGATCTATTGACTACTTCGGTTTGCCCATCCGTTTGAGGATGACAAGAAGTTGAGAATTGTAGTCTTGTTCCAAGTTTACCCCAAAGAATTTTCAAAAAGTGACTTATAAACTTGGGATCTCTATCGGACACTATACTTCTAGGGAGACCATGGAGTCTCACCACTTCTCTAAAGAAGAGTTTAGAAATATTTTGAGCATCATCTACTTTGTGGCATGGAATAAAGTGAGACATTTTGCTAAAATGGTCCACTACCACAAAGATAGAGTCATGGCCTCTTGCAGTCCTAGGAAGTCCTAAAATGAAATCCATGCTAATGTCTTCCCAAGGAGCATTTGCAATCGGCAAAGGGGTGTAGAGTCCATGCGGCATTGTTCTAGACTTTGCTTTTAAACATGAGATACATCTAGAGCAATGGCGTTGGACATCTTTCCTCATGTGTGGCCAACAAAATTTTGCTTTCAAAAGATCTAGAGTCTTATCAACTCCAAAATGGCCCATGAGTCCCCCTTCATGTGATTCTTTGACAAGGAGTTTTCTATGTGTTCCTTGGGGAATGCAAAGTTTTCCTTCTTTAAAAAGATATCCCTCGGACACATAGTAACCTCCTTGCGCTCTATGTAGACATTGGGCATAGATGGATGAAAGTTCTTGATCTTCTTGGTAAAGCTCTCTTATGTGGTCAAATCCAAGAATTTGGGCACCCAATTTTGAAAAGAGTGTGTGGCGTCTTGAAAGAGCATCGGCCACTATATTGGTGCTTCCTTTCTTGTATTTGATTACATAAGGAAATTGTTCAAGAAATTCCATCCATTTTGCATGTCTCTTATTGAGCTTGTGTTGGCCCTTTAAATATTTTAAAGACTCGTGATCACTATGGATAACAAATTCTTTGGACACAAGATAGTGTTCCCAAGTCTTTAGGGCTCTCACAAGAGCATAGAGCTCTTTGTCATAAGTGGGGTAGTTGAGGGTGGCACCATGGAGTTTTTCACTAAAATAAGCAATGGGGTGTCCACCTTGCAACAATACCGCGCCTATGCCTACTCCCGATGCATCACACTCTATCTCAAAAGTTTTGGAAAAATTTGGGAGAGATAGGATGGGTGCATTGGTGAGTTGAGCTTTTAGCCTTTGAAAGGCTTGCTCATGCTTTTCATTCCAACAAAATGCAACATCTTTTTTAACAAGTTCATTCAAAGGAGAAGCTAGGCTAGAAAAATTAGGCACAAACCTTCTATAGAAGCTAGCTAACCCATGAAAACTTCTTACATCACTTACATTTTGTGGAGTTGGCCACTCTTGGATGGCTTTGATTTTCTCGGGATCTACATGTACCCCCGTTTTGTTTACTATAAAGCCTAAAAAGACTACACTATCTACACCAAAGGTACACTTATCCCTATTTGCAAAAAGACTATTTTTCCTAAGAACTAGAAAGACTTCCCTAAGGTGACTTAGATGGTCTTCTAGGGTTTTACTATATACTAAGATATCATCAAAGTAAACTACTACATATTTACCTATACAATCCCTCAAGGTGTGATTCATAAGCCTCATGAATGTGCTTGGAGCGTTAGTGAGTCCAAAGGGCATCACCAACCACTCATATAATCCAAATTTGGTCTTAAAAGCGGTTTTCCACTCATCACCCTCCTTGATTCGAATTTGGTGATATCCACTTTTAAGGTCAATTTTGGAGAATAGAGTTGACCCATGCAATTCATCAAGCATATCATCAAGCCTTGGGATTGGATGCCTATACTTGATGGTGATGTTGTTGATTGCTCTACAATCACAACACATGCGCCATTTTCCATCTTTTTTAGGCACCAACAAGACAGGTACAGCACAAGGGCTTAGACTCTTTTGAACCCAACCCTTCTCCAACAAGTCTTGAACTTGTGATTCTATCTCCTTTGTTTCCTCGGGGTTGGTTCTATAAGCAGGCCTATTTGGTAGGCTTGCCCCCGGAATGAAGTCAATTTGATGTTCTATCCCCCTAAGAGGAGGAAGCCCATTGGGTCCTTCTTGTGAGAATAGATCGTCAAATTCACTCAAAAGGTTTTCTATTTGAGGAGGTAAAACCGTGAGTTCATTACTTGTGGCAGTGCATGTAAGTGCTCCTTTACAAAAGATAAGGCTTGGTTGTTCAACAAGAAGCAAGTTTTCTAAAACATTTTTAAAAGGCTTTTCTTGTAGACCAACCTTGTGGGAAGGAACACTCTTCTCCCACGCCTTCCTATCCCTAAGGATTTTCTCTTTTTCTAGCACTCTTTTTTTTTTGTTTTCCTCATTCCTCTTTTGTTTCATTTGTATTTGGTCTTTCACCACTTGAGAATGTGGTAAAGGACTAAGTACAAACTTCTTATATTTATGGGTGAAGGAAATCTCGTTAGTGAGACCATCATGCAAGGTTTTCTTGTCAAATTGCCATGGCCTCCCTAATAAGATATGGCAAGCTTCCATAGGCACTACATCACATAAAACTTTATCTTTGTATTTCCCTATGGAAAACTTGATTTCCACTTGCTTATCTACATGTAGTTCCCCATTTTCATTAAGCCATTGAAGTTTGTAAGGTTTTGGGTGAGGAACCACTTGTAGCTTAAGCTTTTCAACCATCCTAGCACTACAACAATTACAACTAGATCCACTATCCACAATGAGGGAACATATATTTTCTAAAACATTGCATCTTGTATGAAATATGTTCTCCCTTTGTGTTTCAATGGATGTGCTAGGGTGATTGTTGAGGGTTCTCCTAATCATAAGCAATTCTCCCTCTAATGGAGCTACCCTCTCATCCTCTCCCCCTTCCTCTTTCTCACTAAGCTCATCCTCGCCACTAGTGTATTCGTCTACACCTTTAAGAAACAAAGTCCTTTGGTTTGGACATTGTGCTTGCACATGCCCCCTACCATAGCACTTAAAACATTTAACATCTCTAGCTCGGATGGGTGGGGTTGAGGTTTCTTTGGTGAAGGGTTTGGTAGGTTCTTTTGGTTTTTCCTTAGATGTACTACCCTCCCTTTTAAACTCTCTCTTGGGATAAAAGTTAGAATAGGGGCTCACCTTTTGACTTGATGTTTTGCGCAAATTTTGTTGCTCAACTTTAATGCAAAGTTGAACCAAATCATTCAAGTCTTGATAAGGTAAGAGCTCTACTCTATCTCTTATCTCAAGTGATAGGCCACTAAGGAACCTAGATATGGTGGTTTCCTCTTCCTCTCTAATAGAGGCTCTCATCATATAGAGCTCCATCTTTTGCCTATACTCATATTCTTTTGTTGGAGTCTTTGGAGCTTGTCCATCAACTCCCTATGGTAGTAAGAAGGTATATGTCGACGTCTTAGGGCTCCCCTAAGGTCATTCCAATATTCTATGGGAGGTTCCCTATGAAGACGTCGGTCTCTTTCTAAAGAGGTCCACCAATACATGGCATTTCCTTGGAAACTAAGGGTGGCTAAGGGTACTTTTCGTTCCTCACTTACCCTATGGCAAGCAAAGAGTTGCTCTACCTTCATCTCCCAATCTAGATATATTTCTACATTTTCCTTTCCATGAAAATGAGGTAGGTCTACTCTAGTTTCCCTTGGCACCTCTTGTTCCCTTTGCCTAGTTCTTCTAGGGGGTGGTTGGTAGTAGTCATTAATTCTAAGGCTTCCCTCCCCTAGAGTTGCAATGCTTTGGGATGCATGAGTATTTGTTTTTTTTTATTTTTGAGATTTTTGGGATTTCTCTTCTTGAGCTCTAGCCAACTCATTAATCTTGTTTTCATTCTCCAATTGCCTAGAAGAGATTAATTGTACCGCTTGGGATACCTCTTTCAAAAGGGTTTTCAAAGATTTTACTTCACATTCTATAGACTTTGGAGAATGAGAAGAAGACATGGTTAGACCTTTGTGTATTTAGGCGTTTTTACTTTGAGAAAGATTAGGGAAGATAAAGAAGGTAGTTTTCCAGGTAAGGGAGGTGAGTCTCAAATGACTACTTAAGTACCAAGCCTTTTCCTTGCCAAAAACTAGTCTCCAATGCCTTCTCACAAAAATTTCTCTTAGTGAAACACTTAAAACACAAGAAGTTGAGAAATCAAAAAGCAATAAAACTATGTAAGCTAAAAAAAAAAGATATGCAACAAACTAGTCGGTTTTAGCACAAATTAAACTAAACTAATCATGCAAAACGTTTCTACCAAAACAATAGAAAACAAGTTCAAACAAGCAACAAATTACTAAGCAAAAAAAAATTTACTATGCTATTCGGCCCTAGGTGAGGCTTCTTGGACACTTTGAGCCCTTGAAGACACACTCACCGTCTAAACGTAATTAAAGAGGTAATTAACAATAAACCAAGTTGCAAAGGAAAAGAAGACTCCCTTTGTTGATCCTCTTTTGGGTTAGTGCACTTCCTTGTTGTCTTGAATTTTTTTTTTTTTGATCTTCTAGGTGTTTGTATTGTTTGTTTCAAGCAACCTTGTTTCGGCTTGAGCTTTGTCTCCTCCTTAAAATGATGGCTTTAATTCTCCAATTTCCAGCACCTATTCACAAGAGCTAAACCTAAACCAAGTCAAGTTCCATGCACATATGCACCAAGGAGAATTAAATTCCAGCACCCAAAAGAGAGGTCAAGAAACAAAAGCAAGAAACAAATTTAATTGAATAAAAACAGTACCACCAAAAGGATTTATAATATGACAACTTAGAAAGAGAGTCAAGAAATTAAAGCAAACAATTAAAGGTACTCAAAAAAAGTTGGCACACAAAAGGAATTCCTAAAGAAAAGCACTAGATTAGATGACCAAATAAAAAAATTTGGTGTGCAGTTAGGCCAGCTGGAGCGCTCAAGATTTGCACTCTGATTTTGTAAGATTTATCATATTTTTTCTGTTGCCTTTTTTGATCTGATTCTTTTTTTTGTCCTTTTTGTAACACTTCAAACTTGCATTTTCCAGAGAATCACAAATTTCATATGAGTGGAAATAATTTTTGAAACAAAAAACAGCCAGACAGAGAGAGAAACAGGGGAAAACTGGAAAACTGGAAAAAAAAAACAGCAAGATACCAAAATTTAACACAAAGGAAAATGTAAGAAGGAAATTGTATAAGAACTAAGACACAATTATGAACTCAAACTAAAATTAAAAAGGCAGCAAAGGATCAAAATAACAGCAGATTAAGGCAAATTAAAGAGACCCAAAAACAAGAAACAATCAAGCCAAAAATAGGACTACTAAGAATTGATGACAATTATGGATTCACATGACTTGACACAACATTTATAGATTCAGAAAATAAAGACTCAAAGCATAAAATGAAGCAATTATAAGAAAGCAATAAAGACTCAAATTCCTAAAAGAAAACAGCCACTCAATGTGTAAGGAATCCTATCACAATTGCACAAGAAAATGTTCAAGATCAATTGAACACATGTGCTTCGGTTGGATCTTCCATAAGCACACCAAGAACAATTTAAAATGTAAAAAAAAAAAAATAGCAAGACAATTATGGAATTGAAATGACAAGATGAAAATAAAGAAGAACTGAAAATTTAAAAAGACAAGCTACTCATCTTGAAGAACCAAAAGCTCATGATACCAAATGATGGCATTTTCATGTGTTCTTCTTGAATCAAAGTAGAAATAGATGGAGCGGAAGCAATGGATGAGTGAAACAAGACCCTCCTAGGAGTTGTGTTGGTCTTGAAGGTGCATGATGAGTATGGGTTGAGTGGTTCGGCCAGCTCAAGGGAGAAGGTGAAAGGATTGAAGTTTATAGCCTAGATTTCTAGGAGGAGTAAAGCTTGTGCACAAAAATGGCAGCATAACATTACTCAAATAAACTTGAAAATACATGAGGTAGGCCTCCTTATTTATAGATTTAGGAGCCTTGGTGAGCAAGCTTAAAGGGTAGGGATGGAAATACAAAAAGTGGGGGCTGCCTAGGGTATTGACTTTAGTCAAACCACACCATCATCCTAATATTCTAGAAGATAGGTCAAAAAATGCAACATTTGATAGTACACCCCTCCCTCTTTTGCTAAAGGCACCTATTTGCTAGCACACCCCTCCTTCTATTGCTAAGGGCACCTTTTTGATAGCACACCCCTAAGTTAGCAAGTTTTGCTTACTACACTAATCTACTAAGCTACCCCTAATGGGCCTCCAAGTAGCATGTACAAGGTCTTCTCCCTCCCATCCGTGGCTTCTTCTATGTGTGCTTGGATATGTTTAGCCATGGATCTTGTGAGAGGTCCTACACGGTCTAGCTCCATGGATAGCCTCCCTCCTTCACGTCCTAGACGCTCACTTCTTGGAGCTAGACGCTCCTCTTGGTCTAGACGGTCTTCTTGGTTTGGGCCTTGGCTTCCTTGGTTAGATGTGCTTGGCCCTCCTCCATCACTTCTTCTTCTGATCTTCTTGTTCCATTCTTCTTCTTCCGATCTTCTTCTTCCATTCTTCTTCTTCCGATCTTCTTCTTCCATTCTTCTTCTTCCGATCTTCTTCTTCCATTCTTCTTCTTCCGATCTTCTTCTTCCATTCTTCTTCTTCCGATCTTCTTCTTCCACTCTTCTTCTTCCATTCTTCTTCTTCCGATCTTCTTCTTCTGATCTTCTTCTTCCCTTCTTCTTCTTCCATTCTTCTTCTTCTGATCTTCTTGTTCCATTCTTCTTCTTCCGATCTTCTTCTTCCATTCTTGTTCTTCATTTCTTCTTCTTCTGATCATCTTGTTCCATTCTTCTTCTTCCGATCTTCTTCTTCCACTCTTCTTCTTCCGATCTTCTTCTTCCATTCTTCTTCTTCCGATCTTCTTCTTCCATTCTTCTTCTTCCGATCTTCTTCTTCCTATCTTCTTCTTCCATTCTTCTTCTTCTGATCTTCTTCTTCCGTTCTTCTTCTTCCGATCTTCTTGTTCCATTCTTCTTCTGCCTTTCTTCTTCTTCCGATCTTCTTCCATTCTTCTTCTTCCAATCTTCTTCTTCCCTTCTTCTTCTTCCGATCTTCTTCTTCCATTCTCCTTCTGCCATTCTTCTTGTTCCGATCTTCTTCTTCCATTCTTCTTCTGCCATTCTTCTTGCTCCGTTCTTCTTCTTCCATTCTTCTCCTTCCGATCTTCTTCTTCCATGCTTCTTCTTCCATTCTTCTTCTTCCGATCTCCTTCTTCCATTCTTCCTCTTTCATTCTTCTTCTTCCGATCTTTTTCTGCCATTCTTCTTCAGCCATTCTTCTTCTTCCGTTCTTCTTCTTCCACTCCACTTCTTCAGATCTTCTTCTTCTATGCTTCTTCTGCCATTCTTCTTCTTTCGATCTCCTTCTTCCATTCTTCCTCTTCCATTCTTCTTCTTCCGATCTTCTTCTTCCATTCTTCTTCTTCCATTCTTCTTCTTCCGATATTCTTCTTTCCTTCTTCTTCTTCGATTTTTCTTCTTCCGATCTTCTTCTTCCATTCTTCTTCTTCCGATATTCTTCTTCCATTCTTGTTCTTCCGTTCTTCTTCTTCCGATCTTCTTCTTTCATTCTTCTTCTTCCCATCTTCTTCTTCCCATCTTCTTCGTCCATTCTTCTTCTTCCAGTCTTGTTCTTTCGATCTTCTTCTTCCATTCTTCTTCTTCCGATCTTCTTCTACCATTCTTATTCTTCCGATCTTCTTCTTCCATTCTTCTTCTTTCCGATCTTCTTCTGCCATTCTTCTTCTTCCGATCTTCTTCTTCCATGCTTCTTCTGCCATTCTTCTTCTTCCGATCTCCCTTTTCCATTCTTATTCTTCCGATCTTCTTCCTCCATTCTTCCTCTTCCATTCTTCTTCTTCCGATCTTGTTCTACCATTCTTCTTCTTCCGATCATCTTCTTCCATTCTTCTTCTTCCGATATTCTTCTTCCATTCTTCTTCTTCCGAACTTCTTCTTCCATTCTTATTCTCCCATTCTTCTTCTTCCGATCTTCTTCTTCTGATCATCTTCTTCCATTCTTCTTCTTCCCATCTTCTTCTTCCCATCTTCTTCGTCCATTCTTCTTCTTCCATTCTTCTTCTTTCGATCTTCTTCTTCCATTCTTCTTCTTTCGATCTTCTTCTTCCATTCTTCTTCTTTCGATCTTCTTCTTCCATTCTTCTTCTTCCAATCTTCTTCTGCCATTCTTATTCTTCTGATCTTCTTCTTCCATTCTTCTTCTGCCGATCTTCTTCTTCCATTCTTCTTCTTGCGTTCTTCTTCTTCCATTCTTCTTCTTCCGATCTTCTTCTTCCATGCTTCTTCTTCCATTCTTCTTCTTCTGATCTCCTTCTTCCATTCTTCCTCTTCCATTCTTCTTCTTCCATTTTTCTTCTTCCGATCTTCTTCTTCCATTCGTCTTTTTCTAATCTTCTTCTTCCGATCTTCTTCTGCCATTCTTCTTCTTCCGATCTTCTTCTTCCCTTCCTCCTCTTCCGATCTTCTTCGTCCATTCTTCTTCTTCCGATCCTCTTCTGCCATTCTTCTTCTTGCGATCTTCTTCTGCCATTCTACTTCTTCCGATCTTCTTCTTCCATTCTTCTTCTTCCGAACTTCTTCTTCCATTCTTCTTATTCTATTCTTCTTCTTCCGATCTTCTTCTGCCATTCTTCTTCTACCGATCTCCTTTTTCCATTCTTCTTCTTCCGATCTTCTTCCTCCATTCTTCCTCTTCCATTCTTCTTCTTCCGATCTTGTTCTACCATTCTTCTTCTTCCGATCATCTTCTTCCATTCTTCTTCTTCCGATATTCTTCCGAACTTCTTCTTCCATTCTTATTCTCCCATTCTTCTTCTTCTTCCGATCTTCTTCTTCTGATCATCTTCTTCCATTGTTCTTCTTCCCATCTTCTTCTTCCCATCTTCTTCGTCCATTCTTCTTCTTCCATTCTTCTTCTTTCGATCTTCTTCTTCCATTCTTCTTCTTCCAACCTTCTTCTGCCATTCTTATTCTTCTGATTTTCTTCTGCCGATCTTCTTCTTCCATTCTTCTTCTTGCGTTCTTCTTCTTCCATTCTTCTTCTTCCGATCTTCTTCTTCCATGCTTCTTCTGCCATTCTTCTTCTTCTGATCTCCTTCTTCCATTCTTCTTCTTCCATTTTTCTTCTTCTGATCTTCTTCTTCCATTCGTCTTTTTCTAATCTTCTTCTTCCGATCTTCTTCTGCCATTCTTCTTCTTCCGATCTTCTTCTTCCCTTCCTCCTCTTCCGATCTTCTTCGTCCATTGTTCTTCTTCCGATCCTCTTCTGCCATTCTTCTTCTTGCGATCTTCTTCTGCCATTCTACTTCTCCCGATCTTCTTCTTCCATTCTTCTTCTTCCGAACTTCTTCTTCCATTCTTCTTCTTCTATTCTTCTTCTTCCGATCTTCTTCTTCCATTCTTCTTCTTCCGATCTTCCTCTTCCTTTCTTCTTCTTCCGATCCTCTTCTGCCATTCTTCTTCTTCCGATCTTCTTCTGCCATTCTACTTCTTCCGATCTTCTTCTTCCATTCTTATTCTTCCATTCTTCTTCTTCCGATCTTCTTCTTCCATTCTTCCTCTTCCCATCTTCTTCATCCATTCTTCTTCTTCCATTCTTCTTCTTCCGATCTTCTTCTTCCAATCTTCTTCTTCCGATTTTCTTCTTCCATTCTTCTTCTTCCATTCCTCTTCTTCCGATTTTCTTCTTCCATTCTACTTCTTCCGATCTTCTTCTTCAATTCTTCTTCTTGCATTCTTTTTCTACTGATCTTCTTCTTCCATTCTTCTTCTTCCGATGTTCTTCTTCCATTCATCTTCTTCCATTCTTCTTCTTCCGATCTTCTTTTTCCATTCTTCCTCTTCGATTCTTCTTCTTCTGATCTTCTTCTTCCATTCTTCTTCTTTCGATCTTCTTCTTCTATGCTTCTTCATCCGATCTTCTTCTTCCATTCTTCTTCTTCCGATCTTCTTCTTCCATTCTTCTTCTTCCGATCTTCTTCTTCCATTCTTGTTCTGCCATTCCTCTTCTTCTTCCGTTCTTCTTCTGCCATTCTTCTTCTTCCAATCTCCTTCTTCCATTATTCCTCTTCCATTCTTGTTCTTCCGATTTTTTTCTTCCATTCTTATTCTTCTGATCTTCTTTTTCCATTCTTCTTCTTCCGATCTTCTTCTTCCATTCTTCTTCTTCTGTTCCTCTTCTTCCAGTCCTCTTCTTCCGATATTCTTCTTCTTTCGATCTTCTTCTTCCGATATTCTTGTTCTTCCGATCTTCTTCTTCCATTTTTCTTCTTCCGATCTTCTTCTTCCATTCTTCTTCTTCCGATCTTCTTCTTCCACTCTTCTTCTTCCATTTTTCTTCTTCCGATCTTCTTCTTCCATTCTTCTTCTTCCGATCTTCTTCTTCCATTCTTCTTCTTCCGATCTTCTTCTTCCATTCTTCTTCGTCCCATCTTCTTCTTCCCATCTTCTTCATCCATTCCTCTTCTTCCATTCTTCTTCTTCCACTCTTCTTCTTCCGATCATCTTGTTCAATTCTTCTTCTTCCGATCTTCTTCTTCTTTACTTCTTCCGATCTTGTTCTTCCATTCTTCTTCTTCCGATCTTCTTCTTCCATTCTTCTTCTTCCGATCTTCTTCTTCGATTCTTCTTCTGCCGATCTTCTTCTTTCGTTCTTCTTCTGCCATTCTTCTTCTTCCGATCATCTTCTTCCATACTTCTTCTTCCGATCTTCTTCTTCCATTCTTCTTCTTCCGATCTTCTTCTTCCATTCTTCTTCTTCTGATCTTCTTCTTCCAATCTTCTTCTGCTATTCTTCTTCTGCCGATCTTCTTCTGCCATTCTTCTTCTTCCGATCTTCTTCTTCCATTCTTCTTCTTCCCTTCCTCTTCTTCCGATCTTCTTCTTCCATTCTTCCTCTTCCCATCTTGTTCATCCATTCTTCTTCTTCCGATCTTCTTCTTCCATTCTTCTTCTTCCGATGTTCTTTTTCCATTCTTCTTCTTCCGATCATCTTCTTCCATTCCTCTTCTTCCGATCTGCTTCTTCCATTCTTCTTCTTCCGATCTTCTGCTTCCATTCTTAATCTTCCGATCATCTTCTTCCATTCCTCTTCTTCCGATCTTAATCTTCCATTTTTCATCTTCCGACCTTCCTCTTTCATTCTTCTTCATCCGATCTTCCTCTTCCCTTCTACTTCTTCCAATCTTCTTCTTCCATTCTTCTTCTTCCGATCTTCTTCTTCCATTCTTCTTCTTCCGATGTTCTTCTTCCGATCTTCTTCTACCATTCCTCTTCTTGTGATCTTCTTCTTCCATACTTCTTCTTCCCTTCCTCTTCTTCCGATCTTCCTCTTCCGTTCTTCTTCTTCCATTTTTCTTCTTCCGATCTTCTTCTTCCATTCGTCTTTTTCTGATCTTCTTCTTTCGATCTTTGTAAGGACCTGTAAAATTAAATTGGAATAAAAGGAATATATTTTAAATGAATTCGAAGTATGTTTTTATTTAAAACAAAAAGGGAGGAAAGTGTAGCTTAGAAGACTATGAGATCGCCTGGTTAGTACATAATCGCCTGTCGCCTAGACTACCAATGCGGACATCGCCAGGCGCGAGGCATGCGGGCATCGCCAGGTCTTCTCCCAGCGAGAGACTTCGGTCGTCTCCCAGCGAGAGACTTCGGTCGTCTCCCAGCGAGAGACTTCGGTCGTCTCCCAGCGAGAGACTTCGGTCGTTTTCCAGGATGAGTCATCGGTGGAAGGTTATCGCGCGATGTCGTGTTTGACACAGATAAAGTGGGACCCAGGCTCCCAGCATGAAACGTCCTGCACGCGCGACACGTAGACAAAAAGGGTGTTTCAGAAGAGTGACATCAGAGAGTTGGCATGCGCAGAGACACACGTGGCCGTACTGTTCAAGGAAGCGTGCACGCAAGCCTTCCTGCAGAGTGGGTGGTGGCAGCGGCAATTGTGGACAAGTTGGTTTAGATTCAAAAACCCACTTCTGAGAGGGAGAACGTTACAGTAGTGCAAGAGCGTAAGAGTGAGTTCACCTTCATCCTTCTCTTTTCTCTCCTTCACTCTGCGATTCAGGCCTTATCACGTCCCTGCTTGGCTATCGACGACTGCCATAGAGCACCTGGGAGGTTCTCTGCAAGTCCTCCAAACCAGACGCTAAAACAGAGTTAAGGCATCCTTGAAGCTCGTTGGGTTGGAACTCTTAGTGAAGTTTACGCAAGTCCAGGTAAGGGAAGCTAGCTTTGTTTTCAATAAAAGCCGTAGGCTAGCTGTTTCTGAAGTGGGGGCGACGTGGTCGCCGGTTTCATATTTTGTTTTCGTGATACTCTGTTCTATGTGTTTGGGCGACGTGGTCGCCGGTTTTAAACTCAATTTCACGATGCTCTGTTTTATGTGTGGGGGCGACGTGATCGCCGGTTTTAAACCCCTTTTTCATGAGCTTGGGCGAAGTGATCGCCGGTTTTAAATACAGATTTCGAACTCCCCTCTTTTAGTGTCGTTGAGACTGTTTGAGATTTAAATGTGGAATGCATGTGATATTCGAAAATCTGAACCTTTGAAATGATTGTTGCTGTGATTTGAATCATTCATTTGAGTGGTATGACGTGTTGAATGTTGTGAATGTGGGATCAAGGCATAGTATTTTCAGGAAAGGAAATACCGTGTAAGATCATGAGTGAAGTGTATTGACTAGGGACTTGTCTAGAAGGAGATATCCTGACTCTGCTGAGATAATGGAATCACGTAGATGAAGTTATTCAGTTGGTGAGAGTCGAAGGAGGTTCATATGAATGGGTGAGTCGTGTGAAAAAGAACGAGCTCGGCCTGTTATATGAATTAACCCTGTCATACTAGGAGAATGAAGATATTGAGATTCATTTATGCGCATGGCTGTGTGAGTTTCACAGCGACCCTGTGTGGGTGATGTAGTATGACAGGTGCAGATCTCTGGGTCTGAGTCAACGCACGAGTCTTCCGGAAGTAGTGTCAAGTGTCTATGTGTGATGAGTCAGTGGAAGTCTGACGTGAGAAATGTGAAATATTGAGAATTGTTGATAGACACTTGATGGTTCTGTGATATGAATGAGAAAGTGATGGACTCTTGTGAATGTTTAAATGGCTGATCTACGTTGGTTGTCCAATTTATAAATTTAAAGTTTTAAAAATATCTAGCTTACCCTTTGTATTGTTCTGTGGTTGCTTTCTCTTAAAACTGTGATGATCGTGTATTTTACACGGGAGCAGATGATCTTCCAGGGAGTAGAGCTCCTCAGTGAGTGGTCGTCGGAAGGAGATCGCCTGTTTCTGTTCTGATGGCAGATCGGCTGTTTTGGGTCTTCTGATAGGAGATCGCCTGTTTTATATTGGGAGACCGCCGGTTTCATTTTATTTGGCTGTATTTTGTTTAAGTTTTGGAAAATTGACCGGTTATGTATTAAACTCCCTGTGAGGAGCAACTCCATTTTATATAAATACGTATGTTCACTTCAATATTATTGTTTTACCTTATTTCATTTTATATTTGTGAAAAGGATTTTTGCAGGATGTTACAATCTTCTTCTGCCATTCTTCTTCTTCCGATCTTCTTCTTCCCTTCCTCTTCTTCCGATCCTGTTCTTCCATTCTTCTTCTTCCGATCCTCTTCTGCCATTCTTCTTCTTCCGATCTTCTTCTCCCATTCTACTTCCTCCGATCTTCTTCTTCCGATCTTCTTCTTCCATTCTTATTCTTCCGTTCTTCTTCTTCCGATCTTCTTTTTCCATTCTTGCTCTTCCCATCTTCTTCGTCCATTCTTCTTCTTCCATTCTTCTTCTTCCGATCTTCTTCTTCCAATCTTCTTCTTCCGATTTTCTTCTTCCATTCTTCTTCTTCCATTCCTCTTCTTCCGATCTTCTTCTTCCATTCTACTTCTTCCGATCTTCTTCTTCCATTCTTCTTCTTGCATTCTTTTTCTACCGATCTTCTTCTTTCATTCTTCTTCTTCCGATCTTCTTCTTCCATTCATCTTCTTCCATTCTTCTTCTTCCGATCTTCTTTTTCCATTCTTCCTCTTCGATTCTTCTTCTTCCGATCCTCTTCTGCCATTCTTCTTCTTCCGATCATCTTCTTCCATTCTTCTTCTTCCGATCTTCTTCTTCTATTCTTCTTCATCCGATTTTTTTATTCCGATCTTCTTCTTCCATTCTTCTTCTTCCGATCTTCTTCTTCAACTCTTGTTCTGCCATTCTTCTTCTTCTTCCGTTCTTCTTCTGCCATTCTTCTTCTTCCAATCTCCTTCTTCCATTCTTCCTCTTCCATTCTTGTTCTTCCGATCTTCTTCTTCCATTCTTATTCTTCCGATCTTCTTCTTCCATTCTTCTTCTTCCGATCTTCTTCTGCCATTCTTCTTCTTTTGTTCCTCTTCTTTCATTCTTCTTCTTCCGATATTCTTCTTCTTCCGATCTTCTTCCTCTTCCGATCTTCTTCATCCATTCTTCTTCTTCTGATCTTCTTCTTCCAATCTTCTTCTGCTATTCTTCTTCTTCCGATCTTCTTCTGCCATTCTTCTTCTTCCGATCTTCTTCTTCCTTTCTTCTTCTTCCCTTCCTCTTCTTCCGATCTTCTTCTTCGATTCTTCCTCTTCCCATCTTGTTCGTCCATTCTTCTTCTTCCATTCTTCTTCTTCCGATCTTCTTCTTCCATTCTTCTTCTTCCGATGTTCTTCTGCCATTCTTCTTCTTCCGATCATCTTCTTCCATTCCTCTTCTTCCGATCTGCTTCTTCCATTCTTCTTCTTCCGATCTTCTTCTTCCATTCTTAATCTTCCGATCATCTTCTTCCATTCCTCTTCTTCCGATCTTCATCTTCCATTTTTCATCTTCCGACCTTCCTCTTTCATTCTTCTTCATCCGATCTTCCTCTTCCCTTCTACTTCTTCCGATCTTCTTCTTCCATTCTTCTTCTTCCGATCTTCTTCTTCCATTCTTCTTCTTCCGATCTTCTTCTACCATTCTTCTTCTTGTGATCTTCTTCTTCCATACTTCTTCTTCCCTTCCTCTTCTTCCGATCTTCCTCTTCCATTCTTATTCTTCCATTTTTCTTCTTCCGATCTTCTTCTTCCATTCGTTTTTTTCTGATCTTCTTCTTTCGATCTTTTTCTGCCATTCTTCTTCTTCCGATCTTCTTCTTCCCTTCCTCTTCTTCCGATCCTCTTCTTCCATTCTTCTTCTTCCGATCCTCTTCTGCCATTCTACTTCCTCCGATCTTCTTCTTCCGATCTTCTTCTTCCATTCTTATTCTTCCGTTTTTCTTCTTCCGATCTTCTTTTTCCATTCTTGCTCTTCCCATCTTCTTCGTCCATTCTTCTTCTTCCATTCTTCTTCTTCCGATCTTCTTCTTCCAATCTTCTTCTTCCGATTTTCTTCTTCCATTCTTCTTCTTCCATTCCTCTTCTTCCGATCTTCTTCTTCCATTCTACTTCTTCCGATCTTCTTCTTCCATTCTTCTTCTTGCATTCTTTTTCTACCGATCTTCTTCTTCCATTCTTCTTCTTCCGATCTTCTTCTTCCATTCATCTTCTTCCATTCTTCTTCTTCCGATCTTCTTTTTCCATTCTTCCTCTTCGATTCTTCTTCTTCCGATCTTCTTCTGCCATTCTTCTTCTTCCGATCATCTTCTTCCATTCTTCTTCTTCCGATCTTCTTCTTCTATTCTTCTTCATCCGATTTTCTTCTTCCAATCTTCTTCTTCCATTCTTCTTCTTCCGATCTTCTTCTTCAATTCTTGTTCTGCCATGCTTCTTCTTCTTCCGTTCTTCTTCTGCCATTCTTCTTCTTCCAATCTCCTTCTTCCATTCTTCCTCTTCCATTCTTGTTCTTCCGATCTTCTTCTTCCATTCTTATTCTTCCGATCTTCTTCTTCCATTCTTCTTCTTCCGATCTTCTTCTGCCATTCTTCTTCTTTTGTTCCTCTTCTTCCATACTTCTTCTTCCGATATTCTTCTTCTTCCGATCTTCTTCTTCCATTCTTCTTCTTCCGATCTTCTTCTTCCATTCTTCTTCTTCCGATCTTCTTCTTCCATTCTTCTTCTTCCGATCTTCTTCTTCCATTCTTCTTCTTCCGATCTTCTTCTTCCATTATTCTTCTTGCATTCTTCTTCTTCCGATCTTCTTCTTCCGTTCTTCTTCTTCTGATCTTCTTCTTCCATTCTTCTTCTTCCGATCTTCTTCTTCCATTCTTCTTCTTCCGATCTTCTTCTTCCACTCTTCTTCTTCCGCTCTTCTTTTTCTATTCATCCTCCTCCATTCTTCTTCTTCCGATCTTCTTCTGCCGTTCTTCTTCTTACGAACTTCTTCTGCCATTCTTCTTCTTCCGATCATCTTCTTCCATTCTTCTTCTTCCCATCTTCTTCTTCCATTCTTCTTCTTCCCATCTTCTTCTTCCATTCTTTTTCTTCCGATCTTCTTCTTCCATTCTTCTTCTTCCGATCTTCTTCTTCCATTCTTTTTCTTCCGGTCTTCTTCTTCCGTTGCTCGTCTTCCGATCTTCTTCTTTCGTTCTTCTTCTTCTGATCTTCTTCTTCCGTTCATCTTCTTCCGATCTTCTTCTTCCGTTCTTCTTCTTCCGATCTTCTTCTTCCATTCTTCTTCTTCCGATATTCTTCTTCCTATCTTGTTCTTCCGTTCTTCTTCTTCGGTTCTTCTTCTTCCGATCTTCTTCTTCCATTCTTCTTCTTCCCATCTTCTTCTTCCCATCTTCTTCGTCCATTCTTCTTCTTCCAGTCTCTTTCTGTCAATCTTCTTCTTCCATTCTTCTTCTTCCGATCTTCTTCTGCCATTCTTATTCTTCCGATCTTCTTCTTCCATTCTTCTTCTTCCGATCTTCTTCTGCCATTCTTCTTCTTCCGATCTTCTTCTTCCATGCTTCTTCTGCCATTCTTCTTCATCCGATCTCCTTTTTCCATTCTTCCTCTTCCATTCTTCTTCTTCCGATCTTCTTCCTCCATTCTTCCTCTTCCATTCTTCTTCTTCTGATCTTGTTCTACCATTCTTCTTCTTCCGATCATCTTCTTCCATTCTTCTTCTTCCGATCTTCTTCTTGCATTCTTCTTCTTCCGAACTTCTTCTTCCATTCTTATTCTCCCATTCTTCTTCTTCCGATCTTCTTCTTCTCATCTTCTTCTTCCATTCTTCTTCTGCCATTCTTCTTCTTCCATTCTTCGTCTTCCAATCTTCTTCTGCCATTCTTATTCTTCCGATCTTCTTCTTCCATTCTTCTTCTTCCGATCTTCTACTTCCATTCTTCTTCTTGCGTTCTTCTTCTTCCATTCTTGTTCTTCCGATCTTCTTCTTCCATGCTTCTTCTGCCATTCTTCTTCTTCTGATCTCCTTCTTCCATTCTTCCTCTTCCATTCTTCTTCTTCCATTTTTCTTTTTCCGATCTTCTTCTTCCATTCGTCTTTTTCTGATCTTCTTCTTCCGATCTTCTTCTGCCATTCTTCTTCTTCTGATCTTCTTCTTCCCTTCCTCCTCTTCCGATCTTCTTCTTCCATTCTTCTTCTTCCGATCCTCTTCTGCCATTCTTCTTCTTCCGATCTTCTTCTGCCATTCTACTTCTTCCGATCTTCTTCTTGCGATCTTCTTCTTCCATTCTTCTTCTTCCGATCTTCTTCTTCCATGCTTCTTCTGCCATTCTTCTTTTTCCGATCTCCTTCTTCCATTCTTCCTCTTCCATTCTTCTTCTTCCATTCCTCTTCTTCCATTCTTGTTCTTCGATTTTTCTTCTTCCGATCTTCTTCTTCATTTCTTCCTCTTTCGATCTTTTTTTCCATTCTTCCTCTTCCATTCTTTTTCTTCCGAACTTCTTCTGCCATTCTTCTTCTTCCGATCATCTTCTTCCATTCTTCTTCTTCCCATCTTCTTCTTCCATTCTTCTTCCTCCCATCTTCTTCTTCCATTCTTTTTCTTCCGATCTTCTTCTTCCATTCTTCTTCTTCCGATCTTCTTCTTCTATTCTTCTTCTTCCATTCTTTTTTTTCCGATCTTCTTCTTCCATTCTTCCTCTTACATTCTTCTTCTTCTGATCCTCTTCTTCCATTCTTCTTATTCCATTCTTCTTCATCCGTTCTTCTTCTTTCGATCTTCTTTTTCAATTCTTCTTCTTCCGGTCTTCTTCTTCCATTCTTCTTCTTCCGATCTTCTTCTTCCGATCTTCTTCTTCCATTCTTCTTCTTCCGATCTTCTTCTTCCATTCTTCTTCTTCCATTCTTGTTCTTCCGTTCTTCTTCTTCCATTTTTCTTCTTCCATTCTTCTTCCGATCTTCTTCTTCCATTCTTCTTCTTCCGTTCTTCTTCTTCCTCCACTCTTCTTCTTCCGATCTTCTTCTTCCGATCTTCTTCTTCCGATCTTCTTCTTCCGTTTTCTTCTTCCGATCTTCTTCTTCCGTTCTTCTTCTTCCGATCTTCTTCTTCCGATCTTCTTCTTCCATTGTTCCTCTTCCATTATTCTTCTTCTGATCTTCTTCTTCCATTCTTTTTCCTCCTATCTTCTACTTCCGATGTTCTTCTTCCCATCTTCTTCTTCCGATCTTCTTCTGCTATTCTTCTTCTTCCGATCTTCTTCATCCATTCTTCTTCTTTCGATCTTCTTTTTCCATTCTTCTTCTTCCGATCTTCTTCTTCCATTCTTCTTCTTTCGGTCTTCTTCTTCCGTTCTTCGTGTTCCGATCTTCTTCTTCCGTTCTTCTTCTTCCGATCTTCTTCTTCCGTTCTTCTTCTTCCGATCTTCTTCTTCCGTTCTTCTTCTTCCCTTCTTCTTCTTCCATTCTTCTTCTTCCCTTCTTCTTCTTCTTCCATTGTTCTTCTTCCATTCTTCTTTTTCCCTTCTTCTTCTTCTTCCATTGTTCTTCTTCCAATCTTCTTCTTCCATTCTTCTTCTTCCGATCTTCTTCTTCCATTCTTCCTCTTCCATTCTTCTTCTTCTTATCTTCTTCTTGCGGTCTTCTTCTTCCGATCTTCTTCTGCCATTCTTCTTATTCCGATCTTCTTCTTCCATTCTTCTTCTTCCGATCTTCTTCTTCCATTCTTCTTCTTCCGATCTTCTTCTTCCATTCTTATTCTTCCGATCTTTTTCTTCCATTCTTCTTCTTCCCATCTTCTTCTGCCCATCTTCGTCTTCCGATCTTCTTCTTCGATTATTCTTTTTCCAATCTCCTTCTTCCATTCTTCTTCTTCCGTTCTTCTTCTTCCATTCTTCTTCTTCTGATCTTCTTCTTCCATTCTTCTTCTTCCGATCTTCTTCTTCCATTCTTCTTCTTCCGATCTTCTCCTTCCATTCTTCTTCATCCATTCTTCTTCTTTCGATCTTCTTTTTCCATTCTTCTTCTTCCGATCTTCTTCTTCCATTCTTCTTCTTCCGAACTTCTTCTTCCATTCTTATTCTTCCGTTCTTCTTCTTCCGACCTTCTTCTTCCATTGTTCTTCTTCCCATCTTCTTCGGCCCTTCTTCTTCTTCCGATCTTCTTCTTCCATTCTTCTTCTTCCCATCTTTCTGTGCCCTTCTTCTTCTTCCGATCTTCTTCTTCCATTCTTCTTCTTCCGATCTTCTTCTTCCATTCTTCTTCTTCCGTTCTTCTTCTACAATTCTTCTTCTACAATTCTTCTTCTTCCGATCTTCTTCTTCCGATCTTCTCCTTCCGTTCTTCTTCATCCATTCTTCTTCTTTCGATCTTCTTTTTCCAGTCTTCTTCTTCCGATCATCTTCTTCCATTCTTCTACTTCCGATCTTCTTCTTCCATTCTTCATGTTTTGATCTTCTTCTTCCATTCTTCTTCTGCCATTCTTCTTCTTCCGTTCTTCTTCTGCCATTGTTCTGCTTCCGATCTCTTTCTTCCATTCTTCCTCTTCCATTCTTCTTCTTCCGATCTTCTTCTTCCATTCTTCTTCTTCCTTTCTTCTTCTTCCGATCTTCTTCTTCCATGCTTCTTGATAGCATTCCTATGAGCTCTTGTTTGGATTTTGGAGTTCCTTGGTGATGATGGATGCGGAAGCTTATGGAGGAGGTGAGCAAGGCCTTCCTAGGAAGCATGGGTGCCTTGAAGGTGCATGAAAAGTGAGGAAATGGGGAGGTTTGGCCAGCCCCTTTGGTAGTGATGAATTGAAGACTAAAACCTAAGTGTTAGGCAAGGAGTAGTGTATGGCACAATTTGGCAGCATAACAATACTCTATTTAATCTTGAAAATACAAGGTGTAGGCTCCTCCTTTAATAGGCTAAGGAGGACCATAATGCAACCCTAATGCTAGCCAAATGAAATGTAAATGTGCAGCACATGGGCCACATGGAAAGTGTGAGCACATGGGGAGGGGTGTGTCTAGTTTGTAAGTTCACCCTCTCCATGGGCTTTCTAGAATAGTGGGAAGGTTAACTTCTCCTTAATTCTAATGTGCAGAAAAATAAACATTTGCCCACATGGCTATGCTATTTACACCCCAATTAAAGCTAAACTACATTTGATGGGCCTTCACGGAATATGTGCTAGTATGTCACTCTCCCATTCATAGCTTTGATCCAAGTCTTCTTGTCCTAGACGCTTCTAGCTTGTCTTCTCGTCCTAGACGCTCCTAGCTTGTCTTAGACGCTCCTAACTTGGTCTTAGACGCTCTTGACTTGGCTCTTGCCTTTCATGGAAGGTTGTGCTTGGCCCTCTTCCATCACTTCTTCTTCCGATCTTCTTCTTCCATTCTTCTTCTTCTTCTGATCTTCCTCTTCCGATCTTCTTCTGCCATTCTTCTTTTTCCAATCTTCTTCTTCCATTCTTCTTCTTCCCTTCCTCTTCTTCCGATCCTCTTCTTCTATTCTTCTTCTTCCATTCTTCTTTTTCCGATCTTCTTTTTCCATTCTTCCTCTTCCATTCTTCTTCTTCCGATCTTCTTCTGCCATTCTTCTTCTACCGATCATCTTCTTCCATTCTTCTTCTTCCGATCTTCTTCTTCCATTCTTCTTCTTCCGATCTTCTTCTTCCATTCTTCTTCTTCCGATCTTCTTCTTCCATTCTTCTACTTCCCATCATCTTCTTCCCATATTTTTCATCCATTCTTCTTTTTTCATTCTTCTTCTTCCGATCTTCTTCTTCCATTCTTATTCTTCCGTTCTTCTTCTTCCGATCTTCTTCTTCCATTCTTCTTCGTCCCATCTTCTTCTTCCCATCTTCTTCATCCATTCCTCTTCTTCCATTCTTCTTCTTTCGATCTTCTTCTTCCATTCTTCTTCTCCCGATCTTCTTCTTCCATTCTTCTTCTTCCGATCTTCTTCTGCCATTCTTATTCTTCCGATCTTCTTCTTCCATTCTCCTTCTTCGATCTTCTTCTGCCATTCTTCTTCTTCCGTTCTTCTTCCTCCATTCTTCTTCTTCCGATCTTCTTCTTCCATGCTTCTTCGGCCATTCTTCTTCTTCCGAACTCCTTCTTCCATTCTTCCTCTTCCATTCTTCTTCTTCCGTTCTTCTTTTTCAATTCTTCTTCTTCGATTTTTCTTCATCCGATCTTCTTCTTCCATTCTTCTTCTTCCGATCTTTTTTTCCATTTTTCCTCTTACATTCTTCTTCTTCCGAACTTCTTCTGCCATTCTTCTTCTTCCGATCATCTTCTTCCATTCTTCTTCTTCCGATCTTCTTCTTCCATTCTTCTTCTTCCGATCTTCTTCTTCCATTATTTTTCTTCCGATCTCCTTCTTCCATTCTTCTTCTTCCGATCTTCTTCTTCCATTCTTCTTCTTCCATTCTTTTTCTTCCGATCTTCTTTTTCCATTCTTCCTCTTCCATTCTTTTTCTTCTGATCTTCTTCTTCCATTCTTCTTCTTCTGATCTTCTTCTTCCATTCTACTTCTTCCGATCTTCTTATTCCATTCTTCTTCTTCCGTTCTTCTTCTTTCGATCTTCTTTTTCCATTTTTCTTGTTCCGATCTTCTTCTTCCGCTCTTCTTCTTCCATTCTTGTTCTTCCAATCTTCTTCTTCCGATCTTCTTCTTCCATTCTTCTTCTTCCGATCTTCTTCTTCCATTCTTCTTCTTCCATTTCTCTGCTTCCGATCTTCTTCTTCCATTCTCTTCTTCCGATCTTGTTGTTCCATTCTTCTTCTTCCGATCTTCTTCTGCCATTCTTCTTCATCCGAACTTCTTCTTCCATTCTTCTTCTTCCGATCTTCTTCTTCCATTCTTCTTCTTCCGCTCTTCTTCTTCCATTCTTCTTCTTCCATTCTTCTTCCATTATTTTTCTTCCATTCTTCTTCTTTCGATCTTCTTCTTCCGATTTTTTTCTTCCATTCTTCTTCTTCCGATCTTCTTCTTCCATTCTTTTTCTTTCGATGTTCTTCTTCCATTCTTCTTCTTCCGATCTTCTTCTTCCATTCTTCTTCTTCCGATCTTCTTCTTCCATTCTTCTTCTTCCTATCGTCTTCTTCCCATATTTTTCGTCCATTCTTCTTTTTTCATTCTTCTTCTTCCGATCTTTTTCGTCCATTCTTATTCTTCCGTTCTTCTTCTTCCGATCTTCTTCTTCCATTCTTCTTCGTCCCATCTTCTTCTTCCCATCTTCTTCATCCATTCCTCTTCTTCCACTCTTCTTCTTCCACTCTTCTTCTTCCGATCATCTTCTTCAATTCTTCTTCTTCCGATCCTCTTCTTCTTTACTTCTTCTTCCGATCTTGTTCTTCCATTCTTCTTCTTCCGATCTTCTTCTACCATTCTTCTTCTTGTGATCTTCTTCTACCATTCTTCTTCTTGTGATCTTCTTCTTCCGATATTCTTCTTCCATTCTTCTTCTTTCGATCTTCTTCTGCCATTCTTGTTCTTCCATTCTTCTTCTTCCGATGTTCTTCTGCCATTCTTCTTCTTTCAATCATCTTCTTCCATTCCTCTTCTTCCCATCTTTTTCTTCCCATCTTCTTCGTCCATTCTTCTTCTTCCATTCTTCTCCTTTCGATCTTCTTCTTTCATTCTTCTTCTTTCGATCTTCTTCTTCCATTCTTCTTCTTTCGATCTTCTTCTTCCATTCTTCTTCTTCCAATCTTCTTCTGCCATTCTTATTCTTCCGATCTTCTTCTTCCATTCTTCTTCTTCCGATCTTCTTCTTCCATTCTTCTTCTTGCGTTCTTCTTCTTCCATTCTTCTTCTTCCATGCTTCTTCTGCCATTCTTCTTCTTCCGATCTTCTTCTTCCATTATTCCTCTTCCATTCTTCTTCTTCCATTTTTCTTCTTCCGATCTTCTTCTTCCATTCGTCTTTTTCTGATCTTCTTCTTCCGATCTTCTTCTGCCATTCTTCTTCTTCCGAACTTCTTCTTCCATTCTACTTCTTCCGATCTTCTTCTTCAATTCTTCTTCTTGCATTCTTTTTCTACCGATCTTCTTCTTCCATTCTTCTTCTTCCGATCTTCTTCTTCCATTCTTCTACTTCCGATCTTCTTCTTCCATTCTTCTTCTTCCGCTCTTCTTTTTCTATTCATCCTCTTCCATTCTTCTTCTTCCGATCTTCTTCTGCCATTCTTCTTCTTCCGATCATCTTCTTCCATTCTTCTTCTTCCGATCTTCTTCTTCTTTTCTTCTTCTTCCGATCTTCTTCTTCCATTCTTCTTCTTCCGATCTTCTTTTTCCATTCTTCTTCTGCCATGCTTCTTGTTCCGTTCTTTTTCTTCCATTCTTCTCCTTCCCATCTTCTTCTTCAATGCTTCTTCCTCCATTCTTCTTCTTTCGATCTCCTTCTTCCATTCTTCCTCTTCCATTCTTCTCCTTCCGATCTTCTTCTTGCATTCTTCTTCTTCCATTTTTATTCTTCCGATCTTCTTCTTCCATTCTTCTTCTTCCGATCTTCTTCTTCCATTCTTCTTCCTCCGATCTTCTTCTTCCATTCTTCTTCTGCCATTCTTCTTCTTCCGTTCTTCTTCTTCCATTCTTCTTCTTCCGATCTTCTTCTTCCGGTCTTCTTCTTCTGATGTTCTTCTTCCATTCTTATTCTTCCATGCTTCTTCTTCCGATCTTCTTCTTCCATTCTTCTTCTTTCGATCTTCTTCTTCCATTCCTCTTCCTATCTTCTTCTTCCATTCTTCTTCTTCCGATCTTCTTCTTCCATTCTTCTTTTTCCATTTTTCTTCTTCCGATCTTCTTCTTCCATTCTTCTTCTTCTGATCTTCTTCATCCGATCTTCTTGTGCCATTCTTCTTCTTCCATTCTTCTTCCTCCATTTTTCTTCTTCCGATCTTCTTCTTCCATTCTTCTTCTTCTGATCTTCTTCATCCGATCTTCTTGTGCCATTCTTCTTCTTCCGATCTTCTTCCTCCATTCTTCTTCTTCCCATGCTCTTCTTCCGATCTTCTTCCTCCATTCTTCTTCTTTCGATCTTCTTTTTCCATTCTTCCTCTTCCATTCTTCCTCTTCCATTCTTCTTCTTCCATTCTTCTTCTTCCTATCTTCTTCTTCTATTCTTCTTCTTCCGATCTTCTTCTGCCATTCTTCTTCCTCCATTCTTCTTCTTCCCTTCTTCTTCTTCTAAGCTTCTTCTTCCGATCTTCTTCTTCCATTCTTCTTCTTCCATGCTTTTTGTTTAGAGCTTCTTCTTCCACTCTTGTTCTTCCAACCTCCATCTTCCATTCTTCTTCTTCCATTCTCCTTCTTCCGATCTTCTTCTTCCATTCTTCTTCTTCCGGTCTTCTTCTTCCATTCTTCTTCTTCCGATCTTCTTCTTCCGTTCTTCTTCTTCCGATCTTCTTCTTCCCTTCTTCTTCTTCCATTTTTCTTCTTCCGATCTTCTTCTTCCATTCTTCTTCTTCTAATCTTCTTCATCCGATCTTCTTGTGCCATTCTTCTTCTTCCGATCTTCTTCCTCCATTCTTCTTCTTCCCTTCCTCTTCTTCCGATCTTCTTCTTCCATTCTTATTCTTCCATTCTTCTTCTTTCGATCTTCTTTTTCCATTCTTGCTCTTCCATTCTTCTTCTTCCATTCTTCTTCTTCCTATCTTCTTCTTCCATTCTTCTTCTTCCGATCTTCTTCTTCCGTTCTTCTTCTTCCATTCTTCTTCTTCCGATCTTCTTCTTCCATTCTTCTTCTTCCGATCTTCTTCTTCCATTGTTCTTCTTCCCATCTGATCTGGTCGGTCATCGGTAGTCGATGACATCAACAGCAGTTGACCACGTGGACCATTCATAGAGTAACACGTCGTAGAGGATAGCAGGCGAATCAGGGAGGCGATCACTCAGAATGGTAATCGCCTATCGCCTTGAGGATGAGTAATCGCCTATTGCCTTGAGGATGAGTAATCGCCTATCGCCTTGAGGTGAGTAATCGCCTATCGGCTTGAGGATGAGTAATCGCTCATCGCCGGTATGGATCAGTAATCGCTCAGATTGCACATGATCTCCGTGTGTTAAGGTTAGGAGATCAGGTGGTCAGCAAGTCGCCGAAAGAGCACATCGCCGGGTGTTTGAGAAGACTTGGCAAGCACTTGTTGTATGGTCTAAGTACAGAGGATAAGTGGCATATCTGCAACCATGTGTAGTGTGAGCTGCAATGCCCAGGGTTAACCAGCTTGCCATGTTAAGGTTGCGCCCAGAGTAGCCTGCGTACTAAGCTACTCCCTGTGTGGATAACTCAGTCGCCGGGGGCACAGTGGAAGTAACTTTTCAGCTGCATATACTCCAGATGGTGACACGTGTACGACCAGATGTTATCCACGTGTCAAGAGGAATAACCGTCAGGAGAGAGAAAGACTCAGGTATATATACAAACTCTTAACGAAATTGAGGGGGTTTTTTTTGAGATTCTTACAGCTTACACATTGGAGAGTTTCAGTTACACACGAGTCTCACAGAGAGATTCAGATATAGTTTTGGTGTTCCTGTTGCCTGACTTGAGCGTCGGAGCTACAACGGCCGCCAGAGGCGCTGTCTGTGTGTTTTGCAGGCAGCGTTTGGAGTTCCGGCGGTGGTTCTTGGAGCGTTCCTGCAGAACAGAAGGCTAGACGAAGGAGTGACGAGGCAATCCTCCACGTTCGAGTCAAGCGGCAGGATCATTAGGCGCCCACCGTGGGGCCCGTGTGAATTTTGTTCCCATCCACGTTGCGGTTCTTGAAGTTTCTTGAGGTTTCTTGGAGCTTGTTGACCATTTCGTCGAAGTGAAGTTACGTCGAAGTGTTGAGAAAATGAGAAGAAGAACCAGGCAAACCTCACCTGCGCCATCTGCTGAAGAAGGAGCTGTTACCATGGCGCAGGCAGTGGAGATGATGCGCACGTTGCAAGATAGCGTCGCAGAATCGAGAGTTGATAAGGAGAAAATGCGTGCAGAGCTGACTGCATCGCAGAGAAGAAACGAAGAGTTGAACCGTATGAATGAAGAGCTGCGTAGGGAATTGCAGGCGCAGAAGGAGCGCACAGTTGAAGAGAGGACGTCGACACCGCAATCGCCTCCTAGAGTATTCCCTATGCCTTTCTCCCCCGAGATCATGAACACGGTGGTGCCTCCCAATCTGGTGGGACTGAAAGCGTCGTTCACGGGGGTTGAAGATCCAGAAGCACACCTGACAGCCTTCCACACTCAGATGATGCTGACTGGAGGTTCAGATGCTGTGTACTGCAAGATGTTCATGAGTACACTGAGCAGAGTGGCTATGGAGTGGTTCGTGAGCCTGCCAGAGGGCCACCTCATTTCCTTCCATCAGTTTGCGAAGCTGTTCACGGAGCAGTACACCATTAACCGACCTGCACCAGTGGTGTCCTACGACCTGTTTGACGTGCGTCAGTATCAGGGGGAGCCGTTGAGGGACTACCTCAATCGCTTTGGGGCGCAGGTGGTGAGATTGCCCGTTAAGGATGAAGACATGCTGGTGCATGCATTCAAGAGAGGTGTCCTCCCTGGTCCTTTCAGTGAATCGCTCATCAGGAGCCACCCTGCCACCTTCACCGAGATACGGCGACGTGCGGTGGCACACATAGTAGCAGAGACAGAGGTCTCTGAGAAGAGAGGAAGTGCTGCACCGTTGAAGCCACGTGGAGGTCAGGGGAATCAGCAGCAACAGGCGCGGGTGCATGAGATCAAGGAAGGGAGGAAGGAGCAGGGAAGGTCTCGCCCTTATGCACCAAGGAAGGACCAGACCAGGGGGCGTGCAAGCAACGCACCCCCCAGGTATGATTTCATGATAAGTTTGGCGGAGCTGATCGCCATCCCTGCTGTGGCAGCAAGACTCCATGTGCCAGAGAAAATCGACAGGGTACTTGGAGGGAGGAAGGATGAGTGGTGTGAATTCCATCAAGCTTATGGACATACACTCTGTAACTGCCTGGCGTTGGGGCGTCAGCTTGCTGAGTTGGTGGAGACAGGGTTCCTGACCGATTACCTGCAGAAGACACAAGGTGATCGCGCTTCGGGGTCCCAGGAAGGCGACCAGCAGCATGAACTCCCTGTGTTTGGGGAGGTGAGGTGATGGAAGAGGCTACACTAGGGGGGCTCCCAGAGCTGAAGCGGAAGGCATGATCGCCCCACGTGTGTGCATCGCCAGGGTGGTCATCGCTGGTTAAAGGAGACCCCATCCAGAGTGGTTGAGATGTTGGAGAATGGAGCTTGTCGGCTGGTGACTCTGGACGTAACGACTATTCCTAGAACCCAGGACGCTACACGCTTCTTTCCTACTCTCGTTAAGTTGTAAAGTAGATGCGCTATCGCGCTGTACACATACCTAGTGTATTAAAACAGTTGAGCAGATCAGGGGCACTCTTTTTAACGATGCCACCCAATAAAAGATTTTCAGTACATAAAGTGTGCGAGTGTTCCCAGTTTAAAGTTCTCCTTGCCCCAGGTGCAAGACCAGGTGATCGGTGATGAGTTACCAAGTGGCCACCACCCACAGATTAGCCCCTAGGTAAGTGTTCCTGCCGGTTGACTCTGCGTCAGCTGACTTCTGCAGCCGCCACACACCTCCTTCCTCACCTAGTCTGTGCTGGTATGATCGCACCTGCAAAAGAGAAAGGGGGGGTGCCCTCGCGGCCGTTTGCACTCCGACGCCCAAGTCAGAACGGGGCAAGAAACATCAAAGTCTGAATTTCTCTCTGTGTTTAGGTCTAGAATTGCGTACCTTTGTGAAGCATGTTCCTGTTCCTTATATACCTAGGGTTTTCTGCGCCGCTAACCCTAATTAGGGTTTATTGCGCTGCTGGACACACTTAGGGTTTACTGGAATGCCCCCTGCGCCACTCTTACCCAGTCTTTGGGATAACCTAGCACATAGGGTCTTCTTCTCTGGAGTGCAAAGTCTAACAGGATGAACACCTGTTCTGGGAAGGCCTTCACTGTTCACGTGCCATGCATGTAGCCTCCGTGATTCGGGACCCTCTTTACCTCTGGGAATATTTACTAATAATCTGCGGAGCAGGCGATGACCGATCACCCATCTCTCTGCAGAGCAGGCGATGACCGATCACCCATCTCTCTGTGGAGCAGGCGATGACCGATTACCAATCTTCCTGCGGAGCAGGCGATGACCGATCACCCATCTCTCTGTGGAGCAGGCGATGACCGATTACCAATCTCCCTACGGAGAAGGCGATGACCGATCACCTCTGATGGGGTCTACTCCACGTGGCTTTGGCCCATGCTGTGGGACCCATCTGACGTCCGAGGACCGATCAGTACACAAGCCCCCCAGTCTCAAGCTGTTAACTTGTTTCAGCGAAGAGACTAAGTCATTGACTCCTTTACTACCTGCTCTCGGTGCTCGAGGACCAGCATTTGGCATCATCGCCAGAAACTCTTCCGATCTGGTACTCACCGAATTTTCCTTGGGCGATTTCCTTCCCTTACTCTTCTTGATCCGCGTGCCCTCCTGAAGCCCCGCTGTAGGAAGTAGAGGGCGAGGTCTTTCTTATCTTGCCTCACTTGCTCAAAGGCAAGGAGGTCTTCTTTATCTTGCCTCAGCCTCACTGTACCAGGTCGAGGTGAGGACCTTGAACTTCGCTGGATGCCTCCGATCGCCAAAGGGCGATGAGGACTTTTCTCTTCTCGCCTCAGCCTCGCTGTAAGAAGACGAGGTGAGGACTTTTATCATCTTGCCTCAGCCTCGCTGTAAGAAGACGAGGTGAGGACTTTTATCATCTTGCCTCAGCCTCGCTGTAAGAAGACGAGGTGAGGACTTTTATCATCTTGCCTCAGCCTCGCTGTAAGAAGACGAGGTGAGGACTTTTATCATCTTGCCTCAGCCTCGCTGTAAGAAGACGAGGTGAGGACTTTTATCATCTTGCCTCAGCCTCGCTGTAAGAAGACGAGGTGAGGACTTTTATCATCTGGATGCCTCCGATCGCCGAAGGGCGATGAGGACCCTAAAATCTCCTTACTTGGGCCTCTGATCGCCTAAGGGCGATGAGGACCCTAAAATCTTCTTACTTGGGCCTCTGATCGCCTAAGGGCGATGAGGTTTTTCCAAAATTTCTGCAAAACGATACGCACACAAACTTTAGTATACTTCAAAATTTTTACTTTGAATATCTTATTTCTTGGGTGGCCTCATTAAAAACCCTCCTTAGGGAAAAAAGAGCGCCCCCTTGTAACTGTTTTTACAGAACTGTTCAATGCTTATGAAACTTTAACTAAAGTAAAACTTGAGGTGTGTGGCGTTCCAAGTACGAGGAATCGCCCCTCCTTCTAGTGTCTCCAAGCGGTAGGCGCCGTTCCCGAGTGCCTCGGTTATTCTAAACGGTCCGGTCCACTTGGGCGACAACTTATTCTCCATCTCGTACTGGTGGGCCTTCCTCATCACAAGATCGCCGCTTCTGAGTTGTCTCGGTATTACTCTAGTATTGTATCTTCGTTCTACCCTTCTTTTCACCGCTTCAGCTTTAACTCTCGCCTCTTCTCTGACCTCATCCAGTAAATCCAGGTTCATTCTTCTTTCTTCATTTGATTCCTCTGCTACAAAGTGTTGAAATCTCGGCGAGCTCTCCTGGATTTCAACTGGAATCATCGCGTCACAGCCATACACCAAGCTAAAGGGGGTTTCGTGGGTACCTGACTGCTCAGTCGTGTGGTATGCCCATATTATGCGAGGCACCTCATCAGCCCACGATCCTTTAGCTTTCTCTAATCTTCTCTTTAAACCTCTCAACAGAACCCGATTGGCGGATTCTACCTGGCCATTCGTCTGCGGGTGCTCAACGGATGCAAACACTTGTTGAATTCCCACATCTTCACACAACTTCTTCAACAGGTGGCTTGCAAACTGAGTCCCATTATCTGATACTAGACGCTTAGGCACCCCAAACCGGCACACAATGTTCTTCCATACAAAGTTTTCAATCTTGGTCGCCGTGATTTGGGCAACTGGCTCTGCTTCAATCCACTTGGTGAAGTACTCAATCGCCACCACCAAGTATTTCCTCTGCCTGATCGCCATCGGAAAGGGCCCCAGAATATCAATTCCCCATGTATGAAATGGCCAAGGGCTATAAATCGACTTAAGCTCTTCTGGGGGCGCCTTTTGCCAGTCGGCGTGCTGCTGGCACTGCTTGCAGCACTGGGCGTACCTCTTGCAATCCTCCCTCATCGTCGGCCAGTAATATCCTGCGCGAAGGGTTCTAACGGCTAGAGCTCGACCCCCGATGTGACTTCCACATATGCCTTCATGGAGCTCAGCCATAACCCTCGTGCACTTCTCCCCGTGTATGCATACCAGGAGTGGGTGTGTGAACCCAAACCTGTACAACTCGCCATCTATCATGGTAAACCTGGTGGAGTTCTTCTTGATCTTTCTGGACTCTGCCGGATCTATTGGGAGCAAGCCATCAGCTAAGTAACGCTGGTACTGCGTAATCCACGTATCTGACCCATGTGTGGCACAGACCTGTGCAACGTTTACTCCATCCACAGGGAATGCCCTTATCCTTGGCGTTTTCAAGGTCTCCTGAGCTAAAGACCTGTGACTCCTCGCCGCTCCCACTGTCGACCTGCTCACTTGCAGCACCTGGTGATCTGCCACAAAAGCCCTAGGTGTTTTCAACGTTTCCTGAATAACAGTCCTTTGCCTACCCCCCTTGCCCGAACTGGCGAGCTTGGCTAGCAAGTCAGCTCGGGCATTTTGCTCCCTTGGCACATGCACTACCTCGAATGCTGTAAAAGAACTCTTAAACTCCTGAACATATGCCAAATAAGCTGCCATCTGCGGGTCCTTGGCTTGGAACTCGCCCACTACTTGCCCGGTGACCAGCAACGAGTCACTTTTGGCTATCAAAACTTTAGCTCCCATCTCCTTTGCCAACAAGATACCTGCAATCAATGCTTCGTATTCTGCTTGATTGTTGCTGGCTTTGAAAGCGAACCTCAGGGACTGTTCTATTAGCACGCCGTTGGGCCCTTCCAGAATGACTCCAGCTCCGCTGCCCTGCTGGTTTGACGATCCATCTACCGAAAGGACCCACCGAAAACCATCTCCTTCGGCCTGAGTCGCCTCCGACGAGAGCTCGACGACAAAATCAGCTAAAAATTGCCCCTTAATTGGTCCTCGGGGTTCATATTTAATGTCGAACTCTGAGAGTTCTACTGCCCACTTCACCATTCGTCCAGCTACATCAAGTTTCTTTAGGACCTTCTGAATGGGGAGATTGGTCATTATCACGACGGCAAAGCTCTGAAAGTAATGACGCAGCCTCCTCGCCGAAAACACAACTGCAAGCGCAGCTTTCTCCAAGGCCTGATACCTCACTTCAGGTCCCTGCAACACCTTGCTCACAAAGTAAATAGGCTTCTGGACCTGAGCTTGGTCTTGGACAAGCACCGCACTCACCGCCCTCTCCGTCACAGCGAAATACAGTCTGAGAGGCACTCCTACTAACGGTTTGCATAGAACCGGCGGGCTTGCTAAATACGCTTTAAGCTTCACGAAAGCTTCCTCACACTCCTTGGTCCAGGCAAACCTGTTGTTTCTTTTTAAGCACTGAAAATACGGGTGGCCCTTCTCGCCGCTGGCTGACACAAAACGTGAGAGAGCAGCCATCCGACCTGTCAGCTGCTGCACCTCCTTCACCGTGGCTGGGCTTCTCATTGCCATAATAGCAGCGCACTTATCTGGGTTTGCCTCTATTCCTCTTTCAGTCAAAAGGAAACCTAAAAATTTTCCTGCCTCCACGCCAAAAATGCACTTCTCTGGATTTAGTTTCAGCTTATACTTGGCTATCGTGACAAACAACTCCTCCAGGTCCGAGGTGTGCCGGCTTCCCTCTGTGGAAGTCACCACTATATCATCAACATAGGCCTGCACATTTCGCCCTAGCATTGGTGCAAGTACCTTATCTGATGGCATTTTCATGTGTTCTTCTTGAATCAAAGTAGAAATAGATGGAGCGGAAGCAATGGATGAGTGAAACAAGACCCTCCTAGGAGTTGTGTTGGTCTTGAAGGTGCATGATGAGTATGGGTTGAGTGGTTCGGCCAGCTCAAGGGAGAAGGTGAAAGGATTGAAGTTTATAGCCTAGATTTCTAGGAGGAGTAAAGCTTGTGCACAAAAATGGCAGCATAACATTACTCAAATAAACTTGAAAATACATGAGGTAGGCCTCCTTATTTATAGATTTAGGAGCCTTGGTGAGCAAGCTTAAAGGGTAGGGATGGAAATACAAAAAGTGGGGGCTGCCTAGGGTATTGACTTTAGTCAAACCACACCATCATCCTAATATTCTAGAAGATAGGTCAAAAATGCAACATTTGATAGTACACCCCTCCCTCTTTTGCTAAAGGCACCTATTTGCTAGCACACCCCTCCTTCTATTGCTAAGGGCACCGTTTTGATAGCACACCCCTAAGTTAGCAAGTTTTGCTTACTACACTAATCTACTAAGCTACCCCTAATGGGCCTCCAAGTAGCATGTACAAGGTCTTCTCCCTCCCATCCGTGGCTTCTTCTATGTGTGCTTGGATATGTTTAGCCATGGATCTTGTGAGAGGTCCTAGACGGTCTAGCTCCATGGATAGCCTCCCTCCTTCACGTCCTAGACGCTCACTTCTTGGAGCTAGACGCTCCTCTTGGTCTAGACGGTCTTCTTGGTTTGGGCCTTGGCTTCCTTGTTTAGATGTGCTTGGCCCTCCTCCATCATCCCCTCCCCCTTGGAAAGGATTTGTCCTCAAATCCAGCTCGTCATCGTCATTGGTACCTACAAATGGAGAAAGATCAATTACATTAAATGTGTCATGTACTCCATATTCAAGAGGTAGGTCCAATTTATATGCATTGTTGTTGACTCGCTTAAGGACTTGGAAGGGTCCCTCACCTCGGGGACTTAGTTTGGACTTCCTTTGATTTGGAAATCTTTCTTTTCGAAGATGAAGCCAAACTAAGTCTCCTTCCTCAAAAATTATTTCTCTCTTCCCTTTGTTGTTGTGTTTTGTGTACTTCTCATTTTGTTGTTGTATTTGAATTTTAATCTTCTCATGCATTTTCTTGACAAAATCAGCCTTGATTACTCCTTCCTTATGCACAAAATCTTGTGGATTAGGAAGAGGAATTAAATCCATGGGCGTGAGAGGATTAAAACCATATACTACCTCAAAAGGAGAAGCATTAGTAGTCTTGTGAACTACTCTATTGTAAGCAAATTCAATGTGGGGAAGGTACTCATCCCAAGATTTGTGGCTGCCCTTCATGATAGCCCTAAGCATAGTTCCAAGAGATCTATTGACTACTTCGGTTTGCCCATCCGTTTGAGGATGACAAGAAGTTGAGAATTGTAGTCTTGTTCCAAGTTTACCCCAAAGAGTTTTCCAAAAGTGACTTATAAACTTGGGATCTCTATCGGACACTATACTTCTAGGGAGACCATGGAGTCTCACCACTTCTCTAAAGAAGAGTTTAGAAATATTTTGAGCATCATCTACTTTGTGGCATGGAATAAAGTGAGACATTTTGCTAAAACGGTCCACTACCACAAAGATAGAGTCATGGCCTCTTGCAGTCCTAGGAAGTCCTAAAATGAAATCCATGCTAATGTCTTCCCAAGGAGCATTTGCAATCGGCAAAGGGGTGTAGAGTCCATGCGGCATTGTTCTAGACTTTGCTTTTAAACATGAGATACATCTAGAGCAATGGCGTTGGACATCTTTCCTCATGTGTGGCCAACAAAATTTTGCTTTCAAAAGATCTAGAGTCTTATCAACTCCAAAATGGCCCATGAGTCCCCCTTCATGTGATTCTTTGACAAGGAGTTTTCTATGTGTTCCTTGGGGAATGCAAAGTTTTCCTTCTTTAAAAAGATATCCCTCGGACACATAGTAACCTCCTTGCGCTCTATGTAGACATTGGGCATAGATGGATGAAAGTTCTTGATCTTCTTGGTAAAGCTCTCTTATGTGGTCAAATCCAAGAATTTGGGCACCCAATTTTGAAAAGAGTGTGTGGCGTCTTGAAAGAGCATCGGCCACTATATTGGTGCTTCCTTTCTTGTATTTGATTACATAAGGAAATTGTTCAAGAAATTCCATCCATTTTGCATGTCTCTTATTGAGCTTGTGTTGGCCCTTTAAATATTTTAAAGACTCGTGATCACTATGGATAACAAATTCTTTGGACACAAGATAGTGTTCCCAAGTCTTTAGGGCTCTCACAAGAGCATAGAGCTCTTTGTCATAAGTGGGGTAGTTGAGGGTGGCACCATGGAGTTTTTCACTAAAATAAGCAATGGGGTGTCCACCTTGCAACAATACCGCGCCTATGCCTACTCCCGATGCATCACACTCTATCTCAAAAGTTTTGGAAAAATTTGGGAGAGATAGGATGGGTGCATTGGTGAGTTGAGCTTTTAGCCTTTGAAAGGCTTGCTCATGCTTTTCATTCCAACAAAATGCAACATCTTTTTTAACAAGTTCATTCAAAGGAGAAGCTAGGCTAGAAAAATTAGGCACAAACCTTCTATAGAAGCTAGCTAACCCATGAAAACTTCTTACATCACTTACATTTTGTGGAGTTGGCCACTCTTGGATGGCTTTGATTTTCTCGGGATCTACATGTACCCCCGTTTTGTTTACTATAAAGCCTAAAAAGACTACACTATCTACACCAAAGGTACACTTATCCCTATTTGCAAAAAGACTATTTTTCCTAAGAACTAGAAAGACTTCCCTAAGGTGACTTAGATGGTCTTCTAGGGTTTTACTATATACTAAGATATCATCAAAGTAAACTACTACATATTTACCTATACAATCCCTCAAGGTGTGATTCATAAGCCTCATGAATGTGCTTGGAGTGTTAGTGAGTCCAAAGGGCATCACCAACCACTCATATAATCCAAATTTGGTCTTAAAAGCGGTTTTCCACTCATCACCCTCCTTGATTCGAATTTGGTGATATCCACTTTTAAGGTCAATTTTGGAGAATAGAGTTGACCCATGCAATTCATCAAGCATATCATCAAGCCTTGGGATTGGATGCTTATACTTGATGGTGATGTTGTTGATTGCTCTACAATCACAACACATGCGCCATTTTCCATCTTTTTTAGGCACCAACAAGACAGGTACAGCACAAGGGCTTAGACTCTTTTGAACCCAACCCTTCTCCAACAAGTCTTGAACTTGTGATTCTATCTCCTTTGTTTCCTCGGGGTTGGTTCTATAAGCAGGCCTATTTGGTAGGCTTGCCCCCGGAATGAAGTCAATTTGATGTTCTATCCCCCTAAGAGGAGGAAGCCCATTGGGTCCTTCTTGTGAGAATAGATCGTCAAATTCACTCAAAAGGTTTTCTATTTGAGGAGGTAAAACCGTGAGTTCATTACTTGTGGCAGTGCATGTAAGTGCTCCTTTACAAAAGATAAGGCTTGGTTGTTCAACAAGAAGCAAGTTTTCTAAAACATTTTTAAAAGGCTTTTCTTGTAGACCAACCTTGTGGGAAGGAACACTCTTCTCCCACGCCTTCCTATCCCTAAGGATTTTCTCTTTTTCTAGCACTCTTTTTTTTTTGTTTTCCTCATCCCTCTTTTGTTTCATTTGTATTTGGTCTTTCACCACTTGAGAATGTGGTAAAGGACTAAGTACAAACTTCTTATATTTATGGGTGAAGGAAATCTCGTTAGTGAGACCATCATGCAAGGTTTTCTTGTCAAATTGCCATGGCCTCCCTAATAAGATATGGCAAGCTTCCATAGGCACTACATCACATAAAACTTTATCTTTGTATTTCCCTATGGAAAACTTGATTTCCACTTGCTTATCTACATGTAGTTCCCCATTTTCATTAAGCCATTGAAGTTTGTAAGGTTTTGGGTGAGGAACCACTTGTAGCTTAAGCTTTTCAACCATCCTAGCACTACAACAATTACAACTAGATCCACTATCCACAATGAGGGAACATATATTTTCTAAAACATTGCATCTTGTATGAAATATGTTCTCCCTTTGTGTTTCAATGGATGTGCTAGGGTGATTGTTGAGGGTTCTCCTAATCATAAGCAATTCTCCCTCTAATGGAGCTACCCTCTCATCCTCTCCCCCTTCCTCTTTCTCACTAAGCTCATCCTCGCCACTAGTGTATTCGTCTACACCTTTAAGAAACAAAGTCCTTTGGTTTGGACATTGTGCTTGCACATGCCCCCTACCATAGCACTTAAAACATTTAACATCTCTAGCTCGGATGGGTGGGGTTGAGGTTTCTTTGGTGAAGGGTTTGGTAGGTTCTTTTGGTTTTTCCTTAGATGTACTACCCTCCCTTTTAAACTCTCTCTTGGGATAAAAGTTAGAATAGGGGCTCACCTTTTGACTTGATGTTTTGCGCAAATTTTGTTGCTCAACTTTAATGCAAAGTTGAACCAAATCATTCAAGTCTTGATAAGGTAAGAGCTCTACTCTATCTCTTATCTCAAGTGATAGGCCACTAAGGAACCTAGATATGGTGGTTTCCTCTTCCTCTCTAATAGAGGCTCTCATCATATAGAGCTCCATCTTTTGCCTATACTCTTCTACACTCATATTCTTTTGTTGGAGTCTTTGGAGCTTGTCCATCAACTCCCTATGGTAGTAAGAAGGTATATGTCGACGTCTTAGGGCTCCCCTAAGGTCATTCCAATATTCTATGGGAGGTTCCCTATGAAGACGTCGGTCTCTTTCTAAAGAGGTCCACCAATACATGGCATTTCCTTGGAAACTAAGGGTGGCTAAGGGTACTTTTCGTTCCTCACTTACCCTATGGCAAGCAAAGAGTTGCTCTACCTTCATCTCCCAATCTAGATATATTTCTACATTTTCCTTTCCATGAAAATGAGGCAGGTCTACTCTAGTTTCCCTTGGCACCTCTTGTTCCCTTTGCCTAGTTCTTCTAGGGGGTGGTTGGTAGTAGTCATTAATTCTAAGGCTTCCCTCCCCTAGAGTTGCAATGCTTTGGGATGCATGAGTATTTGTTTTTTTTTATTTTTGAGATTTTTGGGATTTCTCTTCTTGAGCTCTAGCCAACTCATTAATCTTGTTTTCATTCTCCAATTGCCTAGAAGAGATTAATTGTACCGCTTGGGATACCTCTTTCAAAAGGGTTTTCAAAGATTTTACTTCACATTCTATAGACTTTGGAGAATGAGAAGAAGAAGACATGGCTAGACCTTTGTGTATTTAGGCGTTTTTACTTTGAGAAAGATTAGGGAAGATAAAGAAGGTAGTTTTCCAGGTAAGGGAGGTGAGTCTCAAATGACTACTTAAGTACCAAGCCTTTTCCTTGCCAAAAACTAGTCTCCAATGCCTTCTCACAAAAATTTCTCTTAGTGAAACACTTAAAACACAAGAAGTTGAGAAATCAAAAAGCAATAAAACTATGTAAGCTAAAAAAAAAAGATATGCAACAAACTAGTCGGTTTTAGCACAAATTAAACTAAACTAATCATGCAAAACGTTTCTACCAAAACAATAGAAAACAAGTTCAAACAAGCAACAAATTACTAAGCAAAAAATTTACTATGCTATTCGGCCCTAGGTGAGGCTTCTTGGACACTTTGAGCCCTTGAAGACACACTCACCGTCTAAATGTAATTAAAGAGGTAATTAACAATAAACCAAGTTGCAAAGGAAAAGAAGACTCCCTTTGTTGATCCTCTTTTGGGTTAGTGCACTTCCTTGTTGTCTTGAATTTTTTTTTTTGATCTTCTAGGTGTTTGTATTGTTTGTTTCAAGTAACCTTGTTTCGGCTTTAGCTTTGTCTCCTCCTTAAAATGATGGCTTTAATTCTCCAATTTCCAGCACCTATTCACAAGAGCTAAACCTAAACCAAGTCAAGTTCCATGCACATATGCACCAAGGAGAATTAAATTCCAGCACCCAAAAGAGAGGTCAAGAAACAAAAGCAAGAAACAAATTTAATTGAATAAAAACAGTACCACCAAAAGGATTTATAATATGACAACTTAGAAAGAGAGTCAAGAAATTAAAGCAAACAATTAAAGGTACTCAAAAAAAGTTGGCACACAAAAGGAATTCCTAAAGAAAAGCACTAGATTAGATGACCAAATAAAAAATAAAAAAAACAGCACCACTGAAAATTGTTGTGGGCCAGAAAACGTGTTTGTTCCCCGATTTATGCTGAGCTGTATTTTTAAAATTTGTCTCTGAAATTTATATGCAAGAAAATTCAGGATCTTATCTAAACAATGGCTTTGGAATCACCTAAAACGCATGCACCATTTTTTTTTAATAATTTTTGCAAATTTGGTGTGCAGTTAGGCCAGCTGGAGCGCTCAAGATTTGCACTCTGATTTTGTAAGATTTATCATATTTTTTCTGTTGCCTTTTTTGATCTGATTTTTTTTTTGTCCTTTTTGTAACACTTCAAACTTGCATTTTCCAGAGAATCACAAATTTCCTATGACTGGAAATAATTTTTGAAACAAAAAACAGCCAGACAGAGAGAGAAACAGGGGAAATCTGGAAAACTGGAAAAAAAAAAGCAAGATACCAAAATTTAACACAAAGGAAAATGTAAGAAGGAAATTGTGTAAGAACTAAGACACAATTATGAACTCAAACTAAAATTAAAAAGGCAGCAAAGGATCAAAATAACAGCAGATTAAGGAAAATTAAAGAGACCCAAAAACAAGAAACAATCAAGCCAAAAATAGGACTACTAAGAATTGATGACAATTATGGATTCACATGACTTGACACAACATTTATAGATTCAGAAAATAAAGACTCAAAGCATAAAATGAAGCAATTATAAGAAAGCAATAAAGACTCAAATTCCTAAAAGAAAACAGCCACTCAATGTGTAAGGAATCCTATCACAATTGCACAAGAAAATGTTCAAGATCAATTGAACACATGTGCTTCGGTTGGATCTTCCATAAGCACACCAAGAACAATTTAAAATGTAAAAGAAACAGCAAGACAATTATGGAATTGAAATGACAAGATGAAAATAAAGAAGAACTGAAAATTTAAAAAGACAAGCTACTCATCTTGAAGAACCAAAAGCTCATGATACCAAATGATGGCATTTTCATGTGTTCTTCTTGAATCAAAGTAGAAATAGATGGAGCGGAAGCAATGGATGAGTGAAACAAGACCCTCCTAGGAGTTGTGTTGGTCTTGAAGGTGCATGATGAGTATGGGTTGAGTGGTTCGGCCAGCTCAAGGGAGAAGGTGAAAGGATTGAAGTTTATAGCCTAGATTTCTAGGAGGAGTAAAGCTTGTGCACAAAAATGGCAGCATAACATTACTCAAATAAACTTGAAAATACATGAGGTAGGCCTCCTTATTTATAGATTTAGGAGCCTTGGTGAGCAAGCTTAAAGGGTAGGGATGGAAATACAAAAAGTGGGGGCTGCCTAGGGTATTGACTTTAGTCAAACCACACCATCATCCTAATATTCTAGAAGATAGGTCAAAAATGCAACATTTGATAGTACACCCCTCCCTCTTTTGCTAAAGGCACCTATTTGCTAGCACACCCCTCCTTCTATTGCTAAGGGCACCTTTTTGATAGCACACCCCTAAGTTAGCAAGTTTTGCTTACTACACTAATCTACTAAGCTACCCCTAATGGGCCTCCAAGTAGCATGTACAAAGTCTTCTCCCTCCCATCCGTGGCTTCTTCTATGTGTGCTTGGATATGTTTAGCCATGGATCTTGTGAGAGGTCCTAGACGGTCTAGCTCCATGGATAGCCTCCCTCCTTCACGTCCTAGACGCTCACTTCTTGGAGCTAGACGCTCCTCTTGGTCTAGACGGTCTTCTTGGTTTGGGCCTTGGCTTCCTTGTTTAGATGTGCTTGGCCCTCCTCCATCATTATCCATCAATCTCTGGTACGTGGCGCCAGCGTTCTTCAGTCCGAATGGCATTACCTTGTAGCAATAGCACGATCTCTCCGTCATGAAGGCGGTCTTCTCTTCATCCATAGGATGCATCTTGATCTGATTATAACCCGAGAACGCATCCAGAAAGCTCAACAGTTTGCAGCCCGCCGCGCTGTCCACCAGGGCGTCTATACTCGGTAAAGGATATGAGTCCTTCGGACAAGCCTTGTTCAAATCGGTGAAATCGACGCACATGCGCCATTTGCCGTTGCTCTTTTTAACCAGCACGACGTTAGCGAGCCACTCGGGGTATTGGATCTCCCGAATGTGACCTGCGGCGAGGAGCTTCTGCGTTTCATCCCTGATCGCCTGCCTCCTCTCCTCGTTAAACTTTCTGCTTCTTTGCCGCACTGGCTTTACCTGTTGGTCTACCGCCAGGTGATGACACAAAAAGTCAGGGTCGATACCAGGCATATCCGAGGCAGACCATGCAAACGCGTCCAGATGCCTCTCATACCACACCACTGTGAAATCCACACAGGGTCGCTGTGAAATCCACACAGCCATGCGCATACATAGTCTCAATATCAACACTCTCCCGGTATGACAGGGTTGATTCATATAACAGGCCGAGCTCGTTCTTTTTCACACGACTCACCCATACATATGAACCTCCTTCGACTCTCCACAACTGAATAACTTCATCTACGTGATTCCATTATATCAGCAGAGTCAGGATATCTCCTTCTAGACAAGCCCCTAGTCAATACACTTTACTCATGATCTTACACGGTATTTCCTTTCCTGAAAATACTATGCCTTGATCCCACATTCACAACATTCAACACGTCATACCACTCAAATGAATGATTCAAATCACAGCAACAATCATTTCAAAGGTTCAGATTTTCGAATATCACATGCATTCCACATTTTAAATCTCAAACAGTCTCAACGACACTAAAACAGGGGAGTTCGAAATCTGTATTTAAAACCGGCGATCACGTCGCCCAAGCTCATGAAAAAGGGGTTTAAAACCGGCGATCACGTCGCCCCTACACATAAAACAGAGCATCGTGAAATTGAGTTTAAAACCGGCGACCACGTCGCCCAAACACATAGAACAGAGTATCACGAAAACAAAATATGAAACCGGCGACCACGTCGCCCCCACTTCAGAAACAGCTAGCCTACGGCTTTTATTGAAAACAAAGCTAGCTTCCCTTACCTGGACTTGCGTAAACTTCACTAAGAGTTCCAACCCAACGAGCTTCAAGGATGCCTTAACTCTGTTTTAGCGTCTGGTTTGGAGGACTTGCAGAGAACCTCCCAGGTGCTCTATGGCAGTCGTCGATAGCCAAGCAGGGACGTGATAAGGCCTGAATTGCAGAGTGAAGGAGAGAAAAGAGAAGGATGAAGGTGAACTCACTCTTACGCTCTTGCACTACTGTAACGTTTTCCCTCTCAGAAGTGGGTTTTTGAATCTAAACCAACTTGTCCACAATTGCCGCTGCCACCACCCACTCTGCAGGAAGGCTTGCGTGCACGCTTCCTTGAACAGTACGGCCACGTGTGTCTCTGCGCATGCCAACTCTCTGATGTCACTCTTCTGAAACACCCTTTTTGTCTACGTGTCGCGCGTGCAGGACGTTTCATGCTGGGAGCCTGGGTCCCACTTTATTTGTGTGAAACACGACATCGCGCGATAACCTTCCACCGATGACTCATCCTGGAAGACGACCGATGTCTCTCTCTGGGAGACGACCGAAGTCTCTCGCTGGGAGACGACCGAAGTCTCTCGCTGGGAGACGACCGAAGTCTCTCGCTGGGAGACGACCGAAGTCTCTCGCTGGGAGACGACCTGGCGATGCCCGCATGCCTCGCGCCTGGCGATGTCCGCATACTTCGCGCCCTGGCGACGTCCGCATACCTCGCGCCCCGGCGACGTCCGCATACCTCGCGCCCCGGCGACGTCCGCATTGGTAGTCTAGGCGACAGGCGATTATGTACTAACCAGGCGATCTCATAGTCTTCTAAGCTACACTTTCCTCCCTTTTTGTTTTAAATAAAAACATACTTAGAATTCATTTAAAATATATTCCTTTTATTCCAATTTAATTTTACAGGTCCTTACATTCTCCCCAACAAAAAAAAATTTTCGTCCTCGAAAATTGAATTACAAGGAAAAGAGGTATGGATAAGCTTCTCTCATGGGTTCTTCTAACTCCCAAGTTGAATCACCCGATCTCTCATCCCACACCACCTTTACCATGTTGATGGTCTTGTCTCTGAGCTGCTTACTCTGCTGATCGTCAATCCTAACTGGTTTTACTTCAAAAGACAAGTCATCCCTTATCTGCACATCGTCCACTTCCAGCACGTGACTAGGGTCTGCCATGTACTCCCTCAGCTGTGACACATGAAATACATTATGCATATTTGCTAACTGAGGAGGTAGGGCGATCTCATAAGCCACCGGACCGATCCTCCTCAAGATCTGATATGGCCCAACGAACTTAGGAGATAGCTTCTTTGATCGAATCGCTCCTCCTACACCCTTAGTCGGTGTTACTCTCATAAACACGTGATCTCCAGCAGCAAACTCCAAAGGTCTTCTCCTCTGATCTGCATAGGACTTCTGTCGGCTTTGAGAAGCTATCATTCTGCCTTGTATCTGTTTCACCTTCTCGGTTGTCTGCTGAATCAACTCTGGACCAACCAATATTGCTTCGCCCTCCTGGTACCAGCACAATGGAGTTCTGCATTTCCTTCCATACAAGGCTTCGTATGGCGCCATCCCTATGCTGGCGTGATAACTGTTATTATAGGTAAACTCCACCAGTGGCAACATCTCATCCCAGTCTCCCAATTGGTCCAACACACACGTCCTCAGCAGATCTTCCAAGGATTGAATTGTTCCCTCTGACTGTCCATCTGTTTGAGGATGATATGCCGAGCTCATTCTCAACTTGGTTCCCAAGCACTCTTGTAGGGTCTGCCAAAACCGTGAGGTGAACCTGGGATCTCTATCCGAAACAATGCTGGAAGGCACTCCATGCAACCTCACAATTTCTCTGATGTACAGCTGTGCCAACTTGGCCATAGGCATCTTCATATTTACTGGGAGAAAGTGAGCACTCTTCGTCAGCCTATCAATGATGACCCAGATTGCATCATGACCCCGCACCGATCTGGGTAAATGGGTAACAAAATCCATGGCGATGCTGTCCCATTTCCATTCAGGGATATCCAATTGCTGCAACAAACCGCCAGGTCTTTGATGCTCCACCTTTGCCTTCTGACACGTCAAGCAGGTAGTGACATACTGGGCGATGTCTCTCTTCATGCCCGACCACCAAAATGACTCCTTCAAGTCATGGTACATCTTGTTCATGCCTGGATGTAGGCTAAGGCGACTCCTGTGACCTTCCTCTAAGATCATCTTCTTCAACTCTTCATTTGCAGGTATGCAAATTCTGCCATTAAACCTCAAGACCCCATCATCTCCCATCACAAAGTCTTTAGCCTGATCGGTCCCTAGTGACTCTACAGTACGCTTCAGACTAGGGTCCTCTAACTGCTTATCCTTTACTACTCCAAGGAAGTCATTAGTTATAGTCAGCTTACTACAACTAATGTGATTAACATGGAATTCTACTCCCAAGTTTAGGTCTCTGAATTGCTCGATCAGTTTCTGTTCTTCAATCATCATGTATGACACTTGCCTTGATTTCCTACTCAAAGCATCTGCCACTACATTGGCCTTCCCTGGATGATACATGAGTTGGAAATCATAATCTTTTAGAAACTCCATCCATCTCCTTTGCCTCATATTTAATTCCTTCTGATCGAACAGATATTTCAGGCTCTTATGATCACTAAACACATGAAACCGAGCTCCATACAGATAATGCCTCCAAACCTTCAAGGCAAACACTACCGCCGCCAACTCCAGGTCATGAGTAGGATAGTTTCTCTCATGAACTTTGAGTTGCCTTGAAGCATATGCAACTACTCTTTTCTCTTGCATCAAAACGCATCCCAAGCCCTGATGTGAAGCATCACAGTAGACATCAAAAGGTTTCCCAACATCGGGGATCACCAGCACTGGAGCACTAGTCAGTCTTTCCTTTAGTTCCATGAAACTCTGTTCACATCGGTCGGTCCAAGCAAAAGGTTGATCCTTGCGTGTCAACTGAGTCAAAGGAGCCACTACCTTGGAAAAATCCTCAATAAACCTCCGATAGTAGCCAGCTAAACCCACGAAGCTTCTTATCTCAGTTGCTGTCTTAGGACGTTCCCACTGCAGCACTGCCTCTACCTTGGCTGGATCCACTGAGATCCCCCGGGCAGATATCACGTGTCCTAAGAAGTTGACTTCCTTCAGCCAGAACTCACACTTAGAGAACTTGGCATAGAGTTGCTTCTCCCTCAGAATTTCCAGCACTGTCCTCAGATGTTCCTCATGTTCTTCCTCGGTCCTTGAATAAATAAGTATGTCGTCTATAAAGACTACAACAAACCTATCCAAGAAAGGACGAAAAATTCTATTCATGTAGTCCATGAACAGAGCTGGAGCATTGGTCACTCCAAACGGCATCACCACATATTCATAGTGCCCATAACGAGACCTAAATGCTGTTTTCTGAACGTCTTCGGCCTTTACCAAAATTTGGTGGTACCCCGATCTCAGATCAATCTTTGAGAACACCGAGGCCCCATTTACTTGATCCATTAAGTCATCAATTCTAGGTAGAGGATACTTGTTCTTGATAGTCAACTTGTTCAACTGCCTGTAGTCTATACACAGCCGAGACCCTCCATCCTTTTTCTTCACTAGAAGCACTGGAGCTCCCCATGGAGATACACTGGGTCTGATGAATTGTTTCTCCAACAATTCTTCCACTTGCTTCTTTAACTCCACCAACTCGGCTGGAGCCATTCTGTAAGGTGCCATTGACACTGGTCCAGCTCCAGGTACTAAATCAATGGAGAATTCTACTTCTCTCTTAGGAGGTAATCCAGGTATTTCTTCTGGAAATACATCCATGAATTCCTTCACCACATCTATATTGCCCACATCTCCTTCATTCTTCACTTCCCCTTGAGCTTACAAAACACGTCGCCCCTTCTTTCAACTCCGACTGTACCTGCTGAGCAGATATCACATCTGGCTCTTGTAGATCGGGAAACACTACTTTCTGCCTACCGCAGTCTATGAGGATGTGATTGGCAGAAAGCCAATCCATTCCTAGGATAACATCCAGATCCTGAAGAGGTAGGCAGATCAAGTTTACTTTGAACCTGCGTCCCTCTACTATCACTGGACACTCAGAACAAACTGTAGAGGTCAACACCTGTCCTGATGCAGGTGTGGAGACCAGCAGTTTAAACGGTAACTCCTTCACTAGAAGGCCCAACTCGGCTACACACAGGCTTGACACAAAGGAGTGTGTCGCTCCAGAATCAAACAAGGCCTTTACACCTCTACCAGCTATAAAACAAACACCTTGCATTAGGTTACCTGATTGAGATGCCTCCGCTCCTGACATAGCAAACACCCGCCCTGCTGCATGGGGTCTGCTGCCTTCACTCCTCAACTGCTGAGAACCAACGAGTTGAGTCGCCCTATTCCCGTTAGGACACTCTCTAGCAACGTGCCCCGTCTTTTGGCAGGTGTAACACCTTCTCTCAGAGTTCTTCTTGAAGCACACATTGGATGTATGTGGCCCACCACAATGGAAACATTTGGGTTTCCATGGTTGCTGCTGCTGAACCTGGGATGACGCTGCCCCTGCCCTATGCTGTGTAGGTCTCGCATAAGGCTTACTCTGCTGCTGCTGCACCCTTGCCTTCCCACTGGAGGAACCCCCTGGGTGGGACCTGACCACCCGAGACTCACCCTTCTCCAGAGTCTCCACCATCTTCGTCTTCTCCACCAAAGCGTGAAATTCCCTGATGCACATCGGGGCTATGGTCCTCTTCAGTCCATGCTTCAGTCCTTCTTCAAATTTTCTGCACCTCCAAGCCTCAGAGGTAGCTTGGGTATAAAACCGGGCGAGGTACTCAAACCGAGCAGCATAAGCATTCACTGACATCTCCCCCTGTTCCAACCTGAGGAATTCGGCTTCCTTGGCAAACCTCGCACTATCTGGGAAGTATTTCTCCAGAAACTTCACCCTGAAGCTCTCCCAGTCTGATACTTCTTCTCGGGCTTCCATCATTTGTTGAGTTCCCATCCACCAGAACTCGGCTTCTCCAGATAGAAGGTATGTGGCAAACACCAACTTCTTATCTTCAGGGCAGGAGGTCGCCCTGAAGATTTTCTCTAACCCCCTGACCCACTGATCTGCTTGATCAGGGGTAGCATTCCCACTGAACTTAGGTGGGTTGTGCCTGAGGAACTCGGTCAGTCCCATCTGCTCCTGAGGCTGACTAGCGTGGGAGGCTGTTTCAGCCGACCGAGCAGTTTCCCAGTGGTGCATTGCAGCTTGATGATTTTGAGCCATTGCTGCATTCTGTTGTTGGATGGCAGTTGCCATCATCTCAATGGCCCTGGCGATCTGACCCATCTCCGAAGAAGGTTGGGGAGAGGTAGGAGGTCTACGAGTCATTCTTCTCTGTAGAAGATTAGGAAAAGAACTATTATTCTCTACTCATATTCCTATAAAATGAACTTGATAAAGAATCAATTCATTTAGAAGACCACACTAGGTCTTACAAGGCCAGCATCTCAAATTCATCTAGAATTTGAGTTTATCCGCAAGATCAATATACTAATACAAGCTCATCACCAAAACAGCTACTGGTATAAAACCATCAATTCAAACGACCACTTTCAATCAATACAAAAACACTCAATAAATTGAAATAAATCACACCAGAATTCATTGTATGCTAAACATCAACCTTTAGAATTAAGATTGAGAACATCTCGATCCAGTTATGAGTGTGCACCCTCACTACTTTATCAAGATCCTTTCATTCTCAATACTAAAATTTTCAGTTAGGGCATATATTCACTACAACACACACAAGATTTCAATACAAAAACGTTTGAAAGCCTTTCACCATAGTTTTTGTTTAAAACTCAAATAAATTTTATGAGCAGAAGAAACACAATGGATCCACAGCCCTCAGGTCATCCTAAGGACGAACTGCTCTGATACCATTAATGTAACATCCCGCCAAATACTTTGGAATAAATAAAAAAAAAAAGAAATAAAGGTAAAACAATAATATTGAAGTGAACATAATTATATATATGTAATGAAGTTTCTCCTCACAGGGAGTTTAATACATAACCGGTCAATTTTCCAAAACTTAAACAAAATACAGCCAAATAAAATGAAACCGGCGGTCTCCCTACATAAACCGGCGATCTCCTATCAGAAGACCCAAAACAGCCGATCTGCTATCAAAACAGAAAACAGGCGATCACCACATAGAGATAGAAACAGGCGATCTCCTTCCGGCGACCACTCACTGAGGAGCTCTACTCCCTGGAAGATCATCTGCTCCCGTGTAAAATACACGATCATCACAGTTTTAAGAGAAAACAGCCACAGAACAATACAAAGGGTAAGCTAGATATTTTTAAAACTTTAAATTATAAACTGGACAACCAACGTAGATCAGCCCTTTTTAAACATTCACAAGAGTCCATCACTTTCTCATTCGTATCACAGAACCATCAAGTGTCTATCAACAATTCTCAATATTTCACATTTCTCACGTCAGACTTCCACTGACTCATCACACATAGACACTTGACACTACTTCCGGAAGACTCGTGCGTTGACTCAGGCTCAGAGATCTGCACCTGTCATACCACACCACTGTGAAATCCACACAGGGTCGCTGTGAAATCCACACAGCCATGCGCATACATAGTCTCAATATCAACACTCTCCCGGTATGACAGGGTTGATTCATATAACAGGCCGAGCTCGTTCTTTTTCACACGACTCACCCATACATATGAACCTCCTTCGACTCTCCACAACTGAATAACTTCATCTACGTGATTCCATTATATCAGCAGAGTCAAGATATCTCCTTCTAGACAAGCCCCTAGTCAATACACTTTACTCATGATCTTACACGATATTTCCTTTCCTGAAAATACTATGCCTTGATCCCACATTCACAACATTCAACACATCATACCACTCAAATGAATGATTCAAATCACAGCAACAATCATTTCAAAGGTTCAGATTTTCGAATATCACATGCATTCCACATTTTAAATCTCAAACAGTCTCAACGACACTAAAACAGGGGAGTTCAAAATCTGTATTTAAAACCGGCGATCACGTCGCCCAAGCTCATGAAAAAGGGGTTTAAAACCGGCGATCACGTCGCCCCCACACATAAAACAGAGCATCGTGAAATTGAGTTTAAAACCGGCGACCACGTCGCCAAAACACATAGAACAGAGTATCACGAAAACAAAATATGAAACCGGCGACCACGTCGCCCCCACTTCAGAAACAGCTAGCCTACGGCTTTTATTGAAAACAAAGCTAGCTTCCCTTACCTGGACTTGCGTAAACTTCACTAAGAGTTCCAACCCAACAAGCTTCAAGAATGCCTTATGTAAGGACCTGTAAAATTAAATTGGAATAAAAGTGTTATATTTAAATAATTTCAGAAGATGTCATTATTTAAAATACAAAGAGTTGGTAAATGAAGCTTCGTAGTAGTCGGACATCGGACGTCGCCCAAGGTCTGGGGTCAGCTGGTAGAGGTCGGTCGACTAACATGTGGATCAAGAAGAGTAAAGGAGGAAAAGTGTAGCTAAGAAGTCTTCTACGAGATCGTCGTTAGTGAAGACGGAGGCGATCTCCGACTTCTCTGGCACATAATCGCCTGTTGCCTAGAGGAGACATGACCGCCAATCGTTTAGGGCGTACGTGATCGACGGGAGTGCACGTAGTATGTGGTCAAGATACTGGATCAACCAGAGTGGGTTCCAACAACCACGCGTATCAAGGTGTGGGTTAAGCCTTAGATACGCTGTGCATGCGAAGCTCTATGCTTGAGCAAAAGATATCGTCCTTAGTGTTGCATGCATGGGCGCAAGAGGAGTGGTGCTGATCTTCTCTTGGAAATGTGAAGCTACCGACGTCACCAAGCCTTGTGGAGATAATACATTTGAAGTAACATAGTGGAATGAAGAACCTTCAGGAAGGCGTGGCGATGTGTCGTCGGGCATCGCCAGGGCGCGAGGTAGGCGGGCATCGCCAGGGCGCGAGAGGCATGCGGGCATCGCCGGGGCGCGAGAGGCATGCGGGCATCGCCGGGGCGCGAGAGGCATGCGGGCATCGCCGGGGCGCGAAAGGCATGCGGGCATCGCCGGGGCGCGAGAGGCATGCGGGCATCGCCGGGGCGCGAGAGGCATGCGGGCATCGCCGGGACGCGAGAGGCATGCGGGCATCGTCAGGGCGCGAGGCATGCGGGCATCGCCAGGGCGCGAGAGACATGCGGGCGTCGCCAGGGATAGACATCGGTCCTCTCCCAGAGAGAGAGATCGGTCGTCTTCCAGAGAGAGAGATCGGTCGTCTTCCAGGTTATCGCGCGATGAAGTGTTGCACACAGTTAAAGTGGGACCCAGACTCCTAGCAGAAGGCACGCGGCACGCGCGACACGTAGACAAAAAGTGTTGGTTCAGAACAGTGACATCAGAATGTTGGCATGCGCAAGAAACACTCGCGGTCGTACTGTTCAGAGCAGTGGTTGGCATGCACAAGAGACAACAGTGGTCGTACTGTTCAGAGCAGTGGTTGGCATGCACAAGAGACAACCGTGGTCGTGCTGTTCAGAGAAACGTACACTCAGGGTCCTGCAGAAGGGAGTGGCAGCAGCATACGTGGACAAGTATGCTTGGATTCAAAAACCCACTGCGGGGAGGCGCAGAACGTTGGAGTGGCCCAAGAGTGAAAGAGTGAGAGCATCTCCATCCTTCTCATTTCTCTCCTTCACGCTGTGATTCTGGCACCTTCACACAAGAGTACGACGAGCGACAGCCACCATTAGAGCACCTGGGAAGTTCTCTGCAAGTCCTTCAAACCAGACGAAAAAACAGAGCCAAGGCATTCTTCAAGCTTCGTTGGATTTAGGAGCTCTTGGTATTTTGCGCAAGTCCAGGTAAGGGAAGCTAGCCTTCATTTTCAATACAAGCCATAGATTAGCTGTTTCTGAAGTGAGGGCGACGTGGTCGCCGGTTTCGTTTTCATCTTCGTGAATGCTCTGTTCTATGTGTCTGGGCGACGTGGTCGCCGGTTTTAAATACAGATTTCGAAATCCCCTGCTTTTGAATCAGATCGCCGGTTTTGGCGTTGTTTTGCGAACTCCCCTGTTTTTGGTGTTGTTTTGAGACTGCTTGAGATTTAAATGTGATATTCGAAAGTTTGAACCTTTGAAATGATTGTTGCTGTGATTTGAATCATTCGATTGAGTGGTATGATTTTTTTGAATGTTGTGAATGTGAGATCAAGGCATAGTATTTTCAGGAAAGGAAATACCGTGTAAGATCATTTGTGTAATGTGTATTGACTAGGGGCTTGTCTAGAAGGAGATATCCTGACTCTGCTGATATAATGGAATCACGTAGATGAAGTTATTCAGTTGTGGAGAGTCGGAGGAGGTTCATATGAATGGGCGAGTAGTGTGAAAAAGAACGAGCTCGGCCTGTTATATGAATTAACCTTGTCATACCGGGAGAGTGATAACATTGAGATTATATATGCGCATGCTGTGTGGATTTCACAGCGACCCTGTGTGGATTTCACAGTGGTATGGTATGACAGGTGCAGATCTCTGAGCCTGAGTCAACGCACGAGTGAATCCGGAAGAAGAGTCATGTGTCTATGCATTGTGGGTCAGTGGAAAGTCTGACGTGTGAATCTTGAATACTGAATGTAGCAAAGAGACACTTGACGAGTATGTGGATTATGGAAATCTTGATGGTTGCATTTGATATGGCTTATGTATGGAGTGGAAATTCACGTTTTCTATGGATTTAAAGTTTTTAAAAAACATCTAGCTTACCCCTTTTATCTGTTGGTTTGATTGCTTTCTTAAACCTGTGATGATCGTGTATTTGTACACGGGAGCAGACGAGGTTGCAGGTGGTAGTGCTCCTCAGTGAGTGGTCGCCGGAAGCAGATCGCCCATTTACATTTGTGTTAGGCGATCACCCTTTTCTGTATTCTGAAGGGAGATCGCCCTTTTCTGATAGGAGATCGCCTATTCTGTTGGGAGATCGCCTGTTTTTACTTATTTTGCTGTATTTAGTTTACGTTTTTGGAAAACCGACCGACCTTGTATTAAACTCCCTGCGAGGAGAAAACTTCATTACATATATACGATTATGTTCACTTCAATATTATTATTTTATCTCTACTTCGTTTTATAATTATGAAAAGAATTTGGCGGGATGTTACATTAATGGTATCAGAGCAGTTCGTCCTTAGGATGACCTGAGGGCTGTGGATCCATTGTGTTTCTTCTGCTCATAAAATCTATTTGAGTTTTGAATAACAACTATAGTGAAAGGTTTTCAAAACGTTTTTGTATTGAAATTTTGTGTGTGTCTTAGTGAATGTATGCCCTAATTGAAAATCTTAGTATTAAGAATGAGAGGATCTTGATAAAGTAATGAGGGTGCACACTCATAACTGGATCGAGATAATTCTCAATCTTAATTCCAAAGGTTTGATGTTTAGCCTACATTGATTTCTGGTGTGATTTATTGAGTGTTCTTGTAATTGACTGAGAGTGGTTGTTTGAAATGATGATTGTACACCAATGGCTGTCCTGGTGTTTTGTTTGAGGTTATAAGTATTATGTTTCTGTTGATGAGCTCAAATTCTTAATGACTTTGAGATGCTGACCTTTGTAAGGTCTAGATGTTACCTCCGGAATGAATTGATTTCTTATCGATCTCATTCTTGTAGTTGTAGGGAATATAGAAAACTCATAGTTTCAAGATCCGAAACGGAGAGTGATGGCACGTAGACCCTCTACCCCTCCCCAACCTTCTTCTGAAATGGGTCAGATCGCCAAGGCCATCGAGATGATGGCAAGTGCCATCCAGCAGCAGAATGCGGCGATGTCTCAAAATCACCAAGCTACAATGCAACATTTGGAGACCGCCAGATCGGCCGCAACGACTCCCAACGTCGGTCAGCCTCAGGAGCAGATGGGACTAACCGAGTTCCTCAGGCACAACCCACCTAAGTTCAGTGGGAACGTTACCCCCGATCAAGCAGATCAGTGGGTCAGGGGGTTAGAGAAAATCTTCAGGGCGACCTCCTGTCCTGAAGACAAGAAGTTGGTGTTTGCCACATATCTTTTGTCTGGAGAAGCTGAGTTCTGGTGGATGGGAACTCAGCAGATGATGGAGGCCCGAGAAGAAGTGATGGATTGGGAGAGCTTCAGGGTGAGGTTCCTGGAGAAATACTTCCCAGACAGCGCAAGGTTTGCGAGGGAAGCTGAGTTCCTAAAGTTGGAGCAGGGGGATATGTCTGTGAACGCCTATGCTGCTCGGTTTGAGTACCTCGCCCGATTCTATACCCAGGCGACCTCCAAGGCCTGGAGGTGTAGGAAATTCGAAGAGGGGCTGAAGCATGGACTGAAGAGGACCATAGCCCCGATGTGCATCAGGGAATTTCACGCCTTAGTGGAGAAGGCGAAGATGGTGGAGACCCTGGAAAAGGGTGATTCTCGAGTGGTCAGGTCACACCAAGGAGGTTCTTCCAGTGGGAAGGCTAAGGTGCAGCATCCACACAGCAAGCCATATGCGAGACCTCCACCACATCGGGCGGGAACAACGTCATCCCAGTTTCAGCAGCAGCAACCTTGGAAACCCAAGTGTTTCCATTGTGGTGGACCACACGCCTCCAACGCGTGCTTCAAGAGGAGTTCAGAGAAAAGGTGCTACACCTGCCAAAAGACGGGGCACGTTGCTAGAGAGTGCCCTAACCGGAATGGGGCGACCCAACCCAGTGGCTCTCAGCAGATGAGAAACGAAGGCAGCAGACCTCAGGCGACAGGAAGAGTGTTTGCCATGTCTGGAGCAGAAGCATCTCAGTCAGGTAACCTAGTACAAGGTGCTTGTTTATAGCTGGTAGATACGTTAGAGTTTTGTTTGATTCTGGAGCGACACACTCTTTTGTGTCAAATCGGTGTGCAACCGAACTGGGCCTTCTAGTGAAGGTGCTGTCGTTTGGATGGTTGATCTCTACACCTGCATCAGGACAGGTTTTGACCTCCCCAGTTTGCTCTGAATGTCCAGTGATAGTAGAGGGACGCAGGTTCAAAGTGAATTTGATCTGTCTACCTCTTCAGGATCTGGATGTTATCCTGGGAATGGATTAGCTATCTGCCAATCACATTCTCATAGATTGCAGTAGGCAGGAAGTGGTGTTTCCAGATCTCCGAGAGTCAGATATGACATCTGCTCAGTGTGTATGGTCGGGGTTGATAGAAGGGCGGCGTGCCTTGTAATCCTAGCTCAAGGGGGAGGGAGGAATGATGAAGAGATGGGCTGTATACCGTGGTGAAGAATTTCATGGATGTAGTTCCAGAAGAAATACCTGGACTACCTCCTAAGAGAGAGATGGAATTCTCTATTGTTTGGTACCTGGAGCTGGACCAGTGTCCATGGCTCCCTACATAATGGCCCAGCCGAATAGATGGAATTAAAGAAGCAAGTGTAAGTTAGATCTAGTTGTACCAAGGTTTAGTTTCAGCTACATATAAGTTATGGAGAGTAAATAAGCAGTATGTTGGGGGTTTAAAGCTTAAGCATGTGTATCCATGGGAAGTACCAGAGTTAGGTTCCAAGAATGAAAGAATGAATTTTTCTTTTGAAGCTTGGAAGATGTTCATGTCGATGAAACAGCATGAGATGATTCTAGCTTAAGCTTCACGCAGGATGGATACTGTTTTGTTGATCGTGATTTGAAAGATGATTATGGGAATGGTGGGTTGAGATAAAAGGCTTCCGAAGCCGTAAGCCTCCTAAATTTGGCAAATGAAGATGCAGTTCGGACTGTGAATGTAGAAGGGAAGGGGGTAATGGCTGTGGATGAGAATGAGGGTAAACCGTGTCATGATGACGTTGAGTTCTTCTAGCGATGTGGTAAATTTCAGAAAGTTGGATGTGGAAGCGGAACTTCCGTGCCTTGTGTTCCTAATGGGATGGGATTTGCAGCCAATCCTTTAAATGGGCAGTTGTGGTGGTCAGCGTTTCGGTTCTGATCCTAGAAACAATGCTGCATTGTCAGCAGTGGCAACAAGTCCTCACCCTGAACACAGTGAGGGAGTTATGATCTGCGTGATGTATACTGAGCACCTTGAGACCCCATGCAATGCTAATACGGATACATCCATTGGAATTCCTGAGTTAGCAGCTCTGAAACCCCAACCATCTGCAAAAAGGGTGGGTTTTTCCTGATCTACTATTAGTAACCAAAGGAGAAACGAACCAGAGGGGCGCCTGAAGAAAGGAACCGTGTTCCCTCAAGCTTTTGCTGTTTCACCATCGGTTTGACAAGAAATGGTGCCTAATGTGGAGTCAAGCTACAAACCGATTGTTTCTGAACTGAAAAGAAAATCCTGGAAGAAACTCCATCTCTGCAGTTTCTAGACAGAATAATAATGTCGATGTCAACCCAAGTCATTGCAGATCAGTTCATGCCAATGAAGGACATCTAAAACAAGAGGAATTAGAAGTTGTAAGGATCAAGTATTTGAGAAAGGTTTTCTAGTCTGCAAGACTCTACTCCTACCAATGAACTGAAGAAATGTGGACCAAAGCCTAATCTGCTAATCCAGGTCGGTGCTAGCATAGGGGTACTCTGACGTGATGGTGGCGTTAGAGAATGCTGGTTCAGATGAAAAATCTGGAGTGTGCCTCCAAGGCTGCTGAAGGTCCAGTACGATGATTTGCTTGATAAAGAGGGACCGCTTAATAGCCAAGCCATGCTCCCCTGAACGTCTTTCAGGTCGCCCTCTTGAGTTTGAATCAGCAGTGTATGCCTGGTGGTGTGATGGATGGTGGGAAGGCGTTGTAACTGCAGCTAAGGGCAGTGGTAGGGGGATCAGTCCAGTGGCTTATGAGATCGTCCCACCTCCCCATTTAGCGAATCTGCACAATGTCTTTCACGTATCACAGCTGAGGAAGTACATGGCAGACCCTAGTCATGTGCTGGAAGTGGACGATGTGCAGATCAGGGATGACTTGTCCTTTGAAGCAAAACCAGTCAGGATTGACGATCGGCAAAGTAAACAGCTCAGAGGCAAGACCATCGACATGGTGAAAGTGGTGTGGGATGAGAGATCGGGGGATTCAACTTGGGAGTTAGAAGAACCCATGAGAGAAACTTATCCATACCTCTTTTCCTTGTAATTCAATTTTCGGGGACGAAAATTTTTCTTGATGGGGAGAATGTAAGGACCTGTAAAATTAAATTGGAATAAAAGTGTTATATTTAAATAATTTCAGAAGATGTCATTATTTAAAATACAAAGAGTTGGTAAATGAAGCTTCGTAGTAGTCGGACATCGGACGTCGCCCAAGGTCTGGGGTCAGCTGGTAGAGGTCGGTCGACTGACATGTGGATCAAGAAGAGTAAAGGAGGAAAAGTGTAGCTAAGAAGTCTTCTACGAGATCGCCGTTAGTGAAGACGGAGGCGATCTCCGACTTCTCTGGCACATAATCGCCTGTTGCCTAGAGGAGACATGACCGCCAATCGTTTAGGGCGTACGTGATCGACGGGAGTGCACGTAGTATGTGGTCAAGATACTGGATCAACCAGAGTGGGTTCCAACAACCACGCGTATCAAGGTGTGGGTTAAGCCTTAGATACGCTGTGCATGCGAAGCTCTATGCTTGAGCAAAAGAGATCGTCCTTAGTGTTGCATGCATGGGCGCAAGAGGAGTGGTGCTGATCTTCTCTTGGAAATGTGAAGCTACCGACGTCACCAAGCCTTGTGGAGATAATACATTTGACGTAACATAGTGGAATGAAGAACCTTCAGGAAGGCGTGGCGATGTGTCGTCAGGCATCGCCAGGGCGCGAGGTAGGCGGGCATCGCCAGGGCGCGAGAGGCATGCGGGCATCGCCGGGGCGCGAGAGGCATGCGGGCATCGCCAGGGCGCGAGAGGCATGCGGGCATCGCCGGGGTGCGAGAGGCATGCGGGCATCACCGGGGCGCGAGAGGCATGCGGGCATCGTCAGGGCGCGAGGCATGCGGGCATCGCCAGGGCGCGAGAGACATGCGGGCGTCGCCAGGGATAGACATCGGTCCTCTCCCAGAGAGAGAGATCGGTCGTCTTCCAGAGAGAGAGATCGGTCGTCTTCCAGGTTATCGCGCGATGACGTGTTGCACACAGTTAAAGTGGGACCCAGACTCCCAGCAGAAGGCACGCGGCACGCGCGACACGTAGACAAAAAGTGTTGGTTCAGAACAGTGACATCAGAATGTTGGCATGCGCAAGAAACACTCGCGGTCGTACTGTTCAGAGCAGTGGTTGGCATGCACAAGAGACAACCGTGGTCGTGCTGTTCAGAGAAACGTACACTCAGGGTCCTGCAGAAGGGAGTGGCAGCAGCATACGTGGACAAGTATGCTTGGATTCAAAAACCCACTGCGGGGAGGCGAAGAACGTTGGAGTGGCCCAAGAGTGAAAGAGTGAGAGCATCTCCATCCTTCTCATTTCTCTCCTTCGCGCTGCGATTCTGGCACCTTCACACTAGAGTACGACGAGCGACAGCCACCATTAGAGCACCTGGGAAGTTCTCTGCAAGTCCTTCAAACCAGACGAAAAAACAGAGCCAAGGCATTCTTCAAGCTTCGTTGGATTTAGGAGCTCTTGGTATTTTGCGCAAGTCCAGGTAAGGGAAGCTAGCCTTCATTTTCAATACAAGCCATAGATTAGCTGTTTCTGAAGTGAGGGCGACGTGGTCGCCGGTTTCGTTTTCATCTTCGTGAATGCTCTGTTCTATGTGTCTGGGCGACGTGGTCGCCGGTTTTAAATACAGATTTCGAAATCCCCTGCTTTTGAATCAGATCGCCGGTTTTGGCGTTGTTTTGCGAACTCCCCTGTTTTTGGTGTTGTTTTGAGACTGCTTGAGATTTAAATGTGATATTCGAAAGTTTGAACCTTTGAAATGATTGTTGCTGTGATTTGAATCATTCGATTGAGTGATATGATTTTTTTGAATGTTGGGAATGTGAGATCAAGGCATAGTATTTTCAGGAAAGGAAATACCGTGTAAGATCATTTGTGTAATGTGTATTGACTAGGGGCTTGTCTAGAAGGAGATATCCTGACTCTGCTGATATAATGGAATCACGTAGATGAAGTTATTCAGTTGTGGAGAGTCGGAGGAGGTTCATATGAATGGGCGAGTAGTGTGAAAAAGAACGAGCTCGGCCTGTTATATGAATTAACCTTGTCATACCGGGAGAGTGATAACATTGAGATTATATATGCGCATGCTGTGTGGATTTCACAGCGACCCTGTGTGGATTTCACAGTGGTATGGTATGACAGGTGCAGATCTCTGAGCCTGAGTCAACGCACGAGTCAATCCGGAAGTAGAGTCATGTGTCTATGCATTGTGGGTCAGTGGAAAGTCTGACGTGTGAATCTTGAATACTGAATGTAGCAAAGAGACACTTGACGAGTATGTGGATTATGGAAATCTTGATGGTTGCATTTGATATGGCTTATGTATGGAGTGGAAATTCACGTTTTCTATGGATTTAAAGTTTTTAAAAAACATTTAGCTTACCCCTTTTATCTGTTGTTGTGATTGCTTTCTTAAACCTGTGATGATCGTGTATTTGTACACGGGAGCAGACGAGGTTGCAGGTGGTAGTGCTCCTCAGTGAGTGGTCGCCGGAAGCAGATCGCCCATTTACATTTGTGTTAGGCGATCACCCTTTTCTGTATTCTGAAGGGAGATCGCCCTTTTCTGATAGGAGATCGCCTATTCTGTTGGTCTGGTTTGGAGGACTTGCAGAGAACCTCCAAGGTGCTCTATGGCAGTCGTCGATAGCCAAGCAGGGACGTGATAAGGCCTGAATCGCAGAGTGAAGGAGAGAAAAGAGAAGGATGAAGGTGAACTCACTCTTACGCTCTTGCAGTACTGTAACGTTCTCCCTCTCAGAAGTGGGTTTTTGAATCTAAACCAACTTGTCCACAATTGCCGCTGCCACCACCCACTCTGCAGGAAGGCTTGCGTGCACGCTTTCTTGAACAGTACGGCCACGTGTGTCTCTGCGCATGCCAACTCTCTGATGTCACTCTTCTGAAACACCCTTTTTGTCTACGTGTCGCGCGTGCAGGACGTTTCATGCTGGGAGCCTGGGTCCCACTTTATCTGTGTGAAACACGACATCGCGCGATAACCTTCCACCGATGACTCATCCTGGAAGACGACCGATGTCTCTCTCTGGGAGACGACCGAAGTCTCTCGCTGGGAGACGACCGAAGTCTCTCGCTGGGAGACGACCGAAGTCTCTCGCTGGGAGACGACCGAAGTCTCTCGCTGGGAGACGACCTGGCGATGCCCGCATGCCTCGCGCCTGGCGATGGCCGCATACTTCGCGCCCTGGCGACGTCCGCATACCTCGCGCCCCGGCGACGTCCGCATACCTCGCGCCCCGGCGACGTCCGCATTGGTAGTCTAGGCGACAGGCGATTATGTACTAACCAGGCGATCTCATAGTCTTCTAAGCTACACTTTCCTCCCTTTTTGTTTTAAATAAAAACATACTTAGAATTCATTTAAAATATATTCCTTTTATTCCAATTTAATTTTACAGGTCCTTACAGAAGTCCTCCTTGCCTTTGAGCAAGTGCAGGCACCAGAGGAAGTCCTCCTTGCCTTTGAGCAAGTGCAGGCACCAGAGGAAGTCCTCCTTGCCTTTGAGCAAGTGCAGGCACCAGAGGAAGTCCTCCTTGCCTTTGAGAAAGTGCAGGCACCAGAGGAAGTCCTCCTTGCCTTTGAGCAAGTGCAGGCACCAGAGGAAGACCTCCTTGCCTTTGAGCGAGTGCAGGCGAGAAAGAAGAAAGTCCTCCCTCGACTTTGTACAGCGAGGTGCAGGCGAGTGAAAGTCCTCACCTCGACTTTGTACAGCGAGGCTGAGGCAAGAGAGAAAGTCCTCTCCCTTTGCTTCTTACAGCAAGGTTGAGGCGAGAGAACCAAGTCCTCTTCCTCTGCTTCTTACAGCAAGGTTGAGGCAAGAGAACCAAGTCCCTTCCCTCTGCTTTTTACAGCGAGGCTGAGGTGAGAGAGGCAAGACCTCACCCACGACTTCTTACAGCGAGGTTGAGGCAAGAGGGGTCGTCGAGAAGCACTTTTCTTCCCCAAAACACAAGCGGCATAGTTGGTGTTCAGACCCTCTATGCAGTCAGCGCTGGTGTGGCAGAGAAGTGCAGCGAAGCCAGAAGCGCGATGACTGATCGGTGGTGCACTAACATGCTAGTCGGTGGTCGGTGGTAGAAGCAAGTTCTGCTGCGTGAAGCCGAAGCGTTTAGGCCCGTTAAGTCAGTCATCCAGCATGAAGTTATGTTGAAGGCAATGCTAAGGTAACAGTCAGCCGCGATCAAGTCAGAGGCCAAGTGTGAGGGGTTGCAGTTAGATCGCGCTAAAGCCTAAGCTAGTTAATAGGTAGTCACATGCAGAGAGTTAAAGAGAAGAAACGCAGCGAACCCTAGCGCGTTTGAGAAGAAGAAAACAGGGAAGGTGAATCTCTAGATGATCCAAAGAGATGCTTTGAATGTTTGAAGGCGAAGAAGAAGGAATGAAACAGTGTTAGTACCAGAGTGTGCGCTCCTGTAGACCGTCAGAAGATGATTTCTTAGTCTCTTCGCTGAGAACAAGTTCACAACTCGAGACTGGGGGGCTTGTGATCCGGTCGGTCATCGGTAGTCAATGACATCAGCAGCAGTTGACCACGTGGACCATTCACAGAGTAACACGTCGTAGAGGATAGCAGGCGAATCAGGGAGGCGATCACTCAGAATGGTAATCGCCTATCGCCTTGAGGATGAGTAATCACCTATCGCCTTGAGGATGAGTAATCGCCTATCGCCTTGAGGTGAGTAATCGCCTATCGGCTTGAGGATGAGTAATTGCTCATCGCCGGTATGGATCAGTAATCGCCCAGATTGCACATGATCGCCGTGTGTTAAGGTTAGGAGATCAGGTGGTCAGCAAGTCGCCGAAAGAGCACATCGCCGGGTGTTTGAGAAGACTTGGCAAGCACTTGTTGTATGGTCTAAGTACAGAGGATAAGTGGCATATCTGCCACCATGTGTAGTGTGAGCTGCAATGCCCAGGGTTAACCAGCTCGCAATGTTAAGTGATCCTGCCGCTTGACTCGAACGTGGAGGATTGCCTCGTCACTCCTTCGTCTAGCCTTCTGTTCTGCAGGAACGCTCTAGGAACCACCGCCGGAACTCCAAACGCTGCCTGCAAAACACACAGACGGCGCCTCTGGCGGCCGTTGTAGCTCCGACGCTCAAGTCAGGCAACAGGAACACCAAAACTATATCTGAATCTCTCTGTGAGACTCGTGTGTCACTGAAACTCTCAAATGTGTAAGCTGTAAGAATCTCAAAAAAACCTCCCTCAATTTCGTTAAGAGTTTGTATATATACCTGAGTCTTTCTCTCTCCTGAAGGTTATTCCTCTTGACACGTGGATAACATCTGGTCGTACACGTGTCACCATCTGGAGTATCTGCAGCTGAAACGTTACTTCCACTGTGCCCCCGGCGACTGAGTTATCCACACAGGGAGTAGCTTAGTACGCAGGCTACTCTGAGCGCAACCTTAACAGGGCGAGCTGGTTAACCCTGGGCATTGCAGCTCACACTACACATGGTGGCAGATATGCCACTTATCCTCTGTACTTAGACCATACAACAAGTGCTTGCCAAGTCTCCTCAAACACCCGGCGATGTGCTCTTTCGGCGACTTGCTGACCACCTGATCTCCTAACCTTAACACACGGCGATCATGTCCCACTGGGCGATTACTGATCCATACCGGCGATGAACGATTACTCATCCTCAAGCCGATAGGCGATTACTGTAAGGACCTGTAAAAATTAAATTGGAATAAAAGGGTATAATTTAAATGGATTCGAAGTATGGTTGTACTTAAAATGAAAATGGAAGGAAAGTGTAGTTTAGAAGACTATGAGATCGCCTGGCACATGATCGCCGGTCGCCTACTACACATTATCACCAGGGCGCGAGGCATGTGGGCTTTGCCAGGGCGCGAGAGGCATGCGGGCATCGCCGGGGCGCGTGGCATGCGGGCATTGCCGGGGCGCGAGGCATACGGTCATCGCCAGGGCGCGAGGGATGCAGACGTCGTCAGGGCGCGAGGCATGCGGGCATCGCCAAAGAGAGAGACATCGGTCGTCCTCCAGGATGAGTCATCGGTGGATAGCCTTCGCGCGGAAGGTCATCGGTGGAGAGTCTTCGCGCGGAAGGTCATCGGTGGAGAATCTTCGCGCGAGAGGACATCGGTGGATAGTCTTCGCGTGAGATGTCATCGCGCCAGTGGTCATCGGTGAAAGGTGATCGCGCGATGTCGAGTTGCACACAGAGAAGGTGGGACCCAGACTCCCAGCATGAGACGCGCGGCACGCGCGACACGTAGACAAAAAGTGTTGGTTCAGAACAGTGACATCAGAATGTTGGCATGCGCAAGAGACACTCGCGGTCGTACTGTTCAGAGCAGTGGTTGGGATGCACAAGAGACAACCGTAGTCGTACTGTTCAGAGAAAGGTACACTCAAACTTCCCTGCAGAGTGGGTGGTGGCAGCTGCTTTTGTGGACAAGTTGGTTTAAGATGGAAAAACCCACTGCTGAGGGAACAAAAACATTTCAGTTGTTCAAGAGCGAAAGAGTGAACTACCTCCTTTCTCCTCCATTTCTCTCCTTCGCGCTGCGATTCTGGCACCTTCACACAAGAGTACGACGAGCGGCAGCCACCATTAGAGCACCTGGGAAGTTCTCTGCAAGTCCTTCAAAACAGACGCAAAAACAGAGCCAAGGCGTTCTTTAGGCTTCGTTGGATTTCGGAGCTCCTGGTGTTTGCGCAAGTCCAGGTAAGGGAAGCTAGCCTTACTTCTAATGGAAAACTGTATGTGTGATGATTTTGATGTTGGGGGCGATGTGGTCGCCGGTGTTCAAAATGTTCTTGCTTAAGAAAACCCAGTTCTGTTCGTGATCGCCGGTTTCTGGAGGTGATCGCCGATTTTCATCTGTTATTGAATGATCTCCTGTTTTTGCGTTGTTTGAAAACTGTTTGAGATTTAAATGTGATATTCGAAAATCTGAACCTTGGCATGAGTTTTGCTGTGACTGGAATCATTTGTTGAAATGATTGTTGCTGTGATTTGAAGTATTCATTTGAGTGTTTATATGATGTGTTGAATGTGGTGAATATGGATCGAGGCATAGTACTTTCAGGAAAGAAAGTACCGTGTAAGATTGTGTAGAATGTGTATTGATCTGTGAGTGTCCTGGTGTAATGAGACGATCCTGACTCTGCTGAAATAATGGAATCACTTAGATGAAGTCATTCAGTGGTGAGAGTCGAAGGAGGTTCATACGTATGGGTACCTCGTTTGAAAAAGGACGAGTTCGGCCTGTTGTATGGGTTCACCCTGTCATACTGTGATAACGATGATATGGAGATTTTGTGATGCGCATGGCTGGGGGAACTTTTCAGCCTTTTAGTATGACAGGTGCAAGTCTCTGGACGCTAAGTTCAACGCACGAGTCTTCCGGAAGTAGTGTCAAGTGTCGGGGTGTGATGAGTCAGTGGAAGTCTGACGTGAGAAATGAGAAACATTGAAATTGGTAGACACTTGAATGTTTATGTGAAACAAATAAAACTTGATGAAATTGTGAAGTGTGTGAAATGAATGGGAAAATTGATGGATTTTACGTGAGTGTCTTAAATTGGTTTTATCTTGATTTGTCAGTTCATATCTAAACTCTCTTTCAAATATCTAGCTTACCCCTGCATTTTCGTTTTGTGGATGCCTTTTCTTAAAACTGTGATGATCGTGTATAATTTACACGGGAGCAGATGATGTTGCAGGAAGTGGAGATCCTCGGTGAGTGGTCGCCGGAAGGAGATCGCCTATCTCTGTTCTGTTAGGCGATCACCCCTTTTTGTTTTCTGATAGGAGATCGCCTGTATGAGAGGAGATCGCCTGTCTGATGGGAGATCGCCCTTTTGTTAGGAGATCGCCTGTTCTTCCATTTTGTTGTATTTTGCTTACGCTTTCTGAAAAAGTGACCGAATATGTATTAAACTCCCTGTGAGGAGCAACTTCATTACTTTTATATATATTATCATGTACTCTTCAATATTATTTGTTTACCTTTATTTTCATTATACATGTATGTATGGTTTTATTTTGGCGGGATGTTACAATTACTCATCCTCAAGGCGATAGGCGATTACTCATCCTCAAGGCGATAGGCGATTACCTATCTCCAAGGCGATAGGCGATTACTCAACATCACAGGCGATAGGCGATTACCATTCTGAGTGGTCGCCTCCCTGATTCGCCTGCTATCCTCTACCACGTGTTACTCTGTGAATGGTCCACGTGGTCAACTGCTGCTGATGTCATCGACTACCGATGACCGACCGGATCATTAAGGTTGCGCCCAGAGTAGCCTGCGTACTAAGCTACTCCCTGTGTGGATAACTCAGTCGCCGGGGGCACAGTGGAAGTAACTTTTCAGCTGCAGATACTCCAGATGGTGACACGTGTACGACCAGATGTTATCCACGTGTCAAGAGGAATAACCGTCAGGAGAGAGAAAGACTCAGGTATATATACAAACTCTTAACGAAATTGAGGGGGGGTTTTTTGAGATTCTTACAGCTTACACATTGGAGAGTTTCAGTTACACACGAGTCTCACAGAGAGATTCAGATATAGTTTTGGTGTTCCTGTTGCCTGACTTGAGCGTCGGAGCTACAACGGCCGCCAGAGGCGCCGTCTGTGTGTTTTGCAGGCAGCGTTTGCAGTTCCGGCGGTGGTTCTTGAAGCGTTCCTGCAGAACAGAAGGCTAGACGAAGGAGTGACGAGGCAATCCTCCACGTTCGAGTCAAGCGGCAGGATCACCATCTTCTTCCTCCCATCTTCTTCCTCCATTCTTCTTCTTCCATTCTTATTCTTCTGTTCTTCTTCTTCCGATCTTCTTCTTCCATTGTACTTCTTCCCATCTTCTTCTTCCCATCTTCTTCGTCCATTCTTCTTCTTCCATTCTTGTTCTTTCGATCTTCTTCGTCCATTCATCTTTTTCCATTCTTCTTCGTCCATTCATCTTCTTCCATTCTTCTTCTTCCGATCTTCTTTTTCCATTCTTCTTCTTCCGATCTTCTTCTGCCATTCTTCTTCTTTCGATCATCTTCTTCCATTCTTCTTCTTCCGATCTTCTTCTTCGATTCTTCTTCTTCCGATCTTCTTCTTCCATTCTTCTTCTTTCGATCTTCTTCTTCCGATCTTCTTCTTCCATTCTTCTTCTTCCGATCTTCTTCTTCCATTCTTCTTCTTCCGATCTTCTTCTTCCTTTCTTCTTCTTCCGATCTTCTTCTTCCATTCTTCTTCTTCCATTCCTCTTCTTCCGATCTTCTTCTTCCATTCTTCTTCTTCCATGCTTCTTGTGCCATTCTTCTTCTTCTTCCGTTCTTCTTCTTCCATTCTTCTTTTTCCATTCATCTTCTTCCATGCTTCTTGTGCCATTCTTCTTCTTCCGTTCTTCTTCTTCCATTCTTCTTCTTCCATTCATCTTCTTCCATTCTTCTTCTTCCGATCTTCTTTTTTCATTCTTCCTCTTCCATTATTCTTCTTCCGATCTTCTTTTTTCATTCTTCTTCCATTCTTCTTTTTCCATTCTTCTTCTTCCATGCTTCTTGTGCCATTCTTCTTCTTCCGTTCTTCTTCTTCCATTCTTCTTCTTCCATTCATCTTCTTCCATTCTTCTTCTTCCGATCTTCTTTTTTCATTCTTCCTCTTCCATTATTCTTCTTCCGATCTTCTTTTTTCATTCTTCCTCTTCCATTCTTCTTCTTTCGATCTTCTTCTGCCACTCTTCTTCTTCCGATCATCTTCTTCCATTCTTCTTCTTCCAATCTTCTTCTTCTATTCTTCTTCATCCGATCTTCTGCGTCCAGTCTTCTTCTTCCGATCTTCTTCTTCCATTCTTCTTCTGCCGATCTTCTTCTTCAATTCTTGTTCTGTCATTCTTCTTCTTCCATTCTTCTTCTTCCGATCTTCCTCTTTCATTCTTCTTCTTCTGATCTTATTCTTCCAATCTTCTTCTTCGATTTTTCTTCTTCCGATCTTCTTCTTCCATTCTTCTTCTTCCATTCTTCTTCTTCCATTCTTCTTCTTCTGAACTTCTTCTGCCATTCTTCTTCTTCCGATCATCTTCTTCCATTCTTCTTCTTCCGATCTTCTTCTTCCATTCTTCTTCTTCCATTCTTCTTCTTCCGATCTTCTTCTTCCTTTCTTCTTCTTCCGATCTTCTTCTTCCATTCTTCTTCTTCCATTCCTCTTCTTCCGATCTTCTTCTTCCATTCTTCTTCTTCCATGCTTCTTGTGCCATTCTTCTTCTTCCGTTCTTCTTCTTCCATTCTTCTTTTTCCATTCTTCTTCTGCCATTCTTCTTCATCCGATCTTCTTCTTCCATTCATCTTCTTCCATTCTTCTTCTTCCGATCTTCTTTTTTCATTCTTCCTCTTCCATTATTCTTCTTCCGATCTTCTTTTTTCATTCTTCCTCTTCCATTCTTCTTCTTTCGATCTTCTTCTGCCACTCTTCTTCTTCCGATCATCTTCTTCCATTCTTCTTCTTCCAATCTTCTTCTTCTATTCTTCTTCATCCGATCTTCTGCGTCCAGTCTTCTTCTTCCGATCTTCTTCTTCCATTCTTCTTCTGCCGATCTTCTTCTTCAATTCTTGTTCTGTCATTCTTCTTCTTCCATTCTTCTTCTTCCGATCTTCCTCTTTCATTCTTCTTCTTCTGATCTTATTCTTCCAATCTTCTTCTTCGATTTTTCTTCTTCCGATCTTCTTCTTCCATTCTTCTTCTTCCATTCTTCTTCTTCCATTTTTCCTCTTCCATTCTTCTTCTTCTGAACTTCTTCTGCCATTCTTCTTCTTCCGATCATCTTCTTCCATTCTTCTTCTTCCGATCTTCTTCTTCCATTCTTCTTCTTCCATTCTTCTTCTTCCGATCTTCTTCTTCCATTCTGCTTCCTCCGATCTTCTTCCTCCATTCTTCTTCTTCCGATCTTCTTCTCCCATTCTTCTTCTTCCGATCTTCTTCTTCCATTCTTCTTCTTCGGATCTTCTTCTTCCATTCTTCTTCTGCCATTCTTCTTCTTCCGTTCTTCTTCTTCCATTCTTCTTCTTCCAATCCTTCTTCTGCCATTCTTCTTCTTCTGATCTTCTTCTTCCATTCTTTATCTGCCATTCTTCTTCTTCCAATCTTCTTCTTCCATTCTTCTTCTTCCATTCTTCTTCTGCCATTTTTCTTTTTCCGATCATCTTCTTCCATTGTTCTTCTTTCGATCTTCTTCTTCCATTCTTCTTCTTCCGATCTTCTACTTCCATTCTTGTTCTTCCATTCTTCTTGTTCCGATCTTCTTCTTCCATTCTTCTTCTTCCATTTTTCTTCTTCCGATCTTCTTCTTCCATTCTTCTTCTTCTGATCTTCTTCATCCGATCTTCTTGTGCCATTCTTCTTCTTCCGATCTTCTTCCTCCATTCTTCTTCTTCCCTTCCTCTTCTTCCGATCTTCTTCTTCCATTCTTTGTCTTCCATTCTTCTTCTTTCGATCTTCTTTTTCCATTCTTCCTCTTCCATTCTTCTTCTTCCATTCTTCTTCTTCCGATCATCTTCTTCTATTCTCTTCTTCCGATCTTCTTCTTCGATTCTTCTTCTTCCGATCTTCTTCTTCCATTCTTCTTCTTTCGATCTTCTTCTTCCCATCTTCTTCTTCCATTCTTCTTCTTCCGATCTTCTTCTTCCATTCTTCTTCTTCCGATCTTCTTCTTCCATTCTTCTTCTTTCGATCTTCTTCTTCCGTTCTTTTTCTTCCGATCTTCTTCTTCCATTATTCTTCTTCCGATCTTCTTCTTCCATTCTTCTTCTTCCGATCTTCTTCTTCCGATCTCTTCTTCCATTCTTCTTCTTCCATTCCTCTTCTTCCGATCTTCTTCTTCCATTCTTCTTCTTCCATGCTTCTTGTGTCATTCTTCTTCTTCCGTTCTTCTTCTTCCATTCTTGTTCTTCCTATCTTCTTCTTCCATTCTTCTTCTTCCGATCTTCTTCTGCCATTCTTCTTAAGCCATTCTTCTTCTTCCGTTCGTCTTCTTCCATTCTTCTTCTTCCGATCTTCTTCTTCCATTCTTCTTCTTTCGATCTTCTTCTTCCATTCTTCTTCTTCCAATCTTCTTCTTCCATTCTTCTTCTTCCGATCTTCTTCTTCCATTCTTCTTCTTCCGATCATCTTCTTCCATTTTTCTTCTTCCGATCTTCTTCTTCTTTTCTTCTTCTTCCGATCTTCTTCTTCCATTCTTCTTCCGATCTTCTTCTGCCATTCTTCTTCTTCCGATCTTCTTCTTCCATTATTCTTCTGCGATTCTTCTTCTTCCATTCTTCTTCTGCCATTCTTCTTGAAAATACTATGTCTTGACCACATTTTCACAGCATCCAGCATCTCATACGATAGATCAATGACCAATTCAAACACATCTCAATCAAATCATACCAAAGTTGAGAATTTCGAAAATCATATACATTTCACAATTTGAATCTCAAACCAATAGAGGTTTACACAAAACAGGGGATTGAGAAATAGAATTTAAAACTGGTGACATCGTCACCCCAACTTCAGAATCTGCTAGCCTAAGGTTTTTATTGAAAGTAACGCTAGCTTCCCTTACCTGGACTTGAGCCGATCTCACTAAGAGCTCCAAACCCACCGAGAACTCAAGGATGCCTTAACCTGCACCATAGAGTCTCGATCACAAAACGAACTATAACACTCATATTCTAAGTTAACAGAGACTAACTCTGAAGCCAAAAGAGTCGCACGCAAAGCCTATGCAGAGGACACTCTCTCAAGTTCAGAAGCGACTTCAAAAACAGAGCACGACGAACTTACTCTGTTTTAAGGCTTTGATCGGAAACTTGCAGAGATACTTGCCCGGAGCCCAGGGGCAGTCGCCGATCGTTAAACGGGTGCTTGATGGTGTCGAAAACGTCAACTGGTAGCGAAGATGCCCGAACGTGGAGAGAAGGGGAGAAAGGAAACAGGGAACCAAAACTCAACTCACTCGATTTCTCTCTACCCAAACAGCGTTCGAACATTGCCTATTAGAAGTGGATTTTGAAAATAAACCACCTTGCCCAGGAATGTCGCTGCCACCACCCGCTCTGATGGAAAACTCTTGCGTGCAAGTTTCCTCTGACAGGATGGCCACGTGGACACCTTTGTATGCCCAAAACTCTGGAGCCACCTGCCCTACTTACTCTCTGTTGCCAACTGCTCTGGGGACCCTTACTGTCTACGTGTCGCGCCTGCAGAACGCCTTCGCTGGAAGCCTGGGTCCCAGCTTATCTGCGTATAACAGGACCCCTCGATGAGAAGGAACCGATGACTGATCTCGCGATGACTATCCACCGATGTCTCACCCTGGCACACGACCGATGTCTCTCCCTGGAAGACGACTGATGTCTCATCCTAGCAAATGACCGATGTCTCGTCCTGGCAGACGACCGATGTGTCTCTCATCATGGCAAACGACTGATGTGTAAATTTCTAGATCCTCACATTCTCCTTAACAAGAAAAATTTTCGTCCCCAAAAATTGACTTACCAGGAAAAGAGGTAGGGATAGGCTTCTCACATGGTTTCTTCTAATTCCCAAGTTGAATCACCAGATCTGTCATCCCACACCACCTTTACCATATTGATAGTCTTGCCTCTGAGCTGTTTACTCTGTTGATCGTCGATCCTAACTGGTTTTGCTTCAAACGACAAGTTATCCTTGATCTGCACATCGTCCACTTCCAACACGTGACTAGGGTCTGGAATATACTTTCGCAGCTGTGATACATGAAAGACATTATGCAGATTTGCTAATTGGGGAGGTAGAGCAATCTCGTAAGCCACTGGACCTATCCTCCTTAAGATCTGATATGGTCCAACCAACTTAGGAGATAGCTTCTTTGATCTGATAGCTCGTCCTACACCCTGGGTCGATGTCACTCTCATAAACACGTGATCTCCAGCTGCATACTCCAAAGGTTTTCTCCTCTAATCTGCATAGGATTTCTGCCGACTTTGAGAAGCTTTCATTCTGTCTTTTATCTGTCTCACCTTCTCGGTCATCTGCTGAATCAACTCTGGCCCAACCAAAACTGATTCACCCTCCTGATACCAGCATAAAGGAGTTTTGCATTTCCTTCTGTACAGAGCTTCATATGGCGCCATCCCGATACTGGCATGATAACTGTTATTATAAGTAAACTCCACCAGCGGCAGCATCTCATCCCAACTTCCCAATTGATCCAAGATACACGTCCTCAACAGATCTTCTAAGGACTGGATCATTCTCTCAGACTGTCCATCTGTTTGAGGATGATATGCCGAGCTCATTCTCAACTTAGTTCCCAAGGAATCTTGTAAGGTCTGCCAAAACCATGAAGTAAACCTGGGATCTCTATCCGAAACAATGCTGGAAGGCACTCCATGCAACCTCACAATTTCTCTAATGTACAGCTGTGCCAACTTGGCCATAGATATCCTCAGATTAACTGGAAGAAAGTGAGCACTCTTTGTCAGCCGATCAACTATGACCTAGATTGCATCATGACCCCTTACCGATCTAGGTAAATGAGTGACAAAATCCATCGCAATGCTATCCCATTTTCACTCAGGAATATCCAATTGCTGTAACAAACCACCAGGCCTTTGATGTTCTACCTTCGCCTTCTGACATGTCAAGCAGATAGCAACATACCGAGCTATTTCTTTCTTCATGCCCGACCACCAAAAAGACTCCTTTAAATCTCGGTACATCTTATTCATGTGGCCTAAGATGGATGGGTGTAAACTAAGATGACTCTTGTGGCCTTCCTCTAGGATCATCTTCTTCAACTCCTCATTTGCAGGTATGCAAATTCTGCCATTAAATCTTAAGATTCCATCTTTTCCCATCACAAAGTCTTTGGCCCGATCTGTACCTAGTAATTCCACAATACGCTTCAGGCTAAGATCCTCTAATTGCTTCTCCTTTATCGTTCCAATGAAATCATTAGTTATAGTTAACTTACTGAAACTAATATGATTAACATGGAATTCTACTCCAAAGTTTAAATCTCTGAACTGCTCGATCAACTTCTGCTCTTCAATCATCATGGTTGATACTTGTATTGATTTTCTACTCAAAGCATCTACCACTACATTGGCCTTCCCTGGATGATACATCAGTTGGAAATCATAATCCTTTAGAAACTCCATCCATCTTCTTTGTCTCATATTTAACTCCTTCTGATCAAACAGATATTTCAGGCTTTTATGGTCACTAAACACCTGAAACCGAGCTCCATACAAATAATGCCTCCAAATCTTCAAGGCAAACACCACAGCCGCCAACTCTAAGTCATGAGTAGGATAGTTTCTCTCATGAACTTTGAGTTGCCTTGAAGCATATGCAACTACTCTTTTCTCTTGCATTAAAACACATCCCAAACCCTGATGTGAAGCATCACAGTAAACCTCAAAAGGTTTTCCTATATCCGGGATCACTAACACCGGGGCACTAGTCAATCTTTTCTTTAGCTCCATGAAACTCTGCTCACATTTGTCAGTCCAAGCAAAAGGTTGATCTTTGCGAGTTAACTGAGTCAAAGGAGCTACTACTTTGGAAAAATCTTCAATGAACCTCCGATAGTAGCCAGCTAGACCCACAAAACTCCTTATCTCAGTGACTGTCTTAGGACGTTCCCACTGAAGCACTGCCTCTACCTTGGCTGGATCCACTGAGATCCCCTGAGCAGATATTACATGTCCTAAGAAGTTGACTTCCTTCAACCAGAACTCGCACTTAGAGAACTTAGCATATAATTGCTTCTCCCTCAGAATCTCCAACACTGTCTTCAGATGTTCTTCATGTTCTTCCTCGGTCCTTGAATAGATAAGTATGTCGTCTATAAAGACTACAACAAACTTATCTAAGAAAGGACGAAAAATTCTATTCATGTAATCCATGAACAGAGCTGGAGCATTTGTTACTCCAAACGGCATCACCACATACTCATAGTGTCCATAACGAGACCTAAATGCCGTCTTCTGAACATCTTCAGCCTTTACCAAAAATTTGGTGGTATCCAGTTCTCAGATCAATCTTTGAGAATACTGAGGCTCCATGCAATTGATTCATCAAATCATCAATTCTTGGCAGAGGATACTTGTTCTTGATGGTCAACTTATTCAACTGCCTGTAATCCACACACAACCGAGACCCTCCATCCTTTTTCTTAACTAGAAGCACTGGAGCCCCCCATGGAGATACACTAGGCCTGATGAGTCGCTTCTCTAACAAATCTTCTACTTGCTTCTTTAATTCTACCAACTCAGCTGGAGCCATTCGGTAAGGTCCCATTGACACTGGTCCAGCTCCAGGTACCAAATCAATAGAGAATTCCACTTCTCTCTTAGGAGGCAACCCAGGTATTTCTTCTGGAAATACATCCATGAAATCCCTCACCACATGTATACTGCTTATGTCTTCTTCATTCTTCACTTCCATTTGAGCTAGGATCACAAAGCACCTCGACCCTTCCTTCAACTCCGACCACACATGCTGAGCAGATATCACATCTGACTCTTGGAAGTCCGAAAACACTATTTTCTGTTTACCACAATCTATGAGAATGTGATTGGCAGACAGCCAATCCATTCCTAGGATAACATCCAGATCCTGAAGAGGTAGGCAGATCAAATTTACTTTGAACCTACGTCCCTCTACTATTACTGGACATTCAGAGCAAACTTTAGAGGTCAATACCTGTCCTGATGCAGGTGTAGAGACCAACAGTTCAAACGACAACTCCTTCACCAGAAGGCCAAACTCGGCTACACACAGACTTGACACAAAAGAGTGTGTCGCTCCAGAATCAAACAAGGCTTTTACACTTCTACCAGCTATAAAACAAACACCTTGCACTAAGTTACCTAACTGAGATGCCTCAGCTCCTGACATAGCAAACACTTTCCCTGCTGCCTGAGGTCTGCTGCCATCATTCCTAAACTGCTGAGAACCACCGGATTGAGTCATCCTATTCTTGTTAGGACAATCTCTAGAAATGTGTCCCGTCTTTTGGCATGTGAAGCACTTTCTCTCGGGAGTCCCCTTGGGGCACACATTGGTGTTATGTGGTCCACCACAATGGAAACATCTAGGTTTCCATGGTTGTTGCGGTTGAAACTGGGGCGGAACTGCTCCTGCTCTATGCTGTGGAGGTCTAGCATAAGGCTTGTTTTGTTGATGCTGTACCTTGGCCTTCCCACTGGAAGACCCCCCTGGGTGTGATCTGATCACCCTGGAATTACCCCTTTCCAAGGTCTCCACCATCTTTGCCTTCTCCACTAAGGCATGAAACTCCCTGATGCACATAGGTGCTAGGGTCTTCTTCAGCTCATGCTTTAAACCTTCTTCAAACTTTCTACACCTCCAAGCCTCAGAGGTAGCTTGGGTATAAAATCTGGCTAGGTACTCAAACCTAGCAGCATAAGCGTTCACGGACATCTCTCCTTGCTCCAACCTGAGAAATTCCGCTTCCTTCGCAAACCTTGCACTATCTGGAAAATATTTCTCCAGCAACCTCACCCTGAAACTTTCCCAGTCTACTACTTCAGCTCTGGCTTCCATCATCTGTTGAGCTCCCATCCACCAGAACTCGGCTTCTCCCGACAACAAATACACAGCAAAGACCAATTTCTTATCTTCAGGGCAGGAGGTCGCCCTAAAAATTTTCTCTAACTCCCTGATCCATTGATCTGCTTGGTCAGGAGTAGCATTCCCGCTGAACTTGGGTGGGTTGTGCCTCATGAACTCGGTCAGTACCATCTGCTCCTGAGGCTGACCGACGTGGGAAGCTGTTGCAGCCGATCTAGCAGTTTCCCAATGATGCATTGTAGCCTGATGATTCTGAGCCATTGCCGCATTCTGTTGTTGGATAGCACTTGCCATCATCTCAATAGCCTTGGCAATCTGGCTCATCTCAGAAGAAGGTTGGGGAGGGGTAGGCGGTCTAGGAGCCATTTTTCTGTTTAAGATATTGAAACTATCATTCTCTAATCATATTCCTATAAAATGAACTTGATAAAGAATCAATTCATTTAGAAGACAACATCTAGGTCTTACAAAGATCAGCATCTCAACTCATCTAGAATTTGAGTTTATCAACAAGATCATAATGCTTATAATATAAAGCATAACACCAAAATAATTATTGTGTAAACTATCAATCAAAAGACAACTTTCAATCAAATACAAAACACTTAACAAAATGAAATAAATCACACCAGAATTTAATATATGCCAAACATCAAACTTTTAGAATTAAGATTGAGAACCATCTCGATCCAGTTATGAGTGTGCACCCTCACTACTTTATCAAGATCCTTCATTCTTAATACTAAAATTTTCATTTAGAACATATTTTTACGAGAGCACAAACAAGACTTCAATAAGAAAAACATTTGAAAACCTTTCACTAAAGCTGTAATTAAGACTCCAATAATTATTTATAAGCAGAAGAAACACAATGAACCCACTATCCTCAGGTCATCCTAAGGACGAACTGCTCTGATACCATTAATGTAACGCCCCTCAATTTCTACTCATACATATAAAATAATAATAAAAAAAAACGGTAGAACACTAATATCAAATTAACATTTTGTATATATAATAAAATACATCCATCCCATACATTGTATCTCAAAAGAACATCCCTTGTCTAGGGGTTTTAATACATATCCATCAAAAGTTTCAAAATAACCGAAACAGAGCATTAAAACCTAAATCTATCCCATCCTCCAGCACGCTCACTGAAGAGGTCTGTCACCTGCCACCTTGTCTGCTCCCGTGTAAATTAACACGATCATCACAGGTTTAAGAAAACAAAACACAAAACAAAACACAGGGGTAAGCTAGATATTTTAAAACTTTAAATATGAAACTCAATATCAACATAAACCATCATTTTTCACACATTTCACAATTTCATCAAGTGTCTATCATTTCACATAACCATCAAGTGTCTACCAATAATTTCAATATTCCTCTTTCTCATGTCAGACTTCTACTGACTCATAACACGTAGACACTTGACTCTACTTCCGGAAGACTCGTGCGTTGAACTTAGCATCCAGAGACCTGCACCTGTCATACTACACCACTGTGAATCCACACAGGGTCGCTGTGAATCCACACAGCTATGCGCATAAATAATCTCAATATCATCACTCTCCTAGTATGACAGGGTTAATCCATATAACAGGCCAAGTCAGTTATCTTTCAAACGACTTACCCATACATATGAACCTCCTTCGACTCTCACCAACTGAATAATTTCATATATGTGATTCCATTATCTCAGTAGAGTCAGGATCGTCTCATTCACAGGATACTCACAGATCAATACACCCTCATAACAATCTCAACACGGTATTTCCTTTCCTTAAAATACTATGTCTTGACCACATTTTCACAGCATCCAGCATCTCATACGACACATCAATGACCAATTCAAACACATCTCAATCAAATCATACCAAAGTTGAGAATTTCGAAAATCATATACATTTCAAATTTCAATCTCAAACCAATACAAATTTACACAAAACAGGGGATTGAGAAATAGAATTTAAAACTGGTGACCACGTCACCCCAACTTCAGAATCTGCTAGCCTAAGGTTTTTATTGAAAATAACGCTAGCTTCCTTTACCTGGACTTGAGCCGATCTCACTAAGAGCTCCAAACCCACCGAGAACTCAAGGATGCCTTAACCTGCACCATAGAGTCCCGATCACAAAACGAACTATAACACTCATATTCTGAGTTAACAGAGACTAACTCTGAAGCCAAAAGAGTCGCACGCAAAGCCTATGCAGAGGCAACTCTCTCAAGTTTAAAAGCGACTTCAAAAACAGAGCACGACGAACTTACTCTGTTTTAAGGCTTTTATCGGAAACTTGCAGAGATACTTGCCCGGAGCCCAGGGGCAGTCGCCGATCGTTAAACGGGTGCTTGATGGTGTCGGAAACGTCAACTGGTAGCGAAGATGCCCGAACATGGAGAGAAGGGGAGAAAGGAAACAAGGAACCAAAACTCAACTCACTCGATTTCTCTCTACCCAAACAACGTTCGAACATTGCCTATCAGAAGTGGATTTTGAAAATAAACCACCTTGCCCAGGAATGCCGCTACCACCACCCACTCTGATGGAAAACTCTTGCATGCAAGTTTCCTCTTACAGGATGGCCACGTGGACACCTTTGTATGCCCAAAACTCTGGAGACACCTGCCCTACTTACTCTCTGTTGCCAACTGCTCTGGGGACCCTTACTGTCTACGTGTCGCGCCTATAGAACACCTTCGCTGGAAGCCTGGGTCCCAGCTTATCTGCATATAACAGGACCCCCGATGAGAAGGAACCGATGACTGATCTCGCAATGACTATCCACCGATGACTTACCCTGGCAGACGACCGATGTCTCTCCCTGGAAGACGACTGATGTCTCATCCTGGCAAACGACCGATGTCTCACCCTCGCAGACGACCGATGTGTCTCTCATCATGGCAGACGACTAATGTGTAAATTTCTAGATCCATACAAATATTAGGGTATAAAAACTTCAAATGGCGATAGATTTTGACAGAGAAGTCCGATCAAGACGCCTATAAAATGAAAGTGGCTCGAAACGGGGCGTGGCGTATCAGCATGTTTTGTGCCGATTCGTCAGTAGTTTGGGGTTTGGGGAAACTTCATTTAGTGAATATTAGGGTACACAAACTTCAAATGGCGATAGATTTTGACAGAGAAGACCGATCAAGACGCCTCAAAAGTGAAAGTGGCTCGAAACGGGGCGTGGCGTATCTGCATGTTTTGTGCCGATTCGTCAGTAGTTTGGGGTTTGGGGAAACTTCATTTAGTGAATATTAGGGTATACAAACTTCAAATGGTAATAGATTTTGACAGAGAAGTCCGATCAAGACGCCTCAAAAGTGACAGTGCCTCGAAACGTGGCGTGGCGTATCTGCATGTTTTGTGCCGATTCGTCAGTAGTTTGGGGTTTGGGGAAACTTCATTTAGTGAGTATTAGGGTATACAAACTTCAAATGGCAATAGATTTTTACAGAGAAGTCCGATCAAGACGCCTCAAAAATGAAAGTGGCTCGAAACGGGGCGTGGCGTATCTGCATGTTTTGTGCCGATTCGTCAGTAGTTTGGGTTTTGAGGAAACTTCATTTAGTGAGTATTAGGGTATACAAACTTCTAATAGCGATAGATTTTGACAGAGAAGTCCGATCAAGACGCCTCAAAAATGAAAGTGGCTCGAAACGGGGCGTGGCGTATCTGCATGTTTTGTGCCGATTCGTCAGTAGTTTGGGGTTTGGGGAAACTTCATTTAGTGAATATTAGGGTATAAAAATTTCTAATGGCGATAGATTTTGACAGAGAAGACCGATCAAGACGCCTCAAAAGTGAAAGTGGCTCGAATTTGTGCCGATTCGTCAGTAGTTTGGGGTTTGGGGTTTGGGGAAACTTCATTTAGTGAATATTAGGGTATACAAACTTCAAATGGCGATAGATTTTGACAGAGAAGGCCGATCAAGATGCCTCAAAAGTGAAAGTGGCCCGAAACGGGGCGTGGCGTATCTGCATGTTTTGTGCCGATTCGTCAGTAGTTTGGGGTTTGGGGAAACTTCATTTAGTGAATATTAGGGTATACAAACTTCTAATGGCGATAGATCTTGACAGAGAAGTCTGATCAAGACGCCTCAAAAATGAAAGTGGCTCGAAACGAGGCGTGGCGTATCTGCATGTTTTGTGCTGATTCGTCAGCAGGTTGGGGTTTGAGGAAACTTCATTTACTGAATATTAGGGTATGAAAGCCATACAAGTTGCAATGGATAAATGAAAATGGGGAACTAAGTGTAGATAAGCAAGTGGAAATCAAGTTTTCCATAGGGAACTATAAAGACAAGGTTTTATGTGATGTAGTGCCTATGGAAGCTTGCCATATACTCTTAGGAAGACCATGGCAATTTGATAAAAAAACCTTGCATGATGGTCTTACTAATGAGATTTCCTTCACCCATAAGCATAAAAAGTTTGTACTTAGTCCTTTACCACATTCCCAAGTGGTGAAAGACCAAATACAAATGAAAGAAAAGAGGGATGAGGAAAAGAAAAAGAAAAGAGAGCTTGAAAAGAAAAAAGTCCTTAGGGATAGGAAGGAGGGAGAGAAGAGTGTTCCTTCTCCCAAGGTTGCTCAACAAGAGAAGCCTTTTGAAAACATCTTGGAAAATTTGCTTCTTGTTGAACAACCAAGCCTTGTCTTTTGTAAAGGAACACTTGCATGCACTGTCACAAGTAGTGAACTTATGAGTCTACCTCCTAAAGTAGAAAAACTTTTAAGTGAATTTGATGATGTATTCTCCAATGAGGGACCCAATGGACTCCCTCCCATTAGAGGTATAGAACACCAAATTGACTTGATTCCGGGGGCAAGCCTACCAAATAGGCCCGCCTATAGAACTAACCCCGAGGAGACTAAGGAGATAGAGTCACAAGTTCAAGACTTGTTGGAGAAGGGTTGGGTTCAAAAGAGCCTAAGCCCTTGTGCTGTACCTGTCTTGTTGGTGCCCAAAAAAGATGGACCCTTTCAAGTCCTCAAGAGAGTCAACAACAATGCATACAAGTTGGACCTACCTCTTGAATATGGAGTGCATGACACATTTAATGTAATTGACCTATCTCCATTTGTAGGTACCAATGACGACTTGGATTTGAGGACAAATCCTTTCCAAGGGGGAGGGGATGATGGAGAGAGGCCAAGCTCACCCCACCATGAAAGCCAAGGGCCAAGACTAGACCGTCTAGAACCACATGGAGAGCGTCTAACACAAGACAAGGGGGAGCTACATGAGGAGCGTCTAGGAGGGAGCCTAAACCGTCTAGGACCTCTCACAAGGTCCATGGCCAAGCACATTCACGCCCAAACAAGTCAAGCAACGGATGGGAGGGAGAAGACCTTGTACATGCTACTTGGAGGCCCATTAGGGGTAGCTTAGTAGATTAGTGTAGTGTAGAAAGCAAAACTTGCTCACTTAGGGGTGTGCTATAAAAAAGGTGCCCTTAGCAATAGAAGGAGGGGTGTGCTAGCAAATAGGTGCCTTTAGCAAAAGAAGGAGGGGTGTACTATTAAATGTTGCATTTTTGACCTATCTTCTAGAATATTAGGATGATGGTGTGGTTTGACTAAAGTCAATACCCTAGCAGCCCCCACTTTTTGTATTTCCATCCTTACCCTTTAAGCTTGCTCACCAAGGCTCCTAAATCTATAAATAAGGAGGCCTACCTCATGTATTTTCAAGATCAATTTATATGAGTAAATGCTGCCAAAATTATGCTAGCTTCTACTCTTTGTCTAGTCTCTCTAGGTTAGACACTTTGATCTTCATCTTCCCCTTCCTCCAAGTGATTTGGCCTAACCTATCACTCTCCACACCTTTCATGCACCTACAAGGAACCCATAGCTCTATATGAGCCATCCTTGACCCATATCATCCATAGCTTCCACCACCTTTTTACCTCATATTTTAAGAAGAACAAATGGTCATGAAGAACAACCCATCAACATGGCTATGCTATTTACACCCCAATTAAAGCTAAACTACATTTGATGGGCCTTCACGGAATATGTGCTAGTATGCCACTCTCCCATTCATAGCTTTGATCCAAGTCTTCTTGTCCTAGACGCTTCTAGCTTGGCCTTCTCGTCCTAGACGCTCCTAGCTTGTCTTAGACGCTCCTAGCTTGGTCTTAGACGCTCTTGACTTGGCTCTTGCCTTTCATGGAAGGTTGTGCTTGGCCCTCTTCCATCATCCCCTCCCTCTTGAAAAAGGATTTGTCCTCAAATCCCTTGCTTTGTCTTCAACTAGGGGGATGGATGGGGCTGCATGGTGTCCATCATCTCCTCCTCCTTTGAGAAGATCTATCCTCAGATCTACAGATTTGATCTCGGATAGCAGCCTATTGTTTCGGCAAGGCTTGTCCTCCCGGATCAAACGTCCACCTATGGAAATCATCAAACAAAGTAAAGGTGTTAGTGTGAGCAATTGGAGAGAACTTAATTGTATGAAGTTGCCATTTTTGTTTTTCTTTTGTTTTTGGCAACTTTGTACAATATTTCTCTTTTGATGGTTGTATGTGTTCTCTAATCCTCTTATGTATTTGAAAATTTTCAATATTGGTTACCTTTTCCTTAGGCACAATACCTTTAGGAAAGGGTAACAACTTAAAAAGCGAAAGAGGATTAAGTCCACATGCAATTTCAAATGTAGAAATATTAGTAGTCTTGTGGACTACTCCATTGTATGCATGCTCAAAAGGATACTCATCCCAAGAATTGTGATTGTCTTTCATGATTTCTCTAGGCATAGTAAAAAGAGCTATGTTTTCAATTTTATTTTGACCATTCTTTTGAGGATAAAAATTTGAAGAGTACAACTTAATTTCAAGTTTTTCTAAAAGATTCCTCAAATGATGGTTTTCAAATTTTGGAGCTCTATCCAATACTATGCTTGAAGATAAACCATGAAGACTTGTCACTTCTATATAGAAGAGATTATCCATATCCATAAAAATGGAATCAAAACCTTTTGTTGTCCTAGGAAGCTCTAAGATAAAATTGAGGTTTATGTCTTCCCAAGGATCATTTGCAAAAGGTAAAGGAGTATAGAGTTCATGAGACATCACCTTAGGTGTATTTTTAAAACAAGAAATGTATCTAGGGTAATGTCTTTGAACATCTTTTCTCATGGGTGACAAAAGTTTTCCTTTTAAAAGCTCTAGAGTTTTATCAACTCTAATTTGGTCCATGAGTTCTCCTTCATGAGGAATTTTTCTCTTATGTGTAAAGATAGTCTCGTTGTTACAACCATTGTTTATGAGAAGTTGCACACTTGGCAATGGTTGTCTCAATAGGACATGAAAAGTTTCTTTAGGCACTACTTCACATAAAAATTTGTTTTTGTAGATGCTTGTAAATAACTTGACATTCACTTGGTGATATCCTAGCACATATGAGAAATAATCCACTTTATCTTTATCTATGCAAGCTTCTTTTAAAGACTCTTTTTTTGTTACTATGCTTGCAAGTGTTCCTTTACAAAAGGAAAGGCTAGGTTGTTCAACAAGATGCATATTTTCAAAGGTATTTTTAAATCTTTTGTCTTGTTGAATGACCTTGTGAGAAGGAACACTATTCTCCCACGCCTTTTGTTTCTCAAGGGTCTTCTCATGCTTTTCTTTTTCTTTTTCTTTTTCTTTTTCTTTAGCTTCCCTTTCGGCTTCCTCTCTTTTCTTTTGTATCTTTCTTTCCTTTCTTTCTTTATGGGAAGCAAACAATTTTTCTACCCTCATTTCCCAATCTAGGCAAGTTTCTATATTTTCTTTTCCATGGGAATGGGGTAGGTCTACCTTAACCTCTCTTGGGCTTTCTTGTTCTTTTCTATCTCTTCTATGTCTTCCCTCCCCAAAAGAATCATGCTTTTTAGAGATAGATGCATGAGAAGGTAATTTTTTTGAAATGTGAGACTTCTCATCCTTTGATTTAGTCAATTCATTAGTTTTGGCCTCATTCTCCAATTGTTTAGATGAAATTGATTGAATATTCTTGGAAAGTTGTTCCAAAAGAGATTTCAAGGATTTCACCTCACTTTTAAGAGATTTAAAGGAATGAGAAGACATGACTAGACCTTTGTGTATAGAAATATTTTACCTTGAGAAAATTTAGGGAAGTCAAAGAAGGTAGTCTTCCAGGTAAGGGAGGTGAGTCACAATGGACTACTTAAATACCAAGCCTTGCCTTAGCCAAAGACTATCCCTCAATGTCTTCACACAAAGCTTTCTCTTAGTAAACCACTTAAAACACAATTAGGTTGAAGAAATCAAATTTTTAATGCAAGAAAACAATGCAAGTTATGAAAGCCTTAAACAAGATTAAACAAGAAATTAACGAAGTGATTAAAGCAAGTTGGTTCAATTAAAGCAATTAATAAAAACAAAATTAAGCTAGACGGCCCTAGGTGAGGCTTCTTGGACACTTGGAGCCCTTGAAGACACACTCACCGACTAATTGCGTGATTAACAAGTAATTAACACAAGCAAGATTGCAAAGAAATTAAATGACACTCCCTTTGTTGCTTTTACTATTTGCACCCCTTTTGTTGTTCTTCTAGTTGCACCCCTTTTGTTGCTTTTCTACTTGTTGGGCCTTCCAAAGTGTGTGGTGTATTTGTAGTATGGTGTTTGTTGCTGCCCTTTGCCTTTGTTCATCTTGGAATTAGGTCAACAAAATCTTCAATCCAGCACCTATTAAGCAAGCTAGACTCCCCTCAAGTCAAATTCTCACTCAACAAGTACCAATTGATATTTAATCCACCAACAAGCTTAGAGGCCAAAGAAAGAAAGCAAGAAACAAATTAATTTGAAAAACAGTACCACACAAATGGAATTTAAATGTGACACAACTAGAAAGAGTTCAAATGAAATTAGACAAGCAAATAAAAGGTACTCAAATAATGGATGGCACACAAAAAGGAACCTAGGAATAGCACTAGATTTGATTTAAAAACCAAAAAACAGCACCACAGAAAAGCACATATTGTTGTGGTCCAGAAAGCGTATCTTTAAAAGATTTATGCTGAGCTGACCCTTTTGTATTTGCTTCTGAAAATTGAGACACAATCAGAACAAGATCTTAACAAACTTTTGGCGTTGGTTTCACTCCAAACGCATGTACCAATTAATTTTGGTAAATTTTATAAAATCAGTGCTCAGAGCTGCCAGCTGGAACGTCAGGATTGCACACTTTTTTTGTAATATTTATCTTTTTTTTTCTATTTCTTCTTTTCATATGGTTCTTTTTTTGTCCTTTTTCTAACACCTCAAATTTGTGAAATCCAGAGGCTCAGAAATTTTTGATGATGTATGTCATTTTCATAAATCAAAACAGTCAGCACAGAAAAGTGAAAAACAAGGGGTTCTGAAAACTGGAAGGAAAAACAGAATGATATACCTTAAAAACACAATGGAGTTAATATGATGGAATTTGTGTGGATCTAACACACAAATAAGAACTCAAACTAAAATTAAAAATGCACCAAAGGATCAACACAAAACAGATTTCACATCAAACATTCAGACCAAAAACAAGAAACAAATAAATCAAAAAGAGTACTACTAGGATTTGATGACAAATATGGAAACACATGACTTAGACAAAACTTATGGATTCATAAAATGAAAAGACACAAGAACATCATATGACCCAAATGAAATTTCAAGCAAGACTCAAATACCTAAAAATAAAAACAGCAACACAAATATATCAAGAATCCTACACAAAATTGAAAATAGATGTTCAAGCACAAGTTTGAACAAACCCACCAAATGAAATGAATAAACAAGCATTCAAATCATATTAAAACACAGAAAACAGCAAGACAACTTGGAATAAAGATGAACAACTTGGAGAAAAGAAGAACTCAAAAAGAAAATGAAAAGAGATACTCATCTTTGAAGAACCATAGCTCTAGATACCAAATGATAGCATTCCTATGAGCTCTTCTTTGGATTTTGGAGTTCCTTGGTGATGATGGATGCGGAAGCTTATGGAGGAGGTGAGCAAGGCCTTCCTAGGAAGCATGGGTGCCTTGAAGGTGCATGAAGAGTGAGGAAATGGGGAGGTTTGGCCAGCCCCTTTGGTAGTGATGAATTGAAGACTAAAACCTAAGTGTTAGGCAAAGAGTGGTGTATGACACAATTTTGGCAGCATAACAATACTCTATTTAATCTTGAAAATACAAGGTGTAGGCTCCTCCTTTTATAGGCTAAGGAGGACCATAATGCAACCCTAATGCTAGCCAAATGAAATGTAAATGTGAAGCACATGGGCCACATGGAAAGTGTGAGCACATGGGGAGGTGTGTGTCTAGTTTGTAAGTTCACCCCCTCCATGGGCTTTCTAGAATAGTGGGAAGGTTAACTTCTCCTTAATTCTAATGTGCAGAAAAATAAACATTTGTCCACATGGCTATGCTATTTACACCCCAATTAAAGCTAAACTACATTTGATGGGCCTTCACGGAATATGTGCTAGTATGCCACTCTCCCATTCATAGCTTTGATCCAAGTCTTCTTGTCCTAGACGCTTCTAGCTTGGCCTTCTCGTCCTAGACGCTCCTAGCTTGTCTTAGACGCTTCTAGCTTGGTCTTAGACGCTCTTGACTTGGCTCTTGCCTTTCATGGAAGGTTGTGCTTGGCCCTCTTCCATCAGAAGGAGTATCTGGCGAGCCCACCAGTATTGTGTAAACCACAAATGGGCACCCCTCTTCGTCTGTACTTTGCTGTGACAGAGAGGGCGGTCAGCTCAGTCCTGGTACAAGAGCAAGATCAGGTCTAGAAGCCTGTGTATTTTGTAAGTAAGGTGCTGCGAGGCCCGGAAACGAGGTATCAGGCCCTGGAGAAGGCAGCATTGGCAGTAGTTTTTTCAGCTAGGAGGCTCAGACACTATTTCCACAGCTTCACCATAGTGGTCATGACAGACTTGCCCATCCAGAAGGTGTTGAAGAAGCCAGACGTAGCAGGAAGGATGGTCAAGTGGGCTGTGGAACTCTCAGAATTCGACATCCAGTACGAGCCCCGAGGACCGATCAAGGGGCAGGTGTTCGCCGACTTCGTGGCTGAACTGTCGTCGATCGCGACATCTGCAGAAGGCGTAGTTTTTCGATGGGTCTTATCGGTGGATGGCTCCTCCAATCAGCAGGGAAGCGGTGCTGGAGTCATTCTAGAAGGCCCGAACGGGGTGCTGATCAAACAGTCCCTTCGCTTTGCCTTCAAGGCCAGCAACAATCAGGCGGAGTATGAAGCCCTGATCGCAGGAATGTTGCTGGCAAAGGAAATGGGAGCAAGAAGTCTGGTGGCTAAGAGTGATTCCTTGCTAGTCACTGGGCAAGTTACAGGGGAGTTCCAAGCGAAAGATCCTCAGATGGCAGCTTACCTGGAGTACGTGCAGCTCATGAAGACGTCCTTCGATGAGTTTGAGTTGGTGCATGTGCCCCGCGAGCAAAATGCCAGAGCAGATCTGCTTGCCAAGCTGGCCAGCTCAGGCAAGGGGGGAAAACAGAGGACCGTTATTCAAGAGACTTTAAAGGTACCACGAGCATTCGTATCAGACAATCAAATGCTTCAAGTATCCAAGTCGGTGCAGCGTCTGGCGATCAGTCATCGTCCACTTCCAGCACATGACTAGGGTCTGCCATGTACTTCCTCAGCTGTGATACGTGAAAGACATTGTGCAGATTTGCTAAATGGGGAGGTAGGGCGATCTCATAAGCCACTGGACCAATCCTTCTTAGGATCTGATATGGTCCCACGAACTTAGGGGACAACTTCTTTGATCTGATCGCCCGTCCTACGCCCTTGGTTGGTGTCACTCTCATAAACACATGATCTCCAGCAGCAAACTCCAAAGGTCTTCTCCTCTGATCTGCATAGGACTTCTGTCGGCTTTGAGAAGCTCTCATTCTGCCTTGTATCTGTTTCACCTTCTCGGTTGTCTGCTGAATCAACTCTGGCCCAACCAAGACTGCTTCGCCCTCTTGGTACCAACATAAGGGAGTTCTGCATTTTCTCCCATACAGGGTTTCATATGGTGCCATCCCAACACTGGCGTGGTAACTGTTATTATAAGTAAACTCTACCAGCGGTAACACCTCATCCCAACTTCCCAATTGATCCAAGACACACGTCCTCAGCAGATCTTCCAAGGACTGGATCGTTCTCTCTGACTGTCCATCTGTTTGAGGGTGATATGCCGAGCTCATTCTCAACTTGGTTCCCAAGCAATCTTGTAAGGTCTGCCAAAACCGTGAAGTGAACCTGGGATCTCTGTAAGGACCTGGAAAATCTTATTGGAATAAAAGTGATATATTTTAAGTCAATTCTAAGTATGTCTTTATTTAAAAATATAAAGGAAGGGAAGTATAGCTTAAAAGTCTACGAGACCGCCGTAATTGAAAGAGTAGGCGATCTCCGACTTCTCTGGCACATGATCGCCTGTCGCCTTGATTTCACAGAACGCCTATCGCCTGTAGTGTACCTAGTCGCCTGTCGCCTAGGGTACACATGATCGCCGAAACTACACTTAGTGTGTAGTCAAGATGTTGGATCAACCATAGTGGGTTCCCAAAGACCACGTGCATCAAGGTGTGGGTTAAGCCTTAGACACGCTGTGCATGCGAAGCTCTATGCTTGGGTATTGGAGATCGTCCTTAGTGTTGCATGCATGGGCGCACGAGGGCAAGTGCCAATCCACCCTTGGAAATGTGAAGCTACCGACGTCACCGAGTCACGTGGAGATGATACCTTGGACGTAACATAGTGCAATGAGGAACCTTCAGCAAGGAGTGTCGTCGGTCATCGCCGGGCGTGAGGCATGCGGGCGTCGCCGGGGCGTGAGGCATGCGGGCATCGCCGGGGCGTGAGGCATGCAGGTGTCGCCGGGGCGTGAGGCATACGGGTGTCGCCGGGGCGCGAGAGGCATGCGGACATCGCCATGGCGCGAGGCATGTGGACATCGCCACAGAGAGACATCGGTCGTCTTCCAGAGAGAGACATCGGTCGTCCTCCAGGATGAGTCATCGGTGGAAGGTTATCGCGCGATGTCGAGTTGTACGTAGAGAAGGTGGGACCCAGACTCCCAGCCTGAACGTGTTGCATGCGCGACACGTAGTCATTGGCTCCAGAGAGTTGGTACTGTAGTGCACAGTGTTTGTGTGCGCAAAGTCAACCACGCAACCGTACTGTCAGGTTTGTGCTTGAGTAAAGGAAAACTCACACGCTAGATATCTCAAAGAGTAGGCTAAAGCGGCTACACAGCAGGCCTACGTCCTTAGCTTCAGAAGGCTCCTCTTAGAGAGTCTAGAAACGCAGTGAGAGATAAAAAGGGGACAGAGTGAGTCCACCATCATCTTTCTCTTTTCTCCCCCTTGCACTGCAACTCAGTATTCCCAGGCACCTTCAAGCAAGAGCAAGACGAGCGACGACTGCCATAGAGCTTTTGGGAAGGTTCTCTGCAAGTTCTCCAGATCAAAACGCTTAGGCAGTATTCGTGCATCCTTAAGTTCAGAGGGTTAGAGCTCGAAGTGAGATTTCACGCTGATCCAGGTAAGGGAAGCTAGCCTCCATCTTTAATACGAGCCATAGTTTAGCTATTTTCTGAAGTGTGGGCGGCGTGGTCGCCGTTTTCGCTTTCGTCTTCGTGAAATACTCTGTTTTATGTGTTTGGGCGATGTGGTCGCCGGTTTTATATAAAGCCTTCGAAACACCCTGTTTTTGAACTAGATCGCCGGTTTTGGCGTTGTTTGTGAACTCTCTGTTTCTGGGTGTTGCTTTGAAACTACTTGAGATTTAAACGAGATATTCGAAGATCTGAACCTTTGAAATGATTGTTCTATGATTGAATCATGTATTTGAGTGGTATGATGTTTTGAATGCTGTGAATGTGGGATCGAGGCATAGTATTTTCAGGAAAGGAAATACCGTGTAAGATCTGTATAGGTGTATTGACTAGGGGCTTGTCTAGAAGGAGATATCCTGACTCTGCTGAGATAATGGAATCAAGTAGATGAAGTTATTCAGTTGGTGAGAGTCGAAGGAGGTTCGTACGTATGGGTGAGTTGTTCAAATGGGAACGAGCTCGGCCTGTTATACGAATTTACCTTGTCATACCGAGAGAATGGTAACAATGAGATGGTATATGCGCATGCTGTGTGGATTCACAGTGGTAGGTATGACAGGTGCAAATCTCTGGGCCTGAGTCAACGCACGAGTCAATCCGGAAGTAGTGTCATGTGTCTATGCATTGTGGGCCAGTGGAAAGTCTGGCATGTGAAATGAGAAACTGGAATATTGATAGACACTTGATGCTGTATTGTGAAATGGAAATGACTATGGGTGAATGTTGTGAAGTCTGTGGTTTTGGGCGAGCAGTTGAATGCTATGAGTAGCTCCACGTTTTACATGGATATCTTGGAAAATGTTTTACCTTGATCTATTATGTTCATGATTTTAAATGCCTTATTCTAAACTCTCGTTAAAATGTCTGGCTTACCCTTTTATCTGTTATTGTGGTGGTTTTCTCAAAACTGTGATGATCGTGTAAATGTGTACACGGGAGCAGATGATCTTCCAGGAAGAAGAGCTCCCTAATGGGGGGTCGTCGAGGGCAGAGATCGCCCATTTCCACCTCTCGGGGGTGATCGCCGGATTTGTGTCCTGATAGCAGATCGCCTGTCTTGAGGTCTTCTGTTTTGGGATCGCCGGTTTGTGTTGGAGATCGCCGTTTTTTTGTATGGAGACCGCCGGTCTTGCTGTATTTGATTTTTTTATTATTCTTTAAATTTTGAAAAAAAAAGAAAACATTTGAAGGATTATGTACTAATCTCCCTAAGAGGAGCAACTCCCTTACTTATGTATATATATTATCTTGTATTCTTCAACATTATTGGTTTACCTTATTTTCATATTACATGTATGAGATTGTTTATTTTGGCGGGATGTTACATTAATGGTATCAGAGCAGTTCGTCCTTAGGATGACCTGAGGGCTGTGGATCCATTGTGTTTCTTCTGCTCATAAAATCTATTTGAGTTTTAAATAACAACTATAGTGAAAGGTTTTCAAAACGTTTTTGGTATTGAAATTTTGTGTGTGCCTTAGTGAATGTATGCGCTAATTGAAAATCTTGGTATTAAGAATGAGAAGATCCTGATAAAGTAATGAGGGTGCACACTCATAACTGGATCAAGATAATTCTTAATCTTAATTCCAAAGGTTGATGTTTAGCCCACCTTGAAGTCAGGTGTGATGTATTTCGTGTTCTTGTAATTGACTGTGGGTGATTAGTTGGATTGATGTTTGCACACCAGTAACTGATCTGGTGTTTTGTTTGAAGTTATAAGCATTATGAATCTGTTGATGAGCTCAAATTCTAGATGACGTTGAGATGCTGACCTTTGTAAAGTCTAGCTGTTACCCCCCTTGAATGAATTGATTCTTATCGATTTCATTCTTACAGTTGTAGGGAATATAGAAGTCAATAGATTCAGAAGATGGCACGTAGACCTTCTACCCCACCCCAACCTTCCTCAGAGATGAGCCAGATCGCCAAGGCCATCGAGATGATGGCGACTGCCATTCAGCAACAGAACGCAGCGATGGCCCAGAACCATCAAGCCACAATGCAACACTGGGAAACTGCCCGATCTGCTGAGACAAACTCCCACGTCGGTCAGCCCCAAGAACAGATGGGACTGGCCGAGTTCATGAGGCACAACCCACCTAAGTTCAGTGGGAATGCTACCCCTGACCAGGCAGATCAGTGGGTCAGAGAGTTGGAGAAAATCTTTAGGGCGACCTCCTGCCCTGAAGAGAAGAAGCTGCTGTTCGCCACTTATTTGCTATCAGGAGAAGCTGAGTTCTGGTGGATGGGAGCTCAGCAGATGATGGAGGCACGAGAGGATGTATTGGATTGGGAGAGCTTCAGGGTGAAGTTCTTAGAGAAGTACTTCCCAGACAGCGCCAAGTTTGCAAGGGAAGCTGAGTTCCTGAAGTTGGAGCAGGGGGACATGTCGGTAAACGCCTATGCTGCCCGTTTTGAGTACCTCGCCCGGTTCTATACTCAGGCGACCTCCGAGGCCTGGAGGTGTAGGAAGTTCGAGGAAGGGCTGAAGCATGGGCTGAAGAAGACCATAGCCCCGATGTGCATCAGGGAGTTCCACGCCTTAGTGGAGAAGGTGAAGATGGTGGAGACCCTGGAAAAGGGTGAGTCTCGGGTGATCAGGTCACACCCAGGAGGTCCTTCCAGTGGGAGAGCTAAGGCACAGCACCCACAAAGCAAGCCCTATGCGAGACCTCCATCACATCGGGCAGGAGCAGCACCTCCCCAGTTCCAGCAGCAGCAACCATGGAAACTCAAGTGTTTCCATTGTGGTGGACCACACGCCTCCAACGCATGCTCCAAGAAGAGTTCAGAGAAAAGGTGCTACATCTGCCAAAAGACGGGGCATTTTGCTAGAGAATGCCCTAACCGGAATGGGGCGATCCAGCCCAGTGGCTCTCAGCAGACGAGAAACGAGGGCAGCAGACCTCAGGCAACAGGGAGGGTGTTCGCCATGTCTGGAACAGAGGCAGCTCAGTCAGGTAACCTCATCAAAGGTGTTTGTTTTATTGCTGGTAGAAGTGTAAGAGCTTTGTTTGATTCTGGAGCGACACACTCATTTGTGTCAAGTCTGTGTGTAGCCGAGTTGGATCTCCTAGTGAAGGAGTTACCTTTCGAACTGTTGGTCTCTACACCTGCGTCAGGACAGGTGTCGACCTCTACAGTGTGCCCTGAATGTCCAGTGATTGTAGAAGGACGCAGATTCAAGGTGGACTTGATCTGCCTACCTCTTCAGGACCTAGATGTTATCCTGGGAATGGATTGGTTGGCTGCCAATCACGTTCTCATAGACTGTGGTAGGCAGAAGGTAGCGTTTCCAGACCCCCAAGAATCGGATGTGTTAACAGTTCAACAAGGGCAATCAGCGTTGGAAGAAGGGGCGAGGTGCTTCGTGGTGCTCGCCCGGTTGGAAGTGGAGAATAAAGGGGACGTAAACAGGATACAAGTGGTGAGAGATTTCACCGATGTATTCCCAGAGGAGGTGCCTGGGTTACCCCCTAAGAGAGAAGTGGAATTCTCTATTGACTTGGTACCTGGAGCTGGACCAATATCAATGGCACCTTACAGGATGGCACCAGCCGAGTTAGTGGAGTTAAAGAAGCAAGTGGAAGAGTTGCTGGAGAAGCAGTTCATCAGACCCAGCGTATCCCCATGGGGAGCTCCAGTGCTCCTAGTCAAGAAGAAGGATGGAGGGTCTCGGCTGTGTATAGACTACAGGCAATTGAACAAATTGACCATCAAGAACAAGTACCCCCTACCTCGGATCGATGATTTGATGGACCAAATTCATGGGGCCTCGGTGTTCTCCAAGATTGACCTGAGATCGGGGTATCACCAAATCTTGGTAAAAGCTGAAGATGTACAGAAGACAGCTTTTAGGTCTAGATATGGGCACTACGAGTATGTAGTGATGCCATTTGGAGTCACCAACGCTCCAGCTCTATTCATGGACTACATGAATAGGATCTTTCGCCCTTTCTTGGATAAGTTTGTGGTGGTCTTCATAGATGACATCCTCATTTATTCAAGGACCGAGGAAGAGCATGAGGAACACCTGAGGACAGTATTGGAAATACTGAGAGAGAAGCAACTCTATGCCAAGTTCTCCAAGTGTGAGTTCTGGCTGAGGGAAGTCAACTTCTTAGGACACGTGATATCTGCCCAAGGGATCTCGGTAGATCCAGCCAAGGTAGAGGCAGTGCTGCAATGGGAACGTCCTAAGACCGTGACTGAGATAAGGAGCTTTGTGGGGTTGGCGGGCTACTATCGGAGGTTTATTGAGGATTTTTCCAAGATAGTGGCTCCTTTAACACAGCTAACCCGCAAGGACCAACCCTTTGCTTGGACCGACCGATGTGAACAGAGCTTCAGGGAACTAAAGGAGAGGTTGACCAGTGCTCCAGTGCTGGTAATCCCCGAGGTAGGAAGACCTTTTGATGTCTTCTGTGACGCTTCACATCAAGGCTTGGGATGTGTTTTAATGCAAGAAAAGAGAGTAGTTGCATATGCTTCAAGGCAACTCAAGGTTCATGAGAGGAACTACCCTACGCATGACTTGGAGTTGGCGGCTGTGGTTTTTGCCTTGAAGATCTGGAGGCACTATCTATATGGAGCTCGGTTCCAGGTGTTCAGTGACCACAAGAGCTTGAAGTACCTGTTCGATCAGAAGGAACTAAACATGAGGCAAAGAAGGTGGATGGAATTCCTAAAGGACTACGACTTTCAACTCATGTATCACCCAGGGAAGGCCAATGTAGTGGCAGATGCCTTGAGTAGGAAGTCTATACAAGTCGCCACCATGATGATGGAAGAGCAGAAACTGATCGAGCAGTTCAGGGACTTAAACCTTGGAGTGGAATTTCACGCGAATCACATTAGTTGTAGTAAGCTGACTATAACTAATGACTTCCTTGGGATGTTGAAGGATACACAATTGGAGGACCCTAGCCTGAAGCGCACTGTGGAGTCACTAGGGGCAGATCAGGCGAGAGGCTTTGAGATGGGCGATGATGGGATCTTGAGGTTTGATGGCAGGATTTGCATACCTGCAAATGATGAGTTGAAGAAGATGATCCTAGAGGAAGGTCATAAGAGTCGCCTTAACCTCCACCCAGGCATGAACAAGATGTACCATGACTTGAAGGAGTCATTTTGGTGGTCAGGCATGAAGAGGGACATCGCCCAGTATGTGGCAACCTGCTTAACGTGTCAGAAAGCGAAGGTAGAGCATCAAAGACCTGGCGGGCTGTTGCAGCAACTGGATATCCCTGAGTGGAAATGGGACAGCATCGCCATGGATTTTGTCACCCACTTACCCAGATCGGTAAAGAGTCATGATGCAATCTGGGTCATCATTGATAGGCTGACGAAGAGTGCCCACTTCCTTCCAGTGAATATGAAGATGCCTATGGCCAAGCTGGCACAGCTATACATCCAAGAAATAGTAAGGCTGCATGGAGTGCCTTCCAGCATCGTTTCAGATAGAGATCCCAGGTTCACTTCAAGGTTTTGGCAGACCTTGCAAGAGTGCTTGGGAACTAAGTTGAGGATGAGCTCTGCATATCATCCCCAAACAGATGGTCAGTCAGAGAGGACGATCCAATCTCTAGAAGATCTGCTGAGGGCGTGCGTCTTGGATCAATTGGGAGGATGGGAGGAGGTGTTGCCGCTGGTAGAGTTTACCTATAACAATAGCTATCACGCCAGTATTGGGATGGCACCATATGAAGCCCTGTATGGGAGAAAATGCAGAACTCCCTTATGTTGGTACCAGGAGGGCGAGGCAGTCTTGGTTGGGCCAGAGTTGATTCAGCAGACGACCGAGAAGGTGAAGCAGATACAAAACAGAATGAAAGCTTCTCAGAGTAGGCAGAAGTCCTATGCAGATCAGAGGAGAAAGCCTTTGGAGTTTGCTGCTGGAGATCACGTGTTCATGAAAGTGACACCAACCAAGGGTGTAGGGCGGGCGATCAGGCCAAAGAAGCTGTCCCCTAAGTTCGTGGGACCATACCAGATCTTAAGAAGGATTGGCCCAGTAGCGTATGAGATCGCCCTACCTCCACATTTAGCAAATCTGCATAATGTCTTCCACGTATCGCAGCTAAGGAAATATCTCGCCGATCCTTGTCACGTGTTGGAGGTGGATGACGTGCAGATCAGGGACGACTTGTCTTTTGAAGCAAGACCAGTCAGGATAGTCGATCACCAAAGCAAACAGCTCAGGGGTAAGACCATCCATATGGTTAAGGTGGTGTGGGATGAGAGATCCGGTGATTCGACTTGGGAGTTGGAAGAGAACATGAGAAACGCCTATCCACATCTCTTTTCCTTGTAATTCCTTGTAATTCAATTTTCGAGGACGAAAATTTTTGTTGTTAGGGAGATTGTAAGGACCTGGAAAATCTTATTGGAATAAAAGTGATATATTTTAAGTCAATTCTAAGTATGTCTTTATTTAAAAATATAAAGGAAGGGAAGTATAGCTTAAAAGTCTACGAGACCGCCGTAATTGAAAGAGTAGGCGATCTCCGACTTCTCTGGCACATGATCGCCTGTCGCCTTGATTTCACAGAACGCCTATCGCCTGTAGTGTACCTAGTCGCCTGTCGCCTAGGGTACACATGATCGCCGAAACTACACTTAGTGTGTAGTCAAGATGTTGGATCAACCATAGTGGGTTCCCAAAGACCACGTGCATCAAGGTGTGGGTTAAGCCTTAGACACGCTGTGCATGCGAAGCTCTATGCTTGGGTATTGGAGATCGTCCTTAGTGTTGCATGCATGGGCGCACGAGGGCAAGTGCCAATCCACCCTTGGAAATGTGAAGCTACCGACGTCACCGAGTCACGTGGAGATGATACCTTGGACGTAACATAGTGCAATGAGGAACCTTCAGCAAGGAGTGTCGTCGGTCATCGCCGGGCGTGAGGCATGCGGGCGTCGCCGGGGCGTGAGGCATGCGGGCATCGCCGGGGCGTGAGGCATGCAGGTGTCGCCGGGGCGTGAGGCATACGGGTGTCGCCGGGGCGCGAGAGGCATGCGGACATCGCCATGGCGCGAGGCATGTGGACATCGCCACAGAGAGACATCGGTCGTCTTCCAGAGAGAGACATCGGTCGTCCTCCAGGATGAGTCATCGGTGGAAGGTTATCGCGCGATGTCGAGTTGTACGTAGAGAAGGTGGGACCCAGACTCCCAGCCTGAACGTGTTGCATGCGCGACACGTAGTCATTGGCTCCAGAGAGTTGGTACTGTAGTGCACAGTGTTTGTGTGCGCAAAGTCAACCACGCAACCGTACTGTCAGGTTTGTGCTTGAGTAAAGGAAAACTCACACGCTAGATATCTCAAAGAGTAGGCTAAAGCGGCTACACAGCAGGCCTACGTCCTTAGCTTCAGAAGGCTCCTCTTAGAGAGTCTAGAAACGCAGTGAGAGATAAAAAGGGGACAGAGTGAGTCCACCATCATCTTTCTCTTTTCTCCCCCTTGCACTGCAACTCAGTATTCCCAGGCACCTTCAAGCAAGAGCAAGACGAGCGACGACTGCCATAGAGCTTTTGGGAAGGTTCTCTGCAAGTTCTCCAGATCAAAACGCTTAGGCAGTATTCGTGCATCCTTAAGTTCAGAGGGTTAGAGCTCGAAGTGAGATTTCACGCTGATCCAGGTAAGGGAAGCTAGCCTCCATCTTTAATACGAGCCATAGTTTAGCTATTTTCTGAAGTGTGGGCGGCGTGGTCGCCGTTTTCGCTTTCGTCTTCGTGAAATACTCTGTTTTATGTGTTTGGGCGATGTGGTCGCCGGTTTTATATAAAGCCTTCGAAACACCCTGTTTTTGAACTAGATCGCCGGTTTTGGCGTTGTTTGTGAACTCTCTGTTTCTGGGTGTTGCTTTGAAACTACTTGAGATTTAAACGAGATATTCGAAGATCTGAACCTTTGAAATGATTGTTCTATGATTGAATCATGTATTTGAGTGGTATGATGTTTTGAATGCTGTGAATGTGGGATCGAGGCATAGTATTTTCAGGAAAGGAAATACCGTGTAAGATCTGTATAGGTGTATTGACTAGGGGCTTGTCTAGAAGGAGATATCCTGACTCTACTGAGATAATGGAATCAAGTAGATGAAGTTATTCAGTTGGTGAGAGTCGAAGGAGGTTCGTACGTATGGGTGAGTTGTTCAAATGGGAACGAGCTCGGCCTGTTATACGAATTTACCTTGTCATACCGAGAGAATGGTAACAATGAGATGGTATATGCGCATGCTGTGTGGATTCACAGTGGTAGGTATGACAGGTGCAAATCTCTGGGCCTGAGTCAACGCACGAGTCAATCCGGAAGTAGTGTCATGTGTCTATGCATTGTGGGCCAGTGGAAAGTCTGGCATGTGAAATGAGAAACTGGAATATTGATAGACACTTGATGCTGTATTGTGAAATGGAAATGACTATGGGTGAATGTTGTGAAGTCTGTGGTTTTGGGCGAGCAGTTGAATGCTATGAGTAGCTCCACGTTTTACATGGATATCTTGGAAAATGTTTTACCTTGATCTATTATGTTCATGATTTTAAATGCCTTATTCTAAACTCTCGTTAAAATGTCTGGCTTACCCTTTTATCTGTTATTGTGGTGGTTTTCTCAAAACTGTGATGATCGTGTAAATGTGTACACGGGAGCAGATGATCTTCCAGGAAGAAGAGCTCCCTAATGGGGGGTCGTCGAGGGCAGAGATCGCCCATTTCCACCTCTCGGGGGTGATCGCCGGATTTGTGTCCTGATAGCAGATCGCCTGTCTTGAGGTCTTCTGTTTTGGGATCGCCGGTTTGTGTTGGAGATCGCCGTTTTTTTGTATGGAGACCGCCGGTCTTGCTGTATTTGATTTTTTTATTATTCTTTAAATTTTGAAAAAAAAAGAAAACATTTGAAGGATTATGTACTAATCTCCCTAAGAGGAGCAACTCCCTTACTTATGTATATATATTATCTTGTATTCTTCAACATTATTGGTTTACCTTATTTTCATATTACATGTATGAGATTGTTTATTTTGGCGGGATGTTACAATCTCTATCCGAAATGATGCTGGAAGGCACTCCATGCAACCTCACAATTTCCTTGATGTACAGCTGTGTCAACTTGGCCATGGGCATCTTCATATTTACTGGGAGAAAGTGAGCGCTCTTCGTCAGCCTATCAATGATGACCCAGATTGCATCATGACCCTTTACCGATCTGGGTAAATGGGTAACAAAATCCATGGCAATGCTGTCCCATTTCCACTCAGGGATATCCAGTTGCTGTAACAACCCGCCAGGTCTTTGATGCTCTATCTTCGCCTTCTGACATGTTAAGCAGGTTGTAACATACTGGGCGATGTCTCTCTTCATGCCCGACCACCAAAATGACTCCTTCAAGTCATGGTACATCTTGTTCATGCCCGGATGTAGGCTAAGGCGACTTCTGTGACCTTCCTCTAAGATCATCTTCTTCAACTCTTCATTTGCAGGTATGCAAATTCTGCCATTAAATCTCAAGATCCCATCATCTCCCATCACAAAATCTTTAGCCTGATCGGTCCCTATTGACTCCACAGTGCGCTTCAGGCTAGGGTCCTCTAACTGCTTATCCTTTACTACACCAAGGAAGTCATTAGTTATAGTCAGCTTACTACAACTAATGTGATTAATATGGAATTCCACTCCCAAGTTTAAGTCTCTGAATTGCTCAATCAATTTCTGTTCTTCAATCATCATGTATGACACTTGCCTTGATTTCCTACTCAAAGCATCTGCCACTACATTGGCCTTCCCTGGATGATACATGAGTTGGAAATCATAGTCCTTTAGAAACTCCATCCATCTCCTTTGCCTCATATTTAGTTCCTTCTGATCGAACAAATATTTCAGGCTCTTATGATCACTGAACACATGGAACCGAGCTCCATACAAGTAATGCCTCCAAACTTTCAAGGCAAACACCACAGCCGCCAACTCCAAGTCATGAGTGGGATAGTTTCTCTCATGAACTTTGAGTTGCCTCGAAGCATATGCAACTACTCCTTTTTCTTGCATCAAAACGCATCCCAAGCCTTGATGTGAAGCATCACAGTAGACATCAAAAGGTTTCCCAACATCGGGGATCACCAGTACTGGAGCACTAGTCAACCTCTCCTTTAGCTCCGTGAAACTCTGCTCACATCGGTCGGTCCAAGCAAAAGGTTGGTCTTTGCATGTCAATTGAGTCAAAGGAGCCACTACCTTGGAAAAGTCCTCAATAAACCTCCGATAGTAGCCAGCTAAACCCACGAAGCTCCTTATTTCAGTGACTGTCTTAGGACGTTCCCACTGTAGCACTGCTTCTACCTTGGCTGGATCCACTGAGATCCCCCGAGCAGATATCACGTGTCCTAAGAAGTTGACTTCCTTCAGCCAGAACTCACACTTAGAGAACTTGGCATAGAGTTGCTTCTCCCTCAGGATTTCCAGCACTGTCCTCAGATGTTCCTCATGATCCTCCTCGGTCCTTGAATAAATAAGTATGTCGTCTATAAAGACTACAACAAACCTATCCAAGAAAGGACGAAAAATTCTATTCATGTAGTCCATGAACAGAGCTGGAGCATTGGTCACTCCAAACGGCATCACCACGTACTCGTAGTGCCCATAACGAGACCTAAATGTTGTTTTCTGAACGTCTTCGGCCTTTACCAAAATTTGGTGGTACCCCGATCTCAGGTGAATCTTTGAGAACACCGAGGCCCCATTTACTTGATCCATTAAGTCATCAATTCTAGGTAGAGGATACTTGTTCTTGATGGTCAACTTGTTCAACTGCCTGTAGTCTATACACAGCCGAGACCCTCCATCCTTTTTCTTCACTAGAAGCGCTGGAGCTCCCCATGGAGATACACTGGGTCTGATGAATTGTTTCTCCAACAATTCTTCCACTTGCTTCTTTAACTCCACCAACTCGGCTGGAGCCATTCTGTAAGGTGCCATTGACACTGGTCCAGCTCCAGGTACTAAATCAATGGAGAATTCTACTTCTCTCTTAGGAGGTAATCCAGGTATTTCTTCTGGAAATACATCCATGAATTCCTTCACCACATGTATATTGCCCACATCTCCTTCATTCTTCACTTCCCCTTGAGCTAGGATTACAAAACACGTCGCCCCTTCTTTCAACTCCGACTGTACCTGCTGAGCAGATATCACATCTGGCTCTTGGAGATCGGGAAACACTACTTTCTGCCTACCGCAGTCTATGAGGATGTGATTGGCAGAAAGCCAATCCATTCCTAGGATAACATCCAGATCTTGCAGAGGTAGACAGATCAAATTTACCTTGAACCTGCGTCCCTCTACTATCACTGGACATTCTGGGCAAACTGTGGAGGTCATAACCTGTCCTGATTCAGGTGTAGAGACCAACAGTTCAAAAGGTAGCTCCTTCACTAGAAGGCTCAGCTTGGCTACACACAGACTTGACACAAAAGAGTGTGTCGCTCCAGAATCAAACAAGGCTTTTACACTTCTACCAGATATAAGACAAACACCCTGCACCAAGTTACCTGATTGGGACGCCTCACCTCCTGACATGGCAAACACTCTCCCTGTTGCCTGAGGTCTGCCACCTTCGTTCCTCAACTGTTGGGAACCACTGGGTTGAGTCATCCTATTCTGGGTAGGACAATCTCTAGCAACGTGCCCCGTCTTTTGGCATGCAAAACACCTTCTCTCCGAAGCCTTCTTGGGGCACACATTTGGCGTGTGTGGTCCACCACAATGGAAACATTTGGGTTTCCAGGGTTGTTGCTGCTGAAACTGGGTTGACGCTGCTCCTGCCCTATGCGGTGGAGGTCTCGCATAAGGCTTATTCTGCTGCGGCTGCACCCTTGCCTTCCCACTGGAGGAGCCCCCGGGATGTGACCTGATCACCCGAGACTCACCCTTTTCTAGAGTCTCCACCATCTTCGCCTTCTCCACCAAGGCGTGAAATTCCCTGATGCACATCGGGGCTATGGTCCTCTTCAGCCCATGCTTCAGTCCTTCTTCAAACTTTCTGCACCTCCAAGCCTCAGAGGTAGCTTGGGTATAAAACCGGGCGAGGTACTCAAACCGAGCAGCATAAGCATTCACTGACATCTCCCCCTGTTCCAACCTGAGGAATTCAGCTTCCTTGGCAAACCTCGCACTATCTGGGAAGTATTTCTCCAGGAACTTCACCCTGAAGCTCTCCCAGTCTGATACTTCTTCTCGGGCTTCCATCATTTGTTGAGTTCCCATCCACCAGAACTCGGCTTCTCCAGATAGAAGGTATGTGGCAAACACCAACTTCTTATCTTCAGGGCAGGAGGTCGCCCTGAAGATTTTCTCTAACCCCCTGACCCACTGATCTGCTTGATCAGGGGTAGCATTCCCACTGAACTTAGGTGGGCTGTGCCCGAGGAACTCGGTCAGTCCCATCTGCTCCTGAGGCTGACTAGCGTGGGAGGCTGTTCCAGCCGACCGAGCAGTTTCCCAGTGGTGCATTGCAGCTTGATGATTCTGAGCCATTGCTGCATTCTGTTGTTGGATGGCAGTTGCCATCATCTCAATGGCCCTGGCGATCTGGCCCATCTCCGAAGAAGGTTGGGGAGAGGTAGGAGGTCTACGAGTCATTCTTCTCTGTAGAAGATTAGGAAAAGAACTATTATTCTCTACTCATATTCCTATAAAATGAACTTGATAAAGAATCAATTCATTTAGAAGACCACACTAGGTCTTACAAGGCCAGCATCTCAAATCCATCTAGAATTTGAGTTTATCCGCAAGATCAATATACTAATACAAGCTCATCACCAAAACAGCTACTGGTATAAAACCATCAATCCAAACAACCACTTCCAATCAACTAAAAAAAACACTCAATAAAATGAAATAAATCACACCAGAATTCAATGTATGCTAAACATCAAACCTTTGGAATTAAGATTGAGAATCATCTCGATTCAGTTATGAGTGTGCACCCTCACTACTTTATCAAGATCCTCTCATTCTTAATACTAAGATTTTCAGTTAGGGCATATATTCACTAAAGCACACACAAAATTTCAATACAAAAACGTTTGAAAACCTTTCACAATAGTTGTTATTTGAAAACTCAAATAGATTTTATGAGCAGAAGAAACACAATGGATCCACAGCCCTCAGGTCATCCTAAGGACGAACTGCTCTGATACCATTAATGTAACATCCCGCCAAATTGCTTTTCATATTTATATATTGAAATAAAGGTAAAACAATAATATTTAAGTGAACATACGTATTTATATAAAATGAAGTTGCTCCTCACAGGGAGTTTAATACATAACCGGTCAATTTTCCAAAGCTTAAAAAAAAATACAGCAAAATAGAAGAAAACAGGCGATCTCCCTACAGAAAAGGCGATCTCCTATCAGAGAAGGCGATCTCCTATCAGAGATCAGAAAAAGGGTGATCGCCTAACAGAAACAGAGACAGGCGATCTCCTTCCGGCGACCACTCACTGAGGAGCTCTACTTCCTGCAACATCATCTGCTCCCGTGTAAATTATACACGATCATCATAGTTTTAAGAAAAACAGCCACAGAACCAAACACAGGGTAAGCTAGATATTTGAAAGAGAGTTTAAATATGAACTTAAAAATCAAGATAAAACAAATTTAAGACACCCACGTAAAAACCATCAACTTTCTCATTCATATCACACAGGCATCAAGTAATCACATATTTCACAATTTCCTCAAGAGTCGTTCAATTCACATAATTCCATCAAGTGTCTATCAACAATTTCTCAACATTTCTCACGTCAGACTTCCACTGACTCTTCACACATAGACACTTGACACTACTTCCGGAAGACACGTGCAATGACTAGACTCAGAGATCTGCACCTGTCATACTACATTGCTGTAAAGTTTCCATAGCTGTGCACATGAACATAATCTCAATCTCAATCTCATCACTCTCCTAGTATGACAGGGTTAATCCATGTAACAGGCCAAGCTCGTTCTTTTTCACACGACTCACCCATTCATGAACCTCCTTCGACTCTCAACGCCTGAATAACTTCCTCTATATGGTTCCATTATATCAGGAGAGTCAGGATATCTCATTATAGAAATCACCGATCAATGCACATCCTACACAATCTTACACGGTATTTTCTTTCCTGAAAATACTATGCCTTGATCCCACATTCACAACATTCAACACATCATATGACACTTAAATGAACGATTCCAATCACAGCAGCAATCATTCAGAGGTCCAGATTTTCGAATATTGCATGCATTTCACATTTCAATCTCAAACAGTTTCAAACAACACTAAAAACAGGGGAGTTCGAAATCAATATTTAAAACCGGCGATCACCAACGGGCGATCACATCCAAAACAGGGGATTTCGAAACACAAGGGAAAAACTGGCGATCACATCGCCCCAACATCAAAAACAGAGGATTATGCAATAACAGTTGAAAACCGGCGACCACGTCGCCCCATCATCAAAATCATCTAACTTAAGGTTTTCGTTGGAAATAAGGCTAGCTTCCCTTACCTGGACTTGCGTGAAAAGTACTAAGAGCTCCAACCCAACGAGCTTCAAGGATGCCTTACCCTGCACCATGGATCCTTAGTCACAAAACTAGCTATACTCCTCATTTCTACGCTAACAGGGACGATTCCTGAAGCTAAGAGAACTGCATGCAACACCAATGCAGAGGCAACCCTCTCAGGTGCAGGATCGACTTGAAGAACGGAGGGAACGACTTACTCTGTTTTAGCGTCCGGTTTGGAGGACTTGCAGAGAACCTCCCAGGTGGCCTGTGGCAGTCGTCGCTCGTCGTACTGGTGCTTGATGGTGCCTGGATCGCAGCGCAAAGGAGGGAAAAGAGAAGGATGAAGGTAACTCACTCACTCACTCTGTCACTCTTGAACCACAGCAGCGTTCTTTGCCTCTCCGAAGTGAGTTTTTAAAACTAACCCAACTTGTTCCACAATTGCCGCTGCCACCACCCACTCTGCAGGAAGGCTTGCGTGCACGCTTCCCTGAACAGTACGACCACGTGTGTCTCTGCGCATGCCAACTCTCTGATGTCACTATTCTGAACCACCCTTTTTGTCCACGTGGTGCGCGTGCAGGAAGTTTCATGCTGGGAGTCTGGGTCCCACCTTATCTGTGCGAAACACGACATCGCGCGATAACCTTCCACCGATGACTCATCCTGGAAGACGACCGATGTCTCTCTCTGGGAGACGATCGATGTCTCTCTCTGGGAGACGACCGGTGTCTCTCGCTGGGAGACGACCGATGTCTCTCGCTGGGAGACGACCGATGTCGATCCCTGGCGACGTCCGCATACCTCACGCCCCGGCGACGTCCGCATGGGTAGTCTAGGCGACAGGCGATTATGTACTAACCAGGCGATCTCAGAGTCTTCTAAGCTACACTTTCCTTCCTTTACTCTTCTTGATCCACATGTCTTCCTCGAGCACACCCTCGTAATTACCTCACGATAAGGTCATCGCACCTGACTACTTTGTTAATACAAGAGTCAGCCGACCGACCTCTACCAGCTGACCCCAGCCCTTGGGTGACGTCCGAGGTGCGACTACTACGAAACTTCTATTACCAGCTCTTTGTATTTTAAATAACAACATCTTCTGAAATTATTTAAATATAACACTTTTATTCCAATTAAAGTTTCTAGGTCCTTACAAAACTTCATTTAGTGAATATTAGGGTATACAAACTTCAAATGGCGATAGATTTTGATAGAGAAGTCCGATCAAGACGCCTCAAAAATGAAAGTCGCTCCAAACGAGGAGTGGCGTATCTGCATATTTTGTGCCGATTTGTCAGTAGTTTGGGGTTTGGGGAAACTTCATTTAGTGAATATTAGGGTATACAAACTTCAAATGGCGATAGATTTTGACAGAGAAGTCCGATCAAGACGCCTAAAAAATGAAAGTGGCTCGAAACGGGGCGTGGCGTATCTGCATGTTTTGTGCCGATTTGTCAGTAGTTTGGGGTTTGGGGAAACTTCATTTAGTGAATATTAGGGTATACAAACTTCAAATGGCGATAGATTTTGACAGAGAAAACCGATCAAGACGCCTCAAAAATGAAAGTGGCTCAAAACGGGGCGTGGCGTATCTGCATGTTTTTTGCCGATTCGTCAGTAGTTTGGGGTTTGGGGAAACTTCATTTAGTGAATATTAGGGTATACAAACTTCAAATGGCGATAGATTTTGACAGAGAAGTCCGATCAAGACGCCTCAAAAATGAAAGTCGCTCCAAACGAGGAGTGGCGTATCTGCATATTTTGTGCCGATTTGTCAGTAGTTTGGGCTTTGGGGAAACTTCATTTAGTGAATATTAGGGTATACAAACTTCAAATGGCGATAGATTTTGACAGAGAAGTCCGATCAAGACGCCTAAAAAATGAAAGTGGCTCGAAACGGGGCGTGGCGTATCTGCATGTTTTGTGCCGATTTGTTAGTAGTTTGGGGTTTGGGGAAACTTCATTTAGTGAATATTAGGGTATACAAACTTCAAATGGCGATAGATTTTGACAGAGAAAACCGATCAAGACGCCTCAAAAATGAAAGTGGCTCAAAACGGGGCGTGGCGTATCTGCATGTTTTGTGCCGATTTGTCAGTAGTTTGGGGTTTGGGGAAACTTCATTTAGTGAATATTCGGGTATACAAACTTCAAATGGCTATAGATTTTGACAGAGAAGTCCGATCAAGACGCCTGAAAAATGAAAGTGGCTCGAAACGGGGCGTGGCGTATCTGCATGTTTTGTGCCGATTCGTCTGTAGTTTAGGGTTTGGGGAAACTTCATTTAGTGAATATTAGGGTATACAGGCTTCAAATGGCGATAGATTTTGATAGAGAAGTCCGATCAAGACGCCTCAAAAAGGAAGGTGGCTCGAAACGGGGCATGGCGTATCTGCATGTTTTGTGTAAGGACCTGTAAAATTAAATTGGAATAAAAGGAATATATTTTAAATGAATTCTAAGTATGTTTTTATTTAAAATAAAAAGGAAGGAAAGTGTAGCTTAGAAGTCTACGAGATCGCCGTTGTTGAAGACGGAGGCGACCTCCGACTTCTCTGGTGTACATGATCGCCAATCGCCTATGGTGTGCATGATCGCTGAAAGTGCACTTAGTATGTGGTCAAGATGCTGGATCAACCATAGTGGGTTCCAAAAACCACGCGTATCAAGGCGTGGGTTAAGCCTTAGATACGCTGTGCATGCGAAGCTCTATGCTTGAGCATAAGAAATCGTCCTTAGTGTTGCATGCATTGGTGCACGAGGAGTAGTGCTGATCTACTCTTGGAAATGTGAAGCTACCGACGTCACCAAGTCATGTGGAGATGATACCTTGGACGTAGCATAGTGGGATGAAGAACCTTCAGCAAGGTGTGGCGATGTGTCATGCGGACATCGCCGGGGCGAGAGACATGCAGACATCGCCGGGGCGAGAGACATGCGGACATCGCCGGGGCGAGAGACATGCGGGCATCGCCAGGGCGAGAGACATGCGGGCATCGCCAGGGCGAGAGACATGCGGGCATCGCCAGGGCGAGAGACATGCGGGCATCGCCAGGGCGATTGACATCGGTCGTCTTCCAGAGAGAGACATCGGTCGTATTCCGGAGAGAGACATCGGTCGTCTTCCAGAGAGAGACATCGGTCGTCTTCCAGAGAGAGACATCGGTCGTCTTCCAGAGAGAGACATCGGTCGTCCGCCAGGATGAGTCATCGGTGGAAGGTTATCGCGCGATGTCGTGTTTCACACAGATAAGGTGGGACCCAGGCTCCCAGCATGAGACGTCCTGCACGCGCGACACGTAGACAAAAAGGGTGTTTTAGAATAGTTGGCATCAGAGAGTTGGTATCCGCAGAGACACACGTGGCCATACTGTTCAAGGAAGTGTGCACGCAAGCTTTCCTGCAGAGTGGGTGGTGGCAGCGGCAATTGTGGACAAGTTGGTTTAGATTAAAAAAAACTCACTTCTGAGAGGAAAAGAACGTTGTTGTGGTTCAAGAGTGACAGAGTGAGTTTACCTTCATCCTTCTCTTTTCTCTCCTTCGCGCTGCGATTCAGGCATCCTCAAGCACCAGTACGACGAGCGACGACTGCCCTTGGACTCCTGGGAAGTTCTCTGCGAGTTTTCCGATCAGGACGCTAAAACAGAGTTCGGGTATCCTTAAGTTCGGTGTGTTAGAGCTCGTAGTGAGATTTTATGCAAGTCCAGGTAAGGGAAGCTAGCCTTATTTCCAACGAAAACCTTAAGTTAGATGATTTTGATGATAGGGCGACGTGGTCGCCGGTTTTCAACTGTTATTGCATAATCCCCTGTTTTTGGATGTGATCGTCGGTTTTAATGTTGTTTTCGAACTCCCCTGTTTTAGTGTTGCTGTGAACTTGTTGAGATTGAAATGAAAAATGTATATGCTATTCGAAAACCTGAACGGTGGTATGCTTGTTTTTGTGAGTGGGGTTGTTTAAGAAAAGATTCAAAGTATTCTATGATGGAATTGTTCTTTATGTATGGTATGATGTATGGAATGTGGTGAATGTGGGATCAAGGCATAGTATTTTCAGGAAAGAAAATACCGTGTAAGATCGTGTAGAGTGTGCATTGACCGGTGATTCGTTTATTATGAGATATCCTGACTCTCCTGATATAATGGAATCATATAGATGAAGTTATTCAAGCGTTGAGAGTCGAAGGAGGTTCATATGTATGGGTGAGTTGTTTGAAAGAGAACGAGCTTGACCCGTTGTATGGATTAACCCTGTCATGCTAGGATAGTGATGATATTGAGATTCATTTATACGCTTGTGAATGTGTGTGATTTCATAGCGACCCTGTGAATGTGTGTGATTTCACAGTGGTGCAGTATGACAGGTGCAGATCTCTGAGTCTAGTCAATGCACGTGTCTTCCGGAAGTAGTGTCAAGTGTCTATGTGTGATGAGTCAGTGGAAGTCTGACGTGAGAAATGAGAAACATTGAAATTGATAGACACTTGATGGAATTATGTGAATTGAACGACTCTTGAGGAAATTGTGAAATATGTGATTACTTGATGGTCATGTGAAGGGAATGAGAAAGTTGATGGTTTTTACGTGGGTGTCTTAAATTTGTTTTATCTTGATTTTAAAGTTTCATATCTAAATTCTCTTTAAAATATCTAGCTTACACTGCATTTTTGTTTTGTGGATGTTTTCTTAAACCTGTGATGATCATGTATAAATTACACGGGAGCAGATGATGTTGCAGGAAGTAGAGCTCCTCAGTGAGTGGTCGCCGGAAGGAGATCGCCTGTTTTCTGTTTCTGTTAGGAGATCGCCTGTTTTTCTATTTTGCTGTATTTTGTTTAAGTTTGGAAACTGACTGGATATGTATTAAACTCCCTGTGAGGAGAAATTTCATTACATATATATATATATATATATATGTTCACTTCGATATTATTGTTTTGCCTTTATTTCATTATATAAATACGAAAAGGTTTTGAAGGGATGTTACATTTTGTGCCGATTTGTCAGTAGTTTGGGGTTTGGGGAAACTTCATTTAGTGACTATTAGGGTATACAAACTTCAAATGGCAATAGATTTTGACAGAGAAGTCCGATCAAGACGCCTCAAAAATGAAAGTGGCTCGAAATGGGGCGTGGCGTATCTGCATGTTTTGTGCCGATTCGTCAGTAGTTTGGGGTTTGGGGAAACTTCATTTAGTGAATATTAGGGTATACAAACTTCAAATGACGATATATTTTGACAGAGAAGTCCGATCAAGACGCCTCACAAGTGAAAGTGGCTAGAAACGGGGCGTGGCGTATCTGCATGTTTTGTGCCGATTCGTCAGAAGTTTGGGCTTTGGGGAAAGTTCATTTAGTGAATATTAGGGTATACAAACTTCAAATGGCGATAGATTTTGACATAGAAGTCCGATCAAGACTCCTCAAAAATTATAGTGGCTCGAAACGAGGCGTGGCGTATCTGCATGTTTTGTGCCGATTCGTCAGTAGTTTGGGGTTTGGGGAAACTTCATTTAGTGAATATTAGGGTATGCAAACTCCAAATGGCGATAGATTTTGACAGAGAACTCTGATCAAGACGCCTCAGAAGTGAAAGTGGCTCGAAAAGGGGCGTGGCGTATCTGCATGTTTTGTGCCGATTCGTCAGTAGTTTGGGGTTTGGGGAAACTTCATTTAGTGAATATTCAGGTATACAAACTTCAAATGGCGATAGATTTTGACAGAGAAGTCCGATCAAGACGCCTAAAAAATGAAAGTGGCTCGAAACGGGGCGTGCCGTATCTGCATGTTTTGTGCCGATTCGTCAGTAGGTTGGGGTTTGGGGAAACTTCATTTAGTGAATATTAGGGTACACAAACTTCAAATGGCGATTGATTTTGACAGAGAAGACCGATCAAGACGCCTCAAAAATAAAAGTGGCTCGAAACGGGGTGTGGCGTATCTGCATGTTTTGTGCCGATTCGTCAGTAGTTTGGGGTTTGGGGAAACTTCATTTAGTAAATATTAGGGTACACAAACTTCAAATGGCGATAGATTTTGACAGAGAAGTCCGATCAAGACGCCTCAAAAATGAAAGTGGCTCGAAACGGGGCGTGGCGTATCTACATGTTTTGTGCCAATTCGTCAATAGTTTAGGGTTTGGGGAAACTTCATTTAGTGAATATTAGGGTATGCAAACTCCAAATGGCGATAGATTTTGACAGAGAACTCTGATCAAGACGCCTCAAAAGTGAAAGTGGCTCGAAAAGGGGCGTGGCGTATCTGCATGTTTTGTGCCGATTCGTCAGTAGTTTGGGGTTTGGGGAAACTTCATTTAGTGAATATTCAGGTATACAAACTTCAAATGGCGATAGATTTTGACAGAGAAGTCCGATCAAGACGCCTCAAAAATGAAAGTGGCTCGAAACGGGGCGTTACGTATCTGCATGTTTTGTGCCGATTCGTCAGTAGTTTGGGGTTTGGGGAAACTTCATTTAGTGAATATTAGGGTATACAAACTTCAAATGGTGATAGATTTTGACATAGAAGTCCGATCAAGACGCCTCAAAAATTATAGTGGCTCGAAACGGGGCGTGGCGTATCTGCATGTTTTGTGCCGATTCGTCAGTAGTTTAGGGTTTGGGGAAACTTCATTTAGTGAATATTAGGGTATGGAAACTTCAAATGGCGATAGATTTTGACAGAGAAGTCTGATCAAGACGCCTCAGAAGTGAAAGTGGCTCGAAAAGGGGCGTGGCGTATCTGCATGTTTTGTGCCGATTCGTCAGTAGTTTGGGGTTTGGGGAAACTTCATTTAGTGAATATTAGGGTAAACAAACTTCAAATGGCGATAGATTTTGACAAAGAAGTCTGATCAAGACGCCTAAAAAATGAAAGTGGCTCGAAACGGGGCGTGGCGTATCTGCATGTTTTGTGCCGATTCGTGAGTATTTTGGGGTTTGGGGAAACTTCATTTAGTGAATATTTGGGTATACAAACTTCAAATGGCGATAGATTTTGACAGAGAGGTCCGATCAAGACGCCTTTGATCTCGCCGCGGACTCGAGCGTGGGGAAAATGTAACATCCCGCCTTTTTTTTTTCTTTTCACAATATGAAATAACGGTAAAACAATTATATTGAAATAAACATAATTGTATATATATAAAGGAGTTTCTCCTCGCAGGGAGTTTGATACAAAACGGTCGTTTTCCAACACTTAAACATAAAAATTGCAAAATAATACAAACAGCCGATCTGCTAACAGAAACGGCGATCTCCTAACAGAAAACAGATAAAGGGTGATCGCCCGGCAAGAACAGAAACAGGCGATCTCCATCTGGCGACCACTCACAGAGGAGCCCTACTTCCTGGAACCTCGTCTGCTCCCGTGTAAAAATACACGATCATCACAGGTTTAAGAAAACAATCACAATACCAGATAAAAGGGTAAGCTAGATGTTTTAATAACTTTAAATCAATAGAAAGCAATAAAACTTCGCAATATCTATGATTCATATCAATTTCAACATCAACAATCTCATATTATCATTCTCACAGAATTACAGGATTAATCCATACAACAGGTGGAGCTCGTTCTTTTTCACACGAGACGCCCATACGTATGAACCTCCATCAACTCTCAGCATCACACAATCTCAAAATCATCATTATCACAGTATGACAGGATTAATCCATACAACAGGTGGAGCTCGTTCTTTTTCACACGAGACGCCCATACATATGAACCTCCATCAACTCTCAGCATCACACAATCTCAATATCATCATTATCACAGTATGACAGGATTAATCCATACAACAGGTGGAGCTCGTTCTTTTTCACACGAGACGCCCATACATATGAACCTCCATCAACTCTCACCAACTGAGTAACTTCCTCTATGTGATTCCATTACCTCAGCAGAGTCAGGATATCCCCTGAGGAATCACCGATCAATGCACATCCTACACGATCTTACACGGTATTTTCTTTCCTGAAAATACTATGCCTCGATCCCACATTCACAACACCCAAGACATCATACCACTTAAATAAATGATTCAAGTCACAGCAACATTCGTTTCAAAGATTCAGATTTTCGAAGATCACCTTTAAGCTTCAACAGTTCAAAGTAACACCAAAAACAGGGAGTTCGCAAACATCGCCCAAACCGGCGACCTGATTCAAAACAGGGTATTTCGAAGTTTGTATTTAAAAACCGGCGACCACGTTGCTCAAAAACACACAGAACAGAGCATTCACGAAGATGAAAACGAAACCGGCGACCTCGTCGCCCTCACTTCCGAAATAGCTAAACTACGACTTGTATTGAAAATGGAGGCTAGCTTCCCTTACCTGGACTAGCGTGAAACTCTCTCTTCAAGTTCTAATCCACCGAACTCACGGATGCCCGAACTCAGCCTAAGCGTTCTGATCGGTAGACTTGCAGAGAACTCCTCAGGTGCTCTAATGGCAGTCGTCGTTTCTCGTCGTACTGGTGCTTGAAGGTGCCTGAATCGCAGCGCGAAGGAGAGAAAATGGAGGAGAAAGGAGGTAGCTCACTCTTTCGCTCTTGAACAACTGCAACGTTCCTTTTTCCTCTCAGAAGTGGGTTTTTGCATCTTAAACTAACTTGCCCACAAAAGCCGCTGCCACCAACCACTCTGCAGGGAAGTTGCGTGTATGCTGCACTGAACAGTACTACTAAGCGTGCCTCTGCGCAGGCTGACACTCTGAGGTCACTATTCTGAACCACCCTTTTTGTCTACGTGGCGAACGTGCAGGACGTTCCATGCTGAGAGTCTGGGTCCCACCTTCTCTACGTGCAACTCGACATCGCGCGATAACCTTCCACCGATGACCTCTTGCGCGAAGACTCCCCACCGATGTCCTCTCGCGCGAAGACTCTCCACCGATGACCTTCCGTGCGAAGGCTATCCACCGATGACTCATCCTGGAGGACGACCGATGTCTCTCTCTGGAAGACGACCGATGTCTCTCTTTGGCGATGCCCGTATGCCTCGCGCCCTGACGACGTCTGCATGCCTCGCGCCCTGACGACGTATGCATGCCTCGCGCCCTGGCGATGACCGTATGCCTCGCGCCCCGGCGATGCCCGCATGCCTCGCGCCCCGGCGATGCCCGCATGCCTCGTGCCCCGGCGATGTCCGCATGCCTCTCGCGCCCTGGCGATGTCCGCATGCCTCTCACGCCCTGGCGATGCCCGCATGCCTCTCGCGCCCTGGCGATGTCCGCATGCCTCTCGCGCCCTGGCAATGCCCGCATGCCTCTCGCGCCCTGGCGATGCCCGCATGCCTCTCGCGCCCTGGCGATGTCCGCATGCCTCTCGCGCCCTGGCGATGTCCGCATGCCTCTCGCGCCCTGGCGATGCCCGCATGCCTCTCGCGCCCTGGCGATGTCCGCATGCCTCTCGCGCCCTGGCGATGCCCGAGCCACGCCTTCCTGAAGGTTCTTCATTCCACTATGTTACGTCCAAGGTATCATCTCCACATGACTCGGTGACGTTGGTAGCTTCACATTTCCAAGGGTAGATTGGCACTTGCCCTCGTGCGCCCATGCATGCAACACTAAGGACGATCTCCTATACTCAAGCATAGAGCTTCGCATGTACAGCGTGTCTAAGGCTTAACCCACACCTCGATGCACGAGGTTTTTGGGAACCCACTATGGTTAATCCAACATCTTGACTACACACTAAGTGTAGTTTCGGCGATCATGTGTACTCTAGGCGACAGGCGACTAGGTACACTACAGGCGATTGGCGTTCAGGTGCAATCAAGGCGACAGGCGATCATGTGCCAGAGAAGTCGGAGATCGCCTACTCTTTCAATTACGGCGATCTCGTAGACTTTTAAGCTATACCTCCCTTCCTTTATATTTTAAATAAAAACATACCTAGAATTCATTTAAAATATACCCTTTTATTCCAATTTAATTTTACAGGTCCTTACATTCTCCCCATCAAGAAAAATTTTCGTCCCCGAAAATTGAATTACAAGGAAAAGAGGTATGGATAAGCCTCTCTCATGGGTTCTTCCAACTCCCAAGTTGAATCACCCGATCTCTCATCCCACACCACTTTCACCATGTTGATGGTCATACCTCTGAGCTGTTTACTTTGTTGATCGTCAATCCTAACTGGTTTCGCTTCAAACGACAATTCATCCCTGATCTGCACATCGTCCACTTCCAGCACGTGATTCGGGTCTGCCATGTACTTCCTCAGTTGTGGTACGTGAAGGACATTATGCAGATTCGCCAAAAGGGGAAGTAGGGCGATCTCTTACGCTACAGGACCTATCTTCCTCAAGATCTGGTATGGTCCAACAACTTAGGAGACAGCTTCTTTGATCTGATAGCTCGTCCTACACCCTTGGTTGGTGTCACTCTCATAAACACATGGTCTCCAGCAGCAAACTCCAAAGGTCTTCTCCTCTGATCCGCATAGGACTTCTGTCGGCTTTGAGACGCTCTCATTCTGCGTTTAAACCTCAAGATCTCATCATCGCCCATCACAAAGCCTCTAGCCTGGTCGGTCCCTAGTGACTCCACAGTCCGCCTCAGACTAGGGTCCTCCAACTGCTTATCCTTGATCTTTCCAACGAAGTCATTAGTCATAGCCAGCTTACTACAACTAATGTGATTTGCATGAAATTCTACCCCAAGGTTTAAGTCTCTGAACTGCTCGATCAGTTTCTGCTCTTCCATCATCATGGTGGCTACTTGTATTGATTTTCCACTCAAAGCGTCTGCCACTACATTGGCCTTCCCTGGATGATACATGAGTTGAAAATCGTAGTCCTTTAGAAACTCCATCCACATTCTTTGTCTCATGTTTAGTTCCTTCTGATCGAACAGGTAATTCAAGCTTTTATGGTCACTGAACACCTGGAACCGAGCTCCATATAAAAAGTGCCTCCAGATCGCCAATTCCATGTCATCGGCTGGAGCCATCCTGAAAGGTGCCATTGACACTGGTCCCGCTCCAGGTACCAAATCAATAGAGAATTCCACTTCTCTCTTAGGAGGTAACCCAGGTACTTCATCTGGAAATACATCCGTGAAGTCTTTCACTACATGTATCCTGTTTACGTCCCCTTCATTCTTCACTTCCAACCGAGCTAATCATCACGAAACACCTCGCCCTTTTTCCAACTCCGACCACCCATGCTGAGCAGATATCACATCTGGCTCTTGGAGATCGGGAAACACCACTTTCTGCCTACCGCAGTCTATGAGAACGTGATTGGCAGATAGCCAATCCCTTCTCAGGGTAACATCCAGATCCTGCAGAGGTAGACAGATCAAATTCACTTTGAATCTGCGTCCCTCAACTATCACTAGACATTCGGGGCAACTGTAGAGGTCAACACCTGCCCTGACACAGGTGTAGAGACCAACAGTTCGAAAGGTAACTCCTTCACTAGAAGGCCCAGCTCGGCTATACACCGACCTGACACAAAGGAGTGTGTCGCTCCAGAATCATACAAGACTCTTATACTTCTACCAGCTATAAAACAAGCATCTTACCCCAAATTACCTGACTGGGACGCCTCAGCTCCTGCCATGGCAAACACTCTCCCTGTTGCCTGAGGTCTGCTGCCTTCATCCCTCAACTGTTGGGAACCACTGGGTTGAGTCATCCTATACTGGGTAGGACAATCTCTAGCAACGTGTCCCACCTGTTGGCATGCAAAACACCTTCTCCCCGAAGTCTTCTTGGGGCATACATTGGACATGTGTGGTCCACCACAAAGGGAACATTTTGGTTTCCAGGGTTGCTGCTGCTGAAACTGGGGCGGTGCCGCTGCTACCCTATGCTGTGGAGGTCTCGCATAAGGCTCAGACTGCTGTTGCTGCATCCTTGTCTTCCCACTGGAAGAACCCCCTGGGTGTGACCTGATCACCCGAGAATCACCCTTTTCCAGGGTCTCCACCATCTTCGCCTTCTCTACTAAGGCGTGAAATTCCCTGACGCACATCGGGGCTATAGTCCTCTTCAGCCCATGCTTCAGCCCCTCCTCAAACTTCCTGCACCTCCAAGCCTCGGAGGTCGCCTGGGTATAGAACCGGGCGAGGTACTCAAACCGAGCAGCATAGGCGTTTACTGACATATCCCCCTGACATATCCCCCACGCCTCAGAAGTGAAAGTGGCTCGAAAAGGGGCGTGGCGTATCTGCATGTTTTGTGCCGATTCGTCAGTAGTTTGGGGTTTGGGGAAACTTCATTTAGTGAATATTAGGGTAAACAAACTTCAAATGGCGATAGATTTTGACAAAGAAGTCTGATCAAGACGCCTAAAAAATGAAAGTGGCTCGAAACGGGGCGTGGCGTATCTGCATGTTTTGTGCCGATTCGTGAGTATTTTGGGGTTTGGGGAAACTTCATTTAGTGAATATTAGGGTATACAAACTTCAAATGGCGATAGATTTTGACAGAGAGGTCCGATGAAGACGCCTTTGATCTCGCCGCGGACTCGAGCGTGGGGAAAATGCCTCGTCACTCCTTCGTCTAGCTTTCTAGCTGCTGCACGTTCTGCAAGGAGGCTCCAGGAACTTTCGACGGGACTCCGAACGATGCCTGCAAAACACACAGACAACGGGAACACCAAAAATCTCTCTCTGGTCTCTCTGTGTAAGACCCGTGTGTGTGTGCCCTCAGTCCTCTTTGATTCGAAAACTGAGAGTTCTTGGTTCTGTGTTGTGTATTCTGGGGCAAAAACTGCATACCTGGTTTGGTGCTCTTCTTCCTCATATAATCCCGTGTAGCCCCTACTGGCTACCTCTAGGGCCACTTGATTATTCTACCCCGTCGTTTCCACTCCCCAGGGCTACCTTGCGTGCCAGCCTTCTTCACTTGAGTGCAAAGTCTGACAGGGGAGGCTGCGTGGGTACCTCTGTACCCCTCGACTTCTGTTCCTATCTGCCCTACCTATTCTCTGGGAACGTCTTCACCGTCCACGTGGCAGACATGCAACCCCGCTAGGAGACCCTCACCTTGATGGGTTCTTGTCCCAGCAGGATTCTGCATCTAGCTGCGTCTTCTCATCTTCATGCGTGGTCGTCTCGCGACTAAGGCCATTCCCTGCCTCTGGGCGCTTTACTGATCATTGGTTGCGTTGTTCAAATCGCGCGGCCGATGTCACCTCGACACACACCGATGACCGAGGTATCTCTCACCCTGGCCGATGTCCGATGGCGCTTCTTCACGTTGTCGTGCTCAGCTTATGGAATCAGGCGAGGTCCTTGAGTAACGTTCTCGCTGGGAGCCTGGGTCCCAGTTTAACACGTGTTGGCAAGGAACCCCCGACGACTGATCACTCTGCATGCACCGACGACTGATCGGTGCTTCATCACTCTCGCGCTCTGCTTCCAGGCGCTCATGTAGGAGCCGATCTCCACCCTGGTTCATCTGCTATCATATGCCACATGTTGCTCCGTGACTGGCCCACGTGGTCATCTGCTGCTGACGGCATCGACTACCGATGACCGACCGGATCACAAGCCCCCCAGTCTCGAGCTGTGAACTTGTTCTCAGCGAAGAGACTAAGTGGTCTTCCTTGCCAAAGAGAAGAAGGAGCTCGAAGCCGATGTACCTGAGACCATGGCTGCTGGTGATGGAGAGAGGCCAAGCTCACCCCACCATGAAAGCCAAGGGCCAAGACTAGACCGTCTAGAACAACATGGAGAGCGTCTAGCACAAGACAAGGGGGAGCTACATGAAGAGCGTCTAGGAGGGAGCCTAGACCGTCTAGGACCTCTCACAAGGTCCATGGCCAAGCACATTCACGCCCAAATAAGTCAAGCCACGGATGGGAGGGAGAAGACCTTGTACATGCTACTTGGAGGCCCATTAGGGGTAGCTTAGTATAATAGTGTAGTGTAGAAAGCAAAACTTGCTCACTTAGGGGTGTGCTATCAAAAAGGTGCCCTTAGCAATAGAAGGAGGGGTGTGCTAGCAAATAGGTGCCTTTAGCAAAAGAAGGAGGGGTGTACTATCAAATGTTGCATTTTTGACCTATCTTCTAGAATATTAGGATGATGGTGTGGTTTGACTAAAGTCAATACCCTAGGCAGCCCCACTTTTTGTATTTCCATCCCTACCCTTTAAGCTTGCTCACCAAGGCTCCTAAATCTATAAATAAGGAGGCCTACCTCATGTATTTTCAAGATTAATTTGAGTAAAGTTGTGCTGCCAAATTTGTGCCATACTTACTCCCTTGCCTAAATCTCTTGATTTATGGTTTTAATCTTCACTCCTTCACCACCAAAGAGAGCTGGCCAAACCTCTCTCATTTTCATACACATCATGCACCTTCAAGATCACCATCACTCCTAGGAGGGTCTTGCTCATTTAAACCATTGCTTCCGCACCATCTTCAACATCCAAGGAGAGCTCAACATGTGAAGGCCATCAGCTGGTGCCGAGGCTCTGATAGATGGGTTCCATGGGCTGGCAGCCGGTTCACTCTTTTTTTTCAACTGCCTTTCTCCCTCTCCACCTTTAACTCACTCTGCATGTGGCCAACTGTTAACTGGCTTAGGCTTCAGCGCAATCTCACTGTGACCCTTCGAACTTGGCCTCTAACTCGATCGCGACCAACTGTACCTTAGCATTCTCTTTAACAGTTTTCATGCATAAATTCATGTTGGATGACTGACCTGATGGTGTCTAAATGCTTCGACTGATCGCCCAAGAGCTTGTTTGGGGAAGATTTCATACTTAGAGCTTTGCTACCGACCACCGACTAGCATGTTAGCGCACCACCGATCAGTCACCGCGCTTCAGTTTTCGCATTACTTCTGTGTCACTCTAGCGCTAGTTGCATAGAGGGCCCGAACGCCAAGGGTGACGCCTGTGTTTTGGGGAATGCTTCTCGATGACCCCTCCTGCCTCGGCCTTGTTGTAAGAAGTCGAGGTGAGGTCTTCCTCCTCTCGCCTCAGCCTCGCTGTACAAAATCGAGGTGAGGACTTTTTATCTCGCCTCAGCCTTGCTGTAAAAAGCGGAGGAAGAGGACTTTCTCTGTTGCCTTAACCTTGCTGTATGAAGCAGAGGAGAAGGACTTGGATCTCTTGATGGCATTTTCATGTGTTCTTCTTGAATCAAAGTAGAAATAGATGGAGCGGAAGCAATGGATGAGTGAAACAAGACCCTCCTAGGAGTTGTGTTGGTCTTGAAGGTGCATGATGAGTATGGGTTGAGTGGTTCGGCCAGCTCAAGGGAGAAGGTGAAAGGATTGAAGTTTATAGCCTAGATTTCTAGGAGGAGTAAAGCTTGTGCACAAAAATGGCAGCATAACATTACTCAAAAAAACTTGAAAATACATGAGGTAGGCCTCCTTATTTATAGATTTAGGAGCCTTGGTGAGCAAGCTTAAAGGGTAATGATGGAAATACAAAAAGTGGGGGCTGCCTAGGGTATTGACTTTAGTCAAACCACACCATCATCCTAATATTCTAGAAGATAGGTCAAAAAAATGCAACATTTGATAGTACACCCCTCCCTCTTTTGCTAAAGGCACCTATTTGCTAGCACACCCCTCCTTCTATTGCTAAGGGCACCTTTTTGATAGCACACCCCTAAGTTAGCAAGTTTTGCTTACTACACTAATCTACTAAGCTACCCCTAATGGGCCTCCAAGTAGCATGTACAAGGTCTTCTCCCTCCCATCCGTGGCTTCTTCTATGTGTGCTTGGATATGTTTAGCCATGGATCTTGTGAGAGGTCCTAGACGGTCTAGCTCCATGGATAGCCTCCCTCCTTCACGTCCTAGACGCTCACTTCTTGGAGCTAGACGCTCCTCTTGGTCTAGACGGTCTTCTTGGTTTGGGCCTTGGCTTCCTTGGTTAGATGTGCTTGGCCCTCCTCCATCATCCCCTCCCCCTTGGAAAGGATTTGTCCTCAAATCCAGCTCGTCATCGTCATTGGAACCTATAAATGGAGAAAGATCAATTACATTAAATGTGTCATGTACTCCATATTCAAGAGGTAGGTCCAATTTATATGCATTGTTGTTGACTCGCTTAAGGACTTGGAAGGGTCCCTCACCTCGGGGACTTAGTTTGGACTTCCTTTGATTTGGAAATCTTTCTTTTCGAAGATGAAGCCAAACTAAGTCTCCTTCCTCAAAAATTATTTCTCTCTTCCCTTTGTTGTTGTGTTTTGTGTACTTCTCATTTTGTTGTTGTATTTGAATTTTAATCTTCTCACGCATTTTCTTGACCAAATCAGCCTTGATTACTCCTTCCTTATGCACAAAATCTTGTGGATTAGGAAGAGGAATTAAATCCATGGGCGTGAGAGGATTAAAACCATATACTACCTCAAAAGGAGAAGCATTAGTAGTCTTGTGAACTACTCTATTGTAAGCAAATTCAATGTGGGGAAGGTACTCATCCCAAGATTTGTGGCTGCCCTTCATGATAGCCCTAAGCATAGTTCCAAGAGATCTATTGACTACTTCGGTTTGCCCATCCGTTTGAGGATGACAAGAAGTTGAGAATTGTAGTCTTGTTCCAAGTTTACCCCAAAGAGTTTTCCAAAAGTGACTTATAAACTTGGGATCTCTATCGGACACTATACTTCTAGGGAGACCATGGAGTCTCACCACTTCTCTAAAGAAGAGTTTAGAAATATTTTGAGCATCATCTACTTTGTGGCATGGAATAAAGTGAGACATTTTGCTAAAACGGTCCACTACCACAAAGATAGAGTCATGGCCTCTTGCAGTCTTAGGAAGTCCTAAAATGAAATCCATGCTAATGTCTTCCCAAGGAGCATTCGCAATCGGCAAAGGGGTGTAGAGTCCATGCAGCATTGTTCTAGACTTTGCTTTTAAACATGAGATACATCTAGAGCAATGGCGTTGGACATCTTTCCTCATGTGTGGCCAACAAAATTTTGCTTTCAAAAGATCTAGAGTCTTATCAACTCCAAAATGGCCCATGAGTCCCCCTTCATGTGATTCTTTGACAAGGAGTTTTCTATGTGTTTCTTGGGGAATGCAAAGTTTTCCTTCTTTAAAAAGATATCCCTCGGACACATAGTAACCTCCTTGCGCTCTATGTAGACATTGGGCATAGATGGATGAAAGTTCTTGATCTTCTTGGTAAAGCTCTCTTATGTGGTCAAATCCAAGAATTTGGGCACCCAATTTTGAAAAGAGTGTGTGGCGTCTTGAAAGAGCATCGGCCACTATATTGGTGCTTCCTTTCTTGTATTTGATTACATAAGGAAATTGTTCAAGAAATTCCATCCATTTTGCATGTCTCTTATTGAGCTTGTGTTGGCCCTTTAAATATTTTAAAGACTCGTGATCACTATGGATAACAAATTCTTTGGACACAAGATAGTGTTCCCAAGTCTTTAGGGCTCTCACAAGAGCATAGAGCTCTTTGTCATAAGTGGGGTAGTTGAGGGTGGCACCATGGAGTTTTTCACTAAAATAAGCAATGGGGTGTCCACCTTGCAACAATACCGCGCCTATGCCTACTCCCGATGCATCACACTCTATCTCAAAAGTTTTGGAAAAATTTGGGAGAGATAGGATGGGTGCATTGGTGAGTTGAGCTTTTAGCCTTTGAAAGGCTTGCTCATGCTTTTCATTCCAACAAAATGCAACATCTTTTTTAACAAGTTCATTCAAAGGAGAAGCTAGGCTAGAAAAATTAGGCACAAACCTTCTATAGAAGCTAGCTAACCCATGAAAACTTCTTACATCACTTACATTTTGTGGAGTTGGCCACTCTTGGATGGCTTTGATTTTCTCGGGATCTACATGTACCCCCGTTTTGTTTACTATAAAGCCTAAAAAGACTACACTATCTACACCAAAGGTACACTTATCCCTATTTGCAAAAAGACTATTTTTCCTAAGAACTAGAAAGACTTCCCTAAGGTGACTTAGATGGTCTTCTAGGGTTTTACTATATACTAAGATATCATCAAAGTAAACTACTACATATTTACCTATACAATCCCTCAAGGTGTGATTCATAAGCCTCATGAATGTGCTTGGAGCGTTAGTGAGTCCAAAGGGCATCACCAACCACTCATATAATCCAAATTTGGTCTTAAAAGCGGTTTTCCACTCATCACCCTCCTTGATTCGAATTTGGTGATATCCACTTTTAAGGTCAATTTTGGAGAATAGAGTTGACCCATGCAATTCATCAAGCATATCATCAAGCCTTGGGATTGGATGCCTATACTTGATGGTGATGTTGTTGATTGCTCTACAATCACAACACATGCGCCATTTTCCATCTTTTTTAGGCACCAACAAGACAGGTACAGCACAAGGGCTTAGACTCTTTTGAACCCAACCCTTCTCCAACAAGTCTTGAACTTGTGATTCTATCTCCTTTGTTTCCTCGGGGTTGGTTCTATAAGCAGGCCTATTTGGTAGGCTTGCCCCCGGAATGAAGTCAATTTGATGTTCTATCCCCCTAAGAGGAGGAAGCCCATTGGGTCCTTCTTGTGAGAATAGATCGTCAAATTCACTCAAAAGGTTTTCTATTTGAGGAGGTAAAACCGTGAGTTCATTACTTGTGGCAGTGCATGTAAGTGCTCCTTTACAAAAGATAAGGCTTGGTTGTTCAACAAGAAGCAAGTTTTCTAAAACATTTTCAAAAGGCTTTTCTTGTAGACCAACCTTGTGGGAAGGAACACTCTTCTCCCACGCCTTCCTATCCCTAAGGATTTTCTCTTTTTCTAGCACTCTTTTTTTTTTTTGTTTTCCTCATTCCTCTTTTGTTTCATTTGTATTTGGTCTTTCACCACTTGAGAATGTGGTAAAGGACTAAGTACAAACTTCTTATATTTATGGGTGAAGGAAATCTCGTTAGTGAGACCATCATGCAAGGTTTTCTTGTCAAATTGCCATGGCCTCCCTAATAAGATATGGCAAGCTTCCATAGGCACTACATCACATAAAACTTTATCTTTGTATTTCCCTATGGAAAACTTGATTTCCACTTGCTTATCTACATGTAGTTCCCCATTTTCATTAAGCCATTGAAGTTTGTAAGGTTTTGGGTGAGGAACCACTTGTAGCTTAAGCTTTTCAACCATCCTAGCACTACAACAATTACAACTAGATCCACTATCCACAATGAGGGAACATATATTTTCTAAAACATTGCATCTTGTATGAAATATGTTCTCCCTTTGTGTTTCAATGGATGTGCTAGGGTGATTGTTGAGGGTTCTCCTAATCATAAGCAATTCTCCCTCTAATGGAGCTACCCTCTCATCCTCTCCCCCTTCCTCTTTCTCACTAAGCTCATCCTCGCCACTAGTGTATTCGTCTACACCTTTAAGAAACAAAGTCCTTTGGTTTGGACATTGTGCTTGCACATGCCCCCTACCATAGCACTTAAAACATTTAACATCTCTAGCTCGGATGGGTGGGGTTGAGGTTTCTTTGGTGAAGGGTTTGGTAGGTTCTTTTGGTTTTTCCTTAGATGTACTACCCTCCCTTTTAAACTCTCTCTTGGGATAAAAGTTAGAATAGGGGCTCACCTTTTGACTTGATGTTTTGCGCAAATTTTGTTGCTCAACTTTAATGCAAAGTTGAACCAAATCATTCAAGTCTTGATAAGGTAAGAGCTCTACTCTATCTCTTATCTCAAGTGATAGGCCACTAAGGAACCTAGATATGGTGGTTTCCTCTTCCTCTCTAATAGAGGCTCTCATCATATAGAGCTCCATCTTTTGCCTATACTCTTCTACACTCATATTCTTTTGTTGGAGTCTTTGGAGCTTGTCCATCAACTCCCTATGGTAGTAAGAAGGTATATGTCGACGTCTTAGGGCTCCCCTAAGGTCATTCCAATATTCTATGGGAGGTTCCCTATGAAGACGTCGGTCTCTTTCTAAAGAGGTCCACCAATACATGGCATTTCCTTGGAAACTAAGGGTGGCTAAGGGTACTTTTCGTTCCTCACTTACCCTATGGCAAGCAAAGAGTTGCTCTACCTTCATCTCCCAATCTAGATATATTTCTACATTTTCCTTTCCATGAAAATGAGGTAGGTCTACTCTAGTTTCCCTTGGCACCTCTTGTTCCCTTTGCCTAGTTCTTCTAGGGGGTGGTTGGTAGTAGTCATTAATTCTAAGGCTTCCCTCCCCTAGAGTTGCAATGCTTTGGGATGCATGAGTATTTGTTTTTTTTGATTTTTGAGATTTTTGGGATTTCTCTTCTTGAGCTCTAGCCAACTCATTAATCTTGTTTTCATTCTCCAATTGCCTAGAAGAGATTAATTGTACCGCTTGGGATACCTCTTTCAAAAGGGTTTTCAAAGATTTTACTTCACATTCTATAGACTTTGGAGAATGAGAAGAAGAAGACATGGCTAGACCTTTGTGTATTTAGGCGTTTTTACTTTGAGAAAGATTAGGGAAGATAAAGAAGGTAGTTTTCCAGGTAAGGGAGGTGAGTCTCAAATGACTACTTAAGTACCAAGCCTTTTCCTTGCCAAAAACTAGTCTCCAATGCCTTCTCACAAAAATTTCTCTTAGTGAAACACTTAAAACACAAGAAGTTGAGAAATCACAAAGCAATAAAACTATGTAAGCTAAAAAAAAGATATGCAACAAACTAGTCGGTTTTAGCACAAATTAAACTAAACTAATCATGCAAAACGTTTCTACCAAAACAATAGAAAACAAGTTCAAACAAGCAACAAATTACTAAGCAAAAAATTTACTATGCTATTCGGCCCTAGGTGAGGCTTCTTGGACACTTTGAGCCCTTGAAGACACACTCACCGTCTAAACGTAATTAAAGAGGTAATTAACAATAAACCAAGTTGCAAAGGAAAAGAAGACTCCCTTTGTTGATCCTCTTTTGGGTTAGTGCACTTCCTTGTTGTCTTGAATTTTTTTTTGATCTTCTAGGTGTTTGTATTGTTTGTTTCAAGCAACCTTGTTTCAGCTTTAGCTTTGTCTCCTCCTTAAAATGATGGCTTTAATTCTCCAATTTCCAGCACCTATTCACAAGAGCTAAACCTAAACCAAGTCAAGTTCCATGCACATATGCACTAAGGAGAATTAAATTCCAGCACCCAAAAGAGAGGTCAAGAAACAAAAGCAAGAAACAAATTTAATTGAATAAAAACAGTACCACCAAAAGGATTTATAATATGACAACTTAGAAAGAGAGTCAAGAAATTAAAGCAAACAATTAAAGGTACTCAAAAAAAGTTGGCACACAAAAGGAATTCCTAAAGAAAAGCACTAGATTAGATGACCAAATAAAAAAAAACAGCACCACTGAAAATTGTTGTGGGCCAGAAAACGTGTTTGTTCCCCGATTTATGCTGAGCTGTATTTTTAAAATTTGTCTCTGAAATTTATATGCAAGAAAATTCAGGATCTTATCTAAACAATGGCTTTGGAATCACCTAAAACGCATGCACCATTTTTTTTTAATAATTTTTGCAAATTTGGTGTGCAGTTAGGCCAGCTGGAGCGCTCAAGATTTACACTCTGATTTTGTAAGATTTATCATATTTTTTCTGTTGCCTTTTTTTATCTGATTCTTTTTTTTTGTCCTTTTTGTAACACTTCAAACTTGCATTTTCCAGAGAATCACAAATTTCCTATGAGTGGAAATAATTTTTGAAACAAAAAAACAGCCAGACAGAGAGAGAAACAGGGGAAAACTGGAAAACTGGAAAAAAAAAACAGCAAGATACCAAAATTTAACACAAAGGAAAATGTAAGAAGGAAATTGTGTAAGAACTAAGACACAATTATGAACTCAAACTAAAATTAAAAAGGCAGCAAAGGATCAAAATAACAGCAGATTAAGGCAAATTAAAGAGACCCAAAAACAAGAAACAATCAAGCCAAAAATAGGACTACTAAGAATTGATGACAATTATGGATTCACATGACTTGACACAACATTTATAGATTCAGAAAATAAAGACTCAAAGCATAAAATGAAGCAATTATAAGAAAGCAATAAAGACTCAAATTCCTAAAAGAAAACAGCCACTCAATGTGTAAGGAATCCTATCACAATTGCACAAGAAAATGTTCAAGATCAATTGAACACATGTGCTTCGGTTGGATCTTCCATAAGCACACCAAGAACAATTTAAAATGTAAAAAAAAACAGCAAGACAATTATGGAATTGAAATGACAAGATGAAAATAAAGAAGAACTGAAAATTTAAAAAGACAAGCTACTCATCTTGAAGAACCAAAAGCTCATGATACCAAATGATGGCATTTTCATGTGTTCTTCTTGAATCAAAGTAGAAATAGATGGAGCGGAAGCAATGGATGAGTGAAACAAGACCCTCCTAGGAGTTGTGTTGGTCTTGAAGGTGCATGATGAGTATGGGTTGAGTGGTTCGGCCAGCTCAAGGGAGAAGGTGAAAGGATTGAAGTTTATAGCCTAGATTTCTAGGAGGAGTAAAGCTTGTGCACAAAAATGGCAGCATAACATTACTCAAATAAACTTGAAAATACATGAGGTAGGCCTCCTTATTTATAGATTTAGGAGCCTTGGTGAGCAAGCTTAAAGGGTAGGGATGGAAATACAAAAAGTGGGGGCTGCCTAGGGTATTGACTTTAGTCAAACCACACCATCATCCTAATATTCTAGAAGATAGGTCAAAAAATGCAACATTTGATAGTACACCCCTCCCTCTTTTGCTAAAGGCACCTATTTGCTAGCACACCCCTCCTTCTATTGCTAAGGGCACCTTTTTGATAGCACACCCCTAAGTTAGCAAGTTTTGCTTTCTACACTACACTAATCTACTAAGCTACCCCTAATGGGCCTCCAAGTAGCATGTACAAGGTCTTCTCCCTCCCATCCGTGGCTTCTTCTATGTGTGCTTGGATATGTTTAGCCATGGATCTTGTGAGAGGTCCTAGACGGTCTAGCTCCATGGATAGCCTCCCTCCTTCACGTCCTAGACGCTCACTTCTTGGAGCTAGACGCTCCTCTTGGTCTAGACGGTCTTCTTGGTTTGGGCCTTGGCTTCCTTGGTTAGATGTGCTTGGCCCTCCTCCATCAAGTTGTACCTAGAGGATGGTGTGCTCCCACTGGACCCAACAGAGGCAAAGAAGATAAAGAAGAGCTCGAGTAAGTTTACTCTAATCAATGGGAACTTGTTTAGATTTGGCTTTTCCCATCCAGTACAAATGTGCGTACATGGAGAGCAATGCACCAGACTCATGTCAGAGTTGCACGAAGGGGTGTGCAGAAGCCACGTCGGTGGTCGCGCTTTGGCAAGTAGGATCCTCCGCGCAGGGTATTACTGGCCAACGCTGAAGGAAGACTGTGTGAAGTACGCTCAGCGGTGCAAACAATGCCAACTTCATGCAGACTGGCATAAGGCACCCCCGGAGGAGTTTAAGTCCATCCATAGCCCGTGGCCATTTCACACGTGGGGAATCGACATCCTGGGACCCTTTCCTCTGGCGATCAGGCAGATGAAGTTCCTCATAGTGGCCATTGAGTATTTCACAAAATGGGTGGAGGCGGAACCTGATGGAAGAGGCCCAAGCTCCAACCCAAGTTCAGGCCCAACACAAGGTCCATGGCCAAGCACATTCACGCCCAAATGAGTCAAGCCACGGATGGGAGGGAGAAAACCTTGTACATGCTACTTGGAGGCCCATTAGGGGTAGCTTAGTAGATTAGTGTAGTGTAGAAAGCAAAACTTGCTCACTTAGGGGTGTGCTATCAAAAAGGTGCCTTTAGCAATAGAAGGAGGGGTGTGCTAGCAAATAGGTGCCTTTAGCAAAAGAAGGAGGGGTGTACTATCAAATGTTGCATTTTTGACCTATCTTCTAGAATATTAGGATGATGGTGTGGTTTGACTAAAGTCAATACCCTAGGCAGCCCCCACTTTTTGTATTTCCATCCCTACCCTTTAAGCTTGCTCACCAAGGCTCCTAAATCTATAAATAAGGAGGCCTACCTCATGTATTTTCAAGATTAAATAGAGTATTGTTATGCTGCCAAAATTGTGCCATACACCACTCTTTGCCTAACACTTAGGTTTTAGTCTTCAATTCATCACTACCAAAGGGGCTGGCCAAACCTCCCCATTTCCTCACTCTTCATGCACCTTCAAGGCACCCATGCTTCCTAGGAAGGCCTTGCTCACCTCCTCCATAAGCTTCCGCATCCATCATCACCAAGGAACTCCAAAATCCAAAGAAGAGCTCATAGGAATGCCATCATTTGGTATCTAGAGCTATGGTTCTTCAAAGATGAGTATCTCTTTTCATTTTCTTTTTGAGTTCTTCTTTTCTCCAATTTGTTCATCTTGGCTCCAAGTTTTCTTGCTGTTTTTTGCTTTTTATTTTTGCATTGGATGCTATTCTTGGCATTTCAATCGGTTGAATTGTTCAATTTGTGCTTGAGCATCTCTTGTCCAAATTTTTTGTAGGTTTCTTGCTATATTTGTGTGGCTGTCTTTTATTTTTAGGCATTTGAGTCTTGCTTGTTTTTATTTTCTTTTGGGTCATATGATGCTTTGAGTCTTTTTATTTTATGAATCCATATGTTTTGTCTAAGTCATGTGTTTCCAAATTTGTCATCAAAATCTTAGTGGTACTTGTTCTTGATGATTTGGTTTCTTGCTTTATTTTGGGTCCAGTTTTTATTTTTCTGTTTTGGATGATCTTTTGGTGCATTTTTCTTTTAGTTTGAGTTCATATTTGGGTGTTAGATCCACGCAAATTCCTATATCTTCACTCCTTTGTGTTCTTGAAAAATTTTCTTTGCTGTTTTTGGTTCCAGCTTTAGGATCCCCTGTTTTCACTGCAACTGGCCTGGCTGTTTTTATGTGTTAAAATTAAATACGTCACAAGAAATTTATGAGCCTCTGGATTTGAGTCATTTGAGATCTTAGCAAAAGAATACAAAAAGAATCAGTTGAAAATAACAAATAGAAAAAAAATGATAAATCATACAAAAAAAGTGTGCAATCTGTTGTTCCAGCTGGCGGAAAATGAGCACTGGTAGTAAAAAATTTATCAAAATTAATTGGTGCATGCGTTTGGCGTGAAACCAACTCCAAAAGTTTTTTAAGATCTTGACCTAATTTTGTCTCAAATTTCAAAAAGCAAAGTCAGAATATCCAGCTCAGTACACACGTTTTAAGTGACGCTTTTTGTGCCAGGGAAACTTTTTCAGTAGTGCTGTTTTGGTTTTTCAAATCAATTCTAGTACCATTCTAGGATTCCTTTTGTGTGCCCACTTTATTTGTGTACTTTTTATTTGCTTGTCTAATTTCATTTGAACTCTTTCTAGTTGTGTCACATTTAATTCCATTTGAGTGGTACTGTTTTTTCAAATTAATTTGTTTCTTGCTTTCTTTCTTTGGCCTCTAAGCTTGTTGGTGGATTAAATATCAATTGGTACTTGTTGAGTGGGAATTTGACTTGAGGGGAGTCTAGCTTGCTTAATAGGTGCTGGATTGAAGATTTTATTGACCTCATTCTAAGAGGAACAAAGGCAAAGGGCAGCAACAAACACCATACTACAAATACACCACACACTTTGGAAGGCCCAACAAGTAGAAGAGCAACAAAAGGGGTGCAAATAGTAAAAGCAACAAAGGGAGTGTCATTTAATTTCTTTGCAATCTTGCTTGTGTTAATTACTTGTTAATCACGCAATTAGTCGGTGAGTGTGTCTTCAAGGGCTCCAATTGTCCAAGAAGCCTCACCTAGGGCCGTCTAGCTTAATTTGTTTTTGTTAATTGCTTTAATTGAACCAACTTGCTTTAATCACTTTGTTAATTTCTTGTTTAATCTTGTTTAAGGCTTTGATAATTTGCTTCATTTGCTAGATAGCTTGCATTGTTTTCTTGCATTAAAAATTTGATTTCTTCATCCTCATTGTGTTCTAAGTGTTTTACCTAAAGAAGGACTTGTGTAAAGGTTTTGGAGGGATAGTTTTTGGCTAAGGCAAGACTTGGTATTTAAGTAGTCCATTGTGACTCACCTCTCTTACCTGGAAAGCTACCTTCATTAACTTTCCTCTTCTTTCTTAAAAGTAAAACATTTCTATACACAAAGTTCTAGTCATGTCCACTCACTCTTCCAAGTCCATTGAAAGTGATGTAAGGTCCATAAAATCTCTTTTGAAACAACTTGCCAAGGATGTACAACATCTTTCATATAGACAATTGGAAAATGAATCTAAAATCAATGAATTGGCTAGAGCAAGGAAAGAGAAATCACAAAATTCAAAAAAATCTCATTCACATGCATCTCATTCTCAACTCCAAGAGTCTCTAGGAGAGGTAAGCATTAGAAACCATGAGTATTACCAACCACCACCTAGAAGACTTAGGCAAAGAGAGGAAAAAGCCCCAAGGGAAGTAAGGGTAGACCTACCACATTTCTATGGTAAGGACAATGTAGAAGTTTACCTAGATTGGGAAATGAAAGTGGAACAACTCTTTGCTTGTCATAGGGTGAGTGAAGAGAGAAAGGTACCCTTAGCCACCCTTAGTTTTCAAGGAAATGCCATGTATTGGTGGACCTCTCTAGAGAGAGATAGACGTCTTCATAGGGACCCTCCCATAGAGTATTGGAATGACCTTAGGGGAGCCCTAAGACGTCGCCACATACCTTCCTACTACCATAGGGAGCTAATGGACAAGCTCCAAAGGCTCCAACAAAAGAACATGAGTGTGGAAGAGTATAGGCAAAAAATGGAGCTATACATGATGAGAGCCTCTATTAGAGAGGAAGAGGTCACCACCATATCTCGGTTTTTAAGTGGACTCAACCTTGAGATAAGAGATAAAGTAGAGCTTCTTCCTTACCAAGACTTTAATGATTTGGTTCAACTTTGCATTAAAGTTGAACAACAAAATTTGCGCAAAACTTCAAGTCAAAGGGTGGGAATCTACTCTAACTCTTATCCCAAGAGAGAGTATAGAAGAGAAAGGGAGGATAGTTTTTCAAAGGATAAATCCAAAGAAACTCCCAAGAGTGTAGGAAAAGATGTGTCTACCTCACAACCCCGCAGTAGAGACACCCAGTGCTTCAAGTGTTTTGGTAGAGGCCATATAGCATCCCAGTGCCCAAATAGGAGAACCATGATCTTAAGAGGGAGGGATGGGTATAGTAGCCAAGATGAAGAGTCTAGTGGGGAAGAAGAGAAGGAAAGTAGTGAGGGGGCATATCCTTGTGAGGGAGAATTAATGATGATCAGAAGAACCCTCAACAATCAACCTAGTGTGAACCATGAAACACAGAGAGAGAACATCTTTCATACAAGATGTAAAGTTTCAAAAAACATTTGTTCTCTCATTGTGGATAGTGGCTCTTGCTGCAATTGTTGTAGCACTAGGATGGTTGAAAAGCTTAATCTACAATTAATACCTCATCCAAAACCTTACAAACTTCAGTGGATAAATGAAGATGGGGAATTAACTGTAGATAAGCGGGTAAAAATCAGTCTTTCTGTGGGGAACTATAAAGATGAGATTTTATGTGATGTAGTACCCATGGAAGCCTGCCACATCTTATTGGGAAGACCATGGCAATTTGACAAGGAAAATGGTCTTACCAACGAGATAACTTTTACCCATAGGGAGAAAAAGTTTGTACTCTATCCTTTAACACCTTCACAAGTGGTAAAGGACCAAGTACAAATGAAAATAAAAAGAGAAAATGAGAAAAAGAAAAAAGAATTAAAGGAAAATCCTTTGTTTGGAGTTGAACCAGGCATTGACTTAAATTCTTCTTCCACAGAAAACCCTTGTGAGAATATGCTTGAAGATAAATCTGTGTCTGGAGTTGAACCAGATATAGATATATACCTTTCCTCCACAGAAAAGCTGTAACATCCCGCCAAAACGTTTCACAAATATATAAAATGAAAATATACATAAAACCAAAGTGTTGAAATGAACATAATTATATATATGTAATGATGTTTCTCCTCGCAAGGAGTTTAATACAAAACGGTCATTTTCCAAAACTTAAACATAAAAACAGCAAAAACAACCAAACAACCGATCTCCCAACATAAAAAGGGCGATCTCCTATCAGGCAGGCGATCTCCTATCAACCAGGCGATCTCCTATCAAACCGGCGATCTCAACTTCCTGTATCGTCATCTGCTCCCGTGTAAAGATTACACGATCATCACAGGTTTTAAGAAAAACAGCCATAGAACCAAAACGCAGGGTAAGCTAGACATTTAAAAGAGAGTTTGAATATGAGCTTAAAAACCAATCATGAAACCAATTTAAGACATCCACATAAAACCATCAACTTTCTCATTTTCCACAAAACCATTCGATAATCACATATCTCACAAATCAATTCCAGAGTCTCAAAATTTACATCAGCAATCAAGTGTCTATCAATTCAATTTCTCATTTCACACGTCAGACTTTCCACTGACTCATCACACCAGACACTTGACCACTATTCCGGAGACTCGTGCATTGAACTTAGCGTCCTGAGACATGCACCTGTCATGCTAAAAGGCTGGAAAGTGCCCTCAGCCATGCGCATTACACAATCTCAATATCATCATTATCACAGCATGACAGGGTAAATCCATACTACAGGCCGAACTCGTTCTGTTTCACACGAGACACCCATACGTATGACCTCCTTCGACTCTCCACAACTGAGTAACTTCTTCTATGTGATTTCATTACCTCAGTAGAGTCAGGATCGTCTCATTACACCAGGACACTCACTGATCAATACACATCCTACACAGATCTTACACGGTATTTCCTTTCCTGAAAATACTATGCCTCGATCCCACATTCACAACATTCACACATCACATAACATTTCAACAAATGATTCCAGTCACAGAAAAACTCATGCCAAGGTTCAGATTTTCGAATATCACATTTAAATCTCAAACAGTTCCAAATAATCACAAAAACAGAGGATATTTCAATAACAGATGAAAACCGGCGATCACCTCCAGAAACCGGCGATCACGAACAAAACTGGGTTTTAAACAAGAACATTTTGAAACCGGCGACCTCGTCGCCCTTAACATCAAAACAGAAATCGATTACAGTAAACACTTCGCATTTCAACATCAGAACCCCAGAACGAAAGCAAGAACCCGCGACTACGTCGCCCCAACATCTCAATCAGCAAATATAACGTTTTCGTTGGAAAAAGACTAGCTTCCCTTACCTGGATCAGTGTGAAATCTCACTTCAAGCTCTAAACCGCCGAACGTAAAGGATGCCTGAACTCTGCCTAAGCGTTCTAATTGGTAAAACTTGCAGAGAACCTTCTCAAATGCTCTATGGCAATCGCTGGTAATTTAACTGGTGCCTGAAATTTCTGAGTCGCAGTGCAAAGGAGAGAAAAGAGAAAGCTGAAGGTGAACTCACTCTGTCACCTTTTATACTCTCACTGCGTTTTTAAACTCACTAAGAGGCGATGCATCCTGATACTAGGAACATAGGCCTGCCATGTAGCCATCATTACCTATTCTCTAACTAACCCTCTTGGGTGGGTTTCCTTCCTCGAATTAAGTGCAACCTGACAGTATGGCCACGTGGCGTCTCTGCGCACATGGAGCTACTGTTCCTGAAGGACTTTCACTGCCTACATGTTGCACATGCAGCACGTTCATCCTGGAAACCAGGGCCCCACTTCAACTGCGTGAAACGCGACATCGCGCGATAACCTTTCGCCGATGACCACTCGCGCAAAGACAATCCACCGATGACCCATCCTGGAGGACGACCGATGTCTCTCTCTGGAAGACGACCGATGTCTCTCTCTGGAAGACGACCGATGTCTCTCTCTGGAAGACGACCGATGTCTCTCTCTGGAAGACGACCGATGTCTCCTCCTCCTGGAGACCGACCGAGGTCTCTTCCTCCTGGAGACCGACCGAGGTCTCTTCCTCCTGGAGACCGACCGAGGTCTCCTCTTGGCGACACCCGCATGCCTCTCGCGCCCAGGCAAAGCCCACATGCCTCTCGCGCCCTGGCGATGCCCGCATGCCTCTCGCGCCCTGGCGATGTCCGCATGCCTCTCGCGCCCTGGCGATCATGTGTAGTAGTCGACCGGCGATCATGTTCCAGGCGATCTCATAGTCTTCTAAACTACACTCTCTTTCCTTTTCATTTTAAATAAAAGCATACTTCGAATCCATTTAAATATGACACTTTTATTTCAATAAGATTTTCCAGGTCCTTACAATCTCCCTAACAACAAAAATTTTCGTCCTCGAAAATTGAATTACAAGGAAAAGAGATGTGGATAGCCCTTTTTCATGGTCTCTTCCAACTCCCAAGTTGAATCACCCGATCTCTCATTTCACACCACTTTCACCATGTTGATGGTCATACCTCTGAGCTGTTTACTTCGCTGATCGTCAATCCTTACTGGTTTTACTCCAAAGGAAAAGTCATCCCTGATCTGCCATCGTCCTCTCCCAGCACATAACTAGGGTCTGCCATGTACTTCCTCAGCTGTGATATGTGAAGGACATTATGCAGATTCGCTAAAAGGGAAGATAGGGCGATCTCGTACGCTACAGGACCTTTCTTCCTCAAAATCTGGTATGGTCCAACAAACTTAGGAGACAGCTTCTTTGGTCTGATAGCTCGTCCTACACCCTTGGTTGGTGTCACTCTCATAAACACATGGTCTTCAGCAGCAAACTCCAAAGGTCTTCTCCTCTGAATCTGCCGACTTTGAGAAGCTCTCATTCTGCCTTGTATCATCTTCAGCTCCTCGGTTGTCTGCTGAACCAACTCTTACTACTCCAATACTTCATCAAATTCCATTCCCTTTCTCATCACTCATCATTCACCACTTCCATTTCGCCAAAAGAGCAAAGTTAAATTTTCTGTTATCCCTTAAATCATTCATTTACTGGTATGCAAATTTTTTTTTTTGCCCTTAATCTTAATATCCCATCTTCACCCATTACAAAGCCTTTAGCTTGCTCGGTGCCTAGAACTCCCATAATACACTTCAGACTAGGCTCCCCTAATTGTTCAATCAAAACTGGTTCGCCCTCCTGGTTCCAACAATAAGGGAGTTCTGCATTTTCCCCCATACAGAGCTTCATACAATCACTGACTTCAAAACCCCATAACACCACTGATCCAGCCCCTTGACCAGACGCCAGAGCTTCTTCTTCTAGCCTCCTCCTTCTCACCAGCTTCGCGCCAAGCACCTCAATGACTTCACCTGAAAGAACAAGTTGGCGCCTCTGAATCTTTCTCTCTCCTGACGGTTATCCCTCTTGACACGTGGAGGATATCTGGTCACATACGTGTCGTCATCTGGAGAACCTACAACTGAGTCGTTACTTCTACTTTGCTCCTGCGGCTAAGTTATCCACACAGGGAGTAGCCTAGTGCGCTAGCTACTGTGGGCGCAGCCTTAACACGATGAACTGGCAGCCTTAACGTGATGAACTAATCTTCTCAAATGTACGGCGACGTGAAAACCCCGGCGATCTGAATATCAGGCGATGTGCTCCTTTCGGCGTTTTGTTGACCACTGATTTCGTATTCTCCACACACGGTCGATAGGCGTGTACTGATTTTCTCTCCCGGCGATAGGCGTGTTCTATTCTTAACACACGGCGATAGGCGATTGCTACTCTGTGTTTCTTTACTTCTCGGGTTCAGCTTACAGGCGCTCGCCTGATACTGATCCGCAAGTGTTGGTCCCTTAACCACCCCAACCAATCACCATTCTGGGCGATCGCCTCTCCGATTCACTTGCCACCCTCTACCACATGACTCCTTTGAACGATCTACGTAATCAACTGTTGCTGGCATCATCTACTGCTGATAGCCAACCAGATCAACCACTACCACTGCCGATTCTAAATCATAAGTAGAATAATTATCTCTCATGAACTTTGAGTTGCCTTGAAGCATATGCAACCACTCTCTTCTCTTGCATCCAAAACGCATCCCAAACCTTGATGTGAAGCACCACAGTAGACGTCAAAAGGTCTTCCGACCTCTGGAATTACCAGCACTGGAGTACCTCATGGAGATACGCTGGATTTGATGAAAGGCTTCCCCAACAGCTCTTCCACTTGCTTCCTCAATTCTACCAACTCGGCTGGAGTCATCCTGCAAGGTGCCATTGACACTGGTCCAGCTACAGGTACCAAATCAGTAGAGAATTCCACTTCTCTCTTAGGAGGTAACCCAGGTACTTCTTCTGGAAATACATCCATCCAATCTTTCACCACATGAATCCTGCTTACGTCCTCTTCATCCTTCACTTCCAACCGAGCTACCATCACGAAACACCTCGCCCCTTCTTCCGACTCTGATCGCCCATGCCGAGCAGATCTCACATCTGGCTCTTGGAGATCGGAAAACACCACTTTCTGCCTACCGCAAACTATGGGAACGTGATCGGCAGACAGCCAATCCATTCACAGGATAACATCCAGATCCTGCAGAGATAGACAGATCAAATTCACTTTGAATCTGCGTCCCTCTACTATCACTGAACATTCGGGGCAACTGTAGAGGTCACCACCTGCCCTGACACAGGTGTAGAGACCAACAGTTCGAAGGGTAACTCCTTCACTATAAGGCCCAGCTCGGCTACACCGACTTGACACAAAGGAGTGTGTCGCTCAGGATCAAACAAAGCTTCTACACCCCTACCAGATATAAAACAAACATCTTATACCAATATACCTGACTGGGACGCCTCAGCTCCTGCCATGGCAAACACTCTCCCTGTTGCCTGAGGTCTGCTACTTTCATTCCTCTACCGCCGAGGTCCCCTGGGTTGACTCATCTCTTTTCTGTTGGGGCAATTTCTAGAAATGTGCCCCATCCTTTTGCACGTGAAACATCTGGGTTCCCAAGGTGATTGCTGCTGAGGCTGGGGCGGTGCTGCTCTTGCCCTATGCTGTGGAGGTCTCTCATAAGGCTCAAACTGCTGTTGCTGCATCCTTGTCTTCCCACTGGAAGAACCCCCTGGGTGCGACCTGATCACCCGGGGATCACCCTTTTCCAGGGTCTCCACCATCTTCGCCTTTTCTACCAAGGCGTGAAATTCCCTGATGCACATCGGGGCTATCGTCCTCTTCAGCCCGTGCTTCAGCCCTTCCTCAAACTTCCTGCACCTCCAAGCTTCGGAGGTCGCCTGAGTATAAAATCTGGCGAGGTACTCAAACCGAGCAGCATAGGCGTTCACAGACGTCTCCCCCTGCTCCAATTTTAAGAACTCAGCTTCCCTCGCAAACTTTGCGCTGTCAGGGAAGTATTTCTCCAAGAACCTCACCCTGAAGCTCTCCCAGTCCAACACCTCCTCTCTGGCCTCCATCATTTGCTGAGCTCCCATCCACCAGAATTCTGCTTCACCAGATAGCAGATAGGTGGCGAACAACAACTTCTTCTCTTCAGGGCAGGAGGTCGCCCTAAAGATTTTCTCCATTTCCCTGACCCACTGATCTGCTTGATCAGGGGTAGCATTCCCACAGAACTTGGGTGGGTTGTGCCTCATGAACTCGGCCAGTCCCATCCGTTCCTGAGGCTGACCGACGGGCGAATTCGTATCAGCCGACCGAGCAGCTTCCCAGTGGTGCATGGTATCTTGATGGTTCTGAGCCATCGCCGCATTCTGTTGCTGGATGGCACCTGCCATCATCTCAATGGCCCTGGCGATCTGGCCCATCTCAGAAGAAGGTTGGGAAGGGGTAGGAGGTCTACGAGTCATCTTCTTCGTTCTAAGATTCTGAAACCACTAGCTTCTATATTCCCTATAACTACAAGAATGAAATCGATAAGGAAATCAATTCATTCAAGGGGGATAACATTTCGACCTCACAAGGTCAGCTTCTCAAATTCCTTAGGAATTTGAGTCCATCTACAGAACCATAAAGCTTATAACCTCAAGCAAAACACCAGAACAGCTACTGGTGTGCAACCATCAATCCACACAGCCACTCAAAATCAATTACAAGAACACTCAATAACATGAAATAGATCACACCAGAATTCAAAGTATGCTAAACATTAAACCTCTAGAATTTAGATTGAGAATCACCCCGATCCGGTCATGAGTGTGCACCCTCACCACCTTATCAAGACCCTCTCATTCTAAATACTAAGATTTTCAGTTAGGCATACATTCACTACAGCACACACAAAAAGTTCAATACAAAAACGTTTGAAAACCTTTCACAATAGTTGTCACTTAAAACTCAAATAAGTTTTCATGAGCAGAAGAAAACACAATGGATCCACAGCCCTCAGGTCATCCAAAGGACGAACTGCTCTGATACCATTAATGTAACATCCCGCCAAAACGTTTCACAAATATATAAAATGAAAATATACATAAAACCAAAGTGTTGAAATGAACATAATTATATATATGTAATGATGTTTCTCCTCGCAGGGAGTTTAATACAAAACGGTCATTTTCCAAAACTTAAACATAAAAACAGCAAAAACAACCAAACAACCGATCTCCCAACATAAAAAGGGTGATCTCCTATCAGGCAGGCGATCTCCTATCAACCAGGCGATCTCCTATCAAACCGGCGATCTCAACTTCCTGTATCGTCATCTGCTCCCGTGTAAAGATTACACGATCATCACAGGTTTTAAGAAAAACAGCCATAGAACCAAAACGCAGGGTAAGCTAGACATTTAAAAGAGAGTTTGAATATGAGCTTAAAAACCAATCATGAAACCAATTTAAGACATCCACATAAAACCATCAACTTTCTCATTTTCCACAAAACCATTCGATAATCACATATCTCACAAATCAATTCCAGAGTCTCAAAATTTACATCAGCAATCAAGTGTCTATCAATTCAATTTCTCATTTCACACGTCAGACTTTCCACTGACTCATCACACCAGACACTTGACCACTATTCCGGAGACTCGTGCATTGAACTTAGCGTCCTGAGACATGCACCTGTCATGCTAAAAGGCTGGAAAGTGCCCTCAGCCATGCGCATTACACAATCTCAATATCATCATTATCACAGCATGACAGGGTAAATCCATACTACAGGCCGAACTCGTTCTGTTTCACACGAGACACCCATACGTATGACCTCCTTCGACTCTCCACAACTGAGTAACTTCTTCTATGTGATTTCATTACCTCAGTAGAGTCAGGATCGTCTCATTACACCAGGACACTCACTGATCAATACACATCCTACACAGATCTTACACGGTATTTCCTTTCCTGAAAATACTATGCCTCGATCCCACATTCACAACATTCACACATCACATAACATTTCAACAAATGATTCCAGTCACAGAAAAACTCATGCCAAGGTTCAGATTTTCGAATATCACATTTAAATCTCAAACAGTTCCAAATAATCACAAAAACAGAGGATATTTCAATAACAGATGAAAACCGGCGATCACCTCCAGAAACCGGCGATCACGAACAAAACTGGGTTTTAAACAAGAACATTTTGAAACCGGCGACCTCGTCGCCCTTAACATCAAAACAGAAATCGATTACAGTAAACACTTCGCATTTCAACATCAGAACCCCAGAACGAAAGCAAGAACCCGCGACTACGTCGCCCCAACATCTCAATCAGCAAATATAACGTTTTCGTTGGAAAAAGACTAGCTTCCCTTACCTGGATCAGTGTGAAATCTCACTTCAAGCTCTAAACCGCCGAACGTAAAGGATGCCTGAACTCTGCCTAAGCGTTCTAATTGGTAAAACTTGCAGAGAACCTTCTCAAATGCTCTATGGCAATCGCTGGTAATTTAACTGGTGCCTGAAATTTCTGAGTCGCAGTGCAAAGGAGAGAAAAGAGAAAGCTGAAGGTGAACTCACTCTGTCACCTTTTATACTCTCACTGCGTTTTTAAACTCACTAAGAGGCGGTGCATCCTGATACTAGGAACATAGGCCTGCCATGTAGCCATCATTACCTATTCTCTAACTAACCCTCTTGGGTGGGTTTCCTTCCTCGAATTAAGTGCAACCTGACAGTATGGCCACGTGGCGTCTCTGCGCACATGGAGCTACTGTTCCTGAAGGACTTTCACTGCCTACATGTCGCACATGCAGCACGTTCATCCTGGAAACCAGGGCCCCACTTCAACTGCGTGAAACGCGACATCGCGCGATAACCTTTCGCCGATGACCACTCGCGCAAAGACAATCCACCGATGACCCATCCTGGAGGACGACCGATGTCTCTCTCTGGAAGACGACCGATGTCTCTCTCTGGAAGACGACCGATGTCTCTCTCTGGAAGACGACCGATGTCTCTCTCTGGAAGACGACCGATGTCTCTCTCTGGAAGACGACCGATGTCTCCTCCTCCTGGAGACCGACCGAGGTCTCTTCCTCCTGGAGACCGACCGAGGTCTCTTCCTCCTGGAGACCGACCGAGGTCTCCTCTTGGCGACACCCGCATGCCTCTCGCGCCCAGGCAAAGCCCACATGCCTCTCGCGCCCTGGCGATGCCCGCATGCCTCTCGCGCCCTGGCGATGTCCGCATGCCTCTCGCGCCCTGGCGATCATGTGTAGTAGTCGACCGGCGATCATGTTCCAGGCGATCTCATAGTCTTCTAAACTACACTCTCTTTCCTTTTCATTTTAAATAAAAGCATACTTCGAATCCATTTAAATATGACACTTTTATTTCAATAAGATTTTCCAGGTCCTTACAAAAGCCAAGTGAGGGGTTGTTTGAAAAAGAAGAAGAGGAATCTAGAAAGAATGAAGAGTATCTTACAACACCTCCTACAAGCATAGTGGGAAAAGAATCCTTAAAGGGGGATTGCAATAATTTTAACTCTCCTTTTCCTTTGAATCATGATGCTTACTCTTATTTTCAAAAATCACAAAAACAACACTTTGTGATGTTGTTGCTTATCTTGGGCAATGAACAACACAAAGGAAGCAAAAATATTTTTGTAAAGGGCCCTATTTCTTTCCAACAAAACTTTTATAAAAATAGCAAAGGGGCTTATTTCCTTACTATTTTATTTGAATACACTAGTCTTAATTTTCTTATCTCACTTTTCTTTGATGTTTATTGTAGGTTAATATTTGATCCTGGAGGACAAGCATAGTTTTCAAAGCAAGAATAAGGCTGTTGTTTGAGATCAACCCTGTAGATCTGAGGACAGATCCTCTCAAGAAGGAGGGGATGATGGAAGAGGCCCAAGCTCCAACCCAAGTTCAGGCCCAACACAAGGTCCATGGCCAAGCACATTCACGCCCAAATGAGTCAAGCCACGGATGGGAGGGAGAAAACCTTGTACATGCTACTTGGAGGCCCATTAGGGGTAGCTTAGTAGATTAGTGTAGTGTAGAAAGCAAAACTTGCTCACTTAGGGGTGTGCTATCAAAAAGGTGCCTTTAGCAATAGAAGAAGGGGTGTGCTAGCAAATAGGTGCCTTTAGCAAAAGAAGGAGGGGTGTACTATCAAATGTTGCATTTTTGACCTATCTTCTAGAATATTAGGATGATGGTGTGGTTTGACTAAAGTCAATACCCTAGGCAGCCCCCACTTTTTGTATTTCCATCCCTACCCTTTAAGCTTGCTCACCAAGGCTCCTAAATCTATAAATACGGAGGCCTACCTCATGTATTTTCAAGATTAAACAGAGTATTGTTATGCTGCCAAAATTGTGCCATACACCACTCTTTGCCTAACACTTAGGTTTTAGTCTTCAATTCATCACTACCAAAGGGGCTGGCCAAACCTCCCCATTTCCTCACTCTTCATGCACCTTCAAGGCACCCATGCTTCCTAGGAAGGCCTTGCTCACCTCCTCCATAAGCTTCCGCATCCATCATCACCAAGGAACTCCAAAATCCAAAGAAGAGCTCATAGGAATGCCATCAGAACCGGTGGCCCACATCACCGCTCAGAAGGTCGAGCATTTTGTCTGGAAGAATATTGTTTGTCGTTTCGGAGTACCCAAGAGGCTGGTATCCGACAACGGCACTCAGTTCACCAGCCATCAGTTGAGAAAGATGTGCGAAGAACTGAAGATACAACAAGTGTTCGCCTCAGTAGAACACCCGCAAACCAACGGGCAGGTGGAGTCAGCCAACCGAGTGCTGCGAAGATTAGAGAAAGCCAAGGGGAATTGGGCAGAAGAGGTTCCCAGAATTGTATGGTCCTACCATACCACCCCACAGTCTAGCACCCAAGAGACGCCCTTTAGTCTTGTCTATGGGACGGATGCTATGATCCCCGTGGAGATGCAGGAGAGCTCCCCTAGATTCCTGAACTTTATCGTCGAAGAGTCCAATCAAGAGCGAAAGGTGAATCTGGACCTCCTGGACGAAGTGCGAGAGGGAGCCAGGGTTAGTGCTGAAGCTGTCAAGAGAAGAGTAGAACGGAGGCACAATTCCAAGGTGAAGCCTAGGCGTTTCCAGGAGGGCGATCTGGTGATGAGGAAAGCACACCAGAATGAGATGGAGAACAAGTTATCCCCAAAGTGGACGGGTCCATATAGAGTAGTTGAGGTGTTGGAGAATGGAGCTTATCGGCTAGAGACTCTGGATGGAACACCCATTCGTAGGACATGGAACGCTACACACTTGAGGTTCTACTTCAGTTAAGTTATAAAGTAGATGCGTTCTCGCGCTGTACACACACCCAATGTATATGCTGTAAATAGTTGAACAGATCAGGGGGCACTCTTTTCCCGATGAGGGTTTTTAACGAGGCCACCCAATAAAAAAGATTTCAGTATACCAAGTGTGCACGTGTTTTCCAGTTTCAAGTCCTACTTGCCCCGGAGGAAAGTGCAAGTGATCGGTTGGAGCCTGCTCGCCCCAGGCGCGAGCACGGACGACCGATAGGGGTCAACAAGAAAACTCTTCTTCCCCAAAGCAAGACATCATCTTCGCGTTTAAATCACTAAGAAGCAGAACGTGATCATTCATCGGTACACCCAAAGTATGATCAGTCATCGGTGCACCCGAAGCAGAGCACTCGGTTAGTGCATGGTCATCGGGGTCTTGCTAACACGTGTTAAGCTGGGACCCAGGTTCCCAGCGAGAGCGTTACGCATGCACCTCGCATGATCCCAGAAAGAAGGTTGGTCATCGGGGTCATGCCAACACGTGTTAAGCTGGGACCCAGACTCCCAGCGAGAGCATTACGCATGCACCTCGCATGATTCCAAACCAGAAGAAGGGGAGTTGCCCACTCAAAGGGCGTGCGGTGATACCATGCAGGCAGGGATGCGCCTAGCGAGTGCGCTTAGACAGCCACCCCTGGTGCTCCCCTGGGAGCATGCACCCACTCAGAGAAAAAGTCCTCACCCTCGACTTTATACAGCGGGGTGCAGGCGAGAGAAAGTCCTCACCCTCGACTTTGTACAGCGGGGTGCAGGCAGAGAAAGTCCTCTTCCTCTGCTTCTTACAGCAAGGTTGAGGCAAGAGATCCAAGTCCTTCTCCTCTGCTTCATATAGCAAGGTTAAGGCAACAGAGAAAGTCCTCTTCCTCTGCTTCTTACAGCAAGGTTGAGGCAAGAGATGATGGAGGAGGGCCAAGCACATCTAACCAAGGAAGCCAAGGCCCAAACCAAGAAGACCGTCTAGACCAAGAGGAGCGTCTAGCTCCAATAAGTGAGCGTCTAGGACGTGAAGGAGGGAGGCTATCCATGGAGCTAGACCGTCTAGGACCTCTCACAAGATCCATGGCTAAACATATCCAAGCACACATAGAAGAAGCCACGGATGGGAGGGAGAAGACCTTGTACATGCTACTTGGAGGCCCATTAGGGGTAGCTTAGTAGATTAGTGTAGTAAGCAAAACTTGCTAACTTAGGGGTGTGCTATCAAAAAGGTGCCCTTAGCAATAGAAGGAGGGGTGTGCTAGCAAATAGGTGCCTTTAGCAAAAGAGGGAGGGGTGTACTATCAAATGTTGCATTTTTTTGACCTATCTTCTAGAATATTAGGATGATGGTGTGGTTTGACTAAAGTCAATATCCTAGGCAGCCCCCACTTTTTGTATTTCCATCCCTACCCTTTAAGCTTGCTCACCAAGGCTCCTAAATCTATAAATAAGGAGGCCTACCTCATGTATTTTCAAGTTTTTTTGAGTAATGTTATGCTGCCATTTTTGTGCACAAGCTTTACTCCTCCTAGAAATCTAGGCTATAAACTTCAATCCTTTCACCTTCTCCCTTGAGCTGGCCGAACCACTCAACCCATACTCATCATGCACCTTCAAGACCAACACAACTCCTAGGAGGGTCTTGTTTCACTCATCCATTGCTTCCGCTCCATCTATTTCTACTTTGATTCAAGAAGAACACATGAAAATGCCATCATTTTTCCCCTTATCTCCACCTCTTTCCATCCCTCAGCTGGATGGGACCTCCTTTCATGGGCGATGACCGCCCTGGCGATGTCTAACTCACAAGGATCGATCACGCTTCCTGCCTCCGCTTCGACTTGGGCTACCTGAGAGCCCCCCAGCGTAGCATCTTCCATTACCTGATCTGTCTGTGACCCACGAACCACCGATCCCTCCTGGAGCACGCCTGCTGGTGGTGTTGTAGTGACGTGGCAGATGCTTCTCTTCTGCTTGAGGCTGTTCTCATAACAGCGCCTAGCCTCAGCCTGATCTGACTTGATGGTAATGACAGCCCCTTTCACCGACGACAGCTTCAACTTCATGTGCCTCGTCGATGGCACTGCGCCCAACCTGTTGAGCGTGGGTCTTCCCAGCAAGATATTGTATGCAGATGGGGCATTCACCACCAAGAACTTTATCTTCTCTGTGCGGGACGCCACTCCATCGGTGAACGTCATCCTCAGCTCTATGTAGCCTCGCACCTCGACCTGGTCTCCGCGAAACCATATAGACACCCAACATATGGCCTCAACTGATCGGGGGACAGTTGTAACTTGTTGAACGTCGGCCAGAACATGACGTCCGCTGAGCTTCCTTGGTCTATGAGCGCCCTGTGCACTCGTCTTCCTGCTGTCACCAGGGAGATGACCACCGGGTCGTTGTTGTGGGGTATTACGTCTTGCAAATCAGCCCTTGTGAAGGTGATGTCCACCTCGGGAAAATGGCCTTCATCCACCGAGTCCACGGCCATCACGGACCGTGCATACCTTCTTCTCTGCGACCTGGAATACCCTCCGCCGGAAAAACCTCCCGCAATGGTCATCACCTCCCCATGCACAGGGATTTCGTGTTGCTGATCACCCGCTTGAGACCCCGAAGCGCGATCACCCTGCGCTCCCCGTAGGTAATCGGTCAGGAGACCTGTCTTCACCAACTCAGCGAGTTGACGTCCCAACGCCAGGCAGGTGCGGAGTGTGTGTCCATAAGCATGATGGAACTCACACCACTCATCCTTCTTCCTTCCAAGTACCCTGTCAGTCTTCTCTGGTACTCGGAGCCTTGCAGCCACAGCAGGAATGGCGATCAGCTCTGCCAACTCTACAATGAAATCGTACCTAGGGGGTGCGTCGTGCTCCCTCGCACGCCCCCTGACCTGGTCTTTCCTGGGTGTATAGGGACGAGGCCTCCCTTGCACCCTCTTTCCTTCCTTAGCCTCATACACCCGCGCCTGTTGCTGTTGCTTCCCATGACCCCCGCGTGGCTTTGATGGTGCAACACTGCTTCTCTTCTTAGAGACCTCCGTCTCCGCTACTATGTGCGCCACTGCTCGTCGCCGAATCTCAGCGAAGGTGGCAGGGTGGCTTCTGATGAGCGATTCACTGAAAGGGCCAGGTAGCACGCCTTTCTTGAATGCATGCACCAGCATGCTCTCATCCTTGCTGGGCAATCTCACCACCTGCGCATCAAAGCGGTTGAGGAAGTCCTTCAGCGACTCCCCCTGGTTCTGGCGCACGTCGAACAGGTCGTAAGTCACCACCGGCAGCGCTCTGTTGACTATATACTGCTCCGTGATTAGCTTTGAGAACTGATGGAAGGAGGTGATGTGGCCCTCTGGCAGGCTCACGAACCACTCCATGGCTATCCCGTGCAGTGTACTCATAAACATTTTGCAGTACACAGCGTCGAAGCCTCCAGACAGCATCATCTGAGTGTGGAACGCCGTCAAATGCGCTTCTGGGTCTTCCACCCCAGTGAACGACACTTTCACCCCCACCAGGTTGGGAGGCACCAGCGTGGTCATGATCTCGGGGGAGAAAGGCATAGGAAATGCCCTAGGAGGCGACGGCGGCATCGACGTTCTATCTTCGACTGCGCGCTCATTCTGCGCCTGCAATTCTCTGCGCAATTCCTCGTTCACGCGGTTCAACTCTTCATTCCTGCTATGCGATGCAGTCAGCTCTGCATGCATCTTCTCTTGCTCAACTCTCGACGCCGCGACGTTATCCTGCAACGCGCGCATCATCTCCATGACCTGCGCCATGGTCACAGTTCCTTCACCAGCAAGTGGTGGAGGTGTCGTTTGTCTGATTCTTCTACTCATCTGTGCGATTTCTACCCACGTTCTTGTGTATGGGGCTTCGTTTTACTTCGTGCCCCACGGTGGGCGCCAAATGATCTCGCTGCGGACTCGAGCGTGGGGAAAATGCCTCGTCACTCCTTCGTCTAGCTTTCTAGCTGCTGCACGTTTTGCAAGGAGGCTCCAGGATCTTTCGACGGGACTCCGAACGATGCCTGCAAAACACACAGACGGCGCCTCTAGCGGTCGTTGTAGCTCCGACGCTCAAGTCAGGCAACGGGAACACCAAAAATCTCTCTCTGGTCTCTCTGTGTAACACCCGTGTGTGTGTGCCCTAAGTCCTCTTTGATTCGAAAACTGAGAGTTCTTGGTTCTGTGTTGTGTATTCTGGGGCAAAAACTGCATACCTGGTTTGGTGCTCTTCTTCCTCATATAATCCCGTGTAGCCCCTACTGGCTACCTCTAGGGCCACTTGATTATTCTACCCCGTCGTTTCCACTCCCCAGGGCTACCTTGCGTGCCAGCCTTCTTCACTTGAGTGCAAAGTCTAACAGGGGAGGCTGCGTGGGTACCTCTGTACCCCTCGACTTCTGTGCCTATCTGCCCTACCTATTCTCTGGGAACATCTTCACCGTCCACGTGGCAGACATGCAACCCCGCTAGGAGACCCTAACCTTGATGGGTTCTTGTCCCAGCAGGATTCTGCATCTAGCTGCGTCTTCTCATCTTCATGCGTGGTCGTCTCGCGACTAAGGCCATTCCCTGCCTCTGGGCGCTTTACTGATCATTGGTTGCGTTGTTCACATCGCATGACCGATGTCACCTCGACACACACCGATGACCGAGGTATCTCTCACCCTGGTCGATGTCCGATGGAATCAGGCGTGGTCCTTGAGTAACGTTCTCGCTGGGAGCCTGGGTCCCAGTTTAACACGTGTTGGCAAAGAACCCCCGACGACTGATCACTCTGCATGCACCGACGACTGATCGGTGCTTCATCACTCTCGCCTAAAAAATTAAAGTGGCTCGAAACGGGGCGTGGCGTATCTGCATGTTTTGTGCCGATTCGTCAGTAGTTTGGGGTTTGGGGAAACTTCATTTAGTGAATATTAAGGTATACAAACTTCAAATGGCGATAGATTTTGACAGAGAAATCCGATCAAGACGCCTCAAAAATGAAAGTGGCTCGAAACGGGGCGTTGCGTATTTCCATGTTTTGTGCCGATTCGTCAGTAGTTTGGGGTTTGGGGAAACTTCATTTAGTGAATTTTAGGGTATACAAACTTCAAATGGCGATAGATTTTGAAAGAGAAGTTCGATCAAGACGCCTAAAAAATGAAAGTGGCTCGAAACGGGGCGTGGCGTATCTGCATGCTTTGTGCCGATTCGTCAGTAGTTTGGGGTTTGGGGAAACTTCATTTAGTGAATTTTAGGGTATACAAACTTCAAATGGCGATAGATTTTGAAAGAGAAGTTCGATCAAGACGCCTAAAAAATGAAAGTGGCTCGAAACGGGGCGTTGCGTATCTGCATGCTTTGTGCCGATTCGTCAGTAGTTTGGGGTTTGGGGAAACTTCATTTAGTGGATATTAGGGTATACAAACTTCAAATGGTGACAGATTTTGACAGTGAAGTCCGATCAAGACGCCTAAAAAATGAAAGTGGCTCGAAACGGGGCGTGGCGTATTTGCATGTTTTGTGCCGATTCGTCAGTAGTTTGGGGTTTGGGGAAACTTCATTTAGTGAATATTAGGGTGTACAAACTTCAAATGGCGATAGATTTTCACAGAGAAGTCCGATCAAGACGCCTAAAAAATGAAAGTGGCTCGAAACGGGGCATGGCTTATCTGCATGCTTTGTAACGATTTGTCAGTAGTTTGGGGTTTGGGAAAACTTCATTTAGTGAATATTAGGGTATACAAACTTCAAATGGCGATAGATTTTGAAAGAGAAGTCCGATCAAGACGCCTAAAAAATGAAAGTGGCTCGAAACGGGGCGTGGCGTATTTGCATGTTTTGTGCCGATTCGTCAGTAGTTTGGGGTTTGGGGAAACTTCATTTAGTGAATATTGGGGTGTACAAACTTCAAATGGCGATAGATTTTCACAGAGAAGTCCGATCAAGACGCCTCAAAAATGAAAGTGGCTCGAAACGGGGCGTGGCATATCTGCATGCTTTGTGTTGATTCGTCAGTAGTTTGGGGTTTGGGGAAACTTCATTTAGTGAATATTAGGGTATACAAACTTCAAATGGCGATAGATTTTGACAGAGAAGTCTGATGAAGATCCCTCAAAATTGAAAGGGGCTCGAAACGGGGCGTGGCGTATCAGCGTGTTTTGTGCCGATTCGTCAGTAGTTTGGGGTTTGGGGTTTAGGGAAACTTCATTTAGTGAATATTAGGGTATACAAACTTCACATGGCGATAGATTTTCACGGAGAAGTCCGATCAAGACGCCTAAAAAATGAAAGTGGCTCGAAACGGGTTGTGGCGTATCTGCGTGTTTTGTGCCGATTCGTCAGTAGTTTGGGGTTTGGGGAAACTTCATTTAGTGAATATTAGGGTATACAAACTTCAAATGGCGATAGATTTGGCAGAGAAGTATGATCAAGACGCCTCAAAAATGAAAGTGGCTCGAAACGGGGCGTGGCGTATCTACATGTTTTGTGCCGATTCGTCAGTAGTTTGGGGTTTGGGGAAACTTCATTTAGTAAATATTAAGGTATACAAACTTCAAATGGCGATAGATTTTGACAGAGAAGTCCGTTAAGGACGCCTCAAAAATGAAAGTGGCTCGAAGGGGGCGTGGCGTATCTGCATGCTTTGTGCTGATTCGTCAGTAGTTTGGGGTTTGGGGAAACTTCATTCAGTGAATATTAGGGTATACAAACTTCAAATGGCGATAGATTTTGACGGAGAAGTCCGATCAAAACGCCTCAAAAATGAAAGTGGCTCGAAGCGGGGCGTGGCGTATCTGCGTGTTTTGTGCCGTTTCGTCAGTAGTTTGGGGTTTGGGGAAACTTCGTTTAGTGAATTTTAGGGTATACAAACTTGAAATGGCGATAGATTTTGACAGAGAAGTCCGATCAAGACGCTTCAAAATTGAAAGTGGCTCGAACGGGGGGTGGCGTATCTGCATGCTTTGTCCCGATTCGTTAGTAGTTTGGGGTTTGGTGAAACTTCATTTACTGAATATTAGGGTATACAAACTTCAAATGGCGATAGATTTTGACAGAGAAGTCCGATCAAGACGCCTAAAAAATGAAAGTGGCTCGAAACGGGGCGTGGCGTATCTGTATGTTTTGTGCCGATTCGTCAGTAGTTTGGGGTTTGGGGAAACTTCATTTAGTGAATATCAGGGTATACAAACTTCAAATGGCGATAGATTTTGACAGAGAAGTCCGATCAAGACGCCTCAAAAATCAAAGTGGTTCAAAACGGGGCGTGGCGTATCTGCATGCTTTGTGCTGATTCGTTAGTAGTTTGGGGTTTCGGGAAACTTTATTTAGTGAATATTAGGGTATAGAAACTTCAAATGGCGATAGATTTTGACAGAGAAGTCCGTTAAGGACGCCTCAAAAATGAAAGTGGCTCGAAGGGGGCGTGGCGTATCTGCATGCTTTGTGCTGATTCGTCAGTAGTTTGGGGTTTGGGAAAACTTCATTCAGTGAATATTAGGGTATACAAACTTCAAATGGCGATAGATTTTGACGGAGAAGTCCGATCAAAACGCCTCAAAAATGAAAGTGGCTCGAAACGGGGCGTGGCGTATCTGCATGTTTTGTGCCGATTCGTCAGTAGTTTGGGGTTTGGGGAAACTTCATTTAGTGAATATCAGGGTATACAAACTTCAAATGGCGATAGATTCTGGCAGAGAAGTCCGATCAAGACGCCTAAAAAATGAAAGTGGCTCGAAACGGGGCGTGCTGTATCTGTATGTTTTGTGCCGATTCGTCAGTAGTTTGGGGTATGGGGAAACTTAATTTAGTGAATATTAGGGTATACAAACTTCAAATTGCGATTGATTTTGACAGAGAAGTCCGATCAAGTTGCCTCAAAAATGAAAGTGGCTCGAAACGGGGCCTGGCGTATCTGCATGTCTTGTTTCGCTTCGTCAGTAGTTTGGGGTTCGGGGAAACTTCATTTAGTGAATATTAGGGTATAAAAACTTCAAATGGCGATAGATTTTGACAGAGAAGTCCGATCAAGACGCCTAAAAAATGAAAGTGGCTCGAAACGGGGCGTGGCGTATTTGCATGTTTTGTGCCGATTCGTTAGTAGTTTGGCGTTTGGGGAAACTTCATTTAGTGAATATTAGGGTATACAAACTTCAAATGGCGATAGATTTTGACAGAGAAGTCCGATCAAGACGCCTCAAAAATCAAAGTGGTTCAAAACGGGGCGTGGCGTATCTGCATGCTTTGTGCTGATTCGTTAGTAGTTTGGGGTTTGGGGAAACTTTATTTAGTGAATATTAGGGTATAGAAACTTCAAATGGCGATAGATTTTGACAGAGAAGTCCGATCAAGACGCCTAAAAAATGAAAGTGGCTCGAAACGGGGCGTGGCGTATCTGCATGTTTTGTGCCGATTCGTCAGTAGTTTGGGGTTTGGGGAAACTTCATTTAGTGAATATCAGGGTATACAAACTTCAAATGGCGATAGATTCTGGCAGAGAAGTCCGATCAAGACGCCTAAAAAATGAAAGTGGCTCGAAACGGGGCGTGGTGTATCTGTATGTTTTGTGCCGATTCGTCAGTAGTTTGGGGTATGGGGAAACTTAATTTAGTGAATATTAGGGTATACAAACTTCAAATTGCGATTGATTTTGACAGGGAAGTCCGATCAAGTTGCCTCAAAAATGAAAGTGGCTCGAAACGGGGCCTGGCGTATCTGCATGTCTTGTTTCGCTCCGTCAGTAGTTTGGGGTTCGGGGAAACTTCATTTAGTGAATATTAGGGTATAAAAACTTCAAATGGCGATAGATTTTGACAGAGAAGTCCGATCAAGACGCCTAAAAAATGAAAGTGGCTCGAAACGGGGCGTGGCGTATTTGCATGTTTTGTGCCGATTCGTTAGTAGTTTGGCATTTGGGGAAACTTCATTTAGTGAATATTAGGGTATACAAACTTCAAATGGCGATAGATTTTGACAGAGAAGTCCGATCAAGACGCCTCAAAAATCAAAGTGGTTCAAAACGGGGCGTGGCGTATCTGCATGCTTTGTGCTGATTCGTTAGTAGTTTGGGGTTTGGGGAAACTTTATTTAGTGAATATTAGGGTATAGAAACTTCAAATGGCGATAGATTTTGACAGAGAAGTCCGATCAAGACGCCTAAAAAATGAAAGTGGCTCGAAACGGGGCGTGGCGTATCTGCATGTTTTGTGCCGATTCGTCAGTAGTTTGGGGTTTGGGGAAACTTCATTTAGTGAATATCAGGGTATACAAACTTCAAATGGCGATAGATTCTGGCAGAGAAGTCCGATCAAGACGCCTAAAAAATGAAAGTGGCTCGAAACGGGGCGTGGTGTATCTGTATGTTTTGTGCCGATTCGTCAGTAGTTTGGGGTATGGGGAAACTTAATTTAGTGAATATTAGGGTATACAAACTTCAAATTGCGATTGATTTTGACAGGGAAGTCCGATCAAGTTGCCTCAAAAATGAAAGTGGCTCGAAACGGGGCCTGGCGTATCTGCATGTCTTGTTTCGCTTCGTCAGTAGTTTGGGGTTCGGGGAAACTTCATTTAGTGAATATTAGGGTATAAAAACTTCAAATGGCGATAGATTTTGACAGAGAAGTCCGATCAAGACGCCTAAAAAATGAAAGTGGCTCGAAACGGGGCGTGGCGTATTTGCATGTTTTGTGCCGATTCGTTAGTAGTTTGGCGTTTGGGGAAACTTCATTTAGTGAATATTAGGGTATACAAACTTCAAATGGCGATAGATTTTGACAGAGAAGTCCGATCAAGACGCCTCAAAAATCAAAGTGGTTCAAAACGGGGCGTGGCGTATCTGCATGCTTTGTGCTGATTCGTTAGTAGTTTGGGGTTTGGGGAAACTTTATTTAGTGAATATTAGGGTATAGAAACTTCAAATGGCGATAGATTTTGACAGAGAAGTCCGATCAAGACGCCTAAAAAATGAAAGTGGCTCGAAACGGGGCGTGGCGTATCTGCATGTTTTGTGCCGATTCGTCAGTAGTTTGGGGTTTGGGGAAACTTCATTTAGTGAATATCAGGGTATACAAACTTCAAATGGCGATAGATTCTGGCAGAGAAGTCCGATCAAGACGCCTAAAAAATGAAAGTGGCTCGAAACGGGGCGTGGTGTATCTGTATGTTTTGTGCCGATTCGTCAGTAGTTTGGGGTATGGGGAAACTTAATTTAGTGAATATTAGGGTATACAAACTTCAAATTGCGATTGATTTTGACAGAGAAGTCCGATCAAGACGCCTAAAAAATGAAAGTGGCTCGAAACGGGGCGTGGCGTATTTGCATGTTTTGTGCCGATTCGTTAGTAGTTTGGCGTTTGGGGAAACTTCATTTAGTGAATATTAGGGTATACACACTTCAAATGGCGATAGATTTTGACAGAGAAGTCCGATCAAGACGCCTCAAAAATCAAAGTGGTTCAAAACGGGGCGTGGCGTATCTGCATGCTTTGTGCGGATTCGTTAGTAGTTTGGGGTTTGGGGAAACTTTATTTAGTGAATATTAGGGTATAGAAACTTCAAATGGCGATAGATTTTGACAGAGAAGTCCGATCAAGACGCCTAAAAAATGAAAGTGGCTCGAAACGGAGCGTGGCGTATCTGCATGTTTTGTGCCGATTCGTCAGTAGTTTGGGGTTTGGGGAAACTTCATTTAGTGAATATCAGGGTATACAAACTTCAAATGGCGATAGATTCTGGCAGAGAAGTCCGATCAAGACGCCTAAAAAATGAAAGTGGCTCGAAACGGGGCGTGCTGTATCTGTATGTTTTGTGCCGATTCGTCAGTAGTTTGGGGTATGGGGAAACTTAATTTAGTGAATATTAGGGTATACAAACTTCAAATTGCGGTTGATTTTGACAGAGAAGTCCGATCAAGTTGCCTCAAAAATGAAAGTGGCTCGAAACGGGGCCTGGCGTATCTGCATGTCTTGTTTCGCTTCGTCAGTAGTTTCGGGTTCGGGGAAACTTCATTTAGTGAATATTAGGGTATAAAAACTTCAAATGGCGATAGATTTTGACAGAGAAGTCCGATCAAGACGCCTAAAAAATGAAAGTGGCTCGAAACGGGGCGTGGCGTATTTGCATGTTTTGTGCCGATTCGTTAGTAGTTTGGCATTTGGGGAAACTTCATTTAGTGAATATTAGGGTATACAAACTTCAAATGGCGATAGATTTTGACAGAGAAGTCCGATCAAGACGCCTCAAAAATCAAAGTGGTTCAAAACGGGGCGTGGCGTATCTGCATGCTTTGTCCTGATTCGTTAGTAGTTTGGGGTTTGGGGAAACTTTATTTAGTGAATATTAGGGTATAGAAACTTGAAATGGCGATAGATTTTGACAGAGAAATCCGATCAAGACGCCTCAAAAATGAAAGTGGCTCGAAACGGGGCGTGGCGTATCTGCATGTTTTGTGCCGATTCGTCAGTAGTTTGGGGTTTGGGGAAACTTCATTTAGTGAATATCAGGGTATACAAACTTCAAATGGCGATAGATTCTGGCAGAGAAGCCCGATCAAGACGCCTAAAAAATGAAAGTGGCTCGAAACGGGGCGTGGTGTATCTGTATGTTTTGTGCCGATTCGTCAGTAGTTTGGGGTATGGGGAAACTTAATTTAGTGAATATTAGGGTATACAAACTTCAAATTGCGATTGATTTTGACAGAGAAGTCCGATCAAGTTGCCTCAAAAATGAAAGTGGCTCGAAACGGGGCCTGGCGTATCTGCATGTCTTGTTTCGCTTCGTCAGTAGTTTGGGGTTCGGGGAAACTTCATTTAGTGAATATTAGGGTATAAAAACTTCAAATGGCGATAGATTTTGACAGAGAAGTCCGATCAAGACGCCTAAAAAATGAAAGTGGCTCGAAACGGGGCGTGGCGTATTTGCATGTTTTGTGCCGATTCGTTAGTAGTTTGGCGTTTGGGGAAACTTCATTTAGTGAATATTAGGGTATACAAACTTCAAATGGCGATAGATTTTGACAGAGAAGTCCGATCAAGACGCCTCAAAAATCAAAGTGGTTCAAAACGGGGCGTGGCGTATCTGCATGCTTTGTGCTGATTCGTTAGTAGTTTGGGGTTTGGGGAAACTTTATTTAGTGAATATTAGGGTATAGAAACTTCAAATGGCGATAGATTTTGACAGAGAAGTCCGATCAAGACGCCTAAAAAATGAAAGTGGCTCGAAACGGGGCGTGGCGTATCTGCATGTTTTGCGCCGATTCGTCAGTAGTTTGGGGTTTGGGGAAACTTCATTTAGTGAATATCAGGGTATACAAACTTCAAATGGCGATAGATTCTGGCAGAGAAGTCCGATCAAGACGCCTAAAAAATGAAAGTGGCTCGAAACGGGGCGTGGTGTATCTGTATGTTTTGTGCCGATTCGTCAGTAGTTTGGGGTATGGGGAAACTTAATTTAGTGAATATTAGGGTATACAAACTTCAAATTGCGATTGATTTTGACAGAGAAGTCCGATCAAGTTGCCTAAAAAATGAACGTGGCTCGAAACGGGGCCTGGCGTATCTGCATGTCTTGTTTCGCTTCGTCAGTAGTTTGGGGTTCGGGGAAACTTCATTTAGTGAATATTAGGGTATAAAAACTTCAAATGGCGATAGATTTTGACAGAGAAGTCCGATCAAGACGCCTAAAAAATGAAAGTGGCTCGAAACGGGGCGTGGCGTATTTGCATGTTTTGTGCCGATTCGTTAGTAGTTTGGCGTTTGGGGAAACTTCATTTAGTGAATATTAGGGTATACAAACTTCAAATGGCGATAGATTTTGACAGAGAAGTCCGATCAAGACGCCTCAAAAATCAAAGTGGTTCAAAACGGGGCGTGGCGTATCTGCATGCTTTGTGCTGATTCGTTAGTAGTTTGGGGTTTGGGGAAACTTTATTTAGTGAATATTAGGGTATAGAAACTTCAAATGGCGATAGATTTTGACAGAGAAGTCCGATCAAGACGCCTAAAAAATGAAAGTGGCTCGAAACGGGGCGTGGCGTATCTGCATGTTTTGTGCCGATTCGTCAGTAGTTTGGGGTTTGGGGAAACTTCATTTAGTGAATATCAGGGTATACAAACTTCAAATGGCGATAGATTCTGGCAGAGAAGCCCGATCAAGACACCTAAAAAATGAAAGTGGCTCGAAACGGGGCGTGGTGTATCTGTATGTTTTGTGCCGATTCGTCAGTAGTTTGGGGTATGGGGAAACTTAATTTAGTGAATATTAGGGTATACAAACTTCAAATTGCGATTTATTTTGACAGAGAAGTCCGATCAAGTTGCCTAAAAAATGAAAGTGGCTCGAAACGGGGCCTGGCGTATCTGCATGTCTTGCTTCGCTTCGTCAGTAGTTTGGGGTTCGGGGAAACTTCATTTAGTGAATATTAGGGTATAAAAACTTCAAATGGCGATAGATTTTGACAGAGAAGTCCGATCAAGACGCCTAAAAAATGAAAGTGGCTCGAAACGGGGCGTGGCGTATTTGCATGTTTTGTGCCGATTCGTTAGTAGTTTGGCGTTTGGGGAAACTTCATTTAGTGAATATTAGGGTATACAAACTTCAAATGGCGATAGATTTTGACAGAGAAGTCCGATCAAGACGCCTCAAAAATCAAAGTGGTTCAAAACGGGGCGTGGCGTATCTGCATGCTTTGTGCTGATTCGTTAGTAGTTTGGGGTTTGGGGAAACTTTATTTAGTGAATATTAGGGTATAGAAACTTCAAATGGCGATAGATTTTGACAGAGAAGTCCGATCAAGACGCCTAAAAAATGAAAGTGGCTCGAAACGGGGCGTGGCGTATCTGCATGTTTTGTGCCGATTCGTCAGTAGTTTGGGGTTTGGGGAAACTTCATTTAGTGAATATCAGGGTATACAAACTTCAAATGGCGATAGATTCTGGCAGAGAAGTCCGATCAAGACGCCTAAAAAATGAAAGTGGCTCGAAACGGGGCGTGCTGTATCTGTATGTTTTGTGCCGATTCGTCAGTAGTTTGGGGTATGGGGAAACTTAATTTAGTGAATATTAGGGTATACAAACTTCAAATTGCGATTGATTTTGACAGAGAAGTCCGATCAAGTTGCCTCAAAAATGAAAGTGGCTCGAAACGGGGCCTGGCGTATCTGCATGTCTTGTTTCGCTTCGTCAGTAGTTTGGGGTTCGGGGAAACTTCATTTAGTGAATATTAGGGTATAAAAACTTCAAATGGCGATAGATTTTGACAGAGAAGTCCGATCAAGACGCCTAAAAAATGAAAGTGGCTCGAAACGGGGCGTGGCGTATTTGCATGTTTTGTGCCGATTCGTTAGTAGTTTGGCGTTTGGGGAAACTTCATTTAGTGAATATTAGGGTATACAAACTTCAAATGGCGATAGATTTTGACAGAGAAGTCCGATCAAGACGCCTCAAAAATCAAAGTGGTTCAAAACGGGGCGTGGCGTATCTGCATGCTTTGTGCTGATTCGTTAGTAGTTTGGGGTTTGGGGAAACTTTATTTAGTGAATATTAGGGTATAGAAACTTCAAATGGCGATAGATTTTGACAGAGAAGTCCGATCAAGACGCCTAAAAAATGAAAGTGGCTCGAAACGGGGCGTGGCGTATCTGCATGTTTTGTGCCGATTCGTCAGTAGTTTGGGGTTTGGGGAAACTTCATTTAGTGAATATCAGGGTATACAAACTTCAAATGGCGATAGATTCTGGCAGAGAAGTCCGATCAAGACGCCTAAAAAATGAAAGTGGCTCGAAACGGGGCGTGCTGTATCTGTATGTTTTGTGCCGATTCGTCAGTAGTTTGGGGTATGGGGAAACTTAATTTAGTGAATATTAGGGTATACAAACTTCAAATTGCGATTGATTTTGACAGAGAAGTCCGATCAAGTTGCCTCAAAAATGAAAGTGGCTCGAAACGGGGCCTGGCGTATCTGCATGTCTTGTTTCGGTTCGTCAGTAGTTTGGGGTTCGGGGAAACTTCATTTAGTGAATATTAGGGTATAAAAACTTCAAATGGCGATAGATTTTGACAGAGAAGTCCGATCAAGACGCCTAAAAAATGAAAGTGGCTCGAAACGGGGCGTGGCGTATTTGCATGTTTTGTGCCGATTCGTTAGTAGTTTGGCGTTTGGGGAAACTTCATTTAGTGAATATTAGGGTATACAAACTTCAAATGGCAATAGATTTTGACAGAGAAGTCCGATCAAGACGCCTCAAAAATCAAAGTGGTTCAAAACGGGGCGTGGCGTATCTGCATGCTTTGTGCTGATTCGTTAGTAGTTTGGGGTTTGGGGAAACTTTATTTAGTGAATATTAGGGTATAGAAACTTCAAATGGCGATAGATTTTGACAGAGAAGTCCGATCAAGACGCCTAAAAAATGAAAGTGGCTCGAAACGGGGCGTGGCGTATCTGCATGTTTTGTGCCGATTCGTCAGTAGTTTGGGGTTTGGGGAAACTTCATTTAGTGAATATCAGGGTATACAAACTTCAAATGGCGATAGATTCTGGCAGAGAAGCCCGATCAAGACGCCTCAAAAATGAAAGTGGCTCGAAACGGGGCGTGGTGTATCTGTATGTTTTGTGCCGATTCGTCAGTAGTTTGGGGTATGGGGAAACTTAATTTAGTGAATATTAGGGTATACAAACTTCAAATTGCGATTGATTTTGACAGAGAAGTCCGATCAAGTTGCCTCAAAAATGAAAGTGGCTCGAAACGGGGCCTGGCGTATCTGCATGTCTTGTTTCGCTTCGTCAGTAGTTTGGGGTTCGGGGAAACTTCATTTAGTGAATATTAGGGTATAAAAACTTCAAATGGCGATAGATTTTGACAGAGAAGTCCGATCAAGACGCCTAAAAAATGAAAGTGGCTCGAAACGGGGCGTGGCGTATTTGCATGTTTTGTGCCGATTCGTTAGTAGTTTGGCGTTTGGGGAAACTTCATTTAGTGAATATTAGGGTATACAAACTTCAAATGGCGATAGATTTTGACAGAGAAGTCCGATCAAGACGCCTCAAAAATCAAAGTGGTTCAAAACGGGGCGTGGCGTATCTGCATGCTTTGTGCTGATTCGTTAGTAGTTTGGGGTTTGGGGAAACTTTATTTAGTGAATATTAGGGTATAGAAACTTCAAATGGCGATAGATTTTGACAGAGAAGTCCGATCAAGACGCCTAAAAAATGAAAGTGGCTCGAAACGGGGCGTGGCGTATCTGCATGTTTTGTGCCGATTCGTCAGTAGTTTGGGGTTTGGGGAAACTTCATTTAGTGAATATCAGGGTATACAAACTTCAAATGGCGATAGATTCTGGCAGAGAAGCCCGATCAAGACGCCTAAAAAATGAAAGTGGCTCGAAACGGGGCGTGGTGTATCTGTATGTTTTGTGCCGATTCGTCAGTAGTTTGGGGTATGGGGAAACTTAATTTAGTGAATATTAGGGTATACAAACTTCAAATTGCGATTTATTTTGACAGAGAAGTCCGATCAAGTTGCCTCAAAAATGAAAGTGGCTCGAAACGGGGCCTGGCGTATCTGCATGTCTTGCTTCGCTTCGTCAGTAGTTTGGGGTTCGGGGAAACTTCATTTAGTGAATATTAGGGTATAAAAACTTCAAATGGCGATAGATTTTGACAGAGAAGTCTGATCAAGACGCCTAAAAAATGAAAGTGGCTCGAAACGGGGCGTGGCGTATTTGCATGTTTTGTGCCGATTCGTTAGTAGTTTGGCGTTTGGGGAAACTTCATTTAGTGAATATTAGGGTATACAAACTTCAAATGGCGATAGATTTTGACAGAGAAGTCCGATCAAGACGCCTCAAAAATCAAAGTGGTTCAAAACGGGGCGTGGCGTATCTGCATGCTTTGTGCTGATTCGTTAGTAGTTTGGGGTTTGGGGAAACTTTATTTAGTGAATATTAGGGTATAGAAACTTCAAATGGCGATAGATTTTGACAGAGAAGTCCGATCAAGACGCCTAAAAAATGAAAGTGGCTCGAAACGGGGCTTGGCGTATCTGCATGTTTTGTGCCGATTCGTCAGTAGTTTGGGGTTTGGGGAAACTTCATTTAGTGAATATCAGGGTATACAAACTTCAAATGGCGATAGATTCTGGCAGAGAAGTCCGATCAAGACGCCTAAAAAATGAAAGTGGCTCGAAACGGGGCGTGGTGTATCTGTATGTTTTGTGCCGATTCGTCAGTAGTTTGGGGTATGGGGAAACTTAATTTAGTGAATATTAGGGTATACAAACTTCAAATTGCGATTGATTTTGACAGAGAAGTCCGATCAAGTTGCCTCAAAAATGAAAGTGGCTCGAAACGGGGCCTGGCGTATCTGCATGTCTTGTTTCGCTTCGTCAGTAGTTTGGGGTTCGGGGAAACTTCATTTAGTGAATGTTAGGGTATAAAAACTTCAAATGGCGATATATTTTGACAGAGAAGTCCGATCAAGACGCCTAAAAAATGAAAGTGGCTCGAAACGGGGCGTGGCGTATTTGCATGTTTTGTGCCGATTCGTTAGTAGTTTGGCGTTTGGGGAAACTTCATTTAGTGAATATTAGGGTATACAAACTTCAAATGGCGATAGATTTTGACAGAGAAGTCCGATCAAGACGCCTCAAAAATCAAAGTGGTTCAAAACGGGGCGTGGCGTATCTGCATGCTTTGTGCTGATTCGTTAGTAGTTTGGGGTTTGGGGAAACTTTATTTAGTGAATATTAGGGTATAGAAACTTCAAATGGCGATAAATTTTGACAGAGAAGTCCGATCAAGACGCCTAAAAAATGAAAGTGGCTCGAAACGGGGCGTGGCGTATCTGCATGTTTTGTGCCGATTCGTCAGTAGCTTGGGGTTTGGGGAAACTTCATTTAGTGAATATCAGGGTATACAAACTTCAAATGGCGATAGATTCTGGCAGAGAAGTCCGATCAAGACGCCTAAAAAATGAAAGTGGCTCGAAACGGGGCGTGGTGTATCTGTATGTTTTGTGCCGATTCGTCAGTAGTTTGGGGTATGGGGAAACTTAATTTAGTGAATATTAGGGTATACAAACTTCAAATTGCGATTGATTTTGACAGAGAAGTCCGATCAAGTTGCCTCAAAAATGAAAGTGGCTCGAAACGGGGCCTGGCGTATCTGCATGTCTTGTTTCGATTCGTCAGTAGTTTGGGGTTCGGGGAAACTTCATTTAGTGAATATTAGGGTATAAAAACTTCAAATGGCGATAGATTTTGACAGAGAAGTCCGATCAAGACGGCTAAAAAATGAAAGTGGCTCGAAACGGGGCGTGGCGTATTTGCATGTTTTGTGCCGATTCGTTAGTAGTTTGGCGTTTGGGGAAACTTCATTTAGTGAATATTAGGGTATACAAACTTCAAATGGCGATAGATTTTGACAGAGAAGTCCGATCAAGACGCCTCAAAAATCAAAGTGGTTCAAAACGGGGCGTGGCGTATCTGCATGCTTTGTGCTGATTCGTTAGTAGTTTGGGGTTTGGGGAAACTTTATTTAGTGAATATTAGGGTATAGAAACTTCAAATGGCGATAGATTTTGACAGAGAAGTCCGATCAAGACGCCTAAAAAATGAAAGTGGCTCGAAACGGGGCGTGGCATATCTGCATGTTTTGTGCCGATTCGTCAGTAGTTTGGGGTTTGGGGAAACTTCATTTAGTGAATATCAGGGTATACAAACTTCAAATGGCCATAGATTCTGGCAGAGAAGTCCGATCAAGACGCCTAAAAAATGAAAGTGGCTCGAAACGGGGCGTGGTGTATCTGTATGTTTTGTGCCGATTCGTCAGTAGTTTGGGGTATGGGGAAACTTAATTTAGTGAATATTAGGGTATACAAACTTCAAATTGGGATTGATTTTGACAGAGAAGTCCGATCAAGTTGCCTCAAAAATGAAAGTGGCTCGAAACGGGGCCTGGCGTATCTGCATGTCTTGTTTCGCTTCGTCAGTAGTTTGGGGTTCGGGGAAACTTCATTTAGTGAATGTTAGGGTATAAAAACTTCAAATGGCGATAGATTTTGACAGAGAAGTCCGATCAAGACGCCTAGAAAATGAAAGTGGCTCGAAACGGGGCGTGGCGTATTTGCATGTTTTGTGCCGATTCGTTAGTAGTTTGGCGTTTGGGGAAACTTCATTTAGTGAATATTAGGGTATACAAACTTCAAATGGCGATAGATTTTGACAGAGAAGTCCGATCAAGACGCCTCAAAAATCAAAGTGGTTCAAAACGGGGCGTGGCGTATCTGCATGCTTTGTGCTGATTCGTTAGTAGTTTGGGGTTTGGGGAAACTTTATTTAGTGAATATTAGGGTATAGAAACTTCAAATGGCGATAGATTTTGACAGAGAAGTCCGATCAACACGCCTAAAAAATGAAAGTGGCTCGAAACGGGGCGTGGCGTATCTGCATGTTTTGTGCCGATTCGTCAGTAGTTTGGAGTTTGGGGAAACTTAATTTAGTGAATATCAGGGTATACAAACTTCAAATGGCGATAGATTCTGGAAGAGAAGTCCGATCAAGACGCCTAAAAAATGAAAGTGGCTCGAAACGGGGCGTGGTGTATCTGTATGTTTTGTGCCGATTCGTCAGTAGTTTGGGGTATGGGGAAACTTAATTTAGTGAATATTAGGGTATACAAACTTCAAATTGCGATTGATTTTGACAGAGAAGTCCGATCAAGTTGCCTCAAAAATGAAAGTGGCTCGAAACGGGGCCTGGCGTATCTGCATGTCTTATTTCGCTTCGTCAGTAGTTTGGGGTTCGGGGAAACTTCATTTAGTGAATATTAGGGTATAAAAACTTCAAATGGCGATAGATTTTGACAGAGAAGTCCGATCAAGACGCCTAAAAAATGAAAGTGGCTCGAAACGGGGCGTGGCGTATTTGCATGTTTTGTGCCGATTCGTTAGTAGTTTGGCGTTTGGGGAAACTTTATTTAGTGAATATTAGGGTATACAAACTTCAAATGGCGATAGATTTTGACAGAGAAGTCCGATCAAGACGCCTCAAAAATCAAAGTGGTTCAAAACGGGGCGTGGCGTATCTGCATGCTTTGTGCTGATTCGTTAGTAGTTTGGGGTTTGGGGAAACTTTATTTAGTGAATATTAGGGTATAGAAACTTCAAATGGCGATAGATTTTCAAAGAGAAGTCCGATCAAGACGCCTAAAAAATGAAAGTGGCTCGAAACGGGGCGTGGCGTATCTGCATGTTTTGTGCCGATTCGTCAGTAGTTTGGGGTTTGGGGAAACTTCATTTAGTGAATATCAGGGTATACAAACTTCAAATGGCGATAGATTCTGGCAGAGAAGTCCGATCAAGACGCCTAAAAAATGAAAGTGGCTCGAAACGGGGCGTGGTGTATCTGTATGTTTTGTGCCGATTCGTCAGTAGTTTGGGGTATGGGGAAACTTAATTTAGTGAATATTAGGGTATACAAACTTCAAATTGCGATTGATTTGGACAGAGAAGCCCGATCAAGTTGCCTCAAAAATGAAAGTGGCTCGAAACGGGGCCTGGCGTATCTGCATGTCTTGTTTCGCTTCGTCAGTAGTTTGGGGTTCGGGGAAACTTCATTTAGTGAATATTAGGGTATAAAAACTTCAAATGGCGATAGATTTTGACAGAGAAGTCCGATCAAGACGCCTAAAAAATGAAAGTGGCTCGAAACGGGGCGTGGCGTATTTGCATGTTTTGTGCCGATTCGTTAGTAGTTTGGCGTTTGGGGAAACTTCATTTAGTGAATATTAGGGTATACAAACTTCAAATGGCGATAGATTTTGACAGAGAAGTCCAATCAAGACGCCTCAAAAATCAAAGTGGTTCAAAACGGGGCGTGGCGTATCTGCATGCTTTGTGCTGATTCGTTACTAGTTTGGGGTTTGGGGAAACTTTATTTAGTGAATATTAGGGTATAGAAACTTCAAATGGCGATAGATTTTGACAGAGAAGTCCGATCAAGACGCCTAAAAAATGAAAGTGGCTCGAAACGGGGCGTGGCGTATCTGCATGTTTTGTGCCGATTCGTCAGTAGTTTGGGGTTTGGGGAAACTTCATTTAGTGAATATCAGGGTATACAAACTTCAAATGGCGATAGATTCTGGCAGAGAAGTCCGATCAAGACGCCTAAAAAATGAAAGTGGCTCGAAACGGGGCGTGGTGTATCTGTATGTTTTGTGCCGATTCGTCAGTAGTTTGGGGTATGGGGAAACTTAATTTAGTGAATATTAGGGTATACAAACTTCAAATTGCGATTGATTTTGACAGAGAAGTCCGATCAAGTTGCCTCAAAAATGAAAGTGGCTCGAAACGGGGCCTGGCGTATCTGCATGTCTTGTTTCGCTTCGTCAGTAGTTTGGGGTTCGGGGAAACTTCATTTAGTGAATATTAGGGTATAAAAACTTCAAATGGCGATAGATTTTGACAGAGAAGTCCGATCAAGACGCCTAAAAAATGAAAGTGGCTCGAAACGGGGCGTGGCGTATTTGCATGTTTTGTGTCGATTCGTTAGTAGTTTGGCGTTTGGGGAAACTTTATTTAGTGAATATTAGGGTATACAAACTTCAAATGGCGATAGATTTTGACAGAGAAGTCCGATCAAGACGCCTCAAAAATCAAAGTGGTTCAAAACGGGGCGTGGCGTATCTGCATGCTTTGTGCTGATTCGTTAGTAGTTTGGGGTTTGGGGAAACTTTATTTAGTGAATATTAGGGTATAGAAACTTCAAATGGCGATAGATTTTCAAAGAGAAGTCCGATCAAGACGCCTAAAAAATGAAAGTGGCTCGAAACGGGGCGTGGCGTATCTGCATGTTTTGTGCCGATTCGTCAGTAGTTTGGGGTTTGGGGAAACTTCATTTAGTGAATATCAGGGTATACAAACTTCAAATGGCGATAGATTCTGGCAGAGAAGTCCGATCAAGACGCCTAAAAAATGAAAGTGGCTCGAAACGGGGCGTGGTGTATCTGTATGTTTTGTGCCGATTCGTCAGTAGTTTGGGGTATGGGGAAACTTAATTTAGTGAATATTAGGGTATACAAACTTCAAATTGCGATTGATTTGGACAGAGAAGCCCGATCAAGTTGCCTCAAAAATGAAAGTGGCTCGAAACGGGGCCTGGCGTATCTGCATGTCTTGTTTCGCTTCGTCAGTAGTTTGGGGTTCGGGGAAACTTCATTTAGTGAATATTAGGGTATAAAAACTTCAAATGGCGATAGATTTTGACAGAGAAGTCCGATCAAGACGCCTAAAAAATGAAAGTGGCTCGAAACGGGGCGTGGCGTATTTGCATGTTTTGTGCCGATTCGTTAGTAGTTTGGCGTTTGGGGAAACTTCATTTAGTGAATATTAGGGTATACAAACTTCAAATGGCGATAGATTTTGACAGAGAAGTCCGATCAAGACGCCTCAAAAATCAAAGTGGTTCAAAACGGGGCGTGGCGTATCTGCATGCTTTGTGCTGATTCGTTAGTAGTTTGGGGTTTGGGGAAACTTTATTTAGTGAATATTAGGGTATAGAAACTTCAAATGGCGATAGATTTTGACAGAGAAGTCCGATCAAGACGCCTAAAAAATGAAAGTGGCTCGAAACGGGGCGTGGCGTATCTGCATGTTTTGTGCCGATTCGTCAGTAGTTTGGGGTTTGGGGAAACTTCATTTAGTGAATATCAGGGTATACAAACTTCAAATGGCGATAGATTCTGGCAGAGAAGTCCGATCAAGACGCCTAAAAAATGAAAGTGGCTCGAAACGGGGCATGGTGTATCTGTATGTTTTGTGCCGATTCGTCAGTAGTTTGGGGTATGGGGAAACTTAATTTAGTGAATATTAGGGTATACAAACTTCAAATTGCGATTGATTTGGACAGAGAAGCCCGATCAAGTTGCCTCAAAAATGAAAGTGGCTCGAAACGGGGCCTGGCGTATCTGCATGTCTTGTTTCGCTTCGTCAGTAGTTTGGGGTTCGGGGAAACTTCATTTAGTGAATATTAGGGTATAAAAACTTCAAATGGCGATAGATTTTGACAGAGAAGTCCGATCAAGACGCCTAAAAAATGAAAGTGGCTCGAAACGGGGCGTGGCGTATTTGCATGTTTTGTGCCGATTCGTTAGTAGTTTGGCGTTTGGGGAAACTTCATTTAGTGAATATTAGGGTATACAAACTTCAAATGGCGATAGATTTTGACAGAGAAGTCCGATCAAGACGCCTCAAAAATCAAAGTGGTTCAAAACGGGGCGTGGCGTATCTGCATGCTTTGTGCTGATTCGTTAGTAGTTTGGGGTTTGGGGAAACTTTATTTAGTGAATATTAGGGTATAGAAACTTCAAATGGCGATAGATTTTGACAGAGAAGTCCGATCAAGACGCCTAAAAAATGAAAGTGGCTCGAAACGGGGCGTGGCGTATCTGCATGTTTTGTGCCGATTCGTCAGTAGTTTGGGGTTTGGGGAAACTTCATTTAGTGAATATCAGGGTATACAAACTTCAAATGGCGATAGATTCTGGCAGAGAAGTCCGATCAAGACGCCTAAAAAATGAAAGTGGCTCGAAACGGGGCGTGGTGTATCTGTATGTTTTGTGCCGATTCGTCAGTAGTTTGGGGTATGGGGAAACTTAATTTAGTGAATATTAGGGTATACAAACTTCAAATTGCGATTGATTTGGACAGAGAAGTCCGATCAAGTTGCCTCAAAAATGAAAGTGGCTCGAAACGGGGCCTGGCGTATCTGCATGTCTTGTTTCGCTTCGTCAGTAGTTTGGGGTTCGGGGAAACTTCATTTAGTGAATATTAGGGTATAAAAACTTCAAATGGCGATAGATTTTGACAGAGAAGTCCGATCAAGACGCCTAAAAAATGAAAGTGGCTCGAAACGGGGCGTGGCGTATTTGCATGTTTTGTGCCGATTCGTTAGTAGTTTGGCGTTTGGGGAAACTTCATTTAGTGAATATTAGGGTATACAAACTTCAAATGGCGATAGATTTTGACAGAGAAGTCCGATCAAGACGCCTCAAAAATCAAAGTGGTTCAAAACGGGGCGTGGCGTATCTGCATGCTTTGTGCTGATTCGTTAGTAGTTTGGGGTTTGGGGAAACTTTATTTAGTGAATATTAGGGTATAGAAACTTCAAATGGCGATAGATTTTGACAGAGAAGTCCGATCAAGACGCCTAAAAAATGAAAGTGGCTCGAAACGGGGCGTGGCGTATCTGCATGTTTTGTGCCGATTCGTCAGTAGTTTGGGGTTTGGGGAAACTTCATTTAGTGAATATCAGGGTATACAAACTTCAAATGGCGATAGATTCTGGCAGAGAAGTCCGATCAAGACGCCTAAAAAATGAAAGTGGCTCGAAACGGGGCGTGGTGTATCTGTATGTTTTGTGCCGATTCGTCAGTAGTTTGGGGTATGGGGAAACTTAATTTAGTGAATATTAGGGTATACAAACTTCAAATTGCGATTGATTTGGACAGAGAAGTCCGATCAAGTTGCCTCAAAAATGAAAGTGGCTCGAAACGGGGCCTGGCGTATCTGCATGTCTTGTTTCGCTTCGTCAGTAGTTTGGGGTTCGGGGAAACTTCATTTGGTGAATATTAGGGTATAAAAACTTCAAATGGCGATAGATTTTGACAGAGAAGTCCGATCAAGACGCCTAAAAAATGAAAGTGGCTCGAAACGGGGCGTGGCGTATTTGCATGTTTTGTGCCGATTCGTTAGTAGTTTGGCGTTTGGGGAAACTTCATTTAGTGAATATTAGGGTATACAAACTTCAAATGGCGATAGATTTTGACAGAGAAGTCCGATCAAGACGCCTCAAAAATCAAAGTGGTTCAAAACGGGGCGTGGCGTATCTGCATGCTTTGTGCTGATTCGTTAGTAGTTTGGGGTTTGGGGAAACTTTATTTAGTGAATATTAGGGTATAGAAACTTCAAATGGCGATAGATTTTGACAGAGAAGTCCGATCAAGACGCCTAAAAAATGAAAGTGGCTCGAAACGGGGCGTGGCGTATCTGCATGTTTTGTGCCGATTCGTCAGTAGTTTGGGGTTTGGGGAAACTTCATTTAGTGAATATCAGGGTATACAAACTTCAAATGGCGATAGATTCTGGCAGAGAAGTCCGATCAAGACGCCTAAAAAATGAAAGTGGCTCGAAACGGGGCGTGGTGTATCTGTATGTTTTGTGCCGATTCGTCAGTAGTTTGGGGTATGGGGAAACTTAATTTAGTGAATATTAGGGTATACAAACTTCAAATTGCGATTGATTTGGACAGAGAAGTCCGATCAAGTTGCCTCAAAAATGAAAGTGGCTCGAAACGGGGCCTGGCGTATCTGCATGTCTTGTTTCGCTTCGTCAGTAGTTTGGGGTTCGGGGAAACTTCATTTAGTGAATATTAGGGTATAAAAACTTCAAATGGCGATAGATTTTGACAGAGAAGTCCGATCAAGACGCCTAAAAAATGAAAGTGGCTCGAAACGGGGCGTGGCGTATTTGCATGTTTTGTGCCGATTCGTTAGTAGTTTGGCGTTTGGGGAAACTTCATTTAGTGAATATTAGGGTATACAAACTTCAAATGGCGATAGATTTTGACAGAGAAGTCCGATCAAGACGCCTCAAAAATCAAAGTGGTTCAAAACGGGGCGTGGCGTATCTGCATGCTTTGTGCTGATTCGTTAGTAGTTTGGGGTTTGGGGAAACTTTATTTAGTGAATATTAGGGTATAGAAACTTCAAATGGCGATAGATTTTGACAGAGAAGTCCGATCAAGACGCCTAAAAAATGAAAGTGGCTCGAAACGGGGCGTGGCGTATCTGCATGTTTTGTGCCGATTCGTCAGTAGTTTGGGGTTTGGGGAAACTTCATTTAGTGAATATCAGGGTATACAAACTTCAAATGGCGATAGATTCTGGCAGAGAAGTCCGATCAAGACGCCTAAAAAATGAAAGTGGCTCGAAACGGGGCGTGGTGTATCTGTATGTTTTGTGCCGATTCGTCAGTAGTTTGGGGTATGGGGAAACTTAATTTAGTGAATATTAGGGTATACAAACTTCAAATTGCGATTGATTTGGACAGAGAAGTCCGATCAAGTTGCCTCAAAAATGAAAGTGGCTCGAAACGGGGCCTGGCGTATCTGCATGTCTTGTTTCGCTTCGTCAGTAGTTTGGGGTTCGGGGAAACTTCATTTGGTGAATATTAGGGTATAAAAACTTCAAATGGCGATAGATTTTGACAGAGAAGTCCGATCAAGACGCCTAAAAAATGAAAGTGGCTCGAAACGGGGCGTGGCGTATTTGCATGTTTTGTGCCGATTCGTTAGTAGTTTGGCGTTTGGGGAAACTTCATTTAGTGAATATTAGGGTATACAAACTTCAAATGGCGATAGATTTTGACAGAGAAGTCCGATCAAGACGCCTCAAAAATCAAAGTGGTTCAAAACGGGGCGTGGCGTATCTGCATGCTTTGTGCTGATTCGTTAGTAGTTTGGGGTTTGGGGAAACTTTATTTAGTGAATATTAGGGTATAGAAACTTCAAATGGCGATAGATTTTGACAGAGAAGTCCGATCAAGACGCCTAAAAAATGAAAGTGGCTCGAAACGGGGCGTGGCGTATCTGCATGTTTTGTGCCGATTCGTCAGTAGTTTGGGGTTTGGGGAAACTTCATTTAGTGAATATCAGGGTATACAAACTTCAAATGGCGATAGATTCTGGCAGAGAAGTCCGATCAAGACGCCTAAAAAATGAAAGTGGCTCGAAACGGGGCGTGGTGTATCTGTATGTTTTGTGCCGATTCGTCAGTAGTTTGGGGTATGGGGAAACTTAATTTAGTGAATATTAGGGTATACAAACTTCAAATTGCGATTGATTTGGACAGAGAAGTCCGATCAAGTTGCCTCAAAAATGAGAGTGGCTCGAAACGGGGCCTGGCGTATCTGCATGTCTTGTTTCGCTTCGTCAGTAGTTTGGGGTTCGGGGAAACTTCATTTAGTGAATATTAGGGTATAAAAACTTCAAATGGCGATAGATTTTGACAGAGAAGTCCGATCAAGACGCCTAAAAAATGAAAGTGGCTCGAAACGGGGCGTGGCGTATTTGCATGTTTTGTGCCGATTCGTTAGTAGTTTGGCGTTTGGGGAAACTTCATTTAGTGAATATTAGGGTATACAAACTTCAAATGGCGATAGATTTTGACAGAGAAGTCCGATCAAGACGCCTCAAAAATCAAAGTGGTTCAAAACGGGGCGTGGCGTATCTGCATGCTTTGTGCTGATTCGTTAGTAGTTTGGGGTTTGGGGAAACTTTATTTAGTGAATATTAGGGTATAGAAACTTCAAATGGCGATAGATTTTGACAGAGAAGTCCGATCAAGACGCCTAAAAAATGAAAGTGGCTCGAAACGGGGCGTGGCGTATCTGCATGTTTTGTGCCGATTCGTCAGTAGTTTGGGGTTTGGGGAAACTTCATTTAGTGAATATCAGGGTATACAAACTTCAAATGGCGATAGATTCTGGCAGAGAAGTCCGATCAAGACGCCTAAAAAATGAAAGTGGCTCGAAACGGGGCGTGGTGTATCTGTATGTTTTGTGCCGATTCGTCAGTAGTTTGGGGTATGGGGAAACTTAATTTAGTGAATATTAGGGTATACAAACTTCAAATTGCGATTGATTTGGACAGAGAAGTCCGATCAAGTTGCCTCAAAAATGAAAGTGGCTCGAAACGGGGCCTGGCGTATCTGCATGTCTTGTTTCGCTTCGTCAGTAGTTTGGGGTTCGGGGAAACTTCATTTGGTGAATATTAGGGTATAAAAACTTCAAATGGCGATAGATTTTGACAGAGAAGTCCGATCAAGACGCCTAAAAAATGAAAGTGGCTCGAAACGGGGCGTGGCGTATTTGCATGTTTTGTGCCGATTCGTTAGTAGTTTGGCGTTTGGGGAAACTTCATTTAGTGAATATTAGGGTATACAAACTTCAAATGGCGATAGATTTTGACAGAGAAGTCCGATCAAGACGCCTCAAAAATCAAAGTGGTTCAAAACGGGGCGTGGCGTATCTGCATGCTTTGTGCTGATTCGTTAGTAGTTTGGGGTTTGGGGAAACTTTATTTAGTGAATATTAGGGTATAGAAACTTCAAATGGCGATAGATTTTGACAGAGAAGTCCGATCAAGACGCCTAAAAAATGAAAGTGGCTCGAAACGGGGCGTGGCGTATCTGCATGTTTTGTGCCGATTCGTCAGTAGTTTGGGGTTTGGGGAAACTTCATTTAGTGAATATCAGGGTATACAAACTTCAAATGGCGATAGATTCTGGCAGAGAAGTCCGATCAAGACGCCTAAAAAATGAAAGTGGCTCGAAACGGGGCGTGGTGTATCTGTATGTTTTGTGCCGATTCGTCAGTAGTTTGGGGTATGGGGAAACTTAATTTAGTGAATATTAGGGTATACAAACTTCAAATTGCGATTGATTTTGACAGAGAAGTCCGATCAAGTTGCCTCAAAAATGAAAGTGGCTCGAAACGGGGCCTGGCGTATCTGCATGTCTTGTTTCGCTTCGTCAGTAGTTTGGGGTTCGGGGAAACTTCATTTAGTGAATATTAGGGTATAAAAACTTCAAATGGCGATAGATTTTGACAGAGAAGTCCGATCAAGACGCCTAAAAAATGAAAGTGGCTCGAAACGGGGCGTGGCGTATTTGCATGTTTTGTGCCGATTCGTTAGTAGTTTGGCGTTTGGGGAAACTTCATTTAGTGAATATTAGGGTATACAAACTTCAAATGGCGATAGATTTTGACAGAGAAGTCCGATCAAGACGCCTCAAAAATCAAAGTGGTTCAAAACGGGGCGTGGCGTATCTGCATGCTTTGTGCTGATTCGTTAGTAGTTTGGGGTTTGGGGAAACTTTATTTAGTGAATATTAGGGTATAGAAACTTCAAATGGCGATAGATTTTGACAGAGAAGTCCGATCAAGACGCCTAAAAAATGAAAGTGGCTCGAAACGGGGCGTGGCGTATCTGCATGTTTTGTGCCGATTCGTCAGTAGTTTGGGGTTTGGGGAAACTTCATTTAGTGAATATCAGGGTATACAAACTTCAAATGGCGATAGATTCTGGCAGAGAAGTCCGATCAAGACGCCTAAAAAATGAAAGTGGCTCGAAACGGGGCGTGGTGTATCTGTATGTTTTGTGCCGATTCGTCAGTAGTTTGGGGTATGGGGAAACTTAATTTAGTGAATATTAGGGTATACAAACTTCAAATTGCGATTGATTTTGACAGAGAAGTCCGATCAAGTTGCCTCAAAAATGAAAGTGGCTCGAAACGGGGCCTGGCGTATCTGCTGTCTTGTTTCGCTTCGTCAGTAGTTTGGGGTTCGGGGAAACTTCATTTAGTGAATATTAGGGTATAAAAACTTCAAATGGCGATAGATTTTGACAGAGAAGTCCGATCAAGACGCCTAAAAAATGAAAGTGGCTCGAAACGGGGCGTGGCGTATTTGCATGTTTTGTGCCGATTCGTTAGTAGTTTGGCGTTTGGGGAAACTTCATTTAGTGAATATTAGGGTATAAAAACTTCAAATGGCGATAGATTTTGACAGAGAAGTCCGATCAAGACGCCTCAAAAATCAAAGTGGTTCAAAACGGGGCGTGGCGTATCTGCATGCTTTGTGCTGATTCGTTAGTAGTTTGGGGTTTGGGGAACTTTATTTAGTGAATATTAGGGTATAGAAACTTCAAATGGCGATAGATTTTGACAGAGAAGTCCGATCAAGACGCCTAAAAAATGAAAGTGGCTCGAAACGGGGCGTGGCGTATCTGCATGTTTTGTGCCGAGTCGTCAGTAGTTTGGGGTTTGGGGAAACTTCATTTAGTGAATATCAGGGTATACAAACTTCAAATGGCGATAGATTCTGGCAGAGAAGTCCGATCAAGACTCCTAAAAAATGAAAGAGGCTCGAAACGGGGCGTGCTGTATCTGTATGTTTTGTGCCGATTCGTCAGTAGTTTGGGGTATGGGGAAACTTAATTTAGTGAATATTAGGGTATACAAACTTCAAATTGCGATTGATTTTGACAGAGAAGTCCGATCAAGTTGCCTCAAAAATGAAAGTGGCTCGAAACGGGGCCTGGCGTATCTGCATGTCTTGTTTCGCTTCGTCTGTAGTTTGGGGTTCGGGGAAACTTCATTTAGTGAATATTAGGGTATAAAAACTTCAAATGGCGATAGATTTTGACAGAGAAGTCCGATCAAGACGCCTAAAAAATGAAAGTGGCTCGAAACGGGGCGTGGCGTATTTGCATGTTTTGTGCCGATTCGTTAGTAGTTTGGCGTTTGGGGAAACTTCATTTAGTGAATATTAGGGTATACAAACTTCAAATGGCGATAGATTTTGACAGAGAAGTCCGATCAAGACGCCTCAAAAATCAAAGTGGTTCAAAACGGGGCGTGGCGTATCTGCATGCTTTGTGCTGATTCGTTAGTAGTTTGGGGTTTGGGGAAACTTTATTTAGTGAATATTAGGGTATAGAAACTTCAAATGGCGATAGATTTTGACAGAGAAGTCCGATCAAGACGCCTAAAAAATGAAAGTGGCTCGAAACGGGGCGTGGCGTATCTGCATGTTTTGTGCCGAGTCGTCAGTAGTTTGGGGTTTGGGGAAACTTCATTTAGTGAATATCAGGGTATACAAACTTCAAATGGCGATAGATTCTGGCAGAGAAGTCCGATCAAGACACCTAAAAAATGAAAGTGGCTCGAAACGGGGCGTGGTGTATCTGTATGTTTTGTGCCGATTCGTCAGGAGTTTGGGGTATGGGGAAACTTAATTTAGTGAATATTAGGGTATACAAACTTCAAATTGCGATTGATTTTGACAGAGAAGTCCGATCAAGTTGCCTCAAAAATGAAAGTGGCTCGAAACGGGGCCTGGCGTATCTGCATGTCTTGTTTCGCTTCGTCAGTAGTTTGGGGTTCGGGGAAACTTCATTTAGTGAATATTAGGGTATAAAAACTTCAAATGGCGATAGATTTTGACAGAGAAGTCCGATCAAGACGCCTAAAAAATGAAAGTGGCTCGAAACGGGGCGTGGCGTATTTGCATGTTTTGTGCCGATTCGTTAGTAGTTTGGCGTTTGGGGAAACTTCATTTAGTGAATATTAGGGTATACAAACTTCAAATGGCGATAGATTTTGACAGAGAAGTCCGATCAAGACGCCTCAAAAATCAAAGTGGTTCAAAACGGGGCGTGGCGTATCTGCATGCTTTGTGCTGATTCGTTAGTAGTTTGGGGTTTGGGGAAACTTTATTTAGTGAATATTAGGGTATAGAAACTTCAAATGGCGATAGATTTTGACAGAGAAGTCCGATCAAGACGCCTAAAAAATGAAAGTGGCTCGAAACGGGGCGTGGCGTATCTGCATGTTTTGTGCCGATTCGTCAGTAGTTTGGGGTTTGGGGAAACTTCATTTAGTGAATATCAGGGTATACAAACTTCAAATGGCGATAGATTCTGGCAGAGAAGTCCGATCAAGACGCCTAAAAAATGAAAGTGGCTCGAAACGGGGCGTGGTGTATCTGTATGTTTTGTGCCGATTCGTCAGTAGTTTGGGGTATGGGGAAACTTAATTTAGTGAATATTAGGGTATAAAAACTTCAAATTGCGATTGATTTTGACAGAGAAGTCCGATCAAGTTGCCTCAAAAATGAAAGTGGCTCGAAACGGGGCCTGGCGTATCTGCATGTCTTGTTTCGCTTCGTCAGTAGTTTGGGGTTCGGGGAAACTTCATTTAGTGAATATTAGGGTATAAAAACTTCAAATGGCGATAGATTTTGACAGAGAAGTCCGATCAAGACGCCTAAAAAATGAAAGTGGCTCGAAACGGGGCGTGGCGTATTTGCATGTTTTGTGCCGATTCGTTAGTAGTTCGGCGTTTGGGGAAACTTCATTTAGTGAATATTAGGGTATACAAACTTCAAATGGCGATAGATTTTGACAGAGAAGTCCGATCAAGACGCCTCAAAAATCAAAGTGGTTCAAAACGGGGCATGGCGTATCTGCATGCTTTGTGCTGATTCGTTAGTAGTTTGGGGTTTGGGGAAACTTTATTTAGTGAATATTAGGGTATAGAAACTTCAAATGGCGATAGATTTTGACAGAGAAGTCCGATCAAGACGCCTAAAAAATGAAAGTGGCTCGAAACGGGGCGTGGCGTATCTGCATGTTTTGTGCCGATTCGTCAGTAGTTTGGGGTTTGGGGAAACTTCATTTAGTGAATATCAGGGTATACAAACTTCAAATGGCGATAGATTCTGGCAGAGAAGTCCGATCAAGACGCCTAAAAAATGAAAGTGGCTCGAAACGGGGCGTGGTGTATCTGTATGTTTTGTGCCGATTCGTCAGTAGTTTGGGGTATGGGGAAACTTAATTTAGTGAATATTAGGGTATAAAAACTTCAAATTGCGATTGATTTTGACAGAGAAGTCCGATCAAGTTGCCTCAAAAATGAAAGTGGCTCGAAACGGGGCCTGGCGTATCTGCATGTCTTGTTTCGCTTCGTCGGTAGTTTGGGGTTCGGGGAAACTTCATTTAGTGAATATTAGGGTATAAAAACTTCAAATGGCGATAGATTTTGACAGAGAAGTCCGATCAAGACGCCTAAAAAATGAAAGTGGCTCGAAACGGGGCGTGGTGTATCTGTATGTTTTGTGCCGATTCGTCAGTAGTTTGGGGTATGGGGAAACTTAATTTGGTGAATATTAGGGTATACAAACTTCAAATTGCGATTGATTTTGACAGAGAAGTCCGATCAAGTTGCCTCAAAAATGAAAGTGGCTCGAAACGGGGCCTGGCGTATCTGCATGTCTTGTTTCGCTTCGTCGGTAGTTTGGGGTTTGGGGAAACTTCATTTAGTGAATATCAGGGTATACAAACTTCAAATGGCGATAGATTCTGGCAGAGAAGTCCGATCAAGACGCCTAAAAAATGAAAGTGGCTCGAAACGGGGCGTGGTGTATCTGTATGTTTTGTGCCGATTCGTCAGTAGTTTGGGGTATGGGGAAACTTAATTTGGTGAATATTAGGGTATACAAACTTCAAATTGCGATTGATTTTGACAGAGAAGTCCGATCAAGTTGCCTCAAAAATGAAAGTGGCTCGAAACGGGGCCTGGCGTATCTGCATGTCTTGTTTCGCTTCGTCAGTAGTTTGGGGTTCGGGGAAACTTCATTTGGTGAATATTAGGGTATAAAAACTTCAAATGGCGATAGATTTTGACAGAGAAGTCCGATCAAGACGCCTAAAAAATGAAAGTGGCTCGAAACGGGGCGTGGCGTATTTGCATGTTTTGTGCCGATTCGTTAGTAGTTTGGCGTTTGGGGAAACTTCATTTAGTGAATATTAGGGTATACAAACTTCAAATGGCGATAGATTTTGACAGAGAAGTCCGATCAAGACGCCTCAAAAATCAAAGTGGTTCAAAACGGGGCGTGGCGTATCTGCATGCTTTGTGCTGATTCGTTAGTAGTTTGGGGTTTGGGGAAACTTTATTTAGTGAATATTAGGGTATAGAAACTTCAAATGGCGATAGATTTTGGCAGAGAAGTCCGATCAAGACGCCTAAAAAATGAAAGTGGCTCGAAACGGGGCGTGGCGTATCTGCATGTTTTGTGCCGATTCGTCAGTAGTTTGGGGTTTGGGGAAACTTCATTTAGTGAATATCAGGGTATACAAACTTCAAATGGCGATAGATTCTGGCAGAAAAGTCCGATCAAGACGCCTAAAAAATGAAAGTGGCTCGAAACGGGGCGTGGTGTATCTGTATGTTTTGTGCCGATTCGATAGTAGTTTGGGGTATGGGGAAACTTATTTTGGTGAATATTAGGGTATACAAACTTCAAATTGCGATTGATTTTGACAGAGAAGTCCGATCAAGTTGCCTCAAAAATGAAAGTGGCTCGAAACGGGGCCTGGCGTATCTGCATGTCTTGTTTCGCTTCGTCAGTAGTTTGGGGTTCAGGGAAACTTCATTTAGTGAATATTAGGGTATAAAAACTTCAAATGGCGATAGATTTTGACAGAGAAGTCCGATCAAGACGCCTAAAAAATGAAAGTGGCTCGAAACGGGGCGTGGCGTATTTGCATGTTTTGTGCCGATTCGTTAGTAGTTTGGCGTTTGGGGAAACTTCATTTAGTGAATATTAGGGTATACAAACTTCAAATGGCGATAGATTTTGACAGAGAAGTCCGATCAAGACGCCTCAAAAATCAAAGTGGTTCAAAACGGGGCGTGGCGTATCTGCATGCTTTGTGCTGATTCGTTAGTAGTTTGGGGTTTGGGGAAACTTTATTTAGTGAATATTAGGGTATAGAAACTTCAAATGGCGATAGATTTTGACAGAGAAGTCCGATCAAGACGCCTAAAAAATGAAAGTGGCTCGAAACGGGGCGTGGCGTATCTGCATGTTTTGTGCCGATTCGTCAGTAGTTTGGGGTTTGGGGAAACTTCATTTAGTGAATATCAGGGTATACAAACTTCAAATGGCGATAGATTCTGGCAGAGAAGTCCGATCAAGACGCCTAAAAAATGAAAGTGGCTCGAAACGGGGCGTGGTGTATCTGTATGTTTTGTGCCGATTCGTCAGTAGTTTGGGGTATGGGGAAACTTAATTTGGTGAATATTAGGGTATACAAACTTCAAATTGCGATTGATTTTGACAGAGAAGTCCGATCAAGTTGCCTCAAAAATGAAAGTGGCTCGAAACGGGGCCTGGCGTATCTGCATGTCTTGTTTCGCTTCGTCAGTAGTTTGGGGTTCGGGGAAACTTCATTTGGTGAATATTAGGGTATAAAAACTTCAAATGGCGATAGATTTTGACAGAGAAGTCCGATCAAGACGCCTAAAAAATGAAAGTGGCTCGAAACGGGGCGTGGCGTATTTGCATGTTTTGTGCCGATTAGTTAGTAGTTTGGCGTTTGGGGAAACTTCATTTAGTGAATATTAGGGTATACAAACTTCAAATGGCGATAGATTTTGACAGAGAAGTCCGATCAAGACGCCTCAAAAATCAAAGTGGTTCAAAACGGGGCGTGGCGTATCTGCATGCTTTGTGCTGATTCGTTAGTAGTTTGGGGTTTGGGGAAACTTTATTTAGTGAATATTAGGGTATAGAAACTTCAAATGGCGATAGATTTTGACAGAGAAGTCCGATCAAGACGCCTAAAAAATGAAAGTGGCTCGAAACGGGGCGTGGCGTATCTGCATGTTTTGTGCCGATTCGTCAGTAGTTTGGGGTTTGGGGAAACTTCATTTAGTGAATATCAGGGTATACAAACTTCAAATGGCGATAGATTCTGGCAGAAAAGTCCGATCAAGACGCCTAAAAAATGAAAGTGGCTCGAAACGGGGCGTGGTGTATCTGTATGTTTTGTGCCGATTCGATAGTAGTTTGGGGTATGGGGAAACTTATTTTGGTGAATATTAGGGTATACAAACTTCAAATTGCGATTGATTTTGACAGAGAAGTCCGATCAAGTTGCCTCAAAAATGAAAGTGGCTCGAAACGGGGCCTGGCGTATCTGCATGTCTTGTTTCGCTTCGTCAGTAGTTTGGGGTTCGGGGAAACTTCATTTAGTGAATATTAGGGTATAAAAACTTCAAATGGCGATAGATTTTGACAGAGAAGTCCGATCAAGACGCCTAAAAAATGAAAGTGGCTCGAAACGGGGCGTGGCGTATTTGCATGTTTTGTGCCGATTCATTAGTAGTTTGGCGTTTGGGGAAACTTCATTTAGTGAATATTAGGGTATACAAACTTCAAATGGCGATAGATTTTGACAGAGAAGTCCGATCAAGACGCCTCAAAAATCAAAGTGGTTCAAAACGGGGCGTGGCGTATCTGCATGCTTTGTGCTGATTCGTTAGTAGTTTGGGGTTTGGGGAAACTTTATTTAGTGAATATTAGGGTATAGAAACTTCAAATGGCGATAGATTTTGACAGAGAAGTCCGATCAAGACGCCTAAAAAATGAAAGTGGCTCGAAACGGGGCGTGGTGTATCTGTATGTTTTGTGCCGATTCGTCAGTAGTTTGGGGTATGGGGAAACTTAATTTAGTGAATATTAGGGTATACAAACTTCAAATTGCGATTGATTTTGACAGAGAAGTCCGATCAAGTTGCCTCAAAAATGAAAGTGGCTCGAAACGGGGCCTGGCGTATCTGCATGTGTTGTTTCGCTTCGTCAGTAGTTTGGGGTTCGGGGAAACTTCATTTAGTGAATATTAGGGTATAAAAACTTCAAATGGCGATAGATTTTGACAGAGAAGTCCGATCAAGACGCCTAAAAAATGAAAGTGGCTCGAAACGGGGCGTGGCGTATTTGCATGTTTTGTGCCGATTCGTTAGTAGTTTGGCGTTTGGGGAAACTTCATTTAGTGAATATTAGGGTATACAAACTTCAAATGGCGATAGATTTTGACAGAGAAGTCCGATCAAGACGCCTAAAAAATGAAAGTGGCTCGAAACGGGGCGTGGCGTATCTGCATGTTTTGTGCCGATTCGTCAGTAGTTTGGGGTTTGGGGAAACTTCATTTAGTGAATATCAGGGTATACAAACTTCAAATGGCGATAGATTCTGGCAGAGAAGTCCGATCAAGACGCCTAAAAAATGAAAGTGGCTCGAAACGGGGCGTGGCGTATCTGCATGTTTTGTGCCGATTCGTCAGTAGTTTGGGGTTTGGGGAAACTTCATTTAGTGAATATCAGGGTATACAAACTTCAAATGGCGATAGATTCTGGCAGAGAAGTCCGATCAAGACGCCTAAAAAATGAAAGTGGCTCGAAACGGGGCGTGGTGTATCTGTATGTTTTGTGCCGATTCGTCAGTAGTTTGGGGTATGGGGAAACTTAATTTGGTGAATATTAGGGTATACAAACTTCAAATTGCGATTGATTTTGACAGAGAAGTCCGATCAAGTTGCCTCAAAAATGAAACTGGCTCGAAACGGGGCCTGGCGTATCTGCATGTCTTGTTTCGCTTCGTCAGTAGTTTGGGGTTCGGGGAAACTTCATTTAGTGAATATTAGGGTATAAAAACTTCAAATGGCGATAGATTTTGACAGAGAAGTCCGATCAAGACGCCTAAAAAATGAAAGTGGCTCGAAACGGGGCGTGGCGTATTTGCATGTTTTGTGCCGATTCGTTAGTAGTTTGGCGTTTGGGGAAACTTCATTTTGTGAATATTAGGGTATACAAACTTCAAATGGCGATAGATTTTGACAGAGAAGTCCGATCAAGACGCCTCAAAAATCAAAGTGGTTCAAAACGGGGCGTGGCGTATCTGCATGCTTTGTGCTGATTCGTTAGTAGTTTGGGGTTTGGGGAAACTTTATTTAGTGAATATTAGGGTATAGAAACTTCAAATGGCGATAGATTTTGACAGAGAAGTCCGATCAAGACGCCTAAAAAATGAAAGTGGCTCGAAACGGGGCGTGGCGTATCTGCATGTTTTGTGCCGATTCGTCAGTAGTTTGGGGTTTGGGGAAACTTCATTTAGTGAATATCAGGGTATACAAACTTCAAATGGCGATAGATTCTGGCAGAGAAGTCCGATCAAGACGCCTAAAAAATGAAAGTGGCTCGAAACGGGGCGTGGTGTATCTGTATGTTTTGTGCCGATTCGTTAGTAGTTTGGGGTATGGGGAAACTTATTTTGGTGAATATTAGGGTATACAAACTTCAAATTGCGATTGATTTTGACAGAGAAGTCCGATCAAGTTGCCTCAAAAATGAAAGTGGCTCGAAACGGGGCCTGGCGTATCTGCATGTCTTGTTTCGCTTCGTCAGTAGTTTGGGGTTCGGGGAAACTTCATTTAGTGAATATTAGGGTATAAAAACTTCAAATGGCGATAGATTTTGACAGAGAAGTCCGATCAAGACGCCTAAAAAATGAAAGTGGCTCGAAACGGGGCGTGGCGTATTTACATGTTTTGTGCCGATTCGTTAGTAGTTTGGCGTTTGGGGAAACTTCATTTAGTGAATATTAGGGTATACAAACTTCAAATGGCGATAGATTTTGACACAGAGAAGTCCGACCAAGACGCCTCAAAAATCAAAGTGGTTCAAAACGGGGCGTGGCGTATCTGCATGCTTTGTGCTGATTCGTTAGTAGTTTGGGATTTGGGGAAACTTTATTTAGTGAATATTAGGGTATAGAAACTTCAAATGGCGATAGATTTTGACAGAGAAGTCCGATCAAGACGCCTAAAAAATGAAAGTGGCTCGAAACGGGGCGTGGCGTATCTGCATGTTTTGTGCCGATTCGTCAGTAGTTTGGGGTTTGGGGAAACTTCATTTAGTGAATATCAGGGTATACAAACTTCAAATGGCGATAGATTCTGGCAGAGAAGTCCGATCAAGACGCCTAAAAAATGAAAGTGGCTCGAAACGGGGCGTGGTGAATCTTATGTTTTGTGCCGTATTTGCATGTTTTGTGCCGATTCGTTAGTAGTTTGGCGTTTGGGGAAACTTCATTTAGTGAATATTAGGGTATACAAACTTCAAATGGCGATAGATTTTGACACAGAGAAGTCCGACCAAGACGCCTCAAAAATCAAAGTGGTTCAAAACGGGGCGTGGCGTATCTGCATGCTTTGTGCTGATTCGTTAGTAGTTTGGGGTTTGGGGAAACTTTATTTAGTGAATATTAGGGTATAGAAACTTCAAATGGCGATAGATTTTGACAGAGAAGTCCGATCAAGACGCCTAAAAAATGAAAGTGGCTCGAAACGGGGCGTGGCGTATCTGCATGTTTTGTGCCGATTCGTCAGTAGTTTGGGGTTTGGGGAAACTTCATTTAGTGAATATCAGGGTATACAAACTTCAAATGGCGATAGATTCTGGCAGAGAAGTCCGATCAAGACGCCTAAAAAATGAAAGTGGCTCGAAACGGGGCGTGGTGTATCTGTATGTTTTGTGCCGATTCGTCAGTAGTTTGGGGTATGGGGAAACTTAATTTAGTGAATATTAGGGTATACAAACTTCAAATTGCGATTGATTTTGACAGAGAAGTCCGATCAAGTTGCCTCAAAAATGAAAGTGGCTCGAAACGGGGCCTGGCGTATCTGCATGTCTTGTTTCGCTTCGTCAGTAGTTTGGGGTTCGGGGAAACTTCATTTAGTGAATATTAGGGTATAAAAACTTCAAATGGCGATAGATTTTGACAGAGAAGTCCGATCAAGACGCCTAAAAAATGAAAGTGGCTCGAAACGGGGCGTGGCGTATTTGCATGTTTTGTGCCGATTCGTTAGTAGTTTGGCGTTTGGGGAAACTTCATTTAGTGAATATTAGGGTATACAAACTTCAAATGGCGATAGATTTTGACAGAGAAGTCCGATCAAGACGCCTCAAAAATCAAAGTGGTTCAAAACGGGGCGTGGCGTATCTGCATGCTTTGTGCTGATTCGTTAGTAGTTTGGGGTTTGGGGAAACTTTATTTAGTGAATATTAGGGTATAGAAACTTCAAATGGCGATAGATTTTGACAGAGAAGTCCGATCAGGACGCCTAAAAAATGAAAGTGGCTCGAAACGGGGCGTGGCGTATCTGCATGTTTTGTGCCGATTCGTCAGTAGTTTGGGGTTTGGGGAAACTTCATTTAGTGAATATCAGGGTATACAAACTTCAAATGGCGATAGATTCTGGCAGAGAAGTCCGATCAAGACGCCTAAAAAATGAAAGTGGCTCGAAACGGGGCGTGGTGTATCTGTATGTTTTGTGCCGATTCGTCAGTAGTTTGGGGTATGGGGAAACTTAATTTAGTGAATATTAGGGTATACAAACTTCAAATTGCGATTGATTTTGACAGAGAAGTCCGATCAAGTTGCCTCAAAAATGAAAGTGGCTCGAAACGGGGCCTGGCGTATCTGCATGTCTTGTTTCGCTTCGTCAGTAGTTTGGGGTTCGGGGAAACTTCATTTAGTGAATATTAGGGTATAAAAACTTCAAATGGCGATAGATTTTGACAGAGAAGTCCGATCAAGACGCCTAAAAAATGAAAGTGGCTCGAAACGGGGCGTGGCGTATCTGCATGTTTTGTGCCGATTCGTCAGTAGTTTGGGGTTTGGGGAAACTTCATTTAGTGAATATCAGGGTATACAAACTTCAAATGGCGATAGATTCTGGCAGAGAAGTCCGATCAAGACGCCTAAAAAATGAAAGTGGCTCGAAACGGGGCGTGGTGTATCTGTATGTTTTGTGCCGATTCGTCAGTAGTTTGGGGTATGGGGAAACTTAATTTGGTGAATATTAGGGTATACAAACTTCAAATTGCGATTGATTTTGACAGAGAAGTCCGATCAAGTTGCCTCAAAAATGAAAGTGGCTCGAAACGGGGCCTGGCGTATCTGCATGTCTTGTTTCGCTTCGTCAGTAGTTTGGGGTTCGGGGAAACTTCATTTAGTGAATATTAGGGTATAAAAACTTCAAATGGCGATAGATTTTGACAGAGAAGTCCGATCAAGACGCCTAAAAAATGAAAGTGGCTCGAAACGGGGCGTGGCGTATTTGCATGTTTTGTGCCGATTCGTTAGTAGTTTGGCGTTTGGGGAAACTTCATTTAGTGAATATTAGGGTATACAAACTTCAAATGGCGATAGATTTTGACAGAGAAGTCCGATCAAGACGCCTCAAAAATCAAAGTGGTTCAAAACGGGGCGTGGCGTATCTGCATGCTTTGTGCTGATTCGTTAGTAGTTTGGGGTTTGGGGAAACTTTATTTAGTGAATATTAGGGTATAGAAACTTCAAATGGCGATAGATTTTGACAGAGAAGTCCGATCAAGACGCCTAAAAAATGAAAGTGGCTCGAAACGGGGCGTGGTGTATCTGTATGTTTTGTGCCGATTCGTCAGTAGTTTGGGGTATGGGGAAACTTAATTTAGTGAATATTAGGGTATACAAACTTCAAATTGCGATTGATTTTGACAGAGAAGTCCGATCAAGTTGCCTCAAAAATGAAAGTGGCTCGAAACGGGGCCTGGCGTATCTGCATGTCTTGTTTCGCTTCGTCAGTAGTTTGGGGTTCGGGGAAACTTCATTTAGTGAATATTAGGGTATAAAAACTTCAAATGGCGATAGATTTTGACAGAGAAGTCCGATCAAGACGCCTAAAAAATGAAAGTGGCTCGAAACGGGGCGTGGCGTATTTGCATGTTTTGTGCCGATTCGTTAGTAGTTTGGCGTTTGGGGAAACTTCATTTAGTGAATATTAGGGTATACAAACTTCAAATGGCGATAGATTTTGACAGAGAAGTCCGATCAAGACGCCTCAAAAATCAAAGTGGTTCAAAACGGGGCGTGGCGTATCTGCATGCTTTGTGCTGATTCGTTAGTAGTTTGGGGTTTGGGGAAACTTTATTTAGTGAATATTAGGGTATAGAAACTTCAAATGGCGATAGATTTTGACAGAGAAGTCCGATCAAGACGCCTAAAAAATGAAAGTGGCTCGAAACGGGGCGTGGCTTATCTGCATGTTTTGTGCCGATTCGTCAGTAGTTTGGGGTTTGGGGAAACTTCATTTAGTGAATATCAGGGTATACAAACTTCAAATGGCGATAGATTCTGGCAGAGAAGTCCGATCAAGACGCCTAAAAAATGAAAGTGGCTCGAAACGGGGCGTGGTGTATCTGTATGTTTTGTGCCGATTCGTCAGTAGTTTGGGGTATGGGGAAACTTATTTTGGTGAATATTAGGGTATACAAACTTCAAATTGCGATTGATTTTGACAGAGAAGTCCGATCAAGTTGCCTCAAAAATGAAAGTGGCTCGAAACGGGGCCTGGCGTATCTGCATGTCTTGTTTCGCTTCGTCAGTAGTTTGGGGTTCGGGGAAACTTCATTTAGTGAATATTAGGGTATAAAAACTTCAAATGGCGATAGATTTTGACAGAGAAGTCCGATCAAGACGCCTAAAAAATGAAAGTGGCTCGAAACGGGGCGTGGCGTATTTGCATGTTTTGTGCCGATTCGTTAGTAGTTTGGCGTTTGGGGAAACTTCATTTAGTGAATATTAGGGTATACAAACTTCAAATGGCGATAGATTTTGACAGAGAAGTCCGATCAAGACGCCTCAAAAATCAAAGTGGTTCAAAACGGGGCGTGGCGTATCTGCATGCTTTGTGCTGATTCGTTAGTAGTTTGGGGTTTGGGGAAACTTTGTTTAGTGAATATTAGGGTATAGAAACTTCAAATGGCGATAGATTTTGACAGAGAAGTCCGATCAAGACGCCTAAAAAATGAAAGTGGCTCGAAACGGGGCGTGGCGTATCTGCATGTTTTGTGCCGATTCGTCAGTAGTTTGGGGTTTGGGGAAACTTCATTTAGTGAATATCAGGGTATACAAACTTCAAATGGCGATAGATTCTGGCAGAGAAGTCCGATCAAGACGCCTAAAAAATGAAAGTGGCTCGAAACGGGGCGTGGTGTATCTGTATGTTTTGTGCCGATTCGTCAGTAGTTTGGGGTATGGGGAAACTTATTTTGGTGAATATTAGGGTATACAAACTTCAAATTGCGATTGATTTTGACAGAGAAGTCCGATCAAGTTGCCTCAAAAATGAAAGTGGCTCGAAACGGGGCCTGGCGTATCTGCATGTCTTGTTTCGCTTCGTCAGTAGTTTGGGGTTCGGGGAAACTTCATTTAGTGAATATTAGGGTATAAAAACTTCAAATGGCGATAGATTTTGACAGAGAAGTCCGATCAAGACGCCTAAAAAATGAAAGTGGCTCGAAACGGGGCGTGGCGTATTTGCATGTTTTGTGCCGATTCGTTAGTAGTTTGGCGTTTGGGGAAACTTCATTTAGTGAATATTAGGGTATACAAACTTCAAATGGCGATAGATTTTGACAGAGAAGTCCGATCAAGACGCCTCAAAAATCAAAGTGGTTCAAAACGGGGCGTGGCGTATCTGCATGCTTTGTGCTGATTCGTTAGTAGTTTGGGGTTTGGGGAAACTTTGTTTAGTGAATATTAGGGTATAGAAACTTCAAATGGCGATAGATTTTGACAGAGAAGTCCGATCAAGACGCCTAAAAAATGAAAGTGGCTCGAAACGGGGCGTGGCGTATCTGCATGTTTTGTGCCGATTCGTCAGTAGTTTGGGGTTTGGGGAAACTTCATTTACTGAATATCAGGGTATATAAACTTCAAATGGCGATAGATTCTGGCAGAGAAGTCCGATCAAGACGCCTAAAAAATGAAAGTGGCTCGAAACGGGGCGTGGTGTATCTGTATGTTTTGTGCCGATTCGTCAGTAGTTTGGGGTATGGGGAAACTTATTTTGGTGAATATTAGGGTATACAAACTTCAAATTGCGATTGATTTTGACAGAGAAGTCCGATCAAGTTGCCTCAAAAATGAAAGTGGCTCGAAACGGGGCCTGGCGTATCTGCATGTCTTGTTTCGCTTCGTCAGTAGTTTGGGGTTCGGGGAAACTTCATTTAGTGAATATTAGGGTATAAAAACTTCAAATGGCGATAGATTTTGACAGAGAAGTCCGATCAAGACGCCTAAAAAATGAAAGTGGCTCGAAACGGGGCGTGGCGTATTTGCATGTTTTGTGCCGATTCGTTAGTAGTTTGGCGTTTGGGGAAACTTCATTTAGTGAATATTAGGGTATACAAACTTCAAATGGCGATAGATTTTGACAGAGAAGTCCGATCAAGACGCCTCAAAAATCAAAGTGGTTCAAAACGGGGCGTGGCGTATCTGCATGCTTTGTGCTGATTCGTTAGTAGTTTGGGGTTTGGGGAAACTTTATTTAGTGAATATTAGGGTATAGAAACTTCAAATGGCGATAGATTTTGACAGAGAAGTCCGATCAAGACGCCTAAAAAATGAAAGTGGCTCGAAACGGGGCGTGGTGTATCTGTATGTTTTGTGCCGATTCGTCAGTAGTTTGGGGTATGGGGAAACTTAATTTAGTGAATATTAGGGTATACAAACTTCAAATTGCGATTGATTTTGACAGAGAAGTCCGATCAAGTTGCCTCAAAAATGAAAGTGGCTCGAAACGGGGCCTGGCGTATCTGCATGTCTTGTTTCGCTTCGTCAGTAGTTTGGGGTTCGGGGAAACTTCATTTAGTGAATATTAGGGTATAAAAACTTCAAATGGCGATAGATTTTGACAGAGAAGTCCGATCAAGACGCCTAAAAAATGAAAGTGGCTCGAAACGGGGCGTGGCGTATTTGCATGTTTTGTGCCGATTCGTTAGTAGTTTGGCGTTTGGGGAAACTTCATTTAGTGAATATTAGGGTATACAAACTTCAAATGGCGATAGATTTTGACAGAGAAGTCCGATCAAGACGCCTCAAAAATCAAAGTGGTTCAAAACGGGGCGTGGCGTATCTGCATGCTTTGTGCTGATTCGTTAGTAGTTTGGGGTTTGGGGAAACTTTATTTAGTGAATATTAGGGTATAGAAACTTCAAATGGCGATAGATTTTGACAGAGAAGTCCGATCAAGACGCCTAAAAAATGAAAGTGGCTCGAAACGGGGCGTGGCGTATCTGCATGTTTTGTGCCGATTCGTCAGTAGTTTGGGGTTTGGGGAAACTTCATTTAGTGAATATCAGGGTATACAAACTTCAAATGGCGATAGATTCTGGCAGAGAAGTCCGATCAAGACGCCTAAAAAATGAAAGTGGCTCGAAACGGGGCGTGGTGTATCTGTATGTTTTGTGCCGATTCGTCAGTAGTTTGGGGTATGGGGAAACTTAATTTGGTGAATATTAGGGTATACAAACTTCAAATTGCGATTGATTTTGACAGAGAAGTCCGATCAAGTTGCCTCAAAAATGAAAGTGGCTCGAAACGGGGCCTGGCGTATCTGCATGTCTTGTTTCGCTTCGTCAGTAGTTTGGGGTTCGGGGAAACTTCATTTAGTGAATATTAGGGTATAAAAACTTCAAATGGCGATAGATTTTGACAGAGAAGTCCGATCAAGACGCCTAAAAAATGAAAGTGGCTCGAAACGGGGCGTGGCGTATTTGCATGTTTTGTGCCGATTCGTTAGTAGTTTGGCGTTTGGGGAAACTTCATTTAGTGAATATTAGGGTATACAAACTTCAAATGGCGATAGATTTTGACAGAGAAGTCCGATCAAGACGCCTCAAAAATCAAAGTGGTTCAAAACGGGGCGTGGCGTATCTGCATGCTTTGTGCTGATTCGTTAGTAGTTTGGGGTTTGGGGAAACTTTATTTAGTGAATATTAGGGTATAGAAACTTCAAATGGCGATAGATTTTGACAGAGAAGTCCGATCAAGACGCCTAAAAAATGAAAGTGGCTCGAAACGGGGCGTGGCGTATCTGCATGTTTTGTGCCGATTCGTCAGTAGTTTGGGGTTTGGGGAAACTTCATTTAGTGAATATCAGGGTATACAAACTTCAAATGGCGATAGATTTTGACAGAGAAGTCCGATCAAGACGCCTAAAAAATGAAAGTGGCTCGAAACGGGGCGTGGTGTATCTGTATGTTTTGTGCCGATTCGTCAGTAGTTTGGGGTATGGGGAAACTTATTTTGGTGAATATTAGGGTATACAAACTTCAAATTGCGATTGATTTTGACAGAGAAGTCCGATCAAGTTGCCTCAAAAATGAAAGTGGCTCGAAACGGGGCCTGGCGTATCTGCATGTCTTGTTTCGCTTCGTCAGTAGTTTGGGGTTCGGGGAAACTTCATTTAGTGAATATTAGGGTATAAAAACTTCAAATGGCGATAGATTTTGACAGAGAAGTCCGATCAAGACGCCTAAAAAATGAAAGTGGCTCGAAACGGGGCGTGGCGTATTTGCATGTTTTGTGCCGATTCGTTAGTAGTTTGGCGTTTGGGGAAACTTCATTTAGTGAATATTAGGGTATACAAACTTCAAATGGCGATAGATTTTGACAGAGAAGTCCGATCAAGACGCCTCAAAAATCAAAGTGGTTCAAAACGGGGCGTGGCGTATCTGCATGCTTTGTGCTGATTCGTTAGTAGTTTGGGGTTTGGGGAAACTTTATTTAGTGAATATTAGGGTATAGAAACTTCAAATGGCGATAGATTTTGACAGAGAAGTCCGATCAAGACGCCTAAAAAATGAAAGTGGCTCGAAACGGGGCGTGGTGTATCTGTATGTTTTGTGCCGATTCGTCAGTAGTTTGGGGTATGGGGAAACTTAATTTAGTGAATATTAGGGTATACAAACTTCAAATTGCGATTGATTTTGACAGAGAAGTCCGATCAAGTTGCCTCAAAAATGAAAGTGGCTCGAAACGGGGCCTGGCGTATCTGCATGTCTTGTTTCGCTTCGTCAGTAGTTTGGGGTTCGGGGAAACTTCATTTAGTGAATATTAGGGTATAAAAACTTCAAATGGCGATAGATTTTGACAGAGAAGTCCGATCAAGACGCCTAAAAAATGAAAGTGGCTCGAAACGGGGCGTGGCGTATTTGCATGTTTTGTGCCGATTCGTTAGTAGTTTGGCGTTTGGGGAAACTTCATTTAGTGAATATTAGGGTATACAAACTTCAAATGGCGATAGATTTTGACAGAGAAGTCCGATCAAGACGCCTCAAAAATCAAAGTGGTTCAAAACGGGGCGTGGCGTATCTGCATGCTTTGTGCTGATTCGTTAGTAGTTTGGGGTTTGGGGAAACTTTATTTAGTGAATATTAGGGTATAGAAACTTCAAATGGCGATAGATTTTGACAGAGAAGTCCGATCAAGACGCCTAAAAAATGAAAGTGGCTCGAAACGGGGCGTGGCGTATCTGCATGTTTTGTGCCGATTCGTCAGTAGTTTGGGGTTTGGGGAAACTTCATTTAGTGAATATCAGGGTATACAAACTTCAAATGGCGATAGATTCTGGCAGAGAAGTCCGATCAAGACGCCTAAAAAATGAAAGTGGCTCGAAACGGGGCGTGGTGTATCTGTATGTTTTGTGCCGATTCGTCAGTAGTTTGGGGTATGGGGAAACTTAATTTGGTGAATATTAGGGTATACAAACTTCAAATTGCGATTGATTTTGACAGAGAAGTCCGATCAAGTTGCCTCAAAAATGAAAGTGGCTCGAAACGGGGCCTGGCGTATCTGCATGTCTTGTTTCGCTTCGTCAGTAGTTTGGGGTTCGGGGAAACTTCATTTAGTGAATATTAGGGTATAAAAACTTCAAATGGCGATAGATTTTGACAGAGAAGTCCGATCAAGACGCCTAAAAAATGAAAGTGGCTCGAAACGGGGCGTGGCGTATTTGCATGTTTTGTGCCGATTCGTTAGTAGTTTGGCGTTTGGGGAAACTTCATTTAGTGAATATTAGGGTATACAAACTTCAAATGGCGATAGATTTTGACAGAGAAGTCCGATCAAGACGCCTCAAAAATCAAAGTGGTTCAAAACGGGGCGTGGCGTATCTGCATGCTTTGTGCTGATTCGTTAGTAGTTTGGGGTTTGGGGAAACTTTATTTAGTGAATATTAGGGTATAGAAACTTCAAATGGCGATAGATTTTGACAGAGAAGTCCGATCAAGACGCCTAAAAAATGAAAGTGGCTCGAAACGGGGCGTGGCGTATCTGCATGTTTTGTGCCGATTCGTCAGTAGTTTGGGGTTTGGGGAAACTTCATTTAGTGAATATCAGGGTATACAAACTTCAAATGGCGATAGATTCTGGCAGAGAAGTCCGATCAAGACGCCTAAAAAATGAAAGTGGCTCGAAACGGGGCGTGGTGTATCTGTATGTTTTGTGCCGATTCGTCAGTAGTTTGGGGTATGGGGAAACTTATTTTGGTGAATATTAGGGTATACAAACTTCAAATTGCGATTGATTTTGACAGAGAAGTCCGATCAAGTTGCCTCAAAAATGAAAGTGGCTCGAAACGGGGCCTGGCGTATCTGCATGTCTTGTTTCGCTTCGTCAGTAGTTTGGGGTTCGGGGAAACTTCATTTAGTGAATATTAGGGTATAAAAACTTCAAATGGCGATAGATTTTGACAGAGAAGTCCGATCAAGACGCCTAAAAAATGAAAGTGGCTCGAAACGGGGCGTGGCGTATTTGCATGTTTTGTGCCGATTCGTTAGTAGTTTGGCGTTTGGGGAAACTTCATTTAGTGAATATTAGGGTATACAAACTTCAAATGGCGATAGATTTTGACAGAGAAGTCCGATCAAGACGCCTCAAAAATCAAAGTGGTTCAAAACGGGGCGTGACGTATCTGCATGCTTTGTGCTGATTCGTTAGTAGTTTGGGGTTTGGGGAAACTTTATTTAGTGAATATTAGGGTATAGAAACTTCAAATGGCGATAGATTTTGACAGAGAAGTCCGATCAAGACGCCTAAAAAATGAAAGTGGCTCGAAACGGGGCGTGGTGTATCTGTATGTTTTGTGCCGATTCGTCAGTAGTTTGGGGTATGGGGAAACTTAATTTAGTGAATATTAGGGTATACAAACTTCAAATTGCGATTGATTTTGACAGAGAAGTCCGATCAAGTTGCCTCAAAAATGAAAGTGGCTCGAAACGGGGCCTGGCGTATCTGCATGTCTTGTTTCGCTTCGTCAGTAGTTTGGGGTTCGGGGAAACTTCATTTAGTGAATATTAGGGTATAAAAACTTCAAATGGCGATAGATTTTGACAGAGAAGTCCGATCAAGACGCCTAAAAAATGAAAGTGGCTCGAAACGGGGCGTGGCGTATCTGCATGTTTTGTGCCGATTCGTCAGTAGTTTGGGGTTTGGGGAAACTTAATTTAGTGAATATCAGGGTATACAAACTTCAAATGGCGATAGATTCTGGCAGAGAAGTCCGATCAAGACGCCTAAAAAATGAAAGTGGCTCGAAACGGGGCGTGGTGTATCTGTATGTTTTGTGCCGATTCGTCAGTAGTTTGGGGTATGGGGAAACTTAATTTGGTGAATATTAGGGTATACAAACTTCAAATTGCGATTGATTTTGACAGAGAAGTCCGATCAAGTTGCCTCAAAAATGAAAGTGGCTCGAAACGGGGCCTGGCGTATCTGCATGTCTTGTTTCGCTTCGTCAGTAGTTTGGGGTTCGGGGAAACTTCATTTAGTGAATATTAGGGTATAAAAACTTCAAATGGCGATAGATTTTGACAGAGAAGTCCGATCAAGACGCCTAAAAAATGAAAGTGGCTCGAAACGGGGCGTGGCGTATTTGCATGTTTTGTGCCGATTCGTTAGTAGTTTGGCGTTTGGGGAAACTTCATTTAGTGAATATTAGGGTATACAAACTTCAAATGGCGATAGATTTTGACGGAGAAGTCCGATCAAGACGCCTCAAAAATCAAAGTGGTTCAAAACGGGGCGTGGCGTATCTGCATGCTTTGTGCTGATTCGTTAGTAGTTTGGGGTTTGGGGAAACTTTATTTAGTGAATATTAGGGTATAGAAACTTCAAATGGCGATAGATTTTGACAGAGAAGTCCGATCAAGACGCCTAAAAAATGAAAGTGGCTCGAAACGGGGCGTGGCGTATCTGCATGTTTTGTGCCGATTCGTCAGTAGTTTGGGGTTTGGGGAAACTTCATTTAGTGAATATCAGGGTATACAAACTTCAAATGGCGATAGATTCTGGCAGAGAAGTCCGATCAAGATGCCTAAAAAATGAAAGTGGCTCGAAACGGGGCGTGGTGTATCTGTATGTTTTGTGCCGATTCGTCAGTAGTTTGGGGTATGGGGAAACTTATTTTGGTGAATATTAGGGTATACAAACTTCAAATTGCGATTGATTTTGACAGAGAAGTCCGATCAAGTTGCCTAAAAAATGAAAGTGGCTCGAAACGGGGCCTGGCGTATCTGCATGTCTTGTTTCGCTTCGTCAGTAGTTTGGGGTTCGGGGAAACTTCATTTAGTGAATATTAGGGTATAAAAACTTCAAATGGCGATAGATTTTGACAGAGAAGTCCGATCAAGACGCCTAAAAAATGAAAGTGGCTCGAAACGGGGCGTGGCGTATTTGCATGTTTTGTGCCGATTCGTTAGTAGTTTGGCGTTTGGGGAAACTTCATTTAGTGAATATTAGGGATACAAACTTCAAATGGCGATAGATTTTGACAGAGAAGTCCGATCAAGACGCCTCAAAAATCAAAGTGGTTCAAAACGGGGCGTGGCGTATCTGCATGCTTTGTGCTGATTCGTTAGTAGTTTGGGGTTTGGGGAAACTTTATTTAGTGAATATTAGGGTATAGAAACTTCAAATGGCGATAGATTTTGACAGAGAAGTCCGATCAAGACGCCTAAAAAATGAAAGTGGCTCGAAACGGGGCGTGGCGTATCTGCATGTTTTGTGCCGATTCGTCAGTAGTTTGGGGTTTGGGGAAACTTCATTTAGTGAATATCAGGGTATACAAACTTCAAATGGCGATAGATTCTGGCAGAGAAGTCCGATCAGGACGCCTAAAAAATGAAAGTGGCTCGAAACGGGGCGTGGTGTATCTGTATGTTTTGTGCCGATTCGTCAGTTGTTTGGGGTATGGGGAAACTTAATTTGGTGAATATTAGGGTATACAAACTTCAAATTGCGATTGATTTTGACAGAGAAGTCCGATCAAGTTGCCTCAAAAATGAAAGTGGCTCGAAACGGGGCCTGGCGTATCTGCATGTCTTGTTTCGCTTCGTCAGTAGTTTGGGGTTCGGGGAAACTTCATTTAGTGAATATTAGGGTATAAAAACTTCAAATGGCGATAGATTTTGACAGAGAAGTCCGATCAAGACGCCTAAAAAATGAAAGTGGCTCGAAACGGGGCGTGGCGTATTTGCATGTTTTGTGCCGATTCGTTAGTAGTTTGGCGTTTGGGGAAACTTCATTTAGTGAATATTAGGGTATACAAACTTCAAATGGCGATAGATTTTGACAGAGAAGTCCGATCAAGACGCCTCAAAAATCAAAGTGGTTCAAAACGGGGCGTGGCGTATCTGCATGCTTTGTGCTGATTCGTTAGTAGTTTGGGGTTTGGGGAAACTTTATTTAGTGAATATTAGGGTATAGAAACTTCAAATGGCGATAGATTTTGACAGAGAAGTCCGATCAAGACGCCTAAAAAATGAAAGTGGCTCGAAACGGGGCGTGGCGTATCTGCATGTTTTGTGCCGATTCGTCAGTAGTTTGGGGTTTGGGGAAACTTCATTTAGTGAATATCAGGGTATACAAACTTCAAATGGCGATAGATTCTGGCAGAGAAGTCCGATCAAGACGCCTAAAAAATGAAAGTGGCTCGAAACGGGGCGTGGCGTATTTACATGTTTTGTGCCGATTCGTTAGTAGTTTGGCGTTTGGGGAAACTTCATTTAGTGAATATTAGGGTATACAAACTTCAAATGGCGATAGATTTTGACACAGAGAAGTCCGACCAAGACGCCTCAAAAATCAAAGTGGTTCAAAACGGGGTGTGGCGTATCTGCATGCTTTGTGCTGATTCGTTAGTAGTTTGGGATTTGGGGAAACTTTATTTAGTGAATATTAGGGTATAGAAACTTCAAATGGCGATAGATTTTGACAGAGAAGTCCGATCAAGACGCCTAAAAAATGAAAGTGGCTCGAAACGGGGCGTGGCGTATCTGCATGTTTTGTGCCGATTCGTCAGTAGTTTGGGGTTTGGGGAAACTTCATTTAGTGAATATCAGGGTATACAAACTTCAAATGGCGATAGATTCTGGCAGAGAAGTCCGATCAAGACGCCTAAAAAATGAAAGTGGCTCGAAACGCGGCGTGGTGAATCTTATGTTTTGTGCCGATTCGTCAGTAGTTTGGGGTATGGGGAAACTTAATTTGGTGAATATTAGGGTATACAAACTTCAAATTGCGATTGATTTTGACAGAGAAGTCCGATCAAGTTGCCTCAAAAATGAAAGTGGCTCGAAACGGGGCCTGGCGTATCTGCATGTCTTGTTTTGCTTCGTCAGTAGTTTGGGGTTCGGGGAAACTTCATTTAGTGAATATTAGGGTATAAAAACTTCAAATGGCGATAGATTTTGACAGAGAAGTCCGATCAAGACGCCTAAAAAATGAAAGTGGCTCGAAACGGGGCGTGGCGTATCTGCATGTTTTGTGCCGATTCGTCAGTAGTTTGGGGTTTGGGGAAACTTCATTTAGTGAATATCAGGGTATACAAACTTCAAATGGCGATAGATTCTGGCAGAGAAGTCCGATCAAGACGCCTAAAAAATGAAAGTGGCTCGAAACGGGGCGTGGTGTATCTGTATGTTTTGTGCCGATTCGTCAGTAGTTTGGGGTATGGGGAAACTTATTTTGGTGAATATTAGGGTATACAAACTTCAAATTGCGATTGATTTTGACAGAGAAGTCCGATCAAGTTGCCTAAAAAATGAAAGTGGCTCGAAACGGGGCCTGGCGTATCTGCATGTCTTGTTTCGCTTCGTCAGTAGTTTGGGGTTCGGGGAAACTTCATTTAGTGAATATTAGGGTATAAAAACTTCAAATGGCGATAGATTTTGACAGAGAAGTCCGATCAAGACGCCTAAAAAATGAAAGTGGCTCGAAACGGGGCGTGGCGTATTTGCATGTTTTGTGCCGATTCGTTAGTAGTTTGGCGTTTGGGGAAACTTCATTTAGTGAATATTAGGGTATACAAACTTCAAATGGCGATAGATTTTGACAGAGAAGTCCGATCAAGACGCCTCAAAAATCAAAGTGGTTCAAAACGGGGCGTGGCGTATCTGCATGCTTTGTGCTGATTTGTTAGTAGTTTGGGGTTTGGGGAAACTTTATTTAGTGAATATTAGGGTATAGAAACTTCAAATGGCGATAGATTTTGACAGAGAAGTCCGATCAAGACGCCTAAAAAATGAAAGTGGCTCGAAACGGGGCGTGGCGTATCTGCATGTTTTGTGCCGATTCGTCAGTAGTTTGGGGTTTGGGGAAACTTCATTTAGTGAATATCAGGGTATACAAACTTCAAATGGCGATAGATTCTGGCACAGAAGTCCGATCAAGACGCCTAAAAAATGAAAGTGGCTCGAAACGGGGCGTGGTGTATCTGTATGTTTTGTGCCGATTCGTCAGTAGTTTGGGGTATGGGGAAACTTATTTTGGTGAATATTAGGGTATACAAACTTCAAATTGCGATTGATTTTGACAGAGAAGTCCGATCAAGTTGCCTCAAAAATGAAAGTGGCTCGAAACGGGGCCTGGCGTATCTGCATGTCTTGTTTCGCTTCGTCAGTAGTTTGGGGTTCGGGGAAACTTCATTTAGTGAATATTAGGGTATAAAAACTTCAAATGGCGATAGATTTTGACAGAGAAGTCCGATCAAGACGCCTAAAAAATGAAAGTGGCTCGAAACGGGGCGTGGCGTATTTGCATGTTTTGTGCCGATTCGTTAGTAGTTTGGCGTTTGGGGAAACTTCATTTAGTGAATATTAGGGTATACAAACTTCAAATGGCGATAGATTTTGACAGAGAAGTCCGATCAAGACGCCTCAAAAATCAAAGTGGTTCAAAACGGGGCGTGGCGTATCTGCATGCTTTGTGCTGATTCGTTAGTAGTTTGGGGTTTGGGGAAACTTTATTTAGTGAATATTAGGGTATAGAAACTTCAAATGGCGATAGATTTTGACAGAGAAGTCCGATCAAGACGCCTAAAAAATGAAAGTGGCTCGAAACGGGGCGTGGCGTATCTGCATGTTTTGTGCCGATTCGTCAGTAGTTTGGGGTTTGGGGAAACTTCATTTAGTGAATATCAGGGTATACAAACTTCAAATGGCGATAGATTCTGGCAGAGAAGTCCGATCAAGACGCCTAAAAAATGAAAGTGGCTCGAAACGGGGCGTGGCGTATTTACATGTTTTGTGCCGATTCGTTAGTAGTTTGGCGTTTGGGGAAACTTCATTTAGTGAATATTAGGGTATACAAACTTCAAATGGCGATAGATTTTGACACAGAGAAGTCCGACCAAGACGCCTCAAAAATCAAAGTGGTTCAAAACGGGGCGTGGCGTATCTGCATGCTTTGTGCTGATTTGTTAGTAGTTTGGGATTTGGGGAAACTTTATTTAGTGAATATTAGGGTATAGAAACTTCAAATGGCGATAGATTTTGACAGAGAAGTCCGATCAAGACGCCTAAAAAATGAAAGTGGCTCGAAACGGGGCGTGGCGTATCTGCATGTTTTGTGCCGATTCGTCAGTAGTTTGGGGTTTGGGGAAACTTCATTTAGTGAATATCAGGGTATACAAACTTCAAATGGCGATAGATTCTGGCAGAGAAGTCCGATCAAGACGCCTAAAAAATGAAAGTGGCTCGAAACGGGGCGTGGTGAATCTTATGTTTTGTGCCGTATTTGCATGTTTTGTGCCGATTCGTTAGTAGTTTGGCGTTTGGGGAAACTTCATTTAGTGAATATTAGGGTATACAAACTTCAAATGGCGATAGATTTTGACACAGAGAAGTCCGACCAAGACGCCTCAAAAATCAAAGTGGTTCAAAACGGGGCGTGGCGTATCTGCATGCTTTGTGCTGATTCGTTAGTAGTTTGGGGTTTGGGGAAACTTTATTTAGTGAATATTAGGGTATAGAAACTTCAAATGGCGATAGATTTTGACAGAGAAGTCCGATCAAGACGCCTAAAAAATGAAAGTGGCTCGAAACGGGGCGTGGCGTATCTGCATGTTTTGTGCCGATTCGTCAGTAGTTTGGGGTTTGGGGAAACTTCATTTAGTGAATATCAGGGTATACAAACTTCAAATGGCGATAGATTCTGGCAGAGAAGTCCGATCAAGACGCCTAAAAAATGAAAGTGGCTCGAAACGGGGCGTGGTGTATCTGTATGTTTTGTGCCGATTCGTCAGTAGTTTGGGGTATGGGGAAACTTAATTTAGTGAATATTAGGGTATACAAACTTCAAATTGCGATTGATTTTGACAGAGAAGTCCGATCAAGTTGCCTCAAAAATGAAAGTGGCTCGAAACGGGGCCTGGCGTATCTGCATGTCTTGTTTCGCTTCGTCAGTAGTTTGGGGTTCGGGGAAACTTCATTTAGTGAATATTAGGGTATAAAAACTTCAAATGGCGATAGATTTTGACAGAGAAGTCCGATCAAGACGCCTAAAAAATGAAAGTGGCTCGAAACGGGGCGTGGCGTATTTGCATGTTTTGTGCCGATTCGTTAGTAGTTTGGCGTTTGGGGAAACTTCATTTAGTGAATATTAGGGTATACAAACTTCAAATGGCGATAGATTTTGACAGAGAAGTCCGATCAAGACGCCTCAAAAATCAAAGTGGTTCAAAACGGGGCGTGGCGTATCTGCATGCTTTGTGCTGATTCGTTAGTAGTTTGGGGTTTGGGGAAACTTTATTTAGTGAATATTAGGGTATAGAAACTTCAAATGGCGATAGATTTTGACAGAGAAGTCCGATCAAGACGCCTAAAAAATGAAAGTGGCTCGAAACGGGGCGTGGCGTATCTGCATGTTTTGTGCCGATTCGTCAGTAGTTTGGGGTTTGGGGAAACTTCATTTAGTGAATATCAGGGTATACAAACTTCAAATGGCGATAGATTCTGGCAGAGAAGTCCGATCAAGACGCCTAAAAAATGAAAGTGGCTCGAAACGGGGCGTGGTGTATCTGTATGTTTTGTGCCGATTCGTCAGTAGTTTGGGGTATGGGGAAACTTAATTTAGTGAATATTAGGGTATACAAACTTCAAATTGCGATTGATTTTGACAGAGAAGTCCGATCAAGTTGCCTCAAAAATGAAAGTGGCTCGAAACGGGGCCTGGCGTATCTGCATGTCTTGTTTCGCTTCGTCAGTAGTTTGGGGTTCGGGGAAACTTCATTTAGTGAATATTAGGGTATAAAAACTTCAAATGGCGATAGATTTTGACAGAGAAGTCCGATCAAGACGCCTAAAAAATGAAAGTGGCTCGAAACGGGGCGTGGCGTATTTGCATGTTTTGTGCCGATTCGTTAGTAGTTTGGCGTTTGGGGAAACTTCATTTAGTGAATATTAGGGTATACAAACTTCAAATGGCGATAGATTTTGACAGAGAAGTCCGATCAAGACGCCTCAAAAATCAAAGTGGTTCAAAACGGGGCGTGGCGTATCTGCATGCTTTGTGCTGATTCGTTAGTAGTTTGGGGTTTGGGGAAACTTTATTTAGTGAATATTAGGGTATAGAAACTTCAAATGGCGATAGATTTTGACAGAGAAGTCCGATCAAGACGCCTAAAAAATGAAAGTGGCTCGAAACGGGGCGTGGCGTATCTGCATGTTTTGTGCCGATTCGTCAGTAGTTTGGGGTTTGGGGAAACTTCATTTAGTGAATATCAGGGTATACAAACTTCAAATGGCGATAGATTCTGGCAGAGAAGTCCGATCAAGACGCCTAAAAAATGAAAGTGGCTCGAAACGGGGCGTGGTGTATCTGTATGTTTTGTGCCGATTCGTCAGTAGTTTGGGGTATGGGGAAACTTAATTTAGTGAATATTAGGGTATACAAACTTCAAATTGCGATTGATTTTGACAGAGAAGTCCGATCAAGTTGCCTCAAAAATGAAAGTGGCTCGAAACGGGGCCTGGCGTATCTGCATGTCTTGTTTCGCTTCGTCAGTAGTTTGGGGTTCGGGGAAACTTCATTTAGTGAATATTAGGGTATAAAAACTTCAAATGGCGATAGATTTTGACAGAGAAGTCCGATCAAGACGCCTAAAAAATGAAAGTGGCTCGAAACGGGGCGTGGCGTATTTGCATGTTTTGTGCCGATTCGTTAGTAGTTTGGCGTTTGGGGAAACTTCATTTAGTGAATATTAGGGTATACAAACTTCAAATGGCGATAGATTTTGACAGAGAAGTCCGATCAAGACGCCTCAAAAATCAAAGTGGTTCAAAACGGGGCGTGGCGTATCTGCATGCTTTGTGCTGATTCGTTAGTAGTTTGGGGTTTGGGGAAACTTTATTTAGTGAATATTAGGGTATAGAAACTTCAAATGGCGATAGATTTTGACAGAGAAGTCCGATCAAGACGCCTAAAAAATGAAAGTGGCTCGAAACGGGGCGTGGCGTATCTGCATGTTTTGTGCCGATTCGTCAGTAGTTTGGGGTTTGGGGAAACTTCATTTAGTGAATATCAGGGTATACAAACTTCAAATGGCGATAGATTCTGGCAGAGAAGTCCGATCAAGACGCCTAAAAAATGAAAGTGGCTCGAAACGGGGCGTGGTGTATCTGTATGTTTTGTGCCGATTCGTCAGTAGTTTGGGGTATGGGGAAACTTAATTTAGTGAATATTAGGGTATACAAACTTCAAATTGCGATTGATTTTGACAGAGAAGTCCGATCAAGTTGCCTCAAAAATGAAAGTGGCTCGAAACGGGGCCTGGCGTATCTGCATGTCTTGTTTCGCTTCGTCAGTAGTTTGGGGTTCGGGGAAACTTCATTTAGTGAATATTAGGGTATAAAAACTTCAAATGGCGATAGATTTTGACAGAGAAGTCCGATCAAGACGCCTAAAAAATGAAAGTGGCTCGAAACGGGGCGTGGCGTATTTGCATGTTTTGTGCCGATTCGTTAGTAGTTTGGCGTTTGGGGAAACTTCATTTAGTGAATATTAGGGTATACAAACTTCAAATGGCGATAGATTTTGACAGAGAAGTCCGATCAAGACGCCTCAAAAATCAAAGTGGTTCAAAACGGGGCGTGGCGTATCTGCATGCTTTGTGCTGATTCGTTAGTAGTTTGGGGTTTGGGGAAACTTTATTTAGTGAATATTAGGGTATAGAAACTTCAAATGGCGATAGATTTTGACAGAGAAGTCCGATCAAGACGCCTAAAAAATGAAAGTGGCTCGAAACGGGGCGTGGCGTATCTGCATGTTTTGTGCCGATTCGTCAGTAGTTTGGGGTTTGGGGAAACTTCATTTAGTGAATATCAGGGTATACAAACTTCAAATGGCGATAGATTCTGGCAGAGAAGTCCGATCAAGACGCCTAAAAAATGAAAGTGGCTCGAAACGGGGCGTGGTGTATCTGTATGTTTTGTGCCGATTCGTCAGTAGTTTGGGGTATGGGGAAACTTAATTTAGTGAATATTAGGGTATACAAACTTCAAATTGCGATTGATTTTGACAGAGAAGTCCGATCAAGTTGCCTCAAAAATGAAAGTGGCTCGAAACGGGGCCTGGCGTATCTGCATGTCTTGTTTCGCTTCGTCAGTAGTTTGGGGTTCGGGGAAACTTCATTTAGTGAATATTAGGGTATAAAAACTTCAAATGGCGATAGATTTTGACAGAGAAGTCCGATCAAGACGCCTAAAAAATGAAAGTGGCTCGAAACGGGGCGTGGCGTATTTGCATGTTTTGTGCCGATTCGTTAGTAGTTTGGCGTTTGGGGAAACTTCATTTAGTGAATATTAGGGTATACAAACTTCAAATGGCGATAGATTTTGACAGAGAAGTCCGATCAAGACGCCTCAAAAATCAAAGTGGTTCAAAACGGGGCGTGGCGTATCTGCATGCTTTGTGCTGATTCGTTAGTAGTTTGGGGTTTGGGGAAACTTTATTTAGTGAATATTAGGGTATAGAAACTTCAAATGGCGATAGATTTTGACAGAGAAGTCCGATCAAGACGCCTAAAAAATGAAAGTGGCTCGAAACGGGGCGTGGCGTATCTGCATGTTTTGTGCCGATTCGTCAGTAGTTTGGGGTTTGGGGAAACTTCATTTAGTGAATATCAGGGTATACAAACTTCAAATGGCGATAGATTCTGGCAGAGAAGTCCGATCAAGACGCCTAAAAAATGAAAGTGGCTCGAAACGGGGCGTGGTGTATCTGTATGTTTTGTGCCGATTCGTCAGTAGTTTGGGGTATGGGGAAACTTAATTTAGTGAATATTAGGGTATACAAACTTCAAATTGCGATTGATTTTGACAGAGAAGTCCGATCAAGTTGCCTCAAAAATGAAAGTGGCTCGAAACGGGGCCTGGCGTATCTGCATGTCTTGTTTCGCTTCGTCAGTAGTTTGGGGTTCGGGGAAACTTCATTTAGTGAATATTAGGGTATAAAAACTTCAAATGGCGATAGATTTTGACAGAGAAGTCCGATCAAGACGCCTAAAAAATGAAAGTGGCTCGAAACGGGGCGTGGCGTATTTGCATGTTTTGTGCCGATTCGTTAGTAGTTTGGCGTTTGGGGAAACTTCATTTAGTGAATATTAGGGTATACAAACTTCAAATGGCGATAGATTTTGACAGAGAAGTCCGATCAAGACGCCTCAAAAATCAAAGTGGTTCAAAACGGGGCGTGGCGTATCTGCATGCTTTGTGCTGATTCGTTAGTAGTTTGGGGTTTGGGGAAACTTTATTTAGTGAATATTAGGGTATAGAAACTTCAAATGGCGATAGATTTTGACAGAGAAGTCCGATCAAGACGCCTAAAAAATGAAAGTGGCTCGAAACGGGGCGTGGCGTATCTGCATGTTTTGTGCCGATTCGTCAGTAGTTTGGGGTTGGGGGAAACTTCATTTAGTGAATATCAGGGTATACAAACTTCAAATGGCGATAGATTCTGGCAGAGAAGTCCGATCAAGACGCCTAAAAAATGAAAGTGGCTCGAAACGGGGCGTGGTGTATCTGTATGTTTTGTGCCGATTCGTCAGTAGTTTGGGGTATGGGGAAACTTAATTTAGTGAATATTAGGGTATACAAACTTCAAATTGCGATTGATTTTGACAGAGAAGTCCGATCAAGTTGCCTCAAAAATGAAAGTGGCTCGAAACGGGGCCTGGCGTATCTGCATGTCTTGTTTCGCTTCGTCAGTAGTTTGGGGTTCGGGGAAACTTCATTTAGTGAATATTAGGGTATAAAAACTTCAAATGGCGATAGATTTTGACAGAGAAGTCCGATCAAGACGCCTAAAAAATGAAAGTGGCTCGAAACGGGGCGTGGCGTATTTGCATGTTTTGTGCCGATTCGTTAGTAGTTTGGCGTTTGGGGAAACTTCATTTAGTGAATATTAGGGTATACAAACTTCAAATGGCGATAGATTTTGACAGAGAAGTCCGATCAAGACGCCTCAAAAATCAAAGTGGTTCAAAACGGGGCGTGGCGTATCTGCATGCTTTGTGCTGATTCGTTAGTAGTTTGGGGTTTGGGGAAACTTTATTTAGTGAATATTAGGGTATAGAAACTTCAAATGGCGATAGATTTTGACAGAGAAGTCCGATCAAGACGCCTAAAAAATGAAAGTGGCTCGAAACGGGGCGTGGCGTATCTGCATGTTTTGTGCCGATTCGTCAGTAGTTTGGGGTTTGGGGAAACTTCATTTAGTGAATATCAGGGTATACAAACTTCAAATGGCGATAGATTCTGGCAGAGAAGTCCGATCAAGACGCCTAAAAAATGAAAGTGGCTCGAAACGGGGCGTGGTGTATCTGTATGTTTTGTGCCGATTCGTCAGTAGTTTGGGGTATGGGGAAACTTAATTTAGTGAATATTAGGGTATACAAACTTCAAATTGCGATTGATTTTGACAGAGAAGTCCGATCAAGTTGCCTCAAAAATGAAAGTGGCTCGAAACGGGGCCTGGCGTATCTGCATGTCTTGTTTCGCTTCGTCAGTAGTTTGGGGTTCGGGGAAACTTCATTTAGTGAATATTAGGGTATAAAAACTTCAAATGGCGATAGATTTTGACAGAGAAGTCCGATCAAGACGCCTAAAAAATGAAAGTGGCTCGAAACGGGGCGTGGCGTATTTGCATGTTTTGTGCCGATTCGTTAGTAGTTTGGCGTTTGGGGAAACTTCATTTAGTGAATATTAGGGTATACAAACTTCAAATGGCGATAGATTTTGACAGAGAAGTCCGATCAAGACGCCTCAAAAATCAAAGTGGTTCAAAACGGGGCGTGGCGTATCTGCATGCTTTGTGCTGATTCGTTAGTAGTTTGGGGTTTGGGGAAACTTTATTTAGTGAATATTAGGGTATAGAAACTTCAAATGGCGATAGATTTTGACAGAGAAGTCCGATCAAGACGCCTAAAAAATGAAAGTGGCTCGAAACGGGGCGTGGCGTATCTGCATGTTTTGTGCCGATTCGTCAGTAGTTTGGGGTTTGGGGAAACTTCATTTAGTGAATATCAGGGTATACAAACTTCAAATGGCGATAGATTCTGGCAGAGAAGTCCGATCAAGACGCCTAAAAAATGAAAGTGGCTCGAAACGGGGCGTGGTGTATCTGTATGTTTTGTGCCGATTCGTCGGTAGTTTGGGGTATGGGGAAACTTAATTTAGTGAATATTAGGGTATACAAACTTCAAATTGCGATTGATTTTGACAGAGAAGTCCGATCAAGTTGCCTCAAAAATGAAAGTGGCTCGAAACGGGGCCTGGCGTATCTGCATGTCTTGTTTCGCTTCGTCAGTAGTTTGGGGTTCGGGGAAACTTCATTTAGTGAATATTAGGGTATAAAAACTTCAAATGGCGATAGATTTTGACAGAGAAGTCCGATCAAGACGCCTAAAAAATGAAAGTGGCTCGAAACGGGGCGTGGCGTATTTGCATGTTTTGTGCCGATTCGTTAGTAGTTTGGCGTTTGGGGAAACTTCATTTAGTGAATATTAGGGTATACAAACTTCAAATGGCGATAGATTTTGACAGAGAAGTCCGATCAAGACGCCTCAAAAATCAAAGTGGTTCAAAACGGGGCGTGGCGTATCTGCATGCTTTGTGCTGATTCGTTAGTAGTTTGGGGTTTGGGGAAACTTTATTTAGTGAATATTAGGGTATAGAAACTTCAAATGGCGATAGATTTTGACAGAGAAGTCCGATCAAGACGCCTAAAAAATGAAAGTGGCTCGAAACGGGGCGTGGCGTATCTGCATGTTTTGTGCCGATTCGTCAGTAGTTTGGGGTTTGGGGAAACTTCATTTAGTGAATATCAGGGTATACAAACTTCAAATGGCGATAGATTCTGGCAGAGAAGTCCGATCAAGACGCCTAAAAAATGAAAGTGGCTCGAAACGGGGCGTGGTGTATCTGTATGTTTTGTGCCGATTCGTCAGTAGTTTGGGGTATGGGGAAACTTAATTTAGTGAATATTAGGGTATACAAACTTCAAATTGCGATTGATTTTGACAGAGAATTCCGATCAAGTTGCCTCAAAAATGAAAGTGGCTCGAAACGGGGCCTGGCGTATCTGCATGTCTTGTTTCGCTTCGTCAGTAGTTTGGGGTTCGGGGAAACTTCATTTAGTGAATATTAGGGTATAAAAACTTCAAATGGCGATAGATTTTGACAGAGAAGTCCGATCAAGACGCCTAAAAAATGAAAGTGGCTCGAAACGGGGCGTGGCGTATTTGCATGTTTTGTGCCGATTCGTTAGTAGTTTGGCGTTTGGGGAAACTTCATTTAGTGAATATTAGGGTATACAAACTTCAAATGGCGATAGATTTTGACAGAGAAGTCCGATCAAGACGCCTCAAAAATCAAAGTGGTTCAAAACGGGGCGTGGCGTATCTGCATGCTTTGTGCTGATTCGTTAGTAGTTTGGGGTTTGGGGAAACTTTATTTAGTGAATATTAGGGTATAGAAACTTCAAATGGCGATAGATTTTGACAGAGAAGTCCGATCAAGACGCCTAAAAAATGAAAGTGGCTCGAAACGGGGCGTGGTGTATCTGTATGTTTTGTGCCGATTCGTCAGTAGTTTGGGGTATGGGGAAACTTAATTTAGTGAATATTAGGGTATACAAACTTCAAATTGCGATTGATTTTGACAGAGAAGTCCGATCAAGTTGCCTCAAAAATGAAAGTGGCTCGAAACGGGGCCTGGCGTATCTGCATGTCTTGTTTCGCTTCGTCAGTAGTTTGGGGTTCGGGGAAACTTCATTTAGTGAATATTAGGGTATAAAAACTTCAAATGGCGATAGATTTTGACAGAGAAGTCCGATCAAGACGCCTAAAAAATGAAAGTGGCTCGAAACGGGGCGTGGCGTATTTGCATGTTTTGTGCCGATTCGTTAGTAGTTTGGCGTTTGGGGAAACTTCATTTAGTGAATATTAGGGTATACAAACTTCAAATGGCGATAGATTTTGACAGAGAAGTCCGATCAAGACGCCTCAAAAATCAAAGTGGTTCAAAACGGAGCGTGGCGTATCTGCATGCTTTGTGCTGATTCGTTAGTAGTTTGGGGTTTGGGGAAACTTTATTTAGTGAATATTAGGGTATAGAAACTTCAAATGGCGATAGATTTTGACAGAGAAGTCCGATCAAGACGCCTAAAAAATGAAAGTGGCTCGAAACGGGGCGTGGCGTATCTGCATGTTTTGTGCCGATTCGTCAGTAGTTTGGGGTTTGGGGAAACTTCATTTAGTGAATATCAGGGTATACAAACTTCAAATGGCGATAGATTCTGGCAGAGAAGTCCGATCAAGACGCCTAAAAAATGAAAGTGGCTCGAAACGGGGCGTGGTGTATCTGTATGTTTTGTGCCGATTCGTCAGTAGTTTGGGGTATGGGGAAACTTAATTTAGTGAATATTAGGGTATACAAACTTCAAATTGCGATTGATTTTGACAGAGAAGTCCGATCAAGTTGCCTCAAAAATGAAAGTGGCTCGAAACGGGGCCTGGCGTATCTGCATGTCTTGTTTCGCTTCGTCAGTAGTTTGGGGTTCGGGGAAACTTCATTTAGTGAATATTAGGGTATAAAAACTTCAAATGGCGATAGATTTTGACAGAGAAGTCCGATCAAGACGCCTAAAAAATGAAAGTGGCTCGAAACGGGGCGTGGCGTATTTGCATGTTTTGTGCCGATTCGTTAGTAGTTTGGCGTTTGGGGAAACTTCATTTAGTGAATATTAGGGTATACAAACTTCAAATGGCGATAGATTTTGACAGAGAAGTCCGATCAAGACGCCTCAAAAATCAAAGTGGTTCAAAACGGGGCGTGGCGTATCTGCATGCTTTGTGCTGATTCGTTAGTAGTAAGGGGTTTGGGGAAACTTTATTTAGTGAATATTAGGGTATAGAAACTTCAAATGGCGATAGATTTTGACAGAGAAGTCCGATCAAGACGCCTAAAAAATGAAAGTGGCTCGAAACGGGGCGTGGCGTATCTGCATGTTTTGTGCCGATTCGTCAGTAGTTTGGGGTTTGGGGAAACTTCATTTAGTGAATATCAGGGTATACAAACTTCAAATGGCGATAGATTCTGGCAGAGAAGTCCGATCAAGACGCCTAAAAAATGAAAGTGGCTCGAAACGGGGCGTGGTGTATCTGTATGTTTTGTGCCGATTCGTCAGTAGTTTGGGGTATGGGGAAACTTAATTTAGTGAATATTAGGGTATACAAACTTCAAATTGCGATTGATTTTGACAGAGAAGTCCGATCAAGTTGCCTCAAAAATGAAAGTGGCTCGAAACGGGGCCTGGCGTATCTGCATGTCTTGTTTCGCTTCGTCAGTAGTTTGGGGTTCGGGGAAACTTCATTTAGTGAATATTAGGGTATAAAAACTTCAAATGGCGATAGATTTTGACAGAGAAGTCCGATCAAGACGCCTAAAAAATGAAAGTGGCTCGAAACGGGGCGTGGCGTATTTGCATGTTTTGTGCCGATTCGTTAGTAGTTTGGCGTTTGGGGAAACTTCATTTAGTGAATATTAGGGTATACAAACTTCAAATGGCGATAGATTTTGACAGAGAAGTCCGATCAAGACGCCTCAAAAATCAAAGTGGTTCAAAACGGGGCGTGGCGTATCTGCATGCTTTGTGCTGATTCGTTAGTAGTTTGGGGTTTGGGGAAACTTTATTTAGTGAATATTAGGGTATAGAAACTTCAAATGGCGATAGATTTTGACAGAGAAGTCCGATCAAGACGCCTAAAAAATGAAAGTGGCTCGAAATGGGGCGTGACGTATCTGCATGTTTTGTGCCGATTCGTCAGTAGTTTGGGGTTTGGGGAAACTTCATTTAGTGAATATCAGGGTATACAAACTTCAAATGGCGATAGATTCTGGCAGAGAAGTCCGATCAAGACGCCTAAAAAATGAAAGTGGCTCGAAACGGGGCGTGGTGTATCTGTATGTTTTGTGCCGATTCGTCAGTAGTTTGGGGTATGGGGAAACTTAATTTAGTGAATATTAGGGTATACAAACTTCAAATTGCGATTGATTTTGACAGAGAAGTCCGATCAAGTTGCCTCAAAAATGAAAGTGGCTCGAAACGGGGCCTGGCGTATCTGCATGTCTTGTTTCGCTTCGTCAGTAGTTTGGGGTTCGGGGAAACTTCATTTAGTGAATATTAGGGTATAAAAACTTCAAATGGCGATAGATTTTGACAGAGAAGTCCGATCAAGACGCCTAAAAAATGAAAGTGGCTCGAAACGGGGCGTGGCGTATTTGCATGTTTTGTGCCGATTCGTTAGTAGTTTGGCGTTTGGGGAAACTTCATTTAGTGAATATTAGGGTATACAAACTTCAAATGGCGATAGATTTTGACAGAGAAGTCCGATCAAGACGCCTCAAAAATCAAAGTGGTTCAAAACGGGGCGTGGCGTATCTGCATGCTTTGTGCTGATTCGTTAGTAGTTTGGGGTTTGGGGAAACTTTATTTAGTGAATATTAGGGTATAGAAACTTCAAATGGCGATAGATTTTGACAGAGAAGTCCGATCAAGACGCCTAAAAAATGAAAGTGGCTCGAAACGGGGCGTGGCGTATCTGCATGTTTTGTGCCGATTCGTCAGTAGTTTGGGGTTTGGGGAAACTTCATTTAGTGAATATCAGGGTATACAAACTTCAAATGGCGATAGATTCTGGCAGAGAAGTCCGATCAAGACGCCTAAAAAATGAAAGTGGCTCGAAACGGGGCGTGGTGTATCTGTATGTTTTGTGCCGATTCGTCAGTAGTTTGGGGTATGGGGAAACTTAATTTAGTGAATATTAGGGTATACAAACTTCAAATTGCGATTGATTTTGACAGAGAAGTCCGATCAAGTTGCCTCAAAAATGAAAGTGGCTCGAAACGGGGCCTGGCGTATCTGCATGTCTTGTTTCGCTTCGTCAGTAGTTTGGGGTTCGGGGAAACTTCATTTAGTGAATATTAGGGTATAAAAACTTCAAATGGCGATAGATTTTGACAGAGAAGTCCGATCAAGACGCCTAAAAAATGAAAGTGGCTCGAAACGGGGCGTGGCGTATTTGCATGTTTTGTGCCGATTCGTTAGTTGTAAGGACCTGGAAAATATTACTGGAATAAAAGTGATATATTTTAAATGAATTCTAAGTATGTTCTTATTTAAAATATAAAGGAAGGGAAGTATAGCTTAAAAGTCTACGAGATCGCCGTAATTGGAAGAGTAGGCGATCTCCGACTTCTCTGGCACATGATCGCCTGTCGCCTTGATTGCACCAGAACGCCAATCGCCTGTAGTGTACCTAGTCGCCTGTCGCCTAGAGTACACATGATCGCCGGAACTACACTTAGTGTGTAGTCAAGATGTTGGATCAACCATAGTGGGCTCCCAAAAACCACGTGCATCAAGGTGTGGGTTAAGCCTTAGACACGCTGTGCATGCGAAGCTCTATGCTTGAGTATAGGAGATCGTCCTTAGTGTTGCATGCATGGGCGCGCGAGGGCAAGTGCCAATCTACCCATGGAAATGTGGAGCTACCGACGTCACCGAGTCATGTGGAGATGATACCTTGGACGTAACATAGTGGAATGAAGAACCTTCAGGAGGGCGTGGTGTGTCGTCGGGCATCGCCAGGGCGCGAGGCATGCGGGCATCGCCAGGGCGCGAGGCATGCGGGCATCGCCAGGGCGCGAGGCATGCGGGCATCGCCGGGGCGCGAGGCATGCGGGCATCGCCAGGGCGCGAGGCATGCGGGCATCGCCAGGGCGCGAGGCATGCGGGCATCGCCAGGGCGCGAGGCATGCGGGCATCGCCAGGGCGCAGGGCATGCGGGCATCGCCAAAGAGAGACATCGGTCGTCTTCCAGAGAGAGACATCGGTCGTCCTCCAGGATGAGTGGGTGGAAGGTTATCGCGCGATGTCGAGTTGTACGTAGAGAAGGTGGGACCCAGACTCCCAGCATGAGACGCGCGGCACGCGCGACACGTAGACAAAAGTGTTGGTTCAGAACAGTGACATCAGAATGTTGGCATGCGCAAGAGACACTCGCGGTCGTACTGTTCAGAGCAGTGGTTGGCATGCACAAGAGACAACCGTAGTCGTACTGTTCAGAGAAAGGTACACTCAGACTTCCCTGCAGAGTGGGTGGTGGCAGCTGCTTTTGTGGACAAGTTGGTTTAAGATGGAAAAACCCACTGCTGAGGGAACAAGACATTTCAGTTGTTCAAGAGCGAAAGGGTGAGTACCTCCCTTCTCCTCCATTTCTCTCCTTCGCGCTGCGATTCGGGCACCTTCACACAAGAGCACGACGAGCGACGGCCACCATTAGAGCACTTGGGAAGTTCTCTGCAAGTCCTTCAAAACCAGACGCAAAAACAGAGCCAAGGCGTTCTTCAAGCTTCGTTGGATTTCGGAGCTCCTGGTGTTTGCGCAAGTCCAGGTAAGGGAAGCTAGCCTCCATCTCTAATACGAGCCATAGTGTAGCTATTTTCTGAAGTGTAGGCGGCGTGGTCGCCGTTTTCGCTTTCGTCTTCGTGAAATACTCTGTTTTATGTGTTTGGGCGATGTGGTCGCCGGTTTTATATAAAGCCTTCGAAACACCCTGTTTTTGAACTAGATCGCCGGTTTTGGCGTTGTTTGTGAACTCTCTGTTTCTGGGTGTTGCTTTGAAACTACTTGAGATTTAAACGAGATATTCGAAGATCTGAACCTTTGCAATGATTGTTTTATGATTGAATCATGTATTTGAGTGGTATGATGTTTTGAATGCTGTGAATGTGGGATCGAGGCATAGTATTTTCAGGAAAGGAAATACCGTGTAAGATCTGTATAGGTGTATTGACTAGGGGCTGGTCTAGAAGGAGATATCCTGACTCTGCTGAGATAATGGAATCAAGTAGATGAAGTTATTCAGTTGGTGAGAGTCGAAGGAGGTTCGTACGTATGGGTGAGTTGTTCAAATGGGAACGAGCTCGGCCTGTTATACGAATTTACCTTGTCATACCGAGAGAATGGTCACAATGAGATGGTATATGCGCATGCTGTGTGGATTCACAGTGGTAGGTATGACAGGTGCAAATCTCTGGGCCTGAGTCAACGCACGAGTCAATCCGGAAGTAGTGTCATGTGTCTATGCATTGTGGGCCAGTGGAAAGTCTGGCATGTGAAATGAGAAACTGGAATATTGATAGGCACTTGATGCTGTATTGTGAAATGGAAATGACTATGGGTGAATGTTGTGAAGTCTGTGGTTTTGGGCGAGCAGTTGAATGCTATGAGTAGCTCCACGTTTTACATGGATATCTTGGAAAATGTTTTACCTTGATCTATTATGTTCATGATTTTAAATGCCTTATTTTAAACCTCCTTAAAATATCTAGCTTACCCTGCGTTTTCGTCTTGTGGGTGTTCTTCTTAAAACTTGTGATGATCGTGTATAATTTGCACGGGAGCAGATGACGTTACAGGAAGTTGAGATCGCCGGTTTGATAGGAGATCGCCTGCCTGATAGGAGATCGCCTGCCTGATAGGAGATCGCCCAGTTGTAGGGAGATCGCCTGTTCGTCTATTTTGTTGTATTTTGTTAAGTGTTGAAAACATTTGGCTGGTTATGTATCAAACTCCCTAAGAGGAGCAACTTCATTACTTATATATATATTATCATGTACTCTCCAATATTATTTGTGTACCTTTATTTTCTTTATATATGTATGTATGGTTTTATTTTGGCGGGATGTTACATTAATGGTATCAGAGCAGTTCGTCCTTAGGATGACCTGAGGGCTGTGGATCCATTGTGTTTCTTCTGCTCATAAAAGTTATTTGAGTTTTTAAATAACAAATATAGTGAAAGGTTTTCAAACGTTTTGTATTGAAATTTTGTGTGTGCTTTTGTGCTTTAGTGAATGTATGCCCTAACTGAGAATCTTAGTATTAAGGGTGAGAGGATCTTGATAAAGTAATGAGGGTGCACACTCATAACTGGATCGGGATGATTCTTAATCTTAATTCCAGAGGTTTGATGTTTAGCCTACATTGAATTCTGGTGTGATTTATTGAGTGTCCTTGTAATTGACTGAAAGTGGCTGTTTGGATTGATGATTGTACACCAGGAACTGTTCTGGTGTTTTGTTTGAAGTTATAAGTATTATGATGCTGTTGATGAACTCAAATTCTTAATGATTTTGAGATGCTGACCTTTGTAAGGTCTAGATGTTACCTCCTGAATGAATTGATTTCTTATCGATCTCATTCTTGTAGTCGTAGGGAATATAGAAAACCTATAGTTTCAAAATCTGAGAACGAAGAAAGATGGCGCGTAAACCTCCTACCCCTCCCCGACCTTCTTCAGAGATGGGCCAGATCGCCAGGGCCATGGAGATGATGGCAACTGCCATCCAACAACAGAATACAGTAATGGCCCATATTCATCAAGCTGTAATGCATCATTTGGGAACTGCTGGATCGGCTGCAACAGCTTCCCATGTCAATCAGCCCCAGGAGCAGATGGGGATGACCGAGTTCATGAGGCACAACCCACCCCAATTCCGTGGGAATGTTTCTCCGAACCAACCAGATCAGTGGATCAGGGAATTTCATGCCTTAGTGGAGAAGGCAAAGAGGGGGGAGACCCTAGAGAGGAGTAATCCCAGGGTAATCAGATCACACCCAGGGGGTTCCTCCAGTGGGAAGGCCAAGGTGCAACAGCAGCAGAATAAGCCTTATTCGAGACCGCCACAGCATAGGGCAAGAGCAGCACCGCCCCAGTCTCAGCAGCAACAACCCTGGAAACTTAAATGTTTCCATTGTGGTGGACCACACACAGCCAAGGTGTACCCCAAGAAAGATGCAGAGAGAAGATGTTTCACATGCCAAGAGGTGGGGCACATTTCTAGAGATTGTCCTAACAGAAAAAGGATGACTCAACCCAGTGTTTCCCAGCCGTTGAGGAACGAAGGCAGCAGACCTCAGGCAGCAGGGAGAGTGTTTGCCATGCCTGGAACGGGGGCATCTCAGTCAGGTAACCTAGTACTAGGTGCTTGTTTATAGCTGGTAGATACGTTAGAGTTTTGCTTGTTTCTGAGCGACACACTCTTTGGTGTCAAGTCGGTGTAGCCGAGCTGGGCCTTCTAGTGAAGGAGTTACCCTTCGAAACTGTTGGTCTCTACACCTGTGTCAGGGCAGGTGTTGACCTCTACAGTTGCCTCGAATGTCCAGTGATAGTAGAGGGACGCAGATTCAAAGTGAATTTGATCTGTCTACCTCTACAGGATCTAGATGTTATCCTAAGATTGGATTGGCTGTATGCCGATCACGTTCCCATAGTTTACGGTAGGCAGAAAGTGGTGTTTTTCCGATCTCCAAGAGCCAGATGTGAGATCTGCTCGGCATGGGCGATCAGAGTTGGAAGAAGGGGCGAGGTGTTTCGTGATCATAGCTCGGTGGGAAGTGAAGAACGAAGAGGACGTAAGAAGGATTCATGTGGTGAAAAGTTTGATGGATGTATTTCCAGAAGGAGTACCTGGGTTACCTCCTAAGAGAGAAGTGGAATTCTCTACTGATTTGGTACCTGGAGCTGGACCAGTGTCAATGGCACCTTGCAGGATGACTCCAGCCGAGTTGGTAGAATTGAAGAAGCAAGTGGAAGAGCTGTTGGGGAAGCCTTTCATCAAATCCAGCGTATCTCCATGAGGTACTCCAGTGCTGGAAATTCCAGAGGTCGGAAGACCTTTTGACGTCTACTGTGGTGCTTCACATCAAGGTTTGGGATGTGTTTTAGATGCAAGAGAAGCGAGTGGTTGCATATGCATCAAGGCAACTCAAATTTCATGGGAGAAATTATTCTACTTATGATTTAGAATCGGTCGTGGTAGTAGTGTTATGGAGTTTTGAAAACAGTGATTGTATGAAGCTTTGTATGGGAGGAAATGCAGAACTCCCTTATTATGGGAACCAGGAGGGCGAACCAGTTTTGATTGAACAATTAGAGGAGCCTAGTCTGAAGCGTGTTGGGAGAGTTCTAGGCGCCGAGCAAGCTAAGGGCTTTGTAATGGGTAAAGATGGGATATTAAGGTTAAGAGCAGAATTTGCATACCAGTAAATGAATAATTTAAGGGATAACAGAAAATTTAACTTTGCTCTTCTGGCGAAATGGAAATGGTGGGTGATGAGTGATGAGAAAGGGAAGTGGAAAGATATTCTTGTATCCAAATATGACTCGGAACTTGGGAGAAGCCGAGCTCATTTGAAATATCAATCGTGGTGGTGAAGAGATGTATGTAAGGTGTTCCTTTAGGGAGCGTGAGAATTTGATCAGCAGTTGGGATGTCGATGGATGGTTTTGATCAAGATGCAGAAGTTGATTCCTAGAAGGATATTTCGGATCCTAGTTTGTATTAGCTAGGGGGCATGAGCAGTAGGCAGTTGTTCTCTTTCCTTCCGATGAAGGGATCATGCTCGCTTTTCTCTAAGGAGGCTAGGCCTGGTTCTGTTAAGAGCCTAGTTGTGGAAATGCTCGACCAAGTCTTCAAGGTTGGGAGTAGAGTGTGAATGCTGGAGTTGGCGCTCAATGGAGCAGCATATCCCATATGCAGGGATGTACAATGGAATTTGATGAAGTAGTGGAGTAGTAAGAGTTGGTTCAGCAGGCAACCGAGAAGGTGATGCTGATACAAGGCAGGATGAAAGCTTCTCAAAGTCGGCAGATTCAGAGGAGAAGACCTTTGGAGTTTGCTGCTGAAGACCATGTGTTTATGAGAGTGACACCAACCAAGGGTGTAGGACGAGCTATCAAATCAAGGAAGCTGTCTCCTAAGTTTGTTGGACCATACCAGATCTAGAGGAAAGATAGGTCCTGTAGCGTATGAGATCGCCCTATCTTCCCTTTTTGCAACCCTGCATAACGTCTTTCTCGTATCACAGCTGAGGGAGTACATGGCAGACCCTAGTCACATTTTTTTTAAAGTGGGCGATGTGCAGATCAGGGATGATTGTTCGTTTGAAGCAACCAGTCAAGATCGACGATCGCTAAAGTAATCAGCTCGGAGGTAAGACCATCAACCTGATGAAAGTGGTGTGGGATGAGAGATCGGGTGATTCCACTTGGGAGTTAGGAGAAACCATGAGAAAGGACCATCCACATCTCTTTCCTTGTAATTCAATTTTCGAGGACGAAAATTTTTGTTGTTAGGGAGATTGTAAGGACCTGGAAAATATTACTGGAATAAAAGTGATATATTTTAAATGAATTCTAAGTATGTTCTTATTTAAAATATAAAGGAAGGGAAGTATAGCTTAAAAGTCTACGAGATCGCCGTAATTGGAAGAGTAGGCGATCTCCGACTTCTCTGGCACATGATCGCCTGTCGCCTTGATTGCACCAGAACGCCAATCGCCTGTAGTGTACCTAGTCGCCTGTCGCCTAGAGTACACATGATCGCCGGAACTACACTTAGTGTGTAGTCAAGATGTTGGATCAACCATAGTGGGCTCCCAAAAACCACGTGCATCAAGGTGTGGGTTAAGCCTTAGACACGCTGTGCATGCGAAGCTCTATGCTTGAGTATAGGAGATCGTCCTTAGTGTTGCATGCATGGGCGCGCGAGGGCAAGTGCCAATCTACCCATGGAAATGTGGAGCTACCGACGTCACCGAGTCATGTGGAGATGATACCTTGGACGTAACATAGTGGAATGAAGAACCTTCAGGAGGGCGTGGTGTGTCGTCGGGCATCGCCAGGGCGCGAGGCATGCGGGCATCGCCAGGGCGCGAGGCATGCGGGCATCGCCAGGGCGCGAGGCATGCGGGCATCGCCGGGGCGCGAGGCATGCGGGCATCGCCAGGGCGCGAGGCATGCGGGCATCGCCAGGGCGCGAGGCATGCGGGCATCGCCAGGGCGCGAGGCATGCGGGCATCGCCAGGGCGCAGGGCATGCGGGCATCGCCAAAGAGAGACATCGGTCGTCTTCCAGAGAGAGACATCGGTCGTCCTCCAGGATGAGTGGGTGGAAGGTTATCGCGCGATGTCGAGTTGTACGTAGAGAAGGTGGGACCCAGACTCCCAGCATGAGACGCGCGGCACGCGCGACACGTAGACAAAAGTGTTGGTTCAGAACAGTGACATCAGAATGTTGGCATGCGCAAGAGACACTCGCGGTCGTACTGTTCAGAGCAGTGGTTGGCATGCACAAGAGACAACCGTAGTCGTACTGTTCAGAGAAAGGTACACTCAGACTTCCCTGCAGAGTGGGTGGTGGCAGCTGCTTTTGTGGACAAGTTGGTTTAAGATGGAAAAACCCACTGCTGAGGGAACAAGACATTTCAGTTGTTCAAGAGCGAAAGGGTGAGTACCTCCCTTCTCCTCCATTTCTCTCCTTCGCGCTGCGATTCGGGCACCTTCACACAAGAGCACGACGAGCGACGGCCACCATTAGAGCACTTGGGAAGTTCTCTGCAAGTCCTTCAAAACCAGACGCAAAAACAGAGCCAAGGCGTTCTTCAAGCTTCGTTGGATTTCGGAGCTCCTGGTGTTTGCGCAAGTCCAGGTAAGGGAAGCTAGCCTCCATCTCTAATACGAGCCATAGTGTAGCTATTTTCTGAAGTGTAGGCGGCGTGGTCGCCGTTTTCGCTTTCGTCTTCGTGAAATACTCTGTTTTATGTGTTTGGGCGATGTGGTCGCCGGTTTTATATAAAGCCTTCGAAACACCCTGTTTTTGAACTAGATCGCCGGTTTTGGCGTTGTTTGTGAACTCTCTGTTTCTGGGTGTTGCTTTGAAACTACTTGAGATTTAAACGAGATATTCGAAGATCTGAACCTTTGCAATGATTGTTTTATGATTGAATCATGTATTTGAGTGGTATGATGTTTTGAATGCTGTGAATGTGGGATCGAGGCATAGTATTTTCAGGAAAGGAAATACCGTGTAAGATCTGTATAGGTGTATTGACTAGGGGCTGGTCTAGAAGGAGATATCCTGACTCTGCTGAGATAATGGAATCAAGTAGATGAAGTTATTCAGTTGGTGAGAGTCGAAGGAGGTTCGTACGTATGGGTGAGTTGTTCAAATGGGAACGAGCTCGGCCTGTTATACGAATTTACCTTGTCATACCGAGAGAATGGTCACAATGAGATGGTATATGCGCATGCTGTGTGGATTCACAGTGGTAGGTATGACAGGTGCAAATCTCTGGGCCTGAGTCAACGCACGAGTCAATCCGGAAGTAGTGTCATGTGTCTATGCATTGTGGGCCAGTGGAAAGTCTGGCATGTGAAATGAGAAACTGGAATATTGATAGGCACTTGATGCTGTATTGTGAAATGGAAATGACTATGGGTGAATGTTGTGAAGTCTGTGGTTTTGGGCGAGCAGTTGAATGCTATGAGTAGCTCCACGTTTTACATGGATATCTTGGAAAATGTTTTACCTTGATCTATTATGTTCATGATTTTAAATGCCTTATTTTAAACCTCCTTAAAATATCTAGCTTACCCTGCGTTTTCGTCTTGTGGGTGTTCTTCTTAAAACTTGTGATGATCGTGTATAATTTGCACGGGAGCAGATGACGTTACAGGAAGTTGAGATCGCCGGTTTGATAGGAGATCGCCTGCCTGATAGGAGATCGCCTGCCTGATAGGAGATCGCCTGCCTGATAGGAGATCGCCCAGTTGTAGGGAGATCGCCTGTTCGTCTATTTTGTTGTATTTTGTTAAGTGTTGAAAACATTTGGCTGGTTATGTATCAAACTCCCTAAGAGGAGCAACTTCATTACTTATATATATATTATCATGTACTCTCCAATATTATTTGTGTACCTTTATTTTCTTTATATATGTATGTATGGTTTTATTTTGGCGGGATGTTACATTAGTAGTTTGGCGTTTAGGGAAACTTCATTTAGTGAATATTAGGGTATACAAACTTCAAATGGCGATAGATTTTGACAGAGAAGTCCGATCAAGACGCCTAAAAAATCAAAGTGGTTCAAAACGGGGCGTGGCGTATCTGCATGCTTTGTGCTGATTCGTTAGTAGTTTGGGGTTTGGGGAAACTTTATTTAGTGAATATTAGGGTATAGAAACTTCAAATGCCGATAGATTTTGACAGAGAAGTCCGATCAAGACGCCTAAAAAATGAAAGTGGCTCGAAACGGGGCGTGGCGTATCTGCATGTTTTGTGCCGATTCGTCAGTAGTTTGGGGTTTGGGGAAACTTCATTTAGTGAATATCAGGGTATACAAACTTCAAATGGCGATAGATTCTGGCAGAGAAGTCCGATCAAGACGCCTAAAAAATGAAAGTGGCTCGAAACGGGGCGTGGTGTATCTGTATGTTTTGTGCCGATTCGTCAGTAGTTTGGGGTATGGGGAAACTTAATTTAGTGAATATTAGGGTATACAAACTTCAAATTGCGATTGATTTTGACAGAGAAGTCCGATCAAGTTGCCTCAAAAATGAAAGTGGCTCGAAACGGGGCCTGGCGTATCTGCATGTCTTGTTTCGCTTCGTCAGTAGTTTGGGGTTCGGGGAAACTTCATTTAGTGAATATTAGGGTATAAAAACTTCAAATGGCGATAGATTTTGACAGAGAAGTCCGATCAAGACGCCTCAAAAATGAAAGTGGCTCGAAACGGGGCGTGGCGTATTTGCATGTTTTGTGCCGATTCGTTAGTAGTTTGGCGTTTGGGGAAACTTCATTTAGTGAATATTAGGGTATACAAACTTCAAATGGCGATAGATTTTGACAGAGAAGTCCGATCAAGACGCCTCAAAAATCAAAGTGGTTCAAAACGGGGCGTGGCGTATCTGCATGCTTTGTGCTGATTCGTTAGTAGTTTGGGGTTTGGGGAAACTTTATTTAGTGAATATTAGGGTATGGAAACTTCAAATGGCGATAGATTTTGACAGAGAAGTCCGATCAAGACGCCTAAAAAATGAAAGTGGCTCGAAACGGGGCGTGGCGTATCTGCATGTTTTGTGCCGATTCGTCAGTAGTTTGGGGTTTGGGGAAACTTCATTTAGTGAATATCAGGGTATACAAACTTCAAATGGCGATAGATTCTGGCAGAGAAGTCCGATCAAGACGCCTCAAAAATCAAAGTGGTTCAAAACGGGGCGTGGTGTATCTGCATGTTTTGTGCCGATTCGTCAGTAGTTTGGGGTTTGGGGAAACTTCATTTAGTGAATATCAGGGTATACAAACTTCAAATGGCGATAGATTTTGACAGAGAAGTCCGATCAAGTTGCCTCAAAAATGAAAGTGGCTCGAAACGGGGCCTGGCGTATCTGCATGTCTTGTTTCGCTTCGTCAGTAGTTTGGGGTTCGGGGAAACTTCATTTAGTGAATATTAGGGTATAAAAACTTCAAATGGCGATAGATTTTGACAGAGAAGTCCGATCAAGACGCCTAAAAAATGAAAGTGGCTCGAAACGGGGCGTGGCGTATTTGCATGTTTTGTGCCGATTCGTTAGTAGTTTGGCGTTTGGGGAAACTTCATTTAGTGAATATTAGGGTATACAAACTTCAAATGGCGATAGATTTTGACAGAGAAGTCCGATCAAGACGCCTCAAAAATCAAAGTGGTTCAAAACGGGGCGTGGCGTATCTGCATGCTTTGTGCTGATTCGTTAGTAGTTTGGGGTTTGGGGAAACTTTATTTAGTGAATATTAGGGTATAGAAACTTCAAATGGCGATAGATTTTGACAGAGAAGTCCGATCAAGACGCCTAAAAAATGAAAGTGGCTCGAAACGGGGCGTGGCGTATCTGCATGTTTTGTGCCGATTCGTCAGTAGTTGGGGGTTTGGGGAAACTTCATTTAGTGAATATCAGGGTATACAAACTTCAAATGGCGATAGATTCTGGCAGAGAAGTCCGATCAAGACGCCTAAAAAATGAAAGTGGCTCGAAACGGGGCGTGGTGTATCTGTATGTTTTGTGCCGATTCGTCAGTAGTTTGGGGTATGGGGAAACTTAATTTAGTGAATATTAGGGTATACAAACTTCAAATTGCGATTGATTTTGACAGAGAAGTCCGATCAAGTTGCCTCAAAAATGAAAGTGGCTCGAAACGGGGCCTGGCGTATCTGCATGTCTTGTTTCGCTTCGTCAGTAGTTTGGGGTTCGGGGAAACTTCATTTAGTGAATATTAGGGTATAAAAACTTCAAATGGCGATAGATTTTGACAGAGAAGTCCGATCAAGACGCCTAAAAAATGAAAGTGGCTCGAAACGGGGCGTGGCGTATTTGCATGTTTTGTGCCGATTCGTTAGTAGTTTGGCGTTTGGGGAAACTTCATTTAGTGAATATTAGGGTATACAAACTTCAAATGGCGATAGATTTTGACAGAGAAGTCCGATCAAGACGCCTCAAATCAAAGTGGTTCAAAACGGGGCGTGGCGTATCTGCATGCTTTGTGCTGATTCGTTAGTAGTTTGGGGTTTGGGGAAACTTTATTTAGTGAATATTAGGGTATAGAAACTTCAAATGGCGATAGATTTTGACAGAGAAGTCCGATCAAGACGCCTAAAAAATGAAAGTGGCTCGAAACGGGGCGTGGCGTATCTGCATGTTTTGTGCCGATTCGTCAGTAGTTTGGGGTTTGGGGAAACTTCATTTAGTGAATATCAGGGTATACAAACTTCAAATGGCGATAGATTCTGGCAGAGAAGTCCGATCAAGACGCCTGAAAAATGAAAGTGGCTCGAAACGGGGCGTGGTGTATCTGTATGTTTTGTGCCGATTCGTCAGTAGTTTGGGGTATGGGGAAACTTAATTTAGTGAATATTAGGGTATACAAACTTCAAATTGCGATTGATTTTGACAGAGAAGTCCGATCAAGTTGCCTCAAAAATGAAAGTGGCTCGAAACGGGGCCTGGCGTATCTGCATGTCTTGTTTCGCTTCGTCAGTAGTTTGGGGTTCGGGGAAACTTCATTTAGTGAATATTAGGGTATAAAAACTTCAAATGGCGATAGATTTTGACAGAGAAGTCCGATCAAGACGCCTAAAAAATGAAAGTGGCTCGAAACGGGGCGTGGCGTATTTGCATGTTTTGTGCCGATTCGTTAGTAGTTTGGCGTTTGGGGAAACTTCATTTAGTGAATATTAGGGTATACAAACTTCAAATGGCGATAGATTTTGACAGAGAAGTCCGATCAAGACGCCTCAAAAATCAAAGTGGTTCAAAATGGGGCGTGGCGTATCTGCATGCTTTGTGCTGATTCGTTAGTAGTTTGGGGTTTGGGGAAACTTTATTTAGTGAATATTAGGGTATAGAAACTTCAAATGGCGATAGATTTTGACAGAGAAGTCCGATCAAGACGCCTAAAAAATGAAAGTGGCTCGAAACGGGGCGTGGCGTATCTGCATGTTTTGTGCCGATTCGTCAGTAGTTTGGGGTTTGGGGAAACTTCATTTAGTGAATATCAGGGTATACAAACTTCAAATGGCGATAGATTCTGGCAGAGAAGTCCGATCAAGACGCCTAAAAAATGAAAGTGGCTCGAAACGGGGCGTGGTGTATCTGTATGTTTTGTGCCGATTCGTCAGTAGTTTGGGGTATGGGGAAACTTAATTTAGTGAATATTAGGGTATACAAACTTCAAATTGCGATTGATTTTGACAGAGAAGTCCGATCAAGTTGCCTCAAAAATGAAAGTGGCTCGAAACGGGGCCTGGCGTATCTGCATGTCTTGTTTTGCTTCGTCAGTAGTTTGGGGTTCGGGGAAACTTCATTTAGTGAATATTAGGGTATAAAAACTTCAAATGGCGATAGATTTTGACAGAGAAGTCCGATCAAGACGCCTAAAAAATGAAAGTGGCTCGAAACGGGGCGTGGCGTATTTGCATGTTTTGTGCCGATTCGTTAGTAGTTTGGCGTTTGGGGAAACTTCATTTAGTGAATATTAGGGTATAGAAACTTCAAATGGCGATAGATTTTGACAGAGAAGTCCGATCAAGACGCCTCAAAAATCAAAGTGGTTCAAAACGGGGCGTGGCGTATCTGCATGCTTTGTGCTGATTCGTTAGTAGTTTGGGGTTTGGGGAAACTTTATTTAGTGAATATTAGGGTATAGAAACTTCAAATGGCGATAGATTTTGACAGAGAAGTCCGATCAAGACGCCTAAAAAATGAAAGTGGCTCGAAACGGGGCGTGGCGTATCTGCATGTTTTGTGCCGATTCGTCAGTAGTTTGGGGTTTGGGGAAACTTCATTTAGTGAATATCAGGGTATACAAACTTCAAATGGCGATAGATTCTGGCAGAGAAGTCCGATCAAGACGCCTAAAAAATGAAAGTGGCTCGAAACGGGGCGTGGTGTATCTGTATGTTTTGTGCCGATTCGTCAGTAGTTTGGGGTATGGGGAAACTTAATTTAGTGAATATTAGGGTATACAAACTTCAAATTGCGATTGATTTTGACAGAGAAGTCCGATCAAGTTGCCTCAAAAATGAAAGTGGCTCGAAACGGGGCCTGGCGTATCTGCATGTCTTGTTTCGCTTCGTCAGTAGTTTGGGGTTCGGGGAAACTTCATTTAGTGAATATTAGGGTATAAAAACTTCAAATGGCGATAGATTTTGACAGAGAAGTCCGATCAAGACGCCTAAAAAATGAAAGTGGCTCGAAACGGGGCGTGGCGTATTTGCATGTTTTGTGCCGATTCGTTAGTAGTTTGGCGCTTGGGGAAACTTCATTTAGTGAATATTAGGGTATACAAACTTCAAATGGCGATAGATTTTGACAGAGAAGTCCGATCAAGACGCCTCAAAAATCAAAGTGGTTCAAAACGGGGCGTGGCGTATCTGCATGCTTTGTGCTGATTCGTTAGTAGTTTGGGGTTTGGGGAAACTTTATTTAGTGAATATTAGGGTATAGAAACTTCAAATGGCGATAGATTTTGACAGAGAAGTCCGATCAAGACGCCTAAAAAATGAAAGTGGCTCGAAACGGGGCGTGGCGTATCTGCATGTTTTGTGCCGATTCGTCAGTAGTTTGGGGTTTGGGGAAACTTCATTTAGTGAATATCAGGGTATACAAACTTCAAATGGCGATAGATTCTGGCAGAGAAGTCCGATCAAGACGCCTAAAAAATGAAAGTGGCTCGAAACGGGGCGTGGTGTATCTGTATGTTTTGTGCCGATTCGTCAGTAGTTTGGGGTATGGGGAAACTTAATTTAGTGAATATTAGGGTATACAAACTTCAAATTGCGATTGATTTTGACAGAGAAGTCCGATCAAGTTGCCTCAAAAATGAAAGTGGCTCGAAACGGGGCCTGGCGTATCTGCATGTCTTGTTTCGCTTCGTCAGTAGTTTGGGGTTCGGGGAAACTTCATTTAGTGAATATTAGGGTATAAAAACTTCAAATGGCGATAGATTTTGACAGAGAAGTCCGATCAAGACGCCTAAAAAATGAAAGTGGCTCGAAACGGGGCGTGGCGTATTTGCATGTTTTGTGCCGATTCGTTAGTAGTTTGGCGTTTGGGGAAACTTCATTTAGTGAATATTAGGGTATACAAACTTCAAATGGCGATAGATTTTGACAGAGAAGTCCGATCAAGACGCCTCAAAAATCAAAGTGGTTCAAAACGGGGCGTGGCGTATCTGCATGCTTTGTGCTGATTCGTTAGTAGTTTGGGGTTTGGGGAAACTTTATTTAGTGAATATTAGGGTATAGAAACTTCAAATGGCGATAGATTTTGACAGAGAAGTCCGATCAAGACGCCTAAAAAATGAAAGTGGCTCGAAACGGGGCGTGGCGTATCTGCATGTTTTGTGCCGATTCGTCAGTAGTTTGGGGTTTGGGGAAACTTCATTTAGTGAATATCAGGGTATACAAACTTCAAATGGCGATAGATTCTGGCAGAGAAGTCCGATCAAGACGCCTAAAAAATGAAAGTGGCTCGAAACGGGGCGTGGTGTATCTGTATGTTTTGTGCCGATTCGTCAGTAGTTTGGGGTATGGGGAAACTTAATTTAGTGAATATTAGGGTATACAAACTTCAAATTGCGATTGATTTTGACAGAGAAGTCCGATCAAGTTGCCTCAAAAATGAAAGTGGCTCGAAACGGGGCCTGGCGTATCTGCATGTCTTGTTTTGCTTCGTCAGTAGTTTGGGGTTCGGGGAAACTTCATTTAGTGAATATTAGGGTATAAAAACTTCAAATGGCGATAGATTTTGACAGAGAAGTCCGATCAAGACGCCTAAAAAATGAAAGTGGCTCGAAACGGGGCGTGGCGTATTTGCATGTTTTGTGCCGATTCGTTAGTAGTTTGGCGTTTGGGGAAACTTCATTTAGTGAATATTAGGGTATAGAAACTTCAAATGGCGATAGATTTTGACAGAGAAGTCCGATCAAGACGCCTCAAAAATCAAAGTGGTTCAAAACGGGGCGTGGCGTATCTGCATGCTTTGTGCTGATTCGTTAGTAGTTTGGGGTTTGGGGAAACTTTATTTAGTGAATATTAGGGTATAGAAACTTCAAATGGCGATAGATTTTGACAGAGAAGTCCGATCAAGACGCCTAAAAAATGAAAGTGGCTCGAAACGGGGCGTGGCGTATCTGCATGTTTTGTGCCGATTCGTCAGTAGTTTGGGGTTTGGGGAAACTTCATTTAGTGAATATCAGGGTATACAAACTTCAAATGGCGATAGATTCTGGCAGAGAAGTCCGATCAAGACGCCTAAAAAATGAAAGTGGCTCGAAACGGGGCGTGGTGTATCTGTATGTTTTGTGCCGATTCGTCAGTAGTTTGGGGTATGGGGAAACTTAATTTAGTGAATATTAGGGTATACAAACTTCAAATTGCGATTGATTTTGACAGAGAAGTCCGATCAAGTTGCCTCAAAAATGAAAGTGGCTCGAAACGGGGCCTGGCGTATCTGCATGTCTTGTTTCGCTTCGTCAGTAGTTTGGGGTTCGGGGAAACTTCATTTAGTGAATATTAGGGTATAAAAACTTCAAATGGCGATAGATTTTGACAGAGAAGTCCGATCAAGACGCCTAAAAAATGAAAGTGGCTCGAAACGGGGCGTGGCGTATTTGCATGTTTTGTGCCGATTCGTTAGTAGTTTGGCGTTTGGGGAAACTTCATTTAGTGAATATTAGGGTATACAAACTTCAAATGGCGATAGATTTTGACAGAGAAGTCCGATCAAGACGCCTCAAATCAAAGTGGTTCAAAACGGGGCGTGGCGTATCTGCATGCTTTGTGCTGATTCGTTAGTAGTTTGGGGTTTGGGGAAACTTTATTTAGTGAATATTAGGGTATAGAAACTTCAAATGGCGATAGATTTTGACAGAGAAGTCCGATCAAGACGCCTAAAAAATGAAAGTGGCTCGAAACGGGGCGTGGCGTATCTGCATGTTTTGTGCCGATTCGTCAGTAGTTTGGGGTTTGGGGAAACTTCATTTAGTGAATATCAGGGTATACAAACTTCAAATGGCGATAGATTCTGGCAGAGAAGTCCGATCAAGACGCCTAAAAAATGAAAGTGGCTCGAAACGGGGCGTGGTGTATCTGTATGTTTTGTGCCGATTCGTCAGTAGTTTGGGGTATGGGGAAACTTAATTTAGTGAATATTAGGGTATACAAACTTCAAATTGCGATTGATTTTGACAGAGAAGTCCGATCAAGTTGCCTCAAAAATGAAAGTGGCTCGAAACGGGGCCTGGCGTATCTGCATGTCTTGTTTCGCTTCGTCAGTAGTTTGGGGTTCGGGGAAACTTCATTTAGTGAATATTAGGGTATAAAAACTTCAAATGGCGATAGATTTTGACAGAGAAGTCCGATCAAGACGCCTAAAAAATGAAAGTGGCTCGAAACGGGGCGTGGCGTATTTGCATGTTTTGTGCCGATTCGTTAGTAGTTTGGCGTTTGGGGAAACTTCATTTAGTGAATATTAGGGTATACAAACTTCAAATGGCGATAGATTTTGACAGAGAAGTCCGATCAAGACGCCTCAAAAATCAAAGTGGTTCAAAACGGGGCGTGGCGTATCTGCATGCTTTGTGCTGATTCGTTAGTAGTTTGGGGTTTGGGGAAACTTTATTTAGTGAATATTAGGGTATAGAAACTTCAAATGGCGATAGATTTTGACAGAGAAGTCCGATCAAGACGCCTAAAAAATGAAAGTGGCTCGAAACGGGGCGTGGCGTATCTGCATGTTTTGTGCCGATTCGTCAGTAGTTTGGGGTTTGGGGAAACTTCATTTAGTGAATATCAGGGTATACAAACTTCAAATGGCGATAGATTCTGGCAGAGAAGTCCGATCAAGACGCCTAAAAAATGAAAGTGGCTCGAAACGGGGCGTGGTGTATCTGTATGTTTTGTGCCGATTCGTCAGTAGTTTGGGGTATGGGGAAACTTAATTTAGTGAATATTAGGGTATACAAACTTCAAATTGCGATTGATTTTGACAGAGAAGTCCGATCAAGTTGCCTCAAAAATGAAAGTGGCTCGAAACGGGGCCTGGCGTATCTGCATGTCTTGTTTCGCTTCGTCAGTAGTTTGGGGTTCGGGGAAACTTCATTTAGTGAATATTAGGGTATAAAAACTTCAAATGGCGATAGATTTTGACAGAGAAGTCCGATCAAGACGCCTAAAAAATGAAAGTGGCTCGAAACGGGGCGTGGCGTATTTGCATGTTTTGTGCCGATTCGTTAGTAGTTTGGCGTTTGGGGAAACTTCATTTAGTGAATATTAGGGTATAGAAACTTCAAATGGCGATAGATTTTGACAGAGAAGTCCGATCAAGACGCCTCAAAAATCAAAGTGGTTCAAAACGGGGCGTGGCGTATCTGCATGCTTTGTGCTGATTCGTTAGTAGTTTGGGGAAACTTTATTTAGTGAATATTAGGGTATAGAAACTTCAAATGGCGATAGATTTTGACAGAGAAGTCCGATCAAGACGCCTAAAAAATGAAAGTGGCTCGAAACGGGGCGTGGCGTATCTGCATGTTTGGTGCCGATTCGTCAGTAGTTTGGGGTTTGGGGAAACTTCATTTAGTGAATATCAGGGTATACAAACTTCAAATGGCGATAGATTCTGGCAGAGAAGTCCGATCAAGACGCCTAAAAAATGAAAGTGGCTCGAAACGGGGCGTGGTGTATCTGTATGTTTTGTGCCGATTCGTCAGTAGTTTGGGGTATGGGGAAACTTAATTTAGTGAATATTAGGGTATACAAACTTCAAATTGCGATTGATTTTGACAGAGAAGTCCGATCAAGTTGCCTCAAAAATGAAAGTGGCTCGAAACGGGGCCTGGCGTATCTGCATGTCTTGTTTCGCTTCGTCAGTAGTTTGGGGTTCGGGGAAACTTCATTTAGTGAATATTAGGGTATAAAAACTTCAAATGGCGATAGATTTTGACAGAGAAGTCCGATCAAGACGCCTAAAAAATGAAAGTGGCTCGAAACGGGGCGTGGCGTATTTGCATGTTTTGTGCCGATTCGTTAGTAGTTTGGCGTTTGGGGAAACTTCATTTAGTGAATATTAGGGTATACAAACTTCAAATGGCGATAGATTTTGACAGAGAAGTCCGATCAAGACGCCTCAAAAATCAAAGTGGTTCAAAACGGGGCGTGGCGTATCTGCATGCTTTGTGCTGATTCGTTAGTAGTTTGGGGTTTGGGGAAACTTTATTTAGTGAATATTAGGGTATAGAAACTTCAAATGGCGATAGATTTTGACAGAGAAGTCCGATCAAGACGCCTAAAAAATGAAAGTGGCTCGAAACGGGGCGTGGCGTATCTGCATGTTTTGTGCCGATTCGTCAGTAGTTTGGGGTTTGGGGAAACTTCATTTAGTGAATATCAGGGTATACAAACTTCAAATGGCGATAGATTCTGGCAGAGAAGTCCGATCAAGACGCCTAAAAAATGAAAGTGGCTCGAAACGGGGCGTGGTGTATCTGTATGTTTTGTGCCGATTCGTCAGTAGTTTGGGGTATGGGGAAACTTAATTTAGTGAATATTAGGGTATACAAACTTCAAATTGCGATTGATTTTGACAGAGAAGTCCGATCAAGTTGCCTCAAAAATGAAAGTGGCTCGAAACGGGGCCTGGCGTATCTGCATGTCTTGTTTCGCTTCGTCAGTAGTTTGGGGTTCGGGGAAACTTCATTTAGTGAATATTAGGGTATAAAAACTTCAAATGGCGATAGATTTTGACAGAGAAGTCCGATCAAGACGCCTAAAAAATGAAAGTGGCTCGAAACGGGGCGTGGCGTATTTGCATGTTTTGTGCCGATTCGTTAGTAGTTTGGCGTTTGGGGAAACTTCATTTAGTGAATATTAGGGTATAGAAACTTCAAATGGCGATAGATTTTGACAGAGAAGTCCGATCAAGACGCCTCAAAAATCAAAGTGGTTCAAAACGGGGCGTGGCGTATCTGCATGCTTTGTGCTGATTCGTTAGTAGTTTGGGGTTTGGGGAAACTTTATTTAGTGAATATTAGGGTATAGAAACTTCAAATGGCGATAGATTTTGACAGAGAAGTCCGATCAAGACGCCTAAAAAATGAAAATGGCTCGAAACGGGGCGTGGCGTATCTGCATGTTTTCTGCCGATTCGTCAGTAGTTTGGGGTTTGGGGAAACTTCATTTAGTGAATATCAGGGTATACAAACTTCAAATGGCGATAGATTCTGGCAGAGAAGTCCGATCAAGACGCCTAAAAAATGAAAGTGGCTCGAAACGGGGCGTGGTGTATCTGTATGTTTTGTGCCGATTCGTCAGTAGTTTGGGGTATGGGGAAACTTAATTTAGTGAATATTAGGGTATACAAACTTCAAATTGCGATTGATTTTGACAGAGAAGTCCGATCAAGTTGCCTCAAAAATGAAAGTGGCTCGAAACGGGGCCTGGCGTATCTGCATGTCTTGTTTCGCTTCGTCAGTAGTTTGGGGTTCGGGGAAACTTCATTTAGTGAATATTAGGGTATAAAAACTTCAAATGGCGATAGATTTTGACAGAGAAGTCCGATCAAGACGCCTAAAAAATGAAAGTGGCTCGAAACGGGGCGTGGCGTATTTGCATGTTTTGTGCCGATTCGTTAGTAGTTTGGCGTTTGGGGAAACTTCATTTAGTGAATATTAGGGTATACAAACTTCAAATGGCGATAGATTTTGACAGAGAAGTCCGATCAAGACGCCTCAAAAATCAAAGTGGTTCAAAACGGGGCGTGGCGTATCTGCATGCTTTGTGCTGATTCGTTAGTAGTTTGGGGTTTGGGGAAACTTTATTTAGTGAATATTAGGGTATAGAAACTTCAAATGGCGATAGATTTTGACAGAGAAGTCCGATCAAGACGCCTAAAAAATGAAAGTGGCTCGAAACGGGGCGTGGCGTATCTGCATGTTTTGTGCCGATTCGTCAGTAGTTTGGGGTTTGGGGAAACTTCATTTAGTGAATATCAGGGTATACAAACTTCAAATGGCGATAGATTCTGGCAGAGAAGTCCGATCAAGACGCCTAAAAAATGAAAGTGGCTCGAAACGGGGCGTGGTGTATCTGTATGTTTTGTGCCGATTCGTCAGTAGTTTGGGGTATGGGGAAACTTAATTTAGTGAATATTAGGGTATACAAACTTCAAATTGCGATTGATTTTGACAGAGAAGTCCGATCAAGTTGCCTCAAAAATGAAAGTGGCTCGAAACGGGGCCTGGCGTATCTGCATGTCTTGTTTCGCTTCGTCAGTAGTTTGGGGTTCGGGGAAACTTCATTTAGTGAATATTAGGGTATAAAAACTTCAAATGGCGATAGATTTTGACAGAGAAGTCCGATCAAGACGCCTAAAAAATGAAAGTGGCTCGAAACGGGGCGTGGCGTATTTGCATGTTTTGTGCCGATTCGTTAGTAGTTTGGCGTTTGGGGAAACTTCATTTAGTGAATATTAGGGTATACAAACTTCAAATGGCGATAGATTTTGACAGAGAAGTCCGATCAAGACGCCTCAAAAATCAAAGTGGTTCAAAACGGGGCGTGGCGTATCTGCATGCTTTGTGCTGATTCGTTAGTAGTTTGGGGTTTGGGGAAACTTTATTTAGTGAATATTAGGGTATAGAAACTTCAAATGGCGATAGATTTTGACAGAGAAGTCCGATCAAGACGCCTAAAAAATGAAAGTGGCTCGAAACGGGGCGTGGCGTATCTGCATGTTTTCTGCCGATTCGTCAGTAGTTTGGGGTTTGGGGAAACTTCATTTAGTGAATATCAGGGTATACAAACTTCAAATGGCGATAGATTCTGGCAGAGAAGTCCGATCAAGACGCCTAAAAAATGAAAGTGGCTCGAAACGGGGCGTGGTGTATCTGTATGTTTTGTGCCGATTCGTCAGTAGTTTGGGGTATGGGGAAACTTAATTTAGTGAATATTAGGGTATACAAACTTCAAATTGCGATTGATTTTGACAGAGAAGTCCGATCAAGTTGCCTCAAAAATGAAAGTGGCTCGAAACGGGGCCTGGCGTATCTGCATGTCTTGTTTCGCTTCGTCAGTAGTTTGGGGTTCGGGGAAACTTCATTTAGTGAATATTAGGGTATAAAAACTTCAAATGGCGATAGATTTTGACAGAGAAGTCCGATCAAGACGCCTAAAAAATGAAAGTGGCTCGAAACGGGGCGTGGCGTATTTGCATGTTTTGTGCCGATTCGTTAGTAGTTTGGCGTTTGGGGAAACTTCATTTAGTGAATATTAGGGTATACAAACTTCAAATGGCGATAGATTTTGACAGAGAAGTCCGATCAAGACGCCTCAAAAATCAAAGTGGTTCAAAACGGGGCGTGGCGTATCTGCATGCTTTGTGCTGATTCGTTAGTAGTTTGGGGTTTGGGGAAACTTTATTTAGTGAATATTAGGGTATAGAAACTTCAAATGGCGATAGATTTTGACAGAGAAGTCCGATCAAGACGCCTAAAAAATGAAAGTGGCTCGAAACGGGGCGTGGCGTATCTGCATGTTTTCTGCCGATTCGTCAGTAGTTTGGGGTTTGGGGAAACTTCATTTAGTGAATATCAGGGTATACAAACTTCAAATGGCGATAGATTCTGGCAGAGAAGTCCGATCAAGACGCCTAAAAAATGAAAGTGGCTCGAAACGGGGCGTGGTGTATCTGTATGTTTTGTGCCGATTCGTCAGTAGTTTGGGGTATGGGGAAACTTAATTTAGTGAATATTAGGGTATACAAACTTCAAATTGCGATTGATTTTGACAGAGAAGTCCGATCAAGTTGCCTCAAAAATGAAAGTGGCTCGAAACGGGGCCTGGCGTATCTGCATGTCTTGTTTCGCTTCGTCAGTAGTTTGGGGTTCGGGGAAACTTCATTTAGTGAATATTAGGGTATAAAAACTTCAAATGGCGATAGATTTTGACAGAGAAGTCCGATCAAGACGCCTAAAAAATGAAAGTGGCTCGAAACGGGGCGTGGCGTATTTGCATGTTTTGTGCCGATTCGTTAGTAGTTTGGCGTTTGGGGAAACTTCATTTAGTGAATATTAGGGTATACAAACTTCAAATGGCGATAGATTTTGACAGAGAAGTCCGATCAAGACGCCTCAAAAATCAAAGTGGTTCAAAACGGGGCGTGGCGTATCTGCATGCTTTGTGCTGATTCGTTAGTAGTTTGGGGTTTGGGGAAACTTTATTTAGTGAATATTAGGGTATAGAAACTTCAAATGGCGATAGATTTTGACAGAGAAGTCCGATCAAGACGCCTAAAAAATGAAAGTGGCTCGAAACGGGGCGTGGCGTATCTGCATGTTTTGTGCCGATTCGTCAGTAGTTTGGGGTTTGGGGAAACTTCATTTAGTGAATATCAGGGTATACAAACTTCAAATGGCGATAGATTCTGGCAGAGAAGTCCGATCAAGACGCCTAAAAAATGAAAGTGGCTCGAAACGGGGCGTGGTGTATCTGTATGTTTTGTGCCGATTCGTCAGTAGTTTGGGGTATGGGGAAACTTAATTTAGTGAATATTAGGGTATACAAACTTCAAATTGCGATTGATTTTGACAGAGAAGTCCGATCAAGTTGCCTCAAAAATGAAAGTGGCTCGAAACGGGGCCTGGCGTATCTGCATGTCTTGTTTCGCTTCGTCAGTAGTTTGGGGTTCGGGGAAACTTCATTTAGTGAATATTAGGGTATAAAAACTTCAAATGGCGATAGATTTTGACAGAGAAGTCCGATCAAGACGCCTAAAAAATGAAAGTGGCTCGAAACGGGGCGTGGCGTATTTGCATGTTTTGTGCCGATTCGTTAGTAGTTTGGCGTTTGGGGAAACTTCATTTAGTGAATATTAGGGTATACAAACTTCAAATGGCGATAGATTTTGACAGAGAAGTCCGATCAAGACGCCTCAAAAATCAAAGTGGTTCAAAACGGGGCGTGGCGTATCTGCATGCTTTGTGCTGATTTGTTAGTAGTTTGGGGTTTGGGGAAACTTTATTTAGTGAATATTAGGGTATAGAAACTTCAAATGGCGATAGATTTTGACAGAGAAGTCCGATCAAGACGCCTAAAAAATGAAAGTGGCTCGAAACGGGGCGTGGCGTATCTGCATGTTTTGTGCCGATTCGTCAGTAGTTTGGGGTTTGGGGAAACTTCATTTAGTGAATATCAGGGTATACAAACTTCAAATGGCGATAGATTCTGGCAGAGAAGTCCGATCAAGACGCCTAAAAAATGAAAGTGGCTCGAAACGGGGCGTGGTGTATCTGTATGTTTTGTGCCGATTCGTCAGTAGTTTGGGGTATGGGGAAACTTAATTTAGTGAATATTAGGGTATACAAACTTCAAATTGCGATTGATTTTGACAGAGAAGTCCGATCAAGTTGCCTCAAAAATGAAAGTGGCTCGAAACGGGGCCTGGCGTATCTGCATGTCTTGTTTCGCTTCGTCAGTAGTTTGGGGTTCGGGGAAACTTCATTTAGTGAATATTAGGGTATAAAAACTTCAAATGGCGATAGATTTTGACAGAGAAGTCCGATCAAGACGCCTAAAAAATGAAAGTGGCTCGAAACGGGGCGTGGCGTATTTGCATGTTTTGTGCCGATTCGTTAGTAGTTTGGCGTTTGGGGAAACTTCATTTAGTGAATATTAGGGTATACAAACTTCAAATGGCGATAGATTTTGACAGAGAAGTCCAATCAAGACGCCTCAAAAATCAAAGTGGTTCAAAACGGGGCGTGGCGTATCTGCATGCTTTGTGCTGATTCGTTAGTAGTTTGGGGTTTGGGGAAACTTTATTTAGTGAATATTAGGGTATAGAAACTTCAAATGGCGATAGATTTTGACAGAGAAGTCCGATCAAGACGCCTAAAAAATGAAAGTGGCTCGAAACGGGGCGTGGCGTATCTGCATGTTTTGTGCCGATTCGTCAGTAGTTTGGGGTTTGGGGAAACTTCATTTAGTGAATATCAGGGTATACAAACTTCAAATGGCGATAGATTCTGGCAGAGAAGTCCGATCAAGACGCCTAAAAAATGAAAGTGGCTCGAAACGGGGCGTGGTGTATCTGTATGTTTTGTGCCGATTCGTCAGTAGTTTGGGGTATGGGGAAACTTAATTTAGTGAATATTAGGGTATACAAACTTCAAATTGCGATTGATTTTGACAGAGAAGTCCGATCAAGTTGCCTAAAAAATGAAAGTGGCTCGAAACGGGGCCTGGCGTATCTGCATGTCTTGTTTCGCTTCGTCAGTAGTTTGGGGTTCGGGGAAACTTCATTTAGTGAATATTAGGGTATAAAAACTTCAAATGGCGATAGATTTTGACAGAGAAGTCCGATCAAGACGCCTAAAAAATGAAAGTGGCTCGAAACGGGGCGTGGCGTATTTGCATGTTTTGTGCCGATTCGTTAGTAGTTTGGCGTTTGGGGAAACTTCATTTAGTGAATATTAGGGTATAGAAACTTCAAATGGCGATAGATTTTGACAGAGAAGTCCGATCAAGACGCCTCAAAAATCAAAGTGGTTCAAAACGGGGCGTGGCGTATCTGCATGCTTTGTGCTGATTCGTTAGTAGTTTGGGGTTTGGGGAAACTTTATTTAGTGAATATTAGGGTATAGAAACTTCAAATGGCGATAGATTTTGACAGAGAAGTCCGATCAAGACGCCTAAAAAATGAAAGTGGCTCGAAACGGGGCGTGGCGTATCTGCATGTTTTCTGCCGATTCGTCAGTAGTTTGGGGTTTGGGGAAACTTCATTTAGTGAATATCAGGGTATACAAACTTCAAATGGCGATAGATTCTGGCAGAGAAGTCCGATCAAGACGCCTAAAAAATGAAAGTGGCTCGAAACGGGGCGTGGTGTATCTGTATGTTTTGTGCCGATTCGTCAGTAGTTTGGGGTATGGGGAAACTTAATTTAGTGAATATTAGGGTATACAAACTTCAAATTGCGATTGATTTTGACAGAGAAGTCCGATCAAGTTGCCTCAAAAATGAAAGTGGCTCGAAACGGGGCCTGGCGTATCTGCATGTCTTGTTTCGCTTCGTCAGTAGTTTGGGGTTCGGGGAAACTTCATTTAGTGAATATTAGGGTATAAAAACTTCAAATGGCGATAGATTTTGACAGAGAAGTCCGATCAAGACGCCTAAAAAATGAAAGTGGCTCGAAACGGGGCGTGGCGTATTTGCATGTTTTGTGCCGATTCGTTAGTAGTTTGGCGTTTGGGGAAACTTCATTTAGTGAATATTAGGGTATACAAACTTCAAATGGCGATAGATTTTGACAGAGAAGTCCGATCAAGACGCCTCAAAAATCAAAGTGGTTCAAAACGGGGCGTGGCGTATCTGCATGCTTTGTGCTGATTCGTTAGTAGTTTGGGGTTTGGGGAAACTTTATTTAGTGAATATTAGGGTATAGAAACTTCAAATGGCGATAGATTTTGACAGAGAAGTCCGATCAAGACGCCTAAAAAATGAAAGTGGCTCGAAACGGGGCGTGGCGTATCTGCATGTTTTGTGCCGATTCGTCAGTAGTTTGGGGTTTGGGGAAACTTCATTTAGTGAATATCAGGGTATACAAACTTCAAATGGCGATAGATTCTGGCAGAGAAGTCCGATCAAGACGCCTAAAAAATGAAAGTGGCTCGAAACGGGGCGTGGTGTATCTGTATGTTTTGTGCCGATTCGTCAGTAGTTTGGGGTATGGGGAAACTTAATTTAGTGAATATTAGGGTATACAAACTTCAAATTGCGATTGATTTTGACAGAGAAGTCCGATCAAGTTGCCTAAAAAATGAAAGTGGCTCGAAACGGGGCCTGGCGTATCTGCATGTCTTGTTTCGCTTCGTCAGTAGTTTGGGGTTCGGGGAAACTTCATTTAGTGAATATTAGGGTATAAAAACTTCAAATGGCGATAGATTTTGACAGAGAAGTCCGATCAAGACGCCTAAAAAATGAAAGTGGCTCGAAACGGGGCGTGGCGTATTTGCATGTTTTGTGCCGATTCGTTAGTAGTTTGGCGTTTGGGGAAACTTCATTTAGTGAATATTAGGGTATAGAAACTTCAAATGGCGATAGATTTTGACAGAGAAGTCCGATCAAGACGCCTCAAAAATCAAAGTGGTTCAAAACGGGGCGTGGCGTATCTGCATGCTTTGTGCTGATTCGTTAGTAGTTTGGGGTTTGGGGAAACTTTATTTAGTGAATATTAGGGTATAGAAACTTCAAATGGCGATAGATTTTGACAGAGAAGTCCGATCAAGACGCCTAAAAAATGAAAGTGGCTCGAAACGGGGCGTGGCGTATCTGCATGTTTTCTGCCGATTCGTCAGTAGTTTGGGGTTTGGGGAAACTTCATTTAGTGAATATCAGGGTATACAAACTTCAAATGGCGATAGATTCTGGCAGAGAAGTCCGATCAAGACGCCTAAAAAATGAAAGTGGCTCGAAACGGGGCGTGGTGTATCTGTATGTTTTGTGCCGATTCGTCAGTAGTTTGGGGTATGGGGAAACTTAATTTAGTGAATATTAGGGTATACAAACTTCAAATTGCGATTGATTTTGACAGAGAAGTCCGATCAAGTTGCCTCAAAAATGAAAGTGGCTCGAAACGGGGCCTGGCGTATCTGCATGTCTTGTTTCGCTTCGTCAGTAGTTTGGGGTTCGGGGAAACTTCATTTAGTGAATATTAGGGTATAAAAACTTCAAATGGCGATAGATTTTGACAGAGAAGTCCGATCAAGACGCCTAAAAAATGAAAGTGGCTCGAAACGGGGCGTGGCGTATTTGCATGTTTTGTGCCGATTCGTTAGTAGTTTGGCGTTTGGGGAAACTTCATTTAGTGAATATTAGGGTATACAAACTTCAAATGGCGATAGATTTTGACAGAGAAGTCCGATCAAGACGCCTCAAAAATCAAAGTGGTTCAAAACGGGGCGTGGCGTATCTGCATGCTTTGTGCTGATTCGTTAGTAGTTTGGGGTTTGGGGAAACTTTATTTAGTGAATATTAGGGTATAGAAACTTCAAATGGCGATAGATTTTGACAGAGAAGTCCGATCAAGACGCCTAAAAAATGAAAGTGGCTCGAAACGGGGCGTGGCGTATCTGCATGTTTTGTGCCGATTCGTCAGTAGTTTGGGGTTTGGGGAAACTTCATTTAGTGAATATCAGGGTATACAAACTTCAAATGGCGATAGATTCTGGCAGAGAAGTCCGATCAAGACGCCTAAAAAATGAAAGTGGCTCGAAACGGGGCGTGGTGTATCTGTATGTTTTGTGCCGATTCGTCAGTAGTTTGGGGTATGGGGAAACTTAATTTAGTGAATATTAGGGTATACAAACTTCAAATTGCGATTGATTTTGACAGAGAAGTCCGATCAAGTTGCCTCAAAAATGAAAGTGGCTCGAAACGGGGCCTGGCGTATCTGCATGTCTTGTTTCGCTTCGTCAGTAGTTTGGGGTTCGGGGAAACTTCATTTAGTGAATATTAGGGTATAAAAACTTCAAATGGCGATAGATTTTGACAGAGAAGTCCGATCAAGACGCCTAAAAAATGAAAGTGGCTCGAAACGGGGCGTGGCGTATTTGCATGTTTTGTGCCGATTCGTTAGTAGTTTGGCGTTTGGGGAAACTTCATTTAGTGAATATTAGGGTATACAAACTTCAAATGGCGATAGATTTTGACAGAGAAGTCCGATCAAGACGCCTCAAAAATCAAAGTGGTTCAAAACGGGGCGTGGCGTATCTGCATGCTTTGTGCTGATTCGTTAGTAGTTTGGGGTTTGGGGAAACTTTATTTAGTGAATATTAGGGTATAGAAACTTCAAATGGCGATAGATTTTGACAGAGAAGTCCGATCAAGACGCCTAAAAAATGAAAGTGGCTCGAAACGGGGCGTGGCGTATCTGCATGTTTTGTGCCGATTCGTCAGTAGTTTGGGGTTTGGGGAAACTTCATTTAGTGAATATCAGGGTATACAAACTTCAAATGGCGATAGATTCTGGCAGAGAAGTCCGATCAAGACGCCTAAAAAATGAAAGTGGCTCGAAACGGGGCGTGGTGTATCTGTATGTTTTGTGCCGATTCGTCAGTAGTTTGGGGTATGGGGAAACTTAATTTAGTGAATATTAGGGTATACAAACTTCAAATTGCGATTGATTTTGACAGAGAAGTCCGATCAAGTTGCCTCAAAAATGAAAGTGGCTCGAAACGGGGCCTGGCGTATCTGCATGTCTTGTTTCGCTTCGTCAGTAGTTTGGGGTTCGGGGAAACTTCATTTAGTGAATATTAGGGTATAAAAACTTCAAATGGCGATAGATTTTGACAGAGAAGTCCGATCAAGACGCCTAAAAAATGAAAGTGGCTCGAAACGGGGCGTGGCGTATTTGCATGTTTTGTGCCGATTCGTTAGTAGTTTGGCGTTTGGGGAAACTTCATTTAGTGAATATTAGGGTATACAAACTTCAAATGGCGATAGATTTTGACAGAGAAGTCCGATCAAGACGCCTCAAAAATCAAAGTGGTTCAAAACGGGGCGTGGCGTATCTGCATGCTTTGTGCTGATTTGTTAGTAGTTTGGGGTTTGGGGAAACTTTATTTAGTGAATATTAGGGTATAGAAACTTCAAATGGCGATAGATTTTGACAGAGAAGTCCGATCAAGACGCCTAAAAAATGAAAGTGGCTCGAAACGGGGCGTGGCGTATCTGCATGTTTTGTGCCGATTCGTCAGTAGTTTGGGGTTTGGGGAAACTTCATTTAGTGAATATCAGGGTATACAAACTTCAAATGGCGATAGATTCTGGCAGAGAAGTCCGATCAAGACGCCTAAAAAATGAAAGTGGCTCGAAACGGGGCGTGGTGTATCTGTATGTTTTGTGCCGATTCGTCAGTAGTTTGGGGTATGGGGAAACTTAATTTAGTGAATATTAGGGTATACAAACTTCAAATTGCGATTGATTTTGACAGAGAAGTCCGATCAAGTTGCCTCAAAAATGAAAGTGGCTCGAAACGGGGCCTGGCGTATCTGCATGTCTTGTTTCGCTTCGTCAGTAGTTTGGGGTTCGGGGAAACTTCATTTAGTGAATATTAGGGTATAAAAACTTCAAATGGCGATAGATTTTGACAGAGAAGTCCGATCAAGACGCCTAAAAAATGAAAGTGGCTCGAAACGGGGCGTGGCGTATTTGCATGTTTTGTGCCGATTCGTTAGTAGTTTGGCGTTTGGGGAAACTTCATTTAGTGAATATTAGGGTATACAAACTTCAAATGGCGATAGATTTTGACAGGGAAGTCCGATCAAGACGCCTCAAAAATCAAACTGGTTCAAAACGGGGCGTGGCGTTTCTGCATGCTTTGTGCTGATTCGTTAGTAGTTTGGGGTTTGGGGAAACTTTATTTAGTGAATATTAGGGTATAGAAACTTCAAATGGCGATAGATTTTGACAGAGAAGTCCGATCAAGACGCCTAAAAAATGAAAGTGGCTCGAAACGGGGCGTGGCGTATCTGCATGTTTTGTGCCGATTCGTCAGTAGTTTGGGGTTTGGGGAAACTTCATTTAGTGAATATCAGGGTATACAAACTTCAAATGGCGATAGATTCTGGCAGAGAAGTCCGATCAAGACGCCTAAAAAATGAAAGTGGCTCGAAACGGGGCGTGGTGTATCTGTATGTTTTGTGCCGATTCGTCAGTAGTTTGGGGTATGGGGAAACTTAATTTAGTGAATATTAGGGTATACAAACTTCAAATTGCGATTGATTTTGACAGAGAAGTCCGATCAAGTTGCCTCAAAAATGAAAGTGGCTCGAAACGGGGCCTGGCGTATCTGCATGTCTTGTTTCGCTTCGTCAGTAGTTTGGGGTTCGGGGAAACTTCATTTAGTGAATATTAGGGTATAAAAACTTCAAATGGCGATAGATTTTGACAGAGAAGTCCGATCAAGACGCCTAAAAAATGAAAGTGGCTCGAAACGGGGCGTGGCGTATTTGCATGTTTTGTGCCGATTCGTTAGTAGTTTGGCGTTTGGGGAAACTTCATTTAGTGAATATTAGGGTATACAAACTTCAAATGGCGATAGATTTTGACAGAGAAGTCCGATCAAGACGCCTCAAATCAAAGTGGTTCAAAACGGGGCGTGGCGTATCTGCATGCTTTGTGCTGATTCGTTAGTAGTTTGGGGTTTGGGGAAACTTTATTTAGTGAATATTAGGGTATAGAAACTTCAAATGGCGATAGATTTTGACAGAGAAGTCCGATCAAGACGCCTAAAAAATGAAAGTGGCTCGAAACGGGGCGTGGCGTATCTGCATGTTTTGTGCCGATTCGTCAGTAGTTTGGGGTTTGGGGAAACTTCATTTAGTGAATATCAGGGTATACAAACTTCAAATGGCGATAGATTCTGGCAGAGAAGTCCGATCAAGACGCCTAAAAAATGAAAGTGGCTCGAAACGGGGCGTGGTGTATCTGTATGTTTTGTGCCGATTCGTCAGTAGTTTGGGGTATGGGGAAACTTAATTTAGTGAATATTAGGGTATACAAACTTCAAATTGCGATTGATTTTGACAGAGAAGTCCGATCAAGTTGCCTCAAAAATGAAAGTGGCTCGAAACGGGGCCTGGCGTATCTGCATGTCTTGTTTCGCTTCGTCAGTAGTTTGGGGTTCGGGGAAACTTCATTTAGTGAATATTAGGGTATAAAAACTTCAAATGGCGATAGATTTTGACAGAGAAGTCCGATCAAGACGCCTAAAAAATGAAAGTGGCTCGAAACGGGGCGTGGCGTATTTGCATGTTTTGTGCCGATTCGTTAGTAGTTTGGCGTTTGGGGAAACTTCATTTAGTGAATATTAGGGTATACAAACTTCAAATGGCGATAGATTTTGACAGAGAAGTCCGATCAAGACGCCTCAAATCAAAGTGGTTCAAAATGGGGCGTGGCGTATCTGCATGCTTTGTGCTGATTCGTTAGTAGTTTGGGGTTTGGGGAAACTTTATTTAGTGAATATTAGGGTATAGAAACTTCAAATGGCGATAGATTTTGACAGAGAAGTCCGATCAAGACGCCTAAAAAATGAAAGTGGCTCGAAACGGGGCGTGGCGTATCTGCATGTTTTGTGCCGATTCGTCAGTAGTTTGGGGTTTGGGGAAACTTCATTTAGTGAATATCAGGGTATACAAACTTCAAATGGCGATAGATTCTGGCAGAGAAGTCCGATCAAGACGCCTAAAAAATGAAAGTGGCTCGAAACGGGGCGTGGTGTATCTGTATGTTTTGTGCCGATTCGTCAGTAGTTTGGGGTATGGGGAAACTTAATTTAGTGAATATTAGGGTATACAAACTTCAAATTGCGATTGATTTTGACAGAGAAGTCCGATCAAGTTGCCTCAAAAATGAAAGTGGCTCGAAACGGGGCCTGGCGTATCTGCATGTCTTGTTTCGCTTCGTCAGTAGTTTGGGGTTCGGGGAAACTTCATTTAGTGAATATTAGGGTATAAAAACTTCAAATGGCGATAGATTTTGACAGAGAAGTCCGATCAAGACGCCTAAAAAATGAAAGTGGCTCGAAACGGGGCGTGGCGTATTTGCATGTTTTGTGCCGATTCGTTAGTAGTTTGGCGTTTGGGGAAACTTCATTTAGTGAATATTAGGGTATACAAACTTCAAATGGCGATAGATTTTGACAGAGAAGTCCGATCAAGACGCCTCAAAAATCAAAGTGGTTCAAAACGGGGCGTGGCGTATCTGCATGCTTTGTGCTGATTCGTTAGTAGTAAGGGGTTTGGGGAAACTTTATTTAGTGAATATTAGGGTATAGAAACTTCAAATGGCGATAGATTTTGACAGAGAAGTCCGATCAAGACGCCTAAAAAATGAAAGTGGCTCGAAACGGGGCGTGGCGTATCTGCATGTTTTGTGCCGATTCGTCAGTAGTTTGGGGTTTGGGGAAACTTCATTTAGTGAATATCAGGGTATACAAACTTCAAATGGCGATAGATTCTGGCAGAGAAGTCCGATCAAGACGCCTAAAAAATGAAAGTGGCTCGAAACGGGGCGTGGTGTATCTGTATGTTTTGTGCCGATTCGTCAGTAGTTTGGGGTATGGGGAAACTTAATTTAGTGAATATTAGGGTATACAAACTTCAAATTGCGATTGATTTTGACAGAGAAGTCCGATCAAGTTGCCTCAAAAATGAAAGTGGCTCGAAACGGGGCCTGGCGTATCTGCATGTCTTGTTTCGCTTCGTCAGTAGTTTGGGGTTCGGGGAAACTTCATTTAGTGAATATTAGGGTATAAAAACTTCAAATGGCGATAGATTTTGACAGAGAAGTCCGATCAAGACGCCTAAAAAATGAAAGTGGCTCGAAACGGGGCGTGGCGTATTTGCATGTTTTGTGCCGATTCGTTAGTAGTTTGGCGTTTGGGGAAACTTCATTTAGTGAATATTAGGGTATACAAACTTCAAATGGCGATAGATTTTGACAGAGAAGTCCGATCAAGACGCCTCAAATCAAAGTGGTTCAAAATGGGGCGTGGCGTATCTGCATGCTTTGTGCTGATTCGTTAGTAGTTTGGGGTTTGGGGAAACTTTATTTAGTGAATATTAGGGTATAGAAACTTCAAATGGCGATAGATTTTGACAGAGAAGTCCGATCAAGACGCCTAAAAAATGAAAGTGGCTCGAAACGGGGCGTGGCGTATCTGCATGTTTTGTGCCGATTCGTCAGTAGTTTGGGGTTTGGGGAAACTTCATTTAGTGAATATCAGGGTATACAAACTTCAAATGGCGATAGATTCTGGCAGAGAAGTCCGATCAAGACGCCTAAAAAATGAAAGTGGCTCGAAACGGGGCGTGGTGTATCTGTATGTTTTGTGCCGATTCGTCAGTAGTTTGGGGTATGGGGAAACTTAATTTAGTGAATATTAGGGTATACAAACTTCAAATTGCGATTGATTTTGACAGAGAAGTCCGATCAAGTTGCCTCAAAAATGAAAGTGGCTCGAAACGGGGCCTGGCGTATCTGCATGTCTTGTTTCGCTTCGTCAGTAGTTTGGGGTTCGGGGAAACTTCATTTAGTGAATATTAGGGTATAAAAACTTCAAATGGCGATAGATTTTGACAGAGAAGTCCGATCAAGACGCCTAAAAAATGAAAGTGGCTCGAAACGGGGCGTGGCGTATTTGCATGTTTTGTGCCGATTCGTTAGTAGTTTGGCGTTTGGGGAAACTTCATTTAGTGAATATTAGGGTATACAAACTTCAAATGGCGATAGATTTTGACAGGGAAGTCCGATCAAGACGCCTCAAAAATCAAACTGGTTCAAAACGGGGCGTGGCGTTTCTGCATGCTTTGTGCTGATTCGTTAGTAGTTTGGGGTTTGGGGAAACTTTATTTAGTGAATATTAGGGTATAGAAACTTCAAATGGCGATAGATTTTGACAGAGAAGTCCGATCAAGACGCCTAAAAAATGAAAGTGGCTCGAAACGGGGCGTGGCGTATCTGCATGTTTTGTGCCGATTCGTCAGTAGTTTGGGGTTTGGGGAAACTTCATTTAGTGAATATCAGGGTATACAAACTTCAAATGGCGATAGATTCTGGCAGAGAAGTCCGATCAAGACGCCTAAAAAATGAAAGTGGCTCGAAACGGGGCGTGGTGTATCTGTATGTTTTGTGCCGATTCGTCAGTAGTTTGGGGTATGGGGAAACTTAATTTAGTGAATATTAGGGTATACAAACTTCAAATTGCGATTGATTTTGACAGAGAAGTCCGATCAAGTTGCCTCAAAAATGAAAGTGGCTCGAAACGGGGCCTGGCGTATCTGCATGTCTTGTTTCGCTTCGTCAGTAGTTTGGGGTTCGGGGAAACTTCATTTAGTGAATATTAGGGTATAAAAACTTCAAATGGCGATAGATTTTGACAGAGAAGTCCGATCAAGACGCCTAAAAAATGAAAGTGGCTCGAAACGGGGCGTGGCGTATTTGCATGTTTTGTGCCGATTCGTTAGTAGTTTGGCGTTTGGGGAAACTTCATTTAGTGAATATTAGGGTATACAAACTTCAAATGGCGATAGATTTTGACAGAGAAGTCCGATCAAGACGCCTCAAATCAAAGTGGTTCAAAACGGGGCGTGGCGTATCTGCATGCTTTGTGCTGATTCGTTAGTAGTTTGGGGTTTGGGGAAACTTTATTTAGTGAATATTAGGGTATAGAAACTTCAAATGGCGATAGATTTTGACAGAGAAGTCCGATCAAGACGCCTAAAAAATGAAAGTGGCTCGAAACGGGGCGTGGCGTATCTGCATGTTTTGTGCCGATTCGTCAGTAGTTTGGGGTTTGGGGAAACTTCATTTAGTGAATATCAGGGTATACAAACTTCAAATGGCGATAGATTCTGGCAGAGAAGTCCGATCAAGACGCCTAAAAAATGAAAGTGGCTCGAAACGGGGCGTGGTGTATCTGTATGTTTTGTGCCGATTCGTCAGTAGTTTGGGGTATGGGGAAACTTAATTTAGTGAATATTAGGGTATACAAACTTCAAATTGCGATTGATTTTGACAGAGAAGTCCGATCAAGTTGCCTCAAAAATGAAAGTGGCTCGAAACGGGGCCTGGCGTATCTGCATGTCTTGTTTCGCTTCGTCAGTAGTTTGGGGTTCGGGGAAACTTCATTTAGTGAATATTAGGGTATAAAAACTTCAAATGGCGATAGATTTTGACAGAGAAGTCCGATCAAGACGCCTAAAAAATGAAAGTGGCTCGAAACGGGGCGTGGCGTATTTGCATGTTTTGTGCCGATTCGTTAGTAGTTTGGCGTTTGGGGAAACTTCATTTAGTGAATATTAGGGTATACAAACTTCAAATGGCGATAGATTTTGACAGAGAAGTCCGATCAAGACGCCTCAAATCAAAGTGGTTCAAAATGGGGCGTGGCGTATCTGCATGCTTTGTGCTGATTCGTTAGTAGTTTGGGGTTTGGGGAAACTTTATTTAGTGAATATTAGGGTATAGAAACTTCAAATGGCGATAGATTTTGACAGAGAAGTCCGATCAAGACGCCTAAAAAATGAAAGTGGCTCGAAACGGGGCGTGGCGTATCTGCATGTTTTGTGCCGATTCGTCAGTAGTTTGGGGTTTGGGGAAACTTCATTTAGTGAATATCAGGGTATACAAACTTCAAATGGCGATAGATTCTGGCAGAGAAGTCCGATCAAGACGCCTAAAAAATGAAAGTGGCTCGAAACGGGGCGTGGTGTATCTGTATGTTTTGTGCCGATTCGTCAGTAGTTTGGGGTATGGGGAAACTTAATTTAGTGAATATTAGGGTATACAAACTTCAAATTGCGATTGATTTTGACAGAGAAGTCCGATCAAGTTGCCTCAAAAATGAAAGTGGCTCGAAACGGGGCCTGGCGTATCTGCATGTCTTGTTTCGCTTCGTCAGTAGTTTGGGGTTCGGGGAAACTTCATTTAGTGAATATTAGGGTATAAAAACTTCAAATGGCGATAGATTTTGACAGAGAAGTCCGATCAAGACGCCTAAAAAATGAAAGTGGCTCGAAACGGGGCGTGGCGTATTTGCATGTTTTGTGCCGATTCGTTAGTAGTTTGGCGTTTGGGGAAACTTCATTTAGTGAATATTAGGGTATACAAACTTCAAATGGCGATAGATTTTGACAGAGAAGTCCGATCAAGACGCCTCAAAAATCAAAGTGGTTCAAAACGGGGCGTGGCGTATCTGCATGCTTTGTGCTGATTCGTTAGTAGTAAGGGGTTTGGGGAAACTTTATTTAGTGAATATTAGGGTATAGAAACTTCAAATGGCGATAGATTTTGACAGAGAAGTCCGATCAAGACGCCTAAAAAATGAAAGTGGCTCGAAACGGGGCGTGGCGTATCTGCATGTTTTGTGCCGATTCGTCAGTAGTTTGGGGTTTGGGGAAACTTCATTTAGTGAATATCAGGGTATACAAACTTCAAATGGCGATAGATTCTGGCAGAGAAGTCCGATCAAGACGCCTAAAAAATGAAAGTGGCTCGAAACGGGGCGTGGTGTATCTGTATGTTTTGTGCCGATTCGTCAGTAGTTTGGGGTATGGGGAAACTTAATTTAGTGAATATTAGGGTATACAAACTTCAAATTGCGATTGATTTTGACAGAGAAGTCCGATCAAGTTGCCTCAAAAATGAAAGTGGCTCGAAACGGGGCCTGGCGTATCTGCATGTCTTGTTTCGCTTCGTCAGTAGTTTGGGGTTCGGGGAAACTTCATTTAGTGAATATTAGGGTATAAAAACTTCAAATGGCGATAGATTTTGATAGAGAAGTCCGATCAAGACGCCTAAAAAATGAAAGTGGCTCGAAACGGGGCGTGGCGTATTTGCATGTTTTGTGCCGATTCGTTAGTAGTTTGGCGTTTGGGGAAACTTCATTTAGTGAATATTAGGGTATACAAACTTCAAATGGCGATAGATTTTGACAGAGAAGTCCGATCAAGACGCCTCAAAAATCAAAGTGGTTCAAAACGGGGCGTGGCGTATCTGCATGCTTTGTGCTGATTCGTTAGTAGTTTGGGGTTTGGGGAAACTTTATTTAGTGAATATTAGGGTATAGAAACTTCAAATGGCGATAGATTTTGACAGAGAAGTCCGATCAAGACGCCTAAAAAATGAAAGTGGCTCGAAACGGGGCGTGGCGTATCTGCATGTTTTGTGCCGATTCGTCAGTAGTTTGGGGTTTGGGGAAACTTCATTTAGTGAATATCAGGGTATACAAACTTCAAATGGCGATAGATTCTGGCAGAGAAGTCCGATCAAGACGCCTAAAAAATGAAAGTGGCTCGAAACGGGGCGTGGTGTATCTGTATGTTTTGTGCCGATTCGTCAGTAGTTTGGGGTATGGGGAAACTTAATTTAGTGAATATTAGGGTATACAAACTTCAAATTGCGATTGATTTTGACAGAGAAGTCCGATCAAGTTGCCTCAAAAATGAAAGTGGCTCGAAACGGGGCCTGGCGTATCTGCATGTCTTGTTTCGCTTCGTCAGTAGTTTGGGGTTCGGGGAAACTTCATTTAGTGAATATTAGGGTATAAAAACTTCAAATGGCGATAGATTTTGACAGAGCAGTCCGATCAAGACGCCTAAAAAATGAAAGTGGCTCGAAACGGGGCGTGGCGTATTTGCATGTTTTGTGCCGATTCGTTAGTAGTTTGGCGTTTGGGGAAACTTCATTTAGTGAATATTAGGGTATACAAACTTCAAATGGCGATAGATTTTGACAGAGAAGTCCGATCAAGACGCCTCAAAAATCAAAGTGGTTCAAAACGGGGCGTGGCGTATCTGCATGCTTTGTGCTGATTCGTTAGTAGTTTGGGGTTTGGGGAAACTTTATTTAGTGAATATTAGGGTATAGAAACTTCAAATGGCGATAGATTTTGACAGAGAAGTCCGATCAAGACGCCTAAAAAATGAAAGTGGCTCGAAACGGGGCGTGGCGTATCTGCATGTTTTGTGCCGATTCGTCAGTAGTTTGGGGTTTGGGGAAACTTCATTTAGTGAATATCAGGGTATACAAACTTCAAATGGCGATAGATTCTGGCAGAGAAGTCCGATCAAGACGCCTAAAAAATGAAAGTGGCTCGAAACGGGGCGTGGTGTATCTGTATGTTTTGTGCCGATTCGTCAGTAGTTTGGGGTATGGGGAAACTTAATTTAGTGAATATTAGGGTATACAAACTTCAAATTGCGATTGATTTTGACAGAGAAGTCCGATCAAGTTGCCTCAAAAATGAAAGTGGCTCGAAACGGGGCCTGGCGTATCTGCATGTCTTGTTTCGCTTCGTCAGTAGTTTGGGGTTCGGGGAAACTTCATTTAGTGAATATTAGGGTATAAAAACTTCAAATGGCGATAGATTTTGACAGAGAAGTCCGATCAAGACGCCTAAAAAATGAAAGTGGCTCGAAACGGGGCGTGGCGTATTTGCATGTTTTGTGCCGATTCGTTAGTAGTTTGGCGTTTGGGGAAACTTCATTTAGTGAATATTAGGGTATACAAACTTCAAATGGCGATAGATTTTGACAGAGAAGTCCGATCAAGACGCCTCAAAAATCAAAGTGGTTCAAAACGGGGCGTGGCGTATCTGCATGCTTTGTGCTGATTCGTTAGTAGTTTGGGGTTTGGGGAAACTTTATTTAGTGAATATTAGGGTATAGAAACTTCAAATGGCGATAGATTTTGACAGAGAAGTCCGATCAAGACGCCTAAAAAATGAAAGTGGCTCGAAACGGGGCGTGGCGTATCTGCATGTTTTGTGCCGATTCGTCAGTAGTTTGGGGTTTGGGGAAACTTCATTTAGTGAATATCAGGGTATACAAACTTCAAATGGCGATAGATTCTGGCAGAGAAGTCCGATCAAGACGCCTAAAAAATGAAAGTGGCTCGAAACGGGGCGTGGTGTATCTGTATGTTTTGTGCCGATTCGTCAGTAGTTTGGGGTATGGGGAAACTTAATTTAGTGAATATTAGGGTATACAAACTTCAAATTGCGATTGATTTTGACAGAGAAGTCCGATCAAGTTGCCTCAAAAATGAAAGTGGCTCGAAACGGGGCCTGGCGTATCTGCATGTCTTGTTTCGCTTCGTCAGTAGTTTGGGGTTCGGGGAAACTTCATTTAGTGAATATTAGGGTATAAAAACTTCAAATGGCGATAGATTTTGACAGAGAAGTCCGATCAAGACGCCTAAAAAATGAAAGTGGCTCGAAACGGGGCGTGGCGTATTTGCATGTTTTGTGCCGATTCGTTAGTAGTTTGGCGTTTGGGGAAACTTCATTTAGTGAATATTAGGGTATACAAACTTCAAATGGCGATAGATTTTGACAGAGAAGTCCGATCAAGACGCCTCAAAAATCAAAGTGGTTCAAAACGGGGCGTGGCGTATCTGCATGCTTTGTGCTGATTCGTTAGTAGTAAGGGGTTTGGGGAAACTTTATTTAGTGAATATTAGGGTATAGAAACTTCAAATGGCGATAGATTTTGACAGAGAAGTCCGATCAAGACGCCTAAAAAATGAAAGTGGCTCGAAACGGGGCGTGGCGTATCTGCATGTTTTGTGCCGATTCGTCAGTAGTTTGGGGTTTGGGGAAACTTCATTTAGTGAATATCAGGGTATACAAACTTCAAATGGCGATAGATTCTGGCAGAGAAGTCCGATCAAGACGCCTAAAAAATGAAAGTGGCTCGAAACGGGGCGTGGTGTATCTGTATGTTTTGTGCCGATTCGTCAGTAGTTTGGGGTATGGGGAAACTTAATTTAGTGAATATTAGGGTATACAAACTTCAAATTGCGATTGATTTTGACAGAGAAGTCCGATCAAGTTGCCTCAAAAATGAAAGTGGCTCGAAACGGGGCCTGGCGTATCTGCATGTCTTGTTTCGCTTCGTCAGTAGTTTGGGGTTCGGGGAAACTTCATTTAGTGAATATTAGGGTATAAAAACTTCAAATGGCGATAGATTTTGACAGAGAAGTCCGATCAAGACGCCTAAAAAATGAAAGTGGCTCGAAACGGGGCGTGGCGTATTTGCATGTTTTGTGCCGATTCGTTAGTAGTTTGGCGTTTGGGGAAACTTCATTTAGTGAATATTAGGGTATACAAACTTCAAATGGCGATAGATTTTGACAGAGAAGTCCGATCAAGACGCCTCAAAAATCAAAGTGGTTCAAAACGGGGCGTGGCGTATCTGCATGCTTTGTGCTGATTCGTTAGTAGTTTGGGGTTTGGGGAAACTTTATTTAGTGAATATTAGGGTATAGAAACTTCAAATGGCGATAGATTTTGACAGAGAAGTCCGATCAAGACGCCTAAAAAATGAAAGTGGCTCGAAACGGGGCGTGGCGTATCTGCATGTTTTGTGCCGATTCGTCAGTAGTTTGGGGTTTGGGGAAACTTCATTTAGTGAATATCAGGGTATACAAACTTCAAATGGCGATAGATTCTGGCAGAGAAGTCCGATCAAGACGCCTAAAAAATGAAAGTGGCTCGAAACGGGGCGTGGTGTATCTGTATGTTTTGTGCCGATTCGTCAGTAGTTTGGGGTATGGGGAAACTTAATTTAGTGAATATTAGGGTATACAAACTTCAAATTGCGATTGATTTTGACAGAGAAGTCCGATCAAGTTGCCTCAAAAATGAAAGTGGCTCGAAACGGGGCCTGGCGTATCTGCATGTCTTGTTTCGCTTCGTCAGTAGTTTGGGGTTCGGGGAAACTTCATTTAGTGAATATTAGGGTATAAAAACTTCAAATGGCGATAGATTTTGACAGAGAAGTCCGATCAAGACGCCTAAAAAATGAAAGTGGCTCGAAACGGGGCGTGGCGTATTTGCATGTTTTGTGCCGATTCGTTAGTAGTTTGGCGTTTGGGGAAACTTCATTTAGTGAATATTAGGGTATACAAACTTCAAATGGCGATAGATTTTGACAGAGAAGTCCGATCAAGACGCCTCAAAAATCAAAGTGGTTCAAAACGGGGCGTGGCGTATCTGCATGCTTTGTGCTGATTCGTTAGTAGTTTGGGGTTTGGGGAAACTTTATTTAGTGAATATTAGGGTATAGAAACTTCAAATGGCGATAGATTTTGACAGAGAAGTCCGATCAAGACGCCTAAAAAATGAAAGTGGCTCGAAACGGGGCGTGGCGTATCTGCATGTTTTGTGCCGATTCGTCAGTAGTTTGGGGTTTGGGGAAACTTCATTTAGTGAATATCAGGGTATACAAACTTCAAATGGCGATAGATTCTGGCAGAGAAGTCCGATCAAGACGCCTAAAAAATGAAAGTGGCTCGAAACGGGGCGTGGTGTATCTGTATGTTTTGTGCCGATTCGTCAGTAGTTTGGGGTATGGGGAAACTTAATTTAGTGAATATTAGGGTATACAAACTTCAAATTGCGATTGATTTTGACAGAGAAGTCCGATCAAGTTGCCTCAAAAATGAAAGTGGCTCGAAACGGGGCCTGGCGTATCTGCATGTCTTGTTTCGCTTCGTCAGTAGTTTGGGGTTCGGGGAAACTTCATTTAGTGAATATTAGGGTATAAAAACTTCAAATGGCGATAGATTTTGACAGAGAAGTCCGATCAAGACGCCTAAAAAATGAAAGTGGCTCGAAACGGGGCGTGGCGTATTTGCATGTTTTGTGCCGATTCGTTAGTAGTTTGGCGTTTGGGGAAACTTCATTTAGTGAATATTAGGGTATACAAACTTCAAATGGCGATAGATTTTGACAGAGAAGTCCGATCAAGACGCCTCAAAAATCAAAGTGGTTCAAAACGGGGCGTGGCGTATCTGCATGCTTTGTGCTGATTCGTTAGTAGTAAGGGGTTTGGGGAAACTTTATTTAGTGAATATTAGGGTATAGAAACTTCAAATGGCGATAGATTTTGACAGAGAAGTCCGATCAAGACGCCTAAAAAATGAAAGTGGCTCGAAACGGGGCGTGGCGTATCTGCATGTTTTGTGCCGATTCGTCAGTAGTTTGGGGTTTGGGGAAACTTCATTTAGTGAATATCAGGGTATACAAACTTCAAATGGCGATAGATTCTGGCAGAGAAGTCCGATCAAGACGCCTAAAAAATGAAAGTGGCTCGAAACGGGGCGTGGTGTATCTGTATGTTTTGTGCCGATTCGTCAGTAGTTTGGGGTATGGGGAAACTTAATTTAGTGAATATTAGGGTATACAAACTTCAAATTGCGATTGATTTTGACAGAGAAGTCCGATCAAGTTGCCTCAAAAATGAAAGTGGCTCGAAACGGGGCCTGGCGTATCTGCATGTCTTGTTTCGCTTCGTCAGTAGTTTGGGGTTCGGGGAAACTTCATTTAGTGAATATTAGGGTATAAAAACTTCAAATGGCGATAGATTTTGACAGAGAAGTCCGATCAAGACGCCTAAAAAATGAAAGTGGCTCGAAACGGGGCGTGGCGTATTTGCATGTTTTGTGCCGATTCGTTAGTAGTTTGGCGTTTGGGGAAACTTCATTTAGTGAATATTAGGGTATACAAACTTCAAATGGCGATAGATTTTGACAGAGAAGTCCGATCAAGACGCCTCAAAAATCAAAGTGGTTCAAAACGGGGCGTGGCGTATCTGCATGCTTTGTGCTGATTCGTTAGTAGTTTGGGGTTTGGGGAAACTTTATTTAGTGAATATTAGGGTATAGAAACTTCAAATGGCGATAGATTTTGACAGAGAAGTCCGATCAAGACGCCTAAAAAATGAAAGTGGCTCGAAACGGGGCGTGGCGTATCTGCATGTTTTGTGCCGATTCGTCAGTAGTTTGGGGTTTGGGGAAACTTCATTTAGTGAATATCAGGGTATACAAACTTCAAATGGCGATAGATTCTGGCAGAGAAGTCCGATCAAGACGCCTAAAAAATGAAAGTGGCTCGAAACGGGGCGTGGTGTATCTGTATGTTTTGTGCCGATTCGTCAGTAGTTTGGGGTATGGGGAAACTTAATTTAGTGAATATTAGGGTATACAAACTTCAAATTGCGATTGATTTTGACAGAGAAGTCCGATCAAGTTGCCTCAAAAATGAAAGTGGCTCGAAACGGGGCCTGGCGTATCTGCATGTCTTGTTTCGCTTCGTCAGTAGTTTGGGGTTCGGGGAAACTTCATTTAGTGAATATTAGGGTATAAAAACTTCAAATGGCGATAGATTTTGATAGAGAAGTCCGATCAAGACGCCTAAAAAATGAAAGTGGCTCGAAACGGGGCGTGGCGTATTTGCATGTTTTGTGCCGATTCGTTAGTAGTTTGGTGTTTGGGGAAACTTCATTTAGTGAATATTAGGGTATACAGACTTCAAATGGCGATAGATTTTGACAGAGAAGTCCGATCAAGACGCCTCAAAAATCAAAGTGGTTCAAAACGGGGCGTGGCGTATCTGCATGCTTTGTGCTGATTCGTTAGTAGTTTGGGGTTTGGGGAAACTTTATTTAGTGAATATTAGGGTATAGAAACTTCAAATGGCGATAGATTTTGACAGAGAAGTCCGATCAAGACGCCTAAAAAATGAAAGTGGCTCGAAACGGGGCGTGGCGTATCTGCATGTTTTGTGCCGATTCGTCAGTAGTTTGGGGTTTGGGGAAACTTCATTTAGTGAATATCAGGGTATACAAACTTCAAATGGCGATAGATTCTGGCAGAGAAGTCCGATCAAGACGCCTAAAAAATGAAAGTGGCTCGAAACGGGGCGTGGTGTATCTGTATGTTTTGTGCCGATTCGTCAGTAGTTTGGGGTATGGGGAAACTTAATTTAGTGAATATTAGGGTATACAAACTTCAAATTGCGATTGATTTTGACAGAGAAGTCCGATCAAGTTGCCTCAAAAATGAAAGTGGCTCGAAACGGGGCCTGGTGTATCTGCATGTCTTGTTTCGCTTCGTCAGTAGTTTGGGGTTCGGGGAAACTTCATTTAGTGAATATTAGGGTATAAAAACTTCAAATGGCGATAGATTTTGACAGAGAAGTCCGATCAAGACGCCTAAAAAATGAAAGTGGCTCGAAACGGGGCGTGGCGTATTTGCATGTTTTGTGCCGATTCGTTAGTAGTTTGGCGTTTGGGGAAACTTCATTTAGTGAATATTAGGGTATACAAACTTCAAATGGCGATAGATTTTGACAGAGAAGTCCGATCAAGACGCCTCAAAAATCAAAGTGGTTCAAAACGGGGCGTGGCGTATCTGCATGCTTTGTGCTGATTCGTTAGTAGTTTGGGGTTGGGGGAAACTTTATTTAGTGAATATTAGGGTATAGAAACTTCAAATGGCGATAGATTTTGACAGAGAAGTCCGATCAAGACGCCTAAAAAATGAAAGTGGCTCGAAACGGGGCGTGGCGTATCTGCATGTTTTGTGCCGATTCGTCAGTAGTTTGGGGTTTGGGGAAACTTCATTTAGTGAATATCAGGGTATACAAACTTCAAATGGCGATAGATTCTGGCAGAGAAGTCCGATCAAGACGCCTAAAAAATGAAAGTGGCTCGAAACGGGGCGTGGTGTATCTGTATGTTTTGTGCCGATTCGTCAGTAGTTTGGGGTATGGGGAAACTTAATTTAGTGAATATTAGGGTATACAAACTTCAAATTGCGATTGATTTTGACAGAGAAGTCCGATCAAGTTGCCTCAAAAATGAAAGTGGCTCGAAACGGGGCCTGGCGTATCTGCATGTCTTGTTTCGCTTCGTCAGTAGTTTGGGGTTCGGGGAAACTTCATTTAGTGAATATTAGGGTATAAAAACTTCAAATGGCGATAGATTTTGACAGAGAAGTCCGATCAAGACGCCTAAAAAATGAAAGTGGCTCGAAACGGGGCGTGGCGTATTTGCATGTTTTGTGCCGATTCGTTAGTAGTTTGGCGTTTGGGGAAACTTCATTTAGTGAATATTAGGGTATACAAACTTCAAATGGCGATAGATTTTGACAGAGAAGTCCGATCAAGACGCCTCAAAAATCAAAGTGGTTCAAAACGGGGCGTGGCGTATCTGCATGCTTTGTGCTGATTCGTTAGTAGTTTGGGGTTTGGGGAAACTTTATTTAGTGAATATTAGGGTATAGAAACTTCAAATGGCGATAGATTTTGACAGAGAAGTCCGATCAAGACGCCTAAAAAATGAAAGTGGCTCGAAACGGGGCGTGGCGTATCTGCATGTTTTGTGCCGATTCGTCAGTAGTTTGGGGTTTGGGGAAACTTCATTTAGTGAATATCAGGGTATACAAACTTCAAATGGCGATAGATTCTGGCAGAGAAGTCCGATCAAGACGCCTAAAAAATGAAAGTGGCTCGAAACGGGGCGTGGTGTATCTGTATGTTTTGTGCCGATTCGTCAGTAGTTTGGGGTTCGGGGAAACTTCATTTAGTGAATATTAGGGTATAAAAACTTCAAATGGCGATAGATTTTGACAGAGAAGTCCGATCAAGACGCCTAAAAAATGAAAGTGGCTCGAAACGGGGCGTGGCGTATTTGCATGTTTTGTGCCGATTCGTTAGTAGTTTGGCGTTTGGGGAAACTTCATTTAGTGAATATTAGGGTATACAAACTTCAAATGGCGATAGATTTTGACAGAGAAGTCCGATCAAGACGCCTCAAAAATCAAAGTGGTTCAAAACGGGGCGTGGCGTATCTGCATGCTTTGTGCTGATTCGTTAGTAGTTTGGGGTTGGGGGAAACTTTATTTAGTGAATATTAGGGTATAGAAACTTCAAATGGCGATAGATTTTGACAGAGAAGTCCGATCAAGACGCCTAAAAAATGAAAGTGGCTCGAAACGGGGCGTGGCGTATCTGCATGTTTTGTGCCGATTCGTCAGTAGTTTGGGGTTTGGGGAAACTTCATTTAGTGAATATCAGGGTATACAAACTTCAAATGGCGATAGATTCTGGCAGAGAAGTCCGATCAAGACGCCTAAAAAATGAAAGTGGCTCGAAACGGGGCGTGGTGTATCTGTATGTTTTGTGCCGATTCGTCAGTAGTTTGGGGTATGGGGAAACTTAATTTAGTGAATATTAGGGTATACAAACTTCAAATTGCGATTGATTTTGACAGAGAAGTCCGATCAAGTTGCCTCAAAAATGAAAGTGGCTCGAAACGGGGCCTGGTGTATCTGCATGTCTTGTTTCGCTTCGTCAGTAGTTTGGGGTTCGGGGAAACTTCATTTAGTGAATATTAGGGTATAAAAACTTCAAATGGCGATAGATTTTGACAGAGAAGTCCGATCAAGACGCCTAAAAAATGAAAGTGGCTCGAAACGGGGCGTGGCGTATTTGCATGTTTTGTGCCGATTCGTTAGTAGTTTGGCGTTTGGGGAAACTTCATTTAGTGAATATTAGGGTATACAAACTTCAAATGGCGATAGATTTTGACAGAGAAGTCCGATCAAGACGCCTCAAAAATCAAAGTGGTTCAAAACGGGGCGTGGCGTATCTGCATGCTTTGTGCTGATTCGTTAGTAGTTTGGGGTTGGGGGAAACTTTATTTAGTGAATATTAGGGTATAGAAACTTCAAATGGCGATAGATTTTGACAGAGAAGTCCGATCAAGACGCCTAAAAAATGAAAGTGGCTCGAAACGGGGCGTGGCGTATCTGCATGTTTTGTGCCGATTCGTCAGTAGTTTGGGGTTTGGGGAAACTTCATTTAGTGAATATCAGGGTATACAAACTTCAAATGGCGATAGATTCTGGCAGAGAAGTCCGATCAAGACGCCTAAAAAATGAAAGTGGCTCGAAACGGGGCGTGGTGTATCTGTATGTTTTGTGCCGATTCGTCAGTAGTTTGGGGTATGGGGAAACTTAATTTAGTGAATATTAGGGTATACAAACTTCAAATTGCGATTGATTTTGACAGAGAAGTCCGATCAAGTTGCCTCAAAAATGAAAGTGGCTCGAAACGGGGCCTGGCGTATCTGCATGTCTTGTTTCGCTTCGTCAGTAGTTTGGGGTTCGGGGAAACTTCATTTAGTGAATATTAGGGTATAAAAACTTCAAATGGCGATAGATTTTGACAGAGAAGTCCGATCAAGACGCCTAAAAAATGAAAGTGGCTCGAAACGGGGCGTGGCGTATTTGCATGTTTTGTGCCGATTCGTTAGTAGTTTGGCGTTTGGGGAAACTTCATTTAGTGAATATTAGGGTATACAAACTTCAAATGGCGATAGATTTTGACAGAGAAGTCCGATCAAGACGCCTCAAAAATCAAAGTGGTTCAAAACGGGGCGTGGCGTATCTGCATGCTTTGTGCTGATTCGTTAGTAGTTTGGGGTTTGGGGAAACTTTATTTAGTGAATATTAGGGTATAGAAACTTCAAATGGCGATAGATTTTGACAGAGAAGTCCGATCAAGACGCCTAAAAAATGAAAGTGGCTCGAAACGGGGCGTGGCGTATCTGCATGTTTTGTGCCGATTCGTCAGTAGTTTGGGGTTTGGGGAAACTTCATTTAGTGAATATCAGGGTATACAAACTTCAAATGGCGATAGATTCTGGCAGAGAAGTCCGATCAAGACGCCTAAAAAATGAAAGTGGCTCGAAACGGGGCGTGGTGTATCTGTATGTTTTGTGCCGATTCGTCAGTAGTTTGGGGTTCGGGGAAACTTCATTTAGTGAATATTAGGGTATAAAAACTTCAAATGGCGATAGATTTTGACAGAGAAGTCCGATCAAGACGCCTAAAAAATGAAAGTGGCTCGAAACGGGGCGTGGCGTATTTGCATGTTTTGTGCCGATTCGTTAGTAGTTTGGCGTTTGGGGAAACTTCATTTAGTGAATATTAGGGTATACAAACTTCAAATGGCGATAGATTTTGACAGAGAAGTCCGATCAAGACGCCTCAAAAATCAAAGTGGTTCAAAACGGGGCGTGGCGTATCTGCATGCTTTGTGCTGATTCGTTAGTAGTTTGGGGTTGGGGGAAACTTTATTTAGTGAATATTAGGGTATAGAAACTTCAAATGGCGATAGATTTTGACAGAGAAGTCCGATCAAGACGCCTAAAAAATGAAAGTGGCTCGAAACGGGGCGTGGCGTATCTGCATGTTTTGTGCCGATTCGTCAGTAGTTTGGGGTTTGGGGAAACTTCATTTAGTGAATATCAGGGTATACAAACTTCAAATGGCGATAGATTCTGGCAGAGAAGTCCGATCAAGACGCCTAAAAAATGAAAGTGGCTCGAAACGGGGCGTGGTGTATCTGTATGTTTTGTGCCGATTCGTCAGTAGTTTGGGGTATGGGGAAACTTAATTTAGTGAATATTAGGGTATACAAACTTCAAATTGCGATTGATTTTGACAGAGAAGTCCGATCAAGTTGCCTCAAAAATGAAAGTGGCTCGAAACGGGGCCTGGCGTATCTGCATGTCTTGTTTCGCTTCGTCAGTAGTTTGGGGTTCGGGGAAACTTCATTTAGTGAATATTAGGGTATAAAAACTTCAAATGGCGATAGATTTTGACAGAGAAGTCCGATCAAGACGCCTAAAAAATGAAAGTGGCTCGAAACGGGGCGTGGCGTATTTGCATGTTTTGTGCCGATTCGTTAGTAGTTTGGCGTTTGGGGAAACTTCATTTAGTGAATATTAGGGTATACAAACTTCAAATGGCGATAGATTTTGACAGAGAAGTCCGATCAAGACGCCTCAAAAATCAAAGTGGTTCAAAACGGGGCGTGGCGTATCTGCATGCTTTGTGCTGATTCGTTAGTAGTTTGGGGTTTGGGGAAACTTTATTTAGTGAATATTAGGGTATAGAAACTTCAAATGGCGATAGATTTTGACAGAGAAGTCCGATCAAGACGCCTAAAAAATGAAAGTGGCTCGAAACGGGGCGTGGCGTATCTGCATGTTTTGTGCCGATTCGTCAGTAGTTTGGGGTTTGGGGAAACTTCATTTAGTGAATATCAGGGTATACAAACTTCAAATGGCGATAGATTCTGGCAGAGAAGTCCGATCAAGACGCCTAAAAAATGAAAGTGGCTCGAAACGGGGCGTGGTGTATCTGTATGTTTTGTGCCGATTCGTCAGTAGTTTGGGGTTCGGGGAAACTTCATTTAGTGAATATTAGGGTATAAAAACTTCAAATGGCGATAGATTTTGACAGAGAAGTCCGATCAAGACGCCTAAAAAATGAAAGTGGCTCGAAACGGGGCGTGGCGTATTTGCATGTTTTGTGCCGATTCGTTAGTAGTTTGGCGTTTGGGGAAACTTCATTTAGTGAATATTAGGGTATACAAACTTCAAATGGCGATAGATTTTGACAGAGAAGTCCGATCAAGACGCCTCAAAAATCAAAGTGGTTCAAAACGGGGCGTGGCGTATCTGCATGCTTTGTGCTGATTCGTTAGTAGTTTGGGGTTGGGGGAAACTTTATTTAGTGAATATTAGGGTATAGAAACTTCAAATGGCGATAGATTTTGACAGAGAAGTCCGATCAAGACGCCTAAAAAATGAAAGTGGCTCGAAACGGGGCGTGGCGTATCTGCATGTTTTGTGCCGATTCGTCAGTAGTTTGGGGTTTGGGGAAACTTCATTTAGTGAATATCAGGGTATACAAACTTCAAATGGCGATAGATTCTGGCAGAGAAGTCCGATCAAGACGCCTAAAAAATGAAAGTGGCTCGAAACGGGGCGTGGTGTATCTGTATGTTTTGTGCCGATTCGTCAGTAGTTTGGGGTATGGGGAAACTTAATTTAGTGAATATTAGGGTATACAAACTTCAAATTGCGATTGATTTTGACAGAGAAGTCCGATCAAGTTGCCTCAAAAATGAAAGTGGCTCGAAACGGGGCCTGGCGTATCTGCATGTCTTGTTTCGCTTCGTCAGTAGTTTGGGGTTCGGGGAAACTTCATTTAGTGAATATTAGGGTATAAAAACTTCAAATGGCGATAGATTTTGACAGAGAAGTCCGATCAAGACGCCTAAAAAATGAAAGTGGCTCGAAACGGGGCGTGGCGTATTTGCATGTTTTGTGCCGATTCGTTAGTAGTTTGGCGTTTGGGGAAACTTCATTTAGTGAATATTAGGGTATACAAACTTCAAATGGCGATAGATTTTGACAGAGAAGTCCGATCAAGACGCCTCAAAAATCAAAGTGGTTCAAAACGGGGCGTGGCGTATCTGCATGCTTTGTGCTGATTCGTTAGTAGTTTGGGGTTTGGGGAAACTTTATTTAGTGAATATTAGGGTATAGAAACTTCAAATGGCGATAGATTTTGACAGAGAAGTCCGATCAAGACGCCTAAAAAATGAAAGTGGCTCGAAACGGGGCGTGGCGTATCTGCATGTTTTGTGCCGATTCGTCAGTAGTTTGGGGTTTGGGGAAACTTCATTTAGTGAATATCAGGGTATACAAACTTCAAATGGCGATAGATTCTGGCAGAGAAGTCCGATCAAGACGCCTAAAAAATGAAAGTGGCTCGAAACGGGGCGTGGTGTATCTGTATGTTTTGTGCCGATTCGTCAGTAGTTTGGGGTATGGGGAAACTTAATTTAGTGAATATTAGGGTATACAAACTTCAAATTGCGATTGATTTTGACAGAGAAGTCCGATCAAGTTGCCTCAAAAATGAAAGTGGCTCGAAACGGGGCCTGGCGTATCTGCATGTCTTGTTTCGCTTCGTCAGTAGTTTGGGGTTCGGGGAAACTTCATTTAGTGAATATTAGGGTATAAAAACTTCAAATGGCGATAGATTTTGACAGAGAAGTCCGATCAAGACGCCTAAAAAATGAAAGTGGCTCGAAACGGGGCGTGGCGTATTTGCATGTTTTGTGCCGATTCGTTAGTAGTTTGGCGTTTGGGGAAACTTCATTTAGTGAATATTAGGGTATACAAACTTCAAATGGCGATAGATTTTGACAGAGAAGTCCGATCAAGACGCCTCAAAAATCAAAGTGGTTCAAAACGGGGCGTGGCGTATCTGCATGTTTTGTGCCGATTCGTCAGTAGTTTGGGGTTTGGGGAAACTTCATTTAGTGAATATCAGGGTATACAAACTTCAAATGGCGATAGATTCTGGCAGAGAAGTCCGATCAAGACGCCTAAAAAATGAAAGTGGCTCGAAACGGGGCGTGGTGTATCTGTATGTTTTGTGCCGATTCGTCAGTAGTTTGGGGTATGGGGAAACTTAATTTAGTGAATATTAGGGTATACAAACTTCAAATTGCGATTGATTTTGACAGAGAAGTCCGATCAAGTTGCCTCAAAAATGAAAGTGGCTCGAAACGGGGCCTGGCGTATCTGCATGTCTTGTTTCGCTTCGTCAGTAGTTTGGGGTTCGGGGAAACTTCATTTAGTGAATATTAGGGTATAAAAACTTCAAATGGCGATAGATTTTGACAGAGAAGTCCGATCAAGACGCCTAAAAAATGAAAGTGGCTCGAAACGGGGCGTGGCGTATTTGCATGTTTTGTGCCGATTCGTTAGTAGTTTGGCGTTTGGGGAAACTTCATTTAGTGAATATTAGGGTATACAAACTTCAAATGGCGATAGATTTTGACAGAGAAGTCCGATCAAGACGCCTCAAAAATCAAAGTGGTTCAAAACGGGGCGTGGCGTATCTGCATGCTTTGTGCTGATTCGTTAGTAGTTTGGGGTTTGGGGAAACTTTATTTAGTGAATATTAGGGTATAGAAACTTCAAATGGCGATAGATTTTGACAGAGAAGTCCGATCAAGACGCCTAAAAAATGAAAGTGGCTCGAAACGGGGCGTGGCGTATCTGCATGTTTTGTGCCGATTCGTCAGTAGTTTGGGGTTTGGGGAAACTTCATTTAGTGAATATCAGGGTATACAAACTTCAAATGGCGATAGATTCTGGCAGAGAAGTCCGATCAAGACGCCTAAAAAATGAAAGTGGCTCGAAACGGGGCGTGGTGTATCTGTATGTTTTGTGCCGATTCGTCAGTAGTTTGGGGTATGGGGAAACTTAATTTAGTGAATATTAGGGTATACAAACTTCAAATTGCGATTGATTTTGACAGAGAAGTCCGATCAAGTTGCCTCAAAAATGAAAGTGGCTCGAAACGGGGCCTGGCGTATCTGCATGTCTTGTTTCGCTTCGTCAGTAGTTTGGGGTTCGGGGAAACTTCATTTAGTGAATATTAGGGTATAAAAACTTCAAATGGCGATAGATTTTGACAGAGAAGTCCGATCAAGACGCCTAAAAAATGAAAGTGGCTCGAAACGGGGCGTGGCGTATTTGCATGTTTTGTGCCGATTCGTTAGTAGTTTGGCGTTTGGGGAAACTTCATTTAGTGAATATTAGGGTATACAAACTTCAAATGGCGATAGATTTTGACAGAGAAGTCCGATCAAGACGCCTCAAAAATCAATGTGGTTCAAAACGGGGCGTGGCGTATCTGCATGCTTTGTGCTGATTCGTTAGTAGTTTGGGGTTTGGGGAAACTTTATTTAGTGAATATTAGGGTATAGAAACTTCAAATGGCGATAGATTTTGACAGAGAAGTCCGATCAAGACGCCTAAAAAACGAAAGTGGCTCGAAACGGGGCGTGGCGTATCTGCATGTTTTGTGCCGATTCGTCAGTAGTTTGGGGTTTGGGGAAACTTCATTTAGTGAATATCAGGGTATACAAACTTCAAATGGCGATAGATTCTGGCAGAGAAGTCCGATCAAGACGCCTAAAAAATGAAAGTGGCTCGAAACGGGGCGTGGTGTATCTGTATGTTTTGTGCCGATTCGTCAGTAGTTTGGGGTATGGGGAAACTTAATTTAGTGAATATTAGGGTATACAAACTTCAAATTGCGATTGATTTTGACAGAGAACTCCGATCAAGTTGCCTCAAAAATGAAAGTGGCTCGAAACGGGGCCTGGCGTATCTGCATGTCTTGTTTCGCTTCGTCAGTAGTTTGGGGTTCGGGGAAACTTCATTTAGTGAATATTAGGGTATAAAAACTTCAAATGGCGATAGATTTTGACAGAGAAGTCCGATCAAGACGCCTAAAAAATGAAAGTGGCTCGAAACGGGGCGTGGCGTATTTGCATGTTTTGTGCCGATTCGTTAGTAGTTTGGCGTTTGGGGAAACTTCATTTAGTGAATATTAGGGTATACAAACTTCAAATGGCGATAGATTTTGATAGAGAAGTCCGATCAAGACGCCTCAAAAATCAAAGTGGTTCAAAACGGGGCGTGGCGTATCTGCATGCTTTGTGCTGATTCGTTAGTAGTTTGGGGTTTGGGGAAACTTTATTTAGTGAATATTAGGGTATAGAAACTTCAAATGGCGATAGATTTTGACAGAGAAGTCCGATCAAGACGCCTAAAAAATGAAAGTGGCTCGAAACGGGGCGTGGCGTATCTGCATGTTTTGTGCCGATTCGTCAGTAGTTTGGGGTTTGGGGAAACTTCATTTAGTGAATATCAGGGTATACAAACTTCAAATGGCGATAGATTCTGGCAGAGAAGTCCGATCAAGACGCCTAAAAAATGAAAGTGGCTCGAAACGGGGCGTGGTGTATCTGTATGTTTTGTGCCGATTCGTCAGTAGTTTGGGGTATGGGGAAACTTAATTTAGTGAATATTAGGGTATACAAACTTCAAATTGCGATTGATTTTGACAGAGAAGTCCGATCAAGTTGCCTCAAAAATGAAAGTGGCTCGAAACGGGGCCTGGCGTATCTGCATGTCTTGTTTCGCTTCGTCAGTAGTTTGGGGTTCGGGGAAACTTCATTTAGTGAATATTAGGGTATAAAAACTTCAAATGGCGATAGATTTTGACAGAGAAGTCCGATCAAGACGCCTAAAAAATGAAAGTGGCTCGAAACGGGGCGTGGCGTATTTGCATGTTTTGTGCCGATTCGTTAGTAGTTTGGCGTTTGGGGAAACTTCATTTAGTGAATATTAGGGTATACAAACTTCAAATGGCGATAGATTTTGACAGAGAAGTCCGATCAAGACGCCTCAAAAATCAAAGTGGTTCAAAACGGGGCGTGGCGTATCTGCATGTTTTGTGCCGATTCGTCAGTAGTTTGGGGTTTGGGGAAACTTCATTTAGTGAATATCAGGGTATACAAACTTCAAATGGCGATAGATTCTGGCAGAGAAGTCCGATCAAGACGCCTAAAAAATGAAAGTGGCTCGAAACGGGGCGTGGTGTATCTGTATGTTTTGTGCCGATTCGTCAGTAGTTTGGGGTATGGGGAAACTTAATTTAGTGAATATTAGGGTATACAAACTTCAAATTGCGATTGATTTTGACAGAGAAGTCCGATCAAGTTGCCTCAAAAATGAAAGTGGCTCGAAACGGGGCCTGGCGTATCTGCATGTCTTGTTTCGCTTCGTCAGTAGTTTGGGGTTCGGGGAAACTTCATTTAGTGAATATTAGGGTATAAAAACTTCAAATGGCGATAGATTTTGACAGAGAAGTCCGATCAAGACGCCTAAAAAATGAAAGTGGCTCGAAACGGGGCGTGGCGTATTTGCATGTTTTGTGCCGATTCGTTAGTAGTTTGGCGTTTGGGGAAACTTCATTTAGTGAATATTAGGGTATACAAACTTCAAATGGCGATAGATTTTGACAGAGAAGTCCGATCAAGACGCCTCAAAAATCAAAGTGGTTCAAAACGGGGCGTGGCGTATCTGCATGCTTTGTGCTGATTCGTTAGTAGTTTGGGGTTTGGGGAAACTTTATTTAGTGAATATTAGGGTATAGAAACTTCAAATGGCGATAGATTTTGACAGAGAAGTCCGATCAAGACGCCTAAAAAATGAAAGTGGCTCGAAACGGGGCGTGGCGTATCTGCATGTTTTGTGCCGATTCGTCAGTAGTTTGGGGTTTGGGGAAACTTCATTTAGTGAATATCAGGGTATACAAACTTCAAATGGCGATAGATTCTGGCAGAGAAGTCCGATCAAGACGCCTAAAAAATGAAAGTGGCTCGAAACGGGGCGTGGTGTATCTGTATGTTTTGTGCCGATTCGTCAGTAGTTTGGGGTATGGGGAAACTTAATTTAGTGAATATTAGGGTATACAAACTTCAAATTGCGATTGATTTTGACAGAGAAGTCCGATCAAGTTGCCTCAAAAATGAAAGTGGCTCGAAACGGGGCCTGGCGTATCTGCATGTCTTGTTTCGCTTCGTCAGTAGTTTGGGGTTCGGGGAAACTTCATTTAGTGAATATTAGGGTATAAAAACTTCAAATGGCGATAGATTTTGACAGAGAAGTCCGATCAAGACGCCTAAAAAATGAAAGTGGCTCGAAACGGGGCGTGGCGTATTTGCATGTTTTGTGCCGATTCGTTAGTAGTTTGGCGTTTGGGGAAACTTCATTTAGTGAATATTAGGGTATACAAACTTCAAATGGCGATAGATTTTGACAGAGAAGTCCGATCAAGACGCCTCAAAAATCAATGTGGTTCAAAACGGGGCGTGGCGTATCTGCATGCTTTGTGCTGATTCGTTAGTAGTTTGGGGTTTGGGGAAACTTTATTTAGTGAATATTAGGGTATAGAAACTTCAAATGGCGATAGATTTTGACAGAGAAGTCCGATCAAGACGCCTAAAAAACGAAAGTGGCTCGAAACGGGGCGTGGCGTATCTGCATGTTTTGTGCCGATTCGTCAGTAGTTTGGGGTTTGGGGAAACTTCATTTAGTGAATATCAGGGTATACAAACTTCAAATGGCGATAGATTCTGGCAGAGAAGTCCGATCAAGACGCCTAAAAAATGAAAGTGGCTCGAAACGGGGCGTGGTGTATCTGTATGTTTTGTGCCGATTCGTCAGTAGTTTGGGGTATGGGGAAACTTAATTTAGTGAATATTAGGGTATACAAACTTCAAATTGCGATTGATTTTGACAGAGAACTCCGATCAAGTTGCCTCAAAAATGAAAGTGGCTCGAAACGGGGCCTGGCGTATCTGCATGTCTTGTTTCGCTTCGTCAGTAGTTTGGGGTTCGGGGAAACTTCATTTAGTGAATATTAGGGTATAAAAACTTCAAATGGCGATAGATTTTGACAGAGAAGTCCGATCAAGACGCCTAAAAAATGAAAGTGGCTCGAAACGGGGCGTGGCGTATTTGCATGTTTTGTGCCGATTCGTTAGTAGTTTGGCGTTTGGGGAAACTTCATTTAGTGAATATTAGGGTATACAAACTTCAAATGGCGATAGATTTTGACAGAGAAGTCCGATCAAGACGCCTCAAAAATCAAAGTGGTTCAAAACGGGGCGTGGCGTATCTGCATGCTTTGTGCTGATTCGTTAGTAGTTTGGGGTTTGGGGAAACTTTATTTAGTGAATATTAGGGTATAGAAACTTCAAATGGCGATAGATTTTGACAGAGAAGTCCGATCAAGACGCCTAAAAAATGAAAGTGGCTCGAAACGGGGCGTGGCGTATCTGCATGTTTTGTGCCGATTCGTCAGTAGTTTGGGGTTTGGGGAAACTTCATTTAGTGAATATCAGGGTATACAAACTTCAAATGGCGATAGATTCTGGCAGAGAAGTCCGATCAAGACGCCTAAAAAATGAAAGTGGCTCGAAACGGGGCGTGGTGTATCTGTATGTTTTGTGCCGATTCGTCAGTAGTTTGGGGTATGGGGAAACTTAATTTAGTGAATATTAGGGTATACAAACTTCAAATTGCGATTGATTTTGACAGAGAAGTCCGATCAAGTTGCCTCAAAAATGAAAGTGGCTCGAAACGGGGCCTGGCGTATCTGCATGTCTTGTTTCGCTTCGTCAGTAGTTTGGGGTTCGGGGAAACTTCATTTAGTGAATATTAGGGTATAAAAACTTCAAATGGCGATAGATTTTGACAGAGAAGTCCGATCAAGACGCCTAAAAAATGAAAGTGGCTCGAAACGGGGCGTGGCGTATTTGCATGTTTTGTGCCGATTCGTTAGTAGTTTGGCGTTTGGGGAAACTTCATTTAGTGAATATTAGGGTATACAAACTTCAAATGGCGATAGATTTTGACAGAGAAGTCCGATCAAGACGCCTCAAAAATCAAAGTGGTTCAAAACGGGGCGTGGCGTATCTGCATGCTTTGTGCTGATTCGTTAGTAGTAAGGGGTTTGGGGAAACTTTATTTAGTGAATATTAGGGTATAGAAACTTCAAATGGCGATAGATTTTGACAGAGAAGTCCGATCAAGACGCCTAAAAAATGAAAGTGGCTCGAAACGGGGCGTGGCGTATCTGCATGTTTTGTGCCGATTCGTCAGTAGTTTGGGGTTTGGGGAAACTTCATTTAGTGAATATCAGGGTATACAAACTTCAAATGGCGATAGATTCTGGCAGAGAAGTCCGATCAAGACGCCTAAAAAATGAAAGTGGCTCGAAACGGGGCGTGGTGTATCTGTATGTTTTGTGCCGATTCGTCAGTAGTTTGGGGTATGGGGAAACTTAATTTAGTGAATATTAGGGTATACAAACTTCAAATTGCGATTGATTTTGACAGAGAAGTCCGATCAAGTTGCCTCAAAAATGAAAGTGGCTCGAAACGGGGCCTGGCGTATCTGCATGTCTTGTTTCGCTTCGTCAGTAGTTTGGGGTTCGGGGAAACTTCATTTAGTGAATATTAGGGTATAAAAACTTCAAATGGCGATAGATTTTGACAGAGAAGTCCGATCAAGACGCCTAAAAAATGAAAGTGGCTCGAAACGGGGCGTGGCGTATTTGCATGTTTTGTGCCGATTCGTTAGTAGTTTGGCGTTTGGGGAAACTTCATTTAGTGAATATTAGGGTATACAAACTTCAAATGGCGATAGATTTTGACAGAGAAGTCCGATCAAGACGCCTCAAAAATCAAAGTGGTTCAAAACGGGGCGTGGCGTATCTGCATGCTTTGTGCTGATTCGTTAGTAGTTTGGGGTTTGGGGAAACTTTATTTAGTGAATATTAGGGTATAGAAACTTCAAATGGCGATAGATTTTGACAGAGAAGTCCGATCAAGACGCCTAAAAAATGAAAGTGGCTCGAAATGGGGCGTGACGTATCTGCATGTTTTGTGCCGATTCGTCAGTAGTTTGGGGTTTGGGGAAACTTCATTTAGTGAATATCAGGGTATACAAACTTCAAATGGCGATAGATTCTGGCAGAGAAGTCCGATCAAGACGCCTAAAAAATGAAAGTGGCTCGAAACGGGGCGTGGTGTATCTGTATGTTTTGTGCCGATTCGTCAGTAGTTTGGGGTATGGGGAAACTTAATTTAGTGAATATTAGGGTATACAAACTTCAAATTGCGATTGATTTTGACAGAGAAGTCCGATCAAGTTGCCTCAAAAATGAAAGTGGCTCGAAACGGGGCCTGGCGTATCTGCATGTCTTGTTTCGCTTCGTCAGTAGTTTGGGGTTCGGGGAAACTTCATTTAGTGAATATTAGGGTATAAAAACTTCAAATGGCGATAGATTTTGACAGAGAAGTCCGATCAAGACGCCTAAAAAATGAAAGTGGCTCGAAACGGGGCGTGGCGTATTTGCATGTTTTGTGCCGATTCGTTAGTAGTTTGGCGTTTGGGGAAACTTCATTTAGTGAATATTAGGGTATACAAACTTCAAATGGCGATAGATTTTGACAGAGAAGTCCGATCAAGACGCCTCAAAAATCAAAGTGGTTCAAAACGGGGCGTGGCGTATCTGCATGCTTTGTGCTGATTCGTTAGTAGTTTGGGGTTTGGGGAAACTTTATTTAGTGAATATTAGGGTATAGAAACTTCAAATGGCGATAGATTTTGACAGAGAAGTCCGATCAAGACGCCTAAAAAATGAAAGTGGCTCGAAACGGGGCGTGGCGTATCTGCATGTTTTGTGCCGATTCGTCAGTAGTTTGGGGTTTGGGGAAACTTTATTTAGTGAATATCAGGGTATACAAACTTCAAATGGCGATAGATTCTGGCAGAGAAGTCCGATCAAGACGCCTAAAAAATGAAAGTGGCTCGAAACGGGGCGTGGTGTATCTGTATGTTTTGTGCCGATTCGTCAGTAGTTTGGGGTATGGGGAAACTTAATTTAGTGAATATTAGGGTATACAAACTTCAAATTGCGATTGATTTTGACAGAGAAGTCCGATCAAGTTGCCTCAAAAATGAAAGTGGCTCGAAACGGGGCCTGGCGTATCTGCATGTCTTGTTTCGCTTCGTCAGTAGTTTGGGGTTCGGGGAAACTTCATTTAGTGAATATTAGGGTATAAAAACTTCAAATGGCGATAGATTTTGACAGAGAAGTCCGATCAAGATGTCTAAAAAATGAAAGTGGCTCGACACGGGGCGTGGCGTATTTGCATGTTTTGTGCCGATTCGTTAGTAGTTTGGCGTTTGGGGAAACTTCATTTAGTGAATATTAGGGTATACAAACTTCAAATGGCGATAGATTTTGACAGAGAAGTCCGATCAAGACGCCTCAAAAATCAAAGTGGTTCAAAACGGGGCGTGGTGTATCTGCATGCTTTGTGCTGATTCGTTAGTAGTTTGGGGAAACTTTATTTAGTGAATATTAGGGTATAGAAACTTCAAATGGCGATAGATTTTGACAGAGAAGTCCGATCAAGACGCCTAAAAAATGAAAGTGGCTCGAAACGGGGCGTGGCGTATCTGCATGTTTTGTGCCGATTCGTCAGTAGTTTGGGGTTTGGGGAAACTTCATTTAGTGAATATCAGGGTATACAAACTTCAAATGGCGATAGATTCTGGCAGAGAAGTCCGATCAAGACGCCTAAAAAATGAAAGTGGCTCGAAACGGGGCGTGGTGTATCTGTATGTTTTGTGCCGATTCGTCAGTAGTTTGGGGTATGGGGAAACTTAATTTAGTGAATATTAGGGTATACAAACTTCAAATTGCGATTGATTTTGACAGAGAAGTCCGATCAAGTTGCCTCAAAAATGAAAGTGGCTCGAAACGGGGCCTGGCGTATCTGCATGTCTTGTTTCGCTTCGTCAGTAGTTTGGGGTTCGGGGAAACTTCATTTAGTGAATATTAGGGTATAAAAACTTCAAATGGCGATAGATTTTGACAGAGAAGTCCGATCAAGACGCCTAAAAAATGAAAGTGGCTCGAAACGGGGCGTGGCGTATTTGCATGTTTTGTGCCGATTCGTTAGTAGTTTGGCGTTTGGGGAAACTTCATTTAGTGAATATTAGGGTATACAAACTTCAAATGGCGATAGATTTTGACAGAGAAGTCCGATCAAGACGCCTCAAAAATCAAAGTGGTTCAAAACGGGGCGTGGCGTATCTGCATGCTTTGTGCTGATTCGTTAGTAGTTTGGGGTTTGGGGAAACTTTATTTAGTGAATATTAGGGTATAGAAACTTCAAATGGCGATAGATTTTGACAGAGAAGTCCGATCAAGACGCCTAAAAAACGAAAGTGGCTCGAAACGGGGCGTGGCGTATCTGCATGTTTTGTGCCGATTCGTCAGTAGTTTGGGGTTTGGGGAAACTTCATTTAGTGAATATCAGGGTATACAAACTTCAAATGGCGATAGATTCTGGCAGAGAAGTCCGATCAAGACGCCTAAAAAATGAAAGTGGCTCGAAACGGGGCGTGGTGTATCTGTATGTTTTGTGCCGATTCGTCAGTAGTTTGGGGTATGGGGAAACTTAATTTAGTGAATATTAGGGTATACAAACTTCAAATTGCGATTGATTTTGACAGAGAACTCCGATCAAGTTGCCTCAAAAATGAAAGTGGCTCGAAACGGGGCCTGGCGTATCTGCATGTCTTGTTTCGCTTCGTCAGTAGTTTGGTGTTCGGGGAAACTTCATTTAGTGAATATTAGGGTATAAAAACTTCAAATGGCGATAGATTTTGACAGAGAAGTCCGATCAAGACGCCTAAAAAATGAAAGTGGCTCGAAACGGGGCGTGGCGTATTTGCATGTTTTGTGCCGATTCGTTAGTAGTTTGGCGTTTGGGGAAACTTCATTTAGTGAATATTAGGGTATACAAACTTCAAATGGCGATAGATTTTGACAGAGAAGTCCGATCAAGACGCCTCAAAAATCAAAGTGGTTCAAAACGGGGCGTGGCGTATCTGCATGCTTTGTGCTGATTCGTTAGTAGTTTGGGGTTTGGGGAAACTTTATTTAGTGAATATTAGGGTATAGAAACTTCAAATGGCGATAGATTTTGACAGAGAAGTCCGATCAAGACGCCTAAAAAACGAAAGTGGCTCGAAACGGGGCGTGGCGTATCTGCATGTTTTGTGCCGATTCGTCAGTAGTTTGGGGTTTGGGGAAACTTCATTTAGTGAATATCAGGGTATACAAACTTCAAATGGCGATAGATTCTGGCAGAGAAGTCCGATCAAGACGCCTAAAAAATGAAAGTGGCTCGAAACGGGGCGTGGTGTATCTGTATGTTTTGTGCCGATTCGTCAGTAGTTTGGGGTATGGGGAAACTTAATTTAGTGAATATTAGGGTATACAAACTTCAAATTGCGATTGATTTTGACAGAGAACTCCGATCAAGTTGCCTCAAAAATGAAAGTGGCTCGAAACGGGGCCTGGCGTATCTGCATGTCTTGTTTCGCTTCGTCAGTAGTTTGGAGTTCGGGGAAACTTCATTTAGTGAATATTAGGGTATAAAAACTTCAAATGGCGATAGATTTTGACAGAGAAGTCCGATCAAGACGCCTAAAAAATGAAAGTGGCTCGAAACGGGGCGTGGCGTATTTGCATGTTTTGTGCCGATTCGTTAGTAGTTTGGCGTTTGGGGAAACTTCATTTAGTGAATATTAGGGTATACAAACTTCAAATGGCGATAGATTTTGACAGAGAAGTCCGATCAAGACGCCTCAAAAATCAAAGTGGTTCAAAACGGGGCGTGGCGTATCTGCATGCTTTGTGCTGATTCGTTAGTAGTTTGGGGTTTGGGGAAACTTTATTTAGTGAATATTAGGGTATAGAAACTTCAAATGGCGATAGATTTTGACAGAGAAGTCCGATCAAGACGCCTAAAAAACGAAAGTGGCTCGAAACGGGGCGTGGCGTATCTGCATGTTTTGTGCCGATTCGTCAGTAGTTTGGGGTTTGGGGAAACTTCATTTAGTGAATATCAGGGTATACAAACTTCAAATGGCGATAGATTCTGGCAGAGAAGTCCGATCAAGACGCCTAAAAAATGAAAGTGGCTCGAAACGGGGCGTGGTGTATCTGTATGTTTTGTGCCGATTCGTCAGTAGTTTGGGGTATGGGGAAACTTAATTTAGTGAATATTAGGGTATACAAACTTCAAATTGCGATTGATTTTGACAGAGAACTCCGATCAAGTTGCCTCAAAAATGAAAGTGGCTCGAAACGGGGCCTGGCGTATCTGCATGTCTTGTTTCGCTTCGTCAGTAGTTTGGAGTTCGGGGAAACTTCATTTAGTGAATATTAGGGTATAAAAACTTCAAATGGCGATAGATTTTGACAGAGAAGTCCGATCAAGACGCCTAAAAAATGAAAGTGGCTCGAAACGGGGCGTGGCGTATTTGCATGTTTTGTGCCGATTCGTTAGTAGTTTGGCGTTTGGGGAAACTTCATTTAGTGAATATTAGGGTATACAAACTTCAAATGGCGATAGATTTTGACAGAGAAGTCCGATCAAGACGCCTCAAAAATCAAAGTGGTTCAAAACGGGGCGTGGCGTATCTGCATGCTTTGTGCTGATTCGTTAGTAGTTTGGGGTTTGGGGAAACTTTATTTAGTGAATATTAGGGTATAGAAACTTCAAATGGCGATAGATTTTGACAGAGAAGTCCGATCAAGACGCCTAAAAAATGAAAGTGGCTCGAAACGGGGCGTGGCGTATCTGCATGTTTTGTGCCGATTCGTCAGTAGTTTGGGGTTTGGGGAAACTTCATTTAGTGAATATCAGGGTATACAAACTTCAAATGGCGATAGATTCTGGCAGAGAAGTCCGATCAAGACGCCTAAAAAATGAAAGTGGCTCGAAACGGGGCGTGGTGTATCTGTATGTTTTGTGCCGATTCGTCAGTAGTTTGGGGTATGGGGAAACTTAATTTAGTGAATATTAGGGTATACAAACTTCAAATTGCGATTGATTTTGACAGAGAAGTCCGATCAAGTTGCCTCAAAAATGAAAGTGGCTCGAAACGGGGCCTGGCGTATCTGCATGTCTTGTTTCGCTTCGTCAGTAGTTTGGGGTTCGGGGAAACTTCATTTAGTGAATATTAGGGTATAAAAACTTCAAATGGCGATAGATTTTGACAGAGAAGTCCGATCAAGACGCCTAAAAAATGAAAGTGGCTCGAAACGGGGCGTGGCGTATTTGGATGTTTTGTGCCGATTCGTTAGTGTAAGGACCTGGAAAATCTTATTGGAATAAAAGTGATATATTTTAAGTGAATTCTAAGTATGTTTTTATTTAAAATAAAAATGAAGGAAAGTGTAGTTAGAAAGCCATGAGATCGCCTGGAACATGATCGCCAGGGCGCGAGAGGCATGCGGGCATCGCCAGGGCGCGAGACATGCGGGCATCGCCAGGGCGCGAGAGGCATGCGGACATCGCCAGGGCGCAAGGCATGCGGGCATCGCCAGGGCGCGAGAGACATGCGGGCATCGCCAGGGCGCGAGATGCATGTGGGCTTTGCCCGGGCGCGAGAGGCATGCGGGCGTCGCCAAGAGGAGACCTTGGTCGGTCTCCAGGAAGAGGAGACCTCGGTCGGTCTCCAGGAGGAGGAGACCTCGGTCGGTCTCCAGGAGGAGGAGACATCGGTCGTCTTCCAGAGAGAGACATCGGTCGTCCTCCAGGATGGGTCATCGGTGGAGAGTCTTCGCGAGGAAGGTCATCGGCGAAAGGTTATCGCGCGATGTCTTGTTTCACGCAGATGAAGTGGGGCCCTGGTTTCCAGGATGAACGTGCTGCATGTGCGACATGTAGGCAGTGAAAGTCCTTCGGAACAGTAGCTCCATGTGCGCAGAGACGCCACGTGGCCATACTGTCAGGTTTGCATTTAATTCGAGGAAGAAAACCCACACGGAAGGGTTAGTTAGAGAGTAGGTAATGATAGCTACATGGCAGGCCTATGTTCCTAGTATCGGAATGCACCGCCTCTTAGTGAGTTTAGAAACGCAGTGAGAGTATAAAAGGTGACAGAGTGAGTTCACCTTCATCTTTCTCTTTTCTCTCCTTTGCGCTGCGACTCAGTAATTCCAGGCACCAGTTTATTTACCAGCGATTGCCATAGAGCATTTGAGAAGGTTCTCTACAAGTTTTACCGATTAGAACGCTTAGGCAGAGTTCAGGCATCCTTTACGTTCGGTGGTTAGAGCTTGAAGTGAGTTTCACGCTGATCCAGGTAAGGGAAGCTAGTCTTTTTCCAACGATAACTGGATATGTGATGTTTGTGATGATAGGGCGACGTGGTCGCCGGTTTTTACTTCGCTTTCACGGTGTTTGATGTTGAAATGTGAGATGTTTACGATAACAGTTCTGTTTGGATGTTGGGGGCGACGTGGTCGCCGGTTTTAAAAATGTTCTTGTTTAAAAACCCAGTTTTGTTCGTGATCGCCGGTTTCTGGAGGTGATCGCCGGTTTTTCATCTGTTATTGAAATATCCCCCGTTTTATGCTGTTTCAAAAGTGTTTGAGATTTTAAATGTGGTTTTCGAAAATCTGAACCTTGGTATGAGTTTTGCTGTGATTGGAATCGTTCATTGAAGGGTTATGTGATGTGTTGAATGTTGTGATTGTGGATCGAGGCATAGTATTTTCAGGAAAGAAAATACCGTGTAAGGTCGTGTAAGAGGTGTATTGATCGGTGATCCTATAATGAGACATCCTGACTCTACTGAGGTAATGAAATCACATAGAGGAAGTTACTCAGTTGTGGAGAGTCGATGGAGGTTCATACGTATGGGTGTCTCGTGTGAAACAGAACGAGTTCGGCCTGTTGTATGGATTAACCTTGTCATACCGTGATAATGAGAATATTGAGATGGTGTGATGCGCATGGCTGTGGGAACTTTCCAGCCTTTTGGTATGACAGGTGCGAATCTCTGGGTCTAATCAACGCACGAGTCTCCGGAAATAGTGGTCAAGTGTCTGGTGTGATGAGTCAGTGGAAAGTCTGACGTGAGAAATGAGAAATTGAATTAATAGACACTTGATTGCTGATGTGAATTGAAATACTCTTGGATTGATTTGTGAAATATGGGATTTCCTGATAGTCTTGTGGAATATGGAAATGTGATGGCTGATATTGATATGGTTCATGGATGTTGTGAAGTTCTTATGTATGCTCTTGATTCAAAGTTTTCTTAAATATATAGCTTACCCTGTATTTTGTTTCTGTGGCTGTTTTCTTAAACCTGTGATGATCGTGTAACTTTACACGGGAGCAGATGAGGTTGCAGGAAGTGGAATTCCCCTGTGAGTGATCGCCGTATGTGGTCGCCTGTTTTCTGTTCTTGCTGGGTGATCGCCCCCTTTTGCCATTTCTGATAGGCGATCTCCGTTTTCTGTTAGGAGATCGGTAGTTTTGTATTTTGCTGTCTTTATGTTTAAGTTTTGGAAAACGACCGCTTTGTATTAAACTCCCTGCGAGGAGAACTCCTTTGTATATATATACAATTATGTTTATTTCAATATATTTGTTTTACCGTTATTTCATATTACGAAAATGCAAAAATGCGAAATGTATTTGGCGGGATGTTACATTAATGGTATCAGAGCAGTTCGTCCTTTGGATGACCTGAGGGCTGTGGATCCATTGTGTTTTCTTCTGCTCATGAAAACTTATTTGAGTTTTAAGTGACAACTATTGTGAAAGGTTTTCAAACGTTTTGTATTGAACTTTTTGTGTGTGCTGTAGTGAATGTATGCCTAACTGAAGATCTTAGTATTTAGAATGAGAGGGTCTTGATAAGGTGGTGAGGGTGCACACTCATGACCGGATCGGGGTGATTCTCAATCTAAATTCCAGAGGTTTAATGTTTAGCATACTTTGACTTCTGGTGTGATCTATTTCATGTTATTGAGTGTTCTCGTAATTGATTATGAGTGGCTGTGTGGATTGATGGTTGCACGCCAGTGGCTGTTCTGGCGTTTTGCTTGAGGTTATAAGCTTTATGGTTCTGTAGATGGACTGAAATTCCTAAGGAATTTGAGAAGCTGACCTTGTGAGGTCGAGATGTTATCCCCCTTGAATGAATTGATTTCCTTATCGATTTCATTCTTGTAGTTGTAGGGAATATAGAAGCTAGTGGTTTCGGAATCTGAGAACGAAGAAGATGACTCGTAGACCTCCTACCTCTCCCCAACCTTCTTCTGAAATGGGCCAGATCGCCAGGGCCATTGAGATGATGGCAGGTGCCATCCAGCAACAGAATGCGACGATGGCTCAGAACCATCAAGATACCATGCACCACTGGGAAGCTGCTCGGTCGGCTGATACGAATTCACCCGTCGGTCAGCCTCAGGAACGGATGGGACTGGCTGAGTTCATGAGGCACAACCCACCCAAGTTCTGTGGGAATGCTACCCCTGATCAAGCAGATCAGTGGGTCAGGGAAATGGAGAAAATCTTTAGGGCGACCTCCTGCCCTGAAGAGAAGAAGTTGTTGTTCGCCACCTATCTGCTATCGGGTGAAGCCGAATTCTGGTGGATGGGAGCTCAGCAAATGATGGAGGCCAGAGAGGAGGTGTTGGACTGGGAGAGCTTTAGGGTGAGGTTCTTGGAGAAATACTTCCCTGACAGCGCAAAGTTTGCGCGGGAAGCGGAGTTCTTAAAGTTGGAGCAGGGGGTGATGTCGGTGAACGCCTATGCTGCTAGGTTTGAGTACCTCGCCCGATTCTACACTCAGGCGACCTCCGAAGCTTGGAGGTGCAGGAAGTTTGAGGAAGGGCTGAAGCACGGGCTGAAGAGGACGATAGCCCCGATGTGCATCAGGGAATTTCACGCCTTGGTAGAAAAGGCGAAGATGGTGGAGACCCTGGAAAAGGGTGATCCCCGGGTGATCAGGTCGCACCCAGGGGGTTCTTCTAGTGGGCGGGCTAAGGTGCAGCATTCACAAGGCAGGCCATATGCGAGACCTCCACTACATCGGGCGGGAACAGGGTCACCCCAGTTTCAACAGCAGCAACCCTGGAAACCAAAATGTTCCCTCTGTGGTGGACCACACATGCCCAATGTGTGCCCCAAGAAGAATTCGGAGAGAAGGTGTTTTGCATGCCAAAGGACAGGGCACGTTGCTAGAGAATGCCCTAACCGGAATGGGGCGACTCAACCCAGTGGTTCTCAGCAGTTGAGAAATGAAGGCAGCAGACCCCAGGCAGCAGGGAGGGTGTTTGCCATGTCAGGAGCAGAAGCATCCCAATCAGGTAACCTCGTGCAAGGTGTCTGTTTTATATCTGGTAGAAGTGTAGAAGCTTTGTTTGATTCTGGAGCGACACACTCTTTTGTGTCAAGTCGGTGTATAGCCGAGCTGGGCCTCCTAGTGAAGGAGCTGCCTTTTGAACTGTTGGTCTCCACACCTGCATCAGGACAGGTTATGACCTCTACGGTTTGCCCTGAATGTCCAGTAATAGTAGAGGGACGCAGATTCAAAGTGAACTTGATCTGCCTACCTCTTCAGGACCTGGATGTTATCCTGGGAATGGATTGGCTTTCTGCCAATCACGTTCTCATAGATTGCGGTAGGCAGAAAGTGGTGTTGCCCGATCTCCAAAAGCAGGATGTGGTATCTGCTCGGCATGGGCGGTTGGAGATGGAAGAAGGGGCGAGGTGCTTCGTGATGCTAGCTCGGTTGGAAGTGAAGAACAAAGGGGACGTGAGCAGGATACCTGTAGTGAAAGACTTCACGGATGTGTTCCCAGAAGAGGTACCTGGGTTACCTCCTATGAGAGAAGTGGAATTCTCCATTGATTTGGTCCCTGGAGCTGGACCAGTGTCAATGGCGCCTTACAGGATGGCCCCAGCCGAGTTGGTGGAGTTAAAGAAGCAAGTGGAAGAGCTGTTGGAGAAACAGTTTATCAGGCCCAGTGTATCTCCATGGGGAGCTCCAGTACTTCTGGTGAAAAAAAAGGATGGAGGGTCTCGGCTGTGCATAGACTACAGGCAGTTAAACAAGTTGACCATCAAGAACAAGTACCCTCTACCCAGAATTGATGATTTAATGGATCAAGTAAATGGGGCCTCGGTGTTCTCAAAGATTGATCTGAGATCGGGGTACCATCAAATTTTGGTAAAAGCCGACGATGTCCAGAAAACAGCCTTTAGGTCCCGGTATGGGCACTATGAGTACATGGTGATGCCGTTTGGAGTGACCAATGCCTCAGCTCTGTTCATGGATTATATGAATAGGATTTTCCGCCCTTTCTTGGATAAGTTTGTGGTAGTCTTCATAGACGACATACTTGTCTATTCAAAGACCGAGGAAGAACATGAAGGACATCTGAGGTCGGTGTTGGAGGTTCTGAGGGAGAAGCAACTCTATGCCAAGTTCTCTAAGTGCGAGTTCTGGCTGAGGGAAGTCAACTTCTTAGGACACGTGATATCTGCCCAGGGGATCTCGGTAGACCCAGCCAAAGTAGAGACAGTGCTGCAGTGGGAACGTCCCAGGACAGTCACTGAGATAAGGAGCTTTGTGGGTTTGGCGGGTTACTATCGGAGATTTATTGAGGACTTTTCCAAGGTGGTGGCTCCGTTAACACAGCTGACCCGTAAGGACCAACCTTTTGCTTGGACCGACCGATGTGAGCTCAGCTTCAGGGAACTAAAGAAAAGGTTGACGAGTGCTCCAGTGCTGGTGATTCCAGAGGTCGGAAGACCTTTTGACGTCTACTGTGATGCCTCACATCAGGGTCTGGGATGCGTTTTAATGCAAGAGAAAAGGGCGGTCGCCTATGCTTCAAGGCAACTCAAGGTTCATGAGAGGAACTACCCTACGCATGATTTGGAGTTGGCGGCAGTGGTCTTCGCCCTAAAGATCTGGAGGCACTACTTATATGGAGCTCGGTTCCAGGTGTTCAGCGACCATAAGAGCCTGAAATACCTGTTCGATCAGAAGGAACTGAACATGAGGCAAAGAAGGTGGATGGAATTCCTAAAGGACTACGATTTTCAACTCATGTATCACCCAGGGAAGGCCAATGTAGTGGCAGACGCTTTGAGTAGAAAATCAATGCAAGTAGCCACCATGATGATGGAAGAACAGAAACTGATCGAGCAGTTCAGAGACTTAAACCTTGGGGTAGAACTTCATGTAAATCACATTAGTTGTAGTAAGCTGACTATAACTAATGACTTCATTGGAGAGATCAAGGATAAGCAGTTGGAGGACCCAAGTCTGAGGCGGACTGTGGAGTCGCTAGGGACCGACCAGGCTAGGGACTTTGCGATGGGCGAGGATGGGGTCTTGAGGTTTAATGGCAGAATTTGCGTACCTGCAGACGAAGGGTTGAAGAGGATGATCTTGGATGAAGGTCACAAGAGTCGCCTCAACCTACACCCAGGTATGAACAAGATGTACCATGACTTGAAGGGGTCATTTTGGTGGTCGGGCATGAAGAGAGACATCGCCCAGTATGTTGCAACTTGCCTAACATGTCAGAAGGCGAAGGCAGAGCATCAAAGGCCGGGCGGGCTGTTACAGCGACTGGATATCCCTGAGTGGAAATGGGACAGCATTGCCATGGACTTTGTCACCCATCTGCCTAGATCGGTGAAGGGTCATGAGGCAATCTGGGTCATAGTAGATCGGCTGACAAAGAGTGCCCACTTCCTCCCAGTGAATATGAAGATGCCCATGGAAAAGTTGGCACAACTGTACATCAAGGACATTGTGAGGTTGCATGGAGTGCCTACCAGCATCATTTCGGATAGGGATCCCAGGTTCACTTCGCGGTTTTGGCGGACTCTACAAGATTGCTTAGGAACCAAGTTGAGGATGAGCTCGGCTTATCATCCTCAAACAGATGGGCAGTCGGAGAGAACGATCCAGTCTTTGGAAGATCTGCTAAGGACGTGTGTCTTGGATCATTTGGGAAGTTGGGATGAGGTGTTACCACTGGTGGAGTTTACGTATAATAACAGTCACCACGCCAGCATTGGGATGGCACCTTATGAAGCCCTGTACGGGAGAAAATGCAGGACTCCCTTATGTTGGTATCAGGAGGGCGATGCAATCTTGGTTGGGCCAGAGTTGATTCAGCAAACAACCGAGAAGGTGAAACAGATACAAGGCAGGATGAGAGCTTCTCAAAGCCGGCAGAAGTCCTATGCAGATCAGAGGAGAAGACCTTTGGAGTTTGCTGCTGGAGACCATGTATTTTTGAGAGTGACCCCAACCAAGGGTGTAGGACGAGCTATCAGACCAAAGAAGCTGTCTCCTAAGTTTGTTGGACCTTACCAGATCTTGAGGAAAATTGGTCCAGTAGCCTATGAGATCGCCCTACCTCCACATTTAGCAAATCTGCATAATGTCTTCCACGTATCACAGTTAAGGAAATATCTCGCCGACCCTTGTCACGTGTTGGAGGTGGACGACGTGCAGATCAAGGACGACTTGTCTTTTGAAGCAAGACCAGTCAGGATAGACGATCACCAAAGCAAACAGCTCAGGAGTAAGACCATCCATATGGTTAAGGTGGTGTGGGATGAGAGATCCGGTGATTCGACTTGGGAGTTAGAAGAGAACATGAGAAACGACTATCCACATCTCTTTTCCTTGTAATTCAATTTTCGAGGACGAAAATTTTTGTTGTTAGGGAGATTGTAAGGACCTGGAAAATCTTATTGGAATAAAAGTGATATATTTTAAGTGAATTCTAGGTATGTTTTTATTTAAAATAAAAATGAAGGAAAGTGTAGTTAGAAAGCCATGAGATCGCCTGGAACATGATCGCCAGGGCGCGAGAGGCATGCGGGCATCGCCAGGGCGCGAGACATGCGGGCATCGCCAGGGCGCGAGAGGCATGCGGACATCGCCAGGGCGCGAGGCATGCGGGCATCGCCAGGGCGCGAGAGACATGCGGGCATCGCCAGGGCGCGAGATGCATGTGGGCTTTGCCCGGGCGCGAGAGGCATGCGGGCGTCGCCAAGAGGAGACCTCGGTCGGTCTCCAGGAAGAGGAGACCTCGGTCGGTCTCCAGGAGGAGGAGACCTCGGTCGGTCTCCAGGAGGAGGAGACCTCGGTCGGTCTCCAGGAGGAGGAGACATCGGTCGTCTTCCAGAGAGAGACATCGGTCGTCCTCCAGGATGGGTCATCGGTGGAGAGTCTTCGCGAGGAAGGTCATCGGCGAAAGGTTATCGCGCGATGCCGTGTTTCACGCAGATGAAGTGGGGCCCTGGTTTCCAGGATGAACGTGCTGCATGTGCGACATGTAGGCAGTGAAAGTCCTTCGGAACAGTAGCTCCATGTGCGCAGAGACGCCACGTGGCCATACTGTCAGGTTTGCATTTAATTCGAGGAAGAAAACCCACACGGAAGGGTTAGTTAGAGAGTAGGTAATGATAGCTACATGGCAGGCCTATGTTCCTAGTATCGGAATGCACCGCCTCTTAGTGAGTTTAGAAACGCAGTGAGAGTATAAAAGGTGACAGAGTGAGTTCACCTTCATCTTTCTCTTTTCTCTCCTTTGCGCTGCGACTCAGTAATTCCAGGCACCAGTTTATTTACCAGCGATTGCCATAGAGCATTTGAGAAGGTTCTCTACAAGTTTTACCGATTAGAACGCTTAGGCAGAGTTCAGGCATCCTTTACGTTCGGTGGTTAGAGCTTGAAGTGAGTTTCACGCTGATCCAGGTAAGGGAAGCTAGTCTTTTTCCAACGATAACTGGATATGTGATGTTTGTGATGATAGGGCGACGTGGTCGCCGGTTTTTACTTCGCTTTCACGGTGTTTGATGTTGAAATGTGAGATGTTTACGATAACAGTTCTGTTTGGATGTTGGGGGCGACGTGGTCGCCGGTTTTAAAAATGTTCTTGTTTAAAAACCCAGTTTTGTTCGTGATCGCCGGTTTCTGGAGGTGATCGCCGGTTTTTCATCTGTTATTGAAATATCCCCCGTTTTATGCTGTTTCAAAAGTGTTTGAGATTTTAAATGTGGTTTTCGAAAATCTGAACCTTGGTATGAGTTTTGCTGTGATTGGAATCGTTCATTGAAGGGTTATGTGATGTGTTGAATGTTGTGATTGTGGATCGAGGCATAGTATTTTCAGGAAAGAAAATACCGTGTAAGGTCGTGTAAGAGGTGTATTGATCGGTGATCCTATAATGAGACATCCTGACTCTACTGAGGTAATGAAATCACATAGAGGAAGTTACTCAGTTGTGGAGAGTCGATGGAGGTTCATACGTATGGGTGTCTCGTGTGAAACAGAACGAGTTCGGCCTGTTGTATGGATTAACCTTGTCATACCGTGATAATGAGAATATTGAGATGGTGTGATGCGCATGGCTGTGGGAACTTTCCAGCCTTTTGGTATGACAGGTGCGAATCTCTGGGTCTAATCAACGCACGAGTCTCCGGAAATAGTGGTCAAGTGTCTGGTGTGATGAGTCAGTGGAAAGTCTGACGTGAGAAATGAGAAATTGAATTAATAGACACTTGATTGCTGATGTGAATTGAAATACTCTTGGATTGATTTGTGAAATATGGGATTTCCTGATAGTCTTGTGGAATATGGAAATGTGATGGCTGATATTGATATGGTTCATGGATGTTGTGAAGTTCTTATGTATGCTCTTGATTCAAAGTTTTCTTAAATATATAGCTTACCCTGTATTTTGTTTCTGTGGCTGTTTTCTTAAACCTGTGATGATCGTGTAACTTTACACGGGAGCAGATGAGGTTGCAGGAAGTGGAATTCCCCTGTGAGTGATCGCCGTATGTGGTCGCCTGTTTTCTGTTCTTGCTGGGTGATCGCCCCCTTTTGCCATTTCTGATAGGCGATCTCCGTTTTCTGTTAGGAGATCGGTAGTTTTGTATTTTGCTGTCTTTATGTTTAAGTTTTGGAAAACGACCGCTTTGTATTAAACTCCCTGCGAGGAGAACTCCTTTGTATATATATACAATTATGTTTATTTCAATATATTTGTTTTACCGTTATTTCATATTACGAAAATGCAAAAATGCGAAATGTATTTGGCGGGATGTTACAGTTAGTAGTTTGGCGTTTGGGGAAACTTCATTTAGTGAATATTAGGGTATACAAACTTCAAATGGCGATAGATTTTGACAGAGAAGTCCGATCAAGACGCCTCAAAAATCAAAGTGGTTCAAAACGGGGCGTGGCGTATCTGCATGCTTTGTGCTGATTCGTTAGTAGTTTGGGGTTTGGGGAAACTTTATTTAGTGAATATTAGGGTATAGAAACTTCAAATGGCGATAGATTTTGACAGAGAAGTCCGATCAAGACGCCTAAAAAATGAAAGTGGCTCGAAACGGGGCGTGGCGTATCTGCATGTTTTGTGCCGATTCGTCAGTAGTTTGGGGTTTGGGGAAACTTCATTTAGTGAATATCAGGGTATACAAACTTCAAATGGCGATAGATTCTGGCAGAGAAGTCCGATCAAGACGCCTAAAAAATGAAAGTGGCTCGAAACGGGGCGTGGTGTATCTGTATGTTTTGTGCCGATTCGTCAGTAGTTTGGGGTATGGGGAAACTTAATTTAGTGAATATTAGGGTATACAAACTTCAAATTGCGATTGATTTTGACAGAGAAGTCCGATCAAGTTGCCTCAAAAATGAAAGTGGCTCGAAACGGGGCCTGGCGTATCTGCATGTCTTGTTTCGCTTCGTCAGAAGTTTGGGGTTCGGGGAAACTTCATTTAGTGAATATTAGGGTATAAAAACTTCAAATGGCGATAGATTTTGACAGAGAAGTCCGATCAAGACGCCTAAAAAATGAAAGTGGCTCGAAACGGGGCGTGGCGTATTTGCATGTTTTGTGCCGATTCGTTAGTAGTTTGGCGTTTGGGGAAACTTCATTTAGTGAATATTAGGGTATACAAACTTCAAATGGCGATAGATTTTGACAGAGAAGTCCGATCAAGACGCCTCAAAAATCAAAGTGGTTCAAAACGGGGCGTGGCGTATCTGCATGCTTTGTGCTGATTCGTTAGTAGTTTGGGGTTTGGGGAAACTTTATTTAGTGAATATTAGGGTATAGAAACTTCAAATGGCGATAGATTTTGACAGAGAAGTCCGATCAAGACGCCTAAAAAATGAAAGTGGCTCGAAACGGGGCGTGGCGTATTTGCATGTTTTGTGCCGATTCGTTAGTAGTTTGGCGTTTGGGGAAACTTCATTTAGTGAATATTAAGGTATACAAACTTCAAATGGCGATAGATTTTGACAGAGAAGTCCGATCAAGACGCCTCAAAAATCAAAGTGGTTCAAAACGGGGCGTGGCGTATCTGCATGCTTTGTGCTGATTCGTTAGTAGTTTGGGGTTTGGGGAAACTTTATTTAGTGAATATTAGGGTATAGAAACTTCAAATGGCGATAGATTTTGACAGAGAAGTCCGATCAAGACGCCTAAAAAATGAAAGTGGCTCGAAACGGGGCGTGGCGTATCTGCATGTTTTGTGCCGATTCGTCAGTAGTTTGGGGTTTGGGGAAACTTCATTTAGTGAATATCAGGGTATACAAACTTCAAATGGCGATAGATTCTGGCAGAGAAGTCCGATCAAGACGCCTAAAAAATGAAAGTGGCTCGAAACGGGGCGTGGTGTATCTGTATGTTTTGTGCCGATTCGTCAGTAGTTTGGGGTATGGGGAAACTTAATTTAGTGAATATTAGGGTATACAAACTTCAAATTGCGATTGATGTTGACAGAGAAGTCCGATCAAGTTGCCTCAAAAATGAAAGTGGCTCGAAACGGGGCCTGGCGTATCTGCATGTCTTGTTTCGCTTCGTCAGTAGTTTGGGGTTCGGGGAAACTTCATTTAGTGAATATTAGGGTATAAAAACTTCAAATGGCGATAGATTTTGACAGAGAAGTCCGATCAAGACGCCTAAAAAATGAAAGTGGCTCGAAACGGGGCGTGGCGTATTTGCATGTTTTGTGCCGATTCGTTAGTAGTTTGGCGTTTGGGGAAACTTCATTTAGTGAATATTAGGGTATACAAACTTCAAATGGCGATAGATTTTGACAGAGAAGTCCGATCAAGACGCCTCAAAAATCAAAGTGGTTCAAAACGGGGCGTGGCGTATCTGCATGCTTTGTGCTGATTCGTTAGTAGTTTGGGGTTTGGGGAAACTTTATTTAGTGAATATTAGGGTATAGAAACTTCAAATGGCGATAGATTTTGACAGAGAAGTCCGATCAAGACGCCTAAAAAATGAAAGTGGCTCGAAACGGGGCGTGGCGTATCTGCATGTTTTGTGCCGATTCGTCAGTAGTTTGGGGTTTGGGGAAACTTCATTTAGTGAATATCAGGGTATACAAACTTCAAATGGCGATAGATTCTGGCAGAGAAGTCCGATCAAGACGCCTAAAAAATGAAAGTGGCTCGAAACGGGGCGTGGTGTATCTGTATGTTTTGTGCCGATTCGTCAGTAGTTTGGGGTATGGGGAAACTTAATTTAGTGAATATTAGGGTATACAAACTTCAAATTGCGATTGATTTTGACAGAGAAGTCCGATCAAGTTGCCTCAAAAATGAAAGTGGCTCGAAACGGGGCCTGGCGTATCTGCATGTCTTGTTTCGCTTCGTCAGTAGTTTGGGGTTCGGGGAAACTTCATTTAGTGAATATTAGGGTATAAAAACATCAAATGGCGATAGATTTTGACAGAGAAGTCCGATCAAGACGCCTAAAAAATGAAAGTGGCTCGAAACGGGGCGTGGCGTATTTGCATGTTTTGTGCCGATTCGTTAGTAGTTTGGCGTTTGGGGAAACTTCATTTAGTGAATATTAGGGTATACAAACTTCAAATGGCGATAGATTTTGACAGAGAAGTCCGATCAAGACGCCTCAAAAATCAAAGTGGTTCAAAACGGGGCGTGGCGTATCTGCATGCTTTGTGCTGATTCGTTAGTAGTTTGGGGTTTGGGGAAACTTTATTTAGTGAATATTAGGGTATAGAAACTTCAAATGGCGATAGATTTTGACAGAGAAGTCCGATCAAGACGCCTAAAAAATGAAAGTGGCTCGAAACGGGGCGTGGCGTATCTGCATGTTTTGTGCCGATTCGTCAGTAGTTTGGGGTTTGGGGAAACTTCATTTAGTGAATATCAGGGTATACAAACTTCAAATGGCGATAGATTCTGGCAGAGAAGTCCGATCAAGACGCCTAAAAAATGAAAGTGGCTCGAAACGGGGCGTGGTGTATCTGTATGTTTTGTGCCGATTCGTCAGTAGTTTGGGGTATGGGGAAACTTAATTTAGTGAATATTAGGGTATACAAACTTCAAATTGCGATTGATTTTGACAGAGAAGTCCGATCAAGTTGCCTCAAAAATGAAAGTGGCTCGAAACGGGGCCTGGCGTATCTGCATGTCTTGTTTCGCTTCGTCAGTAGTTTGGGGTTCGGGGAAACTTCATTTAGTGAATATTAGGGTATAAAAACTTCAAATGGCGATAGATTTTGACAGAGAAGTCCGATCAGGACGCCTAAAAAATGAAAGTGGCTCGAAACGGGGCGTGGCGTATTTGCATGTTTTGTGCCGATTCGTTAGTAGTTTGGCATTTGGGGAAACTTCATTTAGTGAATATTAGGGTATACAAACTTCAAATGGCGATAGATTTTGACAGAGAAGTCCGATCAAGACGCCTCAAAAATCAAAGTGGTTCAAAACGGGGCGTGGCGTATCTGCATGCTTTGTGCTGATTCGTTAGTAGTTTGGGGTTTGGGGAAACTTTATTTAGTGAATATTAGGGTATAGAAACTTCAAATGGCGATAGATTTTGACAGAGAAGTCCGATCAAGACGCCTAAAAAATGAAAGTGGCTCGAAACGGGGCGTGGCGTATCTGCATGTTTTGTGCCGATTCGTCAGTAGTTTGGGGTTTGGGGAAACTTCATTTAGTGAATATCAGGGTATACAAACTTCAAATGGCGATAGATTCTGGCAGAGAAGTCCGATCAAGACGCCTAAAAAATGAAAGTGGCTCGAAACGGGGCGTGGTGTATCTGTATGTTTTGTGCCGATTCGTCAGTAGTTTGGGGTATGGGGAAACTTAATTTAGTGAATATTAGGGTATACAAACTTCAAATTGCGATTGTTTTGACAGAGAAGTCCGATCAAGTTGCCTCAAAAATGAAAGTGGCTCGAAACGGGGCCTGGCGTATCTGCATGTCTTGTTTCGCTTCGTCAGTAGTTTGGGGTTCGGGGAAACTTCATTTAGTGAATATTAGGGTATAAAAACTTCAAATGGCGATAGATTTTGACAGAGAAGTCCGATCAAGACGCCTAAAAAATGAAAGTGGCTCGAAACGGGGCGTGGCGTATTTGCATGTTTTGTGCCGATTCGTTAGTAGTTTGGCATTTGGGGAAACTTCATTTAGTGAATATTAGGGTATAAAAACTTCAAATGGCGATAGATTTTGACAGAGAAGTCCGATCAAGACGCCTAAAAAATGAAAGTGGCTCGAAACGGGGCGTGGCGTATTTGCATGTTTTGTGCCGATTCGTTAGTAGTTTGGCGTTTGGGGAAACTTCATTTAGTGAATATTAGGGTATACAAACTTCAAATGGCGATAGATTTTGACAGAGAAGTCCGATCAAGACGCCTCAAAAATCAAAGTGGTTCAAAACGGGGCGTGGCGTATCTGCATGCTTTGTGCTGATTCGTTAGTAGTTTGGGGTTTGGGGAAACTTTATTTAGTGAATATTAGGGTATAGAAACTTCAAATGGCGATAGATTTTGACAGAGAAGTCCGATCAAGACGCCTAAAAAATGAAAGTGGCTCGAAACGGGGCGTGGCGTATCTGCATGTTTTGTGCCGATTCGTCAGTAGTTTGGGGTTTGGGGAAACTTCATTTAGTGAATATCAGGGTATACAAACTTCAAATGGCGATAGATTCTGGCAGAGAAGTCCGATCAAGACGCCTAAAAAATGAAAGTGGCTCGAAACGGGGCGTGGTGTATCTGTATGTTTTGTGCCGATTCGTCAGTAGTTTGGGGTATGGGGAAACTTAATTTAGTGAATATTAGGGTATACAAACTTCAAATTGCGATTGATTTTGACAGAGAAGTCCGATCAAGTTGCCTCAAAAATGAAAGTGGCTCGAAACGGGGCCTGGCGTATCTGCATGTCTTGTTTCGCTTCGTCAGTAGTTTGGGGTTCGGGGAAACTTCATTTAGTGAATATTAGGGTATAAAAACTTCAAATGGCGATAGATTTTGACAGAGAAGTCCGATCAGGACGCCTAAAAAATGAAAGTGGCTCGAAACGGGGCGTGGCGTATTTGCATGTTTTGTGCCGATTCGTTAGTAGTTTGGCATTTGGGGAAACTTCATTTAGTGAATATTAGGGTATACAAACTTCAAATGGCGATAGATTTTGACAGAGAAGTCCGATCAAGACGCCTCAAAAATCAAAGTGGTTCAAAACGGGGCGTGGCGTATCTGCATGCTTTGTGCTGATTCGTTAGTAGTTTGGGGTTTGGGGAAACTTTATTTAGTGAATATTAGGGTATAGAAACTTCAAATGGCGATAGATTTTGACAGAGAAGTCCGATCAAGACGCCTAAAAAATGAAAGTGGCTCGAAACGGGGCGTGGCGTATCTGCATGTTTTGTGCCGATTCGTCAGTAGTTTGGGGTTTGGGGAAATTTCATTTAGTGAATATCAGGGTATACAAACTTCAAATGGCGATAGATTCTGGCAGAGAAGTCCGATCAAGACGCCTAAAAAATGAAAGTGGCTCGAAACGGGGCGTGGTGTATCTGTATGTTTTGTGCCGATTCGTCAGTAGTTTGGGGTATGGGGAAACTTAATTTAGTGAATATTAGGGTATACAAACTTCAAATTGCGATTGTTTTGACAGAGAAGTCCGATCAAGTTGCCTCAAAAATGAAAGTGGCTCGAAACGGGGCCTGGCGTATCTGCATGTCTTGTTTCGCTTCGTCAGTAGTTTGGGGTTCGGGGAAACTTCATTTAGTGAATATTAGGGTATAAAAACTTCAAATGGCGATAGATTTTGACAGAGAAGTCCGATCAAGACGCCTAAAAAATGAAAGTGGCTCGAAACGGGGCGTGGCGTATTTGCATGTTTTGTGCCGATTCGTTAGTAGTTTGGCATTTGGGGAAACTTCATTTAGTGAATATTAGGGTATAAAAACTTCAAATGGCGATAGATTTTGACAGAGAAGTCCGATCAAGACGCCTAAAAAATGAAAGTGGCTCGAAACGGGGCGTGGCGTATTTGCATGTTTTGTGCCGATTCGTTAGTAGTTTGGCGTTTGGGGAAACTTCATTTAGTGAATATTAGGGTATACAAACTTCAAATGGCGATAGATTTTGACAGAGAAGTCCGATCAAGACGCCTCAAAAATCAAAGTGGTTCAAAACGGGGCGTGGCGTATCTGCATGCTTTGTGCTGATTCGTTAGTAGTTTGGGGTTTGGGGAAACTTTATTTAGTGAATATTAGGGTATAGAAACTTCAAATGGCGATAGATTTTGACAGAGAAGTCCGATCAAGACGCCTAAAAAATGAAAGTGGCTCGAAACGGGGCGTGGCGTATCTGCATGTTTTGTGCCGATTCGTCAGTAGTTTGGGGTTTGGGGAAACTTCATTTAGTGAATATCAGGGTATACAAACTTCAAATGGCGATAGATTCTGGCAGAGAAGTCCGATCAAGACGCCTAAAAAATGAAAGTGGCTCGAAACGGGGCGTGGTGTATCTGTATGTTTTGTGCCGATTCGTCAGTAGTTTGGGGTATGGGGAAACTTAATTTAGTGAATATTAGGGTATACAAACTTCAAATTGCGATTGATTTTGACAGAGAAGTCCGATCAAGTTGCCTCAAAAATGAAAGTGGCTCGAAACGGGGCCTGGCGTATCTGCATGTCTTGTTTCGCTTCGTCAGTAGTTTGGGGTTCGGGGAAACTTCATTTAGTGAATATTAGGGTATAAAAACTTCAAATGGCGATAGATTTTGACAGAGAAGTCCGATCAAGACGCCTAAAAAATGAAAGTGGCTCGAAACGGGGCGTGGCGTATTTGCATGTTTTGTGCCGATTCGTTAGTAGTTTGGCGTTTGGGGAAACTTCATTTAGTGAATATTAGGGTATACAAACTTCAAATGGCGATAGATTTTGACAGAGAAGTCCGATCAAGACGCCTAAAAAATGAAAGTGGCTCGAAACGGGGCGTGGCGTATCTGCATGTTTTGTGCCGATTCGTCAGTAGTTTGGGGTTTGGGGAAACTTCATTTAGTGAATATCAGGGTATACAAACTTCAAATGGCGATAGATTCTGGCAGAGAAGTCCGATCAAGACGCCTAAAAAATGAAAGTGGCTCGAAACGGGGCGTGGTGTATCTGTATGTTTTGTGCCGATTCGTCAGTAGTTTGGGGTATGGGGAAACTTAATTTAGTGAATATTAGGGTATACAAACTTCAAATTGCGATTGTTTTGACAGAGAAGTCCGATCAAGTTGCCTCAAAAATGAAAGTGGCTCGAAACGGGGCCTGGCGTATCTGCATGTCTTGTTTCGCTTCGTCAGTAGTTTGGGGTTCGGGGAAACTTCATTTAGTGAATATTAGGGTATAAAAACTTCAAATGGCGATAGATTTTGACAGAGAAGTCCGATCAAGACGCCTAAAAAATGAAAGTGGCTCGAAACGGGGCGTGGCGTATTTGCATGTTTTGTGCCGATTCGTTAGTAGTTTGGCATTTGGGGAAACTTCATTTAGTGAATATTAGGGTATAAAAACTTCAAATGGCGATAGATTTTGACAGAGAAGTCCGATCAAGACGCCTAAAAAATGAAAGTGGCTCGAAACGGGGCGTGGCGTATTTGCATGTTTTGTGCCGATTCGTTAGTAGTTTGGCGTTTGGGGAAACTTCATTTAGTGAATATTAGGGTATACAAACTTCAAATGGCGATAGATTTTGACAGAGAAGTCCGATCAAGACGCCTCAAAAATCAAAGTGGTTCAAAACGGGGCGTGGCGTATCTGCATGCTTTGTGCTGATTCGTTAGTAGTTTGGGGTTTGGGGAAACTTTATTTAGTGAATATTAGGGTATAGAAACTTCAAATGGCGATAGATTTTGACAGAGAAGTCCGATCAAGACGCCTAAAAAATGAAAGTGGCTCGAAACGGGGCGTGGCGTATCTGCATGTTTTGTGCCGATTCGTCAGTAGTTTGGGGTTTGGGGAAACTTCATTTAGTGAATATCAGGGTATACAAACTTCAAATGGCGATAGATTCTGGCAGAGAAGTCCGATCAAGACGCCTAAAAAATGAAAGTGGCTCGAAACGGGGCGTGGTGTATCTGTATGTTTTGTGCCGATTCGTCAGTAGTTTGGGGTATGGGGAAACTTAATTTAGTGAATATTAGGGTATACAAACTTCAAATTGCGATTGATTTTGACAGAGAAGTCCGATCAAGTTGCCTCAAAAATGAAAGTGGCTCGAAACGGGGCCTGGCGTATCTGCATGTCTTGTTTCGCTTCGTCAGTAGTTTGGGGTTCGGGGAAACTTCATTTAGTGAATATTAGGGTATAAAAACTTCAAATGGCGATAGATTTTGACAGAGAAGTCCGATCAAGACGCCTAAAAAATGAAAGTGGCTCGAAACGGGGCGTGGCGTATTTGCATGTTTTGTGCCGATTCGTTAGTAGTTTGGCGTTTGGGGAAACTTCATTTAGTGAATATTAGGGTATACAAACTTCAAATGGCGATAGATTTTGACAGAGAAGTCCGATCAAGACGCCTCAAAAATCAAAGTGGTTCAAAACGGGGCGTGGCGTATCTGCATGCTTTGTGCTGATTCGTTAGTAGTTTGGGGTTTGGGGAAACTTTATTTAGTGAATATTAGGGTATAGAAACTTCAAATGGCGATAGATTTTGACAGAGAAGTCCGATCAAGACGCCTAAAAAATGAAAGTGGCTCGAAACGGGGCGTGGCGTATCTGCATGTTTTGTGCCGATTCGTCAGTAGTTTGGGGTTTGGGGAAACTTCATTTAGTGAATATCAGGGTATACAAACTTCAAATGGCGATAGATTCTGGCAGAGAAGTCCGATCAAGACGCCTAAAAAATGAAAGTGGCTCGAAACGGGGCGTGGTGTATCTGTATGTTTTGTGCCGATTCGTCAGTAGTTTGGGGTATGGGGAAACTTAATTTAGTGAATATTAGGGTATACAAACTTCAAATTGCGATTGATTTTGACAGAGAAGTCCGATCAAGTTGCCTCAAAAATGAAAGTGGCTCGAAACGGGGCCTGGCGTATCTGCATGTCTTGTTTCGCTTCGTCAGTAGTTTGGGGTTCGGGGAAACTTCATTTAGTGAATATTAGGGTATAAAAACTTCAAATGGCGATAGATTTTGACAGAGAAGTCCGATCAAGACGCCTAAAAAATGAAAGTGGCTCGAAACGGGGCGTGGCGTATTTGCATGTTTTGTGCCGATTCGTTAGTAGTTTGGCGTTTGGGGAAACTTCATTTAGTGAATATTAGGGTATACAAACTTCAAATGGCGATAGATTTTGACAGAGAAGTCCGATCAAGACGCCTCAAAAATCAAAGTGGTTCAAAACGGGGCGTGGCGTATCTGCATGCTTTGTGCTGATTCGTTAGTAGTTTGGGGTTTGGGGAAACTTTATTTAGTGAATATTAGGGTATAGAAACTTCAAATGGCGATAGATTTTGACAGAGAAGTCCGATCAAGACGCCTAAAAAATGAAAGTGGCTCGAAACGGGGCGTGGCGTATCTGCATGTTTTGTGCCGATTCGTCAGTAGTTTGGGGTTTGGGGAAACTTCATTTAGTGAATATCAGGGTATACAAACTTCAAATGGCGATAGATTCTGGCAGAGAAGTCCGATCAAGACGCCTAAAAAATGAAAGTGGCTCGAAACGGGGCGTGGTGTATCTGTATGTTTTGTGCCGATTCGTCAGTAGTTTGGGGTATGGGGAAACTTAATTTAGTGAATATTAGGGTATACAAACTTCAAATTGCGATTGATGTTGACAGAGAAGTCCGATCAAGTTGCCTCAAAAATGAAAGTGGCTCGAAACGGGGCCTGGCGTATCTGCATGTCTTGTTTCGTTTCGTCAGTAGTTTGGGGTTCGGGGAAACTTCATTTAGTGAATATTAGGGTATAAAAACTTCAAATGGCGATAGATTTTGACAGAGAAGTCCGATCACGACGCCTAAAAAATGAAAGTGGCTCGAAACGGGGCGTGGCGTATTTGCATGTTTTGTGCCGATTCGTTAGTAGTTTGGCGTTTGGGGAAACTTCATTTAGTGAATATTAGGGTATACAAACTTCAAATGGCGATAGATTTTGACAGAGAAGTCCGATCAAGACGCCTCAAAAATCAAAGTGGTTCAAAACGGGGCGTGGCGTATCTGCATGCTTTGTGCTGATTCGTTAGTAGTTTGGGGTTTGGGGAAACTTTATTTAGTGAATATTAGGGTATAGAAACTTCAAATGGCGATAGATTTGACAGAGAAGTCCGATCAAGACGCCTAAAAAATGAAAGTGGCTCGAAACGGGGCGTGGCGTATCTGCATGTTTTGTGCCGATTCGTCAGTAGTTTGGGGTTTGGGGAAACTTCATTTAGTGAATATCAGGGTATACAAACTTCAAATGGCGATAGATTCTGGCAGAGAAGTCCGATCAAGACGCCTAAAAAATGAAAGTGGCTCGAAATGGGGCGTGGTGTATCTGTATGTTTTGTGCCGATTCGTCAGTAGTTTGGGGTATGGGGAAACTTAATTTAGTGAATATTAGGGTATACAAACTTCAAATTGCGATTGATTTTGACAGAGAAGTCCGATCAAGTTGCCTCAAAAATGAAAGTGGCTCGAAACGGGGCGTGGCGTATTTGCATGTTTTGTGCCGATTCGTTAGTAGTTTGGCGTTTGGGGAAACTTCATTTAGTGAATATTAGGGTATACAAACTTCAAATGGCGATAGATTTTGACAGAGAAGTCCGATCAAGACGCCTCAAAAATCAAAGTGGTTCAAAACGGGGCGTGGCGTATCTGCATGCTTTGTGCTGATTCGTTAGTAGTTTGGGGTTTGGGGAAACTTTATTTAGTGAATATTAGGGTATAGAAACTTCAAATGGCGATAGATTTTGACAGAGAAGTCCGATCAAGACGCCTAAAAAATGAAAGTGGCTCGAAACGGGGCGTGGCGTATCTGCATGTTTTGTGCCGATTCGTCAGTAGTTTGGGGTTTGGGGAAACTTCATTTAGTGAATATCAGGGTATACAAACTTCAAATGGCGATAGATTCTGGCAGAGAAGTCCGATCAAGACGCCTAAAAAATGAAAGTGGCTCGAAACGGGGCGTGGCGTATTTGCATGTTTTGTGCCGATTCGTTAGTAGTTTGGCATTTGGGGAAACTTCATTTAGTGAATATTAGGGTATACAAACTTCAAATGGCGATAGATTTTGACAGAGAAGTCCGATCAAGACGCCTCAAAAATCAAAGTGGTTCAAAACGGGGCGTGGCGTATCTGCATGCTTTGTGCTGATTCGTTAGTAGTTTGGGGTTTGGGGAAACTTTATTTAGTGAATATTAGGGTATAGAAACTTCAAATGGCGATAGATTTTGACAGAGAAGTCCGATCAAGACGCCTAAAAAATGAAAGTGGCTCGAAACGGGGCGTGGCGTATCTGCATGTTTTCTGCCGATTCGTCAGTAGTTTGGGGTTTGGGGAAACTTCATTTAGTGAATATCAGGGTATACAAACTTCAAATGGCGATAGATTCTGGCAGAGAAGTCCGATCAAGACGCCTAAAAAATGAAAGTGGCTCGAAACGGGGCGTGGTGTATCTGTATGTTTTGTGCCGATTCGTCAGTAGTTTGGGGTATGGGGAAACTTAATTTAGTGAATATTAGGGTATACAAACTTCAAATTGCGATTGATTTTGACAGAGAAGTCCGATCAAGTTGCCTCAAAAATGAAAGTGGCTCGAAACGGGGCCTGGCGTATCTGCATGTCTTGTTTCGCTTCGTCAGTAGTTTGGGGTTCGGGGAAACTTCATTTAGTGAATATTAGGGTATAAAAACTTCAAATGGCGATAGATTTTGACAGAGAAGTCCGATCAAGACGCCTAAAAATTGAAAGTGGCTCGAAACGGGGCGTGGCGTATTTGCATGTTTTGTGCCGATTCGTTAGTAGTTTGGCGTTTGGGGAAACTTCATTTAGTGAATATTAGGGTATACAAACTTCAAATGGCGATAGATTTTGACAGAGAAGTCCGATCAAGACGCCTCAAAAATCAAAGTGGTTCAAAACGGGGCGTGGCGTATCTGCATGCTTTGTGCTGATTCGTTAGTAGTTTGGGGTTTGGGGAAACTTTATTTAGTGAATATTAGGGTATAGAAACTTCAAATGGCGATAGATTTTGACAGAGAAGTCCGATCAAGACGCCTAAAAAATGAAAGTGGCTCGAAACGGGGCGTGGCGTATCTGCATGTTTTGTGCCGATTCGTCAGTAGTTTGGGGTTTGGGGAAACTTCATTTAGTGAATATCAGGGTATACAAACTTCAAATGGCGATAGATTCTGGCAGAGAAGTCCGATCAAGACGCCTAAAAAATGAAAGTGGCTCGAAACGGGGCGTGGTGTATCTGTATGTTTTGTGCCGATTCGTCAGTAGTTTGGGGTATGGGGAAACTTAATTTAGTGAATATTAGGGTATACAAACTTCAAATTGCGATTGATTTTGACAGAGAAGTCCGATCAAGTTGCCTCAAAAATGAAAGTGGCTCGAAACGGGGCCTGGCGTATCTGCATGTCTTGTTTCGCTTCGTCAGTAGTTTGGGGTTCGGGGAAACTTCATTTAGTGAATATTAGGGTATAAAAACTTCAAATGGCGATAGATTTTGACAGAGAAGTCCGATCAAGACGCCTAAAAAATGAAAGTGGCTCGAAACGGGGCGTGGCGTATTTGCATGTTTTGTGCCGATTCGTTAGTAGTTTGGCGTTTGGGGAAACTTCATTTAGTGAATATTAGGGTATACAAACTTCAAATGGCGATAGATTTTGACAGAGAAGTCCGATCAAGACGCCTCAAAAATCAAAGTGGTTCAAAACGGGGCGTGGCGTATCTGCATGCTTTGTGCTGATTCGTTAGTAGTTTGGGGTTTGGGGAAACTTTATTTAGTGAATATTAGGGTATAGAAACTTCAAATGGCGATAGATTTTGACAGAGAAGTCCGATCAAGACGCCTAAAAAATGAAAGTGGCTCGAAACGGGGCGTGGCGTATCTGCATGTTTTGTGCCGATTCGTCAGTAGTTTGGGGTTTGGGGAAACTTCATTTAGTGAATATCAGGGTATAAAAACTTCAAATGGCGATAGATTCTGGCAGAGAAGTCCGATCAAGACGCCTAAAAAATGAAAGTGGCTCGAAACGGGGCGTGGTGTATCTGTATGTTTTGTGCCGATTCGTCAGTAGTTTGGGGTATGGGGAAACTTAATTTAGTGAATATTAGGGTATACAAACTTCAAATTGCGATTGATTTTGACAGAGAAGTCCGATCAAGTTGCCTCAAAAATGAAAGTGGCTCGAAACGGGGCCTGGCGTATCTGCATGTCTTGTTTCGCTTCGTCAGTAGTTTGGGGTTCGGGGAAACTTCATTTAGTGAATATTAGGGTATAAAAACTTCAAATGGCGATAGATTTTGACAGAGAAGTCCGATCAAGACGCCTAAAAAATGAAAGTGGCTCGAAACGGGGCGTGGCGTATTTGCATGTTTTGTGCCGATTCGTTAGTAGTTTGGCGTTTGGGGAAACTTCATTTAGTGAATATTAGGGTATACAAACTTCAAATGGCGATAGATTTTGACAGAGATGTCCGATCAAGACGCCTCAAAAATCAAAGTGGTTCAAAACGGGGCGTGGCGTATCTGCATGCTTTGTGCTGATTCGTTAGTAGTTTGGGGTTTGGGGAAACTTTATTTAGTGAATATTAGGGTATAGAAACTTCAAATGGCGATAGATTTTGACAGAGAAGTCCGATCAAGACGCCTAAAAAATGAAAGTGGCTCGAAACGGGGCGTGGCGTATCTGCATGTTTTGTACCGATTCGTCAGTAGTTTGGGGTTTGGGGAAACTTCATTTAGTGAATATCAGGGTATACAAACTTCAAATGGCGATAGATTCTGGCAGAGAAGTCCGATCAAGACGCCTAAAAAATGAAAGTGGCTCGAAACGGGGCGTGGTGTATCTGTATGTTTTGTGCCGATTCGTCAGTAGTTTGGGGTATGGGGAAACTTAATTTAGTGAATATTAGGGTATACAAACTTCAAATTGCGATTGATTTTGACAGAGAAGTCCGATCAAGTTGCCTCAAAAATGAAAGTGGCTCGAAACGGGGCCTGGCGTATCTGCATGTCTTGTTTCGCTTCGTCAGTTGTTTGGGGTTCGGGGAAACTTCATTTAGTGAATATTAGGGTATAAAAACTTCAAATGGCGATAGATTTTGACAGAGAAGTCCGATCAAGACGCCTAAAAAATGAAAGTGGCTCGAAACGGGGCGTGGCGTATTTGCATGTTTTGTGCCGATTCGTTAGTAGTTTGGCGTTTGGGGAAACTTCATTTAGTGAATATTAGGGTATACAAACTTCAAATGGCGATAGATTTTGACAGAGAAGTCCGATCAAGACGCCTCAAAAATCAAAGTGGTTCAAAACGGGGCGTGGCGTATCTGCATGCTTTGTGCTGATTCGTTAGTAGTTTGGGGTTTGGGGAAACTTTATTTAGTGAATATTAGGGTATAGAAACTTCAAATGGCGATAGATTTTGACAGAGAAGTCCGATCAAGACGCCTAAAAAATGAAAGTGGCTCGAAACGGGGCGTGGCGTATCTGCATGTTTTGTGCCGATTCGTCAGTAGTTTGGGGTTTGGGGAAACTTCATTTAGTGAATATCAGGGTATACAAACTTCAAATGGCGATAGATTCTGGCAGAGAAGTCCGATCAAGACGCCTAAAAAATGAAAGTGGCTCGAAACGGGGCGTGGTGTATCTGTATGTTTTGTGCCGATTCGTCAGTAGTTTGGGGTATGGGGAAACTTAATTTAGTGAATATTAGGGTATACAAACTTCAAATTGCGATTGATTTTGACAGAGAAGTCCGATCAAGTTGCCTCAAAAATGAAAGTGGCTCGAAACGGGGCCTGGCGTATCTGCATGTCTTGTTTCGCTTCGTCAGTAGTTTGGGGTTCGGGGAAACTTCATTTAGTGAATATTAGGGTATAAAAACTTCAAATGGCGATAGATTTTGACAGAGAAGTCCGATCAAGACGCCTAAAAAATGAAAGTGGCTCGAAACGGGGCGTGGCGTATTTGCATGTTTTGTGCCGATTCGTTAGTAGTTTGGCGTTTGGGGAAACTTCATTTAGTGAATATTAGGGTATACAAACTTCAAATGGCGATAGATTTTGACAGAGAAGTCCGATCAAGACGCCTCAAAAATCAAAGTGGTTCAAAACGGGGCGTGGCGTATCTGCATGCTTTGTGCTGATTCGTTAGTAGTTTGGGGTTTGGGGAAACTTTATTTAGTGAATATTAGGGTATAGAAACTTCAAATGGCGATAGATTTTGACAGAGAAGTCCGATCAAGACGCCTAAAAAATGAAAGTGGCTCGAAACGGGGCGTGGCGTATCTGCATGTTTTCTGCCGATTCGTCAGTAGTTTGGGGTTTGGGGAAACTTCATTTAGTGAATATCAGGGTATACAAACTTCAAATGGCGATAGATTCTGGCAGAGAAGTCCGATCAAGACGCCTAAAAAATGAAAGTGGCTCGAAACGGGGCGTGGTGTATCTGTATGTTTTGTGCCGATTCGTCAGTAGTTTGGGGTATGGGGAAACTTAATTTAGTGAATATTAGGGTATACAAACTTCAAATTGCGATTGATTTTGACAGAGAAGTCCGATCAAGTTGCCTCAAAAATGAAAGTGGCTCGAAACGGGGCCTGGCGTATCTGCATGTCTTGTTTCGCTTCGTCAGTAGTTTGGGGTTCGGGGAAACTTCATTTAGTGAATATTAGGGTATAAAAACTTCAAATGGCGATAGATTTTGACAGAGAAGTCCGATCAAGACGCCTAAAAAATGAAAGTGGCTCGAAACGGGGCGTGGCGTATTTGCATGTTTTGTGCTGATTCGTTGGTAGTTTGGCGTTTGGGGAAACTTCATTTAGTGAATATTAGGGTATACAAACTTCAAATGGCGATAGATTTTGACAGAGAAGTCCGATCAAGACGCCTCAAAAATCAAAGTGGTTCAAAACGGGGCGTGGCGTATCTGCATGCTTTGTGCTGATTCGTTAGTAGTTTGGGGTTTGGGGAAACTTTATTTAGTGAATATTAGGGTATAGAAACTTCAAATGGCGATAGATTTTGACAGAGAAGTCCGATCAAGACGCCTAAAAAATGAAAGTGGCTCGAAACGGGGCGTGGCGTATCTGCATGTTTTGTGCCGATTCGTCAGTAGTTTGGGGTTTGGGGAAACTTCATTTAGTGAATATCAGGGTATACAAACTTCAAATGGCGATAGATTCTGGCAGAGAAGTCCGATCAAGACGCCTAAAAAATGAAAGTGGCTCGAAACGGGGCGTGGTGTATCTGTATGTTTTGTGCCGATTCGTCAGTAGTTTGGGGTATGGGGAAACTTAATTTAGTGAATATTGGGTTTACAAACTTCAAATTGCGATTGATTTTGACAGAGAAGTCCGATCAAGTTGCCTCAAAAATGAAAGTGGCTCGAAACGGGGCCTGGCGTATCTGCATGTCTTGTTTCGCTTCGTCAGTAGTTTGGGGTTCGGGGAAACTTCATTTAGTGAATATTAGGGTATAAAAACTTCAAATGGCGATAGATTTTGACAGAGAAGTCCGATCAAGACGCCTAAAAAATGAAAGTGGCTCGAAACGGGGCGTGGCGTATTTGCATGTTTTGTGCCGATTCGTTAGTAGTTTGGCGTTTGGGGAAACTTCATTTAGTGAATATTAGGGTATACAAACTTCAAATGGCGATAGATTTTGACAGAGAAGTCCGATCAAGACGCCTCAAAAATCAAAGTGGTTCAAAACGGGGCGTGGCGTATCTGCATGCTTTGTGCTGATTCGTTAGTAGTTTGGGGTTTGGGGAAACTTTATTTAGTGAATATTAGGGTATAGAAACTTCAAATGGCGATAGATTTTGACAGAGAAGTCCGATCAAGACGCCTAAAAAATGAAAGTGGCTCGAAACGGGGCGTGGCGTATCTGCATGTTTTGTGCCGATTCGTCAGTAGTTTGGGGTTTGGGGAAACTTCATTTAGTGAATATCAGGGTATACAAACTTCAAATGGCGATAGATTCTGGCAGAGAAGTCCGATCAAGACGCCTAAAAAATGAAAGTGGCTCGAAACGGGGCGTGGTGTATCTGTATGTTTTGTGCCGATTCGTCAGTAGTTTGGGGTATGGGGAAACTTAATTTAGTGAATATTAGGGTATACAAACTTCAAATTGCGATTGATTTTGACAGAGAAGTCCGATCAAGTTGCCTCAAAAATGAAAGTGGCTCGAAACGGGGCCTGGCGTATCTGCATGTCTTGTTTCGCTTCGTCAGTAGTTTGGGGTTCGGGGAAACTTCATTTAGTGAATATTAGGGTATAAAAACTTCAAATGGCGATAGATTTTGACAGAGAAGTCCGATCAAGACGCCTAAAAAATGAAAGTGGCTCGAAACGGGGCGTGGCGTATTTGCATGTTTTGTGCCGATTCGTTAGTAGTTTGGCGTTTGGGGAAACTTCATTTAGTGAATATTAGGGTATACAAACTTCAAATGGCGATAGATTTTGACAGAGAAGTCCGATCAAGACGCCTCAAAAATCAAAGTGGTTCAAAACGGGGCGTGGCGTATCTGCATGCTTTGTGCTGATTCGTTAGTAGTTTGGGGTTTGGGGAAACTTTATTTAGTGAATATTAGGGTATAGAAACTTCAAATGGCGATAGATTTTGACAGAGAAGTCCGATCAAGACGCCTAAAAAATGAAAGTGGCTCGAAACGGGGCGTGGCGTATCTGCATGTTTTGTGCCGATTCGTCAGTAGTTTGGGGTTTGGGGAAACTTCATTTAGTGAATATCAGGGTATACAAACTTCAAATGGCGATAGATTCTGGCAGAGAAGTCCGATCAAGACGCCTAAAAAATGAAAGTGGCTCGAAACGGGGCGTGGTGTATCTGTATGTTTTGTGCCGATTCGTCAGTAGTTTGGGGTATGGGGAAACTTAATTTAGTGAATATTAGGGTATACAAACTTCAAATTGCGATTGATTTTGACAGAGAAGTCCGATCAAGTTGCCTCAAAAATGAAAGTGGCTCGAAACGGGGCCTGGCGTATCTGCATGTCTTGTTTCGCTTCGTCAGTAGTTTGGGGTTCGGGGAAACTTCATTTAGTGAATATTAGGGTATAAAAACTTCAAATGGCGATAGATTTTGACAGAGAAGTCCGATCAAGACGCCTAAAAAATGAAAGTGGCTCGAAACGGGGCGTGGCGTATTTGCATGTTTTGTGCCGATTCGTTAGTAGTTTGGCGTTTGGGGAAACTTCATTTAGTGAATATTAGGGTATACAAACTTCAAATGGCGATAGATTTTGACAGAGAAGTCCGATCAAGACGCCTCAAAAATCAAAGTGGTTCAAAACGGGGCGTGGCGTATCTGCATGCTTTGTGCTGATTCGTTAGTAGTTTGGGGTTTGGGGAAACTTTATTTAGTGAATATTAGGGTATAGAAACTTCAAATGGCGATAGATTTTGACAGAGAAGTCCGATCAAGACGCCTAAAAAATGAAAGTGGCTCGAAACAGGGCGTGGCGTATCTGCATGTTTTGTGCCGATTCGTCAGTAGTTTGGGGTTTGGGGAAATTTCATTTAGTGAATATCAGGGTATACAAACTTCAAATGGTGATAGATTCTGGCAGAGAAGTCCGATCAAGACGCCTAAAAAATGAAAGTGGCTCGAAACGGGGCGTGGTGTATCTGTATGTTTTGTGCCGATTCGTCAGTAGTTTGGGGTATGGGGAAACTTAATTTAGTGAATATTAGGGTATACAAACTTCAAATTGCGATTGATTTTGACAGAGAAGTCCGATCAAGTTGCCTCAAAAATGAAAGTGGCTCGAAACGGGGCCTGGCGTATCTGCATGTCTTGTTTCGCTTCGTCAGTAGTTTGGGGTTCGGGGAAACTTCATTTAGTGAATATTAGGGTATAAAAACTTCAAATGGCGATAGATTTTGACAGAGAAGTCCGATCAAGACGCCTAAAAAATGAAAGTGGCTCGAAACGGGGCGTGGCGTATTTGCATGTTTTGTGCCGATTCGTTAGTAGTTTGGCGTTTGGGGAAACTTCATTTAGTGAATATTAGGGTATACAAACTTCAAATGGCGATAGATTTTGACAGAGAAGTCCGATCAAGACGCCTCAAAAATCAAAGTGGTTCAAAACGGGGCGTGGCGTATCTGCATGCTTTGTGCTGATTCGTTAGTAGTTTGGGGTTTGGGGAAACTTTATTTAGTGAATATTAGGGTATAGAAACTTCAAATGGCGATAGATTTTGACAGAGAAGTCCGATCAAGACGCCTAAAAAATGAAAGTGGCTCGAAACGGGGCGTGGCGTATCTGCATGTTTTGTGCCGATTCGTCAGTAGTTTGGGGTTTGGGGAAACTTCATTTAGTGAATATCAGGGTATACAAACTTCAAATGGCGATAGATTCTGGCAGAGAAGTCCGATCAAGACGCCTAAAAAATGAAAGTGGCTCGAAACGGGGCGTGGTGTATCTGTATGTTTTGTGCCGATTCGTCAGTAGTTTGGGGTATGGGGAAACTTAATTTAGTGAATATTAGGGTATACAAACTTCAAATTGCGATTGATTTTGACAGAGAAGTCCGATCAAGTTGCCTCAAAAATGAAAGTGGCTCGAAACGGGGCCTGGCGTATCTGCATGTCTTGTTTCGCTTCGTCAGTAGTTTGGGGTTCGGGGAAACTTCCTTTAGTGAATATTAGGGTATAAAAACTTCAAATGGCGATAGATTTTGACAGAGAAGTCCGATCAAGACGCCTAAAAAATGAAAGTGGCTCGAAACGGGGCGTGGCGTATTTGCATGTTTTGTGCCGATTCGTTAGTAGTTTGGCGTTTGGGGAAACTTCATTTAGTGAATATTAGGGTATACAAACTTCAAATGGCGATAGATTTTGACAGAGAAGTCCGATCAAGACGCCTCAAAAATCAAAGTGGTTCAAAACGGGGCGTGGCGTATCTGCATGCTTTGTGCTGATTCGTTAGTAGTAAGGGGTTTGGGGAAACTTTATTTAGTGAATATTAGGGTATAGAAACTTCAAATGGCGATAGATTTTGACAGAGAAGTCCGATCAAGACGCCTAAAAAATGAAAGTGGCTCGAAACGGGGCGTGGCGTATCTGCATGTTTTGTGCCGATTCGTCAGTAGTTTGGGGTTTGGGGAAACTTCATTTAGTGAATATCAGGGTATACAAACTTCAAATGGCGATAGATTCTGGCAGAGAAGTCTGATCAAGACGCCTAAAAAATGAAAGTGGCTCGAAACGGGGCGTGGTGTATCTGTATGTTTTGTGCCGATTCGTCAGTAGTTTGGGGTATGGGGAAACTTAATTTAGTGAATATTAGGGTATACAAACTTCAAATTGCGATTGATTTTGACAGAGAAGTCCGATCAAGTTGCCTCAAAAATGAAAGTGGCTCGAAACGGGGCCTGGCGTATCTGCATGTCTTGTTTCGCTTCGTCAGTAGTTTGGGGTTCGGGGAAACTTCATTTAGTGAATATTAGGGTATAAAAACTTCAAATGGCGATAGATTTTGACAGAGAAGTCCGATCAAGACGCCTAAAAAATGAAAGTGGCTCGAAACGGGGCGTGGCGTATTTGCATGTTTTGTGCCGATTCGTTAGTAGTTTGGCGTTTGGGGAAACTTCATTTAGTGAATATTAGGGTATACAAACTTCAAATGGCGATAGATTTTGACAGAGAAGTCCGATCAAGACGCCTCAAAAATCAAAGTGGTTCAAAACGGGGCGTGGCGTATCTGCATGCTTTGTGCTGATTCGTTAGTAGTTTGGGGTTTGGGGAAACTTTATTTAGTGAATATTAGGGTATAGAAACTTCAAATGGCGATAGATTTTGACAGAGAAGTCCGATCAAGACGCCTAAAAAATGAAAGTGGCTCGAAACGGGGCGTGGCGTATCTGCATGTTTTGTGCCGATTCGTCAGTAGTTTGGGGTTTGGGGAAACTTCATTTAGTGAATATCAGGGTATACAAACTTCAAATGGCGATAGATTCTGGCAGAGAAGTCCGATCAAGACGCCTAAAAAATGAAAGTGGCTCGAAACGGGGCGTGGTGTATCTGTATGTTTTGTGCCGATTCGTCAGTAGTTTGGGGTATGGGGAAACTTAATTTAGTGAATATTAGGGTATACAAACTTCAAATTGCGATTGATTTTGACAGAGAAGTCCGATCAAGTTGCCTCAAAAATGAAAGTGGCTCGAAACGGGGCCTGGCGTATCTGCATGTCTTGTTTCGCTTCGTCAGTAGTTTGGGGTTCGGGGAAACTTCATTTAGTGAATATTAGGGTATAAAAACTTCAAATGGCGATAGATTTTGACAGAGAAGTCCGATCAAGACGCCTAAAAAATGAAAGTGGCTCGAAACGGGGCGTGGCGTATTTGCATGTTTTGTGCCGATTCGTTAGTAGTTTGGCGTTTGGGGAAACTTCATTTAGTGAATATTAGGGTATACAAACTTCAAATGGCGATAGATTTTGACAGAGAAGTCCGATCAAGACGCCTCAAAAATCAAAGTGGTTCAAAACGGGGCGTGGCGTATCTGCATGCTTTGTGCTGATTCGTTAGTAGTTTGGGGTTTGGGGAAACTTTATTTAGTGAATATTAGGGTATAGAAACTTCAAATGGCGATAGATTTTGACAGAGAAGTCCGATCAAGACGCCTAAAAAATGAAAGTGGCTCGAAACGGGGCGTGGCGTATCTGCATGTTTTGTGCCGATTCGTCAGTAGTTTGGGGTTTGGGGAAACTTCATTTAGTGAATATCAGGGTATACAAACTTCAAATGGCGATAGATTCTGGCAGAGAAGTCCGATCAAGACGCCTAAAAAATGAAAGTGGCTCGAAACGGGGCGTGGTGTATCTGTATGTTTTGTGCCGATTCGTCAGTAGTTTGGGGTATGGGGAAACTTAATTTAGTGAATATTAGGGTATACAAACTTCAAATTGCGATTGATTTTGACAGAGAAGTCCGATCAAGTTGCCTCAAAAATGAAAGTGGCTCGAAACGGGGCCTGGCGTATCTGCATGTCTTGTTTCGCTTCGTCAGTAGTTTGGGGTTCGGGGAAACTTCATTTAGTGAATATTAGGGTATAAAAACTTCAAATGGCGATAGATTTTGACAGAGAAGTCCGATCAAGACGCCTAAAAAATGAAAGTGGCTCGAAACGGGGCGTGGCGTATTTGCATGTTTTGTGCCGATTCGTTAGTAGTTTGGCGTTTGGGGAAACTTCATTTAGTGAATATTAGGGTATACAAACTTCAAATGGCGATAGATTTTGACAGAGAAGTCCGATCAAGACGCCGCAAAAATCAAAGTGGTTCAAAACGGGGCGTGGCGTATCTGCATGCTTTGTGCTGATTCGTTAGTAGTTTGGGGTTTGGGGAAACTTTATTTAGTGAATATTAGGGTATAGAAACTTCAAATGGCGATAGATTTTGACAGAGAAGTTCGATCAAGACGCCTAAAAAATGAAAGTGGCTCGAAACAGGGCGTGGCGTATCTGCATGTTTTGTGCCGATTCGTCAGTAGTTTGGGGTTTGGGGAAATTTCATTTAGTGAATATCAGGGTATACAAACTTCAAATGGTGATAGATTCTGGCAGAGAAGTCCGATCAAGACGCCTAAAAAATGAAAGTGGCTCGAAACGGGGCGTGGTGTATCTGTATGTTTTGTGCCGATTCGTCAGTAGTTTGGGGTATGGGGAAACTTAATTTAGTGAATATTAGGGTATACAAACTTCAAATTGCGATTGATTTTGACAGAGAAGTCCGATCAAGTTGCCTCAAAAATGAAAGTGGCTCGAAACGGGGCCTGGCGTATCTGCATGTCTTGTTTCGCTTCGTCAGTAGTTTGGGGTTCGGGGAAACTTCATTTAGTGAATATTAGGGTATAAAAACTTCAAATGGCGATAGATTTTGACAGAGAAGTCCGATCAAGACGCCTAAAAAATGAAAGTGGCTCGAAACGGGGCGTGGCGTATTTGCATGTTTTGTGCCGATTCGTTAGTAGTTTGGCGTTTGGGGAAACTTCATTTAGTGAATATTAGGGTATACAAACTTCAAATGGCGATAGATTTTGACAGAGAAGTCCGATCAAGACGCCTCAAAAATCAAAGTGGTTCAAAACGGGGCGTGGCGTATCTGCATGCTTTGTGCTGATTCGTTAGTAGTTTGGGGTTTGGGGAAACTTTATTTAGTGAATATTAGGGTATAGAAACTTCAAATGGCGATAGATTTTGACAGAGAAGTCCGATCAAGACGCCTAAAAAATGAAAGTGGCTCGACACGGGGCGTGGCGTATCTGCATGTTTTGTGCCGATTCGTCAGTAGTTTGGGGTTTGGGGAAACTTCATTTAGTGAATATCAGGGTATACAAACTTCAAATGGCGATAGATTCTGGCAGAGAAGTCCGATCAAGACGCCTAAAAAATGAAAGTGGCTCGAAACGGGGCGTGGTGTATCTGTATGTTTTGTGCCGATTCGTCAGTAGTTTGGGGTATGGGGAAACTTAATTTAGTGAATATTAGGGTATACAAACTTCAAATTGCGATTGATTTTGACAGAGAAGTCCGATCAAGTTGCCTCAAAAATGAAAGTGGCTCGAAACGGGGCCTGGCGTATCTGCATGTCTTGTTTCGCTTCGTCAGTAGTTTGGGGTTCGGGGAAACTTCCTTTAGTGAATATTAGGGTATAAAAACTTCAAATGGCGATAGATTTTGACAGAGAAGTCCGATCAAGACGCCTAAAAAATGAAAGTGGCTCGAAACGGGGCGTGGCGTATTTGCATGTTTTGTGCCGATTCGTTAGTAGTTTGGCGTTTGGGGAAACTTCATTTAGTGAATATTAGGGTATACAAACTTCAAATGGCGATAGATTTTGACAGAGAAGTCCGATCAAGACGCCTCAAAAATCAAAGTGGTTCAAAACGGGGCGTGGCGTATCTGCATGCTTTGTGCTGATTCGTTAGTAGTAAGGGGTTTGGGGAAACTTTATTTAGTGAATATTAGGGTATAGAAACTTCAAATGGCGATAGATTTTGACAGAGAAGTCCGATCAAGACGCCTAAAAAATGAAAGTGGCTCGAAACGGGGCGTGGCGTATCTGCATGTTTTGTGCCGATTCGTCAGTAGTTTGGGGTTTGGGGAAACTTCATTTAGTGAATATCAGGGTATACAAACTTCAAATGGCGATAGATTCTGGCAGAGAAGTCTGATCAAGACGCCTAAAAAATGAAAGTGGCTCGAAACGGGGCGTGGTGTATCTGTATGTTTTGTGCCGATTCGTCAGTAGTTTGGGGTATGGGGAAACTTAATTTAGTGAATATTAGGGTATACAAACTTCAAATTGCGATTGATTTTGACAGAGAAGTCCGATCAAGTTGCCTCAAAAATGAAAGTGGCTCGAAACGGGGCCTGGCGTATCTGCATGTCTTGTTTCGCTTCGTCAGTAGTTTGGGGTTCGGGGAAACTTCATTTAGTGAATATTAGGGTATAAAAACTTCAAATGGCGATAGATTTTGACAGAGAAGTCCGATCAAGACGCCTAAAAAATGAAAGTGGCTCGAAACGGGGCGTGGCGTATTTGCATGTTTTGTGCCGATTCGTTAGTAGTTTGGCGTTTGGGGAAACTTCATTTAGTGAATATTAGGGTATACAAACTTCAAATGGCGATAGATTTTGACAGAGAAGTCCGATCAAGACGCCTCAAAAATCAAAGTGGTTCAAAACGGGGCGTGGCGTATCTGCATGCTTTGTGCTGATTCGTTAGTAGTTTGGGGTTTGGGGAAACTTTATTTAGTGAATATTAGGGTATAGAAACTTCAAATGGCGATAGATTTTGACAGAGAAGTCCGATCAAGACGCCTAAAAAATGAAAGTGGCTCGAAACGGGGCGTGGCGTATCTGCATGTTTTGTGCCGATTCGTCAGTAGTTTGGGGTTTGGGGAAACTTCATTTAGTGAATATCAGGGTATACAAACTTCAAATGGCGATAGATTCTGGCAGAGAAGTCCGATCAAGACGCCTAAAAAATGAAAGTGGCTCGAAACGGGGCGTGGTGTATCTGTATGTTTTGTGCCGATTCGTCAGTAGTTTGGGGTATGGGGAAACTTAATTTAGTGAATATTAGGGTATACAAACTTCAAATTGCGATTGATTTTGACAGAGAAGTCCGATCAAGTTGCCTCAAAAATGAAAGTGGCTCGAAACGGGGCCTGGCGTATCTGCATGTCTTGTTTCGCTTCGTCAGTAGTTTGGGGTTCGGGGAAACTTCATTTAGTGAATATTAGGGTATAAAAACTTCAAATGGCGATAGATTTTGACAGAGAAGTCCGATCAAGACGCCTAAAAAATGAAAGTGGCTCGAAACGGGGCGTGGCGTATTTGCATGTTTTGTGCCGATTCGTTAGTAGTTTGGCGTTTGGGGAAACTTCATTTAGTGAATATTAGGGTATACAAACTTCAAATGGCGATAGATTTTGACAGAGAAGTCCGATCAAGACGCCTCAAAAATCAAAGTGGTTCAAAACGGGGCGTGGCGTATCTGCATGCTTTGTGCTGATTCGTTAGTAGTTTGGGGTTTGGGGAAACTTTATTTAGTGAATATTAGGGTATAGAAACTTCAAATGGCGATAGATTTTGACAGAGAAGTCCGATCAAGACGCCTAAAAAATGAAAGTGGCTCGAAACGGGGCGTGGCGTATCTGCATGTTTTGTGCCGATTCGTCAGTAGTTTGGGGTTTGGGGAAACTTCATTTAGTGAATATCAGGGTATACAAACTTCAAATGGCGATAGATTCTGGCAGAGAAGTCCGATCAAGACGCCTAAAAAATGAAAGTGGCTCGAAACGGGGCGTGGTGTATCTGTATGTTTTGTGCCGATTCGTCAGTAGTTTGGGGTATGGGGAAACTTAATTTAGTGAATATTAGGGTATACAAACTTCAAATTGCGATTGATTTTGACAGAGAAGTCCGATCAAGTTGCCTCAAAAATGAAAGTGGCTCGAAACGGGGCCTGGCGTATCTGCATGTCTTGTTTCGCTTCGTCAGTAGTTTGGGGTTCGGGGAAACTTCATTTAGTGAATATTAGGGTATAAAAACTTCAAATGGCGATAGATTTTGACAGAGAAGTCCGATCAAGACGCCTAAAAAATGAAAGTGGCTCGAAACGGGGCGTGGCGTATTTGCATGTTTTGTGCCGATTCGTTAGTAGTTTGGCGTTTGGGGAAACTTCATTTAGTGAATATTAGGGTATACAAACTTCAAATGGCGATAGATTTTGACAGAGAAGTCCGATCAAGACGCCGCAAAAATCAAAGTGGTTCAAAACGGGGCGTGGCGTATCTGCATGCTTTGTGCTGATTCGTTAGTAGTTTGGGGTTTGGGGAAACTTTATTTAGTGAATATTAGGGTATAGAAACTTCAAATGGCGATAGATTTTGACAGAGAAGTTCGATCAAGACGCCTAAAAAATGAAAGTGGCTCGAAACAGGGCGTGGCGTATCTGCATGTTTTGTGCCGATTCGTCAGTAGTTTGGGGTTTGGGGAAATTTCATTTAGTGAATATCAGGGTATACAAACTTCAAATGGTGATAGATTCTGGCAGAGAAGTCCGATCAAGACGCCTAAAAAATGAAAGTGGCTCGAAACGGGGCGTGGTGTATCTGTATGTTTTGTGCCGATTCGTCAGTAGTTTGGGGTATGGGGAAACTTAATTTAGTGAATATTAGGGTATACAAACTTCAAATTGCGATTGATTTTGACAGAGAAGTCCGATCAAGTTGCCTCAAAAATGAAAGTGGCTCGAAACGGGGCCTGGCGTATCTGCATGTCTTGTTTCGCTTCGTCAGTAGTTTGGGGTTCGGGGAAACTTCATTTAGTGAATATTAGGGTATAAAAACTTCAAATGGCGATAGATTTTGACAGAGAAGTCCGATCAAGACGCCTAAAAAATGAAAGTGGCTCGAAACGGGGCGTGGCGTATTTGCATGTTTTGTGCCGATTCGTTAGTAGTTTGGCGTTTGGGGAAACTTCATTTAGTGAATATTAGGGTATACAAACTTCAAATGGCGATAGATTTTGACAGAGAAGTCCGATCAAGACGCCTCAAAAATCAAAGTGGTTCAAAACGGGGCGTGGCGTATCTGCATGCTTTGTGCTGATTCGTTAGTAGTTTGGGGTTTGGGGAAACTTTATTTAGTGAATATTAGGGTATAGAAACTTCAAATGGCGATAGATTTTGACAGAGAAGTCCGATCAAGACGCCTAAAAAATGAAAGTGGCTCGAAACGGGGCGTGGCGTATCTGCATGTTTTGTGCCGATTCGTCAGTAGTTTGGGGTTTGGGGAAACTTCATTTAGTGAATATCAGGGTATACAAACTTCAAATGGCGATAGATTCTGGCAGAGAAGTCCGATCAAGACGCCTAAAAAATGAAAGTGGCTCGAAACGGGGCGTGGTGTATCTGTATGTTTTGTGCCGATTCGTCAGTAGTTTGGGGTATGGGGAAACTTAATTTAGTGAATATTAGGGTATACAAACTTCAAATTGCGATTGATTTTGACAGAGAAGTCCGATCAAGTTGCCTCAAAAATGAAAGTGGCTCGAAACGGGGCCTGGCGTATCTGCATGTCTTGTTTCGCTTCGTCAGTAGTTTGGGGTTCGGGGAAACTTCATTTAGTGAATATTAGGGTATAAAAACTTCAAATGGCGATAGATTTTGACAGAGAAGTCCGATCAAGACGCCTAAAAAATGAAAGTGGCTCGAAACGGGGCGTGGCGTATTTGCATGTTTTGTGCCGATTCGTTAGTAGTTTGGCGTTTGGGGAAACTTCATTTAGTGAATATTAGGGTATACAAACTTCAAATGGCGATAGATTTTGACAGAGAAGTCCGATCAAGACGCCTCAAAAATCAAAGTGGTTCAAAACGGGGCGTGGCGTATCTGCATGCTTTGTGCTGATTCGTTAGTAGTAAGGGGTTTGGGGAAACTTTATTTAGTGAATATTAGGGTATAGAAACTTCAAATGGCGATAGATGTTGACAGAGAAGTCCGATCAAGACGCCTAAAAAATGAAAGTGGCTCGAAACGGGGCGTGGCGTATCTGCATGTTTTGTGCCGATTTGTCAGTAGTTTGGGGTTTGGGGAAACTTCATTTAGTGAATATCAGGGTATACAAACTTCAAATGGCGATAGATTCTGGCAGAGAAGTCTGATCAAGACGCCTAAAAAATGAAAGTGGCTCGAAACGGGGCGTGGTGTATCTGTATGTTTTGTGCCGATTCGTCAGTAGTTTGGGGTATGGGGAAACTTAATTTAGTGAATATTAGGGTATACAAACTTCAAATTGCGATTGATTTTGACAGAGAAGTCCGATCAAGTTGCCTCAAAAATGAAAGTGGCTCGAAATGGGGCCTGGCGTATCTGCATGTCTTGTTTCGCTTCGTCAGTAGTTTGGGGTTCGGGGAAACTTCATTTAGTGAATATTAGGGTATACAAACTTCAAATGGCGATAGATTTTGACAGAGAAGTCCGATCAAGACGCCTCAAAAATCAAAGTGGTTCAAAACGGGGCGTGGCGTATCTGCATGCTTTGTGCTGATTCGTTAGTAGTTTGGGGTTTGGGGAAACTTTATTTAGTGAATATTAGGGTATAGAAACTTCAAATGGCGATAGATTTTGACAGAGAAGTCCGATCAAGACGCCTAAAAAATGAAAGTGGCTCGAAACGGGGCGTGGCGTATCTGCATGTTTTGTGCCGATTCGTCAGTAGTTTGGGGTTTGGGGAAACTTCATTTAGTGAATATCAGGGTATACAAACTTCAAATGGCGATAGATTCTGGCAGAGAAGTCCGATCAAGACGCCTAAAAAATGAAAGTGGCTCGAAACGGGGCGGGGTGTATCTGTATGTTTTGTGCCGATTCGTCAGTAGTTTGGGGTATGGGGAAACTTAATTTAGTGAATATTAGGGTATACAAACTTCAAATTGCGATTGATTTTGACAGAGAAGTCCGATCAAGTTGCCTCAAAAATGAAAGTGGCTCGAAACGGGGCCTGGCGTATCTGCATGTCTTGTTTCGCTTCGTCAGTAGTTTGGGGTTCGGGGAAACTTCATTTAGTGAATATTAGGGTATAAAAACTTCAAATGGCGATAGATTTTGACAGAGAAGTCCGATCAAGACGCCTAAAAAATGAAAGTGGCTCGAAACGGGGTGTGGCGTATTTGCATGTTTTGTGCCGATTCGTTAGTAGTTTGGCGTTTGGGGAAACTTCATTTAGTGAATATTAGGGTATACAAACTTCAAATGGCGATAGATTTTGACAGAGAAGTCCGATCAAGACGCCGCAAAAATCAAAGTGGTTCAAAACGGGGCGTGGCGTATCTGCATGCTTTGTGCTGATTCGTTAGTAGTTTGGGGTTTGGGGAAACTTTATTTAGTGAATATTAGGGTATAGAAACTTCAAATGGCGATAGATTTTGACAGAGAAGTCCGATCAAGACGCCTAAAAAATGAAAGTGGCTCGAAACAGGGCGTGGCGTATCTGCATGTTTTGTGCCGATTCGTCAGTAGTTTGGGGTTTGGGGAAATTTCATTTAGTGAATATCAGGGTATACAAACTTCAAATGGTGATAGATTCTGGCAGAGAAGTCCGATCAAGACGCCTAAAAAATGAAAGTGGCTCGAAACGGGGCGTGGTGTATCTGTATGTTTTGTGCCGATTCGTCAGTAGTTTGGGGTATGGGGAAACTTAATTTAGTGAATATTAGGGTATACAAACTTCAAATTGCGATTGATTTTGACAGAGAAGTCCGATCAAGTTGCCTCAAAAATGAAAGTGGCTCGAAACGGGGCCTGGCGTATCTGCATGTCTTGTTTCGCTTCGTCAGTAGTTTGGGGTTCGGGGAAACTTCATTTAGTGAATATTAGGGTATAAAAACTTCAAATGGCGATAGATTTTGACAGAGAAGTCCGATCAAGACGCCTAAAAAATGAAAGTGGCTCGAAACGGGGCGTGGCGTATTTGCATGTTTTGTGCCGATTCGTTAGTAGTTTGGCGTTTGGGGAAACTTCATTTAGTGAATATTAGGGTATACAAACTTCAAATGGCGATAGATTTTGACAGAGAAGTCCGATCAAGACGCCTCAAAAATCAAAGTGGTTCAAAACGGGGCGTGGCGTATCTGCATGCTTTGTGCTGATTCGTTAGTAGTTTGGGGTTTGGGGAAACTTTATTTAGTGAATATTAGGGTATAGAAACTTCAAATGGCGATAGATTTTGACAGAGAAGTCCGATCAAGACGCCTAAAAAATGAAAGTGGCTCGAAACGGGGCGTGGCGTATCTGCATGTTTTGTGCCGATTCGTCAGTTGTTTGGGGTTTGGGGAAACTTCATTTAGTGAATATCAGGGTATACAAACTTCAAATGGCGATAGATTCTGGCAGAGAAGTCCGATCAAGACGCCTAAAAAATGAAAGTGGCTCGAAACGGGGCGTGGTGTATCTGTATGTTTTGTGCCGATTCGTCAGTAGTTTGGGGTATGGGGAAACTTAATTTAGTGAATATTAGGGTATACAAACTTCAAATTGCGATTGATTTTGACAGAGAAGTCCGATCAAGTTGCCTCAAAAATGAAAGTGGCTCGAAACGGGGCCTGGCGTATCTGCATGTCTTGTTTCGCTTCGTCAGTAGTTTGGGGTTCGGGGAAACTTCATTTAGTGAATATTAGGGTATAAAAACTTCAAATGGCGATAGATTTTGACAGAGAAGTCCGATCAAGACGCCTAAAAAATGAAAGTGGCTCGAAACGGGGCGTGGCGTATTTGCATGTTTTGTGCCGATTCGTTAGTAGTTTGGCGTTTGGGGAAACTTCATTTAGTGAATATTAGGGTATACAAACTTCAAATGGCGATAGATTTTGACAGAGAAGTCCGATCAAGACGCCTCAAAAATCAAAGTGGTTCAAAACGGGGCGTGGCGTATCTGCATGCTTTGTGCTGATTCGTTAGTAGTAAGGGGTTTGGGGAAACTTTATTTAGTGAATATTAGGGTATAGAAACTTCAAATGGCGATAGATGTTGACAGAGAAGTTCGATCAAGACGCCTAAAAAATGAAAGTGGCTCGAAACGGGGCGTGGCGTATCTGCATGTTTTGTGCCGATTCGTCAGTAGTTTCGGGTTTGGGGAAACTTCATTTAGTGAATATCAGGGTATACAAACTTCAAATGGCGATAGATTCTGGCAGAGAAGTCTGATCAAGACGCCTAAAAAATGAAAGTGGCTCGAAACGGGGCGTGGTGTATCTGTATGTTTTGTGCCGATTCGTCAGTAGTTTGGGGTATGGGGAAACTTAATTTAGTGAATATTAGGGTATACAAACTTCAAATTGCGATTGATTTTGACAGAGAAGTCCGATCAAGTTGCCTCAAAAATGAAAGTGGCTCGAAACGGGGCCTGGCGTATCTGCATGTCTTGTTTCGCTTCGTCAGTAGTTTGGGGTTCGGGGAAACTTCATTTAGTGAATATTAGGGTATACAAACTTCAAATGGCGATAGATTTTGACAGAGAAGTCCGATCAAGACGCCTCAAAAATCAAAGTGGTTCAAAACGGGGCGTGGCGTATCTGCATGCTTTGTGCTGATTCGTTAGTAGTTTGGGGTTTGGGGAAACTTTATTTAGTGAATATTAGGGTATAGAAACTTCAAATGGCGATAGATTTTGACAGAGAAGTCCGATCAAGACGCCTAAAAAATGAAAGTGGCTCGAAACGGGGCGTGGCATATCTGCATGTTTTGTGCCGATTCGTCAGTAGTTTGGGGTTTGGGGAAACTTCATTTAGTGAATATCAGGGTATACAAACTTCAAATGGCGATAGATTCTGGCAGAGAAGTCCGATCAAGACGCCTAAAAAATGAAAGTGGCTCGAAACGGGGCGTGGTGTATCTGTATGTTTTGTGCCGATTCGTCAGTAGTTTGGGGTATGGGGAAACTTAATTTAGTGAATATTAGGGTATACAAACTTCAAATTGCGATTGATTTTGACAGAGAAGTCCGATCAAGTTGCCTCAAAAATGAAAGGGGCTCGAAACGGGGCCTGGCGTATCTGCATGTCTTGTTTCGCTTCGTCAGTAGTTTGGGGTTCGGGGAAACTTCATTTAGTGAATATTAGGGTATAAAAACTTCAAATGGCGATAGATTTTGACAGAGAAGTCCGATCAAGACGCCTAAAAAATGAAAGTGGCTCGAAACGGGGCGTGGCGTATTTGCATGTTTTGTGCCGATTCGTTAGTAGTTTGGCGTTTGGGGAAACTTCATTTAGTGAATATTAGGGTATACAAACTTCAAATGGCGATAGATTTTGACAGAGAAGTCCGATCAAGACGCCTCAAAAATCAAAGTGGTTCAAAACGGGGCGTGGCGTATCTGCATGCTTTGTGCTGATTCGTTAGTAGTTTGGGGTTTGGGGAAACTTTATTTAGTGAATATTAGGGTATAGAAACTTCAAATGGCGATTGATTTTGACAGAGAAGTCCGATCAAGATGCCTAAAAAATGAAAGTGGCTCGAAACGGGGCGTGGCGTATCTGCATGTTTTGTGCCGATTCGTCAGTAGTTTGGGGTTTGGGGAAACTTCATTTAGTGAATATCAGGGTATACAAACTTCAAATGGCGATAGATTCTGGCAGAGAAGTCCGATCAAGACGCCTAAAAAATGAAAGTGGCTCGAAACGGGGCGTGGTGTATCTGTATGTTTTGTGCCGATTCGTCAGTAGTTTGGGGTATGGGGAAACTTAATTTAGTGAATATTAGGGTATACAAGCTTCAAATTGCGATTGATTTTGACAGAGAAGTCCGATCAAGTTGCCTCAAAAATGAAAGTGGCTCGAAACGGGGCCTGGCGTATCTGCATGTCTTGTTTCGCTTCGTCAGTAGTTTGGGGTTTGGGGAAACTTCATTTAGTGAATATTAGGGTATAAAAACTTCAAATGGCGATAGATTTTGACAGAGAAGTCCGATCAAGACGCCTAAAAAATGAAAGTGGCTCGAAACGGGGCGTGGCGTATTTGCATGTTTTGTGCCGATTCGTTAGTAGTTTGGCGTTTGGGGAAACTTCATTTAGTGAATATTAGGGTATACAAACTTCAAATGGCGATAGATTTTGACAGAGAAGTCCGATCAAGACGCCTCAAAAATCAAAGTGGTTCAAAACGGGGCGTGGCGTATCTGCATGCTTTGTGCTGATTCGTTAGTAGTTTGGGGTTTGGGGAAACTTTATTTAGTGAATATTAGGGTATAGAAACTTCAAATGGCGATAGATTTTGACAGAGAAGTCCGATCAAGCCGCCTAAAAAATGAAAGTGGCTCGAAACGGGGCGTGGCGTATCTGCATGTTTTGTGCCGATTCGTCAGTAGTTTGGGGTTTGGGGAAACTTCATTTAGTGAATATCAGGGTATACAAACTTCAAATGGCGATAGATTCTGGCAGAGAATTCCGATCAAGACGCCTAAAAAATGAAAGTGGCTCGAAACGGGGCGTGGTGTATCTGTATGTTTTGTGCCGATTCGTCAGTAGTTTGGGGTATGGGGAAACTTAATTTAGTGAATATTAGGGTACACAAACTTCAAATTGCGATTGATTTTGACAGAGAAGTCCGATCAAGTTGCCTCAAAAATGAAAGTGGCTCGAAACGGGGCCTGGCGTATCTGCATGTCTTGTTTCGCTTCGTCAGTAGTTTGGGGTTCGGGGAAACTTCATTTAGTGAATATTAGGGTATAAAAACTTCAAATGGCGATAGATTTTGACAGAGAAGTTCGATCAAGACTCCTAAAAAATGAAAGTGGCTCGAAACGGGGCGTGGCGTATTTGCATGTTTTTTGCCGATTCGTTAGTAGTTTGGCGTTTGGGGAAACTTCATTTAGTGAATATTAGGGTATACAAACTTCAAATGGCGATAGATTTTGACAGAGAAGTCCGATCAAGACGCCTCAAAAATCAAAGTGGTTCAAAACGGGGCGTGGCGTATCTGCATGCTTTGTGCTGATTCGTTAGTAGTTTGGGGTTTGGGGAAACTTTATTTAGTGAATATTAGGGTATAGAAACTTCAAATGGCGATAGATTTTGACAGAGAAGTCCGATCAAGACGCCTAAAAAATGAAAGTGGCTCGAAACGGGGCGTGGCGTATCTGCATGTTTTGTGCCGATTCGTCAGTAGTTTGGGGTTTGGGGAAACTTCATTTAGTGAATATCAGGGTATACAAACTTCAAATGGCGATAGATTCTGGCAGAGAAGTCCGATCAGGACGCCTAAAAAATGAAAGTGGCTCGAAACGGGGCGTGGTGTATCTGTATGTTTTGTGCCGATTTGTCACTAGTTTGGGGTATGGGGAAACTTAATTTAGTGAATATTAGGGTACACAAACTTCAAATTGCGATTGATTTTGACAGAGAAGTCCGATCAAGTTGCCTCAAAAATGAAAGTGGCTCGAAACGGGGCCTGGCGTATCTGCATGTCTTGTTTCGCTTCGTCAGTAGTTTGGGGTTCGGGGAAACTTCATTTAGTGAATATTAGGGTATAAAAACTTCAAATGGCGATAGATTTTGACAGAGAAGTCCGATCAAGACGCCTAAAAAATGAAAGTGGCTCGAAACGGGGCGTGGCGTATTTGCATGTTTTGTGCCGATTCGTTAGTAGTTTGGCGTTTGGGGAAACTTCATTTAGTGAATATTAGGGTATACAAACTTCAAATGGCGATAGATTTTGACAGAGAAGTCCGATCAAGACGCCTCAAAAATCAAAGTGGTTCAAAACGGGGCGTGGCGTATCTGCATGCTTTGTGCTGATTCGTTAGTAGTAAGGGGTTTGGGGAAACTTTATTTAGTGAATATTATGGTATAGAAACTTCAAATGGCGATAGATTTTGACAGAGAAGTCCGATCAAGACGCCTAAAAAATGAAAGTGGCTCGAAACGGGGCGTGGCGTATCTGCATGTTTTGTGCCGATTCGTCAGTAGTTTGGGGTTTGGGGAAACTTCATTTAGTGAATATCAGGGTATACAAACTTCAAATGGCGATAGATTCTGGCAGAGAAGTCCGATCAGGACGCCTAAAAAATGAAAGTGGCTCGAAACGGGGCGTGGTGTATCTGTATGTTTTGTGCCGATTCGTCAGTAGTTTGGGGTATGGGGAAACTTAATTTAGTGAATATTAGGGTATACAAACTTCAAATTGCGATTGATTTTGACAGAGAAGTCCGATCAAGTTGCCTCAAAAATGAAAGTGGCTCGAAACGGGGCCTGGCGTATCTGCATGTCTTGTTTCGCTTCGTCAGTAGTTTGGGGTTCGGGGAAACTTCATTTAGTGAATATTAGGGTATAAAAACTTCAAATGGCGATAGATTTTGACAGAGAAGTCCGATCAAGACGCCTAAAAAATGAAAGTTGCTCGAAACGGGGCGTGGCGTATTTGCATGTTTTGTGCCGATTCGTTAGTAGTTTGGCGTTTGGGGAAACTTCATTTAGTGAATATTAGGGTATACAAACTTCAAATGGCGATAGATTTTGACAGAGAAGTCCGATCAAGACGCCTCAAAAATCAAAGTGGTTCAAAACGGGGCGTGGCGTATCTGCATGCTTTGTGCTGATTCGTTAGTAGTTTGGGGTTTGGGGAAACTTTATTTAGTGAATATTAGGGTATAGAAACTTCAAATGGCGATAGATTTTGACAGAGAAGTCCGATCAAGACGCCTAAAAAATGAAAGTGGCTCGAAACGGGGCGTGGCGTATCTGCATGTTTTGTGCCGATTCGTCAGTAGTTTGGGGTTTGGGGAAACTTCATTTAGTGAATATCAGGGTATACAAACTTCAAATGGCGATAGATTCTGGCAGAGAAGTCCGATCAGGACGCCTAAAAAATGAAAGTGGCTCGAAACGGGGCGTGGTGTATCTGTATGTTTTGTGCCGATTCGTCAGTAGTTTGGGGTATGGGGAAACTTAATTTAGTGAATATTAGGGTATACAAACTTCAAATTGCGATTGATTTTGACAGAGAAGTCCGATCAAGTTGCCTCAAAAATGAAAGTGGCTCGAAACGGGGCCTGGCGTATCTGCATGTCTTGTTTCGCTTCGTCAGTAGTTTGGGGTTCGGGGAAACTTCATTTAGTGAATATTAGGGTATAAAAACTTCAAATGGCGATAGATTTTGACAGAGAAGTCCGATCAAGACGCCTAAAAAATGAAAGTGGCTCGAAACGGGGCGTGGCGTATTTGCATGTTTTGTGCCGATTCGTTAGTAGTTTGGCGTTTGGGGAAACTTCATTTAGTGAATATTAGGGTATACAAACTTCAAATGGCGATAGATTTTGACAGAGAAGTCCGATCAAGACGCCTCAAAAATCAAAGTGGTTCAAAATGGGGCGTGGCGTATCTGCATGCTTTGTGCTGATTCGTTAGTAGTTTGGGGTTTGGGGAAACTTTATTTAGTGAATATTAGGGTATAGAAACTTCAAATGGCGATAGATTTTGACAGAGAAGTCCGATCAAGACGCCTAAAAAATGAAAGTGGCTCGAAACGGGGCGTGGCGTATCTGCATGTTTTGTGCCGATTCGTCAGTAGTTTGGGGTTTGGGGAAACTTCATTTAGTGAATATCAGGGTATACAAACTTCAAATGGCGATAGATTCTGGCAGAGAAGTCCGATCAGGACGCCTAAAAAATGAAAGTGGCTCGAAACGGGGCGTGGTGTATCTGTATGTTTTGTGCCGATTCGTCAGTAGTTTGGGGTATGGGGAAACTTAATTTAGTGAATATTAGGGTATACAAACTTCAAATTGCGATTGATTTTGACAGAGAAGTCCGATCAAGTTGCCTCAAAAATGAAAGTGGCTCGAAACGGGGCCTGGCGTATCTGCATGTCTTGTTTCGCTTCGTCAGTAGTTTGGGGTTCGGGGAAACTTCATTTAGTGAATATTAGGGTATAAAAACTTCAAATGGCGATAGATTTTGACAGAGAAGTCCGATCAAGACGCCTAAAAAATGAAAGTGGCTCGAAACGGGGCGTGGCGTATTTGCATGTTTTGTGCCGATTCGTTAGTAGTTTGGCGTTTGGGGAAACTTCATTTAGTGAATATTAGGGTATACAAACTTCAAATGGCGATAGATTTTGACAGAGAAGTCCGATCAAGACGCCTCAAAAATCAAAGTGGTTCAAAACGGGGCGTGGCGTATCTGCATGCTTTGTGCTGATTCGTTAGTAGTTTGGGGTTTGGGGAAACTTTATTTAGTGAATATTAGGGTATAGAAACTTCAAATGGCGATAGATTTTGACAGAGAAATCCGATCAAGACGCCTAAAAAATGAAAGTGGCTCGAAACGGGGCGTGGCGTATCTGCATGTTTTGTGCCGATTCGTCAGTAGTTTGGGGTTTAGGGAAACTTCATTTAGTGAATATCAGGGTATACAAACTTCAAATGGCGATAGATTCTGGCAGAGAAGTCCGATCAGGACGCCTAAAAAATGAAAGTGGCTCGAAACGGGGCGTGGTGTATCTGTATGTTTTGTGCCGATTCGTCAGTAGTTTGGGGTATGGGGAAACTTAATTTAGTGAATATTAGGGTATACAAACTTCAAATTGCGATTGATTTTGACAGAGAAGTCCGATCAAGTTGCCTCAAAAATGAAAGTGGCTCGAAACGGGGCCTGGCGTATCTGCATGTCTTGTTTCGCTTTGTCAGTAGTTTGGGGTTCGGGGAAACTTCATTTAGTGAATATTAGGGTATAAAAACTTCAAATGGCGATAGATTTTGACAGAGAAGTCCGATCAAGACGCCTAAAAAATGAAAGTGGCTCGAAACGGGGCGTGGCGTATTTGCATGTTTTGTGCCGATTCGTTAGTAGTTTGGCGTTTGGGGAAACTTCATTTAGTGAATATTAGGGTATACAAACTTCAAATGGCGATAGATTTTGACAGAGAAGTCCGATCAAGACGCCTCAAAAATCAAAGTGGTTCAAAACGGGGCGTGGCGTATCTGCATGCTTTGTGCTGATTCGTTAGTAGTTTGGGGTTTGGGGAAACTTTATTTAGTGAATATTAGGGTATAGAAACTTCAAATGGCGATAGATTTTGACAGAGAAGTCCGATCAAGACGCCTAAAAAATGAAAGTGGCTCGAAACGGGGCGTGGCGTATCTGCATGTTTTGTTTCGCTTCGTCAGTAGGTTGGGGTTTAGGGAAACTTCATTTAGTGAATATCAGGGTATACAAACTTCAAATGGCGATAGATTCTGGCAGAGAAGTCCGATCAAGACGCCTAAAAAATGAAAGTGGCTCGAAACGGGGCGTGGTGTATCTGTATGTTTTGTGCCGATTCGTCAGTAAATTGGGGTATGGGGAAACTTAATTTAGTGAATATTAGGGTATACAAACTTCAAATTGCGATTGATTTTGACAGAGAAGTCCGATCAAGTTGCCTCAAAAATGAAAGTGGCTCGAAACGGGGCCTGGCGTATCTGCATGTCTTGTTTCGCTTCGTCAGTAGTTTGGGGTTCGGGGAAACTTCATTTAGTGAATATTAGGGTTTAAAAACTTCAAATGGCGATAGATTTTGACAGAGAAGTCCGATCAAGACGCCTAAAAAATGAAAGTGGCTCGAAACGGGGCGTGGCGTATTTGCATGTTTTGTGCCGATTCGTTAGTAGTTTGGCGTTTGGGGAAACTTCATTTAGTGAATATTAGGGTATACAAACTTCAAATGGCGATAGATTTTGACAGAGAAGTCCGATCAAGACGCCTCAAAAATCAAAGTGGTTAAAAACGGGGCGTGGCGTATCTGCATGCTTTGTGCTGATTCGTTAGTAGTTTGGGGTTTGGGGAAACTTTATTTAGTGAATATTAGGGTATAGAAACTTCAAATGGCGATAGATTTTGACAGAGAAGTCCGATCAAGACGCCTAAAAATTGAAAGTGGCTCGAAACGGGGCGTGGCGTATCTGCATGTTTTGTGCCGATTCGTCAGTAGTTTGGGGTTCGGGGAAACTTCATTTAGTCAATATTAGGGTATACAAACTTCAAATGGCGATAGATTCTGGCAGAGAAGTCCGATCAAGACGCCTAAAAAATGAAAGTGGCTCGAAACGGGGCGTGGTGTATCTGTATGTTTTGTGCCGATTCGTCAGTAGTTTGGGGTATGGGGAAACTTAATTTAGTGAATATTAGGGTATACAAACTTCAAATTGCGATTGATTTTGACAGAGAAGTCCGATCAAGTTGCCTCAAAAATGAAAGTGGCTCGAAACGGGGCCTGGCGTATCTGCATGTCTTGTTTCGCTTCGTCAGTAGTTTGGGGTTCGGGGAAACTTCATTTAGTGAATATTAGGGTATAAAAACTTCAAATGGCGATAGATTTTGACAGAGAAGTCCGATCAAGACGCCTAAAAAATGAAAGTGGCTCGAAACGGGGCGTGGCGTATTTGCATGCTTTGTGCCGATTCGTTAGTAGTTTGGCGTTTGGGGAAACTTCATTTAGTGAATATTAGGGTATACAAACTTCAAATGGCGATAGATTTTGACAGAGAAGTCCGATCAAGACGCCTCAAAAATCAAAGTGGTTCAAAACGGGGCGTGGCGTATCTGCATGCTTTGTGCTGATTCGTTAGTAGTTTGGGGTTTGGGGAAACTTTATTTAGTGAATATTAGGGTATAGAAACTTCAAATGGCGATAGATTTTGACAGAGAAGTCCGATCAAGACGCCTAAAAAATGAAAGTGGCTCGAAACGGGGCGTGGCGTATCTGCATGTTTTGTGCCGATTCGTCAGTAGTTTGGGGTTTGGGGAAACTTCATTTAGTGAATATCAGGGTATACAAACTTCAAATGGCGATAGATTCTGGCAGAGAAGTCCGATCAAGACGCCTAAAAAATGAAAGTGGCTCGAAACGGGGCGTGGTGTATCTGTATGTTTTGTGCCGATTCTTCAGTAGTTTGGGGTATGGGGAAACTTAATTTAGTGAATATTAGGGTATACAAACTTCAAATTGCGATTGATTTTGACAGAGAAGTCCGATCAAGTTGCCTCAAAAATGAAAGTGGCTCGAAACGGGGCCTGGCGTATCTGCATGTCTTGTTTCGCTTCGTCAGTAGTTTGGGGTTCGGGCAAACTTCATTTAGTGATTATTTGGGTATAAACACTTCAAATGGCGATAGATTTTGACAGAGAAGTCCGATCAAGACGCCTAAAAAATGAAAGTGGCTCGAAACGGGGCGTGGCGTATTTGCATGTTTTGTGCCGATTCGTTAGTAGTTTGGCGTTTGGGGAAACTTCATTTAGTGAATATTAGGGTATACAAACTTCAAATGGCGATAGATTTTGACAGAGAAGTCCGATCAAGACGCCTCAAAAATCAAAGTGGTTCAAAACGGGGCGTGGCGTATCTGCATGCTTTGTGCTGATTCGTTAGTAGTTTGGGGTTTGGGGAAACTTTATTTAGTGAATATTAGGGTATAGAAACTTCAAATGGCGATAGATTTTGACAGAGAAGTCCGATCAAGACGCCTAAAAAATGAAAGTGGCTCGAAACGGGGCGTGGCGTATCTGCATGTTTTGTGCCGATTCGTCAGTAGTTTGGGGTTTGGGGAAACTTCATTTAGTGAATATCAGGGTATACAAACTTCAAATGGCGATAGATTCTGGCAGAGAAGTCCGATCAAGACGCCTAAAAAATGAAAGTGGCTCGAAACGGGGCGTGGTGTATCTGTATGTTTTGTGCCGATTCTTCAGTAGTTTGGGGAATGGGGAAACTTAATTTAGTGAATATTAGGGTATACAAACTTCAAATTGCGATTGATTTTGACAGAGAAGTCCGATCAAGTTGCCTCAAAAATGAAAGTGGCTCGAAACGGGGCCTGGCGTATCTGCATGTCTTGTTTCGCTTCGTCAGTAGTTTGGGGTTCGGGCAAACTTCATTTAGTGATTATTTGGGTATAAACACTTCAAATGGCGATAGATTTTGACAAAGAAGTCCGATCAAGACGCCTAAAATATGAAAGTGGCTCGAAACGGGGCGTGGCGTATTTGCATGTTTTGTGCCGATTCGTTAGTAGTTTGGCGTTTGGGGAAACTTCATTTAGTGAATATTAGGGTATACAAACTTCAAATGGCGATAGATTTTGACAGAGAAGTCCGATCAAGACGCCTCAAAAATCAAAGTGGTTCAAAACGGGGCGTGGCGTATCTGCATGCTTTGTGCTGATTCGTTAGTAGTTTGGGGTTTGGGGAAACTTTATTTAGTGAATATTAGGGTATAGAAACTTCAAATGGCGATAGATTTTGACAGAGAAGTCCGATCAAGACGCCTAAAAAATGAAAGTGGCTCGAAACGGGGCGTGGCGTATCTGCATGTTTTGTGCCGATTCGTCAGTAGTTTGGGGTTTGGGGAAACTTCATTTAGTGAATATCAGGGTATACAAACTTCAAATGGCGATAGATTCTGGCAGAGAAGTCCGATCAAGACGCCTAAAAAATGAAAGTGGCTCGAAACGGGGCGTGGTGTATCTGTATGTTTTGTGCCGATTCGTCAGTAGTTTGGGGTATGGGGAAACTTAATTTAGTGAATATTAGGGTATACAAACTTCAAATTGCGATTGATTTTGACAGAGAAGTCCGATCAAGTTGCCTAAAAAATGAAAGTGGCTCGAAACGGGGCCTGGCGTATCTGCATGTCTTGTTTCGCTTCGTCAGTAGTTTGGGGTTCGGGGAAACTTCATTTAGGGAATATTAGGGTATAAAAACTTCAAATGGTGATAGATTTTGACAGAGAAGTCCGATCAAGACGCCTAAAAAATGAAAGTGGCTCGACACGGGGCGTGGCGTATTTGCATGTTTTGTGCCGATTCGTTAGTAGTTTGGCGTTTGGGGAAACTTCATTTAGTGAATATTAGGGTATACAAACTTCAAATGGCGATAGATTTTGACAGAGAAGTCCGATCAAGACGCCTCAAAAATCAAAGTGGTTCAAAATGGGGCGTGGCGTATCTGCATGCTTTGTGCTGATTCGTTAGTAGTTTGGGGTTTGGGGAAACTTTATTTAGTGAATATTAGGGTATAGAAACTTCAAATGGCGATAGATTTTGACAGAGAAGTCCGATCAAGACGCCTAAAAAATGAAAGTGGCTCGAAACGGGGCGTGGCGTATCTGCATGTTTTGTGCCGATTCGTCAGTAGTTTGGGGTTTGGGGAAACTTCATTTAGTGAATATCAGGGTATACAAACTTCAAATGGCGATAGATTCTGGCAGAGAAGTCTGATCAGGACGCCTAAAAAATGAAAGTGGCTCGAAACGGGGCGTGGTGTATTTGTATGTTTTGTGCCGATTCGTCAGTAGTTTGGGGTATGGGGAAACTTAATTTAGTGAATATTAGGGTATACAAACTTCAAATTGCGATTGATTTTGACAGAGAAGTCCGATCAAGTTGCCTCAAAAATGAAAGTGGCTCGAAACGGGGCCTGGCGTATCTGCATGTCTTGTTTCGCTTCGGCAGTAGTTTGGGGTTCGGGGAAACTTCATTTAGTGAATATTAGGGTATAAAAACTTCAAATGGCGATAGATTTTGACAGAGAAGTCCGATCAAGACGCCTAAAAAATGAAAGTGGCTCGAAACGGGGCGTGGCGTATTTGCATGTTTTGTGCCGATTCGTTAGTAGTTTGGCGTTTGGGGAAACTTCATTTAGTGAATATTAGGGTATACAAACTTCAAATGGCGATAGATTTTGACAGAGAAGTCCGATCAAGACGCCTCAAAAATCAAAGTGGTTCAAAACGGGGCGTGGCGTATCTGCATGCTTTGTGCTGATTCGTTAGTAGTTTGGGGTTTGGGGAAACTTTATTTAGTGAATATTAGGGTATAGAAACTTCAAATGGCGATAGATTTTGACAGAGAAGTCCGATCAAGACGCCTAAAAAATGAAAGTGGCTCGAAACGGGGCGTGGCGTATCTGCATGTTTTGTGCCGATTCGTCAGTAGTTTGGGGTTTGGGGAAACTTCATTTAGTGAATATCAGGGTATACAAACTTCAAATGGCGATAGATTCTGGCAGAGAAGTCCGATCAGGACGCCTAAAAAATGAAAGTGGCTCGAAATGGGGCGTGGTGTATCTGTATGTTTTGTGCCGATTCGTCAGTAGTTTGGGGTATGGGGAAACTTAATTTGGTGAATATTAGGGTATACAAACTTCAAATTGCGATTGATTTTGACAGAGAAGTCCGATCAAGTTGCCTCAAAAATGAAAGTGGCTCGAAACGGGGCCTGGCGTATCTGCATGTCTTGTTTCGCTTCGTCAGTAGTTTGGGGTTCGGGCAAACTTCATTTAGTGAATATTAGGGTATAAAAACTTCAAATGGCGATAGATTTTGACAGAGAAGTCCGATCAAGACGCCTAAAAAATGAAAGTGGCTCGAAACGGGGCGTGGCGTATTTGCATGTTTTGTGCCGATTCGTTAGTAGTTTGGCGTTTGGGGAAACTTCATTTAGTGAATATTAGGGTATACAAACTTCAAATGGCGATAGATTTTGACAGAGAAGTCCGATTAAGACGCCTCAAAAATCAAAGTGGTTCAAAACGGGGCGTGGCGTATCTGCATGGTTTGTGCTGATTCGTTAGTAGTTTGGGGTTTGGGGAAACTTTATTTAGTGAATATTAGGGTATAGAAACTTCAAATGGCGATAGATTTTGACAGAGAAGTCCGATCAAGACGCCTAAAAAATGAAAGTGGCTCGAAACGGGGCGTGGCGTATCTGCATGTTTTGTGCCGATTCGTCAGTAGTTTGGGGTTTGGGGAAACTTCATTTAGTGAATATCAGGGTATACAAACTTCAAATGGCGATAGATTCTGGCAGAGAAGTCCGATCAGGACGCCTAAAAAATGAAAGTGGCTCGAAACGGGGCGTGGTGTATCTGTATGTTTTGTGCCGATTCGTCAGTAGTTTGGGGTATGGGGAAACTTAATTTAGTGAATATTAGGGTATACAAACTTCAAATTGCGATTGATTTTGACAGAGAAGTCCGATCAAGTTGCCTCAAAAATGAAAGTGGCTCGAAACGGGGCCTAGCGTATCTGCATGTCTTGTTTCGCTTCGTCAGTAGTTTGGGGTTCGGGGAAACTTCATTTAGTGAATATTAGGGTATAAAAACTTCAAATGGCGATAGATTTTGACAGAGAAGTCCGATCAAGACGCCTAAAAAATGAAAGTGGCTCGAAACGGGGCGTGGCGTATTTGCATGTTTTGTGCCGATTCGTTAGTAGTTTGGCGTTTGGTGAAACTTCATTTAGTGAATATTAGGGTATACAAACTTCAAATGGCGATAGATTTTGACAGAGAAGTCCGATCAAGACGCCTCAAAAATCAAAGTGGTTCAAAACGGGGCGTGGCGTATCTGCATGCTTTGTGCTGATTCGTTAGTAGTTTGGGGTTTGGGGAAACTTTATTTAGTGAATATTAGGGTATAGAAACTTCAAATGGCGATAGATTTTGACAGAGAAGTCCGATCAAGACGCCTAAAAAATGAAAGTGGCTCGAAACGGGGCGTGGCGTATCTGCATGTTTTGTGCCGATTCGTCAGTAGTTTGGGGTTTGGGGAAACTTCATTTAGTGAATATCAGGGTATACAAACTTCAAATGGCGATAGATTCTGGCAGAGAAGTCCGATCAAGACGCCTAAAAAATGAAAGTGGCTCGAAACGGGGCGTGGTGTATCTGTATGTTTTGTGCCGATTCGTCAGTAGTTTGGGGTATGGGGAAACTTAATTTAGTGAATATTAGGGTATACAAACTTCAAATTGCGATTGATTTTGACAGAGAAGTCCGATCAAGTTGCCTCAAAAATGAAAGTGGCTCGAAACGGGGCCTGGCGTATCTGCATGTCTTGTTTCGCTTCGTCAGTAGTTTGGGGTTCGGGGAAACTTCATTTAGTGAATATTAGGGTATAAAAACTTCAAACGGCGATAGATTTTGACAGAGAAGTCCGATCAAGACGCCTAAAAAATGAAAGTGGCTCGAAACGGGGCGTGGCGTATTTGCATGTTTTGTGCCGATTCGTTAGTAGTTTGGCGTTTGGGGAAACTTCATTTAGTGAATATTAGGGTATACAAATTCAAATGGCGATAGATTTTGACAGAGAAGTCCGATCAAGACGCCTCAAAAATCAAAGTGGTTCAAAACGGGGCGTGGCGTATCTGCATGCTTTGTGCTGATTCGTTAGTAGTTTGGGGTTTGGGGAAACTTTATTTAGTGAATATTAGGGTATAGAAACTTCAAATGGCGATAGATTTTGACAGAGAAGTCCGATCAAGACGCCTAAAAAATGAAAGTGGCTCGAAACGGGGCGTGGCGTATCTGCATGTTTTGTGCCGATTCGTCAGTAGTTTGGGGTTTGGGGAAACTTCATTTAGTGAATATCAGGGTATACAAACTTCAAATGGCGATAGATTTTGGCAGAGAAGTCCGATCAAGACGCCTAAAAAATGAAAGTGGCTCGAAACGGGGCGTGGTGTATCTGTATGTTTTGTGCCGATTCGTCAGTAGTTTGGGGTATGGGGAAACTTAATTTAGTGAATATTAGGGTATACAAACTTCAAATTGCGATTGATTTTGACAGAGAAGTCCGATCAAGTTGCCTCAAAAATGAAAGTGGCTCGAAACGGGGCCTGGCGTATCTGCATGTCTTGTTTCGCTTCGTCAGTAGTTTGGGGTTCGGGGAAACTTCATTTAGTGAATATTAGGGTATAAAAACTTCAAATGGCGATAGATTTTGACAGAGAAGTCCGATCAAGACGCCTAAAAAATGAAAGTGGCTCGAAACGGGGCGTGGCGTATTTGCATGTTTTGTGCCGATTCGTTAGTAGTTTGGCGTTTGGGGAAACTTCATTTAGTGAATATTAGGGTATACAAACTTCAAATGGCGATAGATTTTGACAGAGAAGTCCGATCAAGACGCCTCAAAAATCAAAGTGGTTCAAAACGGGGCGTGGCGTATCTGCATGCTTTGTGCTGATTCGTTAGTAGTTTGGGGTTTGGGGAAACTTTATTTAGTGAATATTAGGGTATAGAAACTTCAAATGGCGATAGATTTTGACAGAGAAGTCCGATCAAGACGCCTAAAAAATGAAAGTGGCTCGAAACGGGGCGTGGCGTATCTGCATGTTTTGTGCCGATTCGTCAGTAGTTTGGGGTTTGGGGAAACTTCATTTAGTGAATATCAGGGTATACAAACTTCAAATGGCGATAGATTCTGGCAGAGAAGTCCGATCAAGACGCCTAAAAAATGAAAGTGGCTCGAAACGGGGCGTGGTGTATCTGTATGTTTTGTGCCGATTCGTCAGTAGTTTGGGGTATGGGGAAACTTAATTTAGTGAATATTAGGGTATACAAACTTCAAATTGCGATTGATTTTGACAGAGAAGTCCGATCAAGTTGCCTCAAAAATGAAAGTGGCTCAAAACGGGGCCTGGCGTATCTGCATGTCTTGTTTCGCTTCGTCAGTAGTTTGGGGTTCGGGGAAACTTCATTTAGTGAATATTAGGGTATAGAAACTTCAAATGGCGATAGATTTTGACAGAGAAGTCCGATCAAGACGCCTAAAAAATGAAAGTGGCTCGAAACGGGGCGTGGCGTATCTGCATGTTTTGTGCCGATTCGTCAGTAGTTTGGGGTTTGGGGAAACTTCATTTAGTGAATATCAGGGTATACAAACTTCAAATGGCGATAGATTCTGGCAGAGAAGTCCGATCAAGACGCCTAAAAAATGAAAGTGGCTCGAAACGGGGCGTGGTGTATCTGTATGTTTTGTGCCGATTCTTCAGTAGTTTGGGGAATGGGGAAACTTAATTTAGTGAATATTAGGGTATACAAACTTCAAATTGCGATTGATTTTGACAGAGAAGTCCGATCAAGTTGCCTCAAAAATGAAAGTGGCTCGAAACGGGGCCTGGCGTATCTGCATGTCTTGTTTCGCTTCGTCAGTAGTTTGGGGTTCGGGCAAACTTCATTTAGTGATTATTTGGGTATAAACACTTCAAATGGCGATAGATTTTGACTAAGAAGTCCGATCAAGACGCCTAAAATATGAAAGTGGCTCGAAACGGGGCGTGGCGTATTTGCATGTTTTGTGCCGATTCGTTAGTAGTTTGGCGTTTGGGGAAACTTCATTTAGTGAATATTAGGGTATACAAACTTCAAATGGCGATAGATTTTGACAGAGAAGTCCGATCAAGACGCCTCAAAAATCAAAGTGGTTCAAAACGGGGCGTGGCGTATCTGCATGCTTTGTGCTGATTCGTTAGTAGTTTGGGGTTTGGGGAAACTTTATTTAGTGAATATTAGGGTATAGAAACTTCAAATGGCGATAGATTTTGACAGAGAAGTCCGATCAAGACGCCTAAAAAATGAAAGTGGCTCGAAACGGGGCGTGGCGTATCTGCATGTTTTGTGCCGATTCGTCAGTAGTTTGGGGTTTGGGGAAACTTCATTTAGTGAATATCAGGGTATACAAACTTCAAATGGCGATAGATTCTGGCAGAGAAGTCCGATCAAGACGCCTAAAAAATGAAAGTGGCTCGAAACGGGGCGTGGTGTATCTGTATGTTTTGTGCCGATTCGTCAGTAGTTTGGGGTATGGGGAAACTTAATTTAGTGAATATTAGGGTATACAAACTTCAAATTGCGATTGATTTTGACAGAGAAGTCCGATCAAGTTGCCTAAAAAATGAAAGTGGCTCGAAACGGGGCCTGGCGTATCTGCATGTCTTGTTTCGCTTCGTCAGTAGTTTGGGGTTCGGGGAAACTTCATTTAGGGAATATTAGGGTATAAAAACTTCAAATGGCGATAGATTTTGACAGAGAAGTCCGATCAAGACGCCTAAAAAATGAAAGTGGCTCGACACGGGGCGTGGCGTATTTGCATGTTTTGTGCCGATTCGTTAGTAGTTTGGCGTTTGGGGAAACTTCATTTAGTGAATATTAGGGTATACAAACTTTAAATGGCGATAGATTTTGACAGAGAAGTCCGATCAAGACGCCTCAAAAATCAAAGTGGTTCAAAATGGGGCGTGGCGTATCTGCATGCTTTGTGCTGATTCGTTAGTAGTTTGGGGTTTGGGGAAACTTTATTTAGTGAATATTAGGGTATAGAAACTTCAAATGGCGATAGATTTTGACAGAGAAGTCCGATCAAGACGCCTAAAAAATGAAAGTGGCTCGAAACGGGGCGTGGCGTATCTGCATGTTTTGTGCCGATTCGTCAGTAGTTTGGGGTTTGGGGAAACTTCATTTAGTGAATATCAGGGTATACAAACTTCAAATGGCGATAGATTCTGGCAGAGAAGTCTGATCAGGACGCCTAAAAAATGAAAGTGGCTCGAAACGGGGCGTGGTGTATCTGTATGTTTTGTGCCGATTCGTCAGTAGTTTGGGGTATGGGGAAACTTAATTTAGTGAATATTAGGGTATACAAACTTCAAATTGCGATTGATTTTGACAGAGAAGTCCGATCAAGTTGCCTCAAAAATGAAAGTGGCTCGAAACGGGGCCTGGCGTATCTGCATGTCTTGTTTCGCTTCGGCAGTAGTTTGGGGTTCGGGGAAACTTCATTTAGTGAATATTAGGGTATAAAAACTTCAAATGGCGATAGATTTTGACAGAGAAGTCCGATCAAGACGCCTAAAAAATGAAAGTGGCTCGAAACGGGGCGTGGCGTATTTGCATGTTTTGTGCCGATTCGTTAGTAGTTTGGCGTTTGGGGAAACTTCATTTAGTGAATATTAGGGTATACAAACTTCAAATGGCGATAGATTTTGACAGAGAAGTCCGATCAAGACGCCTCAAAAATCAAAGTGGTTCAAAACGGGGCGTGGCGTATCTGCATGCTTTGTGCTGATTCGTTAGTAGTTTGGGGTTTGGGGAAACTTTATTTAGTGAATATTAGGGTATAGAAACTTCAAATGGCGATAGATTTTGACAGAGAAGTCCGATCAAGACGCCTAAAAAATGAAAGTGGCTCGAAACGGGGCGTGGCGTATCTGCATGTTTTGTGCCGATTCGTCAGTAGTTTGGGGTTTGGGGAAACTTCATTTAGTGAATATCAGGGTATACAAACTTCAAATGGCGATAGATTCTGGCAGAGAAGTCCGATCAGGACGCCTAAAAAATGAAAGTGGCTCGAAATGGGGCGTGGTGTATCTGTATGTTTTGTGCCGATTCGTCAGTAGTTTGGGGTATGGGGAAACTTAATTTAGTGAATATTAGGGTATACAAACTTCAAATTGCGATTGATTTTGACAGAGAAGTCCGATCAAGTTGCCTCAAAAATGAAAGTGGCTCGAAACGGGGCCTGGCGTATCTGCATGTCTTGTTTCGCTTCGTCAGTAGTTTGGGGTTCGGGCAAACTTCATTTAGTGAATATTAGGGTATAAAAACTTCAAATGGCGATAGATTTTGACAGAGAAGTCCGATCAAGACGCCTAAAAAATGAAAGTGGCTCGAAACGGGGCGTGGCGTATTTGCATGTTTTGTGCCGATTCGTTAGTAGTTTGGCGTTTGGGGAAACTTCATTTAGTGAATATTAGGGTATACAAACTTCAAATGGCGATAGATTTTGACAGAGAAGTCCGATTAAGACGCCTCAAAAATCAAAGTGGTTCAAAACGGGGCGTGGCGTATCTGCATGGTTTGTGCTGATTCGTTAGTAGTTTGGGGTTTGGGGAAACTTTATTTAGTGAATATTAGGGTATAGAAACTTCAAATGGCGATAGATTTTGACAGAGAAGTCCGATCAAGACGCCTAAAAAATGAAAGTGGCTCGAAACGGGGCGTGGCGTATCTGCATGTTTTGTGCCGATTCGTCAGTAGTTTGGGGTTTGGGGAAACTTCATTTAGTGAATATCAGGGTATACAAACTTCAAATGGCGATAGATTCTGGCAGAGAAGTCCGATCAGGACGCCTAAAAAATGAAAGTGGCTCGAAACGGGGCGTGGTGTATCTGTATGTTTTGTGCCGATTCGTCAGTAGTTTGGGGTATGGGGAAACTTAATTTAGTGAATATTAGGGTATACAAACTTCAAATTGCGATTGATTTTGACAGAGAAGTCCGATCAAGTTGCCTCAAAAATGAAAGTGGCTCGAAACGGGGCCTAGCGTATCTGCATGTCTTGTTTCGCTTCGTCAGTAGTTTGGGGTTCGGGGAAACTTCATTTAGTGAATATTAGGGTATAAAAACTTCAAATGGCGATAGATTTTGACAGAGAAGTCCGATCAAGACGCCTAAAAAATGAAAGTGGCTCGAAACGGGGCGTGGCGTATTTGCATGTTTTGTGCCGATTCGTTAGTAGTTTGGCGTTTGGGGAAACTTCATTTAGTGAATATTAGGGTATACAAACTTCAAATGGCGATAGATTTTGACAGAGAAGTCCGATCAAGACGCCTCAAAAATCAAAGTGGTTCAAAACGGGGCGTGGCGTATCTGCATGCTTTGTGCTGATTCGTTAGTAGTTTGGGGTTTGGGGAAACTTTATTTAGTGAATATTAGGGTATAGAAACTTCAAATGGCGATAGATTTTGACAGAGAAGTCCGATCAAGACGCCTAAAAAATGAAAGTGGCTCGAAACGGGGCGTGGCGTATCTGCATGTTTTGTGCCGATTCGTCAGTAGTTTGGGGTTTGGGGAAACTTCATTTAGTGAATATCAGGGTATACAAACTTCAAATGGCGATAGATTCTGGCAGAGAAGTCCGATCAAGACGCCTAAAAAATGAAAGTGGCTCGAAACGGGGCGTGGTGTATCTGTATGTTTTGTGCCGATTCGTCAGTAGTTTGGGGTATGGGGAAACTTAATTTAGTGAATATTAGGGTATACAAACTTCAAATTGCGATTGATTTTGACAGAGAAGTCCGATCAAGTTGCCTCAAAAATGAAAGTGGCTCGAAACGGGGCCTGGCGTATCTGCATGTCTTGTTTCGCTTCGTCAGTAGTTTGGGGTTCGGGGAAACTTCATTTAGTGAATATTAGGGTATAAAAACTTCAAATGGCGATAGATTTTGACAGAGAAGTCCGATCAAGACGCCTAAAAAATGAAAGTTGCTCGAAACGGGGCGTGGCGTATTTGCATGTTTTGTGCCGATTCGTTAGTAGTTTGGCGTTTGGGGAAACTTCATTTAGTGAATATTAGGGTATACAAACTTCAAATGGCGATAGATTTTGACAGAGAAGTCCGATCAAGACGCCTCAAAAATCAAAGTGGTTCAAAACGGGGCGTGGCGTATCTGCATGCTTTGTGCTGATTCGTTAGTAGTTTGGGGTTTGGGGAAACTTTATTTAGTGAATATTAGGGTATAGAAACTTCAAATGGCGATAGATTTTGACAGAGAAGTCCGATCAAGACGCCTAAAAAATGAATGTGGCTCGAAACGGGGCGTGGCGTATCTGCATGTTTTGTGCCGATTCGTCAGTAGTTTGGGGTTTGGGGAAACTTCATTTAGTGAATATCAGGGTATACAAACTTCAAATGGCGATAGATTCTGGCAGAGAAGTCCGATCAAGACGCCTAAAAAATGAAAGTGGCTCGAAACGGGGCGTGGTGTATCTGTATGTTTTGTGCCGATTCGTCAGTAGTTTGGGGTATGGGGAAACTTAATTTAGTGAATATTAGGGTATACAAACTTCAAATTGCGATTGATTTTGACAGAGAAGTCCGATCAAGTTGCCTCAAAAATGAAAGTGGCTCGAAACGGGGCCTGGCGTATCTGCATGTCTTGTTTCGCTTCGTCAGTAGTTTGGGGTTCGGGGAAACTTCATTTAGTGAATATTAGGGTATAAAAACTTCAAATGGCGATAGATTTTGACAGAGAAGTCCGATCAAGACGCCTAAAAAATGAAAGTGGCTCGAAACGGGGCGTGGCGTATTTGCATGTTTTGTGCCGATTCGTTAGTAGTTTGGCGTTTGGGGAAACTTCATTTAGTGAATATTAGGGTATACAAACTTCAAATGGCGATAGATTTTGACAGAGAAGTCCGATCAAGACGCCTCAAAAATCAAAGTGGTTCAAAACGGGGCGTGGCGTATCTGCATGCTTTGTGCTGATTCGTTAGTAGTTTGGGGTTTGGGGAAACTTTATTTAGTGAATATTAGGGTATAGAAACTTCAAATGGCGATAGATTTTGACAGAGAAGTCCGATCAAGACGCCTAAAAAATGAAAGTGGCTCGAAACGGGGCGTGGCGTATCTGCATGTTTTGTGCCGATTCGTCAGTAGTTTGGGGTTTGGGGAAACTTCATTTAGTGAATATCAGGGTATACAAACTTCAAATGGCGATAGATTCTGGCAGAGAAGTCCGATCAAGACGCCTAAAAAATGAAAGTGGCTCGAAACGGGGCGTGGTGTATCTGTATGTTTTGTGCCGATTCGTCAGTAGTTTGGGGTATGGGGAAACTTAATTTAGTGAATATTAGGGTATACAAACTTCAAATTGCGATTGATTTTGACAGAGAAGTCCGATCAAGTTGCCTCAAAAATGAAAGTGGCTCGAAACGGGGCCTGGCGTATCTGCATGTCTTGTTTCGCTTCGTCAGTAGTTTGGGGTTCGGGGAAACTTCATTTAGTGAATATTAGGGTATAAAAACTTCAAATGGCGATAGATTTTGACAGAGAAGTCCGATCAAGACGCCTAAAAAATGAAAGTGGCTCGAAACGGGGCGTGACGTATTTGCATGTTTTGTGCCGATTCGTTAGTAGTTTGGCGTTTGGGGAAACTTCATTTAGTGAATATTAGGGTATACAAACTTCAAATGGCGATAGATTTTGACAGAGAAGTCCGATCAAGACGCCTCAAAAATCAAAGTGGTTCAAAACGGGGCGTGGCGTATCTGCATGCTTTGTGCTGATTCGTTAGTAGTTTGGGGTTTGGGGAAACTTTATTTAGTGAATATTAGGGTATAGAAACTTCAAATGGCGATAGATTTTGACAGAGAAATCCGATCAAGACGCCTAAAAAATGAAAGTGGCTCGAAACGGGGCGTGGCGTATCTGCATGTTTTGTGCCGATTCGTCAGTAGTTTGGGGTTTGGGGAAACTTCATTTAGTGAATATCAGGGTATACAAACTTCAAATGGCGATAGATTCTGGCAGAGAAGTCCGATCAAGACGCCTAAAAAATGAAAGTGGCTCGAAACGGGGCGTGGTGTATCTGTATGTTTTGTGCCGATTCGTCAGTAGTTTGGGGTATGGGGAAACTTAATTTAGTGAATATTAGGGTATACAAACTTCAAATTGCGATTGATTTTGACAGAGAAGTCCGATCAAGTTGCCTCAAAAATGAAAGTGGCTCGAAACGGGGCCTGGCGTATCTGCATGTCTTGTTTCGCTTCGGCAGTAGTTTGGGGTTCGGGGAAACTTCATTTAGTGAATATTAGGGTATAAAAACTTCAAATGGCGATAGATTTTGACAGAGAAGTCCGATCAAGATGCCTAAAAAATGAAAGTGGCTCGAAACGGGGCGTGGCGTATTTGCATGTTTTGTGCCGATTCGTTAGTAGTTTGGCGTTTGGGGAAACTTCATTTAGTGAATATTAGGGTATACAAACTTCAAATGGCGATAGATTTTGACAGAGAAGTCCGATCAAGACGCCTCAAAAATCAAAGTGGTTCAAAACGGGGCGTGGCGTATCTGCATGCTTTGTGCTGATTCGTTAGTAGTTTGGGGTTTGGGGAAACTTTATTTAGTGAATATTAGGGTATAGAAACTTCAAATGGCGATAGATTTTGACAGAGAAGTCCGATCAAGACGCCTAAAAAATGAAAGTGGCTCGAAACGGGGCGTGGCGTATCTGCATGTTTTGTGCCGATTCGTCAGTAGTTTGGGGTTTGGGGAAACTTCATTTAGTGAATATCAGGGTATACAAACTTCAAATGGCGATAGATTCTGGCAGAGAAGTCCGATCAAGACGCCTAAAAAATGAAAGTGGCTCGAAACGGGGCGTGGTGTATCTGTATGTTTTGTGCCGATTCGTCAGTAGTTTGGGGTATGGGGAAACTTAATTTAGTGAATATTAGGGTATACAAACTTCAAATTGCGATTGATTTTGACAGAGAAGTCCGATCAAGTTGCCTCAAAAATGAAAGTGGCTCGAAACGGGGCCTGGCGTATCTGCATGTCTTGTTTCGCTTCGGCAGTAGTTTGGGGTTCGGGGAAACTTCATTTAGTGAATATTAGGGTATAAAAACTTCAAATGGCGATAGATTTTGACAGAGAAGTCCGATCAAGACGCCTAAAAAATGAAAGTGGCTCGAAACGGGGCGTGGCGTATTTGCATGTTTTGTGCCGATTCGTTAGTAGTTTGGCGTTTGGGGAAACTTCATTTAGTGAATATTAGGGTATACAAACTTCAAATGGCGATAGATTTTGACAGAGAAGTCCGATCAAGACGCCTCAAAAATCAAAGTGGTTCAAAACGGGGCGTGGCGTATCTGCATGCTTTGTGCTGATTCGTTAGTAGTTTGGGGTTTGGGGAAACTTTATTTAGTGAATATTAGGGTATAGAAACTTCAAATGGCGATAGATTTTGACAGAGAAGTCCGATCAAGACGCCTAAAAAATGAAAGTGGCTCGAAACGGGGCGTGGCGTATCTGCATGTTTTGTGCCGATTCGTCAGTAGTTTGGGGTTTGGGGAAACTTCATTTAGTGAATATCAGGGTATACAAACTTCAAATGGCGATAGATTCTGGCAGAGAAGTCCGATCAAGACGCCTAAAAAATGAAAGTGGCTCGAAACGGGGCGTGGTGTATCTGTATGTTTTGTGCCGATTCGTCAGTAGTTTGGGGTATGGGGAAACTTAATTTAGTGAATATTAGGGTATACAAACTTCAAATTGCGATTGATTTTGACAGAGAAGTCCGATCAAGTTGCCTCAAAAATGAAAGTGGCTCGAAACGGGGCCTGGCGTATCTGCATGTCTTGTTTCGCTTCGTCAGTAGTTTGGGGTTCGGGGAAACTTCATTTAGTGAATATTAGGGTATAAAAACTTCAAATGGCGATAGATTTTGACAGAGAAGTCCGATCAAGACGCCTAAAAAATGAAAGTGGCTCGAAACGGGGCGTGGCGTATTTGCATGTTTTGTGCCGATTCGTTAGTAGTTTGGCGTTTGGGGAAACTTCATTTAGTGAATATTAGGGTATACAAACTTCAAATGGCGATAGATTTTGACAGAGAAGTCCGATCAAGACGCCTCAAAAATCAAAGTGGTTCAAAACGGGGCGTGGCGTATCTGCATGCTTTGTGCTGATTCGTTAGTAGTTTGGGGTTTGGGGAAACTTTATTTAGTGAATATTAGGGTATAGAAACTTCAAATGGCGATAGATTTTGACAGAGAAATCCGATCAAGACGCCTAAAAAATGAAAGTGGCTCGAAACGGGGCGTGGCGTATCTGCATGTTTTGTGCCGATTCGTCAGTAGTTTGGGGTTTGGGGAAACTTCATTTAGTGAATATCAGGGTATACAAACTTCAAATGGCGATAGATTCTGGCAGAGAAGTCCGATCAAGACGCCTAAAAAATGAAAGTGGCTCGAAACGGGGCGTGGTGTATCTGTATGTTTTGTGCCGATTCGTCAGTAGTTTGGGGTATGGGGAAACTTAATTTAGTGAATATTAGGGTATACAAACTTCAAATTGCGATTGATTTTGACAGAGAAGTCCGATCAAGTTGCCTCAAAAATGAAAGTGGCTCGAAACGGGGCCTGGCGTATCTGCATGTCTTGTTTCGCTTCGTCAGTAGTTTGGGGTTCGGGGAAACTTCATTTAGTGAATATTAGGGTATAAAAACTTCAAATGGCGATAGATTTTGACAGAGAAGTCCGATCAAGACGCCTAAAAAATGAAAGTGGCTCGAAACGGGGCGTGGCGTATTTGCATGTTTTGTGCCGATTCGTTAGTAGTTTGGCGTTTGGGGAAACTTCATTTAGTGAATATTAGGGTATACAAACTTCAAATGGCGATAGATTTTGACAGAGAAGTCCGATCAAGACGCCTCAAAAATCAAAGTGGTTCAAAACGGGGCGTGGCGTATCTGCATGCTTTGTGCTGATTCGTTAGTAGTTTGGGGTTTGGGGAAACTTTATTTAGTGAATATTAGGGTATAGAAACTTCAAATGGCGATAGATTTTGACAGAGAAGTCCGATCAAGACGCCTAAAAAATGAAAGTGGCTCGAAACGGGGCGTGGCGTATCTGCATGTTTTGTGCCGATTCGTCAGTAGTTTGGGGTTTGGGGAAACTTCATTTAGTGAATATCAGGGTATACAAACTTCAAATGGCGATAGATTCTGGCAGAGAAGTCCGATCAGGACGCCTAAAAAATGAAAGTGGCTCGAAACGGGGCGTGGTGTATCTGTATGTTTTGTGCCGATTCGTCAGTAGTTTGGGGTATGGGGAAACTTAATTTAGTGAATATTAGGGTATACAAACTTCAAATTGCGATTGATTTTGACAGAGAAGTCCGATCAAGTTGCCTCAAAAATGAAAGTGGCTCGAAACGGGGCCTGGCGTATCTGCATGTCTTGTTTCGCTTCGTCAGTAGTTTGGGGTTCGGGGAAACTTCATTTAGTGAATATTAGGGTATAAAAACTTCAAATGGCGATAGATTTTGACAGAGAAGTCCGATGAAGACGCCTAAAAAATGAAAGTGGCTCGAAACGGGGCGTGGCGTATTTGCATGTTTTTTGCCGATTCGTTAGTAGTTTGGCGTTTGGGGAAACTTCATTTAGTGAATATTAGGGTATACAAACTTCAAATGGCGATAGATTTTGACAGAGAAGTCCGATCAAGACGCCTCAAAAATCAAAGTGGTTCAAAACGGGGCGTGGCGTATCTGCATGCTTTGTGCTGATTCGTTAGTAGTTTGGGGTTTGGGGAAACTTTATTTAGTGAATATTAGGGTATAGAAACTTCAAATGGCGATAGATTTTGACAGAGAAGTCCGATCAAGACGCCTAAAAAATGAAAGTGGCTCGAAACGGGGCGTGGCGTATCTGCATGTTTTGTGCCGATTCGTCAGTAGTTTGGGGTTTGGGGAAACTTCATTTAGTGAATATCAGGGTATACAAACTTCAAATGGCGATAGATTCTGGCAGAGAAGTCCGATCAAGACGCCTAAAAAATGAAAGTGGCTCGAAACGGGGCGTGGTGTATCTGTATGTTTTGTGCCGATTCGTCAGTAGTTTGGGGTATGGGGAAACTTAATTTAGTGAATATTAGGGTATACAAACTTCAAATTGCGATTGATTTTGACAGAGAAGTCCGATCAAGTTGCCTCAAAAATGAAAGTGGCTCGAAACGGGGCCTGGCGTATCTGCATGTCTTGTTTCGCTTCGTCAGTAGTTTGGGGTTCGGGGAAACTTCATTTAGTGAATATTAGGGTATAAAAACTTCAAATGGCGATAGATTTTGACAGAGAAGTCCGATCAAGACGCCTAAAAAATGAAAGTGGCTCGAAACGGGGCGTGGCGTATTTGCATGTTTTGTGCCGATTCGTTAGTAGTTTGGCGTTTGGGGAAACTTCATTTAGTGAATATTAGGGTATACAAACTTCAAATGGCGATAGATTTTGACAGAGAAGTCCGATCAAGACGCCTCAAAAATCAAAGTGGTTCAAAACGGGGCGTGGCGTATCTGCATGCTTTGTGCTGATTCGTTAGTAGTTTGGGGTTTGGGGAAACTTTATTTAGTGAATATTAGGGTATAGAAACTTCAAATGGCGATAGATTTTGACAGAGAAATCCGATCAAGACGCCCAAAAAATGAAAGTGGCTCGAAACGGGGCGTGGCGTATCTGCATGTTTTGTGCCGATTCGTCAGTAGTTTGGGGTTTGGGGAAACTTCATTTAGTGAATATCAGGGTATACAAACTTCAAATGGCGATAGATTCTGGCAGAGAAGTCCGATCAAGACGCCTAAAAAATGAAAGTGGCTCGAAACGGGGCGTGGTGTATCTGTATGTTTTGTGCCGATTCGTCAGTAGTTTGGGGTATGGGGAAACTTAATTTAGTGAATATTAGGGTATACAAACTTCAAATTGCGATTGATTTTGACAGAGAAGTCCGATCAAGTTGCCTCAAAAATGAAAGTGGCTCGAAACGGGGCCTGGCGTATCTGCATGTCTTGTTTCGCTTCGGCAGTAGTTTGGGGTTCGGGGAAACTTCATTTAGTGAATATTAGGGTATAAAAACTTCAAATGGCGATAGATTTTGACAGAGAAGTCCGATCAAGACGCCTAAAAAATGAAAGTGGCTCGAAACGGGGCGTGGCGTATTTGCATGTTTTGTGCCGATTCGTTAGTAGTTTGGCGTTTGGGGAAACTTCATTTAGTGAATATTAGGGTATACAAACTTCAAATGGCGATAGATTTTGACAGAGAAGTCCGATCAAGACGCCTCAAAAATCAAAGTGGTTCAAAACGGGGCGTGGCGTATCTGCATGCTTTGTGCTGATTCGTTAGTAGTTTGGGGTTTGGGGAAACTTTATTTAGTGAATATTAGGGTATAGAAACTTCAAATGGCGATAGATTTTGACAGAGAAGTCCGATCAAGACGCCTAAAAAATGAAAGTGGCTCGAAACGGGGCGTGGCGTATCTGCATGTTTTGTGCCGATTCGTCAGTAGTTTGGGGTTTGGGGAAACTTCATTTAGTGAATATCAGGGTATACAAACTTCAAATGGCGATAGATTCTGGCAGAGAAGTCCGATCAGGACGCCTAAAAAATGAAAGTGGCTCGAAACGGGGCGTGGTGTATCTGTATGTTTTGTGCCGATTCGTCAGTAGTTTGGGGTATGGGGAAACTTAATTTAGTGAATATTAGGGTATACAAACTTCAAATTGCGATTGATTTTGACAGAGAAGTCCGATCAAGTTGCCTCAAAAATGAAAGTGGCTCGAAACGGGGCCTGGCGTATCTGCATGTCTTGTTTCGCTTCGTCAGTAGTTTGGGGTTCGGGGAAACTTCATTTAGTGAATATTAGGGTATAAAAACTTCAAATGGCGATAGATTTTGACAGAGAAGTCCGATCAAGACGCCTAAAAAATGAAAGTGGCTCGAAACGGGGCGTGGCGTATTTGCATGTTTTGTGCCGATTCGTTAGTAGTTTGGCGTTTGGGGAAACTTCATTTAGTGAATATTAGGGTATACAAACTTCAAATGGCGATAGATTTTGACAGAGAAGTCCGATCAAGACGCCTCAAAAATCAAAGTGGTTCAAAACGGGGCGTGGCGTATCTGCATGCTTTGTGCTGATTCGTTAGTAGTTTGGGGTTTGGGGAAACTTTATTTAGTGAATATTAGGGTATAGAAACTTCAAATGGCGATAGATTTTGACAGAGAAGTCCGATCAAGACGCCTAAAAAATGAAAGTGGCTCGAAACGGGGCGTGGCGTATCTGCATGTTTTGTGCCGATTCGTCAGTAGTTTGGGGTTTGGGGAAACTTCATTTAGTGAATATCAGGGTATACAAACTTCAAATGGCGATAGATTCTGGCAGAGAAGTCCGATCAGGACGCCTAAAAAATGAAAGTGGCTCGAAACGGGGCGTGGTGTATCTGTATGTTTTGTGCCGATTCGTCAGTAGTTTGGGGTATGGGGAAACTTAATTTAGTGAATATTAGGGTATACAAACTTCAAATTGCGATTGATTTTGACAGAGAAGTCCGATCAAGTTGCCTCAAAAATGAAAGTGGCTCGAAACGGGGCCTGGCGTATCTGCATGTCTTGTTTCGCTTCGTCAGTAGTTTGGGGTTCGGGCAAACTTCATTTAGTGAATATTAGGGTATAAAAACTTCAAATGGCGATAGATTTTGACAGAGAAGTCCGATCAAGACGCCTAAAAATGAAAGTGGCTCGAAACGGGGCGTGGCGTATTTGCATGTTTTGTGCCGATTCGTTAGTAGTTTGGCGTTTGGGGAAACTTCATTTAGTGAATATTAGGGTATACAAACTTCAAATGGCGATAGATTTTGACAGAGAAGTCCGATTAAGACGCCTCAAAAATCAAAGTGGTTCAAAACGGGGCGTGGCGTATATGCATGGTTTGTGCTGATTCGTTAGTAGTTTGGGGTTTGGGGAAACTTTATTTAGTGAATATTAGGGTATAGAAACTTCAAATGGCGATAGATTTTGACAGAGAAGTCCGATCAAGACGCCTAAAAAATGAAAGTGGCTCGAAACGGGGCGTGGCGTATCTGCATGTTTTGTGCCGATTCGTCAGTAGTTTGGGGTTTGGGGAAACTTCATTTAGTGAATATCAGGGTATACAAACTTCAAATGGCGATAGATTCTGGCAGAGAAGTCCGATCAGGACGCCTAAAAAATGAAAGTGGCTCGAAACGGGGCGTGGTGTATCTGTATGTTTTGTGCCGATTCGTCAGTAGTTTGGGGTATGGGGAAACTTAATTTAGTGAATATTAGGGTATACAAACTTCAAATTGCGATTGATTTTGACAGAGAAGTCCGATCAAGTTGCCTCAAAAATGAAAGTGGCTCGAAACGGGGCCTGGCGTATCTGCATGTCTTGTTTCGCTTCGTCAGTAGTTTGGGGAAACTTCATTTAGTGAATATTAGGGTATAAAAACTTCAAATGGCGATAGATTTTGACAGAGAAGTCCGATCAAGACGCCTAAAAAATGAAAGTGGCTCGAAACGGGGCGTGGCGTATTTGCATGTTTTGTGCCGATTTGTTAGTAGTTTGGCGTTTGGGGAAACTTCATTTAGTGAATATTAGGGTATACAAACTTCAAATGGCGATAGATTTTGACAGAGAAGTCCGATCAAGACGCCTCAAAAATCAAAGTGGTTCAAAACGGGGCGTGGCGTATCTGCATGCTTTGTGCTGATTCGTTAGTAGTTTGGGGTTTGGGGAAACTTTATTTAGTGAATATTAGGGTATAGAAACTTCAAATGGCGATAGATTTTGACAGAGAAGTCCGATCAAGACGCCTAAAAAATGAAAGTGGCTCGAAACGGGGCGTGGCGTATCTGCATGTTTTGTGCCGATTCGTCAGTAGTTTGGGGTTTGGGGAAACTTCATTTAGTGAATATCAGGGTATACAAACTTCAAATGGCGATAGATTCTGGCAGAGAAGTCCGATCAGGACGCCTAAAAAATGAAAGTGGCTCGAAACGGGGCGTGGTGTATCTGTATGTTTTGTGCCGATTCGTCAGTAGTTTGGGGTATGGGGAAACTTAATTTAGTGAATATTAGGGTATACAAACTTCAAATTGCGATTGATTTTGACAGAGAAGTCCGATCAAGTTGCCTCAAAAATGAAAGTGGCTCGAAACGGGGCCTGGCGTATCTGCATGTCTTGTTTCGCTTCGTCAGTAGTTTGGGGTTCGGGGAAACTTCATTTAGTGAATATTAGGGTATAAAAACTTCAAATGGCGATAGATTTTGACAGAGAAGTCCGATCAAGACGCCTAAAAAATGAAAGTGGCTCGAAACGGGGCGTGGCGTATTTGCATGTTTTGTGCCGATTCGTTAGTAGTTTGGCGTTTGGGGAAACTTCATTTAGTGAATAATTAGGTATACAAACTTCAAATGGCGATAGATTTTGACAGAGAAGTCCGATCAAGACGCCTCAAAAATCAAAGTGGTTCAAAACGGGGCGTGGCGTATCTGCATGCTTTGTGCTGATTCGTTAGTAGTTTGGGGTTTGGGGAAACTTTATTTAGTGAATATTAGGGTATAGAAACTTCAAATGGCGATAGATTTTGACAGAGAAGTCCGATCAAGACGCCTAAAAAATGAAAGTGGCTCGAAACGGGGCGTGGCGTATCTGCATGTTTTGTGCCGATTCGTCAGTAGTTTGGGGTTTGGGGAAACTTCATTTAGTGAATATCAGGGTATACAAACTTCAAATGGCGATAGATTCTGGCAGAGAAGTCCGATCAGGACGCCTAAAAAATGAAAGTGGCTCGAAACGGGGCGTGGTGTATCTGTATGTTTTGTGCCGATTCGTCAGTAGTTTGGGGTATGGGGAAACTTAATTTAGTGAATATTAGGGTATACAAACTTCAAATTGCGATTGATTTTGACAGAGAAGTCCGATCAAGTTGCCTCAAAAATGAAAGTGGCTCGAAACGGGGCCTGGCGTATCTGCATGTCTTGTTTCGCTTCGTCAGTAGTTTGGGGTTCGGGGAAACTTCATTTAGTGAATATTAGGGTATAAAAACTTCAAATGGCGATAGATTTTGACAGAGAAGTCCGATCAAGACGCCTAAAAAATGAAAGTGGCTCGAAACGGGGCGTGGCGTATTTGCATGTTTTGTGCCGATTCGTTAGTAGTTTGGCGTTTGGGGAAACTTCATTTAGTGAATATTAGGGTATACAAACTTCAAATGGCGATAGATTTTGACAGAGAAGTCCGATTAAGACGCCTCAAAAATCAAAGTGGTTCAAAACGGGGCGTGGCGTATCTGCATGCTTTGTGCTGATTCGTTAGTAGTTTGGGGTTTGGGGAAACTTTATTTAGTGAATATTAGGGTATAGAAACTTCAAATGGCGATAGATTTTGACAGAGAAGTCCGATCAAGACGCCTAAAAAATGAAAGTGGCTCGAAACGGGGCGTGGCGTATCTGCATGTTTTGTGCCGATTCGTCAGTAGTTTGGGGTTTGGGGAAACTTCATTTAGTGAATATCAGGGTATACAAACTTCAAATGGCGATAGATTCTGGCAGAGAAGTCCGATCAGGACGCCTAAAAAATGAAAGTGGCTCGAAACGGGGCGTGGTGTATCTGTATGTTTTGTGCCGATTCGTCAGTAGTTTGGGGTATGGGGAAACTTAATTTAGTGAATATTAGGGTATACAAACTTCAAATTGCGATTGATTTTGACAGAGAAGTCCGATCAAGTTGCCTCAAAAATGAAAGTGGCTCGAAACGGGGCCTGGCGTATCTGCATGTCTTGTTTCGCTTCGTCAGTAGTTTGGGGTTCGGGGAAACTTCATTTAGTGAATATTAGGGTATAAAAACTTCAAATGGCGATAGATTTTGACAGAGAAGTCCGATCAAGACGCCTAAAAAATGAAAGTGGCTCGAAACGGGGCGTGGCGTATTTGCATGTTTTGTGCCGATTCGTTAGTAGTTTGGCGTTTGGGGAAACTTCATTTAGTGAATATTAGGGTATACAAACTTCAAATGGCGATAGATTTTGACAGAGAAGTCCGATCAAGACGCCTCAAAAATCAAAGTGGTTCAAAACGGGGCGTGGCGTATCTGCATGCTTTGTGCTGATTCGTTAGTAGTTTGGGGTTTGGGGAAACTTTATTTAGTGAATATTAGGGTATAGAAACTTCAAATGGCGATAGATTTTGACAGAGAAGTCCGATCAAGACGCCTAAAAAATGAAAGTGGCTCGAAACGGGGCGTGGCGTATCTGCATGTTTTGTGCCGATTCGTCAGTAGTTTGGGGTTTGGGGAAACTTCATTTAGTGAATATCAGGGTATACAAACTTCAAATGGCGATAGATTCTGGCAGAGAAGTCCGATCAGGACGCCTAAAAAATGAAAGTGGCTCGAAACGGGGCGTGGTGTATCTGTATGTTTTGTGCCGATTCGTCAGTAGTTTGGGGTATGGGGAAACTTAATTTAGTGAATATTAGGGTATACAAACTTCAAATTGCGATTGATTTTGACAGAGAAGTCCGATCAAGTTGCCTCAAAAATGAAAGTGGCTCGAAACGGGGCCTGGCGTATCTGCATGTCTTGTTTCGCTTCGTCAGTAGTTTGGGGTTCGGGGAAACTTCATTTAGTGAATATTAGGGTATAAAAACTTCAAATGGCGATAGATTTTGACAGAGAAGTCCGATCAAGACGCCTAAAAAATGAAAGTGGCTCGAAACGGGGCGTGGCGTATCTGCATGTTTTGTGCCGATTCGTCAGTAGTTTGGGGTTTGGGGAAACTTCATTTAGTGAATATTAGGGTATACAAACTTCAAATGGCGATAGATTTTGACAGAGAAGTCCGATCAAGACGCCTCAAAAATCAAAGTGGTTCAAAACGGGGCGTGGCGTATCTGCATGCTTTGTGCTGATTCGTTAGTAGTTTGGGGTTTGGGGAAACTTTATTTAGTGAATATTAGGGTATAGAAACTTCAAATGGCGATAGATTTTGACAGAGAAGTCCGATCAAGACGCCTAAAAAATGAAAGTGGCTCGAAACGGGGCGTGGCGTATCTGCATGTTTTGTGCCGATTCGTCAGTAGTTTGGGGTTTGGGGAAACTTCATTTAGTGAATATCAGGGTATACAAACTTCAAATGGCTATAGATTCTGGCAGAGAAGTCCGATCAGGACGCCTAAAAAATGAAAGTGGCTCGAAATGGGGCGTGGTGTATCTGTATGTTTTGTGCCGATTCGTCAGTAGTTTGGGGTATGGGGAAACTTAATTTAGTGAATATTAGGGTATACAAACTTCAAATTGCGATTGATTTTGACAGAGAAGTCCGATCAAGTTGCCTCAAAAATGAAAGTGGCTCGAAACGGGGCCTGGCGTATCTGCATGTCTTGTTTCGCTTCGTCAGTAGTTTGGGGTTCGGGGAAACTTCATTTAGTGAATATTAGGGTATAAAAACTTCAAATGGCGATAGATTTTGACAGAGAAGTCCGATCAAGACGCCTAAAAAATGAAAGTGGCTCGAAACGGGGCGTGGCGTATTTGCATGTTTTGTGCCGATTCGTTAGTAGTTTGGCGTTTGGGGAAACTTCATTTAGTGAATATTAGGGTATACAAACTTCAAATGGCGATAGATTTTGACAGAGAAGTCCGATCAAGACGCCTCAAAAATCAAAGTGGTTCAAAACGGGGCGTGGCGTATCTGCATGCTTTGTGCTGATTCGTTAGTAGTTTGGGGTTTGGGGAAACTTTATTTAGTGAATATTAGGGTATAGAAACTTCAAATGGCGATAGATTTTGACAGAGAAGTCCGATCAAGACGCCTAAAAAATGAAAGTGGCTCGAAACGGGGCGTGGCGTATCTGCATGTTTTGTGCCGATTCGTCAGTAGTTTGGGGTTTGGGGAAACTTCATTTAGTGAATATCAGGGTATACAAACTTCAAATGGCGATAGATTCTGGCAGAGAAGTCCGATCAGGACGCCTAAAAAATGAAAGTGGCTCGAAACGGGGCGTGGTGTATCTGTATGTTTTGTGCCGATTCGTCAGTAGTTTGGGGTATGGGGAAACTTAATTTAGTGAATATTAGGGTATACAAACTTCAAATTGCGATTGATTTTGACAGAGAAGTCCGATCAAGTTGCCTCAAAAATGAAAGTGGCTCGAAACGGGGCCTGGCGTATCTGCATGTCTTGTTTCGCTTCGTCAGTAGTTTGGGGTTCGGGGAAACTTCATTTAGTGAATATTAGGGTATAAAAACTTCAAATGGCGATAGATTTTGACAGAGAAGTCCGATCAAGACGCCTAAAAAATGAAAGTGGCTCGAAACGGGGCGTGGCGTATTTGCATGTTTTGTGCCGATTCGTTAGTAGTTTGGCGTTTGGGGAAACTTCATTTAGTGAATATTAGGGTATACAAACTTCAAATGGCGATAGATTTTGACAGAGAAGTCCGATCAAGACGCCTCAAAAATCAAAGTGGTTCAAAACGGGGCGTGGCGTATCTGCATGCTTTGTGCTGATTCGTTAGTAGTTTGGGGTTTGGGGAAACTTTATTTAGTGAATATTAGGGTATAGAAACTTCAAATGGCGATAGATTTTGACAGAGAAGTCCGATCAAGACGCCTAAAAAATGAAAGTGGCTCGAAACGGGGCGTGGCGTATCTGCATGTTTTGTGCCGATTCGTCAGTAGTTTGGGGTTTGGGGAAACTTCATTTAGTGAATATCAGGGTATACAAACTTCAAATGGCGATAGATTCTGGCAGAGAAGTCCGATCAGGACGCCTAAAAAATGAAAGTGGCTCGAAACGGGGCGTGGTGTATCTGTATGTTTTGTGCCGATTCGTCAGTAGTTTGGGGTATGGGGAAACTTAATTTAGTGAATATTAGGGTATACAAACTTCAAATTGCGATTGATTTTGACAGAGAAGTCCGATCAAGTTGCCTCAAAAATGAAAGTGGCTCGAAACGGGGCCTGGCGTATCTGCATGTCTTGTTTCGCTTCGTCAGTAGTTTGGGGTTCGGGGAAACTTCATTTAGTGAATATTAGGGTATAAAAACTTCAAATGGCGATAGATTTTGACAGAGAAGTCCGATGAAGACGCCTAAAAAATGAAAGTGGCTCGAAACGGGGCGTGGCGTAATTGCATGTTTTGTGCCGATTCGTTAGTAGTTTGGCGTTTGGGGAAACTTCATTTAGTGAATATTAGGGTATACAAACTTCAAATGGCGATAGATTTTGACAGAGAAGTCCGATCAAGACGCCTCAAAAATCAAAGTGGTTCAAAACGGGGCGTGGCGTATCTGCATGCTTTGTGCTGATTCGTTAGTAGTTTGGGGTTTGGGGAAACTTTATTTAGTGAATATTAGGGTATAGAAACTTCAAATGGCGATAGATTTTGACAGAGAAGTCCGATCAAGACGCCTAAAAAATGAAAGTGGCTCGAAACGGGGCGTGGCGTATCTGCATGTTTTGTGCCGATTCGTCAGTAGTTTGGGGTTTGGGGAAACTTCATTTAGTGAATATCAGGGTATACAAACTTCAAATGGCTATAGATTCTGGCAGAGAAGTCCGATCAGGACGCCTAAAAAATGAAAGTGGCTCGAAATGGGGCGTGGTGTATCTGTATGTTTTGTGCCGATTCGTCAGTAGTTTGGGGTATGGGGAAACTTAATTTAGTGAATATTAGGGTATACAAACTTCAAATTGCGATTGATTTTGACAGAGAAGTCCGATCAAGTTGCCTCAAAAATGAAAGTGGCTCGAAACGGGGCCTGGCGTATCTGCATGTCTTGTTTCGCTTCGTCAGTAGTTTGGGGTTCGGGGAAACTTCATTTAGTGAATATTAGGGTATAAAAACTTCAAATGGCGATAGATTTTGACAGAGAAGTCCGATCAAGACGCCTAAAAAATGAAAGTGGCTCGAAACGGGGCGTGGCGTATTTGCATGTTTTGTGCCGATTCGTTAGTAGTTTGGCGTTTGGGGAAACTTCATTTAGTGAATATTAGGGTATACAAACTTCAAATGGCGATAGATTTTGACAGAGAAGTCCGATCAAGACGCCTCAAAAATCAAAGTGGTTCAAAACGGGGCGTGGCGTATCTGCATGCTTTGTGCTGATTCGTTAGTAGTTTGGGGTTTGGGGAAACTTTATTTAGTGAATATTAGGGTATAGAAACTTCAAATGGCGATAGATTTTGACAGAGAAGTCCGATCAAGACGCCTAAAAAATGAAAGTGGCTCGAAACGGGGCGTGGCGTATCTGCATGTTTTGTGCCGATTCGTCAGTAGTTTGGGGTTTGGGGAAACTTCATTTAGTGAATATCAGGGTATACAAACTTCAAATGGCGATAGATTCTGGCAGAGAAGTCCGATCAGGACGCCTAAAAAATGAAAGTGGCTCGAAACGGGGCGTGGTGTATCTGTATGTTTTGTGCCGATTCGTCAGTAGTTTGGGGTATGGGGAAACTTAATTTAGTGAATATTAGGGTATACAAACTTCAAATTGCGATTGATTTTGACAGAGAAGTCCGATCAAGTTGCCTCAAAAATGAAAGTGGCTCGAAACGGGGCCTGGCGTATCTGCATGTCTTGTTTCGCTTCGTCAGTAGTTTGGGGTTCGGGGAAACTTCATTTAGTGAATATTAGGGTATAAAAACTTCAAATGGCGATAGATTTTGACAGAGAAGTCCGATGAAGACGCCTAAAAAATGAAAGTGGCTCGAAACGGGGCGTGGCGTAATTGCATGTTTTGTGCCGATTCGTTAGTAGTTTGGCGTTTGGGGAAACTTCATTTAGTGAATATTAGGGTATACAAACTTCAAATGGCGATAGATTTTGACAGAGAAGTCCGATCAAGACGCCTCAAAAATCAAAGTGGTTCAAAACGGGGCGTGGCGTATCTGCATGCTTTGTGCTGATTCGTTAGTAGTTTGGGGTTTGGGGAAACTTTATTTAGTGAATATTAGGGTATAGAAACTTCAAATGGCGATAGATTTTGACAGAGAAGTCCGATCAAGACGCCTAAAAAATGAAAGTGGCTCGAAACGGGGCGTGGCGTATCTGCATGTTTTGTGCCGATTCGTCAGTAGTTTGGGGTTTGGGGAAACTTCATTTAGTGAATATCAGGGTATACAAACTTCAAATGGCTATAGATTCTGGCAGAGAAGTCCGATCAGGACGCCTAAAAAATGAAAGTGGCTCGAAATGGGGCGTGGTGTATCTGTATGTTTTGTGCCGATTCGTCAGTAGTTTGGGGTATGGGGAAACTTAATTTAGTGAATATTAGGGTATACAAACTTCAAATTGCGATTGATTTTGACAGAGAAGTCCGATCAAGTTGCCTCAAAAATGAAAGTGGCTCGAAACGGGGCCTGGCGTATCTGCATGTCTTGTTTCGCTTCGTCAGTAGTTTGGGGTTCGGGGAAACTTCATTTAGTGAATATTAGGGTATAAAAACTTCAAATGGCGATAGATTTTGACAGAGAAGTCCGATCAAGACGCCTAAAAAATGAAAGTGGCTCGAAACGGGGCGTGGCGTATTTGCATGTTTTGTGCCGATTCGTTAGTAGTTTGGCGTTTGGGGAAACTTCATTTAGTGAATATTAGGGTATACAAACTTCAAATGGCGATAGATTTTGACAGAGAAGTCCGATCAAGACGCCTCAAAAATCAAAGTGGTTCAAAACGGGGCGTGGCGTATCTGCATGCTTTGTGCTGATTCGTTAGTAGTTTGGGGTTTGGGGAAACTTTATTTAGTGAATATTAGGGTATAGAAACTTCAAATGGCGATAGATTTTGACAGAGAAGTCCGATCAAGACGCCTAAAAAATGAAAGTGGCTCGAAACGGGGCGTGGCGTATCTGCATGTTTTGTGCCGATTCGTCAGTAGTTTGGGGTTTGGGGAAACTTCATTTAGTGAATATCAGGGTATACAAACTTCAAATGGCGATAGATTCTGGCAGAGAAGTCCGATCAGGACGCCTAAAAAATGAAAGTGGCTCGAAACGGGGCGTGGTGTATCTGTATGTTTTGTGCCGATTCGTCAGTAGTTTGGGGTATGGGGAAACTTAATTTAGTGAATATTAGGGTATACAAACTTCAAATTGCGATTGATTTTGACAGAGAAGTCCGATCAAGTTGCCTCAAAAATGAAAGTGGCTCGAAACGGGGCCTGGCGTATCTGCATGTCTTGTTTCGCTTCGTCAGTAGTTTGGGGTTCGGGGAAACTTCATTTAGTGAATATTAGGGTATAAAAACTTCAAATGGCGATAGATTTTGACAGAGAAGTCCGATCAAGATGCCTAAAAAATGAAAGTGGCTCGAAACGGGGCGTGGCGTATTTGCATGTTTTGTGCCGATTCGTTAGTAGTTTGGCGTTTGGGGAAACTTCATTTAGTGAATATTAGGGTATACAAACTTCAAATGGCGATAGATTTTGACAGAGAAGTCCGATCAAGACGCCTCAAAAATCAAAGTGGTTCAAAACGGGGCGTGGCGTATCTGCATGCTTTGTGCTGATTCGTTAGTAGTTTGGGGTTTGGGGAAACTTTATTTAGTGAATATTAGGGTATAGAAATTTCAAATGGCGATAGATTTTGACAGAGAAGTCCGATCAAGACGCCTAAAAAATGAAAGTGGCTCGAAACGGGGCGTGGCGTATCTGCATGTTTTGTGCCGATTCGTCAGTAGTTTGGGGTTTGGGGAAACTTCATTTAGTGAATATCAGGGTATACAAACTTCAAATGGCGATAGATTCTGGCAGAGAAGTCCGATCAAGACGCCTAAAAAATGAAAGTGGCTCGAAACGGGGCGTGGTGTATCTGTATGTTTTGTGCCGATTCGTCAGTAGTTTGGGGTATGGGGAAACTTAATTTAGTGAATATTAGGGTATACAAACTTCAAATTGCGATTGATTTTGACAGAGAAGTCCGATCAAGTTGCCTCAAAAATGAAAGTGGCTCGAAACGGGGCCTGGCGTATCTGCATGTCTTGTTTCGCTTCGTCAGTAGTTTGGGGTTCGGGGAAACTTCATTTAGTGAATATTAGGGTATAAAAACTTCAAATGGCGATAGATTTTGACAGAGAAGTCCGATGAAGACGCCTAAAAAATTAAAGTGGCTCGAAACGGGGCGTGGCGTAATTGCATGTTTTGTGCCGATTCGTTAGTAGTTTGGCGTTTGGGGAAACTTCATTTAGTGAATATTAGGGTATACAAACTTCAAATGGCGATAGATTTTGACAGAGAAGTCCGATCAAGACGCCTCAAAAATCAAAGTGGTTCAAAACGGGGCGTGGCGTATCTGCATGCTTTGTGCTGATTCGTTAGTAGTTTGGGGTTTGGGGAAACTTTATTTAGTGAATATTAGGGTATAGAAACTTCAAATGGTGATAGATTTTGACAGAGAAGTCCGATCAAGACGCCTAAAAAATGAAAGTGGCTCGAAACGGGGCGTGGCGTATCTGCATGTTTTGTGCCGATTCGTCAGTAGTTTGGGGTTTGGGGAAACTTCATTTAGTGAATATCAGGGTATACAAACTTCAAATGGCTATAGATTCTGGCAGAGAAGTCCGATCAGGACGCCTAAAAAATGAAAGTGGCTCGAAATGGGGCGTGGTGTATCTGTATGTTTTGTGCCGATTCGTCAGTAGTTTGGGGTATGGGGAAACTTAATTTAGTGAATATTAGGGTATACAAACTTCAAATTGCGATTGATTTTGACAGAGAAGTCCGATCAAGTTGCCTCAAAAATGAAAGTGGCTCGAAACGGGGCCTGGCGTATCTGCATGTCTTGTTTCGCTTCGTCAGTAGTTTGGGGTTCGGGGAAACTTCATTTAGTGAATATTAGGGTATAAAAACTTCAAATGGCGATAGATTTTGACAGAGAAGTCCGATCAAGACGCCTAAAAAATGAAAGTGGCTCGAAACGGGGCGTGGCGTATTTGCATGTTTTGTGCCGATTCGTTAGTAGTTTGGCGTTTGGGGAAACTTCATTTAGTGAATATTAGGGTATACAAACTTCAAATGGCGATAGATTTTGACAGAGAAGTCCGATCAAGACGCCTCAAAAATCAAAGTGGTTCAAAACGGGGCGTGGCGTATCTGCATGCTTTGTGCTGATTCGTTAGTAGTTTGGGGTTTGGGGAAACTTTATTTAGTGAATATTAGGGTATAGAAACTTCAAATGGCGATAGATTTTGACAGAGAAGTCCGATCAAGACGCCTAAAAAATGAAAGTGGCTCGAAACGGGGCGTGGCGTATCTGCATGTTTTGTGCCGATTCGTCAGTAGTTTGGGGTTTGGGGAAACTTCATTTAGTGAATATCAGGGTATACAAACTTCAAATGGCGATAGATTCTGGCAGAGAAGTCCGATCAGGACGCCTAAAAAATGAAAGTGGCTCGAAACGGGGCGTGGTGTATCTGTATGTTTTGTGCCGATTCGTCAGTAGTTTGGGGTATGGGGAAACTTAATTTAGTGAATATTAGGGTATACAAACTTCAAATTGCGATTGATTTTGACAGAGAAGTCCGATCAAGTTGCCTCAAAAATGAAAGTGGCTCGAAACGGGGCGTGGCGTATTTGCATGTTTTGTGCCGATTCGTTAGTAGTTTGGCGTTTGGGGAAACTTCATTTAGTGAATATTAGGGTATACAAACTTCAAATGGCGATAGATTTTGACAGAGAAGTCCGATCAAGACGCCTCAAAAATCAAAGTGGTTTAAAACGGGGCGTGGCGTATCTGCATGCTTTGTGCTGATTCGTTAGTAGTTTGGGGTTTGGGGAAACTTTATTTAGTGAATATTAGGGTATAGAAACATCAAATGGCGATAGATTTTGACAGAGAAGTCCGATCAAGACGCCTAAAAAATGAAAGTGGCTCGAAACGGGGCGTGGTGTATTTGCATGTTTTGTGCCGATTCGTTAGTAGTTTGGCGTTTGGGGAAACTTCATTTAGTGAATATTAGGGTATACAAACTTCAAATGGCGATAGATTTTGACAGAGAAGTCCGATCAAGACGCCTCAAAAATCAAAGTGGTTCAAAACGGGGCGTGGCGTATCTGCATGCTTTGTGCTGATTCGTTAGTAGTTTGGGGTTTGGGGAAACTTTATTTAGTGAATATTAGGGTATAGAAACTTCAAATGGCGATAGATTTTGACAGAGAAGTCCGATCAAGACGCCTAAAAAATGAAAGTGGCTCGAAACGGGGCGTGGCGTATCTGCATGTTTTGTGCCGATTCGTCAGTAGTTTGGGGTTTGGGGAAACTTCATTTAGTGAATATCAGGGTATACAAACTTCAAATGGCGATAGATTCTGGCAGAGAAGTCCGATCAAGACGCCTAAAAAATGAAAGTGGCTCGAAACGGGGCGTGGTGTATCTGTATGTTTTGTGCCGATTCGTCAGTAGTTTGGGGTATGGGGAAACTTAATTTAGTGAATATTAGGGTATACATGTAAGGACCTGGAAAATCTTATTGGAATAAAAGTGATATATTTTAAGTGAATTCTAAGTATGTTTTTATTTAAGATAAAAATGAAGGAAAGTGTAGTTAGAAAGCCATGAGATCGCATGGAACATGATCGCCAGGGCGCGAGAGGCATGCGAGCATCGCCAGGGCGCGAGAAGCATGCGGACATCGCCAGGGCGCGAGACATGCGAGCATCGTCAGGGCGCGAGAGGCATGCGGGCATCGCCAGGGCGCGAGATGCATGTGGGCTTCGCCCGGGCGCGAGAGTCATGCGGGTGTCGCCAAGAGGAGACCGCGGCCGGTCTCCAGGAGGAAGAGACCGCGGCCGGTCTCCAGGAGGAAGAGACCGCGGCCGGTCTCCAGGAGGAAGAGACCGCGGCCGGTCTCCAGGAGGAAGAGACCGCGGCCGGTCTCCAGGAGGAAGAGACCGCGGCCGGTCTCCAGGAGGAAGAGACCTCGGTCGGTCTCCAGGAGGAGGAGACATCGGTCGTCTTCCAGAGAGAGACATCGGTCGTCTTCCAGAGAGAGACATCGGTCGTCTTCCAGAGAGAGACATCGGTCGTCTTCCAGAGAGAGACATCGGTCGTCCTCCAGGATGGGTCATCGGTGGATTGTCTTTGCGCGAGTGGTCATCGGCGAAAGGTTATCGCGCGATGTCGCGTTTCACGCAGATGAAGTGGGGCCCTGGTTTCCAGGATGAACGTGCTGCATGTGCGACATGTAGGCAGTGAAAGTCCTTCAGGAACAGTAGCTCCATGTGCGCAGAGACGCCACGTGGCCATACTGTCAGGTTGCACTTAATTCGAGGAAGAAAACCCACCCAGGAGGGTTAGTTAGAGAATAGGTAATGATGGCTACATGGCAGGCCTATGTTCCTAATATCAGAATGCACCGCCTCTTAGTGAGTTTAAAAACGCAGTGAGAGTATAAAAGGTGACAGAGTGAGTTCACCTTCAGCTTTCTCTTTTCTCTCCTTTGCACTGCGACTCAGAAATTTCAGGCACCAGTTAAATTACCAGCGATTGCCATAGAGCATTTGAGAAGGTTCTCTGCAAGTTTTACCAATTAGAACGCTTAGGCAGAGTTCAGGCATCCTTTACGTTCGGCGGTTTAGAGCTTGAAGTGAGATTTCACGCTGATCCAGGTAAGGGAAGCTAGCCTTACTTCTAATGAAAACTGTATGCGTGATGATTTTTGATGTTGGGGGCGACGTGGTCGCCGGGTGTTCAAACTGTTCTTGCTTTAAACCCAGTTTTGTTCGTAATCGCCGGTTTTTCATCTGTTATTGAAATATCCCCTGTTTTATGCTGTTTCAAAAGTGTTTGAGATTTTAAATGTGGTTTTCGAAAATTTGAACCTTGGTATGAGTTTTGCTGTGATTGAAATCGTTTCATTGAAGTGTTATGTGATGTGTTGAATGTTGTGATTGTGGATCGAGGCATAGTATTTTCAGGAAAGAAAATACCGTGTAAGGTCGTGTAATAGGTGTATTGATCGGTGATCCTATAATGAGACATCCTGACTCTACTGAGGTAATGAAATCACATAGAGGAAGTTACTCAGTTGTGGAGAGTCGATGGAGGTTCATACGTATGGGTGTCTCGTGTGAAAAAGAACGAGCTCCACCTGTTGTATGGATTAACCTTGTCATACCGTGATAATGAGAATATTGAGATGGTGTGATGCGCATGGCTGAGGGCACTTTCCAGCCTTTTGGTATGACAGGTGCGAATCTCTGGGTCTAATCAACGCACGAGTCTCCGGAAATAGTGGTCAAGTGTCTAATGTGATGAGTCAGTGGAAAGTCTGACGTGAGAAATGAGAAATTGAATTAATAGACACTTGATTGCTGATGTGAATTGAAATACTCTTGGATTGATTTGTGAAATATGGGATTCCTGATAGTCTTGTGGAATATGGAAATGTGATGGCTGATATTGTTATGGTTCATGGATGTTGTGAAGTTCTTATGTATGCTCTTGATTCAAATGTTTTCTTAAATATATAGCTTACCCTGTATTTTGTTTCTGTGGCTGTTTTTCTTAAACCTGTGATGATCGTGTAACTTTACACGGGAGCAGATGACGTTGCAGGAAGTGGATTTCCCCTGTGAGTGATCGTCGTATGTGGTCGCCGGTTTTCTGTTCTTGTTGGGCGATCGCCCCCTTTTACCATTTTCTGATAGGCGATCTCCGTTTTCTGTTAAGAGATCGGTAGTTTTGTATTTTGCTGTTTTATGTTTAAGTTTTGGAAAACGACCGTTTTGTATTAAACTCCCTGCGAGGAGAACTCCTTTGTATATATATATACAATTAAGTTTATTTCAATATATTTGTTTTACCATTATTTTATATTACGAAAATGCAATAATGCGAAATGTATTTGGAGGGATGTTACAAGAGATCGCCGGTTTCTATCTCTTGGTGGTGATCGCCGGTTTTATGTCCTGCTAGCAGATCGCCTGTTTTGGGGCCTTCTGTTACCAGATCGCCGGTTCATGTATGGAGATCGCCGGTCTTGTAGTTTTGATTAAATTTCGTTTAAATTTTGAAACATTGGACTGGTTATGTATTAAACTCCATAAAAGGAGCAAGTTCATTACTTATATATATATATATTACCATGTACTCTTCAATATTATTTGTGTACCTTTATTTTTCATTATACATGTATGTATGGTTTTATTTTGGCGGGATGTTACATTAATGGTATCAGAGCAGTTCGTCCTTTGGATGACCTGAGGGCTGTGGATCCATTGTGTTTTCTTCTGCTCATGAAAACTTATTTGAGTTTTAAGTGACAACTATTGTGAAAGGTTTTCAAACGTTTTTGTATTGAACTTTTTGTGTGTGCTGTAGTGAATGTATGCCTAACTGAAGATCTTAGTATTTAGAATGAGAGGGTCTTGATAAGGTGGTGAGGGTGCACACTCATGACCGGATCGGGGTGATTCTCAATCTAAATTCCAGAGGTTTAATGTTTAGCATACTTTGAATTCTGGTGTGATCTATTTCATGTTATTGAGTGTTCTTGTAATTGATTGTGAGTGGCTGTGTGGATTGATGGTTGCACACCAGTAGCTGTTCTGGTGTTTTGCTTGAGGTTATAAGCTTTATGGTTCTGTAGATGGACTCAATTTCCTAAGGAATTTGAGAAGCTGACCTTGTGAGGTCGAAATGTTATCCCCCTTGAATGAATTGATTTCCTTATCGATTTCATTCTTGTAGTTGTAGGGAATATAGAAGCTAGTGGTTTCGGAATCTGAGAACGAAGAAGATGACTCGTAGACCTCCTACCTCTCCCCAACCTTCTTCTGAAATGGGCCAGATCGCCAGGGCCATTGAGATGATGGCAGGTGCCATCCAGCAGCAGAATGCGGCGATGGCGCAGAACCATCAAGCTACCATGCAGCATTGGGAGACTACTCGGTCGGCTGATACGAATTCGCCCGTCGGTCAGCCTCAGGAGCGGATGGGACTGGCTGAGTTCATGAGGCACAACCCACCCAAGTTCTGTGGGAATGCTACCCCTGATCAAGCAGATCAGTGGGTCAGGGAAATGGAGAAAATCTTTAGGGCGACCTCCTGCCCTGAAGAGAAGAAGTTGTTGTTTGCCACTTATCTGCTGTCTGGAGAAGCAGAGTTCTGGTGGATGGGAGCTCAGCAAATGATGGAGGCCAGAGAGGAGGTGTTGGACTGGGAGAGCTTTAGGGTGAGGTTCTTGGAGAAATACTTCCCTGACAGCGCAAAGTTTGCGCGGGAAGCGGAGTTCTTAAAGTTGGAGCAGGGGGTGATGTCGGTGAACGCCTATGCTACTAGGTTTGAGTACCTCGCCCGATTCTACACTCAGGCGACCTCCGAAGCTTGGAGGTGCAGGAAGTTTGAGGAAGGGCTGAAGCACGGGCTGAAGAGGACGATAGCCCCAATGTGCATCAGGGAATTTCACGCCTTGGTAGAAAAGGCGAAGATGGTGGAGACCCTGGAAAAGGGTGATCCCCGGGTGATCAGGTCGCACCCAGGGGGTTCTTCCAGTGGGCGGGCTAAGGTGCAGCATTCACAAGGCAGGCCATATGCGAGACCTCCACTACATCGGGCGGGAACAGGGTCACCCCAGTTTCAACAGCAGCAACCCTGGAAACCAAAATGTTCCCTCTGTGGTGGACCACACATGCCCAACGTGTGCCCCAAGAAGAATTCGGAGAGGAGGTGTTTTGTATGCCAAAGGACAGGGCACGTTGCTAGAGAATGCCCTAACCGGAATGGGGCGACTCAACCTAGTAGTTCTCAGCAGTTGAGAAATGAAGGCAGCAGACCCCAGGCAGCAGGGAGGGTGTTTGCCATGTCAGGAGCAGAGGCGTCTAAATCAGGTAACCTCGTGCAAGGTGTCTGTTTTATATCTGGTAGAAGTGTAGAAGCGTTGTTTGATTCTGGAGCGACACACTCTTTTGTGTCAAGTCGGTGTATAGCCGAGTTGGGCCTCCTAGTGAAGGAGCTGCCTTTTGAACTGTTGGTCTCCACACCTGCATCAGGACAGGTTATGACCTCTACGGTTTGCCCTGAATGTCCAGTAATAGTAGAGGGACGCAGATTCAAAGTGAACTTGATCTGCCTGCCTCTTCAGGACCTAGATGTTATCCTGGGAATGGATTGGCTTTCTGCCAATCACGTTCTCATAGATTGCGGTAGGCAGAAAGTGATGTTGCCCGATCCCCAAGAGCAGGATGTGGTATCTGCTGGGCATGGGCGGTTGGAGATGGAAGAAGGGGCGAGGTGCTTCGTGATGCTAGCTCGGAAGGAAGTGAAGAACAAAGGGGACGTGAGTAGGATACCTGTAGTGAAAGACTTCACAGATGTGTTCCCAGAAGAGGTACCTGGGTTACCCCCTAAGAGAGAAGTGGAATTCTCTATTGATTTGGTACCTGGGGCTGGACCAGTGTCTATGGCGCCCTACAGGATGGCACCAGCCGAGTTGGTGGAATTAAAGAAGCAAGTGGAAGAGTTGCTGGAGAAACAATTCATCAGACCCAGTGTATCTCCATGGGGGGCTCCAGTACTCCTAGTTAAGAAGAAGGATGGAGGGTCTCGGCTGTGTATAGATTACAGGCAGTTAAACAAGTTGACCATCAAGAACAAGTACCCTCTACCCAGAATTGATGATTTAATGGATCAAGTAAATGGGGCCTCGGTGTTCTCAAAGATTGATCTGAGATCGGGGTACCATCAAATTTTGGTAAAGGCCGACGATGTCCAGAAAACAGCCTTTAGGTCCCGGTATGGGCACTATGAGTACGTGGTGATGCCGTTTGGAGTGACCAATGCCCCAGCTCTGTTCATGGATTATATGAATAGGATTTTCCGCCCTTTCTTGGATAAGTTTGTGGTAGTCTTCATAGACGACATACTTGTCTATTCAAAGACTGAGGAAGAACATGAAGGACATCTGAGGTCGGTGTTGGAGGTTCTGAGGGAGAAGCAACTCTATGCCAAGTCCTCTAAGTGCGAGTTTTGGCTGAGGGAAGTCAACTTCTTAGGACACGTGATATCTGCCCAGGGGATCTCGGTAGACCCAGCCAAAGTAGAGACAGTGCTGCAGTGGGAACGTCCCAAGACAGTCACTGAGATAAGGAGCTTTGTGGGTTTGGCGGGTTACTATCGGAGATTTATTAAGGACTTTTCCAAGGTGGTGGCTCCGTTAACACAGCTGACCCGTAAGGACCAACCTTTTGCTTGGACCGACCGATGTGAGCTCAGCTTCAGGGAACTAAAGGAGAGGTTGACCAGTGCCCCAGTGCTGGTGATCCCCGAGGTAGGAAGACCTTTTGACGTCTACTGTGATGCCTCACATCAGGGACTGGGATGCGTTTTAATGCAAGAGAAAAGGGCAGTCGCCTATGCTTCAAGGCAACTCAAGGTCCATGAGAGGAACTACCCTACGCATGATTTGGAATTGGCGGCAGTGGTCTTCGCCCTAAAGATCTGGAGGCACTACTTATATGGAGCTCGGTTCCAGGTGTTCAGCGACCATAAGAGCCTGAAATACCTGTTCGATCAGAAGGAACTGAACATGAGGCAAAGAAGGTGGATGGAGTTCCTAAAGGACTACGATTTTCAACTCATGTATCACCCAGGGAAGGCCAATGTAGTGGCAGACGCTTTGAGTAGAAAATCAATGCAAGTAGCCACCATGATGATAAAAGAGCAGAAACTGATCGAGCAGTTCAGAGACTTAAACCTTGGAGTGGAATTTCACGTAAATCACATTAGTTGTAGTAAGCTGGCTATAACTAATGACTTCCTTGGGATGTTAAAGGATAAGCAGTTGGAGGACCCTAGTCTGAAGCATACTATGGAGTCACTAGGGACAGATCAGGCGAGAGACTTTGTAATGGGCGATGATGGGATCTTGAGATTTAATGGCAGAATTTGCATACCTGCAAATGAAGAGTTGAAGAAGATGATCCTAGAAGAAGGTCATAAGAGTCGCCTTAACCTACACCCAGGTATGAACAAGATGTACCATGACTTGAAGGAGTCATTTTGGTGGTCAGGCATGAAGAGGGACATCGCCCAGTATGTTGCAACCTGCTTAACGTGTCAGAAGGCGAAGGTAGAGCATCAAAGACCTGGCGGGCTGTTGCAGCAACTGGATATCCCTGAGTGGAAATGGGACAGCATTGCCATGGATTTTGTCACCCATTTACCCAGATCGGTAAAGGGTCATGATGCAATCTGGGTTATCATTGATAGGCTAACGAAGAGTGCCCACTTCCTTCCAGTGAATATGAAGATGTCTATGGCCAAGTTGGCACAGTTATACATCCAAGAAATAGTGAGGTTGCATGGAGTGCCTTCCAGCATCGTTTCAGATAGAGATCCCAGGTTCAGTTCACGGTTTTGGCAGACCTTGCAAGAGTGCTTGGGAACTAAGTTGAGGATGAGCTCTGCATATCATCCCCAAACAGATGGTCAGTCGGAGAGAACGATCCAATCCTTGGAAGATCTGCTGAGGGTGTGCGTCTTGGATCAATTGGGAAGTTGGGACGAGGTGTTGCCACTGGTGGAGTTTACGTATAATAACAGTCACCACGCCAGCATTGGGATGGCACCTTATGAAGCCCTGTACGGGAGAAAATGCAGGACTCCCTTATGTTGGTATCAGGAGGGCGATGCAATCTTGGTTGGGCCAGAGTTGATTCAGCAGACGACCGAGAAGGTGAAACAGATACAAAGCAGAATGAAAGCTTCTCAGAGTAGGCAGAAGTCCTATGCAGATCAGAGGAGAAGACCTTTGGAGTTTGCTGCTGGAGAACATGTATTTTTGAGAGTGACCCCAACCAAGGGTGTAGGACGAGCTATCAGACCAAAGAAGTTGTCTCCTAAGTTTGTTGGACCTTACCAGATCTTGAGGAAAATTGGTCCAGTAGCCTATGAGATCGCCCTACCTCCACATTTAGCAAATCTGCATAATGTCTTTCACGTATCACAGTTAAGGAAATATCTCGCCGACCCTTGTCACGTGTTGGAGGTGGACGACGTACAGATCAGGGACGACTTGTCTTTTGAAGCAAGACCAGTCAGGATAGACGATCACCAAAGCAAACAGCTCAGGAATAAGACCATCCATATGGTTAAAGTGGTGTGGGATGAGAGATCCGGTGATTCGACTTGGGAGTTGGAAGAGAACATGAGAAACGACTATCCACGTCTCTTTTCTTTGTAATTCAATTTTCGAGGACGAAAATTTTTGTTGTTAGGGAGATTGTAAGGACCTGGAAAATCTTATTGGAATAAAAGTGATATATTTTAAGTGAATTCTAAGTATGTTTTTATTTAAGATAAAAATGAAGGAAAGTGTAGTTAGAAAGCCATGAGATCGCATGGAACATGATCGCCAGGGCGCGAGAGGCATGCGAGCATCGCCAGGGCGCGAGAAGCATGCGGACATCGCCAGGGCGCGAGACATACGAGCATCGTCAGGGCGCGAGAGGCATGCGGGCATCGCCAGGGCGCGAGATGCATGTGGGCTTCGCCCGGGCGCGAGAGTCATGCGGGTGTCGCCAAGAGGAGACCGCGGCCGGTCTCCAGGAGGAAGAGACCGCGGCCGGTCTCCAGGAGGAAGAGACCGCGGCCGGTCTCCAGGAGGAAGAGACCGCGGCCGGTCTCCAGGAGGAAGAGACCGCGGCCGGTCTCCAGGAGGAAGAGACCTCGGTCGGTCTCCAGGAGGAGGAGACATCGGTCGTCTTCCAGAGAGAGACATCGGTCGTCTTCCAGAGAGAGACATCGGTCGTCTTCCAGAGAGAGACATCGGTCGTCCTCCAGGATGGGTCATCGGTGGATTGTCTTTGCGCGAGTGGTCATCGGCGAAAGGTTATCGCGCGATGTCGCGTTTCACGCAGATGAAGTGGGGCCCTGGTTTCCAGGATGAACGTGCTGCATGTGCGACATGTAGGCAGTGAAAGTCCTTCAGGAACAGTAGCTCCATGTGCGCAGAGACGCCACGTGGCCATACTGTCAGGTTGCACTTAATTCGAGGAAGAAAACCCACCCAGGAGGGTTAGTTAGAGAATAGGTAATGATGGCTACATGGCAGGCCTATGTTCCTAATATCAGAATGCACCGCCTCTTAGTGAGTTTAAAAACGCAGTGAGAGTATAAAAGGTGACAGAGTGAGTTCACCTTCAGCTTTCTCTTTTCTCTCCTTTGCACTGCGACTCAGAAATTTCAGGCACCAGTTAAATTACCAGCGATTGCCATAGAGCATTTGAGAAGGTTCTCTGCAAGTTTTACCAATTAGAACGCTTAGGCAGAGTTCAGGCATCCTTTACGTTCGGCGGTTTAGAGCTTGAAGTGAGATTTCACGCTGATCCAGGTAAGGGAAGCTAGCCTTACTTCTAATGAAAACTGTATGCGTGATGATTTTTGATGTTGGGGGCGACGTGGTCGCCGGGTGTTCAAACTGTTCTTGCTTTAAACCCAGTTTTGTTCGTAATCGCCGGTTTTTCATCTGTTATTGAAATATCCCCTGTTTTATGCTGTTTCAAAAGTGTTTGAGATTTTAAATGTGGTTTTCGAAAATTTGAACCTTGGTATGAGTTTTGCTGTGATTGAAATCGTTTCATTGAAGTGTTATGTGATGTGTTGAATGTTGTGATTGTGGATCGAGGCATAGTATTTTCAGGAAAGAAAATACCGTGTAAGGTCGTGTAATAGGTGTATTGATCGGTGATCCTATAATGAGACATCCTGACTCTACTGAGGTAATGAAATCACATAGAGGAAGTTACTCAGTTGTGGAGAGTCGATGGAGGTTCATACGTATGGGTGTCTCGTGTGAAAAAGAACGAGCTCCACCTGTTGTATGGATTAACCTTGTCATACCGTGATAATGAGAATATTGAGATGGTGTGATGCGCATGGCTGAGGGCACTTTCCAGCCTTTTGGTATGACAGGTGCGAATCTCTGGGTCTAATCAACGCACGAGTCTCCGGAAATAGTGGTCAAGTGTCTAATGTGATGAGTCAGTGGAAAGTCTGACGTGAGAAATGAGAAATTGAATTAATAGACACTTGATTGCTGATGTGAATTGAAATACTCTTGGATTGATTTGTGAAATATGGGATTCCTGATAGTCTTGTGGAATATGGAAATGTGATGGCTGATATTGTTATGGTTCATGGATGTTGTGAAGTTCTTATGTATGCTCTTGATTCAAATGTTTTCTTAAATATATAGCTTACCCTGTATTTTGTTTCTGTGGCTGTTTTTCTTAAACCTGTGATGATCGTGTAACTTTACACGGGAGCAGATGACGTTGCAGGAAGTGGATTTCCCCTGTGAGTGATCGTCGTATGTGGTCGCCGGTTTTCTGTTCTTGTTGGGCGATCGCCCCCTTTTACCATTTTCTGATAGGCGATCTCCGTTTTCTGTTAAGAGATCGGTAGTTTTGTATTTTGCTGTTTTATGTTTAAGTTTTGGAAAACGACCGTTTTGTATTAAACTCCCTGCGAGGAGAACTCCTTTGTATATATATATACAATTAAGTTTATTTCAATATATTTGTTTTACCATTATTTTATATTACGAAAATGCAATAATGCGAAATGTATTTGGAGGGATGTTACAAGAGATCGCCGGTTTCTATCTCTTGGTGGTGATCGCCGGTTTTATGTCCTGCTAGCAGATCGCCTGTTTTGGGGCCTTCTGTTACCAGATCGCCGGTTCATGTATGGAGATCGCCGGTCTTGTAGTTTTGATTAAATTTCGTTTAAATTTTGAAACATTGGACTGGTTATGTATTAAACTCCATAAAAGGAGCAAGTTCATTACTTATATATATATATATTACCATGTACTCTTCAATATTATTTGTGTACCTTTATTTTTCATTATACATGTATGTATGGTTTTATTTTGGCGGGATGTTACAATACAAACTTCAAATTGCGATTGATTTTGACAGAGAAGTCCGATCAAGTTGCCTCAAAAATGAAAGTGGCTCGAAACGGGGCCTGGCGTATCTGCATGTCTTGTTTCGCTTCGTCAGTAGTTTGGGGTTCGGGGAAACTTCATTTAGTGAATATTAGGGTATAAAAACTTCAAATGGCGATAGATTTTGACAGAGAAGTCCGATCAAGACGCCTAAAAAATGAAAGTGGCTCGAAACGGGGCGTGGCGTATTTGCATGTTTTGTGCCGATTCGTTAGTAGTTTGGCGTTTGGGGAAACTTCATTTAGTGAATATTAGGGTATACAAACTTCAAATGGCGATAGATTTTGACAGAGAAGTCCGATCAAGACGCCTCAAAAATCAAAGTGGTTCAAAACGGGGCGTGGCGTATCTGCATGCTTTGTGCTGATTCGTTAGTAGTTTGGGGTTTGGGGAAACTTTATTTAGTGAATATTAGGGTATAGAAACTTCAAATGGCGATAGATTTTGACAGAGAAGTCCGATCAAGACGCCTAAAAAATGAAAGTGGCTCGAAACGGGGCGTGGCGTATCTGCATGTTTTGTGCCGATTCGTCAGTAGTTTGGGGTTTGGGGAAACTTCATTTAGTGAATATCAGGGTATACAAACTTCAAATGGCGATAGATTCTGGCAGAGAAGTCCGATCAAGACGCCTAAAAAATGAAAGTGGCTCGAAACGGGGCGTGGTGTATCTGTATGTTTTGTGCCGATTCGTCAGTAGTTTGGGGTATGGGGAAACTTAATTTAGTGAATATTAGGGTATACAAACTTCAAATTGCGATTGATTTTGACAGAGAAGTCCGATCAAGTTGCCTCAAAAATGAAAGTGGCTCGAAACGGGGCCTGGCGTATCTGCATGTCTTGTTTCGCTTCGTCAGTAGTTTGGGGTTCGGGGAAACTTCATTTAGTGAATATTAGGGTATAAAAACTTCAAATGGCGATAGATTTTGACAGAGAAGTCCGATCAAGACGCCTAAAAAATGAAAGTGGCTCGAAACGGGGCGTGGCGTATTTGCATGTTTTGTGCCGATTCGTTAGTAGTTTGGCGTTTGGGGAAACTTCATTTAGTGAATATTAGGGTATACAAACTTCAAATGGCGATAGATTTTGACAGAGAAGTCCGATCAAGACGCCTCAAAAATCAAAGTGGTTCAAAACGGGGCGTGGCGTATCTGCATGCTTTGTGCTGATTCGTTAGTAGTTTGGGGTTTGGGGAAACTTTATTTAGTGAATATTAGGGTATAGAAACTTCAAATGGCGATAGATTTTGACAGAGAAGTCCGATCAAGACGCCTAAAAAATGAAAGTGGCTCGAAACGGGGCGTGGCGTATCTGCATGTTTTGTGCCGATTGGTCAGTAGTTTGGGGTTTGGGGAAACTTCATTTAGTGAATATCAGGGTATACAAACTTCAAATGGCGATAGATTCTGGCAGAGAAGTCCGATCAAGACGCCTAAAAAATGAAAGTGGCTCGAAACGGGGCGTGGTGTATCTGTATGTTTTGTGCCGATTCGTCAGTAGTTTGGGGTATGGGGAAACTTAATTTAGTGAATATTAGGGTATACAAACTTCAAATTGCGATTGATTTTGACAGAGAAGTCCGATCAAGTTGCCTCAAAAATGAAAGTGGCTCGAAACGGGGCCTGGCGTATCTGCATGTCTTGTTTCGCTTCGTCAGTAGTTTGGGGTTCGGGGAAACTTCATTTAGTGAATATTAGGGTATAAAAACTTCAAATGGCGATAGATTTTGACAGAGAAGTCCGATCAAGACGCCTAAAAAATGAAAGTGGCTCGAAACGGGGCGTGGCGTATTTGCATGTTTTGTGCCGATTCGTTAGTAGTTTGGCGTTTGGGGAAACTTCATTTAGTGAATATTAGGGTATACAAACTTCAAATGGCGATAGATTTTGACAGAGAAGTCCGATCAAGACGCCTCAAAAATCAAAGTGGTTCAAAACGGGGCGTGGCGTATCTGCATGCTTTGTGCTGATTCGTTAGTAGTTTGGGGTTTGGGGAAACTTTATTTAGTGAATATTAGGGTATAGAAACTTCAAATGGCGATAGATTTTGACAGAGAAGTCCGATCAAGACGCCTAAAAAATGAAAGTGGCTCGAAACGGGGCGTGGCGTATCTGCATGTTTTGTGCCGATTGGTCAGTTGTTTGGGGTTTGGGGAAACTTCATTTAGTGAATATCAGGGTATACAAACTTCAAATGGCGATAGATTCTGGCAGAGAAGTCCGATCAAGACGCCTAAAAAATGAAAGTGGCTCGAAACGGGGCGTGGTGTATCTGTATGTTTTGTGCCGATTCGTCAGTAGTTTGGGGTATGGGGAAACTTAATTTAGTGAATATTAGGGTATACAAACTTCAAATTGCGATTGATTTTGACAGAGAAGTCCGATCAAGTTGCCTCAAAAATGAAAGTGGCTCGAAACGGGGCCTGGCGTATCTGCATGTCTTGTTTCGCTTCGTCAGTAGTTTGGGGTTCGGGGAAACTTCATTTAGTGAATATTAGGGTATAAAAACTTCAAATGGCGATAGATTTTGACAGAGAAGTCCGATCAAGACGCCTAAAAAATGAAAGTGGCTCGAAACGGGGCGTGGCGTATTTGCATGTTTTGTGCCGATTCGTTAGTAGTTTGGCGTTTGGGGAAACTTCATTTAGTGAATATTAGGGTATACAAACTTCAAATGGCGATAGATTTTGACAGAGAAGTCCGATCAAGACGCCTCAAAAATCAAAGTGGTTCAAAACGGGGCGTGGCGTATCTGCATGCTTTGTGCTGATTCGTTAGTAGTTTGGGGTTTGGGGAAACTTTATTTAGTGAATATTAGGGTATAGAAACTTCAAATGGCGATAGATTTTGACAGAGAAGTCCGATCAAGACGCCTAAAAAATGAAAGTGGCTCGAAACGGGGCGTGGCGTATCTGCATGTTTTGTGCCGATTGGTCAGTAGTTTGGGGTTTGGGGAAACTTCATTTAGTGAATATCAGGGTATACAAACTTCAAATGGCGATAGATTCTGGCAGAGAAGTCCGATCAAGACGCCTAAAAAATGAAAGTGGCTCGAAACGGGGCGTGGTGTATCTGTATGTTTTGTGCCGATTCGTCAGTAGTTTGGGGTATGGGGAAACTTAATTTAGTGAATATTAGGGTATACAAACTTCAAATTGCGATTGATTTTGACAGAGAAGTCCGATCAAGTTGCCTCAAAAATGAAAGTGGCTCGAAACGGGGCCTGGCGTATCTGCATGTCTTGTTTCGCTTCGTCAGTAGTTTGGGGTTCGGGGAAACTTCATTTAGTGAATATTAGGGTATAAAAACTTCAAATGGCGATAGATTTTGACAGAGAAGTCCGATCAAGACGCCTAAAAAATGAAAGTGGCTCGAAACGGGGCGTGGCGTATTTGCATGTTTTGTGCCGATTCGTTAGTAGTTTGGCGTTTGGGGAAACTTCATTTAGTGAATATTAGGGTATACAAACTTCAAATGGCGATAGATTTTGACAGAGAAGTCCGATCAAGACGCCTCAAAAATCAAAGTGGTTCAAAACGGGGCGTGGCGTATCTGCATGCTTTGTGCTGATTCGTTAGTAGTTTGGGGTTTGGGGAAACTTTATTTAGTGAATATTAGGGTATAGAAACTTCAAATGGCGATAGATTTTGACAGAGAAGTCCGATCAAGACGCCTAAAAAATGAAAGTGGCTCGAAACGGGGCGTGGCGTATCTGCATGTTTTGTGCCGATTGGTCAGTAGTTTGGGGTTTGGGGAAACTTCATTTAGTGAATATCAGGGTATACAAACTTCAAATGGCGATAGATTCTGGCAGAGAAGTCCGATCAAGACGCCTAAAAAATGAAAGTGGCTCGAAACGGGGCGTGGTGTATCTGTATGTTTTGTGCCGATTCGTCAGTAGTTTGGGGTATGGGGAAACTTAATTTAGTGAATATTAGGGTATACAAACTTCAAATTGCGATTGATTTTGACAGAGAAGTCCGATCAAGTTGCCTCAAAAATGAAAGTGGCTCGAAACGGGGCCTGGCGTATCTGCATGTCTTGTTTCGCTTCGTCAGTAGTTTGGGGTTCGGGGAAACTTCATTTAGTGAATATTAGGGTATAAAAACTTCAAATGGCGATAGATTTTGACAGAGAAGTCCGATCAAGACGCCTAAAAAATGAAAGTGGCTCGAAACGGGGCGTGGCGTATTTGCATGTTTTGTGCCGATTCGTTAGTAGTTTGGCGTTTGGGGAAACTTCATTTAGTGAATATTAGGGTATACAAACTTCAAATGGCGATAGATTTTGACAGAGAAGTCCGATCAAGACGCCTCAAAAATCAAAGTGGTTCAAAACGGGGCGTGGCGTATCTGCATGCTTTGTGCTGATTCGTTAGTAGTTTGGGGTTTGGGGAAACTTTATTTAGTGAATATTAGGGTATAGAAACTTCAAATGGCGATAGATTTTGACAGAGAAGTCCGATCAAGACGCCTAAAAAATGAAAGTGGCTCGAAACGGGGCGTGGCGTATCTGCATGTTTTGTGCCGATTCGTCAGTAGTTTGGGGTTTGGGGAAACTTCATTTAGTGAATATCAGGGTATACAAACTTCAAATGGCGATAGATTCTGGCAGAGAAGTCCGATCAAGACGCCTAAAAAATGAAAGTGGCTCGAAACGGGGCGTGGTGTATCTGTATGTTTTGTGCCGATTCGTCAGTAGTTTGGGGTATGGGGAAACTTAATTTAGTGAATATTAGGGTATACAAACTTCAAATTGCGATTGATTTTGACAGAGAAGTCCGATCAAGTTGCCTCAAAAATGAAAGTGGCTCGAAACGGGGCCTGGCGTATCTGCATGTCTTGTTTCGCTTCGTCAGTAGTTTGGGGTTCGGGGAAACTTCATTTAGTGAATATTAGGGTATAAAAACTTCAAATGGCGATAGATTTTGACAGAGAAGTCCGATCAAGACGCCTAAAAAATGAAAGTGGCTCGAAACGGGGCGTGGCGTATTTGCATGTTTTGTGCCGATTCGTTAGTAGTTTGGCGTTTGGGGAAACTTCATTTAGTGAATATTAGGGTATACAAACTTCAAATGGCGATAGATTTTGACAGAGAAGTCCGATCAAGACGCCTCAAAAATCAAAGTGGTTCAAAACGGGGCGTGGCGTATCTGCATGCTTTGTGCTGATTCGTTAGTAGTTTGGGGTTTGGGGAAACTTTATTTAGTGAATATTAGGGTATAGAAACTTCAAATGGCGATAGATTTTGACAGAGAAGTCCGATCAAGACGCCTAAAAAATGAAAGTGGCTCGAAACGGGGCGTGGCGTATCTGCATGTTTTGTGCCGATTGGTCAGTAGTTTGGGGTTTGGGGAAACTTCATTTAGTGAATATCAGGGTATACAAACTTCAAATGGCGATAGATTCTGGCAGAGAAGTCCGATCAAGACGCCTAAAAAATGAAAGTGGCTCGAAACGGGGCGTGGTGTATCTGTATGTTTTGTGCCGATTCGTCAGTAGTTTGGGGTATGGGGAAACTTAATTTAGTGAATATTAGGGTATACAAACTTCAAATTGCGATTGATTTTGACAGAGAAGTCCGATCAAGTTGCCTCAAAAATGAAAGTGGCTCGAAACGGGGCCTGGCGTATCTGCATGTCTTGTTTCGCTTCGTCAGTAGTTTGGGGTTCGGGGAAACTTCATTTAGTGAATATTAGGGTATAAAAACTTCAAATGGCGATAGATTTTGACAGAGAAGTCCGATCAAGACGCCTAAAAAATGAAAGTGGCTCGAGACGGGGCGTGGCGTATTTGCATGTTTTGTGCCGATTCGTTAGTAGTTTGGCGTTTGGGGAAACTTCATTTAGTGAATATTAGGGTATACAAACTTCAAATGGCGATAGATTTTGACAGAGAAGTCCGATCAAGACGCCTCAAAAATCAAAGTGGTTCAAAACGGGGCGTGGCGTATCTGCATGCTTTGTGCTGATTCGTTAGTAGTTTGGGGTTTGGGGAAACTTTATTTAGTGAATATTAGGGTATAGAAACTTCAAATGGCGATAGATTTTGACAGAGAAGTCCGATCAAGACGCCTAAAAAATGAAAGTGGCTCGAAACGGGGCGTGGCGTATCTGCATGTTTTGTGCCGATTCGTCAGTAGTTTGGGGTTTGGGGAAACTTCATTTAGTGAATATCAGGGTATACAAACTTCAAATGGCGATAGATTCTGGCAGAGAAGTCCGATCAAGACGCCTAAAAAATGAAAGTGGCTCGAAACGGGGCGTGGTGTATCTGTATGTTTTGTGCCGATTCGTCAGTAGTTTGGGGTATGGGGAAACTTAATTTAGTGAATATTAGGGTATACAAACTTCAAATTGCGATTGATTTTGACAGAGAAGTCCGATCAAGTTGCCTCAAAAATGAAAGTGGCTCGAAACGGGGCCTGGCGTATCTGCATGTCTTGTTTCGCTTTGTCAGTAGTTTGGGGTTCGGGGAAACTTCATTTAGTGAATATTAGGGTATAAAAACTTCAAATGGCGATAGATTTTGACAGAGAAGTCCGATCAAGACGCCTAAAAAATGAAAGTGGCTCGAAACGGGGCGTGGCGTATTTGCATGTTTTGTGCCGATTCGTTAGTAGTGGGGCGTTTGGGGAAACTTCATTTAGTGAATATTAGGGTATACAAACTTCAAATGGCGATAGATTTTGACAGAGAAGTCCGATCAAGACGCCTCAAAAATCAAAGTGGTTCAAAACGGGGCGTGGCGTATCTGCATGCTTTGTGCTGATTCGTTAGTAGTTTGGGGTTTGGGGAAACTTTATTTAGTGAATATTAGGGTATAGAAACTTCAAATGGCGATAGATTTTGACAGAGAAGTCCGATCAAGACGCCTAAAAAATGAAAGTGGCTCGAAACGGGGCGTGGCGTATCTGCATGTTTTGTGCCGATTCGTCAGTAGTTTGGGGTTTGGGGAAACTTCATTTAGTGAATATCAGGGTATACAAACTTCAAATGGCGATAGATTCTGGCAGAGAAGTCCGATCAAGACGCCTAAAAAATGAAAGTGGCTCGAAACAGGGCGTGGTGTATCTGTATGTTTTGTGCCGATTCGTCAGTAGTTTGGGGTATGGGGAAACTTAATTTAGTGAATATTAGGGTATACAAACTTCAAATTGCGATTGATTTTGACAGAGAAGTCCGATCAAGTTGCCTCAAAAATGAAAGTGGCTCGAAACGGGGCCTGGCGTATCGGCATGTCTTGTTTCGCTTCGTCAGTAGTTTGGGGTTCAGGGAAACTTCATTTAGTGAATATTAGGGTATAAAAACTTCAAATGGCGATAGATTTTGACAGAGAAGTCCGATCAAGACGCCTAAAAAATGAAAGTGGCTCGAAACGGGGCGTGGCGTATTTGCATGTTTTGTGCCGATTCGTTAGTAGTTTGGCGTTTGGGGAAACTTCATTTAGTGAATATTAGGGTATACAAACTTCAAATGGCGATAGATTTTGACAGAGAAGTCCGATCAAGACGCCTCAAAAATCAAAGTGGTTCAAAACGGGGCGTGGCGTATCTGCATGCTTTGTGCTGATTCGTTAGTAGTTTGGGGTTTGGGGAAACTTTATTTAGTGAATATTAGGGTATAGAAACTTCAAATGGCGATAGATTTTGACAGAGAAGTCCGATCAAGACGCCTAAAAAATGAAAGTGGCTCGAAACGGGGCGTGGCGTATCTGCATGTTTTGTGCCGATTCGTCAGTAGTTTGGGGTTTGGGGAAACTTCATTTAGTGAATATCAGGGTATACAAACTTCAAATGGCGATAGATTCTGGCAGAGAAGTCCGATCAAGACGCCTAAAAAATGAAAGTGGCTCGAAACGGGGCGTGGTGTATCTGTATGTTTTGTGCCGATTCGTCAGTAGTTTGGGGTATGGGGAAACTTAATTTAGTGAATATTAGGGTATACAAACTTCAAATTGCGATTGATTTTGACAGAGAAGTCCGATCAAGTTGCCTCAAAAATGAAAGTGGCTCGAAACGGGGCCTGGCGTATCTGCATGTCTTGTTTCGCTTCGTCAGTAGTTTGGGGTTCGGGGAAACTTCATTTAGTGAATATTAGGGTATAAAAACTTCAAATGGCGATAGATTTTGACAGAGAAGTCCGATCAAGACGCCTAAAAAATGAAAGTGGCTCGAAACGGGGCGTGGCGTATTTGCATGTTTTGTGCCGATTCGTTAGTAGTTTGGCGTTTGGGGAAACTTCATTTAGTGAATATTAGGGTATACAAACTTCAAATGGCGATAGATTTTGACAGAGAAGTCCGATCAAGACGCCTCAAAAATCAAAGTGGTTCAAAACGGGGCGTGGCGTATCTGCATGCTTTGTGCTGATTCGTTAGTAGTTTGGGGTTTGGGGAAACTTTATTTAGTGAATATTAGGGTATAGAAACTTCAAATGGCGATAGATTTTGACAGAGAAGTCCGATCAAGACGCCTAAAAAATGAAAGTGGCTCGAAACGGGGCGTGGCGTATCTGCATGTTTTGTGCCGATTCGTCAGTAGTTTGGGGTTTGGGGAAACTTCATTTAGTGAATATCAGGGTATACAAACTTCAAATGGCGATAGATTCTGGCAGAGAAGTCCGATCAAGACGCCTAAAAAATGAAAGTGGCTCGAAACGGGGCGTGGTGTATCTGTATGTTTTGTGCCGATTCGTCAGTAGTTTGGGGTATGGGGAAACTTAATTTAGTGAATATTAGGGTATACAAACTTCAAATTGCGATTGATTTTGACAGAGAAGTCCGATCAAGTTGCCTCAAAAATGAAAGTGGCTCGAAACGGGGCCTGGCGTATCTGCATGTCTTGTTTCGCTTCGTCAGTAGTTTGGGGTTCGGGGAAACTTCATTTAGTGAATATTAGGGTATAAAAACTTCAAATGGCGATAGATTTTGACAGAGAAGTCCGATCAAGACGCCTAAAAAATGAAAGTGGCTCGAAACGGGGCGTGGCGTATTTGCATGTTTTGTGCCGATTCGTTAGTAGTTTGGCGTTTGGGGAAACTTCATTTAGTGAATATTAGGGTATACAAACTTCAAATGGCGATAGATTTTGACAGAGAAGTCCGATCAAGACGCCTCAAAAATCAAAGTGGTTCAAAACGGGGCGTGGCGTATCTGCATGCTTTGTGCTGATTCGTTAGTAGTTTGGGGTTTGGGGAAACTTTATTTAGTGAATATTAGGGTATAGAAACTTCAAATGGCGATAGATTTTGACAGAGAAGTCCGATCAAGACGCCTAAAAAATGAAAGTGGCTCGAAACGGGGCGTGGCGTATCTGCATGTTTTGTGCCGATTCGTCAGTAGTTTGGGGTTTGGGGAAACTTCATTTAGTGAATATCAGGGTATACAAACTTCAAATGGCGATAGATTCTGGCAGAGAAGTCTGATCAAGACGCCTAAAAAATGAAAGTGGCTCGAAACGGGGCGTGGTGTATCTGTATGTTTTGTGCCGATTCGTCAGTAGTTTGGGGTATGGGGAAACTTAATTTAGTGAATATTAGGGTATACAAACTTCAAATTGCGATTGATTTTGACAGAGAAGTCCGATCAAGTTGCCTCAAAAATGAAAGTGGCTCGAAACGGGGCCTGGCGTATCTGCATGTCTTGTTTCGCTTCGTCAGTAGTTTGGGGTTCGGGGAAACTTCATTTAGTGAATATTAGGGTATAAAAACTTCAAATGGCGATAGATTTTGACAGAGAAGTCCGATCAAGACGCCTAAAAAATGAAAGTGGCTCGAAACGGGGCGTGGCGTATTTGCATGTTTTGTGCCGATTCGTTAGTAGTTTGGCGTTTGGGGAAACTTCATTTAGTGAATATTAGGGTATACAAACTTCAAATGGCGATAGATTTTGACAGAGAAGTCCGATCAAGACGCCTCAAAAATCAAAGTGGTTCAAAACGGGGCGTGGCGTATCTGCATGCTTTGTGCTGATTCGTTAGTAGTTTGGGGTTTGGGGAAACTTTATTTAGTGAATATTAGGGTATAGAAACTTCAAATGGCGATAGATTTTGACAGAGAAGTCCGATCAAGACGCCTAAAAAATGAAAGTGGCTCGAAACGGGGCGTGGCGTATCTGCATGTTTTGTGCCGATTCGTCAGTAGTTTGGGGTTTGGGGAAACTTCATTTAGTGAATATCAGGGTATACAATCTTCAAATGGCGATAGATTCTGGCAGAGAAGTCCGATCAAGACGCCTAAAAAATGAAAGTGGCTCGAAACGGGGCGTGGTGTATCTGTATGTTTTGTGCCGATTCGTCAGTAGTTTGGGGTATGGGGAAACTTAATTTAGTGAATATTAGGGTATACAAACTTCAAATTGCGATTGATTTTGACAGAGAAGTCCGATCAAGTTGCCTCAAAAATGAAAGTGGCTCGAAATGGGGCCTGGCGTATCTGCATGTCTTGTTTCGCTTCGTCAGTAGTTTGGGGTTCGGGGAAACTTCATTTAGTGAATATTTAGGGTATAAAAACTTCAAATGGCGATAGATTTTGACAGAGAAGTCCGATCAAGACGCCTAAAAAATGAAAGTGGCTCGAAACGGGGCGTGGCGTATTTGCATGTTTTGTGCCGATTCGTTAGTAGTTTGGCGTTTGGGGAAACTTCATTTAGTGAATATTAGGGTATACAAACTTCAAATGGCGATAGATTTTGACAGAGAAGTCCGATCAAGACGCCTCAAAAATCAAAGTGGTTCAAAACGGGGCGTGGCGTATCTGCATGCTTTGTGCTGATTCGTTAGTAGTTTGGGGTTTGGGGAAACTTTATTTAGTGAATATTAGGGTATAGAAACTTCAAATGGCGATAGATTTTGACAGAGAAGTCCGATCAAGACGCCTAAAAAATGAAAGTGGCTCGAAACGGGGCGTGGCGTATCTGCATGTTTTGTGCCGATTCGTCAGTAGTTTGGGGTTTGGGGAAACTTCATTTAGTGAATATCAGGGTATACAAACTTCAAATGGCGATAGATTCTGGCAGAGAAGTCTGATCAAGACGCCTAAAAAATGAAAGTGGCTCGAAACGGGGCGTGGTGTATCTGTATGTTTTGTGCCGATTCGTCAGTAGTTTGGGGTATGGGGAAACTTAATTTAGTGAATATTAGGGTATACAAACTTCAAATTGCGATTGATTTTGACAGAGAAGTCCGATCAAGTTGCCTCAAAAATGAAAGTGGCTCGAAACGGGGCCTGGCGTATCTGCATGTCTTGTTTCGCTTCGTCAGTAGTTTGGGGTTCGGGGAAACTTCATTTAGTGAATATTAGGGTATAAAAACTTCAAATGGCGATAGATTTTGACAGAGAAGTCCGATCAAGACGCCTAAAAAATGAAAGTGGCTCGAAACGGGGCGTGGCGTATTTGCATGTTTTGTGCCGATTCGTTAGTAGTTTGGCGTTTGGGGAAACTTCATTTAGTGAATATTAGGGTATACAAACTTCAAATGGCGATAGATTTTGACAGAGAAGTCCGATCAAGACGCCTCAAAAATCAAAGTGGTTCAAAACGGGGCGTGGCGTATCTGCATGCTTTGTGCTGATTCGTTAGTAGTTTGGGGTTTGGGGAAACTTTATTTAGTGAATATTAGGGTATAGAAACTTCAAATGGCGATAGATTTTGACAGAGAAGTCCGATCAAGACGCCTAAAAAATGAAAGTGGCTCGAAACGGGGCGTGGCGTATTTGCATGTTTTGTGCCGATTCGTTAGTAGTTTGGCGTTTGGGGAAACTTCATTTAGTGAATATTAGGGTATACAAACTTCAAATGGCGATAGATTTTGACAGAGAAGTCCGATCAAGACGCCTCAAAAATCAAAGTGGTTCAAAACGGGGCGTGGCGTATCTGCATGCTTTGTGCTGATTCGTTAGTAGTTTGGGGTTTGGGGAAACTTTATTTAGTGAATATTAGGGTATAGAAACTTCAAATGGCGATAGATTTTGACAGAGAAGTCCGATCAAGACGCCTAAAAAATGAAAGTGGCTCGAAACGGGGCGTGGCGTATCTGCATGTTTTGTGCCGATTCGTCAGTAGTTTGGGGTTTGGGGAAACTTCATTTAGTGAATATCAGGGTATACAAACTTCAAATGGCGATAGATTCTGGCAGAGAAGTCCGATCAAGATGCCTAAAAAATGAAAGTGGCTCGAAACGGGGCGTGGTGTATCTGTATGTTTTGTGCCGATTCGTCAGTAGTTTGGGGTATGGGGAAACTTAATTTAGTGAATATTAGGGTATACAAACTTCAAATTGCGATTGATTTTGACAGAGAAGTCCGATCAAGTTGCCTCAAAAATGAAAGTGGCTCGAAACGGGGCCTGGCGTATCTGCATGTCTTGTTTCGCTTCGTCAGTAGTTTGGGGTTCGGGGAAACTTCATTTAGTGAATATTAGGGTATAAAAACTTCAAATGGCGATAGATTTTGACAGAGAAGTCCGATCAAGACGCCTAAAAAATGAAAGTGGCTCGAAACGGGGCGTGGCGTATTTGCATGTTTTGTGCCGATTCGTTAGTAGTTTGGCGTTTGGGGAAACTTCATTTAGTGAATATTAGGGTATACAAACTTCAAATGGCGATAGATTTTGACAGAGAAGTCCGATCAAGACGCCTCAAAAATCAAAGTGGTTCAAAACGGGGCGTGGCGTATCTGCATGCTTTGTGCTGATTCGTTAGTAGTTTGGGGTTTGGGGAAACTTTATTTAGTGAATATTAGGGTATAGAAACTTCAAATGGCGATAGATTTTGACAGAGAAGTCCGATCAAGACGCCTAAAAAATGAAAGTGGCTCGAAACGGGGCGTGGCGTATCTGCATGTTTTGTGCCGATTCGTCAGTAGTTTGGGGTTTGGGGAAACTTCATTTAGTGAATATCAGGGTATACAAACTTCAAATGGCGATAGATTCTGGCAGAGAAGTCTGATCAAGACGCCTAAAAAATGAAAGTGGCTCGAAACGGGGCGTGGTGTATCTGTATGTTTTGTGCCGATTCGTCAGTAGTTTGGGGTATGGGGAAACTTAATTTAGTGAATATTAGGGTATACAAACTTCAAATTGCGATTGATTTTGACAGAGAAGTCCGATCAAGTTGCCTCAAAAATGAAAGTGGCTCGAAACGGGGCCTGGCGTATCTGCATGTCTTGTTTCGCTTCGTCAGTAGTTTGGGGTATGGGGAAACTTAATTTAGTGAATATTAGGGTATACAAACTTCAAATTGCGATTGATTTTGACAGAGAAGTCCGATCAAGTTGCCTCAAAAATGAAAGTGGCTCGAAACGGGGCCTGGCGTATCTGCATGTCTTGTTTCGCTTCGTCAGTAGTTTGGGGTTCGGGGAAACTTCATTTAGTGAATATTAGGGTATAAAAACTTCAAATGGCGATAGATTTTGACAGAGAAGTCCGATCAAGACGCCTAAAAAATGAAAGTGGCTCGAAACGGGGCGTGGCGTATTTGCATGTTTTGTGCCGATTCGTTAGTAGTTTGGGGTTTGGGGAAACTTTATTTAGTGAATATTAGGGTATAGAAACTTCAAATGGCGATAGATTTTGACAGAGAAGTCCGATCAAGACGCCTAAAAAATGAAAGTGGCTCGAAACGGGGCGTGGCGTATTTGCATGTTTTGTGCCGATTCGTTAGTAGTTTGGCGTTTGGGGAAACTTCATTTAGTGAATATTAGGGTATACAAACTTCAAATGGCGATAGATTTTGACAGAGAAGTCCGATCAAGACGCCTCAAAAATCAAAGTGGTTCAAAACGGGGCGTGGCGTATCTGCATGCTTTGTGCTGATTCGTTAGTAGTTTGGGGTTTGGGGAAACTTTATTTAGTGAATATTAGGGTATAGAAACTTCAAATGGCGATAGATTTTGACAGAGAAGTCCGATCAAGACGCCTAAAAAATGAAAGTGGCTCGAAACGGGGCGTGGCGTATCTGCATGTTTTGTGCCGATTCGTCAGTAGTTTGGGGTTTGGGGAAACTTCATTTAGTGAATATCAGGGTATACAAACTTCAAATGGCGATAGATTCTGGCAGAGAAGTCCGATCAAGACGCCTAAAAAATGAAAGTGGCTCGAAACGGGGCGTGGTGTATCTGTATGTTTTGTGCCGATTCGTCAGTAGTTTGGGGTTCGGGGAAACTTCATTTAGTGAATATTAGGGTATAAAAACTTCAAATGGCGATAGATTTTGACAGAGAAGTCCGATCAAGACGCCTAAAAAATGAAAGTGGCTCGAAACGGGGCGTGGCGTATTTGCATGTTTTGTGCCGATTCGTTAGTAGTTTGGGGTTTGGGGAAACTTTATTTAGTGAATATTAGGGTATAGAAACTTCAAATGGCGATAGATTTTGACAGAGAAGTCCGATCAAGACGCCTAAAAAATGAAAGTGGCTCGAAACGGGGCGTGGCGTATTTGCATGTTTTGTGCCGATTCGTTAGTAGTTTGGCGTTTGGGGAAACTTCATTTAGTGAATATTAGGGTATACAAACTTCAAATGGCGATAGATTTTGACAGAGAAGTCCGATCAAGACGCCTCAAAAATCAAAGTGGTTCAAAACGGGGCGTGGCGTATCTGCATGCTTTGTGCTGATTCGTTAGTAGTTTGGGGTTTGGGGAAACTTTATTTAGTGAATATTAGGGTATAGAAACTTCAAATGGCGATAGATTTTGACAGAGAAGTCCGATCAAGACGCCTAAAAAATGAAAGTGGCTCGAAACGGGGCGTGGCGTATCTGCATGTTTTGTGCCGATTCGTCAGTAGTTTGGGGTTTGGGGAAACTTCATTTAGTGAATATCAGGGTATACAAACTTCAAATGGCGATAGATTCTGGCAGAGAAGTCCGATCAAGACGCCTAAAAAATGAAAGTGGCTCGAAACGGGGCGTGGTGTATCTGTATGTTTTGTGCCGATTCGTCAGTAGTTTGGGGTATGGGGAAACTTAATTTAGTGAATATTAGGGTATACAAACTTCAAATTGCGATTGATTTTGACAGAGAAGTCCGATCAAGTTGCCTCAAAAATGAAAGTGGCTCGAAACGGGGCCTGGCGTATCTGCATGTCTTGTTTCGCTTCGTCAGTAGTTTGGGGTTCGGGGAAACTTCATTTAGTGAATATTAGGGTATAAAAACTTCAAATGGCGATAGATTTTGACAGAGAAGTCCGATCAAGACGCCTAAAAAATGAAAGTGGCTCGAAACGGGGCGTGGCGTATTTGCATGTTTTGTGCCGATTCGTTAGTAGTTTGGCGTTTGGGGAAACTTCATTTAGTGAATATTAGGGTATACAAACTTCAAATGGCGATAGATTTTGACAGAGAAGTCCGATCAAGACGCCTCAAAAATCAAAGTGGTTCAAAACGGGGCGTGGCGTATCTGCATGCTTTGTGCTGATTCGTTAGTAGTTTGGGGTTTGGGGAAACTTTCTTTAGTGAATATTAGGGTATAGAAACTTCAAATGGCGATAGATTTTGACAGAGAAGTCCGATCAAGACGCCTAAAAAATGAAAGTGGCTCGAAACGGGGCGTGGCGTATCTGCATGTTTTGTGCCGATTCGTCAGTAGTTTGGGGTTTGGGGAAACTTCATTTAGTGAATATCAGGGTATACAAACTTCAAATGGCGATAGATTCTGGCAGAGAAGTCCGATCAAGACGCCTAAAAAATGAAAGTGGCTCGAAACGGGGCGTGGTGTATCTGTATGTTTTGTGCCGATTCGTCAGTAGTTTGGGGTATGGGGAAACTTAATTTAGTGAATATTAGGGTATACAAACTTCAAATTGCGATTGATTTTGACAGAGAAGTCCGATCAAGTTGCCTCAAAAATGAAAGTGGCTCGAAACGGGGCCTGGCGTATCTGCATGTCTTGTTTCGCTTCGTCAGTAGTTTGGGGTTCGGGGAAACTTCATTTAGTGAATATTAGGGTATAAAAACTTCAAATGGCGATAGATTTTGACAGAGAAGTCCGATCAAGACGCCTAAAAAATGAAAGTGGCTCGAAACGGGGCGTGGCGTATTTGCATGTTTTGTGCCGATTCGTTAGTAGTTTGGCGTTTGGGGACACTTCATTTAGTGAATATTAGGGTATACAAACTTCAAATGGCGATAGATTTTGACAGAGAAGTCCGATCAAGACGCCTCAAAAATCAAAGTGGTTCAAAACGGGGCGTGGCGTATCTGCATGCTTTGTGCTGATTCGTTAGTAGTTTGGGGTTTGGGGAAACTTTATTTAGTGAATATTAGGGTATAGAAACTTCAAATGGCGATAGATTTTGACAGAGAAGTCCGATCAAGACGCCTAAAAAATGAAAGTGGCTCGAAACGGGGCGTGGCGTATCTGCATGTTTTGTGCCGATTCGTCAGTAGTTTGGGGTTTGGGGAAACTTCATTTAGTGAATATCAGGGTATACAAACTTCAAATGGCGATAGATTCTGGCAGAGAAGTCCGATCAAGACGCCTAAAAAATGAAAGTGGCTCGAAACGGGGCGTGGTGTATCTGTATGTTTTGTGCCGATTCGTCAGTAGTTTGGGGTATGGGGAAACTTAATTTAGTGAATATTAGGGTATACAAACTTCAAATTGCGATTGATTTTGACAGAGAAGTCCGATCAAGTTGCCTCAAAAATGAAAGTGGCTCGAAACGGGGCCTGGCGTATCTGCATGTCTTGTTTCGCTTCGTCAGTAGTTTGGGGTTCGGGGAAACTTCATTTAGTGAATATTAGGGTATAAAAACTTCAAATGGCGATAGATTTTGACAGAGAAGTCCGATCAAGACGCCTAAAAAATGAAAGTGGCTCGAAACGGGGCGTGGCGTATTTGCATGTTTTGTGCCGATTCGTTAGTAGTTTGGCGTTTGGGGAAACTTCATTTAGTGAATATTAGGGTATACAAACTTCAAATGGCGATAGATTTTGACAGAGAAGTCCGATCAAGACGCCTCAAAAATCAAAGTGGTTCAAAACGGGGCGTGGCGTATCTGCATGCTTTGTGCTGATTCGTTAGTAGTTTGGGGTTTGGGGAAACTTTATTTAGTGAATATTAGGGTATAGAAACTTCAAATGGCGATAGATTTTGACAGAGAAGTCCGATCAAGACGCCTAAAAAATGAAAGTGGCTCGAAACGGGGCGTGGCGTATCTGCATGTTTTGTGCCGATTCGTCAGTAGTTTGGGGTTTGGGGAAACTTCATTTAGTGAATATCAGGGTATACAAACTTCAAATGGCGATAGATTCTGGCAGAGAAGTCCGATCAAGACGCCTAAAAAATGAAAGTGGCTCGAAACGGGGCGTGGTGTATCTGTATGTTTTGTGCCGATTCGTCAGTAGTTTGGGGTATGGGGAAACTTAATTTAGTGAATATTAGGGTATACAAACTTCAAATTGCGATTGATTTTGACAGAGAAGTCCGATCAAGTTGCCTCAAAAATGAAAGTGGCTCGAAACGGGGCCTGGCGTATCTGCATGTCTTGTTTCGCTTCGTCAGTAGTTTGGGGTTCGGGGAAACTTCATTTAGTGAATATTAGGGTATAAAAACTTCAAATGGCGATAGATTTTGACAGAGAAGTCCGATCAAGACGCCTAAAAAATGAAAGTGGCTCGAAACGGGGCGTGGCGTATTTGCATGTTTTGTGCCGATTCGTTAGTAGTTTGGCGTTTGGGGAAACTTCATTTAGTGAATATTAGGGTATACAAACTTCAAATGGCGATAGATTTTGACAGAGAAGTCCGATCAAGACGCCTCAAAAATCAAAGTGGTTCAAAACGGGGCGTGGCGTATCTGCATGCTTTGTGCTGATTCGTTAGTAGTTTGGGGTTTGGGGAAACTTTATTTAGTGAATATTAGGGTATAGAAACTTCAAATGGCGATAGATTTTGACAGAGAAGTCCGATCAAGACGCCTAAAAAATGAAAGTGGCTCGAAACGGGGCGTGGCGTATCTGCATGTTTTGTGCCGATTCGTCAGTAGTTTGGGGTTTGGGGAAACTTCATTTAGTGAATATCAGGGTATACAAACTTCAAATGGCGATAGATTCTGGCAGAGAAGTCCGATCAAGACGCCTAAAAAATGAAAGTGGCTCGAAACGGGGCGTGGTGTATCTGTATGTTTTGTGCCGATTCGTCAGTAGTTTGGGGTATGGGGAAACTTAATTTAGTGAATATTAGGGTATACAAACTTCAAATTGCGATTGATTTTGACAGAGAAGTCCGATCAAGTTGCCTCAAAAATGAAAGTGGCTCGAAACGGGGCCTGGCGTATCTGCATGTCTTGTTTCGCTTCGTCAGTAGTTTGGGGTTCGGGGAAACTTCATTTAGTGAATATTAGGGTATAAAAACTTCAAATGGCGATAGATTTTGACAGAGAAGTCCGATCAAGACGCCTAAAAAATGAAAGTGGCTCGAAACGGGGCGTGGCGTATTTGCATGTTTTGTGCCGATTCGTTAGTAGTTTGGCGTTTGGGGAAACTTCATTTAGTGAATATTAGGGTATACAAACTTCAAATGGCGATAGATTTTGACAGAGAAGTCCGATCAAGACGCCTCAAAAATCAAAGTGGTTCAAAACGGGGCGTGGCGTATCTGCATGCTTTGTGCTGATTCGTTAGTAGTTTGGGGTTTGGGGAAACTTTATTTAGTGAATATTAGGGTATAGAAACTTCAAATGGCGATAGATTTTGACAGAGAAGTCCGATCAAGACGCCTAAAAAATGAAAGTGGCTCGAAACGGGGCGTGGCGTATCTGCATGTTTTGTGCCGATTCGTCAGTAGTTTGGGGTTTGGGGAAACTTCATTTAGTGAATATCAGGGTATACAAACTTCAAATGGCGATAGATTCTGGCAGAGAAGTCCGATCAAGACGCCTAAAAAATGAAAGTGGCTCGAAACGGGGCGTGGTGTATCTGTATGTTTTGTGCCGATTCGTCAGTAGTTTGGGGTATGGGGAAACTTAATTTAGTGAATATTAGGGTATACAAACTTCAAATTGCGATTGATTTTGACAGAGAAGTCCGATCAAGTTGCCTCAAAAATGAAAGTGGCTCGAAACGGGGCCTGGCGTATCTGCATGTCTTGTTTCGCTTCGTCAGTAGTTTGGGGTTCGGGGAAACTTCATTTAGTGAATATTAGGGTATAAAAACTTCAAATGGCGATAGATTTTGACAGAGAAGTCCGATCAAGACGCCTAAAAAATGAAAGTGGCTCGAAACGGGGCGTGGCGTATTTGCATGTTTTGTGCCGATTCGTTAGTAGTTTGGCGTTTGGGGAAACTTCATTTAGTGAATATTAGGGTATACAAACTTCAAATGGCGATAGATTTTGACAGAGAAGTCCGATCAAGACGCCTCAAAAATCAAAGTGGTTCAAAACGGGGCGTGGCGTATCTGCATGCTTTGTGCTGATTCGTTAGTAGTTTGGGGTTTGGGGAAACTTTATTTAGTGAATATTAGGGTATAGAAACTTCAAATGGCGATAGATTTTGACAGAGAAGTCCGATCAAGACGCCTAAAAAATGAAAGTGGCTCGAAACGGGGCGTGGCGTATCTGCATGTTTTGTGCCGATTCGTCAGTAGTTTGGGGTTTGGGGAAACTTCATTTAGCGAATATCAGGGTATACAAACTTCAAATGGCGATAGATTCTGGCAGAGAAGTCCGATCAAGACGCCTAAAAAATGAAAGTGGCTCGAAACGGGGCGTGGTGTATCTGTATGTTTTGTGCCGATTCGTCAGTAGTTTGGGGTATGGGGAAACTTAATTTAGTGAATATTAGGGTATACAAACTTCAAATTGCGATTGATTTTGACAGAGAAGTCCGATCAAGTTGCCTCAAAAATGAAAGTGGCTCGAAACGGGGCCTGGCGTATCTGCATGTCTTGTTTCGCTTCGTCAGTAGTTTGGGGTTCGGGGAAACTTCATTTAGTGAATATTAGGGTATAAAAACTTCAAATGGCGATAGATTTTGACAGAGAAGTCCGATCAAGACGCCTAAAAAATGAAAGTGGCTCGAAACGGGGCGTGGCGTATTTGCATGTTTTGTGCCGATTCGTTAGTAGTTTGGCGTTTGGGGAAACTTCATTTAGTGAATATTAGGGTATACAAACTTCAAATGGCGATAGATTTTGACAGAGAAGTCCGATCAAGACGCCTCAAAAATCAAAGTGGTTCAAAACGGGGCGTGGCGTATCTGCATGCTTTGTGCTGATTCGTTAGTAGTTTGGGGTTTGGGGAAACTTTATTTAGTGAATATTAGGGTATAGAAACTTCAAATGGCGATAGATTTTGACAGAGAAGTCCGATCAAGACGCCTAAAAAATGAAAGTGGCTCGAAACGGGGCGTGGCGTATCTGCATGTTTTGTGCCGATTCGTCAGTAGTTTGGGGTTTGGGGAAACTTCATTTAGTGAATATCAGGGTATACAAACTTCAAATGGCGATAGATTCTGGCAGAGAAGTCCGATCAAGACGCCTAAAAAATGAAAGTGGCTCGAAACGGGGCGTGGTGTATCTGTATGTTTTGTGCCGATTCGTCAGTAGTTTGGGGTATGGGGAAACTTAATTTAGTGAATATTAGGGTATACAAACTTCAAATTGCGATTGATTTTGACAGAGAAGTCCGATCAAGTTGCCTCAAAAATGAAAGTGGCTCGAAACGGGGCCTGGCGTATCTGCATGTCTTGTTTCGCTTCGTCAGTAGTTTGGGGTTCGGGGAAACTTCATTTAGTGAATATTAGGGTATAAAAACTTCAAATGGCGATAGATTTTGACAGAGAAGTCCGATCAAGACGCCTAAAAAATGAAAGTGGCTCGAAACGGGGCGTGGCGTATTTGCATGTTTTGTGCCGATTCGTTAGTAGTTTGGCGTTTGGGGAAACTTCATTTAGTGAATATTAGGGTATACAAACTTCAAATGGCGATAGATTTTGACAGAGAAGTCCGATCAAGACGCCTCAAAAATCAAAGTGGTTCAAAACGGGGCGTGGCGTATCTGCATGCTTTGTGCTGATTCGTTAGTAGTTTGGGGTTTGGGGAAACTTTATTTAGTGAATATTAGGGTATAGAAACTTCAAATGGCGATAGATTTTGACAGAGAAGTCCGATCAAGACGCCTAAAAAATGAAAGTGGCTCGAAACGGGGCGTGGCGTATCTGCATGTTTTGTGCCGATTCGTCAGTAGTTTGGGGTTTGGGGAAACTTCATTTAGCGAATATCAGGGTATACAAACTTCAAATGGCGATAGATTCTGGCAGAGAAGTCCGATCAAGACGCCTAAAAAATGAAAGTGGCTCGAAACGGGGCGTGGTGTATCTGTATGTTTTGTGCCGATTCGTCAGTAGTTTGGGGTATGGGGAAACTTAATTTAGTGAATATTAGGGTATACAAACTTCAAATTGCGATTGATTTTGACAGAGAAGTCCGATCAAGTTGCCTCAAAAATGAAAGTGGCTCGAAACGGGGCCTGGCGTATCTGCATGTCTTGTTTCGCTTCGTCAGTAGTTTGGGGTTCGGGGAAACTTCATTTAGTGAATATTAGGGTATAAAAACTTCAAATGGCGATAGATTTTGACAGAGAAGTCCGATCAAGACGCCTAAAAAATGAAAGTGGCTCGAAACGGGGCGTGGCGTATTTGCATGTTTTGTGCCGATTCGTTAGTAGTTTGGCGTTTGGGGAAACTTCATTTAGTGAATATTAGGGTATACAAACTTCAAATGGCGATAGATTTTGACAGAGAAGTCCGATCAAGACGCCTCAAAAATCAAAGTGGTTCAAAACGGGGCGTGGCGTATCTGCATGCTTTGTGCTGATTCGTTAGTAGTTTGGGGTTTGGGGAAACTTTATTTAGTGAATATTAGGGTATAGAAACTTCAAATGGCGATAGATTTTGACAGAGAAGTCCGATCAAGACGCCTAAAAAATGAAAGTGGCTCGAAACGGGGCGTGGCGTATCTGCATGTTTTGTGCCGATTCGTCAGTAGTTTGGGGTTTGGGGAAACTTCATTTAGTGAATATCAGGGTATACAAACTTCAAATGGCGATAGATTCTGGCAGAGAAGTCCGATCAAGACGCCTAAAAAATGAAAGTGGCTCGAAACGGGGCGTGGTGTATCTGTATGTTTTGTGCCGATTCGTCAGTAGTTTGGGGTATGGGGAAACTTAATTTAGTGAATATTAGGGTATACAAACTTCAAATTGCGATTGATTTTGACAGAGAAGTCCGATCAAGTTGCCTCAAAAATGAAAGTGGCTCGAAACGGGGCCTGGCGTATCTGCATGTCTTGTTTCGCTTCGTCAGTAGTTTGGGGTTCGGGGAAACTTCATTTAGTGAATATTAGGGTATAAAAACTTCAAATGGCGATAGATTTTGACAGAGAAGTCCGATCAAGACGCCTAAAAAATGAAAGTGGCTCGAAACGGGGCGTGGCGTATTTGCATGTTTTGTGCCGATTCGTTAGTAGTTTGGCGTTTGGGGAAACTTCATTTAGTGAATATTAGGGTATACAAACTTCAAATGGCGATAGATTTTGACAGAGAAGTCCGATCAAGACGCCTCAAAAATCAAAGTGGTTCAAAACGGGGCGTGGCGTATCTGCATGCTTTGTGCTGATTCGTTAGTAGTTTGGGGTTTGGGGAAACTTTATTTAGTGAATATTAGGGTATAGAAACTTCAAATGGCGATAGATTTTGACAGAGAAGTCCGATCAAGACGCCTAAAAAATGAAAGTGGCTCGAAACGGGGCGTGGCGTATCTGCATGTTTTGTGCCGATTCGTCAGTAGTTTGGGGTTTGGGGAAACTTCATTTAGTGAATATCAGGGTATACAAACTTCAAATGGCGATAGATTCTGGCAGAGAAGTCTGATCAAGACGCCTAAAAAATGAAAGTGGCTCGAAACGGGGCGTGGTGTATCTGTATGTTTTGTGCCGATTCGTCAGTAGTTTGGGGTATGGGGAAACTTAATTTAGTGAATATTAGGGTATACAAACTTCAAATTGCGATTGATTTTGACAGAGAAGTCCGATCAAGTTGCCTCAAAAATGAAAGTGGCTCGAAACGGGGTCTGGCGTATCTGCATGTCTTGTTTCGCTTCGTCAGTAGTTTGGGGTTCGGGGAAACTTCATTTAGTGAATATTAGGGTATAAAAACTTCAAATGGCGATAGATTTTGACAGAGAAGTCCGATCAAGACGCCTAAAAAATGAAAGTGGCTCGAAACGGGGCGTGGCGTATTTGCATGTTTTGTGCCGATTCGTTAGTAGTTTGGCGTTTGGGGAAACTTCATTTAGTGAATATTAGGGTATACAAACTTCAAATGGCGATAGATTTTGACAGAGAAGTCCGATCAAGACGCCTCAAAAATCAAAGTGGTTCAAAACGGGGCGTGGCGTATCTGCATGCTTTGTGCTGATTCGTTAGTAGTTTGGGGTTTGGGGAAACTTTATTTAGTGAATATTAGGGTATAGAAACTTCAAATGGCGATAGATTTTGACAGAGAAGTCCGATCAAGACGCCTAAAAAATGAAAGTGGCTCGAAACGGGGCGTGGCGTATCTGCATGTTTTGTGCCGATTCGTCAGTAGTTTGGGGTTTGGGGAAACTTCATTTAGTGAATATCAGGGTATACAAACTTCAAATGGCGATAGATTCTGGCAGAGAAGTCCGATCAAGACGCCTAAAAAATGAAAGTGGCTCGAAACGGGGCGTGGTGTATCTGTATGTTTTGTGCCGATTCGTCAGTAGTTTGGGGTATGGGGAAACTTAATTTAGTGAATATTAGGGTATACAAACTTCAAATTGCGATTGATTTTGACAGAGAAGTCCGATCAAGTTGCCTCAAAAATGAAAGTGGCTCGAAACGGGGCCTGGCGTATCTGCATGTCTTGTTTCGCTTCGTCAGTAGTTTGGGGTTCGGGGAAACTTCATTTAGTAATATTAGGGTATAAAAACTTCAAATGGCGATAGATTTTGACAGAGAAGTCCGATCAAGACGCCTAAAAAATGAAAGTGGCTCGAAACGGGGCGTGGCGTATTTGCATGTTTTGTGCCGATTCGTTAGTAGTTTGGCGTTTGGGGAAACTTCATTTAGTGAATATTAGGGTATACAAACTTCAAATGGCGATAGATTTTGACAGAGAAGTCCGATCAAGACGCCTCAAAAATCAAAGTGGTTCAAAACGGGGCGTGGCGTATCTGCATGCTTTGTGCTGATTCGTTAGTAGTTTGGGGTTTGGGGAAACTTTATTTAGTGAATATTAGGGTATAGAAACTTCAAATGGCGATGGATTTTGACAGAGAAGTCCGATCAAGACGCCTAAAAAATGAAAGTGGCTCGAAACGGGGCGTGGCGTATCTGCATGTTTTGTGCCGATTCGTCAGTAGTTTGGGGTTTGGGGAAACTTCATATAGTGAATATCAGGGTATACAAACTTCAAATGGCGATAGATTCTGGCAGAGAAGTCCGATCAAGACGCCTAAAAAATGAAAGTGGCTCGAAACGGGGCGTGGTGTATCTGTATGTTTTGTGCCGATTCGTCAGTAGTTTGGGGTATGGGGAAACTTAATTTAGTGAATATTAGGGTATACAAACTTCAAATTGCGATTGATTTTGACAGAGAAGTCCGATCAAGTTGCCTCAAAAATGAAAGTGGCTCGAAACGGGGCCTGGCTTATCTGCATGTCTTGTTTCACTTCGTCAGTAGTTTGGGGTTCGGGGAAACTTCATTTAGTGAATATTAGGGTATAAAAACTTCAAATGGCGATAGATTTTGACAGAGAAGTCCGATCAAGACGCCTAAAAAATGAAAGTGGCTCGAAACGGGGCGTGGCGTATTTGCATGTTTTGTGCCGATTCGTTAGTAGTTTGGCGTTTGGGGAAACTTCATTTAGTGAATATTAGGGTATACAAACTTCAAATGGCGATAGATTTTGACAGAGAAGTCCGATCAAGACGCCTCAAAAATCAAAGTGGTTCAAAACGGGGCGTGGCGTATCTGCATGCTTTGTGCTGATTCGTTAGTAGTTTGGGGTTTGGGGAAACTTTATTTAGTGAATATTAGGGTATAGAAACTCCAAATGGCGATGGATTTTGACAGAGAAGTCCGATCAAGACGCCTAAAAAATGAAAGTGGCTCGAAACGGGGCGTGGCGTATCTGCATGTGTTGTGCCGATTCGTCAGTAGTTTGGGGTTTGGGGAAACTTCATTTAGTGAATATCAGGGTATACAAACTTCAAATGGCGATAGATTCTGGCAGAGAAGTCCGATCAAGACGCCTAAAAAATGAAAGTGGCTCGAAACGGGGCGTGGTGTATCTGTATGTTTTGTGCCGATTCGTCAGTAGTTTGGGGTATGGGGAAACTTAATTTAGTGAATATTAGGGTATACAAACTTCAAATTGCGATTGATTTTGACAGAGAAGTCCGATCAAGTTGCCTCAAAAATGAAAGTGGCTCGAAACGGGGCCTGGCGTATCTGCATGTCTTGTTTCGCTTCGTCAGTAGTTTGGGGTTCGGGGAAACTTCATTTAGTGAATATTAGGGTATAAAAACTTCAAATGGCGATAGATTTTGACAGAGAAGTCCGATCAAGACGCCTAAAAAATGAAAGTGGCTCGAAACGGGGCGTGGCGTATTTGCATGTTTTGTGCCGATTCGTTAGTAGTTTGGCGTTTGGGGAAACTTCATTTAGTGAATATTAGGGTATACAAACTTCAAATGGCGATAGATTTTGACAGAGAAGTCCGATCAAGACGCCTCAAAAATCAAAGTGGTTCAAAACGGGGCGTGGCGTATCTGCATGCTTTGTGCTGATTCGTTAGTAGTTTGGGGTTTGGGGAAACTTTATTTAGTGAATATTAGGGTATAGAAACTTCAAATGGCGATGGATTTTGGCAGAGAAGTCCGATCAAGACGCCTAAAAAATGAAAGTGGCTCGAAACGGGGCGTGGCGTATCTGCATGTTTTGTGCCGATTCGTCAGTAGTTTGGGGTTTGGGGAAACTTCATTTAGTGAATATCAGGGTATACAAACTTCAAATGGCGATAGATTCTGGCAGAGAAGTCCGATCAAGACGCCTAAAAAATGAAAGTGGCTCGAAACGGGGCGTGGTGTATCTGTATGTTTTGTGCCGATTCGTCAGTAGTTTGGGGTATGGGGAAACTTAATTTAGTGAATATTAGGGTATACAAACTTCAAATTGCGATTGATTTTGACAGAGAAGTCCGATCAAGTTGCCTCAAAAATGAAAGTGGCTCGAAACGGGGCCTGGTGTATCTGCATGTCTTGTTTCGCTTCGTCAGTAGTTTGGGGTTCGGGGAAACTTCATTTAGTGAATATTAGGGTATAAAAACTTCAAATGGGGATAGATTTTGACAGAGAAGTCCGATCAAGACGCCTAAAAAATGAAAGTGGCTCGAAACGGGGCGTGGCGTATTTGCATGTTTTGTGCCGATTCGTTAGTAGTTTGGCGTTTGGGGAAACTTCATTTAGTGAATATTAGGGTATACAAACTTCAAATGGCGATAGATTTTGACAGAGAAGTCCGATCAAGACGCCTCAAAAATCAAAATGGTTCAAAACGGGGCGTGGCTTATCTGCATGCTTTGTGCTGATTCGTTAGTAGTTTGGAGTTTGGGGAAACTTTATTTAGTGAATATTAGGGTATAGAAACTTCAAATGGCGATGGATTTTGACAGAGAAGTCCGATCAAGACGCCTAAAAAATGAAAGTGGCTCGAAACGGGGCGTGGCGTATCTGCATGTTTTGTGCCGATTCGTCAGTAGTTTGGGGTTTGGGGAAACTTCATTTAGTGAATATCAGGGTATACAAACTTCAAATGGCGATAGATTCTGGCAGAGAAGTCCGATCAAGACGCCTAAAAAATGAAAGTGGCTCGAAACGGGGCGTGGTGTATCTGTATGTTTTGTGCCGATTCGTCAGTAGTTTGGGGTATGGGGAAACTTAATTTAGTGAATATTAGGGTATACAAACTTCAAATTGCGATTGATTTTGACAGAGAAGTCCGATCAAGTTGCCTCAAAAATGAAAGTGGCTCGAAACGGGGCCTGGCGTATCTGCATGTCTTGTTTCGCTTCGTCAGTAGTTTGGGGTTCGGGGAAACTTCATTTAGTGAATATTAGGGTATAAAAACTTCAAATGGCGATAGATTTTGACAGAGAAGTCCGATCAAGACGCCTAAAAAATGAAAGTGGCTCGAAACGGGGCGTGGCGTATTTGCATGTTTTGTGCCGATTCGTTAGTAGTTTGGCGTTTGGGGAAACTTCATTTAGTGAATATAAGGGTATACAAACTTCAAATGGCGATAGATTTTGACAGAGAAGTCCGATCAAGACGCCTCAAAAATCAAAGTGGTTCAAAACGGGGCGTGGCGTATCTGCATGCTTTGTGCTGATTCGTTAGTAGTTTGGGGTTTGGGGAAACTTTATTTAGTGAATATTAGGGTATAGAAACTTCAAATGGCGATAGATTTTGACAGAGAAGTCCGATCAAGACGCCTAAAAAATGAAAGTGGCTCGAAACGGGGCGTGGCGTATCTGCATGTTTTGTGCCGATTCGTCAGTAGTTTGGGGTTTGGGGAAACTTCATTTAGTGAATATCAGGGTATACAAACTTCAAATGGCGATAGATTCTGGCAGAGAAGTCCGATCAAGACGCCTAAAAAATGAAAGTGGCTCGAAACGGGGCGTGGTGTATCTGTATGTTTTGTGCCGATTCGTCAGTAGTTTGGGGTATGGGGAAACTTAATTTAGTGAATATTAGGGTATACAAACTTCAAATTGCGATTGATTTTGACAGAGAAGTCCGATCAAGTTGCCTCAAAAATGAAAGTGGCTCGAAACGGGGCCTGGCGTATCTGCATGTCTTGTTTCGCTTCGTCAGTAGTTTGGGGTTCGGGGAAACTTCATTTAGTGAATATTAGGGTATAAAAACTTCAAATGGCGATAGATTTTGACAGAGAAGTCCGATCAAGACGCCTAAAAAATGAAAGTGGCTCGAAACGGGGCGTGGCGTATTTGCATGTTTTGTGCCGATTCGTTAGTAGTTTGGCGTTTGGGGAAACTTCATTTAGTGAATATTAGGGTATACAAACTTCAAATGGCGATAGATTTTGACAGAGAAGTCCGATCAAGACGCCTCAAAAATCAAAGTGGTTCAAAACGGGGCGTGGCGTATCTGCATGCTTTGTGCTGATTCGTTAGTAGTTTGGGGTTTGGGGAAACTTTATTTAGTGAATATTAGGGTATAGAAACTTCAAATGGCGATAGATTTTGACAGAGAAGTCCGATCAAGACGCCTAAAAAATGAAAGTGGCTCGAAACGGGGCGTGGCGTATCTGCATGTTTTGTGCCGATTCGTCAGTAGTTTGGGGTTTGGGGAAACTTCATTTAGTGAATATCAGGGTATACAAACTTCAAATGGCGATAGATTCTGGCAGAGAAGCCCGATCAAGACGCCTAAAAAATGAAAGTGGCTCGAAACGGGGCGTGGTGTATCTGTATGTTTTGTGCCGATTCGTCAGTAGTTTGGGGTATGGGGAAACTTAATTTAGTGAATATTAGGGTATACAAACTTCAAATTGCGATTGATTTTGACAGAGAAGTCCGATCAAGTTGCCTCAAAAATGAAAGTGGCTCGAAACGGGGCCTGGCGTATCTGCATGTCTTGTTTCGCTTCGTCAGTAGTTTGGGGTTCGGGGAAACTTCATTTAGTGAATATTAGGGTATAAAAACTTCAAATGGCGATAGATTTTGACAGAGAAGTCCGATCAAGACGCCTAAAAAATGAAAGTGGCTCGAAACGGGGCGTGGCGTATTTGCATGTTTTGTGCCGATTCGTTAGTAGTTTGGCGTTTGGGGAAACTTCATTTAGTGAATATAAGGGTATACAAACTTCAAATGGCGATAGATTTTGACAGAGAAGTCCGATCAAGACGCCTCAAAAATCAAAGTGGTTCAAAACGGGGCGTGGCGTATCTGCATGCTTTGTGCTGATTCGTTAGTAGTTTGGGGTTTGGGGAAACTTTATTTAGTGAATATTAGGGTATAGAAACTTCAAATGGCGATAGATTTTGACAGAGAAGTCCGATCAAGACGCCTAAAAAATGAAAGTGGCTCGAAACGGGGCGTGGCGTATCTGCATGTTTTGTGCCGATTCGTCAGTAGTTTGGGGTTATGGGAAACTTCATTTAGTGAATATCAGGGTATACAAACTTCAAATGGCGATAGATTCTGGCAGAGAAGTCCGATCAAGACGCCTAAAAAATGAAAGTGGCTCGAAACGGGGCGTGGTGTATCTGTATGTTTTGTGCCGATTCGTCAGTAGTTTGGGGTATGGGGAAACTTAATTTAGTGAATATTAGGGTATACAAACTTCAAATTGCGATTGATTTTGACAGAGAAGTCCGATCAAGTTGCCTCAAAAATGAAAGTGGCTCGAAACGGGGCCTGGCGTATCTGCATGTCTTGTTTCGCTTCGTCAGTAGTTTGGGGTTCGGGGAAACTTCATTTAGTGAATATTAGGGTATAAAAACTTCAAATGGCGATAGATTTTGACAGAGAAGTCCGATCAAGACGCCTAAAAAATGAAAGTGGCTCGAAACGGGGCGTGGCGTATTTGCATGTTTTGTGCCGATTCGTTAGTAGTTTGGCGTTTGGGGAAACTTCATTTAGTGAATATTAGGGTATACAAACTTCAAATGGCGATAGATTTTGACAGAGAAGTCCGATCAAGACGCCTCAAAAATCAAAGTGGTTCAAAACGGGGCGTGGCGTATCTGCATGCTTTGTGCTGATTCGTTAGTAGTTTGGGGTTTGGGGAAACTTTATTTAGTGAATATTAGGGTATAGAAACTTCAAATGGCGATAGATTTTGACAGAGAAGTCCGATCAAGACGCCTAAAAAATGAAAGTGGCTCGAAACGGGGCGTGGCGTATCTGCATGTTTTGTGCCGATTCGTCAGTAGTTTGGGGTTTGGAGAAACTTCATTTAGTGAATATCAGGGTATACAAACTTCAAATGGCGATAGATTCTGGCAGAGAAGCCCGATCAAGACGCCTAAAAAATGAAAGTGGCTCGAAACGGGGCGTGGTGTATCTGTATGTTTTGTGCCGATTCGTCAGTAGTTTGGGGTATGGGGAAACTTAATTTAGTGAATATTAGGGTATACAAACTTCAAATTGCGATTGATTTTGACAGAGAAGTCCGATCAAGTTGCCTCAAAAATGAAAGTGGCTCGAAACGGGGCCTGGCGTATCTGCATGTCTTGTTTCGCTTCGTCAGTAGTTTGGGGTTCGGGGAAACTTCATTTAGTGAATATTAGGGTATAAAAACTTCAAATGGCGATAGATTTTGACAGAGAAGTCCGATCAAGACGCCTAAAAAATGAAAGTGGCTCGAAACGGGGCGTGGCGTATTTGCATGTTTTGTGCCAATTCGTTAGTAGTTTGGCGTTTGGGGAAACTTCATTTAGTGAATATTAGGGTATACAAACTTCAAATGGCGATAGATTTTGACAGAGAAGTCCGATCAAGACGCCTCAAAAATCAAAGTGGTTCAAAACGGGGCGTGGCGTATCTGCATGCTTTGTGCTGATTCGTTAGTAGTTTGGGGTTTGGGGAAACTTTATTTAGTGAATATTAGGGTATAGAAACTTCAAATGGCGATAGATTTTGACAGAGAAGTCCGATCAAGACGCCTAAAAAATGAAAGTGGCTCGAAACGGGGCGTGGCGTATCTGCATGTTTTGTGCCGATTCGTCAGTAGTTTGGGGTTTGGGGAAACTTCATTTAGTGAATATCAGGGTACACAAACTTCAAATGGCGATAGATTCTGGCAGAGAAGTCCGATCAAGACGCCTAAAAAATGAAAGTGGCTCGAAACGGGGCGTGGTGTATCTGTATGTTTTGTGCCGATTCGTCAGTAGTTTGGGGTATGGGGAAACTTAATTTAGTGAATATTAGGGTATACAAACTTCAAATTGCGATTGATTTTGACAGAGAAGTCCGATCAAGTTGCCTCAAAAATGAAAGTGGCTCGAAACGGGGCCTGGCGTATCTGCATGTCTTGTTTCGCTTCGTCAGTAGTTTGGGGTTCGGGGAAACTTCATTTAGTGAATATTAGGGTATAAAAACTTCAAATGGCGATAGATTTTGACAGAGAAGTCCGATCAAGACGCCTAAAAAATGAAAGTGGCTCGAAACGGGGCGTGGCGTATTTGCATGTTTTGTGCCGATTCGTTAGTAGTTTGGCGTTTGGGGAAACTTCATTTAGTGAATATTAGGGTATACAAACTTCAAATGGCGATAGATTTTGACAGAGAAGTCCGATCAAGACGCCTCAAAAATCAAAGTGGTTCAAAACGGGGCGTGGCGTATCTGCATGCTTTGTGCTGATTCGTTAGTAGTTTGGGGTTTGGGGAAACTTTATTTAGTGAATATTAGGGTATAGAAACTTCAAATGGCGATGGATTTTGACAGAGAAGTCCGATCAAGACGCCTAAAAAATGAAAGTGGCTCGAAACGGGGCGTGGCGTATCTGCATGTTTTGTGCCGATTCGTCAGTAGTTTGGGGTTTGGGGAAACTTCATTTAGTGAATATCAGGGTATACAAACTTCAAATGGCGATAGATTCTGGCAGAGAAGTCCGATCAAGACGCCTAAAAAATGAAAGTGGCTCGAAACGGGGCGTGGTGTATCTGTATGTTTTGTGCCGATTCGTCAGTAGTTTGGGGTATGGGGAAACTTAATTTAGTGAATATTAGGGTATACAAACTTCAAATTGCGATTGATTTTGACAGAGAAGTCCGATCAAGTTGCCTCAAAAATGAAAGTGGCTCGAAACGGGGCCTGGCGTATCTGCATGTCTTGTTTCGCTTCGTCAGTAGTTTGGGGTTCGGGGAAACTTCATTTAGTGAATATTAGGGTATAAAAACTTCAAATGGCGATAGATTTTGACAGAGAAGTCCGATCAAGACGCCTAAAAAATGAAAGTGGCTCGAAACAGGGCGTGGCGTATTTGCATGTTTTTTGCCGATTCGTTAGTAGTTTGGCGTTTGGGGAAACTTCATTTAGTGAATATAAGGGTATACAAACTTCAAATGGCGATAGATTTTGACAGAGAAGTCCGATCAAGACGCCTCAAAAATCAAAGTGGTTCAAAACGGGGCGTGGCGTATCTGCATGCTTTGTGCTGATTCGTTAGTAGTTTGGGGTTTGGGGAAACTTTATTTAGTGAATATTAGGGTATAGAAACTTCAAATGGCGATAGATTTTGACAGAGAAGTCCGATCAAGACGCCTAAAAAATGAAAGTGGCTCGAAACGGGGCGTGGCGTATCTGCATGTTTTGTGCCGATTCGTCAGTAGTTTGGGGTTTGGGGAAACTTCATTTAGTGAATATCAGGGTATACAAACTTCAAATGGCGATAGATTCTGGCAGAGAAGTCCGATCAAGACGCCTAAAAAATGAAAGTGGCTCGAAACGGGGCGTGGTGTATCTGTATGTTTTGTGCCGATTCGTCAGTAGTTTGGGGTATGGGGAAACTTAATTTAGTGAATATTAGGGTATACAAACTTTAAATTGCGATTGATTTTGACAGAGAAGTCCGATCAAGTTGCCTCAAAAATGAAAGTGGCTCGAAACGGGACCTGGCGTATCTGCATGTCTTGTTTCGCTTCGTCAGTAGTTTGGGGTTCGGGGAAACTTCATTTAGTGAATATTAGGGTATAAAAACTTCAAATGGCGATAGATTTTGACAGAGAAGTCCGATCAAGACGCCTAAAAAATGAAAGTGGCTCGAAACGGGGCGTGGCGTATTTGCATGTTTTGTGCCGATTCGTTGGTAGTTTGGCGTTTGGGGAAACTTCATTTGGTGAATATTAGGGTATACAAACTTCAAATGGCGATAGATTTTGACAGAGAAGTCCGATCAAGACGCCTCAAAAATCAAAGTGGTTCAAAACGGGGCGTGGCGTATCTGCATGCTTTGTGCTGATTCGTTAGTAGTTTGGGGTTTGGGGAAACTTTATTTAGTGAATATTAGGGTATAGAAACTTCAAATGGCGATAGATTTTGACAGAGAAGTCCGATCAAGACGCCTAAAAAATGAAAGTGGCTCGAAACGGGGCGTGGCGTATCTGCATGTTTTGTGCCGATTCGTCAGTAGTTTGGGGTTTGGGGAAACTTCATTTAGTGAATATCAGGGTATACAAACTTCAAATGGCGATAGATTCTGGCAGAGAAGCCCGATCAAGACGCCTAAAAAATGAAAGTGGCTCGAAACGGGGCGTGGTGTATCTGTATGTTTTGTGCCGATTCGTCAGTAGTTTGGGGTATGGGGAAACTTAATTTAGTGAATATTAGGGTATACAAACTTCAAATTGCGATTGATTTTGACAGAGAAGTCCGATCAAGTTGCCTCAAAAATGAAAGTGGCTCGAAACGGGGCCTGGCGTATCTGCATGTCTTGTTTCGCTTCGTCAGTAGTTTGGGGTTCGGGGAAACTTCATTTAGTGAATATTAGGGTATAAAAACTTCAAATGGCGATAGATTTTGACAGAGAAGTCCGATCAAGACGCCTAAAAAATGAAAGTGGCTCGAAACGGGGCGTGGCGTATTTGCATGTTTTGTGCCAATTCGTTAGTAGTTTGGCGTTTGGGGAAACTTCATTTAGTGAATATTAGGGTATACAAACTTCAAATGGCGATAGATTTTGACAGAGAAGTCCGATCAAGACGCCTCAAAAATCAAAGTGGTTCAAAACGGGGCGTGGCGTATCTGCATGCTTTGTGCTGATTCGTTAGTAGTTTGGGGTTTGGGGAAACTTTATTTAGTGAATATTAGGGTATAGAAACTTCAAATGGCGATAGATTTTGACAGAGAAGTCCGATCAAGACGCCTAAAAAATGAAAGTGGCTCGAAACGGGGCGTGGCGTATCTGCATGTTTTGTGCCGATTCGTCAGTAGTTTGGGGTTTGGGGAAACTTCATTTAGTGAATATCAGGGTATACAAACTTCAAATGGCGATAGATTCTGGCAGAGAAGTCCGATCAAGACGCCTAAAAAATGAAAGTGGCTCGAAACGGGGCGTGGTGTATCTGTATGTTTTGTGCCGATTCGTCAGTAGTTTGGGGTATGGGGAAACTTAATTTAGTGAATATTAGGGTATACAAACTTTAAATTGCGATTGATTTTGACAGAGAAGTCCGATCAAGTTGCCTCAAAAATGAAAGTGGCTCGAAACGGGGCCTGGCGTATCTGCATGTCTTGTTTCGCTTCGTCAGTAGTTTGGGGTTCGGGGAAACTTCATTTAGTGAATATTAGGGTATAAAAACTTCAAATGGCGATAGATTTTGACAGAGAAGTCCGATCAAGACGCCTAAAAAATGAAAGTGGCTCGAAACGGGGCGTGGCGTATTTGCATGTTTTGTGCCGATTCGTTAGTAGTTTGGCGTTTGGGGAAACTTCATTTAGTGAATATTAGGGTATACAAACTTCAAATGGCGATAGATTTTGACAGAGAAGTCCGATCAAGACGCCTCAAAAATCAAAGTGGTTCAAAACGGGGCGTGGCGTATCTGCATGCTTTGTGCTGATTCGTTAGTAGTTTGGGGTTTGGGGAAACTTTATTTAGTGAATATTAGGGTATAGAAACTTCAAATGGCGATAGATTTTGACAGAGAAGTCCGATCAAGACGCCTAAAAAATGAAAGTGGCTCGAAACGGGGCGTGGCGTATCTGCATGTTTTGTGCCGATTCGTCAGTAGTTTGGGGTTTGGGGAAACTTCATTTAGTGAATATCAGGGTATACAAACTTCAAATGGCGATAGATTCTGGCAGAGAAGTCCGATCAAGACGCCTAAAAAATGAAAGTGGCTCGAAACGGGGCGTGGTGTATCTGTATGTTTTGTGCCGATTCGTCAGTAGTTTGGGGTATGGGGAAACTTAATTTAGTGAATATTAGGGTATACAAACTTCAAATTGCGATTGATTTTGACAGAGAAGTCCGATCAAGTTGCCTCAAAAATGAAAGTGGCTCGAAACGGGGCCTGGCGTATCTGCATGTCTTGTTTCGCTTCGTCAGTAGTTTGGGGTTCGGGGAAACTTCATTTAGTGAATATTAGGGTATAAAAACTTCAAATGGCGATAGATTTTGACAGAGAAGTCCGATCAAGACGCCTAAAAAATGAAAGTGGCTCGAAACGGGGCGTGGCGTATTTGCATGTTTTGTGCCGATTCGTTAGTAGTTTGGCGTTTGGGGAAACTTCATTTAGTGAATATTAGGGTATACAAACTTCAAATGGCGATAGATTTTGACAGAGAAGTCCGATCAAGACGCCTCAAAAATCAAAGTGGTTCAAAACGGGGCGTGGCGTATCTGCATGCTTTGTGCTGATTCGTTAGTAGTTTGGGGTTTGGGGAAACTTTATTTAGTGAATATTAGGGTATAGAAACTTCAAATGGCGATGGATTTTGACAGAGAAGTCCGATCAAGACGCCTAAAAAATGAAAGTGGCTCGAAACGGGGCGTGGCGTATCTGCATGTTTTGTGCCGATTCGTCAGTAGTTTGGGGTTTGGGGAAACTTCATTTAGTGAATATCAGGGTATACAAACTTCAAATGGCGATAGATTCTGGCAGAGAAGTCCGATCAAGACGCCTAAAAAATGAAAGTGGCTCGAAACGGGGCGTGGTGTATCTGTATGTTTTGTGCCGATTCGTCAGTAGTTTGGGGTATGGGGAAACTTAATTTAGTGAATATTAGGGTATACAAACTTCAAATTGCGATTGATTTTGACAGAGAAGTCCGATCAAGTTGCCTCAAAAATGAAAGTGGCTCGAAACGGGGCCTGGCGTATCTGCATGTCTTGTTTCGCTTCGTCAGTAGTTTGGGGTTCGGGGAAACTTCATTTAGTGAATATTAGGGTATAAAAACTTCAAATGGCGATAGATTTTGACAGAGAAGTCCGATCAAGACGCCTAAAAAATGAAAGTGGCTCGAAACGGGGCGTGGCGTATTTGCATGTTTTGTGCCAATTCGTTAGTAGTTTGGCGTTTGGGGAAACTTCATTTAGTGAATATTAGGGTATACAAACTTCAAATGGCGATAGATTTTGACAGAGAAGTCCGATCAAGACGCCTCAAAAATCAAAGTGGTTCAAAACGGGGCGTGGCGTATCTGCATGCTTTGTGCTGATTCGTTAGTAGTTTGGGGTTTGGGGAAACTTTATTTAGTGAATATTAGGGTATAGAAACTTCAAATGGCGATAGATTTTGACAGAGAAGTCCGATCAAGACGCCTAAAAAATGAAAGTGGCTCGAAACGGGGCGTGGCGTACCTGCATGTTTTGTGCCGATTCGTCAGTAGTTTGGGGTTTGGGGAAACTTCATTTAGTGAATATCAGGGTATACAAACTTCAAATGGCGATAGATTCTGGCAGAGAAGTCCGATCAAGACGCCTAAAAAATGAAAGTGGCTCGAAACGGGGCGTGGTGTATCTGTATGTTTTGTGCCGATTCGTCAGTAGTTTGGGGTATGGGGAAACTTAATTTAGTGAATATTAGGGTATACAAACTTCAAATTGCGATTGATTTTGACAGAGAAGTCCGATCAAGTTGCCTCAAAAATGAAAGTGGCTCGAAACGGGGCCTGGCGTATCTGCATGTCTTGTTTCGCTTCGTCAGTAGTTTGGGGTTCGGGGAAACTTCATTTAGTGAATATTAGGGTATAAAAACTTCAAATGGCGATAGATTTTGACAGAGAAGTCCGATCAAGACGCCTAAAAAATGAAAGTGGCTCGAAACGGGGCGTGGCGTATTTGCATGTTTTGTGCCGATTCGTTAGTAGTTTGGCGTTTGGGGAAACTTCATTTAGTGAATATTAGGGTATACAAACTTCAAATGGCGATAGATTTTGACAGAGAAGTCCGATCAAGACGCCTCAAAAATCAAAGTGGTTCAAAACGGGGCGTGGCGTATCTGCATGCTTTGTGCTGATTCGTTAGTAGTTTGGGATTTGGGGAAACTTTATTTAGTGAATATTAGGGTATAGAAACTTCAAATGGCGATAGATTTTGACAGAGAAGTCCGATCAAGACGCCTAAAAAATGAAAGTGGCTCGAAACGGGGCGTGGCGTATCTGCATGTTTTGTGCCGATTCGTCAGTAGTTTGGGGTTTGGGGAAACTTCATTTAGTGAATATCAGGGTATACAAACTTCAAATGGCGATAGATTCTGGCAGAGAAGCCCGATCAAGACGCCTAAAAAATGAAAGTGGCTCGAAACGGGGCGTGGTGTATCTGTATGTTTTGTGCCGATTCGTCAGTAGTTTGGGGTATGGGGAAACTTAATTTAGTGAATATTAGGGTATACAAACTTCAAATTGCGATTGATTTTGACAGAGAAGTCCGATCAAGTTGCCTCAAAAATGAAAGTGGCTCGAAACGGGGCCTGGCGTATCTGCATGTCTTGTTTCGCTTCGTCAGTAGTTTGGGGTTCGGGGAAACTTCATTTAGTGAATATTAGGGTATAAAAACTTCAAATGGCGATAGATTTTGACAGAGAAGTCCGATCAAGACGCCTAAAAAATGAAAGTGGCTCGAAACGGGGCGTGGCGTATTTGCATGTTTTGTGCCAATTCGTTAGTAGTTTGGCGTTTGGGGAAACTTCATTTAGTGAATATTAGGGTATACAAACTTCAAATGGCGATAGATTTTGACAGAGAAGTCCGATCAAGACGCCTCAAAAATCAAAGTGGTTCAAAACGGGGCGTGGCGTATCTGCATGCTTTGTGCTGATTCGTTAGTAGTTTGGGGTTTGGGGAAACTTTATTTAGTGAATATTAGGGTATAGAAACTTCAAATGGCGATAGATTTTGACAGAGAAGTCCGATCAAGACGCCTAAAAAATGAAAGTGGCTCGAAACGGGGCGTGGCGTATCTGCATGTTTTGTGCCGATTCGTCAGTAGTTTGGGGTTTGGGGAAACTTCATTTAGTGAATATCAGGGTATACAAACTTCAAATGGCGATAGATTCTGGCAGAGAAGTCCGATCAAGACGCCTAAAAAATGAAAGTGGCTCGAAACGGGGCGTGGTGTATCTGTATGTTTTGTGCCGATTCGTCAGTAGTTTGGGGTATGGGGAAACTTAATTTAGTGAATATTAGGGTATACAAACTTCAAATTGTGATTGATTTTGACAGAGAAGTCCGATCAAGTTGCCTCAAAAATGAAAGTGGCTCGAAACGGGGCCTGGCGTATCTGCATGTCTTGTTTCGCTTCGTCAGTAGTTTGGGGTTCGGGGAAACTTCATTTAGTGAATATTAGGGTATAAAAACTTCAAATGGCGATAGATTTTGACAGAGAAGTCCGATCAAGACGCCTAAAAAATGAAAGTGGCTCGAAACGGGGCGTGGCGTATTTGCATGTTTTGTGCCGATTCGTTAGTAGTTTGGCGTTTGGGGAAACTTCATTTAGTGAATATTAGGGTATACAAACTTCAAATGGCGATAGATTTTGACAGAGAAGTCCGATCAAGACGCCTCAAAAATCAAAGTGGTTCAAAACGGGGCGTGGCGTATCTGCATGCTTTGTGCTGATTCGTTAGTAGTTTGGGGTTTGGGGAAACTTTATTTAGTGAATATTAGGGTATAGAAACTTTAAATGGCGATGGATTTTGACAGAGAAGTCCGATCAAGACGCCTGAAAAATGAAAGTGGCTCGAAACGGGGCGTGGCGTATCTGCATGTTTTGTGCCGATTCGTCAGTAGTTTGGGGTTTGGGGAAACTTCATTTAGTGAATATCAGGGTATACAAACTTCAAATGGCGATAGATTCTGGCAGAGAAGTCCGATCAAGACGCCTAAAAAATGAAAGTGGCTCGAAACGGGGCGTGGTGTATCTGTATGTTTTGTGCCGATTCGTCAGTAGTTTGGGGTATGGGGAAACTTAATTTAGTGAATATTAGGGTATACAAACTTCAAATTGCGATTGATTTTGACAGAGAAGTCCGATCAAGTTGCCTCAAAAATGAAAGTGGCTCGAAACGGGGCCTGGCGTATCTGCATGTCTTGTTTCGCTTCGTCAGTAGTTTGGGGTTCGGGGAAACTTCATTTAGTGAATATTAGGGTATAAAAACTTCAAATGGCGATAGATTTTGACAGAGAAGTCCGATCAAGACGCCTAAAAAATGAAAGTGGCTCGAAACGGGGCGTGGCGTATTTGCATGTTTTGTGCCGATTCGTTAGTAGTTTGGCGTTTGGGGAAACTTCATTTAGTGAATATTAGGGTATACAAACTTCAAATGGCGATAGATTTTGACAGAGAAGTCCGATCAAGACGCCTCAAAAATCAAAGTGGTTCAAAACGGGGCGTGGCGTATCTGCATGCTTTGTGCTGATTCGTTAGTAGTTTGGGGTTTGGGGAAACTTTATTTAGTGAATATTAGGGTATAGAAACTTCAAATGGCGATAGATTTTGACAGAGAAGTCCGATCAAGACGCCTAAAAAATGAAAGTGGCTCGAAACGGGGCGTGGCGTATCTGCATGTTTTGTGCCGATTCGTCAGTAGTTTGGGGTTTGGGGAAACTTCATTTAGTGAATATCAGGGTATACAAACTTCAAATGGCGATAGATTCTGGCAGAGAAGTCCGATCAAGACGCCTAAAAAATGAAAGTGGCTCGAAACGGGGCGTGGTGTATCTGTATGTTTTGTGCCGATTCGTCAGTAGTTTGGGGTATGGGGAAACTTAATTTAGTGAATATTAGGGTATACAAACTTCAAATTGCGATTGATTTTGACAGAGAAGTCCGATCAAGTTGCCTCAAAAATGAAAGTGGCTCGAAACGGGGCCTGGCGTATCTGCATGTCTTGTTTCGCTTCGTCAGTAGTTTGGGGTTCGGGGAAACTTCATTTAGTGAATATTAGGGTATAAAAACTTCAAATGGCGATAGATTTTGACAGAGAAGTCCGATCAAGACGCCTAAAAAATGAAAGTGGCTCGAAACGGGGCGTGGCGTATTTGCATGTTTTGTGCCAATTCGTTAGTAGTTTGGCGTTTGGGGAAACTTCATTTAGTGAATATTAGGGTATACAAACTTCAAATGGCGATAGATTTTGACAGAGAAGTCCGATCAAGACGCCTCAAAAATCAAAGTGGTTCAAAACGGGGCGTGGCGTATCTGCATGCTTTGTGCTGATTCGTTAGTAGTTTGGGGTTTGGGGAAACTTTATTTAGTGAATATTAGGGTATAGAAACTTCAAATGGCGATAGATTTTGACAGAGAAGTCCGATCAAGACGCCTAAAAAATGAAAGTGGCTCGAAACGGGGCGTGGCGTATCTGCATGTTTTGTGCCGATTCGTCAGTAGTTTGGGGTTTGGGGAAACTTCATTTAGTGAATATCAGGGTATACAAACTTCAAATGGCGATAGATTCTGGCAGAGAAGTCCGATCAAGACGCCTAAAAAATGAAAGTGGCTCGAAACGGGGCGTGGTGTATCTGTATGTTTTGTGCCGATTCGTCAGTAGTTTGGGGTATGGGGAAACTTAATTTAGTGAATATTAGGGTATACAAACTTCAAATTGCGATTGATTTTGACAGAGAAGTCCGATCAAGTTGCCTCAAAAATGAAAGTGGCTCGAAACGGGGCCTGGCGTATCTGCATGTCTTGTTTCGCTTCGTCAGTAGTTTGGGGTTCGGGGAAACTTCATTTAGTGAATATTAGGGTATAAAAACTTCAAATGGCGATAGATTTTGACAGAGAAGTCCGATCAAGACGCCTAAAAAATGAAAGTGGCTCGAAACGGGGCGTGGCGTATTTGCATGTTTTGTGCCGATTCGTTAGTAGTTTGGCGTTTGGGGAAACTTCATTTAGTGAATATTAGGGTATACAAACTTCAAATGGCGATAGATTTTGACAGAGAAGTCCGATCAAGACGCCTCAAAAATCAAAGTGGTTCAAAACGGGGCGTGGCGTATCTGCATGCTTTGTGCTGATTCGTTAGTAGTTTGGGGTTTGGGGAAACTTTATTTAGTGAATATTAGGGTATAGAAACTTTAAATGGCGATGGATTTTGACAGAGAAGTCCGATCAAGACGCCTGAAAAATGAAAGTGGCTCGAAACGGGGCGTGGCGTATCTGCATGTTTTGTGCCGATTCGTCAGTAGTTTGGGGTTTGGGGAAACTTCATTTAGTGAATATCAGGGTATACAAACTTCAAATGGCGATAGATTCTGGCAGAGAAGTCCGATCAAGACGCCTAAAAAATGAAAGTGGCTCGAAACGGGGCGTGGTGTATCTGTATGTTTTGTGCCGATTCGTCAGTAGTTTGGGGTATGGGGAAACTTAATTTAGTGAATATTAGGGTATACAAACTTCAAATTGCGATTGATTTTGACAGAGAAGTCCGATCAAGTTGCCTCAAAAATGAAAGTGGCTCGAAACGGGGCCTGGCGTATCTGCATGTCTTGTTTCGCTTCGTCAGTAGTTTGGGGTTCGGGGAAACTTCATTTAGTGAATATTAGGGTATAAAAACTTCAAATGGCGATAGATTTTGACAGAGAAGTCCGATCAAGACGCCTAAAAAATGAAAGTGGCTCGAAACGGGGCGTGGCGTATTTGCATGTTTTGTGCCGATTCGTTAGTAGTTTGGCGTTTGGGGAAACTTCATTTAGTGAATATTAGGGTATACAAACTTCAAATGGCGATAGATTTTGACAGAGAAGTCCGATCAAGACGCCTCAAAAATCAAAGTGGTTCAAAACGGGGCGTGGCGTATCTGCATGCTTTGTGCTGATTCGTTAGTAGTTTGGGGTTTGGGGAAACTTTATTTAGTGAATATTAGGGTATAGAAACTTCAAATGGCGATAGATTTTGACAGAGAAGTCCGATCAAGACGCCTAAAAAATGAAAGTGGCTCGAAACGGGGCGTGGCGTATCTGCATGTTTTGTGCCGATTCGTCAGTAGTTTGGGGTTTGGGGAAACTTCATTTAGTGAATATCAGGGTATACAAACTTCAAATGGCGATAGATTCTGGCAGAGAAGTCCGATCAAGACGCCTAAAAAATGAAAGTGGCTCGAAACGGGGCGTGGTGTATCTGTATGTTTTGTGCCGATTCGTCAGTAGTTTGGGGTATGGGGAAACTTAATTTAGTGAATATTAGGGTATACAAACTTCAAATTGCGATTGATTTTGACAGAGAAGTCCGATCAAGTTGCCTCAAAAATGAAAGTGGCTCGAAACGGGGCCTGGCGTATCTGCATGTCTTGTTTCGCTTCGTCAGTAGTTTGGGGTTCGGGGAAACTTCATTTAGTGAATATTAGGGTATAAAAACTTCAAATGGCGATAGATTTTGACAGAGAAGTCCGATCAAGACGCCTAAAAAATGAAAGTGGCTCGAAACGGGGCGTGGCGTATTTGCATGTTTTGTGCCAATTCGTTAGTAGTTTGGCGTTTGGGGAAACTTCATTTAGTGAATATTAGGGTATACAAACTTCAAATGGCGATAGATTTTGACAGAGAAGTCCGATCAAGACGCCTCAAAAATCAAAGTGGTTCAAAACGGGGCGTGGCGTATCTGCATGCTTTGTGCTGATTCGTTAGTAGTTTGGGGTTTGGGGAAACTTTATTTAGTGAATATTAGGGTATAGAAACTTCAAATGGCGATGGATTTTGACAGAGAAGTCCGATCAAGACGCCTAAAAAATGAAAGTGGCTCGAAACGGGGCGTGGCGTATCTGCATGTTTTGTGCCGATTCGTCAGTAGTTTGGGGTTTGGGGAAACTTCATTTAGTGAATATCAGGGTATACAAACTTCAAATGGCGATAGATTCTGGCAGAGAAGTCCGATCAAGACGCCTAAAAAATGAAAGTGGCTCGAAACGGGGCGTGGTGTATCTGTATGTTTTGTGCCGATTCGTCAGTAGTTTGGGGTATGGGGAAACTTAATTTAGTGAATATTAGGGTATACAAACTTCAAATTGCGATTGATTTTGACAGAGAAGTCCGATCAAGTTGCCTCAAAAATGAAAGTGGCTCGAAACGGGGCCTGGCGTATCTGCATGTCTTGTTTCGCTTCGTCAGTAGTTTGGGGTTCGGGGAAACTTCATTTAGTGAATATTAGGGTATAAAAACTTCAAATGGCGATAGATTTTGACAGAGAAGTCCGATCAAGACGCCTAAAAAATGAAAGTGGCTCGAAACGGGGCGTGGCGTATTTGCATGTTTTGTGCCGATTCGTTAGTAGTTTGGCGTTTGGGGAAACTTCATTTAGTGAATATTAGGGTATACAAACTTCAAATGGCGATAGATTTTGACAGAGAAGTCCGATCAAGACGCCTCAAAAATCAAAGTGGTTCAAAACGGGGCGTGGCGTATCTGCATGCTTTGTGCTGATTCGTTAGTAGTTTGGGGTTTGGGGAAACTTTATTTAGTGAATATTAGGGTATAGAAACTTCAAATGGCGATGGATTTTGACAGAGAAGTCCGATCAAGACGCCTAAAAAATGAAAGTGGCTCGAAACGGGGCGTGGCGTATCTGCATGTTTTGTGCCGATTCGTCAGTAGTTTGGGGTTTGGGGAAACTTCATTTAGTGAATATCAGGGTATACAAACTTCAAATGGCGATAGATTCTGGCAGAGAAGTCCGATCAAGACGCCTAAAAAATGAAAGTGGCTCGAAACGGGGCGTGGTGTATCTGTATGTTTTGTGCCGATTCGTCAGTAGTTTGGGGTATGGGGAAACTTAATTTAGTGAATATTAGGGTATACAAACTTCAAATTGCGATTGATTTTGACAGAGAAGTCCGATCAAGTTGCCTCAAAAATGAAAGTGGCTCGAAACGGGGCCTGGCGTATCTGCATGTCTTGTTTCGCTTCGTCAGTAGTTTGGGGTTCGGGGAAACTTCATTTAGTGAATATTAGGGTATAAAAACTTCAAATGGCGATAGATTTTGACAGAGAAGTCCGATCAAGACGCCTAAAAAATGAAAGTGGCTCGAAACGGGGCGTGGCGTATTTGCATGTTTTGTGCCGATTCGTTAGTAGTTTGGCGTTTGGGGAAACTTCATTTAGTGAATATTAGGGTATACAAACTTCAAATGGCGATAGATTTTGACAGAGAAGTCCGATCAAGACGCCTCAAAAATCAAAGTGGTTCAAAACGGGGCGTGGCGTATCTGCATGCTTTGTGCTGATTCGTTAGTAGTTTGGGGTTTGGGGAAACTTTATTTAGTGAATATTAGGGTATAGAAACTTCAAATGGCGATAGATTTTGACAGAGAAGTCCGATCAAGACGCCTAAAAAATGAAAGTGGCTCGAAACGGGGCGTGGCGTATCTGCATGTTTTGTGCCGATTCGTCAGTAGTTTGGGGTTTGGGGAAACTTCATTTAGTGAATATCAGGGTATACAAACTTCAAATGGCGATAGATTCTGGCAGAGAAGTCCGATCAAGACGCCTAAAAAATGAAAGTGGCTCGAAACGGGGCGTGGTGTATCTGTATGTTTTGTGCCGATTCGTCAGTAGTTTGGGGTATGGGGAAACTTAATTTAGTGAATATTAGGGTATACAAACTTCAAATTGCGATTGATTTTGACAGAGAAGTCCGATCAAGTTGCCTCAAAAATGAAAGTGGCTCGAAACGGGGCCTGGCGTATCTGCATGTCTTGTTTCGCTTCGTCAGTAGTTTGGGGTTCGGGGAAACTTCATTTAGTGAATATTAGGGTATAAAAACTTCAAATGGCGATAGATTTTGACAGAGAAGTCCGATCAAGACGCCTAAAAAATGAAAGTGGCTCGAAACGGGGCGTGGCGTATTTGCATGTTTTGTGCCGATTCGTTAGTAGTTTGGCGTTTGGGGAAACTTCATTTAGTGAATATTAGGGTATACAAACTTCAAATGGCGATAGATTTTGACAGAGAAGTCCGATCAAGACGCCTCAAAAATCAAAGTGGTTCAAAACGGGGCGTGGCGTATCTGCATGCTTTGTGCTGATTCGTTAGTAGTTTGGGGTTTGGGGAAACTTTATTTAGTGAATATTAGGGTATAGAAACTTCAAATGGCGATAGATTTTGACAGAGAAGTCCGATCAAGACGCCTAAAAAATGAAAGTGGCTCGAAACGGGGCGTGGCGTATCTGCATGTTTTGTGCCGATTCGTCAGTAGTTTGGGGTTTGGGGAAACTTCATTTAGTGAATATCAGGGTATACAAACTTCAAATGGCGATAGATTCTGGCAGAGAAGTCCGATCAAGACGCCTAAAAAATGAAAGTGGCTCGAAACGGGGCGTGGTGTATCTGTATGTTTTGTGCCGATTCGTCAGTAGTTTGGGGTATGGGGAAACTTAATTTAGTGAATATTAGGGTATACAAACTTCAAATTGCGATTGATTTTGACAGAGAAGTCCGATCAAGTTGCCTCAAAAATGAAAGTGGCTCGAAACGGGGCCTGGCGTATCTGCATGTCTTGTTTCGCTTCGTCAGTAGTTTGGGGTTCGGGGAAACTTCATTTAGTGAATATTAGGGTATAAAAACTTCAAATGGCGATAGATTTTGACAGAGAAGTCCGATCAAGACGCCTAAAAAATGAAAGTGGCTCGAAACGGGGCGTGGCGTATTTGCATGTTTTGTGCCGATTCGTTAGTAGTTTGGCGTTTGGGGAAACTTCATTTAGTGAATATTAGGGTATACAAACTTCAAATGGCGATAGATTTTGACAGAGAAGTCCGATCAAGACGCCTCAAAAATCAAAGTGGTTCAAAACGGGGCGTGGCGTATCTGCATGCTTTGTGCTGATTCGTTAGTAGTTTGGGGTTTGGGGAAACTTTATTTAGTGAATATTAGGGTATAGAAACTTCAAATGGCGATGGATTTTGACAGAGAAGTCCGATCAAGACGCCTAAAAAATGAAAGTGGCTCGAAACGGGGCGTGGCGTATCTGCATGTTTTGTGCCGATTCGTCAGTAGTTTGGGGTTTGGGGAAACTTCATTTAGTGAATATCAGGGTATACAAACTTCAAATGGCGATAGATTCTGGCAGAGAAGTCCGATCAAGACGCCTAAAAAATGAAAGTGGCTCGAAACGGGGCGTGGTGTATCTGTATGTTTTGTGCCGATTCGTCAGTAGTTTGGGGTATGGGGAAACTTAATTTAGTGAATATTAGGGTATACAAACTTCAAATTGCGATTGATTTTGACAGAGAAGTCCGATCAAGTTGCCTCAAAAATGAAAGTGGCTCGAAACGGGGCCTGGCGTATCTGCATGTCTTGTTTCGCTTCGTCAGTAGTTTGGGGTTCGGGGAAACTTCATTTAGTGAATATTAGGGTATAAAAACTTCAAATGGCGATAGATTTTGACAGAGAAGTCCGATCAAGACGCCTAAAAAATGAAAGTGGCTCGAAACGGGGCGTGGCGTATTTGCATGTTTTGTGCCGATTCGTTAGTAGTTTGGCGTTTGGGGAAACTTCATTTAGTGAATATTAGGGTATACAAACTTCAAATGGCGATAGATTTTGACAGAGAAGTCCGATCAAGACGCCTCAAAAATCAAAGTGGTTCAAAACGGGGCGTGGCGTATCTGCATGCTTTGTGCTGATTCGTTAGTAGTTTGGGGTTTGGGGAAACTTTATTTAGTGAATATTAGGGTATAGAAACTTCAAATGGCGATGGATTTTGACAGAGAAGTCCGATCAAGACGCCTAAAAAATGAAAGTGGCTCGAAACGGGGCGTGGCGTATCTGCATGTTTTGTGCCGATTCGTCAGTAGTTTGGGGTTTGGGGAAACTTCATTTAGTGAATATCAGGGTATACAAACTTCAAATGGCGATAGATTCTGGCAGAGAAGTCCGATCAAGACGCCTAAAAAATGAAAGTGGCTCGAAACGGGGCGTGGTGTATCTGTATGTTTTGTGCCGATTCGTCAGTAGTTTGGGGTATGGGGAAACTTAATTTAGTGAATATTAGGGTATACAAACTTCAAATTGCGATTGATTTTGACAGAGAAGTCCGATCAAGTTGCCTCAAAAATGAAAGTGGCTCGAAACGGGGCCTGGCGTATCTGCATGTCTTGTTTCGCTTCGTCAGTAGTTTGGGGTTCGGGGAAACTTCATTTAGTGAATATTAGGGTATAAAAACTTCAAATGGCGATAGATTTTGACAGAGAAGTCCGATCAAGACGCCTAAAAAATGAAAGTGGCTCGAAACGGGGCGTGGCGTATTTGCATGTTTTGTGCCGATTCGTTAGTAGTTTGGCGTTTGGGGAAACTTCATTTAGTGAATATTAGGGTATACAAACTTCAAATGGCGATAGATTTTGACAGAGAAGTCCGATCAAGACGCCTCAAAAATCAAAGTGGTTCAAAACGGGGCGTGGCGTATCTGCATGCTTTGTGCTGATTCGTTAGTAGTTTGGGGTTTGGGGAAACTTTATTTAGTGAATATTAGGGTATATAAACTTCAAATGGCGATAGATTTTGACAGAGAAGTCCGATCAAGACGCCTAAAAAATGAAAGTGGCTCGAAACGGGGCGTGGCGTATCTGCATGTTTTGTGCCGATTCGTCAGTAGTTTGGGGTTTGGGGAAACTTCATTTAGTGAATATCAGGGTATACAAACTTCAAATGGCGATAGATTCTGGCAGAGAAGTCCGATCAAGACGCCTAAAAAATGAAAGTGGCTCGAAACGGGGCGTGGTGTATCTGTATGTTTTGTGCCGATTCGTCAGTAGTTTGGGGTATGGGGAAACTTAATTTAGTGAATATTAGGGTATACAAACTTCAAATTGCGATTGATTTTGACAGAGAAGTCCGATCAAGTTGCCTCAAAAATGAAAGTGGCTCGAAACGGGGCCTGGCGTATCTGCATGTCTTGTTTCGCTTCGTCAGTAGTTTGGGGTTCGGGGAAACTTCATTTAGTGAATATTAGGGTATAAAAACTTCAAATGGCGATAGATTTTGACAGAGAAGTCCGATCAAGACGCCTAAAAAATGAAAGTGGCTCGAAACGGGGCGTGGCGTATTTGCATGTTTTGTGCCGATTCGTTAGTAGTTTGGCGTTTGGGGAAACTTCATTTAGTGAATATTAGGGTATACAAACTTCAAATGGCGATAGATTTTGACAGAGAAGTCCGATCAAGACGCCTCAAAAATCAAAGTGGTTCAAAACGGGGCGTGGCGTATCTGCATGCTTTGTGCTGATTCGTTAGTAGTTTGGGGTTTGGGGAAACTTTATTTAGTTAATATTAGGGTATAGAAACTTCAAATGGCGATGGATTTTGACAGAGAAGTCCGATCAAGACGCCTAAAAAATGAAAGTGGCTCGAAACGGGGCGTGGCGTATCTGCATGTTTTGTGCCGATTCGTCAGTAGTTTGGGGTTTGGGGAAACTTCATTTAGTGAATATCAGGGTATACAAACTTCAAATGGCGATAGATTCTGGCAGAGAAGTCCGATCAAGACGCCTAAAAAATGAAAGTGGCTCGAAACGGGGCGTGGTGTATCTGTATGTTTTGTGCCGATTCGTCAGTAGTTTGGGGTATGGGGAAACTTAATTTAGTGAATATTAGGGTATACAAACTTCAAATTGCGATTGATTTTGACAGAGAAGTCCGATCAAGTTGCCTCAAAAATGAAAGTGGCTCGAAACGGGGCCTGGCGTATCTGCATGTCTTGTTTCGCTTCGTCAGTAGTTTGGGGTTCGGGGAAACTTCATTTAGTGAATATTAGGGTATAAAAACTTCAAATGGCGATAGATTTTGACAGAGAAGTCCGATCAAGACGCCTAAAAAATGAAAGTGGCTCGAAACGGGGCGTGGCGTATTTGCATGTTTTGTGCCGATTCGTTAGTAGTTTGGCGTTTGGGGAAACTTCATTTAGTGAATATTAGGGTATACAAACTTCAAATGGCGATAGATTTTGACAGAGAAGTCCGATCAAGACGCCTCAAAAATCAAAGTGGTTCAAAACGGGGCGTGGCGTATCTGCATGCTTTGTGCTGATTCGTTAGTAGTTTGGGGTTTGGGGAAACTTTATTTAGTGAATATTAGGGTATAGAAACTTCAAATGGCGATAGATTTTGACAGAGAAGTCCGATCAAGACGCCTAAAAAATGAAAGTGGCTCGAAACGGGGCGTGGCGTATCTGCATGTTTTGTGCCGATTCGTCAGTAGTTTGGGGTTTGGGGAAACTTCATTTAGTGAATATCAGGGTATACAAACTTCAAATGGCGATAGATTCTGGCAGAGAAGTCCGATCAAGACGCCTAAAAAATGAAAGTGGCTCGAAACGGGGCGTGGTGTATCTGTATGTTTTGTGCCGATTCGTCAGTAGTTTGGGGTATGGGGAAACTTAATTTAGTGAATATTAGGGTATACAAACTTCAAATTGCGATTGATTTTGACAGAGAAGTCCGATCAAGTTGCCTCAAAAATGAAAGTGGCTCGAAACGGGGCCTGGCGTATCTGCATGTCTTGTTTCGCTTCGTCAGTAGTTTGGGGTTCGGGGAAACTTCATTTAGTGAATATTAGGGTATAAAAACTTCAAATGGCGATAGATTTTGACAGAGAAGTCCGATCAAGACGCCTAAAAAATGAAAGTGGCTCGAAACGGGGCGTGGCGTATTTGCATGTTTTGTGCCGATTCGTTAGTAGTTTGGCGTTTGGGGAAACTTCATTTAGTGAATATTAGGGTATACAAACTTCAAATGGCGATAGATTTTGACAGAGAAGTCCGATCAAGACGCCTCAAAAATCAAAGTGGTTCAAAACGGGGCGTGGCGTATCTGCATGCTTTGTGCTGATTCGTTAGTAGTTTGGGGTTTGGGGAAACTTTATTTAGTGAATATTAGGGTATAGAAACTTCAAATGGCGATAGATTTTGACAGAGAAGTCCGATCAAGACGCCTAAAAAATGAAAGTGGCTCGAAACGGGGCGTGGCGTATCTGCATGTTTTGTGCCGATTCGTCAGTAGTTTGGGGTTTGGGGAAACTTCATTTAGTGAATATCAGGGTATACAAACTTCAAATGGCGATAGATTCTGGCAGAGAAGTCCGATCAAGACGCCTAAAAAATGAAAGTGGCTCGAAACGGGGCGTGGTGTATCTGTATGTTTTGTGCCGATTCGTCAGTAGTTTGGGGTATGGGGAAACTTAATTTAGTGAATATTAGGGTATACAAACTTCAAATTGCGATTGATTTTGACAGAGAAGTCCGATCAAGTTGCCTCAAAAATGAAAGTGGCTCGAAACGGGGCCTGGCGTATCTGCATGTCTTGTTTCGCTTCGTCAGTAGTTTGGGGTTCGGGGAAACTTCATTTAGTGAATATTAGGGTATAAAAACTTCAAATGGCGATAGATTTTGACAGAGAAGTCCGATCAAGACGCCTAAAAAATGAAAGTGGCTCGAAACGGGGCGTGGCGTATTTGCATGTTTTGTGCCGATTCGTTAGTAGTTTGGCGTTTGGGGAAACTTCATTTAGTGAATATTAGGGTATACAAACTTCAAATGGCGATAGATTTTGACAGAGAAGTCCGATCAAGACGCCTCAAAAATCAAAGTGGTTCAAAACGGGGCGTGGCGTATCTGCATGCTTTGTGCTGATTCGTTAGTAGTTTGGGGTTTGGGGAAACTTTATTTAGTGAATATTAGGGTATAGAAACTTCAAATGGCGATAGATTTTGACAGAGAAGTCCGATCAAGACGCCTAAAAAATGAAAGTGGCTCGAAACGGGGCGTGGCGTATCTGCATGTTTTGTGCCGATTCGTCAGTAGTTTGGGGTTTGGGGAAACTTCATTTAGTGAATATCAGGGTATACAAACTTCAAATGGCGATAGATTCTGGCAGAGAAGTCCGATCAAGACGCCTAAAAAATGAAAGTGGCTCGAAACGGGGCGTGGTGTATCTGTATGTTTTGTGCCGATTCGTCAGTAGTTTGGGGTATGGGGAAACTTAATTTAGTGAATATTAGGGTATACAAACTTCAAATTGCGATTGATTTTGACAGAGAAGTCCGATCAAGTTGCCTCAAAAATGAAAGTGGCTCGAAACGGGGCCTGGCGTATCTGCATGTCTTGTTTCGCTTCGTCAGTAGTTTGGGGTTCGGGGAAACTTCATTTAGTGAATATTAGGGTATAAAAACTTCAAATGGCGATAGATTTTGACAGAGAAGTCCGATCAAGACGCCTAAAAAATGAAAGTGGCTCGAAACGGGGCGTGGCGTATTTGCATGTTTTGTGCCGATTCGTTAGTAGTTTGGCGTTTGGGGAAACTTCATTTAGTGAATATTAGGGTATACAAACTTCAAATGGCGATAGATTTTGACAGAGAAGTCCGATCAAGACGCCTCAAAAATCAAAGTGGTTCAAAACGGGGCGTGGCGTATCTGCATGCTTTGTGCTGATTCGTTAGTAGTTTGGGGTTTGGGGAAACTTTATTTAGTGAATATTAGGGTATAGAAACTTCAAATGGCGATAGATTTTGACAGAGAAGTCCGATCAAGACGCCTAAAAAATGAAAGTGGCTCGAAACGGGGCGTGGCGTATCTGCATGTTTTGTGCCGATTCGTCAGTAGTTTGGGGTTTGGGGAAACTTCATTTAGTGAATATCAGGGTATACAAACTTCAAATGGCGATAGATTCTGGCAGAGAAGTCCGATCAAGACGCCTAAAAAATGAAAGTGGCTCGAAACGGGGCGTGGTGTATCTGTATGTTTTGTGCCGATTCGTCAGTAGTTTGGGGTATGGGGAAACTTAATTTAGTGAATATTAGGGTATACAAACTTCAAATTGCGATTGATTTTGACAGAGATGTCCGATCAAGTTGCCTCAAAAATGAAAGTGGCTCGAAACGGGGCCTGGCGTATCTGCATGTCTTGTTTCGCTTCGTCAGTAGTTTGGGGTTCGGGAAAACTTCATTTAGTGAATATTAGGGTATAAAAACTTCAAATGGCGATAGATTTTGACAGAGAAGTCCGATCAAGACGCCTAAAAAATGAAAGTGGCTTGAAACGGGGCGTGGCGTATTTGCATGTTTTGTGCCGATTCGTTAGTAGTTTGGCGTTTGGGGAAACTTCATTTAGTGAATATTAGGGTATACAAACTTCAAATGGCGATAGATTTTGACAGAGAAGTCCGATCAAGACGCCTCAAAAATCAAAGTGGTTCAAAACGGGGCGTGGCGTATCTGCATGCTTTGTGCTGATTCGTTAGTAGTTTGGGGTTTGGGGAAACTTTATTTAGTGAATATTAGGGTATAGAAACTTCAAATGGCGATAGATTTTGACAGAGAAGTCCGATCAAGACGCCTAAAAAATGAAAGTGGCTCGAAACGGGGCGTGGCGTATCTGCATGTTTTGTGCCGATTCGTCAGTAGTTTGGGGTTTGGGGAAACTTCATTTAGTGAATATCAGGGTATACAAACTTCAAATGGCGATAGATTCTGGCAGAGAAGTCCGATCAAGACGCCTAAAAAATGAAAGTGGCTCGAAACGGGGCGTGGTGTATCTGTATGTTTTGTGCCGATTCGTCAGTAGTTTGGGGTATGGGGAAACTTAATTTAGTGAATATTAGGGTATACAAACTTCAAATTGCGATTGATTTTGACAGAGAAGTCCGATCAAGTTGCCTCAAAAATGAAAGTGGCTCGAAACGGGGCCTGGCGTATCTGCATGTCTTGTTTCGCTTCGTCAGTAGTTTGGGGTTCGGGGAAACTTCATTTAGTGAATATTAGGGTATAAAAACTTCAAATGGCGATAGATTTTGACAGAGAAGTCCGATCAAGACGCCTAAAAAATGAAAGTGGCTCGAAACGGGGCGTGGCGTATTTGCATGTTTTGTGCCGATTCGTTAGTAGTTTGGCGTTTGGGGAAACTTCATTTAGTGAATATTAGGGTATACAAACTTCAAATGGCGATAGATTTTGACAGAGAAGTCCGATCAAGACGCCTCAAAAATCAAAGTGGTTCAAAACGGGGCGTGGCGTATCTGCATGCTTTGTGCTGATTCGTTAGTAGTTTGGGGTTTGGGGAAACTTTATTTAGTGAATATTAGGGTATAGAAACTTCAAATGGCGATGGATTTTGACAGAGAAGTCCGATCAAGACGCCTAAAAAATGAAAGTGGCTCGAAACGGGGCGTGGCGTATCTGCATGTTTTGTGCCGATTCGTCAGTAGTTTGGGGTTTGGGGAAACTTCATTTAGTGAATATCAGGGTATACAAACTTCAAATGGCGATAGATTCTGGCAGAGAAGTCCGATCAAGACGCCTAAAAAATGAAAGTGGCTCGAAACGGGGCGTGGTGTATCTGTATGTTTTGTGCCGATTCGTCAGTAGTTTGGGGTATGGGGAAACTTAATTTAGTGAATATTAGGGTATACAAACTTCAAATTGCGATTGATTTTGACAGAGAAGTCCGATCAAGTTGCCTCAAAAATGAAAGTGGCTCGAAACGGGGCCTGGCGTATCTGCATGTCTTGTTTCGCTTCGTCAGTAGTTTGGGGTTCGGGGAAACTTCATTTAGTGAATATTAGGGTATAAAAACTTCAAATGGCGATAGATTTTGACAGAGAAGTCCGATCAAGACGCCTAAAAAATGAAAGTGGCTCGAAACGGGGCGTGGCGTATTTGCATGTTTTGTGCCGATTCGTTAGTAGTTTGGCGTTTGGGGAAACTTCATTTAGTGAATATTAGGGTATACAAACTTCAAATGGCGATAGATTTTGACAGAGAAGTCCGATCAAGACGCCTCAAAAATCAAAGTGGTTCAAAACGGGGCGTGGCGTATCTGCATGCTTTGTGCTGATTCGTTAGTAGTTTGGGGTTTGGGGAAACTTTATTTAGTGAATATTAGGGTATAGAAACTTCAAATGGCGATAGATTTTGACAGAGAAGTCCGATCAAGACGCCTAAAAAATGAAAGTGGCTCGAAACGGGGCGTGGCGTATCTGCATGTTTTGTGCCGATTCGTCAGTAGTTTGGGGTTTGGGGAAACTTCATTTAGTGAATATCAGGGTATACAAACTTCAAATGGCGATAGATTCTGGCAGAGAAGTCCGATCAAGACGCCTAAAAAATGAAAGTGGCTCGAAACGGGGCGTGGTGTATCTGTATGTTTTGTGCCGATTCGTCAGTAGTTTGGGGTATGGGGAAACTTAATTTAGTGAATATTAGGGTATACAAACTTCAAATTGCGATTGATTTTGACAGAGATGTCCGATCAAGTTGCCTCAAAAATGAAAGTGGCTCGAAACGGGGCCTGGCGTATCTGCATGTCTTGTTTCGCTTCGTCAGTAGTTTGGGGTTCGGGGAAACTTCATTTAGTGAATATTAGGGTATAAAAACTTCAAATGGCGATAGATTTTGACAGAGAAGTCCGATCAAGACGCCTAAAAAATGAAAGTGGCTTGAAACGGGGCGTGGCGTATTTGCATGTTTTGTGCCGATTCGTTAGTAGTTTGGCGTTTGGGGAAACTTCATTTAGTGAATATTAGGGTATACAAACTTCAAATGGCGATAGATTTTGACAGAGAAGTCCGATCAAGACGCCTCAAAAATCAAAGTGGTTCAAAACGGGGCGTGGCGTATCTGCATGCTTTGTGCTGATTCGTTAGTAGTTTGGGGTTTGGGGAAACTTTATTTAGTGAATATTAGGGTATAGAAACTTCAAATGGCGATAGATTTTGACAGAGAAGTCCGATCAAGACGCCTAAAAAATGAAAGTGGCTCGAAACGGGGCGTGGCGTATCTGCATGTTTTGTGCCGATTCGTCAGTAGTTTGGGGTTTGGGGAAACTTCATTTAGTGAATATCAGGGTATACAAACTTCAAATGGCGATAGATTCTGGCAGAGAAGTCCGATCAAGACGCCTAAAAAATGAAAGTGGCTCGAAACGGGGCGTGGTGTATCTGTATGTTTTGTGCCGATTCGTCAGTAGTTTGGGGTATGGGGAAACTTAATTTAGTGAATATTAGGGTATACAAACTTCAAATTGCGATTGATTTTGACAGAGAAGTCCGATCAAGTTGCCTCAAAAATGAAAGTGGCTCGAAACGGGGCCTGGCGTATCTGCATGTCTTGTTTCGCTTCGTCAGTAGTTTGGGGTTCGGGGAAACTTCATTTAGTGAATATTAGGGTATAAAAACTTCAAATGGCGATAGATTTTGACAGAGAAGTCCGATCAAGACGCCTAAAAAATGAAAGTGGCTCGAAACGGGGCGTGGCGTATTTGCATGTTTTGTGCCGATTCGTTAGTAGTTTGGCGTTTGGGGAAACTTCATTTAGTGAATATTAGGGTATACAAACTTCAAATGGCGATAGATTTTGACAGAGAAGTCCGATCAAGACGCCTCAAAAATCAAAGTGGTTCAAAACGGGGCGTGGCGTATCTGCATGCTTTGTGCTGATTCGTTAGTAGTTTGGGGTTTGGGGAAACTTTATTTAGTGAATATTAGGGTATAGAAACTTCAAATGGCGATGGATTTTGACAGAGAAGTCCGATCAAGACGCCTAAAAAATGAAAGTGGCTCGAAACGGGGCGTGGCGTATCTGCATGTTTTGTGCCGATTCGTCAGTAGTTTGGGGTTTGGGGAAACTTCATTTAGTGAATATCAGGGTATACAAACTTCAAATGGCGATAGATTCTGGCAGAGAAGTCCGATCAAGACGCCTAAAAAATGAAAGTGGCTCGAAACGGGGCGTGGTGTATCTGTATGTTTTGTGCCGATTCGTCAGTAGTTTGGGGTATGGGGAAACTTAATTTAGTGAATATTAGGGTATACAAACTTCAAATTGCGATTGATTTTGACAGAGAAGTCCGATCAAGTTGCCTCAAAAATGAAAGTGGCTCGAAACGGGGCCTGGCGTATCTGCATGTCTTGTTTCGCTTCGTCAGTAGTTTGGGGTTCGGGGAAACTTCATTTAGTGAATATTAGGGTATAAAAACTTCAAATGGCGATAGATTTTGACAGAGAAGTCCGATCAAGACGCCTAAAAAATGAAAGTGGCTCGAAACGGGGCGTGGCGTATTTGCATGTTTTGTGCCGATTCGTTAGTAGTTTGGCGTTTGGGGAAACTTCATTTAGTGAATATTAGGGTATACAAACTTCAAATGGCGATAGATTTTGACAGAGAAGTCCGATCAAGACGCCTCAAAAATCAAAGTGGTTCAAAACGGGGCGTGGCGTATCTGCATGCTTTGTGCTGATTCGTTAGTAGTTTGGGGTTTGGGGAAACTTTATTTAGTGAATATTAGGGTATAGAAACTTCAAATGGCGATAGATTTTGACAGAGAAGTCCGATCAAGACGCCTAAAAAATGAAAGTGGCTCGAAACGGGGCGTGGCGTATCTGCATGTTTTGTGCCGATTCGTCAGTAGTTTGGGGTTTGGGGAAACTTCATTTAGTGAATATCAGGGTATACAAACTTCAAATGGCGATAGATTCTGGCAGAGAAGTCCGATCAAGACGCCTAAAAAATGAAAGTGGCTCGAAACGGGGCGTGGTGTATCTGTATGTTTTGTGCCGATTCGTCAGTAGTTTGGGGTATGGGGAAACTTAATTTAGTGAATATTAGGGTATACAAACTTCAAATTGCGATTGATTTTGACAGAGAAGTCCGATCAAGTTGCCTCAAAAATGAAAGTGGCTCGAAACGGGGCCTGGCGTATCTGCATGTCTTGTTTCGCTTCGTCAGTAGTTTGGGGTTCGGGGAAACTTCATTTAGTGAATATTAGGGTATAAAAACTTCAAATGGCGATAGATTTTGACAGAGAAGTCCGATCAAGACGCCTAAAAAATGAAAGTGGCTCGAAACGGGGCGTGGCGTATTTGCATGTTTTGTGCCGATTCGTTAGTAGTTTGGCGTTTGGGGAAACTTCATTTAGTGAATATTAGGGTATACAAACTTCAAATGGCGATAGATTTTGACAGAGAAGTCCGATCAAGACGCCTCAAAAATCAAAGTGGTTCAAAACGGGGCGTGGCGTATCTGCATGCTTTGTGCTGATTCGTTAGTAGTTTGGGGTTTGGGGAAACTTTATTTAGTGAATATTAGGGTATAGAAACTTCAAATGGCGATAGATTTTGACAGAGAAGTCCGATCAAGACGCCTAAAAAATGAAAGTGGCTCGAAACGGGGCGTGGCGTATCTGCATGTTTTGTGCCGATTCGTCAGTAGTTTGGGGTTTGGGGAAACTTCATTTAGTGAATATCAGGGTATACAAACTTCAAATGGCGATAGATTCTGGCAGAGAAGTCCGATCAAGACGCCTAAAAAATGAAAGTGGCTCGAAACGGGGCGTGGTGTATCTGTATGTTTTGTGCCGATTCGTCAGTAGTTTGGGGTATGGGGAAACTTAATTTAGTGAATATTAGGGTATACAAACTTCAAATTGCGATTGATTTTGACAGAGAAGTCCGATCAAGTTGCCTCAAAAATGAAAGTGGCTCGAAACGGGGCCTGGCGTATCTGCATGTCTTGTTTCGCTTCGTCAGTAGTTTGGGGTTCGGGGAAACTTCATTTAGTGAATATTAGGGTATAAAAACTTCAAATGGCGATAGATTTTGACAGAGAAGTCCGATCAAGACGCCTAAAAAATGAAAGTGGCTCGAAACGGGGCGTGGCGTATTTGCATGTTTTGTGCCGATTCGTTAGTAGTTTGGCGTTTGGGGAAACTTCATTTAGTGAATATTAGGGTATACAAACTTCAAATGGCGATAGATTTTGACAGAGAAGTCCGATCAAGACGCCTCAAAAATCAAAGTGGTTCAAAACGGGGCGTGGCGTATCTGCATGCTTTGTGCTGATTCGTTAGTAGTTTGGGGTTTGGGGAAACTTTATTTAGTGAATATTAGGGTATAGAAACTTCAAATGGCGATAGATTTTGACAGAGAAGTCCGATCAAGACGCCTAAAAAATGAAAGTGGCTCGAAACGGGGCGTGGCGTATCTGCATGTTTTGTGCCGATTCGTCAGTAGTTTGGGGTTTGGGGAAACTTCATTTAGTGAATATCAGGGTATACAAACTTCAAATGGCGATAGATTCTGGCAGAGAAGTCCGATCAAGACGCCTAAAAAATGAAAGTGGCTCGAAACGGGGCGTGGTGTATCTGTATGTTTTGTGCCGATTCGTCAGTAGTTTGGGGTATGGGGAAACTTAATTTAGTGAATATTAGGGTATACAAACTTCAAATTGCGATTGATTTTGACAGAGAAGTCCGATCAAGTTGCCTCAAAAATGAAAGTGGCTCGAAACGGGGCCTGGCGTATCTGCATGTCTTGTTTCGCTTCGTCAGTAGTTTGGGGTTCGGGGAAACTTCATTTAGTGAATATTAGGGTATAAAAACTTCAAATGGCGATAGATTTTGACAGAGAAGTCCGATCAAGACGCCTAAAAAATGAAAGTGGCTCGAAACGGGGCGTGGCGTATTTGCATGTTTTGTGCCGATTCGTTAGTAGTTTGGCGTTTGGGGAAACTTCATTTAGTGAATATTAGGGTATACAAACTTCAAATGGCGATAGATTTTGACAGAGAAGTCCGATCAAGACGCCTCAAAAATCAAAGTGGTTCAAAACGGGGCGTGGCGTATCTGCATGCTTTGTGCTGATTCGTTAGTAGTTTGGGGTTTGGGGAAACTTTATTTAGTGAATATTAGGGTATAGAAACTTCAAATGGCGATAGATTTTGACAGAGAAGTCCGATCAAGACGCCTAAAAAATGAAAGTGGCTCGAAACGGGGCGTGGCGTATCTGCATGTTTTGTGCCGATTCGTCAGTAGTTTGGGGTTTGGGGAAACTTCATTTAGTGAATATCAGGGTATACAAACTTCAAATGGCGATAGATTCTGGCAGAGAAGTCCGATCAAGACGCCTAAAAAATGAAAGTGGCTCGAAACGGGGCGTGGTGTATCTGTATGTTTTGTGCCGATTCGTCAGTAGTTTGGGGTATGGGGAAACTTAATTTAGTGAATATTAGGGTATACAAACTTCAAATTGCGATTGATTTTGACAGAGATGTCCGATCAAGTTGCCTCAAAAATGAAAGTGGCTCGAAACGGGGCCTGGCGTATCTGCATGTCTTGTTTCGCTTCGTCAGTAGTTTGGGGTTCGGGGAAACTTCATTTAGTGTATATTAGGGTATAAAAACTTCAAATGGCGATAGATTTTGACAGAGAAGTCCGATCAAGACGCCTAAAAAATGAAAGTGGCTCGAAACGGGGCGTGGCGTATTTGCATGTTTTGTGCCGATTCGTTAGTAGTTTGGCGTTTGGGGAAACTTCATTTAGTGAATATTAGGGTATACAAACTTCAAATGGCGATAGATTTTGACAGAGAAGTCCGATCAAGACGCCTCAAAAATCAAAGTGGTTCAAAACGGGGCGTGGCGTATCTGCATGCTTTGTGCTGATTCGTTAGTAGTTTGGGGTTTGGGGAAACTTTATTTAGTGAATATTAGGGTATAGAAACTTCAAATGGCGATAGATTTTGACAGAGAAGTCCGATCAAGACGCCTAAAAAATGAAAGTGGCTCGAAACGGGGCGTGGCGTATCTGCATGTTTTGTGCCGATTCGTCAGTAGTTTGGGGTTTGGGGAAACTTCATTTAGTGAATATCAGGGTATACAAACTTCAAATGGCGATAGATTCTGGCAGAGAAGTCCGATCAAGACGCCTAAAAAATGAAAGTGGCTCGAAACGGGGCGTGGTGTATCTGTATGTTTTGTGCCGATTCGTCAGTAGTTTGGGGTATGGGGAAACTTAATTTAGTGAATATTAGGGTATACAAACTTCAAATTGCGATTGATTTTGACAGAGAAGTCCGATCAAGTTGCCTCAAAAATGAAAGTGGCTCGAAACGGGGCCTGGCGTATCTGCATGTCTTGTTTCGCTTCGTCAGTAGTTTGGGGTTCGGGGAAACTTCATTTAGTGAATATTAGGGTATAAAAACTTCAAATGGCGATAGATTTTGACAGAGAAGTCCGATCAAGACGCCTAAAAAATGAAAGTGGCTCGAAACGGGGCGTGGCGTATTTGCATGTTTTGTGCCGATTCGTTAGTAGTTTGGCGTTTGGGGAAACTTCATTTAGTGAATATTAGGGTATACAAACTTCAAATGGCGATAGATTTTGACAGAGAAGTCCGATCAAGACGCCTCAAAAATCAAAGTGGTTCAAAACGGGGCGTGGCGTATCTGCATGCTTTGTGCTGATTCGTTAGTAGTTTGGGGTTTGGGGAAACTTTATTTAGTGAATATTAGGGTATAGAAACTTCAAATGGCGATAGATTTTGACAGAGAAGTCCGATCAAGACGCCTAAAAAATGAAAGTGGCTCGAAACGGGGCGTGGCGTATCTGCATGTTTTGTGCCGATTCGTCAGTAGTTTGGGGTTTGGGGAAACTTCATTTAGTGAATATCAGGGTATACAAACTTCAAATGGCGATAGATTCTGGCAGAGAAGTCCGATCAAGACGCCTAAAAAATGAAAGTGGCTCGAAACGGGGCGTGGTGTATCTGTATGTTTTGTGCCGATTCGTCAGTAGTTTGGGGTATGGGGAAACTTAATTTAGTGAATATTAGGGTATACAAACTTCAAATTGCGATTGATTTTGACAGAGAAGTCCGATCAAGTTGCCTCAAAAATGAAAGTGGCTCGAAACGGGGCCTGGCGTATCTGCATGTCTTGTTTCGCTTCGTCAGTAGTTTGGGGTTCGGGGAAACTTCATTTAGTGTATATTAGGGTATAAAAACTTCAAATGGCGATAGATTTTGACAGAGAAGTCCGATCAAGACGCCTAAAAAATGAAAGGGGCTCGAAACGGGGCGTGGCGTATTTGCATGTTTTGTGCCGATTCGTTAGTAGTTTGGCGTTTGGGGAAACTTCATTTAGTGAATATTAGGGTATACAAACTTCAAATGGCGATAGATTTTGACAGAGAAGTCCGATCAAGACGCCTCAAAAATCAAAGTGGTTCAAAACGGGGCGTGGCGTATCTGCATGCTTTGTGCTGATTCGTTAGTAGTTTGGGGTTTGGGGAAACTTTATTTAGTGAATATTAGGGTATAGAAACTTCAAATGGCGATAGATTTTGACAGAGAAGTCCGATCAAGACGCCTAAAAAATGAAAGTGGCTCGAAACGGGGCGTGGCGTATCTGCATATTTTGTGCCGATTCGTCAGTAGTTTGGGGTTTGGGGAAACTTCATTTAGTGAATATCAGGGTATACAAACTTCAAATGGCGATAGATTCTGGCAGAGAAGTCCGATCAAGACGCCTAAAAAATGAAAGTGGCTCGAAACGGGGCGTGGTGTATCTGTATGTTTTGTGCCGATTCGTCAGTAATTTGGGGTATGGGGAAACTTAATTTAGTGAATATTAGGGTATACAAACTTCAAATTGCGATTGATTTTGACAGAGAAGTCCGATCAAGTTGCCTCAAAAATGAAAGTGGCTCGAAACGGGGCCTGGCGTATCTGCATGTCTTGTTTCGCTTCGTCAGTAGTTTGGGGTTCGGGGAAACTTCATTTAGTGAATATTAGGGTATAAAAACTTCAAATGGCGATAGATTTTGACAGAGAAGTCCGATCAAGACGCCTAAAAAATGAAAGTGGCTCGAAACGGGGCGTGGCGTATTTGCATGTTTTGTGCCGATTCGTTAGTAGTTTGGCGTTTGGGGAAACTTCATTTAGTGAATATTAGGGTATACAAACTTCAAATGGCGATAGATTTTGACAGAGAAGTCCGATCAAGACGCCTCAAAAATCAAAGTGGTTCAAAACGGGGCGTGGCGTATCTGCATGCTTTGTGCTGATTCGTTAGTAGTTTGGGGTTTGGGGAAACTTTATTTAGTGAATATTAGGGTATAGAAACTTCAAATGGCGATAGATTTTGACAGAGAAGTCCGATCAAGACGCCTAAAAAATGAAAGTGGCTCGAAACGGGGCGTGGCGTATCTGCATGTTTTGTGCCGATTCGTCAGTAGTTTGGGGTTTGGGGAAACTTCATTTAGTGAATATCAGGGTATACAAACTTCAAATGGCGATAGATTCTGGCAGAGAAGTCCGATCAAGACGCCTAAAAAATGAAAGTGGCTCGAAACGGGGCGTGGTGTATCTGTATGTTTTGTGCCGATTCGTCAGTAGTTTGGGGTATGGGGAAACTTAATTTAGTGAATATTAGGGTATACAAACTTCAAATTGCGATTGATTTTGACAGAGAAGTCCGATCAAGTTGCCTCAAAAATGAAAGTGGCTCGAAACGGGGCCTGGCGTATCTGCATGTCTTGTTTCGCTTCGTCAGTAGTTTGGGGTTCGGGGAAACTTCATTTAGTGTATATTAGGGTATAAAAACTTCAAATGGCGATAGATTTTGACAGAGAAGTCCGATCAAGACGCCTAAAAAATGAAAGTGGCTCGAAACGGGGCGTGGCATATTTGCATGTTTTGTGCCGATTCGTTAGTAGTTTGGCGTTTGGGGAAACTTCATTTAGTGAATATTAGGGTATACAAACTTCAAATGGCGATAGATTTTGACAGAGAAGTCCGATCAAGACGCCTCAAAAATCAAAGTGGTTCAAAACGGGGCGTGGCGTATCTGCATGCTTTGTGCTGATTCGTTAGTAGTTTGGGGTTTGGGGAAACTTTATTTAGTGAATATTAGGGTATAGAAACTTCAAATGGCGATAGATTTTGACAGAGAAGTCCGATCAAGACGCCTAAAAAATGAAAGTGGCTCGAAACGGGGCGTGGCGTATCTGCATGTTTTGTGCCGATTCGTCAGTAGTTTGGGGTTTGGGGAAACTTCATTTAGTGAATATCAGGGTATACAAACTTCAAATGGCGATAGATTCTGGCAGAGAAGTCCGATCAAGACGCCTAAAAAATGAAAGTGGCTCGAAACGGGGCGTGGTGTATCTGTATGTTTTGTGCCGATTCGTCAGTAGTTTGGGGTATGGGGAAACTTAATTTAGTGAATATTAGGGTATACAAACTTCAAATTGCGATTGATTTTGACAGAGAAGTCCGATCAAGTTGCCTCAAAAATGAAAGTGGCTCGAAACGGGGCCTGGCGTATCTGCATGTCTTGTTTCGCTTCGTCAGTAGTTTGGGGTTCGGGGAAACTTCATTTAGTGTATATTAGGGTATAAAAACTTCAAATGGCGATAGATTTTGACAGAGAAGTCCGATCAAGACGCCTAAAAAATGAAAGTGGCTCGAAACGGGGCGTGGCATATTTGCATGTTTTGTGCCGATTCGTTAGTAGTTTGGCGTTTGGGGAAACTTCATTTAGTGAATATTAGGGTATACAAACTTCAAATGGCGATAGATTTTGACAGAGAAGTCCGATCAAGACGCCTCAAAAATCAAAGTGGTTCAAAACGGGGCGTGGCGTATCTGCATGCTTTGTGCTGATTCGTTAGTAGTTTGGGGTTTGGGGAAACTTTATTTAGTGAATATTAGGGTATAGAAACTTCAAATGGCGATAGATTTTGACAGAGAAGTCCGATCAAGACGCCTAAAAAATGAAAGTGGCTCGAAACGGGGCGTGGCGTATCTGCATATTTTGTGCCGATTCGTCAGTAGTTTGGGGTTTGGGGAAACTTCATTTAGTGAATATCAGGGTATACAAACTTCAAATGGCGATAGATTCTGGCAGAGAAGTCCGATCAAGACGCCTAAAAAATGAAAGTGGCTCGAAACGGGGCGTGGTGTATCTGTATGTTTTGTGCCGATTCGTCAGTAATTTGGGGTATGGGGAAACTTAATTTAGTGAATATTAGGGTATACAAACTTCAAATTGCGATTGATTTTGACAGAGAAGTCCGATCAAGTTGCCTCAAAAATGAAAGTGGCTCGAAACGGGGCCTGGCGTATCTGCATGTCTTGTTTCGCTTCGTCAGTAGTTTGGGGTTCGGGGAAACTTCATTTAGTGAATATTAGGGTATAAAAACTTCAAATGGCGATAGATTTTGACAGAGAAGTCCGATCAAGACGCCTAAAAAATGAAAGTGGCTCGAAACGGGGCGTGGCGTATTTGCATGTTTTGTGCCGATTCGTTAGTAGTTTGGCGTTTGGGGAAACTTCATTTAGTGAATATTAGGGTATACAAACTTCAAATGGCGATAGATTTTGACAGAGAAGTCCGATCAAGACGCCTCAAAAATCAAAGTGGTTCAAAACGGGGCGTGGCGTATCTGCATGCTTTGTGCTGATTCGTTAGTAGTTTGGGGTTTGGGGAAACTTTATTTAGTGAATATTAGGGTATAGAAACTTCAAATGGCGATAGATTTTGACAGAGAAGTCCGATCAAGACGCCTAAAAAATGAAAGTGGCTCGAAACGGGGCGTGGCGTATCTGCATGTTTTGTGCCGATTCGTCAGTAGTTTGGGGTTTGGGGAAACTTCATTTAGTGAATATCAGGGTATACAAACTTCAAATGGCGATAGATTCTGGCAGAGAAGTCCGATCAAGACGCCTAAAAAATGAAAGTGGCTCGAAACGGGGCGTGGTGTATCTGTATGTTTTGTGCCGATTCGTCAGTAGTTTGGGGTATGGGGAAACTTAATTTAGTGAATATTAGGGTATACAAACTTCAAATTGCGATTGATTTTGACAGAGAAGTCCGATCAAGTTGCCTCAAAAATGAAAGTGGCTCGAAACGGGGCCTGGCGTATCTGCATGTCTTGTTTCGCTTCGTCAGTTGTTTGGGGTTCGGGGAAACTTCATTTAGTGAATATTAGGGTATAAAAACTTCAAATGGCGATAGATTTTGACAGAGAAGTCCGATCAAGACGCCTAAAAAATGAAAGTGGCTCGAAACGGGGCGTGGCGTATTTGCATGTTTTGTGCCGATTCGTTAGTAGTTTGGCGTTTGGGGAAACTTCATTTAGTGAATATTAGGGTATACAAACTTCAAATGGCGATAGATTTTGACAGAGAAGTCCGATCAAGACGCCTCAAAAATCAAAGTGGTTCAAAACGGGGCGTGGTGTATCTGCATGCTTTGTGCTGATTCGTTAGTAGTTTGGGGTTTGGGGAAACTTTATTTAGTGAATATTAGGGTATAGAAACTTCAAATGGCGATAGATTTTGACAGAGAAGTCCGATCAAGACGCCTCAAAAATCAAAGTGGCTCGAAACGGGGCGTGGCGTATCTGCATGTTTTGTGCCGATTCGTCAGTAGTTTGGGGTTTGGGGAAACTTCATTTAGTGAATATCAGGGTATACAAACTTCAAATGGCGATAGATTCTGGCAGAGAAGTCCGATCAAGACGCCTAAAAAATGAAAGTGGCTCGAAACGGGGCGTGGTGTATCTGTATGTTTTGTGCCGATTCGTCAGTAGTTTGGGGTATGGGGAAACTTAATTTAGTGAATATTAGGGTATACAAACTTCAAATTGCGATTGATTTTGACAGAGAAGTCCGATCAAGTTGCCTCAAAAATGAAAGTGGCTCGAAACGGGGCCTGGCGTATCTGCATGTCTTGTTTCGCTTCGTCAGTAGTTTGGGGTTCGGGGAAACTTCATTTAGTGAATATTAGGGTATAAAAACTTCAAATGGCGATAGATTTTGACAGAGAAGTCCGATCAAGACGCCTAAAAAATGAAAGTGGCTCGAAACGGGGCGTGGCGTATTTGCATGTTTTGTGCCGATTCGTTAGTAGTTTGGCGTTTGGGGAAACTTCATTTAGTGAATATTAGGGTATACAAACTTCAAATGGCGATAGATTTTGACAGAGAAGTCCGATCAAGACGCCTCAAAAATCAAAGTGGTTCAAAACGGGGCGTGGTGTATCTGCATGCTTTGTGCTGATTCGTTAGTAGTTTGGGGTTTGGGGAAACTTTATTTAGTGAATATTAGGGTATAGAAACTTCAAATGGCGATAGATTTTGACAGAGAAGTCCGATCAAGACGCCTCAAAAATCAAAGTGGCTCGAAACGGGGCGTGGCGTATCTGCATGTTTTGTGCCGATTCGTCAGTAGTTTGGGGTTTGGGGAAACTTCATTTAGTGAATATCAGGGTATACAAACTTCAAATGGCGATAGATTCTGGCAGAGAAGTCCGATCAAGACGCCTAAAAAATGAAAGTGGCTCGAAACGGGGCGTGGTGTATCTGTATGTTTTGTGCCGATTCGTCAGTAGTTTGGGGTATGGGGAAACTTAATTTAGTGAATATTAGGGTATACAAACTTCAAATTGCGATTGATTTTGACAGAGAAGTCCGATCAAGTTGCCTCAAAAATGAAAGTGGCTCGAAACGGGGCCTGGCGTATCTGCATGTCTTGTTTCGCTTCGTCAGTAGTTTGGGGTTCGGGGAAACTTCATTTAGTGAATATTAGGGTATAAAAACTTCAAATGGCGATAGATTTTGACAGAGAAGTCCGATCAAGACGCCTAAAAAATGAAAGTGGCTCGAAACGGGGCGTGGCGTATTTGCATGTTTTGTGCCGATTCGTTAGTAGTTTGGCGTTTGGGGAAACTTCATTTAGTGAATATTAGGGTATACAAACTTCAAATGGCGATAGATTTTGACAGAGAAGTCCGATCAAGACGCCTCAAAAATCAAAGTGGTTCAAAACGGGGCGTGGCGTATCTGCATGCTTTGTGCTGATTCGTTAGTAGTTTGGGGTTTGGGGAAACTTTATTTAGTGAATATTAGGGTATAGAAACTTCAAATGGCGATAGATTTTGACAGAGAAGTCCGATCAAGACGCCTAAAAAATGAAAGTGGCTCGAAACGGGGCGTGGCGTATCTGCATGTTTTGTGCCGATTCGTCAGTAGTTTGGGGTTTGGGGAAACTTCATTTAGTGAATATCAGGGTATACAAACTTCAAATGGCGATAGATTCTGGCAGAGAAGTCCGATCAAGACGCCTAAAAAATGAAAGTGGCTCGAAACGGGGCGTGGTGTATCTGTATGTTTTGTGCCGATTCGTCAGTAGTTTGGGGTATGGGGAAACTTAATTTAGTGAATATTAGGGTATACAAACTTCAAATTGCGATTGATTTTGACAGAGAAGTCCGATCAAGTTGCCTCAAAAATGAAAGTGGCTCGAAACGGGGCCTGGCGTATCTGCATGTCTTGTTTCGCTTCGTCAGTAGTTTGGGGTTCGGGGAAACTTCATTTAGTGAATATTAGGGTATAAAAACTTCAAATGGCGATAGATTTTGACAGAGAAGTCCGATCAAGACGCCTAAAAAATGAAAGTGGCTCGAAACGGGGCGTGGCGTATTTGCATGTTTTGTGCCGATTCGTTAGTAGTTTGGCGTTTGGGGAAACTTCATTTAGTGAATATTAGGGTATACAAACTTCAAATGGCGATAGATTTTGACAGAGAAGTCCGATCAAGACGCCTCAAAAATCAAAGTGGTTCAAAACGGGGCGTGGCGTATCTGCATGCTTTGTGCTGATTCGTTAGTAGTTTGGGGTTTGGGGAAACTTTATTTAGTGAATATTAGGGTATAGAAACTTCAAATGGCGATGGATTTTGACAGAGAAGTCCGATCAAGACGCCTAAAAAATGAAAGTGGCTCGAAACGGGGCGTGGCGTATCTGCATGTTTTGTGCCGATTCGTCAGTAGTTTGGGGTTTGGGGAAACTTCATTTAGTGAATATCAGGGTATACAAACTTCAAATGGCGATAGATTCTGGCAGAGAAGTCCGATCAAGACGCCTAAAAAATGAAAGTGGCTCGAAACGGGGCGTGGTGTATCTGTATGTTTTGTGCCGATTCGTCAGTAGTTTGGGGTATGGGGAAACTTAATTTAGTGAATATTAGGGTATACAAACTTCAAATTGCGATTGATTTTGACAGAGAAGTCCGATCAAGTTGCCTCAAAAATGAAAGTGGCTCGAAACGGGGCCTGGCGTATCTGCATGTCTTGTTTCGCTTCGTCAGTAGTTTGGGGTTCGGGGAAACTTCATTTAGTGAATATTAGGGTATAAAAACTTCAAATGGCGATAGATTTTGACAGAGAAGTCCGATCAAGACGCCTAAAAAATGAAAGTGGCTCGAAACGGGGCGTGGCGTATTTGCATGTTTTGTGCCGATTCGTTAGTAGTTTGGCGTTTGGGGAAACTTCATTTAGTGAATATTAGGGTATACAAACTTCAAATGGCGATAGATTTTGACAGAGAAGTCCGATCAAGACGCCTCAAAAATCAAAGTGGTTCTAAACGAGGCGTGGCGTATCTGCATGCTTTGTGCTGATTCGTTAGTAGTTTGGGATTTGGGGAAACTTTATTTAGTGAATATTAGGGTATAGAAACTTCAAATGGCGATAGATTTTGACAGAGAAGTCCGATCAAGACGCCTAAAAAATGAAAGTGGCTCGAAACGGGGCGTGGTGTATCTGTATGTTTTGTGCCGATTCGTCAGTAGTTTGGGGTATGGGGAAACTTAATTTAGTGAATATTAGGGTATACAAACTTCAAATTGCGATTGATTTTGACAGAGAAGTCCGATCAAGTTGCCTCAAAAATGAAAGTGGCTCGAAACGGGGCCTGGCGTATCTGCATGTCTTGTTTCGCTTCGTCAGTAGTTTGGGGTTCGGGGAAACTTCATTTAGTGAATATTAGGGTATAAAAACTTCAAATGGCGATAGATTTTGACAGAGAAGTCCGATCAAGACGCCTAAAAAATGAAAGTGGCTCGAAACGGGGCGTGGCGTATTTGCATGTTTTGTGCCGATTCGTTAGTAGTTTGGCGTTTGGGGAAACTTCATTTAGTGAATATTAGGGTATACAAACTTCAAATGGCGATAGATTTTGACAGAGAAGTCCGATCAAGACGCCTCAAAAATCAAAGTGGTTCTAAACGAGGCGTGGCGTATCTGCATGCTTTGTGCTGATTCGTTAGTAGTTTGGGATTTGGGGAAACTTTATTTAGTGAATATTAGGGTATAGAAACTTCAAATGGCGATAGATTTTGACAGAGAAGTCCGATCAAGACGCCTAAAAAATGAAAGTGGCTCGAAACGGGGCGTGGTGTATCTGTATGTTTTGTGCCGATTCGTCAGTAGTTTGGGGTATGGGGAAACTTAATTTAGTGAATATTAGGGTATACAAACTTCAAATTGCGATTGATTTTGACAGAGAAGTCCGATCAAGTTGCCTCAAATATGAAAGTGGCTCGAAACGGGGCCTGGCGTATCTGCATGTCTTGTTTCGCTTCGTCAGTAGTTTGGGGTTCGGGGAAACTTCATTTAGTGAATATTAGGGTATAAAAACTTCAAATGGCGATAGATTTTGACAGAGAAGTCCGATCAAGACGCCTAAAAAATGAAAGTGGCTCGAAACGGGGCGTGGCGTATTTGCATGTTTTGTGCCGATTCGTTAGTAGTTTGGCGTTTGGGGAAACTTCATTTAGTGAATATTAGGGTATACAAACTTCAAATGGCGATAGATTTTGACAGAGAAGTCCGATCAAGACGCCTCAAAAATCAAAGTGGTTCAAAACGGGGCGTGGCGTATCTGCATGCTTTGTGCTGATTCGTTAGTAGTTTGGGGTTTGGGGAAACTTTATTTAGTGAATATTAGGGTATAGAAACTTCAAATGGCGATAGATTTTGACAGAGAAGTCCGATCAAGACGCCTAAAAAATGAAAGTGGCTCGAAACGGGGCGTGGCGTATCTGCATGTTTTGTGCCGATTCGTCAGTAGTTTGGGGTTTGGGGAAACTTCATTTAGTGAATATCAGGGTATACAAACTTCAAATGGCGATAGATTCTGGCAGAGAAGTCCGATCAAGACGCCTAAAAAATGAAAGTGGCTCGAAACGGGGCGTGGTGTATCTGTATGTTTTGTGCCGATTCGTCAGTAGTTTGGGGTATGGGGAAACTTAATTTAGTGAATATTAGGGTATACAAACTTCAAATTGCGATTGATTTTGACAGAGAAGTCCGATCAAGTTGCCTCAAAAATGAAAGTGGCTCGAAACGGGGCCTGGCGTATCTGCATGTCTTGTTTCGCTTCGTCAGTAGTTTGGGGTTCGGGGAAACTTCATTTAGTGAATATTAGGGTATAAAAACTTCAAATGGCGATAGATTTTGACAGAGAAGTCCGATCAAGACGCCTAAAAAATGAAAGTGGCTCGAAACGGGGCGTGGCGTATTTGCATGTTTTGTGCCGATTCGTTAGTAGTTTGGCGTTTGGGGAAACTTCATTTAGTGAATATTAGGGTATACAAACTTCAAATGGCGATAGATTTTGACAGAGAAGTCCGATCAAGACGCCTCAAAAATCAAAGTGGTTCAAAACGGGGCGTGGCGTATCTGCATGCTTTGTGCTGATTCGTTAGTAGTTTGGGGTTTGGGGAAACTTTATTTAGTGAATATTAGGGTATAGAAACTTCAAATGGCGATAGATTTTGACAGAGAAGTCCGATCAAGACGCCTCAAAAATCAAAGTGGTTCAAAACGGGGCGTGGCGTATCTGCATGCTTTGTGCTGATTCGTTAGTAGTTTGGGTATGGGGAAACTTAATTTAGTGAATATTAGGGTATACAAACTTCAAATTGCGATTGATTTTGACAGAGAAGTCCGATCAAGTTGCCTCAAAAATGAAAGTGGCTCGAAACGGGGCCTGGCGTATCTGCATCTCTTGTTTCGCTTCGTCAGTAGTTTGGGTTTCGGGGAAACTTCATTTAGTGAATATTAGGGTATAAAAACTTCAAATGGCGATAGATTTTGACAGAGAAGTCCGATCAAGACGCCTAAAAAATGAAAGTGGCTCGAAACGGGGCGTGGCGTATTTGCATGTTTTGTGCCGATTCGTTAGTAGTTTGGCGTTTGGGGAAACTTCATTTAGTGAATATTAGGGTATACAAACTTCAAATGGCGATAGATTTTGACAGAGAAGTCCGATCAAGACGCCTCAAAAATCAAAGTGGTTCAAAACGGGGCGTGGCGTATCTGCTTGCTTTGTGCTGATTCGTTAGTAGTTTGGGGTTTGGGGAAACTTTATTTAGTGAATATTAGGGTATAGAAACTTCAAATGGCGATAGATTTTGACAGAGAAGTCCGATCAAGACGCCTAAAAAATGAAAGTGGCTCGAAACGGGGCGTGGCGTATCTGTATGTTTTGTGCCGATTCGTCAGTAGTTTGGGGTTTGGGGAAACTTCATTTAGTGAATATCAGGGTATACAAACTTCAAATGGCGATAGATTCTGGCAGAGAAGTCCGATCAAAACGCCTAAAAAATGAAAGTGGCTCGAAACGGGGCGTGGTGTATCTGTATGTTTTGTGCCGATTCGTCAGTAGTTTGGGGTATGGGGAAACTTAATTTAGTGAATATTAGGGTATACAAACTTCAAATTGCGATTGATTTTGACAGAGAAGTCCGATCAAGTTGCCTCAAAAATGAAAGTGGCTCGAAACGGGGCCTGGCGTATCTGCATGTCTTGTTTCGCTTCGTCAGTAGTTTGGGGTTCGGGGAAACTTCATTTAGTGAATATTAGGGTATAAAAACTTCAAATGGCGATAGATTTTGACAGAGAAGTCCGATCAAGACGCCTAAAAAATGAAAGTGGCTCGAAACGGGGCGTGGCGTATCTGCATGTTTTGTGCCGATTCGTCAGTAGTTTGGGGTTTGGGGAAACTTCATTTAGTGAATATCAGGGTATACAAACTTCAAATGGCGATAGATTCTGGCAGAGAAGTCCGATCAAGACGCCTAAAAAATGAAAGTGGCTCGAAACGGGCCGTGGTGTATCTGTATGTTTTGTGCCGATTCGTCAGTAGTTTGGGGTATGGGGAAACTTAATTTAGTGAATATTAGGGTATACAAACTTCAAATTGCGATTGATTTTGACAGAGAAGTCCGATCAAGTTGCCTCAAAAATGAAAGTGGCTCGAAACGGGGCCTGGCGTATCTGCATGTCTTGTTTCGCTTCGTCAGTAGTTTGGGGTTCGGGGAAACTTCATTTAGTGAATATTAGGGTATAAAAACTTCAAATGGCGATAGATTTTGACAGAGAAGTCCGATCAAGACGCCTAAAAAATGAAAGTGGCTCGAAACGGGGCGTGGCGTATTTGCATGTTTTGTGCCGATTCGTTAGTAGTTTGGCGTTTGGGGAAACTTCATTTAGTGAATATTAGGGTATACAAACTTCAAATGGCGATAGATTTTGACAGAGAAGTCCGATCAAGACGCCTCAAAAATCAAAGTGGTTCAAAACGGGGCGTGGCGTATCTGCATGCTTTGTGCTGATTCGTTAGTAGTTTGGGGTTTGGGGAAACTTTATTTAGTGAATATTAGGGTATAGAAACTTCAAATGGCGATAGATTTTGACAGAGAAGTCCGATCAAGACGCCTAAAAAATGAAAGTGGCTCGAAACGGGGCGTGGCGTATCTGCATGTTTTGTGCCGATTCGTCAGTAGTTTGGGGTTTGGGGAAACTTCATTTAGTGAATATTAGGGTATACAAACTTCAAATGGCGATAGATTCTGGCAGAGAAGTCCGATCAAGACGCCTAAAAAATGAAAGTGGCTCGAAACGGGGCGTGGTGTATCTGTATGTTTTGTGCCGATTCGTCAGTAGTTTGGGGTATGGGGAAACTTAATTTAGTGAATATTAGGGTATACAAACTTCAAATTGCGATTGATTTTGACAGAGAAGTCCGATCAAGTTGCCTCAAAAATGAAAGTGGCTCGAAACGGGGCCTGGCGTATCTGCATGTCTTGTTTCGCTTCGTCAGTAGTTTGGGGTTCGGGGAAACTTCATTTAGTGAATATTAGGGTATAAAACCTTCAAATGGCGATAGATTTTGACAGAGAAGTCCGATCAAGACGCCTAAAAAATGAAAGTGGCTCGAAACGGGGCGTGGCGTATTTGCATGTTTTGTGCCGATTCGTTAGTAGTTTGGCGTTTGGGGAAACTTCATTTAGTGAATATTAGGGTATACAAACTTCAAATGGCGATAGATTTTGACAGAGAAGTCCGATCAAGACGCCTCAAAAATCAAAGTGGTTCAAAACGGGGCGTGGCGTATCTGCATGCTTTGTGCTGATTCGTTAGTAGTTTGGGGTTTGGGGAAACTTTATTTAGTGAATATTAGGGTATAGAAACTTCAAATGGCGATAGATTTTGACAGAGAAGTCCGATCAAGACGCCTAAAAAATGAAAGTGGCTCGAAACGGGGCGTGGCGTATCTGCATGTTTTGTGCCGATTCGTCAGTAGTTTGGGGTTTGGGGAAACTTCATTTAGTGAATATCAGGGTATACAAACTTCAAATGGCGATAGATTCTGGCAGAGAAGTCCGATCAAGACGCCTAAAAAATGAAAGTGGCTCGAAACGGGGCGTGGTGTATCTGTATGTTTTGTGCCGATTCGTCAGTAGTTTGGGGTATGGGGAAACTTAATTTAGTGAATATTAGGGTATAAAAACTTCAAATTGCGATTGATTTTGACAGAGAAGTCCGATCAAGTTGCCTCAAAAATGAAAGTGGCTCGAAACGGGGCCTGGCGTATCTGCATGTCTTGTTTCGCTTCGTCAGTAGTTTGGGGTTCGGGGAAACTTCATTTAGTGAATATTAGGGTATAAAAACTTCAAATGGCGATAGATTTTGACAGAGAAGTCCGATCAAGACGCCTAAAAAATGAAAGTGGCTCGAAACGGGGCGTAGCGTATTTGCATGTTTTGTGCCGATTCGTTAGTAGTTTGGCGTTTGGGGAAACTTCATTTAGTGAATATTAGGGTATACAAACTTCAAATGGCGATAGATTTTGACAGAGAAGTCCGATCAAGACGCCTCAAAAATCAAAGTGGTTCAAAACGGGGCGTGGCGTATCTGCATGCTCTGTGCTGATTCGTTAGTAGTTTAGGGTTTGGGGAAACTTTATTTAGTGAATATTAGGGTATAGAAACTTCAAATGGCGATAGATTTTGACAGAGAAGTCCGATCAAGACGCCTAAAAAATGAAAGTGGCTCGAAACGGGGCGTGGCGTATCTGCATGTTTTGTGCCGATTCGTCAGTAGTTTGGGGTTTGGGGAAACTTCATTTAGTGAATATCAGGGTATACAAACTTCAAATGGCGATAGATTCTGGCAGAGAAGTCCGATCAAGACACCTAAAAAATGAAAGTGGCTCGAAACGGGGCGTGGTGTATCTGTATGTTTTGTGCCGATTCGTCAGTAGTTTGGGGTATGGGGAAACTTAATTTAGTGAATATTAGGGTATACAAACTTCAAATTGCGATTGATTTTGACAGAGAAGTCCGATCAAGTTGCCTCAAAAATGAAAGTGGCTCGAAACGGGGCCTGGCGTATCTGCATGTCTTGTTTCGCTTCGTCAGTAGTTTGGGGTTCGGGGAAACTTCATTTAGTGAATATTAGGGTATAAAACCTTCAAATGGCGATAGATTTTGACAGAGAAGTCCGATCAAGACGCCTAAAAAATGAAAGTGGCTCGAAACGGGGCGTGGCGTATTTGCATGTTTTGTGCCGATTCGTTAGTAGTTTGGCGTTTGGGGAAACTTCATTTAGTGAATATTAGGGTATACAAACTTCAAATGGCGATAGATTTTGACAGAGAAGTCCGATCAAGACGCCTCAAAAATCAAAGTGGTTCAAAACGGGGCGTGGCGTATCTGCATGCTTTGTGCTGATTCGTTAGTAGTTTGGGGTTTCGGGAAACTTTATTTAGTGAATATTAGGGTATAGAAACTTCAAATGGCGATAGATTTTGACAGAGAAGTCCGATCAAGACGCCTAAAAAATGAAAGTGGCTCGAAACGGGGCGTGGCGTATCTGCATGTTTTGTGCCGATTCGTCAGTAGTTTGGGGTTTGGGGAAACTTCATTTAGTGAATATCAGGGTATACAAACTTCAAATGGCGATAGATTCTGGCAGAGAAGTCCGATCAAGACGCCTAAAAAATGAAAGTGGCTCGAAACGGGGTGTGGTGTATCTGTATGTTTTGTGCCGATTCGTCAGTAGTTTGGGGTATGGGGAAACTTAATTTAGTGAATATTAGGGTATACAAACTTCAAATTGCGATTGATTTTGACAGAGAAGTCCGATCAAGTTGCCTCAAAAATGAAAGTGGCTCGAAACGGGGCCTGGCGTATCTGCATGTCTTGTTTCGCTTCGTCAGTAGTTTGGGGTTCGGGGAAACTTCATTTAGTGAATATTAGGGTATAAAAACTTCAAATGGCGATAGATTTTGACTGAGAAGTCCGATCAAGACGCCTAAAAAATGAAAGTGGCTCGAAACGGGGCGTGGCGTATTTGCATGTTTTGTGCCGATTCGTTAGTAGTTTGGCGTTTGGGGAAACTTCATTTAGTGAATATTAGGGTATACAAACTTCAAATGGCGATAGATTTTGAAAGAGAAGTCCGATCAAGACGCCTCAAAAATCAAAGTGGTTCAAAACGGGGCGTGGCGTATCTGCATGCTTTGTGCTGATTCGTTAGTAGTTTGGGGTTTGGGGAAACTTTATTTAGTGAATATTAGGGTATAGAAACTTCAAATGGCGATAGATTTTGACAGAGAAGTCCGATCAAGACGCCTAAAAAATGAAAGTGGCTCGAAACGGGGCGTGGCGTATCTGCATGTTTTGTGCCGATTCGTCAGTAGTTTGGGTTTTGGGGAAACTTCATTTAGTGAATATCAGGGTATACAAACTTCAAATGGCGATAGATTCTGGCAGAGAAGTCCGATCAAGACGCCTAAAAAATGAAAGTGGCTCGAAACGGGGCGTGGTGTATCTGTATGTTTTGTGCCGATTCGTCAGTAGTTTGGGGTATGGGGAAACTTAATTAAGTGAATATTAGGGTATACAAACTTCAAATTGCGATTGATTTTGATAGAGAAGTCCGATCAAGTTGCCTCAAAAATGAAAGTGGCTCGAAACGGGGCCTGGCGTATCTGCATGTCTTGTTTCGCTTCGTCAGTAGTTTGGGGTTCGGGGAAACTTCATTTAGTGAATATTAGGGTATAAAAACTTCAAATGGCGATAGATTTTGACAGAGAAGTCCGATCAAGACGCCTAAAAAATGAAAGTGGCTCGAAACGGGGCGTGGCGTATTTGCATGTTTTGTGCCGATTCGTTAGTAGTTTGGCGTTTGGGGAAACTTCATTTAGTGAATATTAGGGTATACAAACTTCAAATGGCGATAGATTTTGACAGAGAAGTCCGATCAAGACGCCTCAAAAATCAAAGTGGTTCAAAACGGGGCGTGGCGTATCTGCATGCTTTGTGCTGATTCGTTAGTAGTTTGGGGTTTGGGGAAACTTTATTTAGTGAATATTAGGGTATAGAAACTTCAAATGGCGATAGATTTTGACAGAGAAGTCCGATCAAGACGCCTAAAAAATGAAAGTGGCTCGAAACGGGGCGTGGCGTATCTGCATGTTTTGTGCCGATTCGTCAGTAGTTTGGGGTTTGGGGAAACTTCATTTAGTGAATATCAGGGTATACAAACTTCAAATGGCGATAGATTCTGGCAGAGAAGTCCGATCAAGACGCCTAAAAAATGAAAGTGGCTCGAAACGGGGCGTGGTGTATCTGTATGTTTTGTGCCGATTCGTCAGTAGTTTGGGGTATGGGGAAACTTAATTTAGTGAATATTAGGGTATACAAACTTCAAATTGCGATTGATTTTGACAGAGAAGTCCGATCAAGTTGCCTCAAAAATGAAAGTGGCTCGAAACGGGGCCTGGCGTATCTGCATGTCTTGTTTCGCTTCGTCAGTAGTTTGGGGTTCGGGGAAACTTCATTTAGTGAATATTAGGGTATAAAAACTTCAAATGGCGATAGATTTTGACAGAGAAGTCCGATCAAGACGCCTAAAAAATGAAAATGGCTCGAAACGGGGCGTGGCGTATTTGCATGTTTTGTGCCGATTCGTCAGTAGTTTGGGGTTTGGGGAAACTTCATTTAGTGAATATTAGGGTATACAAACTTCAAATGGCGATAGATTTTGACAGAGAAGTCCGATCAAGACGCCTCAAAAATCAAAGTGGTTCAAAACGGGGCGTGGCGTATCTGCATGCTTTGTGCTGATTCGTTAGTAGTTTGGGGTTTGGGGAAACTTTATTTAGTGAATATTAGGGTATACAAACTTCAAATGGCGATAGATTTTGACAGAGAAGTCCGATCAAGACGCCTAAAAAATGAAAGTGGCTCGAAACGGGGCGTGGCGTATCTGCATGTTTTGTGCCGATTCGTCAGTAGTTTGGGGTTTGGGGAAACTTCATTTAGTGAATATCAGGGTATACAAACTTCAAATGGCGATAGATTCTGGCAGAGAAGTCCGATCAAGACGCCTAAAAAATGAAAGTGGCTCGAAACGGGGCGTGGTGTATCTGTATGTTTTGTGCCGATTCGTCAGTAGTTTGGGGTATGGGGAAACTTAATTTAGTGAATATTAGGGTATACAAACTTCAAATTGCGATTGATTTTGACAGAGAAGTCCGATCAAGATGCCTCAAAAATGAAAGTGGCTCGAAACGGGGCCTGGCGTATCTGCATGTCTTGTTTCGCTTCGTCAGTAGTTTGGGGTTCGGGGAAACTTCATTTAGTGAATATTAGGGTATAAAAACTTCAAATGGCGATAGATTTCGACAGAGAAGTCCGATCAAGACGCCTAAAAAATGAAAATGGCTCGAAACGGGGCGTGGCGTATTTGCATGTTTTGTGCCGATTCGTCAGTAGTTTGGGCTTTGGGGAAACTTCATTTAGTGAATATTAGGGTATACAAACTTCAAATGGCGATAGATTTTGACAGAGAAGTCCGATCAAGACGCCTAAAAAATGAAAATGGCTCGAAACGGGGCGTGGCGTATCTGCATGTTTTGTGCCGATTCGTCAGTAGTTTGGGGTTTGGGGAAACTTCATTTAGTGAATATTAGGGTATACAAACTTCAAATGGTGATAGATTTTGACAGAGAAGTCCGATCAAGACGCCTCAAAAATCAAAGTGGTTCAAAACCGGGCGTGGCGTATCTGCATGCTTTGTGCTGATTCGTTAGTAGTTTGGGGTTTGGGGAAACTTCATTTAGTGAATATTAGGGTATAGAAACTTCAAAAGGCGATAGATTTTGACAGAGAAGTCCGATCAAGACGCCTCAAAAATGAAAGTGGCTCGAAACAGGGCGTGGCGTATCTGCATGTTTTGTGCCGATTCGTCAGTAGTTTGGGGTTTGGGGAAACTTGATTTAGTGAATATCAGGGTATACAAACTTCAAATGGCGATAGATTTTGACAGAGAAGTCCGATCAAGACGCCTAAAAAATGAAAGTAGCTCGAAACGGGTCGTGGCGTATCTGCATGTTTTGTGCCGATTCGTCAGTAGTTTGGGGTTTGGGGAAACTTCATTTAGTGAATATTAGGGTATACAAACTTCAAGTGGCAATAGATTTTGACAGAGAAATCCGATCGAGACGCCTCAAAAATGAAAGTGGCTCGAAATGGGGCGTGGCGTATCTGCAGGCTTTGTGCCGATTCGTCAGTAGTTTGGGGTTTGGGGAAACTTCATTTAGTGAATATTAGGGTATACAAACTTCAAATGGCGATAGATTTTGACAGAGAAGTCCGATCAAGACGGCTCCAAAATGAAAGTGGCTCGAACGGGGAATGGCGTATCTGCATGCTTTTTGCCGATTCGTCAGTAGTTTGGGGTTTGGGGAAACTTCATTTAGTGAATATTAGGGTATAGAAACTTCAAATGGCGATAGATTTTGACAGAGAAGTCCGATCAAGACGCCTCAAAAAAGAAAGTGGCTCGAAACAGGGCGTGGCGTATCTGCATTTTTTGTGCCGATTCGTCAGTAGTTTGGGGTTTGGGGAAACTTCATTTAGTGAATATTAGGGTATAGAACCTTCAACTGGCGATAGATTTTGACAGAGAAGTCCGATCAAGACGCCTAAAAAATGAAAGTAGCTCGAAACGGGTCAGGGTGTATCTGCATGTTTTGTGCCGATTCGTCAGTAGTTTGGGGTTTGGGGAAACTTCATTTAGTGAATATTAGGGTATACAAACTTCAAATGGCAATAGATTTTGACAGAGAAGTCCGATCGAGACGCCTAAAAAATGAAAGTGGCTCGAAATGGGGCGTGGCGTATCTGCATGTCTAACTCCACTTCGTCAGTAGTTTGGGGTTCGGGGAAACTTCATTTAGTGAATATTAGGGTATAAGATCTTCAAATGGCGATAGATTTTGACAGAGAAGTCCGATCGAGATGCCTCAAAAAAGAAAGTGGCTCGAAACAGGGCATGGCGTATCTGCATGTTTTGTGCCGATTCGTCAGTAGTTTGGGGTTTCGGGAAACTTTATTTAGTGAATATTAGGGTATACAAACTTCAAATTGCGATTGATTTTGACAGAGAAGTCCGATCAAGATGCCTCAAAAATGAAAGTGGCTCGAAACGGGGCCTGGCGTATCTGCATGTCTTACTTCGCTTCGTCAGTAGTTTAGGGTTCGGGGAAACTTCCTTTAGTGAATATTAGGGTATACAAACATCAAATTGCGATAGATTTTGACAGAGAAGTCCGATCAAGACGTCTAAAAAATGAAAGTGGCTCGAAACGGGGCGTGGCGTATTTGCATGTTTTGTGCCGATTCGTCAGTAGTTTGGGGTTTGGGGAAACTTCATTTAGTGAATATAAGGGTATACAAACTTCAAATGGCTATAGATTTTGACAAAGAAGTCCGATCAAGACGCCTCAAAAATCAAAGTGGCTCGAAACGGGGCATGGCGTATGTGCATGTTTTGTGCCGATTCGTCAGTAGTTGGGGGTTTGAGGAAACTTCATTTAGTGAATATTAGGGTATAGAAACTTCAAATGGCGATAGATTTTGACAGAGAAGTCCGATCAAGACGCCTCAAAAAAGAAAGTGGCTCGAAAATGGCGTGGCGTATCTGCATGTTTTGTGCCGATTCGTCAGTAGTTTGGGGTTTGGGGAAACTTCATTTAGTGAATATTAGGGTATACAAACTTCAAATGGCGATAGATTTTGACAGAGAAGTCCGATCAAGACGCCTCAAAAATCAAAGTGGCTCGAAACGGGGCGTGGCGTATTTGCATGTTTTGTGCCGATTCGTCAGTAGGTTGGGGTTTGGGGAAACTTCATTTAGTGAATATTAGGGTATACAAACTTCAAATGGCGATAGATTTTGACAGAGAAGTCCGATCAAGACGCCTCAAAAATCAAAGTGGCTCGAAACGGGGCGTGGCGTATCTGCATGTTTTGTGCCGATTCGTCAGTAGTTTGGGGTTTGGGGAAACTTCATTTAGTGAATATTAGGGTATACAAACTTGAAATGGCGATAGATGTTGGCAGAGAAGTCCGATAAAGACGCCTAAAAAATGAAAGTGGCTCGAAACGGGGCGTGGTGTATCTGTATGTTTTGTTCCGATTCGTCAGTAGTTTGGGGTTTGGGGAAACTTCATTTAGTGAATATTAGGGTATACAAACTTCAAATTGCGATAGATTTTGACAGAGAAGTCTGATCAAGATGCCTCAAAAATGAAAGTGGCTCGAAACGGGGCCTGGCATATCTGCATGTTTTGTTTCGCTTCGTCAGTAGTTTGGGGTTCGGGGAAACTTCATTTAGTGATTATTAGGGTATAAAAACTTCAAATGGCGATAGATTTTGACAGAGAAGTCCGATCAAGACGCCTCAAAAAGGAAAGTGGGTCGAAACCGGGCGAGGCGTATCTGCATGTTTTGTGCCGATTCGTCAGTAGTTTGGGGCTTGGGGAAACTTCATTTAGTGAATATTAGGGTATAGAAACTTCAAATGGCGATAGATTTTGACAGAGAAGTCCTATCAGGACGCCTAAAAAATGAAAGTAGCTCGAAACGGGGCGTGGCGTATCTGCATGTTTTATGCCGATTCGTCAGTAGTTTGGGGTTTGGGGAAACTTCATTTAGTGAATATTAGGGTATACAAACTTCAAAAGGCAATAGATTTTGACAGAGAAGTCCGATCGAGACGCCTAAAAAATGAAAGTGGCTCGAAATGGGGCGTGGCGTATCTGCATGTTTTGTGCCGATTCGTCAGTAGTTTGGGGTTTGGGGAAACTTCATTTAGTGAATATTAGGGTATACAAACTTCAATTGGCGATAGATTTTGACAGAGAAATCCGATAAAGACGCCTAAAAAATGAAAGCGGCTCGAAACGGGGCGTGGCGTATCTGCATGCTTTGTGCTGATTCGTCAGTAGTTTGGGGTTTGGGGAAACTTCATTTAGTGAATATTAGGGTATACAAACTTCAAATGGCGATAGATTTTGACAGAGAAGTCTGATCAAGACGCCTCAAAAATCAAAGCGGCTCGAAACGGGGCGTGGCGCATCTGCATGCTTTGTGCCGATTCGTCAGTAGTTTGGGGTTTGGGGAAACTTCATTTAGTGAATATTAGGGTATACAAACTTAAAATGGCGATAGATTTTGACAGAGAAGTCCGATCAAGAGGCCTAAAAATGAAAGTGGCTCAAAACGGGGAGTGGCGTATCTGCATGTTTTGTGCCGATTCGTCAGTAGTTTGGGGTTTGGGGAAACTTCATTTAGTGAATATTAGGGTATAGAAACTTCAAATGGCGATGGATTTTGACAGAGAAGTCCGATCAAGACGCCTCAAAAATGAAAGTGGCTCGAAACGGGGCGTGGTGTATCTGTATGTTTTGTGCCGATTCGTCAGTAGTTTGGGGTTTGGGGAAACTTCATTTAGTGAATATCAGGGTATACAAACTTCAAATGGCGATAGATTCTGGCAGAGAAGTCCGATCAAGACGCCTAAAAAATGAAAGTGGCTCGAAACGGGGCGTGGCGTATCTGTATGTTTTGTGCCGATTCGTCAGTAGTTTGGGGTATGGGGAAACTTCATTTAGTGAATATTAGGGTATACAAACTTCAAATGGCGATAGATTTTGACAGAGAAGTCCGATCAAGTTGCCTCAAAAATGAAAGTGGCTCGAAACGGGGCCTGGCGTATCTGCATGTCTTGTTTCGCTTCGTCAGTAGTTTGGGGTTCGGGGAAACTTCATTTAGTGAATATTAGGGTATAAAAACTTCAAATGGCGATAGATTTTGACAGAGAAGTCCGATCAAGACGCCTAAAAAATGAAAGTGGCTCGAAACGGGGCGTGGCGTATTTGCATGTTTTGTGCCGATTCGTTAGTAGTTTGGCGTTTGGGGAAACTTCATTTAGTGAATATTAGGGTATACAAACTTCAAATGGCGATAGATTTTGACAGAGAAGTCCGATCAAGACGCCTCAAAAATCAAAGTGGTTCAAAACGGGGCGTGGCGTATCTGCATGCTTTGTGCTGATTCGTTAGTAGTTTGGGGTTTGGGGAAACTTTATTTAGTGAATATTAGGGTATAGAAACTTCAAATGGCGATGGATTTTGACAGAGAAGTCCGATCAAGACGCCTAAAAAATTAAAGTGGCTCGAAACGGGGCGTGGCGTATCTGCATGTTTTGTGCCGATTCGTCAGTAGTTTGGGGTTTGGGGAAACTTCATTTAGTGAATATCAGGGTATACAAACTTCAAATGGCGATAGATTCTGGCAGAGAAGTCCGATCAAGACGCCTAAAAAATGAAAGTGGCTCGAAACGGGGCGTGGTGTATCTGTATGTTTTGTGCCGATTCGTCAGTAGTTTGGGGTATGGGGAAACTTAATTTAGTGAATATTAGGGTATACAAACTTCAAATTGCGATTGATTTTGACAGAGAAGTCCGATCAAGTTGCCTCAAAAATGAAAGTGGCTCGAAACGGGGCCTGGCGTATCTGCATGTCTTGTTTCGCTTCGTCAGTAGTTTGGGGTTCGGGGAAACTTCATTTAGTGAATATTAGGGTATAAAAACTTCAAATGGCGATAGATTTTGACAGAGAAGTCCGATCAAGACGCCTAAAAAATGAAAGTGGCTCGAAACGGGGCGTGGCGTATTTGCATGTTTTGTGCCGATTCGTTAGTAGTTTGGCGTTTGGGGAAACTTCATTTAGTGAATATTAGGGTATACAAACTTCAAATGGCGATAGATTTTGACAGAGAAGTCCGATCAAGACGCCTCAAAAAGGAAAGTGGGTCGAAACCGGGCGAGGCGTATCTGCATGTTTTGTGCCGATTCGTCAGTAGTTTGGGGCTTGGGGAAACTTCATTTAGTGAATATTAGGGTATAGAAACTTCAAATGGCGATAGATTTTGACAGAGAAGTCCTATCAGGACGCCTAAAAAATGAAAGTGGCTCGAAACGGGGCGTGGTGTATCTGTATGTTTTGTTCCGATTCGTCAGTAGTTTGGGGTTTGGGGAAACTTCATTTAGTGAATATTAGGGTATACAAACTTCAAATTGCGATAGATTTTGACAGAGAAGTCTGATCAAGATGCCTCAAAAATGAAAGTGGCTCGAAACGGGGCCTGGCATATCTGCATGTTTTGTTTCGCTTCGTCAGTAGTTTGGGGTTCGGGGAAACTTCATTTAGTGAATATTAGGGTATAAAAACTTCAAATGGCGATAGATTTTGACAGAGAAGTCCGATCAAGACGCCTCAAAAAGGAAAGTGGGTCGAAACCGGGCGAAGCGTATCTGCATGTTTTGTGCCGATTCGTCAGTAGTTTGGGGCTTGGGGAAACTTCATTTAGTGAATATTAGGGTATAGAAACTTCAAATGGCGATAGATTTTGACAGAGAAGTCCGATCAAGACGCCTAAAAAATGAAAGTGGCTCGAAACGGGGCGTGGCGTATCTGCATGTTTTGTGCCGATTCGTCAGTAGTTTGGGGTTTGGGGAAACTTCATTTAGTGAATATCAGGGTATACAAACTTCAAATGGCGATAGATTCTGGCAGAGAAGTCCGATCAAGACGCCTAAAAAATGAAAGTGGCTCGAAACGGGGCGTGGTGTATCTGTATGTTTTGTGCCGATTCGTCAGTAGTTTGGGGTATGGGGAAACTTAATTTAGTGAATATTAGGGTATACAAACTTCAAATTGCGATTGATTTTGACAGAGAAGTCCGATCAAGTTGCCTCAAAAATGAAAGTGGCTCGAAACGGGGCCTGGCGTATCTGCATGTCTTGTTTCGCTTCGTCAGTAGTTTGGGGTTTGGGGAAACTTCATTTAGTGAATATTAGGGTATACAAACTTCAAAAGGCAATAGATTTTGACAGAGAAGTCCGATCGAGACGCCTAAAAAATGAAAGTGGCTCGAAATGGGGCGTGGCGTATCTGCATGTTTTGTGCCGATTCGTCAGTAGTTTGGGGTTTGGGGAAACTTCATTTAGTGAATATTAGGGTATACAAACTTCAATTGGCGATAGATTTTGACAGAGAAATCCGATAAAGACGCCTCAAAAATGAAAGCGGCTCGAAACGGGGCGTGGCGTATCTGCATGCTTTGTGGTGATTCGTCAGTAGTTTGGGGTTTGGGGAAACTTCATTTAGTGAATATTAGGGTATACAAACTTCAAATGGCGATAGATTTTGACAGAGAAGTCTGATCAAGACGCCTCAAAAATCAAAGCGGCTCGAAACGGGGCGTGGCGCATCTGCATGCTTTGTGCCGATTCGTCAGTAGTTTGGGGTTTGGGGAAACTTCATTTAGTGAATATTAGGGTATACAAACTTAAAATGGCGATAGATTTTGACAGAGAAGTCCGATCAAGAGGCCTAAAAATGAAAGTGGCTCAAAACGGGGAGTGGCGTATCTGCATGTTTTGTGCCGATTCGTCAGTAGTTTGGGGTTTGGGGAAACTTCATTTAGTGAATATTAGGGTATAGAAACTTCAAATGGCGATGGATTTTGACAGAGAAGTCCGATCAAGACGCCTCAAAAATGAAAGTGGCTCGAAACGGGGCGTGGTGTATCTGTATGTTTTGTGCCGATTCGTCAGTAGTTTGGGGTTTGGGGAAACTTCATTTAGTGAATATCAGGGTATACAAACTTCAAATGGCGATAGATTCTGGCAGAGAAGTCCGATCAAGACGCCTAAAAAATGAAAGTGGCTCGAAACGGGGCGTGGCGTATCTGTATGTTTTGTGCCGATTCGTCAGTAGTTTGGGGTATGGGGAAACTTCATTTAGTGAATATTAGGGTATACAAACTTCAAATGGCGATAGATTTTGACAGAGAAGTCCGATCAAGTTGCCTCAAAAATGAAAGTGGCTCGAAACGGGGCCTGGCGTATCTGCATGTCTTGTTTCGCTTCGTCAGTAGTTTGGGGTTCGGGGAAACTTCATTTAGTGAATATTAGGGTATAAAAACTTCAAATGGCGATAGATTTTGACAGAGAAGTCCGATCAAGACGCCTAAAAAATGAAAGTGGCTCGAAACGGGGCGTGGCGTATTTGCATGTTTTGTGCCGATTCGTTAGTAGTTTGGCGTTTGGGGAAACTTCATTTAGTGAATATTAGGGTATACAAACTTCAAATGGCGATAGATTTTGACAGAGAAGTCCGATGAAGACGCCTCAAAAATCAAAGTGGTTCAAAACGGGGCGTGGCGTATCTGCATGCTTTGTGCTGATTCGTTAGTAGTTTGGGGTTTGGGGAAACTTTATTTAGTGAATATTAGGGTATAGAAACTTCAAATTGCGATGGATTTTGACAGAGAAGTCCGATCAAGACGCCTAAAAAATGAAAGTGGCTCGAAACGGGGCGTGGCGTATCTGCATGTTTTGTGCCGATTCGTCAGTAGTTTGGGGTTTGGGGAAACTTCATTTAGTGAATATCGGGGTATACAAACTTCAAATGGCGATAGATTCTGGCAGAGAAGTCCGATCAAGACGCCTAAAAAATGAAAGTGGCTCGAAACGGGGCGTGGTGTATCTGTATGTTTTGTGCCGATTCGTCAGTAGTTTGGGGTATGGGGAAACTTAATTTAGTGAATATTAGGGTATACAAACTTCAAATTGCGATTGATTTTGACAGAGAAGTCCGATCAAGTTGCCTCAAAAATGAAAGTGGCTCGAAATGGGGCCTGGCGTATCTGCATGTCTTGTTTCGCTTCGTCAGTAGTTTGGGGTTCGGGGAAACTTCATTTAGTGAATATTAGGGTATAGAAACTTCAAATGGCGATAGATTTTGACAGAGAAGTCCGATCAAGACGCCTAAAAAATGAAAGTGGCTCGAAACGGGGCGTGGCGTATTTGCATGTTTTGTGCCGATTCGTTAGTAGTTTGGCGTTTGGGGAAACTTCATTTAGTGAATATTAGGGTATACAAACTTCAAATGGCGATAGATTTTGACAGAGAAGTCCGATCAAGACGCCTCAAAAATCAAAGTGGTTCAAAACGGGGCGTGGCGTATCTGCATGCTTTGTGCTGATTCGTTAGTAGTTTGGGGTTTGGGGAAATTTTATTTAGTGAATATTAGGGTATAGAAACTTCAAATGGCGATAGATTTTGACAGAGAAGTCCGATCAAGACGCCTAAAAAATGAAAGTGGCTCGAAACGGGGCGTGGCGTATCTGCATGTTTTGTGCCGATTCGTTAGTAGTTTGGCGTTTGGGGAAACTTCATTTAGTGAATATTAGGGTATACAAACTTCAAATGGTGATAGATTTTGACAGAGAAGTCCGATCAAGACGCCTCAAAAATCAAAGTGGTTCAAAACGAGGCGTGGCGTATCTGCATGCTTTGTGCTGATTCGTTAGTAGTTTGGGATTTGGGGAAACTTTATTTAGTGAATATTAGGGTATAGAAACTTCAAATGGTGATAGATTTTGACAGAGAAGTCCGATCAAGACGCCTAAAAAATGAAAGTGGCTCGAAACGGGGCGTGGTGTATCTGTATGTTTTGTGCCGATTCGTCAGTAGTTTGGGGTATGGGGAAACTTAATTTAGTGAATATTAGGGTATACAAACTTCAAATTGCGATTGATTTTGACAGAGAAGTCCGATCAAGTTGCCTCAAAAATGAAAGTGGCTCGAAACGGGGCCTGGCGTATCTGCATGTCTTGTTTCGCTTCGTCAGTAGTTTGGGGTTCGGGGAAACTTCATTTAGTGAATATTAGGGTATAAAAACTTCAAATGGCGATAGATTTTGACAGAGAAGTCCGATCAAGACGCCTAAAAAATGAAAGTGGCTCGAAACGGGGCGTGGCGTATTTGCATGTTTTGTGCCGATTCGTTAGTAGTTTGGCGTTTGGGGAAACCTCATTTAGTGAATATCAGGGTATACAAACTTCAAATGGCAATAGATTTTGACAGAGAAGTCCGATCAAGACGCCGCAAAAATCAAAGTGGTTCAAAACGGGACGTGGCGTATCTGCATGCTTTGTGCTGATTCGTTAGTAGTTTGGGGTTTGGGGAAACTTTATTTAGTGAATATTAGGGTATAGAAACTTCAAATGGCGATAGATTTTGACAGAGAAGTCCGATCAAGACGCCTAAAAAATGAAAGTGGCTCGAAACGGGGCGTGGCGTATTTGCATGTTTTGTGCCGATTCGTCAGTAGTTTGGGGTTTGGGGAAACTTCATTTAGTGAATATTAGGGTATACAAACTTCAAATGGCTATAGATTTTGACAAAGAAGTCCGATCAAGACGCCTCAAAAATCAAAGTGGCTCGAAACGGGGCATGGCGTATGTGCATGTTTTGTGCCGATTCGTCAGTAGTTGGGGGTTTGAGGAAACTTCATTTAGTGAATATTAGGGTATAGAAACTTCAAATGGCGATAGATTTTGACAGAGAAGTCCGATCAAGACGCCTCAAAAAAGAAAGTGGCTCGAAACAGGGCGTGGCGTATCTGCATGTTTTGTGCCGATTCGTCAGTAGTTTGGGGTTTGGGGAAACTTCATTTAGTGAATATTAGGGTATACAAACTTCAAATGGCGATAGATTTTGACAGAGAAGTCCGATCAAGACGCCTCAAAAATCAAAGTGGCTCGAAACGGGGCGTGGCGTATCTGCATGTTTTGTGCCGATTCGTCAGTAGTTTAGGGTTTGGGGAAACTTCATTTAGTGAATATTAGGGTATACAAACATCAAATTGCGATAGATTTTGACAGAGAAGTCCGATCAAGACGCCTAAAAAATGAAAGTGGCTCGAAACGGGGCGTGGCGTATTTGCATGTTTTGTGCCGATTCGTCAGTAGTTTGGGGTTTGGGGAAACTTCATTTAGTGAATATTAGGGTATACAAACTTCAAATGGCTATAGATTTTGACAAAGAAGTCCGATCAAGACGCCTCAAAAATCAAAGTGGCTCGAAACGGGGCATGGCGTATCTGCATGTCTTACTTCGCTTCGTCAGTAGTTTAGGGTTCGGGGAAACTTCCTTTAGTGAATATTAGGGTATACAAACATCAAATTGCGATAGATTTTGACAGAGAAGTCCGATCAAGACGCCTAAAAAATGAAAGTGGCTCGAAACGGGGCGTGGCGTATTTGCATGTTTTGTGCCGATTCGTCAGTAGTTTGGGGTTTGGGGAAACTTCATTTAGTGAATATTAGGGTATACAAACTTCAAATGGCTATAGATTTTGACAAAGAAGTCTGATCAAGACGCCTCAAAAATCAAAGTGGCTCGATACGGGGCATGGCGTATGTGCATGTTTTGTGCCGATTCGTCAGTAGTTGGGGGTTTGAGGAAACTTCATTTAGTGAATATTAGGGTATAGAAACTTCAAATGGCGATAGATTTTGACAGAGAAGTCCGATCAAGACGCCTCAAAAAAGAAAGTGGCTCGAAACAGGGCGTGGCGTATCTGCATGTTTTGTGCCGATTCGTCAGTAGTTTGGGGTTTGGGGAAACTTCATTTAGTGAATATTAGGGTATACAAACTTCAAATGGCGATAGATTTTGACAGAGAAGTCCGATCAAGACGCCTCAAAAATCAAAGTGGCTCGAAGTCCGATCAAGACACTTCAAAAATCAAAGTGGCTCGAAACGGGGCATGGCGTATCTGCATGTCTTACTTCGCTTCGTCAGTAGTTTAGGGTTCGGGGAAACTTCCTTTAGTGAATATTAGGGTATACAAACATGAAATTGCGATAGATTTTGACAGAGAAGTCCGATCAAGACGCCTAAAAAATGAAAGTGGCTCGAAACGGGGCGTGGCGTATTTGCATGTTTTGTTCCGATTCGTCAGTAGTTTGGGGTTTGGGGAAACTTCATTTAGTTAATATTAGGGTATACAAACTTCAAATGGCGATAGATTTTGGCAGAGAAGTCCGATCAAGACGCCTCAAAAATGAAAGTGGCTCGAAACGGGGTGTGGTGTATCTGTATGTGTTGTGCCGATTCGTCAGTAGTTTGGGGTTTGGGGAAACTTGATTTAGTGAATATTAGGGTAGAGAAACTTCAAATTGCGATAGATTTTGACAGAGAAGTCCGATCAAGACGTCTAAAAAATGAAAGTACCTCGAACGGGGCGTGGCGTATCTGCATGGTTTGTGCCGATTTGTCAGTAGTTTGGGGGTTGGGGAAACTTCATTTAGTGAATATTAGGGTATAGAAACTTCAAATGGCGATAGATTTTGAATGAGAAGTCCGATCAAGACGCCTAAAAAATGAAAGTGGCTCGAAACGGGGCGTGGTGTATCTACATGTTTTGTGCCGATTCGTCAGTAGTTTGGGGTTTCGGGAAACTTCATTTAGTGAATATTAGGGTATACAAACTTCAAATGGCGATAGATTTTGACAGAGAAGTCCGATCAAGACGCCTAAAAAATCCGAGTGGCTCGAAACGGGGCGTGGCGTATCTTCATGCTTTCTGCCGATTCGTCAGTAGTTTGGGGTTTGGGGATACTTCATTTAGTGAATATTAGGGTATACAAACTTCAATTGGCGATAGATTTGGACAGAGAAATCCGATAAAGACGCCTAAAAAATGAAAGCGGCTCGAAACGGGGCGTGGCATATCTGCATGCTTTGTGCTGATTCGTCAGTAGTTTGGGGTTTGGGGAAACTTCATTTAGTGAATATTAGGGTATACAAACTTCAAATGGCGATAGATTTTGACAGAGAAGTCCGATCAAGACGCCTCAAAAATCAAAGTGGCTCGAAACGGGGCGTGGCGTATCTGCATGCTTTGTGCCGATTCGTCAGTAGTTTGGGGTTTGGGGAAACTTCATTTACTGAATATTAGGGTATACAAACTTAAAATGGCGATAGATTTTGACAGAGAAGTCCGATCAAGAGGCCTAAAAATGAAAGTGGCTCAAAACGGGGAGTGGCGTATCTGCATGTTTTGTGCCGATTCGTCAGTAGTTTGGGGTTTGGGGAAACTTCATTTAGTGAATATTAGGGTATACAAACTTCAAATGGCGATAGATTTTGGCAGAGAAGTCCGATCAAGACGCCTCAAAAATGAAAGTGGCTCGAAACGGGGCGTGGTGTATCTGTATGTTTTGTGCCAATTCGTCAGTAGTTTGGGGTTTGGGGAAACTTCATTTAGTGAATATTAGGGTATACAAACTTCAAATTGCGATAGATTTTGACAGAGAAGTCCGATCAAGATGTCTAAAAAATTAAAGTAGCTCGAAACGGGGCGTGGCGTATCTGCATGTTTTGTGCCGATTCGTCAGTAGTTTGGGGGTTGGGGAAACTTCATTTAGTGAATATTAGGGTATACAAACTTCAAATGGCGATAGATTTTGACAGAGAAGTCCGATCTAGACGCCTGGAAAATGAAAGTGGCTCGAAACGGGGCGTGGCGTATCTGCATGTGTTGTGCCGATTCGTCAGTAGTTTGGGGTTTTGGGAAAGTTCATTTAGTGAATATTAGGGTATACAAACTTCAAATGGCGATAGATTTTGACAGAGAAGTCCGATCAAGACGCCTAAACAATGAAAGTGGCTCGAAACGGGGCGTGGCGTATTTGCATGTTTTGTGCCGATTCGTCAGTAGTGTGGGGTTTGGGGAAATTTAATTTAGAGAATATTAGAGTATACAAACTTCAAATGGCGATAGATTTTGACAGAGAAGTCCGATCAAGACGCCTCAAGCAAGAAAGTGGCTCGAAACGGGGCGTGGTGTATTTGCATGTTTTGTGCTGATTCGTCAGTAGTTTGGGGTTTGGGGAAACTTCATTTAGTGAATATTAGGGTGTACAAAATACAAATGGCGATAGAATTTGACAGAGAAGTCCGATCAAGACGCCTCAAAAATGAAAGTGGCTCGAAACAGGGCGTGGCGTATCTGCATGTTTTTTGCCGATTCGTCAGTATTTTGGGTTTAGGGAAACTTCATTTAGTGAATATTAGGGTATAAAAACTTCAAATGGCGATAGATTTTCACAGAGAAGTCCGATCAAGACGCCTAAAAAATGAAAGTGGCTCGAAACGGGGCATGGCGTATCTGCATGTTTTGTGCCGATGCGTCAGTAGTTTGGGGTTTGGGGAAACTTCATTTAGTGAATATTAGGGTATAAAAACTTCAAATGGCGATAGATTTTGACAGAGAAGTCCGATCAAGACGCCTAAAAAATGAAAATGGCTCGAAACGGGGCGTGGCGTATTTGCATGTTTTGTGCCGATTCGTCAGTAGTTTGGGCTTTGGGGAAACTTCATTTAGTGAATATTAGGGTATAAAAACTTCAAATGGCGATAGATTTTGACAGAGAAGTCCGATCAAGACGCCTAAAAAATGAAAGTGGCTCGAAACGGGGCGTGGTGTATCTACTTGTTTTGTGCCGATTCGTCAGTAGTTTGGGGTTTGGGGAAACTTCATTTAGTGAATATTAGGGTATACAAACTTCAAATGGCGATAGATTTTGACAGAGAAGTCCGATCTAGACGCCTGGAAAATGAAAGTGGCTCGAAACGGGGCGTGGCGTATCTGCATGTGTTGTGCCGATTCGTCAGTAGTTTGGGGTTTTGGGAAAGTTCATTTAGTGAATATTAGGGTATACAAACTTCAAATGGCGATAGATTTTGACAGAGAAGTCCGATCAAGACGCCTAAACAATGAAAGTGGCTCGAAACGGGGCGTGGCGTATTTGCATGTTTTGTGCCGATTCGTCAGTAGTGTGGGGTTTGGGGAAATTTAATTTAGAGAATATTAGAGTATACAAACTTCAAATGGCGATAGATTTTGACAGAGAAGTCCGATCAAGACGCCTCAAGCAAGAAAGTGGCTCGAAACGGGGCGTGGTGTATTTGCATGTTTTGTGCTGATTCGTCAGTAGTTTGGGGTTTGGGGAAACTTCATTTAGTGAATATTAGGGTGTACAAAATACAAATGGCGATAGAATTTGACAGAGAAGTCCGATCAAGACGCCTCAAAAATGAAAGTGGCTCGAAACAGGGCGTGGCGTATCTGCATGTTTTTTGCCGATTCGTCAGTATTTTGGGTTTAGGGAAACTTCATTTAGTGAATATTAGGGTATAAAAACTTCAAATGGCGATAGATTTTCACAGAGAAGTCCGATCAAGACGCCTAAAAAATGAAAGTGGCTCGAAACGGGGCATGGCGTATCTGCATGTTTTGTGCCGATGCGTCAGTAGTTTGGGGTTTGGGGAAACTTCATTTAGTGAATATTAGGGTATACAAACTTCAAATGGCAATAGATTTTGAAAGAGATATCCGATCAAGACGCCTAAAAAATAAACGTGGCTCGAAACGGGGCATGGCGTATCTGCATGTTTTGTGCTGATGCGTCAGTAGTTTGGGGTTTGGGGAAACTTCATTTAGTGAATATTAGGGTATACAAACTTCAAATTGCGATAGATTTTGACAGAGAAGTCTGATCAGGATGCCTAAAAAATGAAAGTGGCTCGAAACGGGGCCTGGCGTATCTGCATGTTTTGTTTCGCTTCGTCAGTAGTTTGGGGTTCGGGGAAACTTCATTTAGTGAATATTAGGGTATAAAAACTTCAAATGGCGATAGATTTTGACAGAGAAGTCCGATCAAGACGCCTCAAAAAGGAAAGTGGGTCGAAACAGGGCGTGGCGTATCTGCATGTTTTGTGCCGATTCGTCAGTAGTTTGGGGCTTGGGGAAACTTCATTTAGTGAATATTAGGGTATAGAAACTTCAAATGGCGATAGATTTTGACAGAGAAGTCCTATCAGGACGCCTAAAAAATGAAAGTAGCTCGAAACTGGGCGTGGCGTATCTGCACGTTTTGTGCCGATTCGTCAGTAGTTTGGGGTTTGGGGAAACTTCATTTAGTGAATATTAGGGTATACAAACTTCAAAAGGCAATAGATTTTGACAGAGAAGTCCGATCGAGACGCCTAAAAAATGAAAGTGGCTCGAAATGGGGAGTGGCGTATCTGCATGTTTTGTGCCGATTCGTCAGTAGTTTGGGGTTTGGGGAAACTTCATTTAGTGAATATTAGGGTATACAAACTTCAATTGGCGATAGATTTTGACAGAGAATTCCGATAAAGACGCCTCAAAAATGAAAGCGGCTCGAAACGGGGCGTGGCGTATCTGCATGCTTTGTGCTGATTCGTCAGTAGTTTGGGGTTTGGGGAAACTTCATTTAGTGAATACTAGGCTATACAAACTTCAAATGGCGATAGATTTTGACAGAGAAGTCTGATCAAGACGCCTCAAAAATCAAAGCGGCTCGAAACGGGGCGTGGCGCATCTGCATGCTTTGTGCCGATTCGTCAGTAGTTTGGGGTTTGGGGAAACTTCATTTAGTGAATATTAGGGTATACAAACTTAAAATGGCGATAGATTTTGACAGAGAAGTCCGATCAAGAGGGCTCAAAAATGAAAGTGGCTCAAAACGGGGAGTGGCGTATCTGCATGTTTTGTGCCGATTCGTCAGTAGTTTGGGGTTTGGGGAAACTTCATTTAGTGAATATTAGGGTATACAAACTTCAAATGGCGATAGATTTTGGCAGAGAAGTCCGATCAAGACGCCTCAAAAATGAAAGTGGCTCGAAACGGGTTGTGGTGTATCTGTATGTGTTGTGCCGATTCGTCAGTAGTTTGGGGTTTGGGGAAACTTCATTTAGTGAATATTAGGGTATACAAACTTATAATTGCGATAGATTTTGACAGAGAAATCCGATCAAGACGTCTAAAAAATTAAAGTACCTCGAAACGGGGCGTGGCGTATCTGCATGGTTTGTGCCGATTTGTCAGTAGTTTGGGGGTTGGGGAAACTTCATTTAGTGAATATTAGGGTATACAAACTTCAAATGGCGATAGATTTTGAATGAGAAGTCCGATCAAGACGCCTAAAAAATGAAAGTGGCTCGAAACGTGGCGTGGTGTATCTACATGTTTTGTGCCGATTCGTCAGTAGTTTGGGGTTTCGGGAAACTTCATTTAGTGAATATTAGGGTATACAAACTTCAAGTGGCGATAGATTTTGACAGAGAAGTCCGATCAAGACGCCTAAAAAATCCGAGTGGCTCGAAACGGGGCGTGGCGTATCTGCATGCTTTCTGCCGATTCGTCAGTAGTTTGGGGTTTGGGGAAACTTCATTTAGTGAATATTAGGGTATACAAACTTCAATTGGCGATAGATTTGGACAGAGAAATCCGATAAAGACGCCTAAAAAATGAAAGCGGCTCGAAACGGGGCGTGGCGTATCTGCATGTTTTTTGCCGATTCGTCAGTATTTTGGGTTTAGGGAAACTTCATTTAGTGAATATTAGGGTATAAAAACTTCAAATGACGATAGATTTTCACAGAGAAGTCCGATCAAGACGCCTAAAAAATGAAAGTGGCTCGAAACAGGGCATGGCGTATCTGCATGTTTTGTGCCGATGCATCAGTAGTTGGGGGTTTGGGGAAACTTCATTTAGTGAATATTAGGGTATACAAACTTCAAATGGCAATAGATTTTGACAGAGATATCCGATCAAGACGCCTAAAAAATGAACGTGGCTCGAAACGGAGCGTGGCGTATCTTGCTGCTTTGTGTAACATCCCGCCAAATACATTTCGCATTTTTGCATTTTCGTAATATGAAATAACGGTAAAACAAATATATTGAAATAAACATAATTGTATATATATACAAAGGAGTTCTCCTCGCAGGGAGTTTAATACAAAACGGTCGTTTTTCCAAGACTTAATCATAAAGACAGCAAAAATACAAAACTACCGATCTCCTAACAGAAAACGGAGATCGCCTATCAGAAAATGGCAAAAGGGGCGATCGCCCAGCAAGAACAGAAAAACCGGCGACCACATACGGCGATCACTCACAGGGGAAATCCACTTCCTGCAACCTCATCTGCTCCCGTGTAAAGTTACACGATCATCACAGGTTTAAGAAAACAGCCACAGAAACAAAATACAGGGTAAGCTATATATTTAAGAAAACTTTGAATCAAGAGCATACATAAGAACTTCACAACATCCATGAACCAGAACAATATCAGCCATCACATTTCCATATTCCACAAGACTATCAGGAAATCCCATATTTCACAAATCAATCCAAGAGTATTTCAATTCACATCAGCAATCAAGTGTCTATTAATTCAATTTCTCATTTCTCACGTCAGACTTTCCACTGACTCATCACACCAGACACTTGACCACTATTTCCGGAGACTCGTGCGTTGATTAGACCCAGAGATTCGCACCTGTCATACCAAAAGGCTGGAAAGTGCCCTCAGCCATGCGCATCACACCATCTCAATATTCTCATTATCACGGTATGACAAGGTTAATCCATACAACAGGCCGAACTCGTTCTGTTTCACACGAGACACCCATACGTATGAACCTCCATCGACTCTCCACAACTGAGTAACTTCCTCTATGTGATTTCATTACCTCAGTAGAGTCAGGATGTCTCATTATAGGATCACCGATCAATACACCTATTACACGACCTTACACGGTATTTTCTTTCCTGAAAATACTATGCCTCGATCCACAATCACAACATTCAAGACATCACATAACACTTCAATGAAACGATTTCAATCACAGCAAAACTCATACCAAGGTTCAAATTTTCGAAAACCACATTTAAAATCTCAAACACTTTTGAAACAGCATAAAACAGGGAATATTTCAATAACAGATGAAAAACCGGCGATCACGAACAAAACTAGGTTTAAAGCAAGAACAGTTTGAACACCCGGCGACCACGTCGCCCCCAACATCAAAAATCATCACACATACAGTTTTCATTTGAAGTAAGGCTAGCTTCCCTTACCTGGATCAGCGTGAAACTCACTTCAAGCTCTAACCACCGAACGTAAAGGATGCCTGAACTCTGCCTAAGCGTTCTAATTGGTAAAACTTGTAGAGAACCTTCTCAAATGCTCTATGGCAATCACTGGTAGTCAAGCTGGTGCCTGGGGAATACTGAGTCGCAGCGCAAGGAGAGAAAAGAGAAAGATGAAGGTGAACTCACTCTGTCACCTTTTATACTCTCACTGCGTTTCTAAACTCACTAAGAGGCGGTGCATTCTGATACTAGGAACATAGGCCTGCCATGTAGCTATCATTACCTATTCTCTAACTAACCCTCCTTGGTGGGTTTTCTTCCTCGAATTAAGTGCAACCTGACAGTATGGCCACGTGGCGTCTCTGCGCACATGGAGCTACTGTTCCTGAAGGACTTTCACTGCCTACATGTCGCACATGCAGCACGTTCATCCTGGAAACCAGGGCCCCACTTCATCTGCGTGAAACGCGACATCGCGCGATAACCTTTCGCCGATGACCACTCGCGCAAAGACAATCCACCGATGACCCATCCTGGAGACCGACCGAGGTCTCTTCCTCCTGGAGACCGACCGAGGTCTCTTCCTCCTGGAGACCGACCGAGGTCTCTTCCTCCTGGAGACCGACCGAGGTCTCCTCTTGGCGACACCCGCATGTCTCTCGCGCCCAGGCAAAGCCCACATGCATCTCGCGCCCTGGCGATGCCCGTATGTCTCTCGCGCCCAGGCAAAGCCCACATGCATCTCGCGCCCTGGCGATGCCCGTATGTCTCTCGCGCCCTGGCGATCATGTTCCAGGCGATCTCATGGCTTCCTAACTACACTTTCCTTCACTTTTATTTTAAATAAAAACATACTTAGAATTCACTTAAAATATATCACCTTTATTCCAATAAGATTTTCCAGGTCCTTACACTTTGTGCCGATTCGTCAGTAGTTTGGGGTTTGGGGAAACTTCATTTAGTGAATATTAGGGTATAAAAACTTCAAATGGCAATAGATTTCGACAGAGATGTCCGATCAAAACGCCTAAAAAATGAAAGTGGCTCGAAACGGGGCATGGCGTATCTGCATGCTTTGTGCCGATTCGTCAGTAGTTTGGGGTTTGGGGAAACTTCATTTAGTGAATATTAGGGTATACAAACTTCAAATGGCGATAGATTTTGACAGAGAAGTCCGATCAAGACGCCTAAAAAATGAAAGTGGCTCGAAACAGGGCGTGGCGTATCTGCATGTTTTGTGCCGATTTGTCAGTAGTTTTGGGTTTGGGGAAACTTGATTTAGTGAATTTTAGGGTGTACAAACTTCAAATGGCGATAGATTTTGACAGAGAAGTCCGATCACGACGGCTCAAAAATGAAAGTGGCACGAAACGGGGCGTGGCGTATCTGCATGTTTTGTGCCGATTCGTCAGTAGCTTGGGGTTTGGGGAAACTTCATTTAGTGAATATTAGGGTATACAAACTTCAAATGGTGATAGATTTTGACAGAGAAGTTGTAACATCCCGCCAAATACATTTCGCATTTTTTTTTTTTTCATTTTCGTAATATGAAATAACGGTAAAACAAATATATTGAAATAAACATAATTGTATATATGTACAAAGGAGTTCTCCTCGCAGGGAGTTTAATACAAAACGGTCATTTTCCAAAACTTAAACATAAAAACAGCAAAAACAACCAAACAACCGATCTCCCAACATAAAAAGGCGATCTCCTAACAAAAGGGCGATCTCCTATCAAAAGGGCGATCTCCTATCAAAAGGGCGATCTCCGATCAGAGAACAGGAAACGGGTGATCGCCCAACAGAAGCAAAACGGGCGATCTCCTCCCGGCGACCACTCACTGAGGGGCTCTTCTTCCTGCAAGATCATCTGCTCCCGTGTAAAAATTACACGATCATCACAGGTTTTAAGAAACAATCACAGAACCAAAACGCAAAGGGGTAAGCTAGACATTTAAAAGAGAGTTTCAAAATGAACTTAAAAATCAGGATGAAACCAATTTAAGACATCCACATAAAACCATCAACTTTCTCATATTCCACCAAACCATTCGATAATCACATATCTCACAAATCAATTCCAGAGTCTCTCAATTCACATCAGCAATCAAGTGTCTATCAATTCAATTTCTCAATATTTCACACGTCAGACTTTCCACTGACTCATCACACCAGACACTTGACCACTATTCCGGAAAACACGTGCATTGAACTTAGCGTCCTGAGACATGCACCCGTCATGCTAAAAGGCTGGAAAGTGCCCTCAGCCATGCGCATTACACAATCTCAATATCATCATTATCACAGCATGACAGGGTAAATCCATACTACAGGCCGAACTCGTTCTGTTTCACACGAGACACCCATACGTATGACCTCCTTCGACTCTCCACAACTGAGTAACTTCTTCTATGTGATTTCATTACCTCAGTAGAGTCAGGATCGTCTCATTACACCAGGACACTCACTGATCAATACACATCCTACCCAGATCTTACACGGTATTTCCTTTCCTGAAAATACTATGCCTCGATCCCACATTCACAACATTCACACATCACATAACATTTCAACAAATGATTCCAGTCACAGAAAAACTCATGCCAAGGTTCAGCTTTTCGAATATCACATTTAAATCTCAAACAGTTCCAAATAATCACAAAAACAGAGGATATTTCAATAACAGATGAAAACCGGCGATCACCTCCAGAAACCGGCGATCACGAACAAAACTGGGTTTTAAACAAGAACATTTTGAAACCGGCGACCTCGTCGCCCTTAACATCAAAACAGAAAATCGATTACAGTAAACACTTCGCATTTCAACATCAGAACCCCAGAACGAAAGCAAGAACCCGCGACTACGTCGCCCCAACATCTCAATCAGCAAATATAACGTTTTCGTTGGAAAAAGACTAGCTTCCCTTACCTGGATCAGCGTGAAACTCACTTCAAGCTCTAACCACCGAACGTAAAGGATGCCTGAACTCTGCCTAAGCGTTCTAATTGGTAAAACTTGTAGAGAACCTTCTCAAATGCTCTATGGCAATCACTGGTAGTCAAGCTGGTGCCTGGGGAATACTGAGTCGCAGCGCAAGGAGAGAAAAGAGAAAGATGAAGGTGAACTCACTCTGTCACCTTTTATACTCTCACTGCGTTTCTAAACTCACTAAGAGGCGGTGCATTCTGATACTAGGAACATAGGCCTGCCATGTAGCTATCATTACCTATTCTCTAACTAACCCTCCTGGGTGGGTTTTCTTCCTCGAATTAAATGCAACCTGACAGTATGGCCACGTGGCGTCTCTGCGCACATGGAGCTACTGTTCCGAAGGACTTTCACTGCCTACATGTCGCACATGCAGCACGTTCATCCTGGAAACCAGGGCCCCACTTCATCTGCGTGAAACACGACATCGCGCGATAACCTTTCGCCGATGACCACTCGCGCAAAGACAATCCACCGATGACCTTCCTCGCGAAGACTCTCCACCGAGGACCCATCCTGGAGGACGACCGATGTCTCTCTCTGGAAGACGACCGATGTCTCTCTCTGGAAGACGACCGATGTCTCCTCCTCCTGGAGACCGACCGAGGTCTCTTCCTCCTGGAGACCGGCCGAGGTCTCCTCCTCCTGGAGACCGACCGAGGTCTCCTCCTCCTGGAGACCGACCGAGGTCTCCTCTTGGCGACACCCGCATGCCTCTCGCGCCCGGGCAAAGCCCACATGCATCTCGCGCCCTGGCGATGCCCGCATGTCTCTCGCGCCCTGGCGATGCCCACATGCCTCGCGCCCTGGCGATGTCCGCATGCCTCTCGCGCCCTGGCGATCATGTGTAGTAGGCGACCGGCGATCATGTTCCAGGCGATCTCATAGTCTTCTAAACTACACTTTCTTTCCTTTTCATTTTAAATACAACATGCTTCGAATCCATTTAAATATGACACTTTTATTCCAATAAGATTTTCCAGGTCCTTACAGAAGTACGATCAAGACGCCTAAAAAATGAAAGTGGCACGAAACGGGGCGTGGCGTATATGCATGTTTTGTGCCGATTCTTCAGTTGTTTGGGGTTTGGGGAAACTTCATGTAGTGAATATTAGGGTATACAAACTTAAAATGGCGATACACTTTGACAGAGACGTCCGATCAAGACGCTTCAAAAATGAAAGTGGCTCGGAGCGGGGCGTGGCGTATTTGCATGTTTTGTTCCGATTCGTCAATAGTTTGGGGTTTGGGGAAACTTCATTTAGTGAATATTAGGGTATACAAACTTCAAATGGCGATAGATTTTGACAGAGAAGTCCGATCAAGACGCCTAAAAAATGAAAGAGGCACGAAACGAGGCGTGGCGTATCTGCATGTTTACTGTCGATTCGTCAGTAGTTTGGGGTTTGGGGAAACTTCATTTAGTGAATATTAGGGAATACAAACTTCAATTGGCGGTAGATTTTGACAGAGAAGTCGGATCAAGACGCCTCAAAAATGAAAGTGTCTCGAAACGGGGCGTGACGTATCTGCATTTTTTGTGCCGATTCGTTAGTAGTTTGGGGTTTGGGGAAACTTCATTTAGTGAATATTAGGGTATACAAACTTCAAATGGCGATAGATTTTGACAGAGAAGTCCGATCAAGACGCCTAAAAAATGAAAGTGGCACGAAATGAGGCGTGGCGTATCTGCATGTTTTGTGTCGATTCGTCAGTAGTTTGGGGTTTGGGCAAACTTCATTTAGTGAATATTAGGGTATATAAACTTCAATTGGCGATAGATTTTGACAGAGAAGTCCGATCAAGACGCCTAAAAAATGAAAGTGCCTCGAAACGGGGCGTGGCGTATCTGCATTTTTTTTGCCGATTCGTCAGTAGTTTGGGGTTTGCGGAAACATCATTTAGTGAATATTAGGGTATAAAAACTTCAAATGGCGATAGATTTTGACAGAGAAGTCCGATCAAGACGCCTAAAAAATGAAAGTGGCTCGAAACGGGGCGTGGCGTATCTGCATGTTTTGTGGCGATTCGTCAGTAGTGTGGCGTTTCGGGAAATTTCATTTAGAGAATATTAGGGTATGCAAACTTCAAATGGCGATAGATTTTGACAGAGAAGTCCGATCAAGACGCCTAAAAAATGAAAGTGGCTCGAAATGGGGCGTGGCGTATCTGCGTGTTTTGTGCTGATTCATCAATAGTTTTGGGTTTCAGGAAACTTCATTTAGTGAATATTAGGGTATACAAACTTCAAATGGCAATAGATTTTGACAGAGAAGTCCGATAAAGACGCCTCAAAAATGAAAGTGGCTCGAAACGGGGCGTGGTGTATCTGCATGTTTTGTGCCGATTTGTCGGTAGTTTGGGGTTTGGGGAAACTTCATTTAGTGAATATTAGGGTATACAAACTTCAAATGGCGATAGATTTTAACAGAGAAGTCCGATCAAGACGCCTCAAAAATGAAAGTGGGTCGAAACGGGGCGTGGCGTATCTGCATGTTTTATGCCGATTCGTCAGTAGTTTGGGGTTTGGGGAAACTTCATTTAGTGAATATTAGGGTATACAAACTTCAAATGACGATAGATTTTAACAAAGAAGTCCGATCAAGACGCCTCAAAAATGAAAATGCCTCGAAACGGGGGGTGGCGTATCTTCATCTTTTGGGCCGATTCGTCAGTAGTTTGGGGTTTTGGGAAACTTCATTTAGTGAATATTAGGGTATACAAACTTAAAATGACGATAGATTTTGACAAAGAAGTCCGATCAACACACCTAAAAAATGAAAGTTGCCGAAACGGGGCGTGGCGTATCTGCATGTTTTGTGCCGATTCATCAGTAGTTTATGGTTTGGGGAAACTTCATTTAGTGAATATTAGGGTATACAAACTTCGAATGGCGATAGATTCTGACAGAGAAGTCCCATCAAGACGCCTCAAAAATGAAAGTGGCTCCAAACGGGGCGTGCCGTATCTTCATGTTTTGGGCCGATTAGTCAGTGGTTTGGGTTTTGGGGAAACTTCATTTAGTGAATATTAGGGTATACAAGCTTCAAATGACGATAGATTTTGACAAAGCAGTCCTATCAAGACACCTAAAAAATGAAAGTGCCTCAAAATGGGGCGTGGCGTATCTGCATGTTTTGTGTCGATTCGTCAGTAGTTTGGGGTTTGGGGCAACTTCATTTGGTGAGTATTAGGGTATACAAACTTCAAATGGCGATATATTTGGACAGAGAAGTCCGATCACGACGCCTAAAAAATGAAAGTGGCTCGAAACGGGGCGTGGCGTATCTGCATGTTTTGTGCCGATTCGTCAGTAGTTTGGGGTTTGGGGAAACATCATTTAGTGAATATTAGGGTATACAAACTTCAAATGGCGATAGATTTTGACAGAGAAGTCCGATCAAGACGCCTAAAAAATGAAAGTGGCTTGAAACAGGGCGTGGCGTATCTTCATGTTTTGTGCCGATTCGTCAGTAGTTTGGGGTTTGGGGAAACTTCATTTAGTGAATATTAAGGTATACAAACTTGAAATGGCGATAGATTTTGACAGAGAAGTCTGATCAAGACGCCTAAAAGATGAAAGTGGCTCGAAACGGGGCGTGGCGTATCTGGATGTTTTGTGCCGATTCGTCAGTAGTTTGGGGTTTGGGGAAACTTCATTTAGTGAATATTAGGGTATACAAAGTTCAAATGGCGATAGATTTTGACAGAGAAGTCCGATCAAGACGCCTCAAAAACGAAAGTGGCTCGAAACGGGGCGTGGCATATCTGCATGTTTTGTGCTGATTCGTCAGTAGGTTGCTATTTGGGGAAACTTCATTTAGTGAATATTAGGGTATACAAACTTCAAATGGCGATAGATTTTGACAGAGAAGTCTGATCAAGACGCTTAAAAATTGAAAGTGGCTCGACACGGGGCGTGGCGTATCTCCATGTTTTGTGCCGATTCGTCAGTAGTTTGGGGTTTGGGGAAACTTCATTTAGTGAATATTAGGGTATACAAACTTCAAATGGCGATAGATTTTGACAGAGAAGTCCAATCTAGACGCCTCAAAAATGAAAGTGGCACGAAACGGGGCGTGGCGTATCTGCATGTTTTGTGCCGATTCGTCAGTAGTTTGGGGTTTGGGGAAACTTCATTTAGTGAATATTAGGGTATACAAACTTCAAATGGCGATAGATTTTGACAGAGAAGTCCGATCAAGACGTCTACAAAATGAAAGTGGCTCGAAACGGGGCGTGGCGTATCTGCCTTGTTTGTGCCGATTCGTCGGTAGTTTGGGGTTTGGGGAAACTTCATTTAGTGAATATTAGGGTATACAAACTTCAAATGGCGATAGATTTTAACAGAGAAGTCCGATCAAGACGCCTCAAAAATGAAAGTGGGTCGAAACGGGGCGTTGCGTATCTGCATGTTTTATGCCGATTCGTCAGTAGTTTGGGGTTTGGGGAAACTTCATTTAGTGAATATTAGGGTATACAAACTTCAAATGACGATAGATTTTAACAAAGAAGTCCGATCAAGACGCCTCAAAAATGAAAATTCCTCGAAACGGGGGGTGGCGTATCTTCATGTTTTGGGCCGATTCGTCAGTAGTTTGGGGTTTTGGGAAACTTCATTTAGTGAATATTAGGGTATACAAACTTAAAATGACGATAGATTTTGACAAAGAAGTCCGATCAACACACCTAAAAAATGAAAGTTGCCGAAACGGGGCGTGGCGTATCTGCATGTTTTGTGCCGATTCATCAGTAGTTTATGGTTTGGGGAAACTTCATTTAGTGAATATTAGGGTATACAAACTTCAAATAGCGATAGATTTTGACAGAGAAGTCCGATCAAGACGCCTCAAAAATGAAAGTGGCTCGAAACGGGGCGTGGCGTATCTGCATGTTTTGTGCCGATTTGTCGGTAGTTTGGGGTTTGGGAAAACTTCATTTAGTGAATATTAGGGTATACAAACTTCAAATGGCGATAGATTTTAACAGAGAAGTCCGATCAAGACGCCTCAAAAATGAAAGTGGGTCGAAACGGGGCGTTGCGTATCTGCATGTTTTATGCCGATTCGTCAGTAGTTTGGGGTTTGGGGAAACTTCATTTAGTGAATATTAGGGTATACAAACTTCAAATGACGATAGATTTTAACAAAGAAGTCCGATCAAGACGCCTCAAAAATGAAAATTCCTCGAAACGGGGGGTGGCGTATCTTCATGTTTTGGGCCGATTCGTCAGTAGTTTGGGGTTTTGGGAAACTTCATTTAGTGAATATTAGGGTATACAAACTTAAAATGACGATAGATTTTGACAAAGAAGTCCGATCAACACACCTAAAAAATGAAAGTTGCCGAAACGGGGCGTGGCGTATCTGCATGTTTTGTGCCGATTCATCAGTAGTTTATGGTTTGGGGAAACTTCATTTAGTGAATATTAGGGTATACAAACTTCGAATGGCGATAGATTCTGACAGAGAAGTCCCATCAAGAAGCCTCAAAAATGAAAGTGGCTCCAAACGGGGCGTGGCGTATCTTCATGTTTTGGGCCGATTAGTCAGTGGTTTGGGTTTTGGGGAAACTTCATTTAGTGAATATTAGGGTATACAAGCTTCAAATGACGATAGATTTTGACAAAGCAGTCCTATCAAGACACCTAAAAAATGAAAGTGCCTCAAAATGGGGCGTGGCGTATCTGCATGTTTTGTGTCGATTCGTCAGTAGTTTGGGGTTTGGGGCAACTTCATTTGGTGAGTATTAGGGTATACAAACTTCAAATGGCGATATATTTGCACAGAGAAGTCCGATCACGACGCCTAAAAAATGAAAGTGGCTTGAAACGGGGCGTGGCGTATCTGCATGTTTTGTGCCGATTCGTCAGTAGTTTGGGGTTTGGGGAAACGTCATTTAGTGAATATTAGGGTATACAAACTTCAAATGGCGATAGATTTTGACAGAGAAGTCCGATCAAGACGCCTAAAAAATGAAAGTGGCTTGAAACAGGGCGTGGCGTATCTTCATGTTTTGTGCCGATTCGTCAGTAGTTTGGGGTTTGGGGAAACTTCATTTAGTGAATATTAAGGTATACAAACTTCAAATGGCGATAGATTTTGACAGAGAAGTCTGATCAAGACGCCTAAAAAATGAAAGTGGCTCGAAACGGGGCGTGGCGTATCTGGATGTTTTGTGCCGATTTGTCAGTAGTTTGGGGAAACTTCATTTAGTGAATATTAGGGTATACAAAGTTCAAATGGCGATAGATTTTGACAGAGAAGTCCAATCAAGACGCCTCAAAAATGAAAGTGGCTCGAAACGGGGCGTGGCATATCTGCATGTTTTGTGCTGATTCGTCAGTAGGTTGCTATTTGGGGAAACTTCATTTAGTGAATATTAGGGTATACAAACTTCAAATGGCGATAGATTTTGACAGAGAAGTCTGATCAAGACGCTTAAAAATTGAAAGTGGCTCGACACGGGGCGTGGCGTATCTCCATGTTTTGTGCCGATTCGTCAGTAGTTTGGGGTTTGGGGAAACTTCATTTAGTGAATATTAGGGTATACAAACTTCAAATGGCGATAGATTTTGACAGAGAAGTCCAATCTAGACGCCTCAAAAATGAAAGTGGCACAAAACGGGGCGTGGCGTATCTGCATGTTTTGTGCCGATTCGTCAGTAGTTTGGGGTTTGGGGAAACTTCATTTAGTGAATATTAGGGTATACAAACTTCAAATGGCGATAGATTTTGACAGAGAAGTCCGATCAAGACGTCTACAAAATGAAAGTGGCTCGAAACGGGGCGTGGCGTATCTGCCTTGTTTGTGCCGATTCGTCGGTAGTTTGGGGTTTGGGGAAACTTCATTTAGTGAATATTAGGGTATACAAACTTCAAATAGCGATAGATTTTGACAGAGAAGTCCGATCAAGACGCCTCAAAAATGAAAGTGGCTCGAAACGGGGCGTGGCGTATCTGCATGTTTTGTGCCGATTTGTCGGTAGTTTGGGGTTTGGGAAAACTTCATTTAGTGAATATTAGGGTATACAAACTTCAAATCGCGATAGATTTTAACAGAGAAGTCCGATCAAGACGCCTCAAAAATGAAAGTGGGTCGAAACGGGGCGTTGCGTATCTGCATGTTTTATGCCGATTCGTCAGTAGTTTGGGGTTTGGGGAAACATCATTTAGTGAATATTAGGGTATACAAACTTCAAATGACGATAGATTTTAACAAAGAAGTCCGATCAAGACGCCTCAAAAATGAAAATTCCTCGACACGGGGGGTGGCGTATCTTCATGTTTTGGGCCGATTCGTCAGTAGGTTGGGGTTTTGGGAAACTTCATTTAGTGAATATTAGGGTATACAAACTTCAAATGACGATAGATTTTGACAAAGAAGTCCGATCAACACACCTAAAAAATGAAAGTTGCCGAAACGGGGCGTGGCGTATCTGCATGTTTTGTGCCGATTCATCACTAGTTTATGGTTTGGGGAAACTTCATTTAGTGAATATTAGGGTATACAAACTTCGAATGGCGATAGATTCTGACAGAGAAGTCCCATCAAGACGCCTCAAAAATGAAAGTGGCTCCAAACGGGGCGTGGCGTATCTTCATGTTTTGGGCCGATTAGTCAGTGGTTTGGGGTTTGGGGAAACTTCATTTAGTGAATATTACGGTATACAAGCTTCAAATGACGATAGATTTTGACAAAGCAGTCCGATCAAGACACCTAAAAAATGAAAGTGCCTCGAAATGGGGCGTGGCGTATCTGCATGTTTTGTGCCGATTCGTCAGTAGTTTGGGGTTTGGGGAAACTTCATTTAGTGAATATTAGGGTATACAAACTTCAAATGGCGATAGATTTGGACAGAGAAGTCCGATCAAGTCGCCTAAAAATTGAAAGTGGCTCGAAACGGGGCATGGCGTATCTGCATGTTTTGTGCCGATTCGTCAGTAGTTTGGGGTTTGGGGAAACTTCATTTAGTGAATGTTAGGGTATACAAACTTCAAATGGCAATAGATTTGGACAGAGAAGTCCGATCAAGTCGCCTAAAAATTGAAAGTGGCTCGAAACGGGGCGTGGCGTATCTGCATGTTTTGTGCCGATTCGTCAGTAGTTTGGGGTTTGGGGAAACTTCATTTAGTGAATGTTAGGGTATACAAACTTCAAATGGCGATAGATTTTGACAGAGAAGTCTGATCAAGACGCCTAAAAAATGAAAGTGGCTCGAAACGGGGCGTGGCGTATCTGGATGTTTTGTGCCGATTCGTCAGTAGTTTGGGGTTTGGGGAAACTTCATTTAGTGAATATTAAAGTATACAAAGTTCAAATGGCGATAGATTTTGACAGAGAAGTCCGATCAAGACGCCTCAAAAATGAAAGTGGCTCGAAACGGGGCGTGGCATATCTGCATGTTTTGTGCTGATTCGTTAGTAGGTTGCTATTTGGGGAAACTTCATTTAGTGAATATTAGGGTATACAAACTTCAAATGGCGATAGATTTTGACAGAGAAGTCTGATCAAGACGCTTAAAAATTGAAAGTGGCTCGAAACGGGGCGTGGCGTATCTGGATGTTTTGTGCCGATTCTTCAGTAGTTTGGGCTTTCGGGAAACTTCATTTAGTGAATATTAGGGTATACAAACTTCAAATGGCGATAGATTTTGACAGAGAAGTCCGATCAAGACGCCTAAAAAATGAAATTGGCTCGAAACGGGGCGTGGCGTATCTGCATGTTTTGTGCTGATTCGTCAGTTCTTTGGGGTTTGGGGAAACTTCATTTAGTGAATATTAGGGTATAAAAACTTCAAATGGCGATAGATTTTGACAGAGAAGTCCGATCAAGACGCCTCAAAAATGAAAGTGGCTCGAAACGGGGCGTGGCGTATCTGCGTGTTTTGTGCCGATTCGTTAGTAGTTTGGGGTTTAGGGAAACTTCATTTAGTGAATATTACGGTATACAAACTTCAAATGGCGTTTGATTTGGACAGAGAAGTCCGATCTAGACGCCTCAAAAATGAAAGTGGCTCGAAACGGGGCGTGGCGTGTCTGCATGTTTTGTGCCGATTCGTCAGTAGTTTGGGGTTTGGGGAAACTTCATTTAGTGAATATTAGGGTATACAAACTTCAAATGGCAATAGATTTGGACAGAGAAGTCCGCCGATCAAGTCGCCTAAAAATTGAAAGTCGCTCGAAACGGGGCGTGGCGTATCTGCATGTTTTGTGCCGATTCGTCAGTAGTTTGGGGTTTGGGGAAACTTCATTTAGAGAATATTAGGGTATACAAACTTCAAATGGGGATAGATTTTGACAGAGAAGTCCGATCAAGACGCCTAAAAAATGAAAGTCGCTCGACACGAGGTGTGGCGTATCTGCATGTTTTGTGCCGATTCGTCAGTAGTGTGGGGTTTGGGGAAACTTCATTTAGAGAATATTAGGGTATACAAACTTCAAATGGCGATAGATTTTGACAGAGAAGTCCGATCAAGACGCCTAAAAAATGAAAGTGGCTCGAAACGGGGCGTGGCGTATCTGCATGTTTTGTGCGGATTCGTCAGTAGGTTGCTATTTGGGGAAACTTCATTTAGTGAATATTAGGGTATACAAACTTCAAATGGCGATAGATTTTGACAGAGAAGTCCGATCTAGACGCCTCAAAAATGAAAGTGGCTCGAAACGGGGCATGAAGTATCTGCATGTTGTGTGCCGATTAGTCAGTAGTTTGGGGTTTGGGGAAACGTCATTGAGTGAGTATTAGGGTATACAAACTTCAACTTGCGATGGATTTTGACAGAGAAGTCCGATCAAGATGCCTAAAAAATTAAAGTGGCTCGAAACGGGGCGTGGCGTATCTGCATGTTTTGTGTCGATTCGTCAGTAGTTTGGGGTTTGGGGAAACTTCATTTGCTGAATATTAGGGTATACAAACTTCAAATGGCGATAGATTTTCACAGAGAAGTCCGATCAAGACGCCTCAAAAATGAAAGTGGCTCGAAACGGGGCGTGTTGTATCTGCATGTTTTGTGCCGATTCGTCAGTAGTTTGGGGTTTGGGGAAACTTCATTTAGAGAATATTAGGGTATACAAACTTCAAATGGGGATAGATTTTGACAGAGAAGTCCGATCAAGACGCCTATAAAATGAAAGTTGCTCGAAACGAGGCATGGCGTATCTGCATGTTTTGTGCCGATTCGTCAGTAGTGTGGGGTTTGGGGAATCTTCATTTAGAGAATATTAGGGTATACAAACTTCAAATGGCGATAGATTTTGACAGAGAAGTCCGATCAACACCCCTCAAAAATGAAAGTGGCTCGAAACGGGGCGTGGCGTATCTGTGTGTTTTGTGCCGATTCGTTAGTAGTTTGGGGTTTGCGGAAACTTTATTTAGTGAATATTAGGGTATACAAACTTCAAATGGCTATAGATTTGGACAGAGAAGTCCGATCAAGTCGCTTAAAAAATGAAAGTGGCTCGAAACGGGGCGTGGCGTATCTGCATGTTTTGTGCCGATTCGTCAGTAGTTTGGGGTTTGGGGAAACTTCATTTAGTGAATATTAGGGTATACAAACTTCAAATGGCGATAGATTTGGACAGAGAAGTCCGATCAAGTCGCCTAAAAATTGAAAGTGGCTCGAAACGGGGCATGGCGTATCTGCATGTTTTGTGCCGATTCGTCAGTAGTTTGGGGTTTGGGGAAACTTCATTTAGTGAATGTTAGGGTATACAAACTTCAAATGGCAATAGATTTGGACAGAGAAGTCCGATCAAGTCGCCTAAAAATTGAAAGTGGCTCGAAACGGGGCGTGGCGTATCTGCATGTTTTGTGCCGATTCGTCAGTAGTTTGGGGTTTGGGGAAACTTCATTTAGTGAATGTTAGGGTATACAAACTTCAAATGGCGATAGATTTTGACAGAGAAGTCCGATCAAGATGCCTGATCTCGCCGCGGACTCGAGCGTGGGGAAAACGCCTCGTCACTCCTTCGTCTAGCCTTCTAACTGCTGCGCGTTCTGCAAGGAGGCTGCAGGAAGCTTCGTCGGAACTCCGAACGATGCCTGCAAAAAACACAGACGGCGCCTCTAGCGGCCGTTGTAGCTCTGACGCTCAAGTCAGGCAACGGGAACACCAAAACTCTCACTCGGATCTCTCTGTGTGAGACCCGTGTGTGTGTGCCCTCAGTCCTCTTTGATTCGAAAACCGAGTGTTCTTAGTTTTGTGTTGTGTATTCTGTGGCAAAGATTGCATACCTGGTTTGGTGTTCTTCTCCCTCATATAAACCCGCGTCGCCCCTACTGGCTACCCCTAGGGCCACTTGATTACTCTGGACCGCCGTTTCTATTCCCCAGGGCTACCTTGCGTGCCAGCCTTCTTCACTCGAGTGCAAAGTCTGACAAGCGAAGCTGCGTGGGTACCTCTGTACCCCTCGATTTCTGTGCCTATCTGCCCTACCTATTCTCTGGGAACATCTTCACGGTCCACGTGGCAGGCATGCAACCCCACTGGGAGACTCTAACCTTGATGGGTTCTTGTCCCAGCAGGATTCTGCACCTGACTGCGTCTTCTCATCTTCATGCATGGTCGTCTCGCGACTAAGGCCACTCCCTGCCTCTGGGCGCTTTACTGATCATTGGTCACGTTGTTCACATCGCGCGGCCGATGTCACCTCGACATACACCGATGACCGAGGTATCTCTTATCCTGGCCGATGTCCGATGGCGCTTCTTCACGTTGTCGTGCTCTGCTTATGGAATCAGGCGAGGTCCTTGAGTAACATTCTCGCTGGGAGCCTGGGTCCCAGTTTAACACGTGTTGGCAAGGAACCCCCGACGACTGATCACTCTGCATGCACCGATGACTGGTCACTCTGCATGCACCGATGACTGATCGGTGCTTCATCACTTCTCGCGCTCTGCTTCCAGGCGCTCGTGTAGGAACCGATTTGCTGGCGGAGGTTACCCGGTAACTGGCCACTGATCGCCGTTCTTGAACGATCTCCACCCTGGTTCATCTGCTATCTCATGCCACGCGTCACTCTGTGATTGGCCCTCGTAGTCATCAGCTGCTAACGTCATCGACTACCGATGTCCGACCGGATCACAAGCCCCCCAGTCTCGAGCTGTGAACTTGTTCTCAGCGAAGGGACTAAGTGGTCTTCGTTGCCAGAGAGAAGAAGGAGCTCGAAGCTGATGTACCTGAGACCATGGCTGCTGGTGCCGAGGTTCTGATAGATGGGTTTCATGGGCTGGCAGCAGGTTCACTGCGTCCTTCCAGACTTGGACTCTGCCCAACCTAGCCTCCACCATTCAGTGGTTGATGGCAAGCTCATTCCTCCTCCTTGAGCTTCTTCCCTTGCGACTTCTCCTTTTGTGTAATCTCTTTTTCTCAGCTGCCTTTCTCTCTCTCCACCTTTAACTCACTCTGCATGTGGTCAACTGTTAACTGGCTTAGGCTTCGGCGCGATCTCACTGTGACCCTTCAAACTTGGCTTCTAACTTGATCGCGACCAAGTGTACCTTAGCATTCTCTTTAACAGTTTTTATGCATAAATTTATGTTGGATGACTGACCTGATGGTGTCTAAATGCTTCGACTGATCGCCCAAGAGCTTGTTTAGGGAAGCTTTCATACTCAGAGCTTTACTACCGACCACCGACTAGCATGTTGGTGCCCTACCGATCAGTCATCGCGCTTCAGGTTTCGCATTACTTCTGCATCACTCCAGCGCTAGGTGCATAGAGGGCCCGAACGCCAAGGATGACGCCTGTGTTTTGGGGAACATTTCTCGATGACCCCTCTTGCCTCAGCCTCGCTGTAAGAAGTCGAGGTGAGGTTTTTCTCCTCTCGCCTCAGCCTCGCTGTACTAAGTCGAGGTGAGGACTTTTAATCTCGCCTCAACCCTGCTGTAAAAAGCAGAAGAAGAGGACTTTCTCTGCCTGCACCCCGCTATACAAAGTCGAGGTTGAGGACTTTCTCCTCTGAATGGGTGCATGCTCCCAGGGGAGCACCAGGGGTGGCTGTCTAAGCGCACTCGCTAGGCGCATCCCTGCCTGCATGGTATCACCGCACGCCCTTTGAGTGGGCAACTCCCCTTCTTCTGGTTTGGAATCATGCGAGGTGCATGCGTAACGCTCTCGCTGGGAGCCTGGGTCCCAGCTTAACACGTGTTGGCATGACCCCGATGACCAACCTTCTTCTGGAATCATGCGAGGTGCATGCGTAACGCTCTCGCTGGGAACCTGGGTCCCAGCTTAACACATGTTAGCAAGACCCCGATGACCAACCTTCTTCTGGAATCATGCGAGGTGCATGCGTAACACTCTCGCTGGGAACCTGGGTCCCAGCTTAACACGTGTTAGCAAGACCCCGATGACCATGCACCGACCGAGTGCTCTGCTTCGTGCACCGATGACTGATCGTGCTTTGGGTGCACCGATGAATGATCGCGTTCTGCTTCTTGGTGTTTAAACGCGAAGATGATGTCTTGCTTTGGGGAAGAAGAGTTTTTCTTGTTGACCCCTGTCGGTCGTCCGTACTCGCGCCTGGGGCGAGCAGGCTCCAACCGATCACTTGCACTTTCATCCGGGGCAAGTAGGACTTGAAACTGGAAAACACGTGCACACTTGGTATACTGAAATCTTTTTTATTGGGTGGCCTCGTTAAAAACCCTCATCGGGAAAAGAGTGCCCCCTGATCTGTTCAATTATTTACAGAATATACATTGAGTGTGTGTACAGCGCAAGAACGCATCTACTTTATAACTTAACTGAAGTAGAATCTCAAGTGTGTAGCGTTCCATGTCCTGGGGATAGGTGCTCCATCCAGAGTCTCCAGCCGATAAGCTCCATTCTCCAATGCCTCAACTACTCTATATGGACCCGTCCACTTTGGAGATAACTTGTTCTCCATCTCATTCTGATGCGCTTTCCTCATCACCAGATCGCCTTCCTGGAAACGCCTGGGCTTCACCTTGGAATTGTGCCTCCGTTCTACTCTTCTCTTGACAGCTTCAGCACTAACCCTGGCCCCCTCTCGCACTTCGTCCAAGAGGTCCAGATTCACCTTTTGCTCTTGATTGGACTCTTCGGCGATGAAGTTCAGGAATCTAGGGGAGCTCTCCTGTATCTCCACGGGGATCATAGCATCCGTCCCATAGACAAGACTAAAGGGTGTCTCTTGGGTGCTAGACTGTGGGGTGGTATGGTACGACCATACAATTCTGGGAACCTCTTCTGCCCAATTCCCCTTGGCTTTCTCTAATCTTCGCTTCAGTCCCCTAAGCAGTGTAAGGACCTGGAAAATCTTATTGGAATAAAAGTGATATATTTTAAGTCAATTCTAAGTATGTTTTTATTTAAAATAAAAATGAAGGAAAGCGTAGTTAGAAAGCCATGAGATCGCCTGGAGCATGATCGCCAGGGCGAGAGGCATGCGGACATCGCCAGGGCGCGAGAGGCATGCGGGCATCGCCAGGGCGCGAGAGGCATGCGGGCATCGCCAGGGCGCGAGAGGCATGCGGGCATCGCCAGGGCGAGAGGCATGCGGACATCGCCAGGGCGCGAGGCATGCGGGCATCACCAGGGCGCGAGAGGCATGCGGGCATCGCCAGGGCGCGAGAGACATGCGGGCATCGCTTGGGCGCGAGAGACATGCGGGCGTCGCCAAGAGGAGACCTCGGTCGGTGTCCAGGAGGAGGAGACCTCGGTCGGTCTCCAGGAGGAGGAGACATCGGTCGTCTTCCAAAGAGAGACATCGGTCGTCCTCCAGGATGAGTCATCGGTGGAGATTCTTCGCGCCAGTGATCATCGGTGGAAGGTTATCGCGCGATGTCGAGTTGTACGTAGAGAAGGTGGGACCCAGACTCCCAGCATGAGACGCGCAGCACGCGCGACACGTAGACAAAAAGTGTTGGTTCAGAACAGTGACATCAGAATGTTGGCATGCGCAACAGACAACAGTGGTCGTACTGTTCAGAGCAGTGGTTGGCATGCACAAGAGACAACAGTGGTCGTACTGTTCAGAGAAAGGTACACTCAGACTTCCCTGCAGAGTGGGTGGTGGCAGCTGCTTTTGTGGACAAGTTGGTTTAAGAGGCAAGAACCCACTTCTGAGAGGAGGAAAAACGTTGCAGTTATCCAAAGAGCGAAAAAGTGAGTTACCTCCCTTCTCCTCCATTTCTCTCCTTCGCGCTGCGATTCAAGCACCTTCGAGCAAAAAGCAAGACGAGCGACGACTGCCATAGAGCACCTGGGAAGGTTCTCTGCAAGTCTACCGATCAGAAAGCTTAGGCTGAGTTCGGGCATCCGTGAGTTCGGTGGATTAAAGCTTGAAGAGAGAGTTTCATGCTAGTCCAGGTAAGGGAAGCTAGTCTTTTTCCAACGATAACTGGATATTTGATGTTTGTGATGATAGGGCGACGTGGTCGCCGGTTTTACTTGCTTTCACGGTGTTTGATGTTGAAATGTGAGATGTTTACGATAACAGTTCTGTTTGGATGTTGGGGGCGACGTGGTCGCCGGTTTTAAAAATGTTCTTGTTTAAAAACCCAGTTTTGTTCGTGATCGCCGGTTTCTGGAGGTGATCGCCGGTTTTCATCTGTTATTGAAATATCCCCCGTTTTATGCTGTTCCAAAAGTGTTTGAGATTTTAAATGTGGTTTTCGAAAATCTGAACCTTGGTATGAGTTTTGCTGTGATTGAAATCGTTCATTGAAGTGTTATGTGATGTGTTGAATGTTGTGAGTGTGGATCGAGGCATAGTATTTTCAGGAAAGGAAATACCGTGTAAGGTCGTGTAATAGGTGTATTGATCGGTGATCCTATAATGAGACATCCTGACTCTACTGAGGTAATGAAATCACATAGAGGAAGTTACTCAGTTGTGGAGAGTCGATGGAGGTTCATGCGTATGGGTGTCTCGTGTGAAACAGAACGAGTTCGGCCTGTTGTATGGATTAACCTTGTCATACCGTGATAATGAGAATATTGAAATGGTGTATGCGCATGGCTGTGTGGATTTCACAGCGACCCTGTGTGGATTTCACAGTGGTGTGGTATGACAGGTGCGAATCTCTGGGTCTAATCAACGCACGAGTCTCCGGAAATAGTGGTCAAGTGTCTGGTGTGATGAGTCAGTGGAAAGTCTGACGTGAGAAATGTGAAATTGAATTAATAGACACTTGATTGCTGATGTGAATTGAAATACTCTTGGATTGATTTGTGAATTTGGGGATTTCCTGATAGTCTTGTGGAATATGGAAATGTGATGGCTGATATTGACACGGTTCATGGATGTTGTGAAGTTCTTATGTATGCTCTTGATTCAAAGTTTTTCCTAAATGTATAGCTTACCCTGTATTTTGTTTCTGTGGATGTCTTTCTTAAAACTGTGATGATCGTGTATCTTTACACGGGAGCAGATGAGGTTGCAGGAAGTGGATTTCCCCTGTGAGTGATCGCCGGAAGGAGATCGTCTATCTCTGATCTGTTAGGCGATCACCCGTTTTTGCTCTCTGATAGGAGATCGCCGGTATGATAGGAGATCGCCTGTCTGATGGGAGATCGCCGTTTCTGTTAGCAGATCGGCTGTTTGTATTATTTGCAGTTTTTATGTTTAAGTTTTGGAAAAGGACCGTTTTGTATCAAACTCCCTGCGAGGAGAAACTCATTTATATATATGTACAATTATGTTTATTTCAATATATTTGTTTTACCGTTACTTCATATTACGAAAATGAAAAAAAATGCGAAATGTATTTGGCGGGATGTTACATTAATGGTATCAGAGCAGTTCGTCCTTTGGATGACCTGAGGGCTGTGGATCCATTGTGTTTTCTTCTGCTCATGAAAACTTATTTGAGTTTTAAGTGACAACTATTGTGAAAGGTTTTCAAACGTTTTGTATTGAACTTTTGTGTGTGCTGTAGTGAATGTATGCATAACTGAAGATCTTAGTATTTAGAATGAGAGGGTCTTGATAAGGTGGTGAGGGTGCACACTCATGACCGGATCGGGGTGATTCTCAATCTAAATTCCAGAGGTTTAATGTTTAGCATACTTTGACTTCTGGTGTGATCTATTCCATGTTATTGAGTGTTCTCGTAATTGATTGTGAGTGGCTGTGTGGATTTATGGTTGCACGCCAGTAGCTGTTCTGGTGTTTTGTTTGAAGTTATAAGCTTTATGGTTCTGTAGATGGACTGAAATTCCTAAGGAATTTGAGAAGCTGACCTTGTGAGGTCGAGATGTTATCCCCCTTGAATGAATTGATTTCCTTATCGATTTCATTCTTGTAGTTGTAGGGAATATAGAAGCTAGTGGTTTCGGAATCTGAGAACGAAGAAGATGACTCGTAGACCTCCTACCTCTCCCCAACCTTCTTCTGAAATGGGCCAGATCGCCAGGGCCATTGAGATGATGGCAAGTGCCATCCAGCAACAGAATGCGGCGATGGCTCAGAACCATCAAGATACCATGCACCACTGGGAGGCTACTCGGTCGGCTGATACGAATTCGCCCGTCGGTCAGCCTCAGGAGCGGATGGGACTGGCTGAGTTCATGAGGCACAACCCACCCAAGTTCTGTGGGAATGCTACCCCTGATCAAGCAGATCAGTGGGTCAGGGAAATGGAGAAAATCTTTAGGGCGACCTCCTGCCCTGAAGAGAAGAAGTTGTTGTTTGCCACTTATCTGCTGTCTGGAGAAGCAGAGTTCTGGTGGGTGGGAGCTCAGCAAATGATGGAGGCCAGAGAGGAGGTGTTGGACTGGGAGAGCTTTAGGGTGAGGTTCTTGGAGAAATACTTCCCTGACAGCGCAAAGTTTGCGCGGGAAGCGGAGTTCTTAAAGTTGGAGCAGGGGGCGATGTCAGTGAACGCCTATGCTGCTAGATTTGAGCACCTCGCCCGATTCTACACTCAGGCGACCTCCGAAGCTTGGAGGTGCAGGAAGTTTGAGGAAGGGCTGAAGCACGGGCTGAAGAGGACGATAGCCCCGATGTGCATCAGGGAATTTCACGCCTTGGTAGAAAAGGCGAAGATGGTGGAGACCCTGGAAAAGGGTGATCCCCGGGTGATCAGGTCGCACCCAGGGGGTTCTTCCAGTGGGCGGGCGAAGGTGCAGCATTCACAAGGCAGGCCATATGCGAGACCTCCACTACATCGGGCGGGAACAGGGCCACCCCAGTTTCAACAGCAGCAACCCTGGAAACCAAAATGTTCCCTCTGTGGTGGACCACACATGCCAAATGTGTGTCCCAAGAAGAATTTGGAGAGAAGGTGTTTTGTATGCCAAAGGACAGGGCACGTTGCTAGAGAATGCCCTAACCGGAGTGGGGCGACTCAACCTGGTAGTTCTCAGCAGTTGAGAAATGAAGGCAGCAGACCCCAGGCAGCAGGGAGGGTGTTTGCCATGTCAGGAGCAGAGGCGTCCCAATCAGGTAACCTCGTGCAAGGTGTCTGTTTTATATCTGGTAGAAGTGTACAAGCGTTGTTTGATTCTGGAGCGACACACTCTTTTGTGTCAAGTCGGTGTATAGCCGAGCTGGGCCTCCTAGTGAAGGAGCTGCCTTTTGAACTGTTGGTCTCCACACCTGCATCAGGACAGGTTATGACCTCTACGGTTTGCCCTGAATGTCCAGTAATAGTAGAGGGACGCAGATTCAAAGTGAACTTGATCTGCCTGCCTCTTCAGGACCTGGATGTTATCCTGGGAATGGATTGGCTTTCTGCCAATCACGTTCTCATAGATTGCGGTAAGCAGAAAGTGGTGTTGCCCGATCTCCAAGAGCAGGATGTGGTATCTGCTGGGCATGGGCGGTTGGAGATGGAAGAAGGGGCGAGGTGCTTCGTGATGTTAGCCCGGTTGGAAGTGAAGAACGAAGGGGACGTGAGCAGGATACCTGTAGTGAAAGACTTCACGGATGTGTTCCCAGAAGAGGTACCTGGGTTACCTCCTATGAGAGAAGTGGAATTCTCCATTGATTTGGTCCCTGGAGCTGGACCAGTGTCAATGGCGCCTTACAGGATGGCCCCAGCCGAGTTGGTGGAGTTAAAGAAGCAAGTGGAAGAGCTGTTGGAGAAACAGTTTATCAGGCCCAGTGTATCTCCATGGGGAGCTCCAGTACTTCTGGTGAAGAAAAAGGATGGAGGGTCTCGGCTGTGCATAGACTACAGGCAGTTAAACAAGCTGACCATCAAGAACAAGTACCCTCTACCCAGAATTGATGATTTAATGGATCAAGTAAATGGAGCCTCGGTGTTCTCAAAGATTGATCTGAGATCGGGGTACCATCAAATTTTGGTAAAGGCCGACGATGTCCAGAAAACAGCCTTTAGGTCCCGGTATGGGCACTATGAGTACGTGGTGATGCCGTTTGGAGTGACCAATGCCCCAGCTCTGTTCATGGATTATATGAATAGGATTTTCCGCCCTTTCTTGGATAAGTTTGTGGTAGTCTTCATAGACGACATACTTGTCTATTCAAAGACCGAGGAAGAACATGAAGGACATCTGAGGTCGGTGTTGGAGGTTCTGAGGGAGAAGCAACTCTATGCCAAGTTCTCCAAGTGTGAGTTCTGGCTGAAGGAAGTCAACTTTCTAGGACACGTGATATCTGCCCAGGGGATCTCGGTAGACCCAGCCAAAGTAGAGACAGTGCTGCAGTGGGAACGTCCCAAGACAGTCACTGAGATAAGGAGCTTTGTGGGTTTGGCGTGTTACTATCGGAGATTTATTGAGGATTTTTCCAAGGTGGTGGCTCCGTTAACACAGCTGACCCGTAAGGACCAACCTTTCGCTTGGACCGACCGATGTGAGCTCAGCTTCAAGGAACTAAAGGAGAGGTTGACCAGTGCCCCAGTGCTGGTGATCCCCGAGGCAGGAAGACCTTTTGACGTCTACTGTGATGCCTCACATCAGGGACTGGGATGCGTTTTAATGCAAGAGAAAAGGGCAGTCGCCTATGCTTCAAGGCAACTCAAGGTTCATGAGAGGAACTACCCTACGCATGATTTGGAGTTGGCGGCAGTGGTCTTCGCCCTAAAGATTTGGAGGCACTACTTATATGGAGCTCGATTCCAGGTGTTCAGCGATCATAAGAGTCTGAAATACCTGTTCGATCAGAAGGAACTGAACATGAGGCAAAGAAGGTGGATGGAGTTCCTAAAGGACTACGATTTTCAACTCATGTATCACCCAGGGAAGGCCAATGTGGTGGCAGACGCTTTGAGTAGAAAATCAATGCAAGTAGCCACCATGATGATGGAAGAACAGAAACTGATCGAGCAGTTCAGAGACTTAAACCTTGGGGTAGAACTTCATGTAAATCACATTAGTTGTAGTAAGCTGACTATAACTAATGACTTCATTGGAGAGATCAAGGATAAGCAGTTGGAGGACCCAAGTCTGAGGCGGACTGTGGAGTCGCTAGGGACCGACCAGGCTAGGGACTTTGTAATGGGCAATGATGGGATCTTGAGATTTAATGGCAGAATTTGCATACCTGCAAATGAAGAGTTGAAGAAGATGATCCTAGAAGAAGGTCATAAGAGTCGCCTTAACCTACACCCAGGTATGAACAAGATGTACCATGACTTGAAGGAGTCATTTTGGTGGTCAGGCATGAAGAGGGACATCGCCCAGTATGTTGCAACCTGCTTAACGTGTCAGAAGGCAAAGGTAGAGCATCAAAGACCTGGCGGGCTGTTGCAGCAGCTGGATATCCCTGAGTGGAAATGGGACAGCATTGCCATGGACTTTGTCACCCATCTGCCTAGATCGGTGAAGGGTCATGAGGCAATCTGGGTCATAGTAGATCGGCTGACAAAGAGTGCCCACTTCCTCCCAGTGAATATGAAGATGCCCATGGAAAAGTTGGCACAACTGTACATCAAGGACATTGTAAGGTTGCATGGAGTGCCCACCAGCATCATTTCGGATAGGGATCCCAGGTTCACTTCGCGGTTTTGGCGGACTCTACAAGATTGCTTAGGAACTAAGTTGAGGATGAGCTCTGCATATCATCCCCAAACAGATGGTCAGTCAGAGAGAACGATCCAGTCTTTGGAAGATCTGCTAAGGACGTGTGTCTTGGATCATTTGAGAAGTTGGGATGAGGTGTTACCACTGGTGGAGTTTACGTATAATAACAGTCACCACGCCAGCATTGGGATGGCGCCTTATGAAGCCCTGTACGGGAGGAAATGCAGGACTCCCTTATGTTGGTATCAGGAGGGCGAGGCAGTCTTGGTTGGGCCAGAGTTGATTCAGCAGACGACCGAGAAGGTGAAACAGATACAAGGCAGGATGAGAGCTTCCCAAAGCCGGCAGAAGTCCTATGCAGATCAGAGGAGAAGACCCTTGGAGTTTACTGCTGGAGACCATGTGTTTTTGAGAGTGACCCCAACCAAGGGCGTAGGACGAGCTATCAGACCAAAGAAGCTGTCACCTAAGTTTGTTGGACCTTACCAGATATTGAGGAAAATTGGTCCAGTAGCCTATGAGATCGCCCTACCTCCACATTTAGCAAATCTGCATAATGTCTTCCACGTATCGCAGCTAAGGAAATATCTTGCCGACCCTTGTCACGTGTTGGAGGTGGACGACGTGCAGATCAGGGACGACTTGTCTTTTGAAGCAAGACCAGTCAGGATAGACGATCACCAAAGCAAACAGCTCAGGGGTAAGACCATCCATATGGTTAAGGTAGTGTGGGATGAGAGATCCGGTGATTCGACTTGGGAGTTGGAAGAGAACATGAGAAACGACTATCCACATCTCTTTTCCTTGTAATTCAATTTTCGAGGACGAAAATTTTTGTTGTTAGGGAGATTGTAAGGACCTGGAAAATCTTATTGGAATAAAAGTGATATATTTTAAGTCAATTCTAAGTATGTTTTTATTTAAAATAAAAATGAAGGAAAGCGTAGTTAGAAAGCCATGAGATCGCCTGGAGCATGATCGCCAGGGCGAGAGGCATGCGGACATCGCCAGGGCGCGAGAGGCATGCGGGCATCGCCAGGGCGCGAGAGGCATGCGGGCATCGCCAGGGCGCGAGAGGCATGCGGGCATCGCCAGGGCGCGAGGCATGCGGACATCGCCAGGGCGCGAGAGGCATGCGGGCATCGCCAGGGCGCGAGGCATGCGGGCATCACCAGGGCGCGAGAGGCATGCGGGCATCGCCAGGGCGCGAGAGACATGCGGGCATCGCTTGGGCGCGAGAGACATGCGGGCGTCGCCAAGAGGAGACCTCGGTCGGTGTCCAGGAGGAGGAGACCTCGGTCGGTCTCCAGGAGGAGGAGACATCGGTCGTCTTCCAAAGAGAGACATCGGTCGTCCTCCAGGATGAGTCATCGGTGGAGATTCTTCGCGCCAGTGATCATCGGTGGAAGGTTATCGCGCGATGTCGAGTTGTACGTAGAGAAGGTGGGACCCAGACTCCCAGCATGAGACGCGCAGCACGCGCGACACGTAGACAAAAAGTGTTGGTTCAGAACAGTGACATCAGAATGTTGGCATGCGCAACAGACAACAGTGGTCGTACTGTTCAGAGCAGTGGTTGGCATGCACAAGAGACAACAGTGGTCGTACTGTTCAGAGAAAGGTACACTCAGACTTCCCTGCAGAGTGGGTGGTGGCAGCTGCTTTTGTGGACAAGTTGGTTTAAGAGGCAAGAACCCACTTCTGAGAGGAGGAAAAACGTTGCAGTTATCCAAAGAGCGAAAAAGTGAGTTACCTCCCTTCTCCTCCATTTCTCTCCTTCGCGCTGCGATTCAAGCACCTTCGAGCAAAAAGCAAGACGAGCGACGACTGCCATAGAGCACCTGGGAAGGTTCTCTGCAAGTCTACCGATCAGAAAGCTTAGGCTGAGTTCGGGCATCCGTGAGTTCGGTGGATTAAAGCTTGAAGAGAGAGTTTCATGCTAGTCCAGGTAAGGGAAGCTAGTCTTTTTCCAACGATAACTGGATATTTGATGTTTGTGATGATAGGGCGACGTGGTCGCCGGTTTTACTTGCTTTCACGGTGTTTGATGTTGAAATGTGAGATGTTTACGATAACAGTTCTGTTTGGATGTTGGGGGCGACGTGGTCGCCGGTTTTAAAAATGTTCTTGTTTAAAAACCCAGTTTTGTTCGTGATCGCCGGTTTCTGGAGGTGATCGCCGGTTTTCATCTGTTATTGAAATATCCCCCGTTTTATGCTGTTCCAAAAGTGTTTGAGATTTTAAATGTGGTTTTCGAAAATCTGAACCTTGGTATGAGTTTTGCTGTGATTGAAATCGTTCATTGAAGTGTTATGTGATGTGTTGAATGTTGTGAGTGTGGATCGAGGCATAGTATTTTCAGGAAAGGAAATACCGTGTAAGGTCGTGTAATAGGTGTATTGATCGGTGATCCTATAATGAGACATCCTGACTCTACTGAGGTAATGAAATCACATAGAGGAAGTTACTCAGTTGTGGAGAGTCGATGGAGGTTCATGCGTATGGGTGTCTCGTGTGAAACAGAACGAGTTCGGCCTGTTGTATGGATTAACCTTGTCATACCGTGATAATGAGAATATTGAAATGGTGTATGCGCATGGCTGTGTGGATTTCACAGCGACCCTGTGTGGATTTCACAGTGGTGTGGTATGACAGGTGCGAATCTCTGGGTCTAATCAACGCACGAGTCTCCGGAAATAGTGGTCAAGTGTCTGGTGTGATGAGTCAGTGGAAAGTCTGACGTGAGAAATGTGAAATTGAATTAATAGACACTTGATTGCTGATGTGAATTGAAATACTCTTGGATTGATTTGTGAATTTGGGGATTTCCTGATAGTCTTGTGGAATATGGAAATGTGATGGCTGATATTGACACGGTTCATGGATGTTGTGAAGTTCTTATGTATGCTCTTGATTCAAAGTTTTTCCTAAATGTATAGCTTACCCTGTATTTTGTTTCTGTGGATGTCTTTCTTAAAACTGTGATGATCGTGTATCTTTACACGGGAGCAGATGAGGTTGCAGGAAGTGGATTTCCCCTGTGAGTGATCGCCGGAAGGAGATCGTCTATCTCTGATCTGTTAGGCGATCACCCGTTTTTGCTCTCTGATAGGAGATCGCCGGTATGATAGGAGATCGCCTGTCTGATGGGAGATCGCCGTTTCTGTTAGCAGATCGGCTGTTTGTATTATTTGCAGTTTTTATGTTTAAGTTTTGGAAAAGGACCGTTTTGTATCAAACTCCCTGCGAGGAGAAACTCATTTATATATATGTACAATTATGTTTATTTCAATATATTTGTTTTACCGTTACTTCATATTACGAAAATGAAAAAAAATGCGAAATGTATTTGGCGGGATGTTACAAGCAGCACTCGGTTGGCTGACTCCACCTGCCCGTTGGTGTGCGGGTGTTCTACTGAGGCGAACACTTGTTGTATCTTCAATTCTTCACACATTTTTCTCAGCTGATGGCTGGTGAACTGAGTGCCGTTGTCGGATACCAGCCTCTTGGGTACTCCAAAACGACAGACAATATTCTTCCAGACAAAATGCTCGACCTTCTGAGCGGTGATGTGGGCCACTGGTTCCGCCTCCACCCACTTTGTGAAATACTCGATGGCCACTATGAGGAACTTCATCTGCCTGATCGCCAGAGGAAAGGGTCCCAGGATGTCGATTCCCCACGTGTGAAATGGCCACGGGCTATGGATGGACTTCAACTCCTCCGGGGGTGCCTTATGCCAGTCTGCATGAAGTTGGCACTGTTTGCACCGCTGAGCGTACTTCACACAGTCTTCCTTCAGCGTTGGCCAGTAGTACCCCGTGCGGAGGATCCTACTTGCCAAATCGCGACCACCGACGTGGCTTCCGCACAACCCCTCGTGCAACTCTGACATGAGTCTGGTGCATTGCTCTCCACGCACGCACATTTGTACAGGATGGGAAAAGCCAAATCTAAACAAGTTCCCATCGATTAGAGTAAACTTACTCGAGCTCTTCTTTATCTTCTTTGCCTCTGTTGGGTCCAGTGTGATGGAAGAGGGCCAAGCACAACCTTCCATGAAAGGCAAGAGCCAAGTCAAGAGCGTCTAAGACCAAGCTAGGAGCGTCTAAGACAAGCTAGGAGCGTCTAGGACGAGAAGGCCAAGCTAGAAGCGTCTAGGACAAGAAGACTTGGATCAAAGCTATGAATGGGAGAGTGGCATTCTAGCACATATTCCGTGAAGGCCCATCAAATGTAGTTTAGCTTTAATTGGGGTGTAAATAGCATAGCCATGTGGACAAATGTTTATTTTTCTGCACATTAGAATTAAGGAGAAGTTAACCTTCCCACTATTCTAGAAAGCCCATGGAGGGGGTGAACTTACAAACTAGACACACCCCTCCCCATGTGCTCACACTTTCCATGTGGCCCATGTGCTTCACATTTACATTTCATTTGGCTAGCATTAGGGTTGCATTATGGTCCTCCTTAGCCTATAAAAGGAGGAGCCTACACCTTGTATTTTCAAGATTAAATAGAGTATTGTTATGCTGCCCAAATTGTGCCATACACTACTCCTTGCCTAACACTTAGGTTTTAGTCTTCAATTCATCACTACCAAAGGGGCTGGCCAAACCTCCCCATTTCCTCACTCTTCATGCACCTTCAAGGCACCCATGCTTCCTAGGAAGGCCTTGCTCACCTCCTCCATAAGCTTCCGCATCCATCATCACCAAGGAACTCCAAAATCCAAAGAGCTCATAGGAATCCTATCACAGTGGAAGCACACCATCCTCTAGGTACAACTGGTACGGCGTTATCCACGTATCGGGCTCCTTGACAGCGCAGACTTCCATCGCCTCATCGATCCTTGCCGGTCGCGCCCTCACCCTCGGTGCTTTCAGCGTTTCTTGAGTCAGGGACCGATGACTGATCGCCAGACGCTCCACCGACTTGGATACTTGAAGCATTTGATTGTCTGATACGAATGCTCGTGGTACCTTTAAAGTCTCTTGAATAACGGTCCTCTGTTTTCCCCCCTTGCCTGAGCTGGCCAGCTTGGCAAGCAGATCTGCTCTGGCATTTTGCTCGCGTGGCACATGCACCAACTCAAACTCATCGAAGGACGTCTTCATGAGCTGCACGTACTCCAGGTAAGCTGCCATCTGAGGATCTTTCGCTTGGAACTCCCCTGTAACTTGCCCAGTGACTAGCAAGGAATCACTCTTAGCCACCAGACTTCTTGCTCCCATTTCCTTTGCCAGCAACATTCCTGCGATCAGGGCTTCATACTCCGCCTGATTGTTGCTGGCCTTGAAGGCAAAGCGAAGGGACTGTTTGATCAGCACCCCGTTCGGGCCTTCTAGAATGACTCCAGCACCGCTTCCCTGCTGATTGGAGGAGCCATCCACCGATAAGACCCATCGAAAAACTACGCCTTCTGCAGATGTCGCGATCGACGACAGTTCAGCCACGAAGTCGGCGAACACCTGCCCCTTGATCGGTCCTCGGGGCTCGTACTGGATGTCGAATTCTGAGAGTTCCACAGCCCACTTGACCATCCTTCCTGCTACGTCTGGCTTCTTCAACACCTTCTGGATGGGCAAGTCTGTCATGACCACTATGGTGAAGCTGTGGAAATAGTGTCTGAGCCTCCTAGCTGAAAAAACTACTGCCAGTGCTGCCTTCTCCAAGGCCTGATACCTCGTTTCCGGGCCTCGCAGCACCTTACTTACAAAATACACAGGCTTCTAGACCTGATCTTGCTCTTGTACCAGGACTGAGCTGACCGCCCTCTCTGTCACAGCAAAGTACAGACGAAGAGGGGTGCCCATTTGTGGTTTACACAATACTGGTGGGCTCACCAGATACTCCTTCTGATGGAAGAGGGCCAAGCACAACCTTCCATGAAAGGCAAGAGCCAAGTCAAGAGCGTCTAAGACCAAGCTAGAAGCGTCTAAGACAAGCTAGGAGCGTCTAGGACGAGAAGGCCAAGCTAGAAGCGTCTAGGACAAGAAGACTTGGATCAAAGCTATGAATGGGAGAGTGGCATACTAGCACATATTCCGTGAAGGCCCATCAAATGTAGTTTAGCTTTAATTGGGGTGTAAATAGCATAGCCATGTGGACAAATGTTTATTTTTCTGCACATTAGAATTAAGGAGAAGTTAACCTTCCCACTATTCTAGAAAGCCCATGGAGGGGGTGAACTTACAAACTAGACACACACCTCCCCATGTGCTCACACTTTCCATGTGGCCCATGTGCTTCACATTTACATTTCATTTGGCTAGCATTAGGGTTGCATTATGGTCCTCCTTAGCCTATAAAAGGAGGAGCCTACACCTTGTATTTTCAAGATTAAATAGAGTATTGTTATGCTGCCAAAATTGTGTCATACACCACTCTTTGCCTAACACTTAGGTTTTAGTCTTCAATTCATCACTACCAAAGGGGCTGGCCAAACCTCCCCATTTCCTCACTCTTCATGCACCTTCAAGGCACCCATGCTTCCTAGGAAGGCCTTGCTCACCTCCTCCATAAGCTTCCGCATCCATCATCACCAAGGAACTCCAAAATCCAAAGAAGAGCTCATAGGAATGCTATCATTTGGTATCTAGAGCTATGGTTCTTCAAAGATGAGTATCTCTTTTCATTTTCTTTTTGAGTTCTTCTTTTCTCCAAGTTGTTCATCTTTATTCCAAGTTGTCTTGCTGTTTTCTGTGTTTTAATATGATTTGAATGCTTGTTTATTCATTTCATTTGGTGGGTTTGTTCAAACTTGTGCTTGAACATCTATTTTCAATTTTGTGTAGGATTCTTGATATATTTGTGTTGCTGTTTTTATTTTTAGGTATTTGAGTCTTGCTTGAAATTTCATTTGGGTCATATGATGTTCTTGTGTCTTTTCATTTTATGAATCCATAAGTTTTGTCTAAGTCATGTGTTTCCATATTTGTCATCAAATCCTAGTAGTACTCTTTTTGATTTATTTGTTTCTTGTTTTTGGTCTGAATGTTTGATCTGAAATCTGTTTTGTGTTGATCCTTTGGTGCATTTTTAATTTTAGTTTGAGTTCTTATTTGTGTGTTAGATCCACACAAATTCCATCATATTAACTCCATTGTGTTTTTAAGGTATATCATTCTGTTTTTCATTCCAGTTTTCAGAACCCCTTGTTTTTCACTTTTCTGTGCTGACTGTTTTGATTTATGAAAATCACATACATCATCAAAAATTTCTGAGCCTCTGGATTTCACAAATTTGAGGTGTTAGCAAAAGGACAAAAAAAGAACCATCTGAAAAGAAGAAATAGAAAAAAAAATATAAATATTACAAAAAAAGTGTGCAATCCTGACGTTCCAGCTGGCAGCTCTGAGCACTGATTTTATAAAATTTACCAAAATTAATTGGTACATGCGTTTGGAGTGAAACCAACGCCAAAAGTTTTTTAAGATCTTGTTCTGATTGTGTCTCAATTTTCAGAAGCAAATACAAAAGGGTCAGCTCAGCATAAATCTTTTAAAGATACGCTTTCTGGACCACAACAATATGTGCTTTTCTGTGGTGCTGTTTTTTGGTTTTTAAATCAAATCTAGTGCTATTCCTAGGTTCCTTTTTGTGTGCCATCCATTATTTGAGTACCTTTTATTTGCTTGTCTAATTTCATTTGAACTCTTTCTAGTTGTGTCACATTTAAATTCCATTTGTGTGGTACTGTTTTTCAAATTAATTTGTTTCTTGCTTTCTTTCTTTGGTCTCTAAGCTTGTTGGTGGATTAAATATGAATTGGTACTTGTTGAGTGAGAATTTGACTTGAGGGGAGTCTAGCTTGCTTAATAGGTGCTGGATTGAAGATTTTATTGACCTAATTCCAAGATGAACAAAGGCAAAGGGCAGCAACAAACACCATACTACAAATACACCACACACTTTGGAAGGCCCAACAAGTAGAAAAGCAACAAAAGGGGTGCAACTAGAAGAACAACAAAAGGGGTGCAAATAGTAAAAGCAACAAAGGGAGTGTCATTTAATTTCTTTGCAATCTTGCTTGTGTTAATTACTTGTTAATCACGCAATTAGTCGGTGAGTGTGTCTTCAAGGGCTCCAAGTGTCCAAGAAGCCTCACCTAGGGCCGTCTAGCTTAATTTTGTTTTTATTAATTGCTTTAATTGAACCAACTTGCTTTAATCACTTCGTTAATTTCTTGTTTAATCTTGTTTAAGGCTTTCATAACTTGCATTGTTTTCTTGCATTAAAAATTTGATTTCTTCAACCTAATTGTGTTTTAAGTGGTTTACTAAGAGAAAGCTTTGTGTGAAGACATTGAGGGATAGTCTTTGGCTAAGGCAAGGCTTGGTATTTAAGTAGTCCATTGTGACTCACCTCCCTTACCTGGAAGACTACCTTCTTTGACTTCCCTAAATTTTCTCAAGGTAAAATATTTCTATACACAAAGGTCTAGTCATGTCTTCTCATTCCTTTAAATCTCTTAAAAGTGAGGTGAAATCCTTGAAATCTCTTTTCGAACAACTTTCCAAGAATATTCAATCAATTTCATCTAAACAATTGGAGAATGAGGCCAAAACTAATGAATTGACTAAATCAAAGGATGAGAAGTCTCACATTTCAAAAAAATTACCTTCTCATGCATCTATCTCTAAAAAGCATGATTCTTTTGGGGAGGGAAGACATAGAAGAGATAGAAAAGAACAAGAAAGCCCAAGAGAGGTTAAGGTAGACCTACCCCATTCCCATGGAAAAGAAAATATAGAAACTTGCCTAGATTGGGAAATGAGGGTAGAAAAATTGTTTGCTTCCCATAAAGAAAGAAAGGAAAGAAAGATACAAAAGAAAAGAGAGGAAGCCGAAAGGGAAGCTAAAGAAAAAGAAAAAGAAAAAGAAAAGCATGAGAAGACCCTTGAGAAACAAAAGGCGTGGGAGAATAGTGTTCCTTCTCACAAGGTCATTCAACAAGACAAAAGATTTAAAAATACCTTTGAAAATATGCGTCTTGTTGAACAACCTAGCCTTTCCTTTTGTAAAGGAACACTTGCAAGCATAGTAACAAAAAAAGAGTCTTTAAAAGAAGCTTGCATAGATAAAGATAAAGTGGATTATTTCTCATATGTGCTAGGATATCACCAAGTGAATGTCAAGTTATTTACAAGCATCTACAAAAACAAATTTTTATGTGAAGTAGTGCCTAAAGAAACTTGTCATGTCCTATTGAGACAACCATTGCCAAGTGTGCAACTTCTCATAAACAATGGTTGTAACAACGAGACTATCTTTACACATAAGAGAAAAATTCTTCATGAAGGAGAACTCATGGACCAAATTAGAGTTGATAAAACTCTAGAGCTTTTAAAAGGAAAACTTTTGTCACCCATGAGAAAAGATGTTCAAAGACATTACCCTAGATACATTTCTTGTTTTAAAAATACACCTAAGGTGATGTCTCATGAACTCTATACTCCTTTACCTTTTGCAAATGATCCTTGGGAAGACATAAACCTCAATTTTATCTTAGAGCTTCCTAGGACAACAAAAGGTTTTGATTCCATTTTTATGGATATGGATAATCTCTTCTATATAGAAGTGACAAGTCTTCATGGTTTATCTTCAAGCATAGTATTGGATAGAGCTCCAAAATTTGAAAACCATCATTTGAGGAATCTTTTAGAAAAACTTGAAATTAAGTTGTACTCTTCAAATTTTTATCCTCAAAAGAATGGTCAAAATAAAATTGAAAACATAGCTCTTTTTACTATGCCTAGAGAAATCATGAAAGACAATCACAATTCTTGGGATGAGTATCCTTTTGAGCATGCATACAATGGAGTAGTCCACAAGACTACTAATATTTCTACATTTGAAATTGCATGTGGACTTAATCCTCTTTCGCTTTTTAAGTTGTTACCCTTTCCTAAAGGTATTGTGCCTAAGGAAAAGGTAACCAATATTGAAAATTTTCAAATACATAAGAGGATTAGAGAACACATACAACCATCAAAAGAGAAATATTGTACAAAGTTGCCAAAAACAAAAGAAAAACAAAAATGGCAACTTCATACAATTAAGTTCTCTCCAATTGCTCACACTAACACCTTTACTTTGTTTGATGATTTCCATAGGTGGACGTTTGATCCGGGAGGACAAGCCTTGCCGAAACAATAGGCTGCTATCCGAGATCAAATCTGTAGATCTGAGGATAGATCTTCTCAAAGGAGGAGGAGATGATGGACACCATGCAACCCCATCCATCCCCCTAGTTGAAGACAAAGCAAGGGATTTGAGGACAAATCCTTTTTCAAGAGGGAGGGGATGATGGAAGAGGGCCAAGCACAACCTTCCATGAAAGGCAAGAGCCAAGTCAAGAGCGTCTAAGACCAAGCTAGGAGCGTCTAAGACAAGCTAGGAGCGTCTAGGACGAGAAGGCCAAGCTAGAAGCGTCTAGGACAAGAAGACTTGGATCAAAGCTATGAATGGGAGAGTGGCATACTAGCACATATTCCGTGAAGGCCCATCAAATGTAGTTTAGCTTTAATTGGGGTGTAAATAGCATAGCCATGTGGACAAATGTTTATTTTTCTGCACATTAGAATTAAGGAGAAGTTAACCTTCCCACTATTCTAGAAAGCCCATGGAGGGGGTGAACTTACAAACTAGACACACACCTCCCCATGTGCTCACACTTTCCATGTGGCCCATGTGCTTCACATTTACATTTCATTTGGCTAGCATTAGGGTTGCATTATGGTCCTCCTTAGCCTATAAAAGGAGGAGCCTACACCTTGTATTTTCAAGATTAAATAGAGTATTGTTATGCTGCCAAAATTGTGCCTACACCACTCTTTGCCTAACACTTAGGTTTTAGTCTTCAATTCATCACTACCAAAGGGGCTGGCCAAACCTCCCCATTTCCTCACTCTTCATGCACCTTCAAGGCACCCATGCTTCCTAGGAAGGCCTTGCTCACCTCCTCCATAAGCTTCCGCATCCATCATCACCAAGGAACTCCAAAATCCAAAGAAGAGCTCATAGGAATGCTATCACCTTCAGCTTCAGGAAGGCTTCTTCGCATTCCGGTGTCCACACGAATCTACTGTTGCGCTTGAGACATTGGAAATACGGATGACCCTTCTCTCCTCCAGCAGACATGAACCGTGACAAGGCGGCCAACCGACCAGTCAGCTGCTGCACCTTCTTCACCGTCGTTGGGCTCCTCATTGCCACGATTGCCTCGCACTTCTCCGGGTTCGCCTCAATTCCACGCTTCGTTAGGAGGAAACCCAAGAACTTCCCAGCCTCCACACCAAAGATGCACTTTTCAGGGTTGAGCTTCAACCTATACTTGGCGATGGTGGTGAAAAGCTCCTCCAGATCAACTACATGGTGCGCCTTCTCCCGCGACGTGACCACCATGTCATCTACGTATGCATGCACGTTCCTTCCAAGCATGGGCGAGAGCACCCTATCCATAAGTCTCTGATAGGTAGCTCCTGCGTTCTTCAACCCGAACGGCATTACCTTGTAGCAGTAGCAAGATCGTTCCGTCATGAAAGTAGTCTTGCACTCGTCCATGGGGTGCATCCTTATCTAGTTGTAGCCTGAGAAGGCGTCCAGAAAGCTGAGGAGCTTCCCCCCTGACGCGCTGTCCACCAATGCATCTATACTAGGGAGGGGGTAGGAGTCCTTGGGGCAGGCCTTATTGAGGTCAGTGAAGTCCACACACATCCTCCACTTGCCGTTTGACTTCTGCACCAGTACCACGTTTGCCAGCCACTCGGGGTACTGGATCTCTCTGATATGTCCAGCAGCAAGGAGCTTCTGCGTCTCGTCATGGATCACCTTCTTCTTCTCTTTGTTAAATCTCCTTCGCCTTTGGCGCACTGGCCGCGCCTTGGGGTCCATTGACAGGTGGTGGCAAAGGAAATCAGGGTCGATCCCTGGCATGTCAGAAGCTGACCACGCAAAAGCGCCCATGTGCTTCTCAATCACGCAGGCGATCTGTGCTCGGTCTTCCGCAGTGAGCGATTCCCCCAACTTAAACCTCTTTCCCCTTATCTCCACCTCTTTCCATCCCTCAGCTGGATGGGACCTCCTTTCATGGGCGATGACCGCCCTGGCGATGTCTAACTCACGAGGAGCGATCACGCTCCCTACTTCTGCTTCGACTTGAGCTACCTGAGAGCCCCCCAGCGTAGCATCTTCCATTACTTGATCTGCCTATGCCCCAGGAACTACCGATCTCTCCTGGAGCACACCTGCTGGTGGTGTTGTAGTGACATGGCAGATGCTTCTCTTCTGCTTGAGGCTGTTCTCATAACAGCGCCTAGCCTCAGCCTGATCTGACTTGATGGTAATGACAGCCCCTTCCACCGACGGCAGCTTCAACTTCATGTGCCTCGTCGATGGCACTGCACCCAACCTGTTGAGCGTGGGTCTTCCCAGCAAGATATTGTATGCAGATGGGGCATTTACCACCAAGAACTTTATCTTCTCTGTGCGGGACGCCACTCCATCGGTGAACGTCATCCTCAGCTCTATGTAGCCCCGCACCTCGACCTGGTCCCCCGCGAAACCATATAGACACCCAACATATGGCCTCAACTGATCGGGGGACAGTTGTAACTTGTTGAACGTCGGCCAGAACATGACGTCCGCTGAGCTTCCTTGGTCTACGAGCGCCCTGTGCACTCGTCTTCCTACTGTCACTAGGGAGATGACCACCGGGTCGTTGTTGTGGGGTATTACGTCTTGCAAATCAGCCCTTGTGAAGGTGATGTCCACCTCGGGAAAATGGCCTTCATCCACCGAGTCCACGGCCATCACCGACCGTGCATACCTTCTTCTCTGCGACCTGGAACACCCTCCGCTGGAAAAACCCCCCGCGATGGTCATCACCTCCCCATGCACAGGGATTTCGTGTTGCTGATCACCCGCTTGAGACCCCGAAGCGCGATCGCCCTGCGCTCCCCGTAGGTAATCGGTCAGGAGACCTGTCTTCACCAACTCAGCGAGTTGACGTCCCAACGCCAGGCAGGTGCGGAGTGTGTGTCCATAAGCATGATGGAACTCACACCACTCATCCTTCTTCCTTCCAAGCACCCTGTCAGTCTTCTCTGGTACTCGGAGCCTTGCAGCCACGGCAGGGATGGCGATCAGCTCCGCCAACTCTACAATGAAATCGTACCTAGGGGGTGCGTCGTGCTCCCTCGCACGCCCCCTGTGATGGAGGAGGGCCAAGCACATCTAACCAAGGAAGCCAAGGCCCAAACCAAGAAGACCGTCTAGACCAAGAGGAGCGTCTAGCTCCAAGAAGTGAGCGTCTAGGACGTGAAGAAGGGAGGCTATCCATGGAGCTAGACCGTCTAGGACCTCTCACAAGATCCATGGCTAAACATATCCAAGCACACATAGAAGAAGCCACGGATGGGAGGGAGAAGACCTTGTACATGCTACTTGGAGGCCCATTAGGGGTTGATCCGGTCGGTCATCGGTATCCAATGACGTCAGCAGCAGATGACCACGTGGGCCAGTCACAGAGCAACACGTGGCATGAGATAGCAGATGAACAAGGGTGGAGATCGACTCCTACATGAGCGCCTGGAAGCAGAGCGCGAGAGTGATGAAGCACCGATCAGTCATCGGTGTATACAGAGCGATCAGTCATCGGTGTATACAGAGTGATCAGTCATCGGTGTATACAGAATGATCAGTCATCGGTATATACAGAGTGATCAGTCATCGGTGCATGCAGAGTGATCAGTCATCGGTGTATACAGAATGATCAGTCATCGGTATATACAGAGTGATCAGTCATCGGTGTATATAGAATGATCAGTCGTCGGGGGTTCCTTGCCAACGCGTGTTAAACTGGGACCCAGGCTCCCAGCGAGAACGTTACCCAAGGACCTCGCCTGATTCCATAAGTAGAGCACGACAACGTGAAGAAGCGCCATCGGACATCGGCCAGGATGAGAGATACCTCGGTCATCGGTGTGTGTCGAGGTGACATCGGTCGCGCGATGTGAACAACGCGACCAGTGACCAGTAAAGCGCTCAGAGGCAGGGAGTGGCCTTAGTCGCGAGACGACCATGCATGAAGATGAGAAGACGCAGTCAGATGCAGAATCCTGCTGGGACGAGAACCCATCAAGGCTAGAGTCTCCCAGTGAGGTTGCATGCATGCCACGTGGACCGTGAAGATGTTCCCAGAGAATAGGTAGGGCAGATAGGCACAGAAGTCGAGGGGTACAGAGGCACCCACGCAGCCTCCCCTGTCAGACTTTGCACTCAAGTGAAGAAGGCTGGCACGCAAGGTAGTCCTGGGGAGTGGAAACGACAGTGCAGAGTAATCAAGTGGCCCTAGAGGTAGCCTGTAGGGGCTACGCCGGCTTATATGAGGAAGAAGAACACCAAACCAGGTATGAGTTTTTTGCCTCAGAATACACAACACAAAAACGAAGAACACTCAGTTTCCGAATCAAAGGGGACTTAGGGCACACACACACGGGTCTCACACAGAGAGAGATCCGAGAGAGAGTTTTGGTGTTCCCGTTGCCTGACTTGAGCGTCGGAGCTACAACGGCCGCTAGAGGCGCCGTCTGTGTGTTTTGCAGGCATCGTTCGGAGTTCCGTCGAAGGTTCCTGGAGCCTCCTTGCAGAACGCGCAGCAGCTGGAAAGCTAGACGAAGGAGTGACAAGGCATTTCCCCACGCCCGAGTCCGCGGCGAGATCAGGGGTAGCTTAGTAGATTAGTGTAGTGTAGAAAGCAAAACTTGCTAACTTAGGGGTGTGCTATCAAAAAGGTGCCCTTAGCAATAGAAGGAGGGGTGTGCTAGCAAATAGGTGCCTTTAGCAAAAGAGGGAGGGGTGTACTATCAAATGTTGCATTTTTGACCTATCTTCTAGAATATTAGGATGATGGTGTGGTTTGACTAAAGTCAATACCCTAGGCAGCCCCCACTTTTTGTATTTCCATCCCTACCCTTTAAGCTTGCTCACCAAGGCTCCTAAATCTATAAATAAGGAGGCCTACCTCATGTATTTTCAAGTTTATTTGAGTAATGTTATGCTGCCATTTTTGTGCACAAGCTTTACTCCTCCTAGAAATCTAGGCTATAAACTTCAATCCTTTCACCTTCTCCCTTGAGCTGGCCGAACCACTCAACCCATACTCATCATGCACCTTCAAGACCAACACAACTCCTAGGAGGGTCTTGTTTCACTCATCCATTGCTTCCGCTCCATTTATTTCTACTTTGATTCAAGAAGAACACATGAAAATGCCATCATTTGGTATCATGAGCTTTTGGTTCTTCAAGATGAGTAGCTTGTCTTTTTAAATTTTCAGTTCTTCTTTATTTTCATCTTGTCATTTCAATTCCATAATTGTCTTGCTGTTTTTTTTTTTTTTTTTTTACATTTTAAATTGTTCTTGGTGTGCTTATGGAAGATCCAACCGAAGCACATGTGTTCAATTGATCTTGAACATTTTCTTGTGCAATTGTGATAGGATTCCTTACACATTGAGTGGCTGTTTTCTTTTAGGAATTTGAGTCTTTATTGCTTTCTTATAATTGCTTCATTTTATGCTTTGAGTCTTTATTTTCTGAATCTATAAATGTTGTGTCAAGTCATGTGAATCCATAATTGTCATCAATTCTTAGTAGTCCTATTTTTGGCTTGATTGTTTCTTGTTTTTGGGTCTCTTTAATTTGCCTTAATCTGCTGTTATTTTGATCCTTTGCTGCCTTTTTAATTTTAGTTTGAGTTCATAATTGTGTCTTAGTTCTTACACAATTTCCTTCTTACATTTTCCTTTGTGTTAAATTTTGGTATCTTGTTTTTTTTTTCCAGTTTTCCAGATTTCCCCTGTTTCTCTCTCTGTCTGGCTGTTTTTTTGTTTCAAAAATTATTTCCACTCATAGGAAATTTGTGATTCTCTGGAAAATGCAAGTTTGAAGTGTTACAAAAAGGACAAAAAAAAGAATCAGATAAAAAAAGGCAACAGAAAAAATATGATAAATCTTACAAAATCAGAATGCAAATCTTGAGCGCTCCAGCTGGCCTAACTGCACACCAAATTTGCAAAAATTATTAAAAACAAATGGTGCATGCGTTTTAGGTGATTCCAAAGCCATTGTTTAGATAAGATCCTGAATTTTCTTGCATATAAATTTCAGAGACAAATTTTAAAAATACAGCTCAGCATAAATCGGGGAACAAACACGTTTTCTGGCCCACAACAATTTTCAGTGGTGCTGTTTTTTTTTTTATTTGGTCATCTAATCTAGTGCTTTTCTTTAGGAATTCCTTTTGTGTGCCAACTTTTTTTTGAGTACCTTTAATTGTTTGCTTTAATTTCTTGACTCTCTTTCTAAGTTGTCATATTATAAATCCTTTTGGTGGTACTGTTTTTATTCAATTAAATTTGTTTCTTGCTTTTGTTTCTTGACCTCTCTTTTGGGTGCTGGAATTTAATTCTCCTTGGTGCATATGTGCATGGAACTTGACTTGGTTTAGGTTTAGCTCTTGTGAATAGGTGCTGGAAATTGGAGAATTAAAGCCATCATTTTAAGGAGGAGACAAAGCTAAAGCCGAAACAAGGTTGCTTGAAACAAACAATACAAACACCTAGAAGATAAAAAAAAAAATTCAAGACAACAAGGAAGTGCACTAACCCAAAAGAGGATCAACAAAGGGAGTCTTCTTTTCCTTTGCAACTTGGTTTATTGTTAATTACCTCTTTAATTACGTTTAGACGGTGAGTGTGTCTTCAAGGGCTCAAAGTGTCCAAGAAGCCTCACCTAGGGCCGAATAGCATAGTAAATTTTTTTGCTTAGTAATTTGTTGCTTGTTTGAACTTGTTTTCTATTGTTTTGGTAGAAACGTTTTGCATGATTAGTTTAGTTTAATTTGTGCTAAAACCGACTAGTTTGTTGCATATCTTTTTTTTTAGCTTACATAGTTTTATTGCTTTTTGATTTCTCAACTTCTTGTGTTTTAAGTGTTTCACTAAGAGAAATTTTTGTGAGAAGGCATTGGAGACTAGTTTTTGGCAAGGAAAAGGCTTGGTACTTAAGTAGTCATTTGAGACTCACCTCCCTTACCTGGAAAACTACCTTCTTTATCTTCCCTAATCTTTCTCAAAGTAAAAACGCCTAAATACACAAAGGTCTAGCCATGTCTTCTTCTTCTCATTCTCCAAATTCTATAGAATGTGAAGTAAAATCTTTGAAAACCCTTTTGAAAGAGGTATCCCAAGCGGTACAATTAATCTCTTCTAGGCAATTGGAGAATGAAAACAAGATTAATGAGTTGGCTAGAGCTCAAGAAGAGAAATCCCAAAAATCTCAAAAATCAAAAAAAACAAATACTCATTCATCCCAAAGCATTGCAACTCTAGGGGAGGGAAGCCTTAGAATTAATGACTACTACCAACCACCCCCTAGAAGAACTAGGCAAAGGGAACAAGAGGTGCCAAGGGAAACTAGAGTAGACCTGCCTCATTTTCATGGAAAGGAAAATGTAGAAATATATCTAGATTGGGAGATGAAGGTAGAGCAACTCTTTGCTTGCCATAGGGTAAGTGAGGAACGAAAAGTACCCTTAGCCACCCTTAGTTTCCAAGGAAATGCCATGTATTGGTGGACCTCTTTAGAAAGAGACCGACGTCTTCATAGGGAACCTCCCATAGAATATTGGAATGACCTTAGGGGAGCCCTAAGACGTCGACATATACCTTCTTACTACCATAGGGAGTTGATGGACAAGCTCCAAGGACTCCAACAAAAGAATATGAGTGTAGAAGAGTATAGGCAAAAGATGGAGCTCTATATGATGAGAGCCTCTATTAGAGAGGAAGAGGAAACCACCATATCTAGGTTCCTTAGTGGCCTATCACTTGAGATAAGAGATAGAGTAGAGCTCTTACCTTATCAAGACTTGAATGATTTGGTTCAACTTTGCATTAAAGTTGAGCAACAAAATTTGCGCAAAACATCAAGTCAAAAGGTGAGCCCCTATTCTAACTTTTATCCCAAGAGAGAGTTTAAAAGGGAGGGTAGTACATCTAAGGAAAAACCAAAAGAACCTACCAAACCCTTCACCAAAGAAACCTCAACCCCACCCATTCGAGCTAGAGATGTTAAATGTTTTAAGTGCTATGGTAGGGGGCATGTGCAAGCACAATGTCCAAACCAAAGGACTTTGTTTCTTAAAGGTGTAGACGAATACACTAGTGGCGAGGATGAGCTTAGTGAGAAAGAGGAAGGGGGAGAGGATGAGAGGGTAGCTCCATTAGAGGGAGAATTGCTTATGATTAGGAGAACCCTCAACAATCACCCTAGCACATCCATTGAAACACAAAGGGAGAACATATTTCATACAAGATGCAATGTTTTAGAAAATATATGTTCCCTCATTGTGGATAGTGGATCTAGTTGTAATTGTTGTAGTGCTAGGATGGTTGAAAAGCTTAAGCTACAAGTGGTTCCTCACCCAAAACCTTACAAACTTCAATGGCTTAATGAAAATGGGGAACTACATGTAGATAAGCAAGTGGAAATCAAGTTTTCCATAAGGAAATACAAAGATAAAGTTTTATGTGATGTAGTGCCTATGGAAGCTTGCCATATCTTATTAGGGAGGCCATGGCAATTTGACAAGAAAACCTTGCATGATGGTCTCACTAACGAGATTTCCTTCACCCATAAATATAAGAAGTTTGTACTTAGTCCTTTACCACATTCTCAAGTGGTGAAAGACCAAATACAAATGAAACAAAAGAGGGATGAGGAAAACAAAAAAAAAAAAAGAGTGCTAGAAAAAGAGAAAATCCTTAGGGATAGGAAGGCGTGGGAGAAGAGTGTTCCTTCCCACAAGGTTGGTCTACAAGAAAAGCCTTTTGAAAATGTTTTAGAAAACTTGCTTCTTGTTGAACAACCAAGCCTTATCTTTTGTAAAGGAGCACTTACATGCACTGCCACAAGTAATGAACTCACGGTTTTACCTCCTCAAATAGAAAACCTTTTGAGTGAATTTGACGATCTATTCTCACAAGAAGGACCCAATGGGCTTCCTCCTCTTAGGGGGATAGAACATCAAATTGACTTCATTCCGGGGGCAAGCCTACCAAATAGGCCTGCTTATAGAACCAACCCCGAGGAAACAAAGGAGATAGAATCACAAGTTCAAGACTTGTTGGAGAAGGGTTGGGTTCAAAAGAGTCTAAGCCCTTGTGCTGTACCTGTCTTGTTGGTGCCTAAAAAAGATGGAAAATGGCGCATGTGTTGTGATTGTAGAGCAATCAACAACATCACCATCAAGTATAGGCATCCAATCCCAAGGCTTGATGATATGCTTGATGAATTGCATGGGTCAACTCTATTCTCCAAAATTGACCTTAAAAGTGGATATCACCAAATTCGAATCAAGGAGGGTGATGAGTGGAAAGCCGCTTTTAAGACCAAATTTGGATTATATGAGTGGTTGGTGATGCCCTTTGGACTCACTAACGCTCCAAGCACATTCATGAGGCTTATGAATCACACCTTGAGGGATTGTATAGGTAAATATGTAGTAGTTTACTTTGATGATATCTTAGTATATAGTAAAACCCTAGAAGACCATCTAAGTCACCTTAGGGAAGTCTTTCTAGTTCTTAGGAAAAATAGTCTTTTTGCAAATAGGGATAAGTGTACCTTTGGTGTAGATAGTGTAGTCTTTTTAGGCTTTATAGTAAACAAAACGGGGGTACATGTAGATCCCGAGAAAATCAAAGCCATCCAAGAGTGGCCAACTCCACAAAATGTAAGTGATGTAAGAAGTTTTCATGGGTTAGCTAGCTTCTATAGAAGGTTTGTGCCTAATTTTTCTAGCCTAGCTTCTCCTTTGAATGAACTTGTTAAAAAAGATGTTGCATTTTGTTGGAATGAAAAGCATGAGCAAGCCTTTCAAAGGCTAAAAGCTCAACTCACCAATGCACCCATCCTATCTCTCCCAAATTTTTCCAAAACTTTTGAGATAGAGTGTGATGCATCGGGAGTAGGCATAGGCGCGGTATTGTTGCAAGGTGGACACCCCATTGCTTATTTTAGTGAAAAACTCCATGGTGCCACCCTCAACTACCCCACTTATGACAAAGAGCTCTATGCTCTTGTGAGAGCCCTAAAGACTTGGGAACACTATCTTGTGTCCAAAGAATTTGTTATCCATAGTGATCACGAGTCTTTAAAATATTTAAAGGGCCAACACAAGCTCAATAAGAGACATGCAAAATGGATGGAATTTCTTGAACAATTTCCTTATGTAATCAAATACAAGAAAGGAAGCACCAATATAGTGGCCGATGCTCTTTCAAGACGCCACACACTCTTTTCAAAATTGGGTGCCCAAATTCTTGGATTTGACCACATAAGAGAGCTTTACCAAGAAGATCAAGAACTTTCATCCATCTATGCCCAATGTCTACATAGAGCGCAAGGAGGTTACTATGTGTCCGAGGGATATCTTTTTAAAGAAGGAAAACTTTGCATTCCCCAAGGAACACATAGAAAACTCCTTGTCAAAGAATCACATGAAGGGGGACTCATGGGCCATTTTGGAGTTGATAAGACTCTAGATCTTTTGAAAGCAAAATTTTGTTGGCCACACATGAGGAAAGATGTCCAACGCCATTGCTCTAGATGTATCTCATGTTTAAAAGCAAAGTCTAGAACAATGCCGCATGGACTCTACACCCCTTTGCCGATTGCAAATGCTCCTTGGGAAGACATTAGCATGGATTTCATTTTAGGACTTCCTAGGACTGCAAGAGGCCATGACTCTATCTTTGTGGTAGTGGACCGTTTTAGCAAAATGTCTCACTTTATTCCATGCCACAAAGTAGATGATGCTCAAAATATTTCTAAACTCTTCTTTAGAGAAGTGGTGAGACTCCATGGTCTCCCTAGAAGTATAGTGTCCGATAGAGATCCCAAGTTTATAAGTCACTTTTAGAAAACTCTTTGGGGTAAACTTGGAACAAGACTACAATTTTTAACTTCTTGTCATCCTCAAACGGATGGGCAAACCGAAGTAGTCAATAGATCTCTTGGAACTATGCTTAGGGCTATCATGAAGGGCAGCCACAAATCTTGGGATGAGTACCTTCCCCACATTGAATTTGCTTACAATAGAGTAGTTCACAAGCCTACTAATGCTTCTCCTTTTGAGGTAGTATATGGTTTTAATCCTCTCACGCCCATGGATTTAATTCCTCTTCCTAATCCACAAGATTTTGTGCATAAGGAAGGAGTAATCAAGGCTGATTTTGTCAAGAAAATGCATGAGAAGATTAAAATTCAAATACAACAACAAAATGAGAAGTACACAAAACACAACAACAAAGGGAAGAGAGAAATAATTTTTGAGGAAGGAGACTTAGTTTGGCTTCATCTTCGAAAAGAAAGATTTCCAAATCAAAGGAAGTCCAAACTAAGTCCCCGAGGTGAGGGACCCTTCCAAGTCCTTAAGCGAGTCAACAACAATGCATATAAATTGGACCTACCTCTTGAATATGGAGTACATGACACATTTAATGTAATTGATCTTTATCCATTTGTAGGTACCAATGACGATGACGAGCTGGATTTGAGGACAAATCCTTTCCAAGGGGGAGGGGATGATGGAGGAGGGCCAAGCACATCTAACCAAGGAAGCCAAGGCCCAAACCAAGAAGACCGTCTAGACCAAGAGGAGCGTCTAGCTCCAAGAACTGAGCGTCTAGGACGTGAAGGAGGGAGGCTATCCATGGAGCTAGACCGTCTAGGACCTCTCACAAGATCCATGGCTAAACATATCCAAGCACACATAGAAGAAGCCACGGATGGGAGGGAGAAGACCTTGTACATGCTACTTGGAGGCCCATTAGGGGTAGCTTAGTAGATTAGTGTAGTGTAGAAAGCAAAACTTGCTAACTTAGGGGTGTGCTATCAAAAAGGTGCCCTTAGCAATAGAAGGAGGGGTGTGCTAGCAAATAGGTGCCTTTAGCAAAAGAGGGAGGGGTGTACTATCAAATGTTGCATTTTTGACCTATCTTCTAGAATATTAGGATGATGGTGTGGTTTGACTAAAGTCAATACCCTAGGCAGCCCCCACTTTTTGTATTTCCATCCCTACCCTTTAAGCTTGCTCACCAAGGCTCCTAAATCTATAAATAAGGAGGCCTACCTCATGTATTTTCAAGTTTATTTGAGTAATGTTATGCTGCCATTTTTGTGCACAAGCTTTACTCCTCCTAGAAATCTAGGCTATAAACTTCAATCCTTTCACCTTCTCCCTTGAGCTGGCCGAACCACTCAACCCATACTCATCATGCACCTTCAAGACCAACACAACTCCTAGGAGGGTCTTGTTTCACTCATCCATTGCTTCCGCTCCATTTATTTCTACTTTGATTCAAGAAGAACACATGAAAATGCCATCACCCTGACCTGGTCTTTCCTGGGCGTATAGGGACGAGGCCTCCCTTGCACCCTCTTTCCTTCCTTGGCCTCATACACCCGCACCTGTTGCTGTTGCTTCCCATGACCCCCGCGTGGCTTTGATGGTGCAACACTGTTTCTCTTCTCAGAGACCTCTGTCTCCGCTACTATGTGTGCCACCGCTCGTCGCCGAATCTCAGCGAAAGTGGCAGGGTGGCTTCTGATGAGCGATTCACCGAAAGGGCCAGGTAGCATGCCTTTCTTGAATGCATGCACCAGCATGCTCTCATCCTTGCTGGGCAATCTCACAACCTGCGCACCAAAGCGGTTGAGGAAGTCCTTCAGCGACTCCCCCTGGTTCTGGCGCACGTCGAACAGGTCGTAAGTCACCACCGGTGGCGCTCTGTTGACTATATACTGCTCCGTGAATAGCTTTGAGAACTGATGGAAGGAGGTGATGTGGCCCTCTGGCAGGCTCACGAACCACTCCATGGCTATTCCGTGCAGTGTACTCATAAACATTTTGCAGTACATAGCATCGGAACCTCCAGACAGCATCATCTGAGTGTGGAACGCCGTCAAATGCGCTTCTGGGTCTTCCACCCCGGTGAACGACGCTTTCACTCCCACCAGGTTGGGAGGCACCACCGTGGTCATGATCTCGGGGGAGAAAGGCATAGGAAATGCCCTAGGAGGCGACGGCGGCATCGACGTTCTATCTTCGACAGTGCGCTCATTCTGCGCCTGCAATTCTCTGCGCAATTCCTCGTTCACGCGGTTCAACTCTGTTAGGAAAGATGGCTTTAAACTAGAGGGGGGGTGAATTGTTTAAAGAGGTTTTCGCAAACTTTTCCAAGCTAGAATGAATATCTTTCAGAAATCAAATGATTAAGCAATTCAGTTTGCCAAAACAGCAAGCAAAACAGCACTGCCAGGAAAACAATCGGTTGTTTCTTCGAAACAATCGGTTGTTTATACCAGCAAACAACAAATAAACTGAAATTAAAGAGTTAGGGATAGAGAGATTGTACACAGATGTTTATACTGGTTCACTCCAACCCAGAGCTACATCCAGTCTTCTCAGAAACCCTGAGGAAATCCACTAAGCAATCAACACTAGATTACTTACACACAACCAAGAAAGTGACCTTGAACACCCTCAAGAAACACACTTTCCTTGGTCAGCACACCACACTAAGAAAGCTGATCTTGATCCCCTCAAGAACACACAGCTCTTCTTAGCAACAGCACAAAACGAATGTTCACAGAATTTACAAGGATTACACTTGTTACAGAAGCAATCTGAAATCAGTACAAGAGAATCCTATCTCAGCACTTTGATCAATCTCTTTAGCTCTTAAGCAATCTCAGCAATTTTTCAAAACTCTCTTAGCAGCCCATTGTTAAAAGCATTCTAAACCTTTTAAAAGAGATTTCTGAATTATATGAAAGGAAGTTTGTTTATCAAATCTTAACAAACCCATAAAAGCTTTCAGAAAGATTGGTCAAAGCATTTAATGACTGGAGCGTAAACAGTTTCAAATCATTTAAAGCTCAGTAAAGTCAAAACTGTTTTCTGTTATAAAAACATAACAAACAATCGATTGTTTCCTCGAATCAATCGGTTGTTTTGTTACTTAACCAATTTTCACACTTTAAAACAGTTTTCAAAACACCTAAGCTTAAACAATCGGTTGTTTCGATAAAACAATCGGTTGTTTTAACTCAGTTTGAAAAAACACTTTACATTGTTGAAAGTTGAGATGCTTGAGCTTTAGATTCAATCAAAGGTTGAGTTACACAACTCAAACTACCCAGATTCTAACTAAACCAGCACAGCAACAGCAAGCACAGCAAAAGCTTCATCATCCTTCAAAGGATTTGGATTCTTCAAAACCTTGAACACCACTTGGTTCAACAATCTCCCCCTATTTGATGAAGACAAATCCCTGATGCTTGATCCCTAATGCTTGTGTTGTTCTGATTAGATCTGAAGCAGTTCCTGCAATTGAACTTTTAGCAGACATAGAGCTTCTGATATTTTGTTAGAAAATATATACACAGTTAAAGCTTTAAACAATTAAAATCAGTAAAAACAGCTACAAGCAGTCTTAAACAATCATATAAGCAAACAAGCATAAAATCTCCCCCTATTTGTCTTCACAAATAGACAAATATAAGAGATAAAGCCATAAAAAGTTCATATTACATCAGAATTATAAAAGCAACAGCAGAAGGAAAGAAAAGAAAATCAAACTTCAACAGCAGCAAAAACAATCGATTGTTTTGACAATCCAATCGGTTGTTTTTCTTCATTCTTCCTTATTTCCAAACTGAAGCTCAAAGATTTGGTTCTGAACAGCTTCAATTTGTTCATCCAGGCTCATGAACCTTGCATCCATGTTGTCAAACCTGGTATCAAACCTCTGGAAATTGCTAACACACAGATCATGGAGGTTTCTTTGGTTTTCAGCAAAGCTATCCATCCTATTCATCATGAACCTTTCAAAAGGTGACATTGATTGAATCCTTTCTTCTGGATGTTCAGCAGCCGCACTGGGTCCAGCATCTTGAAACCCTCCTGTTGGATCTTCATGTTCAACATCCATATCTGTAGGTTCTTCTTGAGCAGCACCACTAGAGGAGGCACCATGATCACCATCCTTGCTTACCCATTTTCCACCTATTTTTGTAAATCCCATCTTGCTAAGTGATCCATTGTTCAACTCTTGAGTTGACTTGACCAGCTCAGAAGTCTCATCTTCCAGATTAACTTCAAAATAGTTTAGGAATTTAGATATCAAAACAGCATAGGGATAGTGATAGTCACCCAACCTCATTGCTTTTTGCATGTGCTCTTTGATGATGTGAATCCAATTTAGCTTGACCTTCTTGGTGATGCAGAAGATGTAAACCAGATCTTCTTCAGTCAAAACAGAATGGTTGCTCCCCCTTGGAGTTAGAATCCATGTCACAATGAGAGCAAGCAGCCTCTCATCCAGTTTCAACCCTCCAACTGAGCATGCACTCACTTGAGCTTGAGTGTTTTTCAAACAGCTTCTGTAGAACTGAATTTTGTTGAAATCCTCCACCACACCAAGATTGCCTTTGCTGATTCGCAGTCCAAAAAACTTGAGTCCAGCAACAGCAGCCCAAACCTCATGGGTTATCTCCATGTCCACACCTTTTACATGAGAAACTAGGTTGTTTCCCTCAAATTTCAAATTGGTGTAGAAGACCTTCACCAAGTCTGGATATATGTTGCCCTTCATCTCCAGAAACCTTCTGAGATACTGATCTTTGAGAAGTTTCCTCACATTGTCCAGCTTTTGACTTTTCAGCCAATCAAAACTCACAACCTTGGGGTTGTTGATTTTCTTGAGGCTTGTCTCATATCTATATTTTTCTATGAGATCTTTATCTCCAGAAAACCATCCTTCCAGCCTTCCTCCAGACCTTACAGCTCTGGTTTTGATTCTTCCAGAAGTGGGAGGAGTTGATTCCATGGCAGCAGAGATGAGAAAACAGAGGGCAGCTCTTCTTTACAGATTTTCTCAAGAGATGGTGCAAGAGATGTTGCAAGAGATGTTGCCATTGGTTGTTCATCTGCACCTGATTTTATAACCATCCGAAAATCAATTTGTGATTAATTCCATTCAATGGGTACCTGATTTTCAGAGAGAGAAGGCTGTTCTGCACAGAACATGTCAGAAAAAAAACTGAAAAACACATGGTCTTTTGACTAGTCATAAAGGCTCTTGAATTTCCAAGATTTTGGAATATATTCCTTTATGAATGTTGTAACCACTTTCTGAGCACGTTCAGTTTTCAATACAGATATTTTGACCAAGATTCTCCCTTTTGAATTTGATCTGCAACGGATAGAAGAAGAATTCAAAATTAAATCAATTTCTTCACAGTGCTGTCAGACTCAAAACAATCGGTTGTTTCGAAGAAACAATCGGTTGTTTTTCTGCAGCAGTTAAAACTTGATTTTAAGAAATTTTAACCAAAAATAGAAGCAGATAACAACAGATAACATTGACCAAAGAGGGATTAATCATAGGAAAGAACTTTAATACTGAAATTGAGGACAGAAAAAGGAAAAAATCTCATCCTTGTGTTGTTTCCTCAATGAGCCAATTGCTTGTTGATCAAGAAGGCTTCTTTTCATTGAGTTGACCTTCTGCAAAGCATTGATTCAGCTTCAATGATTTCCCTTTGTCTTTAACAGTCTAACCAGTTGGCTCAGCTCCTCTTTTTCTATTTATTTTCCTGCACAAACATTAGTTCAAGCAACAAGATTTGGTCCTTTCACAAATGTGGGTCCAATTGGTTTCTTTTTCACACTTGGAACCTCACATCCTTTAGGGATCCATTTCATGTAGCCTCTTGGAATAGAAAACTTTCTTATTTTGCAGAATCTAACCGAATGGCCCTTTTTCATGCAATAAAAGCATGTAACAATCGATTGTTTCGTCTTAACAATCGGTTGTTTTTCTAGTTTTCTTAAAAAACTTTTTGAAAACCTATCTTGCTTGTTCTGTGGATTGAAGCCTAAACCAGCTTTTCCAAAAACACAACTTTGAGATGCCAAGACATTCTCAAAGTTTGATTCCCCTTTTGAAAGCTTGTCCACAGTTTCAACAAGATATTGAACCTTTTTCTCAAGATTTTCACAATTTTCACAAATGAGAGTATCACACTTACAAGAGGTGTTTTTGAAATGATTTTCCATCTTTTCAAAATCAATTTTTGCTTTTCTCAGATCCTCTTCAAGTGATTTAACTCTCTTTTCAAGCCCATTGTTAAGATCTCTCAATCGATTGTTTGAAAGCACCAATCGATTAGCTTCATCATGAGTTTCTTGAAAAGCTTCAAGCAATTCACAATAATTTTGTTCATTTAAGGAAGCACAAGAACTTACTTCACTTGAACTGCAAGCATCATCATCATCCTCAGCCACCAAACATATGTTGGCTTTTTCATCTTCACTTGATGAGGAACTTGATGAAGACACTTCATTTTCATCCCAAGCTATGTAGGCTCTTTTTGTCTTGCCTTTCTTCTCCTTATAGCTTGTCTTTTTCTCCTTGCTCTTGTTGGGACAATCTGCCTTTATGTGACCTTGCTCACCACAACCAAAACAAGTATAGTTATTTGAATTTAAATCATTGGATTTCTTGTTTCCATACCTATCCTTGTTGTTGTCTTTGTTGCGGTTTCTCTTTAGGAATTTGCTGAATTTTCTTGACAGCAAACTCAGATTTTCCTCATCACTATCATCACTTGAATCTTGCTTTCCCTTGTGTTTGGATGCTTTCAAGGCTATGCTCCTTGTGTGCTTATCTTGATTCTCTTGAACATTGAGTCTATTCATCTCTAGCTCATGTTCCCTAAGCTTTCCAAACAAAGAAGCAACACTTAAGGATGTTAGATCTTTTGATTCAGAGATTGCAGTTACCTTTGGTTGCCATGCTCTATCAAGACATTTCAAGATCTTGATGTTTAGTTCTTCTTTGTCAAAAGTCTTGTCTAGGCTCATAAGGTGATTGATGATATGAGTAAACCTTTTCTGTACTTCAGCAATTGTTTCACCTTTAAGCATTCTGAACATTTCATACTCTTGGATTAGAGCATGCTTTCTAGCTCTTTTAACTTCATTTGTTCCTTCATGAGTGACCTCCAAAGTATCCCACATTTCCTTTGATGATTTACATTGTGATACCCTGAAAAACTCATCAGAATTTAAAGCAGAGGTTATAATATTTTTGGCAATGCAATCAAATTTGGCCTTTTTGCTTTCTGCATCAGTCCATTGAGACCATGGCTTCTCAATGACAGAACCATCTTTTTCAAACTTTGGTATAAAAGGACCATTTTCAATTGCATCCCAAATTCCTTTGTCAAGAGATTCCATGAATATTTTCATTCTAACTTTCCAAAACTGGTAATTCAAACCACAGAACAAGGGTGGTCTGTTTATTGAAGCACCTTCCCCAAAAGGTAGTCTATCAGCCATTTTAAAAGATTTTAGGATCAACTTGAATGACTTTCAAGAACCAAGCTCTTGATGCCAATTGTTAGGAAAGATGGCTTTAAACTAGAGGGGGGGTGAATTGTTTAAAGAGGTTTTTGCAAACTTTTCCAAGCTAGAATGAATATCTTTCAGAAATCAAATGATTAAGCAATTCAGTTTGCCAAAACAGCAAGCAAAACAGCACTGCCAGGAAAACAATCGGTTGTTTCTTCGAAACAATCGGTTGTTTATACCAGCAAACAACAAATAAACTGAAATTAAAGAGTTAGGGATAGAGAGATTGTACACAGATGTTTATACTGGTTCACTCCAACCCAGAGCTACATCCAGTCTTCTCAGAAACCCTGAGGAAATCCACTAAGCAATCAACACTAGATTACTTACACACAACCAAGAAAGTGACCTTGAACACCCTCAAGAAACACACTTTCCTTGGTCAGCACACCACACTAAGAAAGCTGATCTTGATCCCCTCAAGAACACACAGCTCTTCTTAGCAACAGCACAAAACGAATGTTCACAGAATTTACAAGGATTACACTTGTTACAGAAGCAATCTGAAATCAGTACAAGAGAATCCTATCTCAGCACTTTGATCAATCTCTTTAGCTCTTAAGCAATCTCAGCAATTTTTCAAAACTCTCTTAGCAGCCCATTGTTAAAAGCATTCTAAACCTTTTAAAAGAGATTTCTGAATTATATAAAAGGAAGTTTGTTTATCAAATCTTAACAAACCCATAAAAGCTTTCAGAAAGATTGGTCAAAGCATTTAATGACTGGAGCGTAAACAGTTTCAAATCATTTAAAGCTCAGTCAAAGTCAAAACTGTTTTCTGTTATAAAAAAATAACAAACAATCGATTGTTTCCTCGAATCAATCGGTTGTTTTGTTACTTAACCAATTTTCACACTTTAAAACAGTTTTCAAAACACCTAAGCTTAAACAATCGGTTGTTTCGATAAAACAATCGGTTGTTTTAACTCAATTTGAAAAAACACTTTACATTGTTGAAAGTTGAGATGCTTGAGCTTTAGATTCAATCAAAGGTTGAGTTACACAACTCAAACTACCCAGATTCTAACTAAACCAGCACAGCAACAGCAAGCACAGCAAAAGCTTCATCATCCTTCAAAGGATTTGGATTCTTCAAAACCTTGAACACCACTTGGTTCAACAAACTCTTCATTCCTGCTATGCGATGCAGTCAGCTCTGCATGCATCTTCTCTTGCTCAACTCTTGACGCCGCGACTTTATCCTGCAACGCGCGCATCATCTCCATGACCTGCGCCATGGTCACAGTTCCTTCACTAGCAGGTGGTGGAGGTGTCGTTTGTCTGGCTCTTCTATTCATCTTCTCAACACTCCAAAGACTGCAATGTGGATGGGCACCAAATTCACACGGGCCCCACTATGGGCGCCAAATGATCTCACCGCGGACTCGAGCGTGGGGAAAACGCCTCGTCACTCCTTCGTCTAGCCTTCTAACTGCTGCGCGTTCTGCAAGGAGGCTCCAGGAACCTTCGCCGGAACTCCAAACGATGCCTGCAAAACACACAGACAGTGCCTCTAGTGGCCGTTGTAGCTCCGACGCTCAAGTCAGGCAACGGGAACACCAAAACTCTCTCTCGGATCTCTCTGTGTGAGACCCGTGTTTGTGTGCCCTCAGTCCTCTTTGATTCGAAAACCGAGTGTTCTTAGTTTTGTGTTGTGTATTCTGTGGCAAAGATTGCATACCTGGTTTGGTGTTCTTCTCCCTCATATAAACCCGCGTCGCCCCTACTGGCTACCCCTAGGGCCACTTGATTACTCTGCACCGCCGTTTCTATTCCCAAGGGCTACCTTGCGTGCCAGCCTTCTTCACTCGAGTGCAAAGTCTGACAAGGGAAGCTGCGTGGGTACCTCTATACCCCTCGATTTCTGTGCCTATCTGCCCTACCTATTCTCTGGGAACATCTTCACGGTCCACGTGGCAGGCATGCAACCCCACTGGGAGACTCTAACCTTGATGGGTTCTCGTCCCAGCAGGATTCTGCACCTGACTGCGTCTTCTCATCTTCATGCATGGTCGTCTCGCGACTAAGGCCACTCCCTGCCTCTGGGCGCTTTACTGATCATTGGTCACGTTGTTCACATCGCGCGGCCGATGTCACCTCGACATACACCGATGACCGAGGTATCTCTTATCCTGGCCGATGTCCGATGGCGCTTCTTCATGTTGTCGTGCTCTGATTATGGAATCAGGCGAGGTCCTTGAGTAACGTTCTCGCTGGGAGCCTGGGTCCCAGTTTAACACGTGTTGGCAAGGAACCCCCGACGACTGATCACTCTGCATGCACCGATGACTGATCGGTGCTTCATCACTTCTCGCGCTCTGCTTCCAGGCGCTCGTGTAGGAATCAATCTGCTGGCGGAGGTTACCCGGTAACTGGCCACTGATCGCCGTTCTTGAACGATCTCCACCTTGGTTCATCTGCTATCTCATGCCACGCGTCACTCTGTGACTGGCCCTCGTAGTCATCGGCTGCTGACGTCATCGACTACCGATGTCCGACCGGATCAACGCCTAAAAAATGAAAGTAGCTCGAAACGGGGCGTGGCGTATCTGCATGTTTTGTGCCGATTCGTCAGTTCTTTGGGGTTTGGGGAAACTTCATTTAGTGAATATTAGGGTATACAAACTTCAAATGGCGATAGATTTTGACAGAGAAGTCCGATCAAGACGCCTCAAAATAGAAAGTGGCTCGAAATGGGGTGTGGCGTATCTGCAGGTTTTGTACCGATTCATCAGTAGTTTGGGGTTTGGGGAAACTTCACTTAGTGAATATTAGGGTATACAAACTTCAAATGGCGATAGATTTTGACAGAGAACTCCGATCAAGACGCCTAAAAAATGAAAGTGGTTCAAAACGGGGCATGGCGTATCTGCATGTTTTGTGCCGATTCGTCAGTAGTTTGGGGTTTGGGGAAACTTCATTTAGTGAATACTAGGGTATACAAACTTCAGATGGCGATAGATTTGGACAGAGGAGTCCGATCAAGTCGCCTAAAAAATGAAAGTGGCTCGAAACAGGGCATGGCGTATCTGCATGTTTTGTGCCGATTCGTCAGTAGTTTGGGGTTTGGGGAAACTTCATTTAGTGAATATTAGGGTATACAAACTTCAAATGGCGATAGATTTTGACAGAGAAGCCCGATCAAGACGCCTAAAAAATGAAAGTGGCTCGAAATGGGGCGTGCCGTATCTGCATGTGTTTGTGCCGATTTGTCAGTTGTTTGGGGTTGGGGGAAACTTCATGTAGTGAATATTAGGGTATCCAAACTTCAAATGGCGATAGATTTTGACAGAGAAGTCCGATCAAGACGCTTAAAAAATTAAAGTGGCTCGGAGCGGGGCGTGGCGTATCTGCATGTTTTGTGCCGATTCGTCAGTAGTTTGGGGTTTGGGGAAACTTCATTTAGTGAATATTAGGGTATACAAACTTCAAATGGCGATAGATTTTGAACGAGAAGTCCGATCAAGACGCTTCAAAAATAAAAGTGGCTCGAAACGGGGTGTGGCGTATCTGCATGTTTTGTGCGGATTCGTCAGTAGTTTGGGATTTGGGGAAACTTGATTTAGTGAATATTAGGGTAAACAAACTTCAACTGGCGATAGATTTTGACAAAGAAGTCCGAACAAGACACTTTAAAAATGAAAGTGGCTCGGAGCGGGGCGTGGCATATCTGCATGTTTTGTGCCGATTCGTCAGTAGTTTGGGGTTTGGGGAAACTTCATTTAGTGAATATTAGGGTATACAAACTTCAAATGGCGATAGATTTTGACAGAGAAGTCCGATCAAGACGCCTCAAAAATGAAAGTGGCTCGAAACGGGGCGTGGCGTATCTTCTCTTTTTGTGCCGATTCGTCAGTAGTTTGGGGTTTGGGGAAACTTCATTTAGTGAATATTAGGGTATACAAACTTCAAATGGCAATAGATTTTGACAGAGAAGTCCGATCAAGACGCTTCAATAATGAAAGTGGCAAGAAACGTGGCGTGCCGTATCCGCATGTTTTGTGCCGATTCGTCAATAGTTTGGGGTTTGGGGAAACTTCATGTAGTGAATATTAGGGTATACAAACTTCAAATGGCGATAGATTTTGACAGAGAAGTCCGATCAAGACGCCTCAAAATTGAAAGTGGCTCGAAACAGGGCGTGGCGTATCTGCGTGTTTTGTGCCGATTCGTCAGTAGTTTGGGGTTTGGGGAAACTTCATTTAGTGAATATTAGGGTATACAAACTTCAAATGCCGATAGATTTTGACAGAGAAGTCCGATCAAGACGCTTCAAAAATGAAAGTGGCTCGGAGCGGGGCGTGGCATATCTGCATGTTTTGTGCCGATTCGTCAGTAGTTTGGGGTTTGGGGAAACTTCATTTAGTGAATATTACGGTATACAAACTTCAAATGGCGATAGATTTTAACAGAGAAGTCCGATCAAGACGCCTAAAAATGGAAAGTGGCACGAAACGGGGCGTGGCGTATCTGCATGTTTTGTGTCGATTCGTCAGTAGTTTGGGGTTTGGGGAAACCTCATTTAGTGAATATTTGGGTATACAAACTTCAAATGGCGACAGATTTTGACAGAGCAGTCCGATCAAGACCCCTAAAAAATGAAAGTGGCTCGAAACGAGGCGTGGCGTATCTGCATGTTTTGTGCCGATTCGTCAGTAGTGTAGGGTTTAGGAAAACTTCATTTACAGAATATTAGGGTATACAACTTCAAATGGTGATAGATTTTCACAGAGAAGTCCGATAAAGACGCCTAAAACATGAAAGTGGCTCGGGACGGGGCGTTGCGTATCTGCATGTTTTGTGCCGATTCGTCAGTAGTTTGGGGTTTTGGCAAACTTCATTTAGTGAATATTAGGGTATACAAACTTCAAATGGCGATAGATTTTGACAGAGAAGTCCGATCAAGACGCCTAAAAAATGAAAGTGGCACGAAACGGGGCGTGGCGTATCTGCATGTTTTGTGCCGATTCGTCAGTAGTTTGGGGTTTGGGGAAACCTCATTTAGTGAATATTAGGGTATACAAACTTCAAATGGCGACACATTTTGACAGAGAAGTCCGATCAAGACGCCTCAAAAATGAAAGTGGCTCGAAACGGGGCGTGGCGTATCTGCATGTTTTGTGGCGATTCGTCAGTAGTGTGGGGTGTGGGGAAATTTCATTTAGAGAATATTAGGGTATGCAAACTTCAAATGGCGATAGATTTTGACAGAGAAGTCCGATCCAAACGCCTCAAAAAAGAAAGTGGCTCGAAACGGGGCATGGCGGATCTGCATGTTTTGTGCCGATTCGTCAGTAGTTTGGGGTTTGGGGAAACTTCATTTAGTGAATATTACGGTATCCAAACTTCAAATGGCGATACATTTTGACAGAAAAGTCCGATCAAGACGCTTCAAAAATGAAAGTGGCAAGAAACGGGGCGTGGCGTATCTGCATGTTTTGTGCCGATTCGTCAATAGTTTGGGGTTTGGGGAAACTTCATTTAGTGAATATTAGGGTATACAAACTTCAAATGGCGATAGATTTTGACAGAGAGGTCCGATCAAGACGCCTCAAAAATGAAAGTGGCTCGAAACGGGGCGTGGCGTATCTGCATGTTTTGTGGCGATTCGTTAGTAGTTTGGGGTTTGGGGAAACTTCGTTTAGTGAATATTACGGTATACAAACTTCAAATGGCGATAGATTTTGACAGAGAAGTCCGATCAAGATGCCTTAAAAATAAAAGTGGCTCGAAACGGGGCGTGGCGTATCTGCATGTTTTGTGCCGCTTCGTCAGTAGTGTAGGGTTTGGAGAAACTTCATTTAGAGAATATTAGGGTATACAAACTTAAAATGGCGATAGATTTTGACAGAGAAGTCCGATGAAGACGCCTGAAAAATGAAAGTGGCTCGAAACGGGGGTTGCGTATCTGCATGTTTTGTGCCGATTCGTCAGTAGTTTGGGGTTTGGGGAAACTTTATTTAGTGAATATTAGGGTATACAAACTTCAAATGGCGATAGATTTTGAAAGAGAAGTCCGATCAAGATGCCTAAAAAATGAATGTGGCACAAAACAGGGCGTGGCGTATCTGCATGTTTTGTGCCGATTCGTCAGTAGTTTGGGGTTTGGGGAAACTTCATTTAGTGAATATTAGGGTACACAAACTTTAAATGGCGATAGATTTTGACAGAGAAGTCCGATCAAGACGCCTCAAAAATGAAAGTGGCTCGAAACGGGGCGTGGCGTATCTGCATGTTTTGTGCCGCTTCGTCAGTAGTGTGGGGTTTGGAGAAACTTCATTTAGATAATATGAGGGTATACAAACTTCAAATGGCGATAGATTTTGACAGAGAAGTCCGATCAAGACGCCTGAAAAATGAAAGTGCCTGGAAACGGGGTTGGCGTATCTGCATGTTTTGTGCCAATTCGTCAGTAGTTTGGGGTTTGGGGAAACTTCATTTAGTGAATATTACGGTATACAAACTTCAAATGGCGATACATTTTGACAGAGAAGTCCGATCAAGACGCTTCAAAAATGAAAGTGGCAAGAAACGGGGCGTGGCGTATCTGCATGTTTTGTGCCGATTCGTCAATAGTTTGGGGTTTGGGGAAACTTCATTTAGTGAATATTAGGGTATACAAACTTCAAATGGCGATAGATTTTGACAGAGAAGTCCGATCAAGATGCCTTAAAAATAAAACTGGCTCGAAACGGGGCGTGGCGTATCTGCATGTTTAGTGCCGATTCGTCATGAATTTGGGGTTTGGGGGAACTTTATTTAGTGAATATTAGGGTATACAAACTTCAAATGGCGATAGATTTTGACAGAGAAGTCCGATCAAGACGCCTCAAAAATGAAAGTGGCTCGAAACGGGGCGTGGCGTATCTTCTCTTTTTGTGCCGATTCGTCAGTAGTTTGGGGTTTGGGGAAACTTCATTTAGTGAATATTAGGGTATACAAACTTCAAATGGCGATAGATTTTGAAAGAGAAGTCCGATCAAGACGCCTCAAAAATGAATGTGGCACGAAACAGGGCGTGGCGTATCTGCATGTTTTGTGCCGATTCGTCAATAGTTTGGGGTTTGGAGAAACTTCATTTAGTGAATATTATGGTATACAAACTTCAAATGGCGATAGATTTTGACAGAGAAGTCCGATGAAGACGCCTCAAAAATGAAAGTGGCTCGAAACGGGGCGTGGCGTGTCTACATGTTTTGTGCCGCTTCGTCAGTAGTGTAGGGTTTGGAGAAACTTGATTTAGAGAATATTAGGGTATACAAACTTAAAATGGCGATAGATTTTGACAAAGAAGTCCGATGAAGACGCCTGAAAAATGAAAGTGGCTCGAAACGGGGGTGGCGTATCTGCATGTTTTGTGCCGATTCGTTAGTAGTTTGGGTTTTGGGGAAACTTTATTTAGTGAATATTAGGGTATACAAACTTCAAATGGCGATACATTTTGAAAGAGCAGTCCGATCAAGACGCCTAAAAAATGAATGTGGCACAAAACAGGGCGTGGCGTATCTGCATGTTTTGTGCCGATTCGTCAGTAGTTTGGGGTTTGGGGAAACTTCATTTAGTGAATATTAGGGTACACAAACTTCAAATGGCGATAGATTTTGACAGAGAAGTCCGATCAAGACGCCTCAAAAATGAAAGTGGCTCGAAACGGGGCGTGGTGTATCTGCATGTTTTGTGCCGCTTCGTCAGTAGTGTGGGGTTTGGAGAAACTTCATTTAGAGAATATGAGGGTATACAAACTTCAAATGGCGATAGATTTTGACAGAGAAGTCCGATCAAGACGCCTGAAAAATGAAAGTGCCTGGAAACGGGGGTGGCGTATCTGCATGTTTTGTGCCAATTCGTCAGTAGTTTGGGGTTTGGGGAAACTTCGTTTAGTGAATATTAGGGTATGCAAACTTCCAATGGCGATAGATTTTGACAGAGAAGTTTGATCAAGACGCCTAAAAAATGGAAGTGGCTGGAACCGGGGCGTGGCGTATCTGCATGTTTTGTGCCGATTCGTCAGTAGTTTGGGGTTTGGGGAAACTTCATTTAGTGAATATTAGGGTATACAAACTTCAAATGGCGATAGATTTTGACAGAGAAGTCCGATCAAGACGCTTAAAAAATGAAAGTAGCTCGAAACGGGGCGTGGCGTATCTGCATGTTTTGTGCCAATTCGTCAGTAGTTTGGGGTTTGGGGAAACTTCATTTAGTGAATATTAGGGTATACAAACTTCAAATGTCGATAGATTTTGACAGAGAAGTCCGATCAAGACGCCTAAAAAATTAGAGTGGCTCGAAACGGGGCGTGGCGTATCTGCATTTTTTGTGCCGATTCGTCAGTAGTTTGGGGTTTGGGGAAACTTCTTTTAGTGAATATTAGGGTATACAAACTTCAAATGGCGATAGATTTTGGCAGAGAAGTCCGATCAAGACGCCTCAAAAATGAAAGTGGCTCGAAACGGGGCGTGGCGTATCTGCATGTTTTGTACCGATTCGTCTGTAGTTTGGGCTTTGGGGAAACTTCATTTAGTGGATATTACGGTATACAAATATCAAATGGCGATAGATTTTGGAAGAGAAGTCCGATCAAGATGCCTTAAAAATGAAGGTGGCTCGAAACGGGGCGTGGCCTATCTGCATGTTTTGTGCCGATTCGTCAGTAGTTTGGGGATTGGGGAAACTTCATTTAGTGAATATTAGGGTATACAAACTTCAAATGGCGATAGATTTTGGCAGAGAAGCCCTATCAAGACGCCTGAAAACTGAAAGTAGCTCGAAAAAGGCGTGACGTATCTGCATGTTTTGTGCCGATTCGTCAGTAGATTGGGATTTGGGGAAACTTCATTTAGTGAATATTAGGGTATACAAACTTCAAATGGCGATAGATTTTGACAGAGAAGTCCGATCAAGACGCCTCAAAAGTGAAAGATGCTCGAAACGGGGCGTGGCGTATCTGCATGTTTTGTACCGATTCGTCTGTAGTTTGGGCTTTGGGGAAACTTCATTTAGTGGATATTACGGTATACAAATATCAAATGGCGATAGATTTTGGAAGAGAAGTCCGATCAAGATGCCTTAAAAATGAAGGTGGCTCGAAACGGGGCGTGGCCTATCTGCATGTTTTGTGCCGATTCGTCAGTAGTTTGGGGTTTGGGGAAACTTCATTTAGTGAATATTAGGGTATACAAAGATATTGACAGAGAAGTCCGATCAAGACGCCTATAAAAATGAAAGACGCTCGAAACGGGGCGTGGCGTATCTGCATGTTTTGTGTCGATTCGTCAATAGTTTGGGGTTTGGGGAAACTTCATTTAGTGAATATTAGGGTATACAAACTTCAAATGGCCATAGATTTTGACAGAGAAGTCCGATCAAGACGCCTCAAATATGAAAGTGGCTCGAAACGGGGCGTGGCGTATCTGCATGTTTTGTGCCGATTCGTTAGTTGTTTGGGGTTTGGGGAAACTTCATTCAGTGAATATTAGGGTATACAGACTTTGAATGGCGATAGATTTTGACAGAGAAGTCATTTCAAGACACCTAAAAAATGAAAGTGGCTCGAAACGGGCATGGCGTATCTGCATGTTTTGTGCTGATTCGTCAGTAGTGTGGGGTTTAGGGAAACTTCATTTAGAGAATATTAGGGTATACAAACTTCAAATGGTGATAGATTTTGACAGAGAAGTCCGATCAAGACGCCTAAAAAATGAAAGTGGCTCGGGACGGGGCGTGGCGTATCTCCATGTTTTGTGCCGATTCGTTAGTAGTTTGGGGTTTGGGGAAACTTCATTTAGTGAATATTAGGGTATACAAACTTCAAATGGTGATAGATTTTGACAGAGAAGTCCGATCAAGACGCCTCACAAATGAAAGTGGGTTTTTGAATCTAAACCAACTTGTCCACAAATGCCGCTGCCACCACCCACTCTGCAGGAAGGCTTGCGTGCACGCTTCCCTGAACAGTACGGCCACGTGTGTCTCTGCGCATGCCAACTCTCTGATGTCACTATTCTGAACCAACCTTTTTGTCTACATGTCGCGCGTGCAGGACGTCTCATGCTGGGAGCCTGGGTCCCACCTTGTCTGTGTGAAACTTGACATCGCGGAATAACTCTCCACCGATGACTCATCCTGCGCGGACGACCGATGTCTTTCCTTGGGAGACGACCGATGTCTATCCCTGGCGACGCCCGCATCTCTCTCGCGCCCTGGCGATGCCCGCATGCCTCGCGCCCTGGCGATGTCCGCATGCCTCTCGCGCCCTGGCGATGTCCGCATGCCTCTCGCGCCCTGGCGATGCCCGCATGCCTCGCGCCCTGGCGATGTCCGCATGCCTCTCGCGCCCTGGCGATGTCCGCATGTCTCGCGCCCTGGCGATGCCCGCATGTCTCGCGCCCTGGCGATGACTGATGACACATCGCCACACCTTGCTGAAGGTTCTTCATCCCACTATGTTACGTCCAAGGTATCACCTCCACATGACTTGGTGACGTCGGTAGCTTCACATTTCCAAGAATAGATCAGCACTACTCCTCGTGCGCCCATGCATGCAACACTAAGGACGATTTCTTATGCTCAAGCATAGAGCTTCGCATGCACAACGTATCTAAGGTTTAACCCACACCTCGATACGCGTGGTTTTTGGAACCCACTATGGTTGATCCAGCATCTTGACCACATACTAAGTGCACTCCCGGCGATCACGTACACCATAGCCGATTGGCGATCATGTGTACTCTAGGCGACAGGCGATTATGTGCCAAAGAAGTCAGAGATCGCCTCCGTCTTCAACAACGGCGATCTCGTAGACTTCTAAGCTATACTTGTCTTCCTTTACTCTTCTTGATCCACATGTCTCCCTCGAGCACCCCCACGTGATTACCTCACGATAAAGTCATCGCACCTGACTACTTGGTTAATACAATGGTCAGCCGACCGACCTCTACCAGCTGACCCCAGACCTTGGGCGATGTCCGAGGTCCGACTACTACGAAACTTTTATTACCAGCTCTTTGTATTTTAAATAATAACATCTTCTGAAATTATTTAAATATAACACTTTTATTCCAATTAAAGTTTCTAGGTCCTTACATTCTCCCCAACAAGAAAAATTTTCGTCCTCGAAAATTGAATTACGAGGAAAAGAGGTAGGGATAGGCTTCTCTCATGGTTTTCTTCTAACTCCCAAGTTGAATCCCCTGATCTGTCATTTCATTGGTTGAAGTAGAGACTTGCAGACTAGAAAACCTTTCTCAAATACTTGATCCTTAAAACTTCTAATTCCTCTTGTTTTAGATGTCCTTCATTAGCATGAACTGATCTGCAATGACTTGGGTTGACATCAACATTATTATTCTGTCTAGAAACTGCAGAGATGGAGTTTCTTCCAGGATTTTCATTTTTCAGTTCAGAAACAACCGGTTTGTAGCTTGGCTTCACATTAGGCACCGTTTCTTGTCAACCGATGGTGAAGCAGCAAAAGCTTGAGGGAGCACGGTCTCTTTCTTCAGGCGCCCCTCTGGTTCATCTCTTCTTTGATTACTAATAGCAGATCAGGAAAAACCCACCCCTTTAGCAGATGGTTGGGATTTCAGAGCTGCTAACTCAGGAATTCCAATGGATACATCCATATTAGCATTGCATGGGATCTCAAGGTGCTCAGTATTCAACACGCAGATCATAAATCCCTCACTGTGTTCAGGGTGAGGACTTGTTGCCACAGCTGACAATGCAGCAGTGTTTCTAGGATCAGAAACGAAACACTGACCACCACAACTGCCCATTTAAAGGATTAGCTGTAAATCCCATCCCATTAGAAACACAAGGAACGGAAAGTTCTGCTTCCACATCCAACTTTCTGCAATTTACTAACATCGTTAGAAGAACTCAACATCATCATAACACGACTTACCCTTATTCTTATCCATAGCCATTTCCTCCTTCCCTCCTACATTCACAGGCAGAACTGCATCCTCATTTGCCTAGTTCAAGAGACTTACGGCATCAGGAGCCCTTAATCTCAACCCACCATTTCCATACTCATCTTTCGAATCACGATCAACAAAACAGCATCCATTCTGCGTGAAGCTTTCTCTCTTATCCCAGTAACTTCTCTACCTAGTATTTTTCAGCAAATTTCTCTGTCTAATTGAACTTTAGACATAAATACAATATCTCATCTTTCCTTTTAAGCTTGTGGTTAAGCTAGAGCCATCTCATGCTGTTTCATCGACATAACCACCTTCCAAGCTTCAAATAAAAGAAAATTCATTCTTTCATTCTTGGAACTTAACCCTGGTACTTCCCATGGATACACATGCTTAAGTCTTTAAACCCTCAACATACTGCTTATTTACTCTCCATAACTTATATGTAGCTGAAACTAAACCTTGGTACAACTAAATCTAACTTACACTTGCTTCTTTAATTCCATCAACTCAGCTGGAGCCATTGACACTGGTCCAGCTCCAGGTACCAAAACAATAGAGAATTCCATCTCTCTCTTAGGAGGTAGTCCAGGTATTTCTTCTGGAAATACATCCATGAAATCCTTCACCACATGTATTGATAGCATTCCTATGAGCTCTTCTTTGGATTTTGGAGTTCCTTGGTGATGATGGATGCGGAAGCTTATGAAGGAGGTGAGCAAGGCCTTCCTAGGAAGCATGGGTGCCTTGAAGGTGCATGAAGAGTGAGGAAATGGGGAGGTTTGGCCAGCCCCTTTGGTAGTGATGAATTGAAGACTAAAACCTAAGTGTTAGGCAAGGAGTAGTGTATGGCACAATTTGGGCAGCATAACAATACTCTATTTAATCTTGAAAGTACAAGGTGTAGGCTCCTCCTTTTATAGGCTAAGGAGGACCATAATGCAACCCTAATGCTAGCCAAATGAAATGTAAATGTGAAGCACATGGGCCACATGGAAAGTGTGAGCACATGGGGAGGGGTGTGTCTAGTTTGTAAGTTCACCCCTTCCATGGGCTTTCTAGAATAGTGGGAAGGTTAACTTCTCCTTAATTCTAATGTGCAGAAAAATAAACATTTGTCCACATGGCTATGCTATTTACACCCCAATTAAAGCTAAACTACATTTGATGGGCCTTCACGGAATATGTGCTAGTATGCCACTCTCCCATTCATAGCTTTGATCCAAGTCTTCTTGTCCTAGACGCTTCTAGCTTGGCCTTCTCGTCCTAGACGCTCCTAGCTTGTCTTAGACGCTCCTAGCTTGGTCTTAGACGCTCTTGACTTGGCTCTTGCCTTTCATGGAAGGTTGTGCTTGGCCCTCTTCCATCATCCCCTCCCTCTTGAAAAAGGATTTGTCCTCAAATCCCTTGCTTTGTCTTCAACTAGGGGGATGGATGGGGCTGGATGGTGTCCATCATCTCCTCCTCCTTTGAGAAGATCTATCCTCAGATCTACAGATTTGATCTCGGATAGCAGCCTATTGTTTCGGCAAGGCTTGTCCTCCCGGATCAAACGTCCAGCTATGGAAATCATCAAACAAAGTAAAGGTGTTAGTGTGAGCAATTGGAGAGAACTTAATTGTATGAAGTTGCCATTTTTGTTTTTCTTTTGTTTTTGGCAACTTTGTACAATATTTCTCTTTTGATGGTTGTATGTGTTCTCTAATCCTCTTATGTATTTGAAAATTTTCAATATTGGTTACCTTTTCCTTAGGCACAATACCTTTAGGAAAGGGTAACAACTTAAAAAGCGAAAGAGGATTAAGTCCACATGCAATTTCAAATGTAGAAATATTAGTAGTCTTGTGGACTACTCCATTGTATGCATGCTCAAAAGGATACTCATCCCAAGAATTGTGATTGTCTTTCATGATTTCTCTAGGCATAGTAAAAAGAGCTATGTTTTCAATTTTATTTTGACCATTCTTTTGAGGATAAAAATTTGAAGAGTACAACTTAATTTCAAGTTTTTCTAAAAGATTCCTCAAATGATGGTTTTCAAATTTCGGAGCTCTATCCAATACTATGCTTGAAGATAAACCATGAAAACTTGTCACTTCTATATAGAAGAGATTATCCATATCCATAAAAATGGAATCAAAACCTTTTGTTGTCCTAGGAAGCTCTAAGATAAAATTGAGGTTTATGTCTTCCCAAGGATCATTTGCAAAAGGTAAAGGAGTATAGAGTTCATGAGACATCACCTTAGGTGTATTTTTAAAACAAGAAATGTATCTAGGGTAATGTCTTTGAACATCTTTTCTCATGGGTGACAAAAGTTTTCCTTTTAAAAGCTCTAGAGTTTTATCAACTCTAATTTGGTCCATGAGTTCTCCTTCATGAAGAATTTTTCTCTTATGTGTAAAGATAGTCTCGTTGTTACAACCATTGTTTATGAGAAGTTGCACACTTGGCAATGGTTGTTTCAATAGGACATGACAAGTTTCTTTAGGCACTACTTCACATAAAAATTTGTTTTTGTAGATGCTTGTAAATAACTTGACATTCACTTGGTGATATCCTAGCACATATGAGAAATAATCCACTTTATCTTTATCTATGCAAGCTTCTTTTAAAGACTCTTTTTTTATTACTATGCTTGCAAGTGTTCCTTTACAAAAGGAAAGGCTAGGTTGTTCAACAAGACGCATATTTTCAAAGGTATTTTTAAATCTTTTGTCTTGTTGAATGACCTTGTGAGAAGGAACACTATTCTCCCACGCCTTTTGTTTCTCAAGGGTCTTCTCATGCTTTTCTTTTTCTTTTTCTTTTTCTTTTTCTTTAGCTTCCCTTTCGGCTTCCTCTCTTTTCTTTTGTATCTTTCTTTCCTTTCTTTCTTTATGGGAAGCAAACAATTTTTCTACCCTCATTTCCCAATCTAGGCAAGTTTCTATATTTTCTTTTCCATGGGAATGGGGTAGGTCTACCCTAACCTCTCTTGGGCTTTCTTGTTCTTTTCTATCTCTTCTATGTCTTCCCTCCCCAAAAGAATCATGCTTTTTAGAGATAGATGCATGAGAAGATAATTTTTTTGAAATGTGAGACTTCTCATCCTTTGATTTAGTCAATTCATTAGTTTTGGCCTCATTCTCCAATTGTTTAGATGAAATTGATTGAATATTCTTGGAAAGTTGTTCCAAAAGAGATTTCAAGGATTTCACCTCACTTTTAAGAGATTTAAAGGAATGAGAAGACATGACTAGACCTTTGTGTATAGAAATATTTTACCTTGAGAAAATTTAGGGAAGTCAAAGAAGGTAGTCTTCCAGGTAAGGGAGGTGAGTCACAATGGACTACTTAAATACCAAGCCTTGCCTTAGCCAAAGACTATCCCTCAATGTCTTCACACAAAGCTTTCTCTTAGTAAACCACTTAAAACACAATTAGGTTGAAGAAATCAAATTTTGATGCAAGAAAACAATGCAAACTAGCTAATTAACCAAGCAAAAGAATTAACGAACTTAAACAAAACAAAACAATTACCAAACGTAACTAATTAAGCAAGGAAAGCAATTAAAACAATTAACACATGCTAAAACAAGTAAGGTCTACACTAGTCGGCCCTAGGTGAGGCTTCTTGGACACTTGGAGCCCTTGAAGACACACTCACCGTCTAATCACGTAATTAACAAGTAATTAACACAAGCAAGATTGCAAAGAAATTAAATGACACTCCCTTTGTTGCTTTTACTATTTGCACCCCTTTTGTTGTTCTTCTAGTTGCACCCCTTTTGTTGCTTTTCTACTTGTTGGGCCTTCCAAAGTGTGTGGTGTATTTGTAGTATGGTGTTTGTTGCTGCCCTTTGCCTTTGTTCCTCTTGGAATTAGGTCAATAAAATCTTCAATCCAGCATCTATTAAGCAAGCTAGACTCCCCTCAAGTCAAATTCTAGCTCAACAAGTACCAATTGATATTTAATCCACCAACAAGCTTAGAGGCCAAAGAAAGAAAGCAAGAAACAAATTAATTTGAAAAACAGTACCACACAAATGGAATTTAAATGTGACACAACTAGAAAGAGTTCAAATGAAATTAGACAAGCAAATAAAAGGTACTCAAATAATGGATGGCACACAAAAAGGAACCTAGGAATAGCACTAGATTTGATTTAAAAACCAAAAAACAGTACCACAGAAAAGCACATATTGTTGTGGTCCAGAAAGCGTATCTTTAAAAGATTTATGCTGAGCTGACCCTTTTGTATTTGCTTCTGAAAATTGAGACACAATCAAAACAAGATCTTAACAAACTTTTGGCGTTGGTTTCACTCCAAACGCATGTACCAATTAATTTTGGTAAATTTTATAAAATCAGTGCTCAGAGCTGCCAGCTGGAACGTCAGGATTGCAAACTTTTTTTGTAATATTTATCTTTTTTTTTCTATTTTTTCTTTTCAGATGGTTCTTTTTTTTCCCTTTTGCTAACACCTCAAATTTGTGAAATCCAGAGGCTCAGAAATTTTTGATGATGTATGTGATTTTCATAAATCAAAACAGTCAGCACAGAAAAGTGAAAAACAAGGGTTCTGAAAACTGGAATGAAAAACATAATGATATACCTTAAAAACACAATGGAGTTAATATGATGGAATTTGTGTGGATCTAACACACAAATAAGAACTCAAACTAAAATTAAAAATGCACCAAAGGATCAACACAAAACAGATTTCAGATCAAACATTCAGACCAAAAACAAGAAACAAATAAATCAAAAAGAGTACTACTAGGATTTGATGAAAAATATGGAAACACATGACTTAGACAAAACTTATGGATTCATAAAATGAAAAGACACAAGAACATCATATGACCCAAATGAAATTTCAAGCAAGACTCAAATACATAAAAATAAAAACAGCAACACAAATATATCAAGAATCCTACACAAAATTGAAAATAGATGTTCAAGCACAAGTTTGAACAAACCCACCAAATGAAATGAATAAACAAGCATTCAAATCATATTAAAACACAAAAAACAGCAAGACAACTTGGAATAAAGATGAACAACTTGGAGAAAAGAAGAACTCAAAAAAAAAAAAAATGAAGAGACACTCATCTTTGAAGAACCATAGCTCATGATACCAAATGATAGCATTCCTATGAGCTCTTCTTTGGATTTTGGAGTTCCTTGGTGATGATGGATGCGGAAGCTTATGGAGGAGGTGAGCAAGGCCTTCCTAGGAAGCATGGGTGCCTTGAAGGTGCATGAAGAGTGAGGAAATGGGGAGGTTCGGCCAGCCCCTTTGGTAGTGATGAATTGAAGACTAAAACCTAAGTGTTAGGCAAGGAGTAGTGTATGGCACAATTTGGGCAGCATAACAATACTCTATTTAATCTTGAAAATACAAGGTGTAGGCTCCTCCTTTTATAGGCTAAGGAGGACCATAATGCAACCCTAATGCTAGCCAAATGAAATGTAAATGTGAGGCACATGGGTCACATGGAAAGTGTGAGCACATGGGGAGGGGTGTGTGATGGAAGAGGCCCAAGCCCAAGCCAAAGCCCAAGCTCAGGCCCAACAACTAGGTCCATGGAAAAGAGTATTTAAGAAGATTGGGACTCTGCTACTGATGGCAGAGAAACTTTTCTTTACATATTCAAGGACCCCTCAGAGGACCACAAGGAGTAGAGCCCAAGCTGATAGCATTCCTATGAGCTCTTCTTTGGATTTTGGAGTTCCTTGGTGATGATGGATGCGGAAGCTTATGGAGGAGGTGAGCAAGGCCTTCCTAGGAAGCATGGGTGCCTTGAAGGTGCATGAAGAGTGAGGAAATGGGGAGGTTTGGCCAGCCCCTTTGGTAGTGATGAATTGAAGACTAAAACCTAAGTGTTAGGCAAGGAGTAGTGTATGGCACAATTTGGCAGCATAACAATACTCTATTTAATCTTAAAAAAACATGAGCCAAAGCACCCTAATTATAGGAGATGGTGCCTTGGAGAGTAAGGAGCAAGGGTAGGATGGGGAATACATAAAAGAGGGGGCTGCTAGGGTGTTGACTAAAGGTCAATGCAGCCCCTTAGCATGCTTCTAGAAGGTAGGGCTACATTCCTACCCTAAAAGGCCTAGGTACAAGCTAAATTGTTAAATACACCCCCTATTGTGCTAAATGAACCCTACTCTACTGAAATTACAAATAAACTGAAATTAATTGATGCTCAGCTCCCATGGCTTGGGCTCTACTCCTTGTGGTCCTCTGAGGGGTCCTTGAATATGTAAAGAAAAGTTTCTCTGCCATCAGTAGCAGAGTCCCAATCTTCTTAAATACTCTTTTCCATGGACCTAGTTGTTGGGCCTGAGCTTGGGCTTTGGCTCGGGCTTGGGCCTCTTCCATCATCCCCTCCTTCTTGAGAGGATCTGTCCTCAGATCTACAGGGTTGATCTCAAACAGCAGCCTTATTCCTGCTTTGGAAACTATGCTCGTCCTCCAAGATCAAATATTAACCTACAGTAAACATTATAGAAAAGTGAGATAAGAAGATTAAGACTAGTGTATTCAAATAAAATAGTAAGGAAATAAGGCCCTTTGCTATTTTTATAAAAGTTTTGTTTGAAAGAAATAGGGCCCTTTTCAAAAATATTTTTGCTTCCTTTGTGTTGTTCATTGCCCAAGATAAGCAACAACATCACAAAGTGTTGTTTTTGTGATTTTTGAGAATAAGAGTAAGCATCATGATTCAAAGGAAAAGAAGAGGTCAAAGTATTGCAATCCCCCTTTAAGGGTTCTTTTGCCACTATGCTTGTAGGAGGTGTTGTAAGATACTCTTCATTCTTTCTAGATTCCACTTCTTTTTTTTCAAACAACCCCTCACTTAGCTTTTCTGTGGAGGAAAGGTTTATATCTATATCTGGTTCAGCTTCAGAAACAGATTTTTCTTCAAGCATATTCTCATAAGGGTTTTCTATGAAAAAAGAATTTAAGTCAATGTCTGGTTCTACTCCAAACAAATGATTTTTTGTACTTTCCTTTTCTATCATCACTTTTTCTCTCTTATCTTTCTTTTCTCTATCTTTCCTTTCATTATCCTCTCTTTCTCTTTTGTCTTTCTCATTTTCTCTCTTTATTTTCATTTCTACTCGGTCCTTTACCACTTGTGAAGGTGTTAAAGGATAGAGTACAAACTTTTTCTCCCTATGGGTAAAATTTATCTCGTTGGTAAGACCATTATGGATGGTTTTCTTGTCAAATTGCCATGGTCTTCCCAATAAGATGTGGCAGGCTTCCATGGGTACTACATCACATAAAATCTCATCTTTATAGTTCCCCACAGAAAGACTGATTTTTACCCGCTTATCTACAGTTAATTCCCCATCTTCATTTATCCATTGAAGTTTGTAAGGTTTTGGATGAGGTATTAATTGTAGATTAAGCTTTTCAACCATCCTAGTGCTACAACAATTGCAGCAAGAGCCACTATCCACAATGAGAGAACAAATGTTTTCTGAAACTTTGCATCTTGTATGAAAGATGTTCTCTCTCTGTGTTTCATGGTTCACACTAGGTTGATTGTTGAGGGTTCTTCTGATCATCATTAATCCTCCCTCACAAGGATATGCCCCCTCACTACTTTCCTTCTCTTCTTCCCCACTAGACTCTTCATCTTGGCTGCTATACTCATCCCTCCCTCTTAAGATCATGGTTCTCCTATTTGTGCACTGGGATGCTATATGGCCTCTACCAAGACACTTGAAGCACTGGATGTCTCTACTGCGGGGTTGTGAGGTAGACACATCTTTTCCTACACTCTTGGGAGTTTCTTTGGATTTATCCTTTGAAAAACTATCCTCCCTTTCTCTTCTATACTCTCTCTTGGGATAAGAGTTAGAGTAAGAACTCTCCTTGCGACTTGATCCCTTTCTCAAATTTTGTTGTTCAACTTTTATACAAAGGTGGATCAAGTCATTCAAGTCCCTATAGGGCAAAAGTTCTACTTTATCCCTTATCTCAAGATTGAGACCACTCAGGAACCTAGCTATGGTGGTGGTGGCTTCTTCCCTAATAGAGGCTCTCATCATGTAGAGCTCCATCTTTTGCCTATACTCCTCTACACTCGTGTTTTTCTGTTGGAGTCTTTGGAGCTTGTCCATTAACTCCGTATCGTAGTATGAAGGAATATGGCGGCGTCTCAAGGCTCCCCTAAGGTCATTCCAATATTCTATGGGAGGGTCCCTGTGGAGGCGCCTATCTCTCTCTAGGGCTGTCCACCAATACATAGCATTTCCTTGAAAGCTTAAAGTGGCTAAGGGTACTTTCCTTTCCTCACTAACATGATGGCAAGCAAAAAGTTGTTCTACTTTCATTTCCCAATCTAGGTATGTTTCAACATTTTCCTTTCCATAAAAATGAGGTAAGTCTACCTTAGTCTCTTTTGGGTGGCTTTCTCTCCTAGTTCTTCTAGGTGGAGGTTGATAATAATCATTTACTCTCAGACTCCCCTCAACATGTGAGTCACTTGACCTAGAACTAGATGCATGTGATTTTTTTAATTTTCGAATGTATTCATCTTTTTCTATAACAATCCTCAATTCCTCTTCCAAAAGTGCAAGATGGGCATCTCTTTCTTTTTTATCTTCCAAAAGTTGAGCCTCATGTTGCAATTGTCTTAGTGATAGTGATTGAAAATCTCTAGCCAATTGTTTCAAAAGAGATTTTGTGGATTTTCTATCACTTTCACTATGACTTGAAGAATGAGTAGACATGTTTAGGGTTTGTGATAAAAGTAATTTTCAAAAAGAAAGATAAGTGGAGTGAAGTAGGTAATTTCCCAGGAAAGGGAGGTGGATCACTAGGATCTCTTAAGTACCAAGCCTTTCCTTAGCCAGATACTATCCCACAACACTTTCACAAACCTTTCTCTAAGAAATTTACTTAGAGCACAATCAAAGATAGAAACATAATTTTTTATGCAAGAAGAAAAAAATATGTAAAGCAATAAAACACAATTGAAAATTGCTATCTATAAAGCTTTTAAAACTAGTCGAATCCTAAGGTAAGGCTTCTTGGCACTTTGGAACCTTGAAGACACACTCACCGTCTAAGACATATTAATCCACTAATTAATCAATGTCCTTGCAAATTACAACTCAAAGAAATACAAAGAAATTAGGTTAACAAATTTTGATGCACAAAAATTTAAAGTCCTATTCTATGCACTCCTTCACTTGTAGCTCCTTTGTGTATGTTTGTGTATTTTTCAATGAGGTTGCTGCTGTCCCTTGCTTTGTCTCCTTAGGTTATTCAACCTTAAATCTTGAATCCAGCTCCTCTTTAGTGATATGGCTTTCACCAAAACAAAATTTTAGCTCCACACTCACCAAAGCACTTTTTAGGTCAAATCCACCAAAGAGAGGTCAAGCAAGTTTTAAAGCAACAAAACTCAAATTTAAAATCAAGGACTACTGCAAATGGAGTTGATAGTTGACAAGACTTGAAAGAGTATTCAATAAAATTTGACAAGCAAAAAATTAAGGCACACAAGAAAAGGTAGCACACAAAGTGAAATCCTAGTGAATGGAACTAGAATAGATGAATAAAACCAAAACAACACTACAGAATTTTTTTTGTGTAAATTTTTCACAACTTTTCAATTTTATGCTGGACAGAATACTTCAAATTTGAGCTTGAAATTTTAACCACAGAAATTTCAATGTTTTAGCTCAATATAGGCGTTGGAATTTCACCAAAACAGTGAGCCAAATAATTGTAATAATTTTTCCGAAATCACTGCCGCGTCAGCGTTTTTTTCAGAGTCAGGATTTTTGCACTCTATTCGTATTTCATTTATCATTTTTTTTGTATTTTGAATTTTGATGTGCTTCTTTTTTTCACTTTTTCTTAACACATCAAAATACTCAAATCCAAAATTTCAGAATTTTTTACCAACAAATGTAATTTCTGGGAATGATTCCAGCCAGCACAGTAGCAGTGAAAACAGAGAAATCCTAACTTGGAATTAGAAAACGGTAAAGAAACTTCAAAAACACAATGGAAATGATTGGAAACGAACTTGTATGGAACTAACACACAAGTATGAACTCAAATATGAAAATATAAAAGGCACCAAAGCTTCAAAACCAGAAATATAAACTGCACTGAAAACAAAATCAAGCAACCAAATCAACAATAAAAGGCACCACTTGGAATTTATGACATTGTAGGATGAACATGACTTTGACAAAACTTGTATGGATTCAAAAATCAAAATGACTCAACCACAAACACTTTGCACCGATTAAAAACATCAATAAGACTCAAATAAAATAAAAATAGAACAGCCAACACAAAAGGAACCTAAAACAGTTTGAAAATGGAAGTTCAAGATCAAGTTGAACCAAAAATACCAAATAGAAATTTAAAAACAGCAACACCAACTTAAAAAGAAATTAAAAACAGCAAGACATTTAAGGATATGATGAACAACATGAAATAAAGAAGAAGACTCAAAAAATAAAATGAAGAGAACACTTATCTCTTGAAGAACCAAAGCTCTAGATACCAAATGATAGCATTCCTATGAGCTCTTCTTTGGATTTTGGAGTTCCTTGGTGATGATGGATGCGGAAGCTTATGGAGGAGGTGAGCAAGGCCTTCCTAGGAAGCATGGGTGCCTTGAAGGTGCATGAAGAGTGAGGAAATGGGGAGGTTTGGCCAGCCCCTTTGGTAGTGATGAATTGAAGACTAAAACCTAAGTGTTAGGCAAGGAGTAGTGTATGGCACAATTTGGCAGCATAACAATACTCTATTTAATCTTAAAAAAACATGAGCCAAAGCACCCTATTTATAGGAGATGGTGCCTTGGAGAGTAAGGAGCAAGGGTAGGATGGGGAATACATAAAAGAGGGGGCTGCTAGGGTGTTGACTAAAGGTCAATGCAACCCCTTAGCATGCTTCTAGAAGGTAGGGCTACATTCCTACCCTAAAAGGCCTACGTACAAGCTAAATTGTTAAATACACCCCCTATTGTGCTAAATGAACCATACTCTACTGAAATTACAAATAAACTGAAATTAATTGATGCTCAGCTCCCATGGCTTGCGCTCTACTCCTTGTGGTCCTCTGAGGGGTCCTTGAATATGTAAAGAAAAGTTTCTCTGCCATCAGTAGCAGAGTCCCAATCTTCTTAAATACTCTTTTCCATGGACCTAGTTGTTGGGCCTGAGCTTGGGCTTTGGCTTGGGCTTGGGCCTCTTCCATCACAAGCCATGGGAGCTGAGCATCAATTAATTTCAGTTTATTTGTAATTTCAGTAGAGTAGGGTTCATTTAGCATAATAGGGGGTGTATTTAACAATTTAGCTTGTACCTAGGCCTTTTAGGGTAGGAATGTAGCCCTACCTTCTAGAAGCATGCTAAGGGGCTGCATTGACCTTTAGTCAACACCCTAGCAGCCCCCTCTTTTATGTATTCCCCATCCTACCTGATGGAAGAGGGCCAAGCACAACCTTCCATGAAAGGCAAGCTAGGAGCGTCTAAGACCAAGCTAGGAGCGTCTAAGACAAGCTAGGAGCGTCTAGGACGAGAAGGCCAAGCTAGAAGCGTCTAGGACAAGAAGACTTGGATCAAAGCTATGAATGGGAGAGTGGCATACTAGCACATATTCCGTGAAGGCCCATCAAATGTAGTTTAGCTTTAATTGGGGTGTAAATAGCATAGCCATGTGGACAAATGTTTATTTTTCTGCACATTAGAATTAAGGAGAAGTTAACCTTCCCACTATTCTAGAAAGCCCATGGAGGGGGTGAACTTACAAACTAGACACACCCCTCCCCATGTGCTCACACTTTCCATGTGGCCCATGTGCTTCACATTTACATTTCATTTGGCTAGCATTAGGGTTGCATTATTGTCCTCCTTAGCCTATAAAAAGAGGAGCCTACACCTTGTATTTTCAAGATTAAATAGAGTATTGTTATGCTGCCCAAATTGTGCCATACACTACTCCTTGCCTAACACTTAGGTTTTAGTCTTCAATTCATCACTACCAAAGGGGCTGGCCAAACCTCCCCATTTCCTCACTCTTCATGCACCTTCAAGGCACCCATGCTTCCTAGGAAGGCCTTGCTCACCTCCTCCATAAGCTTCCGCACCCATCATCACCAAGGAACTCCAAAATCCAAAGAAGAGCTCATAGGAATGCTATCATTTGGTATCATGAGCTATGGTTCTTCAAAGATGAGTGTCTCTTCATTTTATTTTTTGAGTTCTTCTTTTCTCCAAGTTGTTCATCTTTATTCCAAGTTGTCTTGCTGTTTTTTGTGTTTTAATATGATTTGAATGCTTGTTTATTCATTTCATTTGGTGGGTTTGTTCAAACTTGTGCTTGAACATCTATTTTCAATTTTGTTTAGGATTCTTGATATATTTGTGTTGCTGTTTTTATTTTTAGGTATTTGAGTCTTGCTTGAAATTTCATTTGGGTTATATGATGTTCTTGTGTCTTTTCATTTTATGAATCCATAAGTTTTGTCTAAGTCATGTGTTTCCATATTTGTCATCAAATCCTAGTAGTACTCTTTTTGATTTATTTGTTTCTTGTTTTTGGTCTGAATGTTTGATCTGAAATCTGTTTTGTGTTGATCCTTTGGTGCTTTTTTAATTTTAGTTTGAGTTCTTATTTGTGTGTTAGATCCACACAAATTCCATCATATTAACTCCATTGTGTTTTTAAGGTATATCATTCTGTTTTTCATTCCAGTTTTCAGAACCCCTTGTTTTTCACTTTTCTGTGCTGACTGTTTTGATTTATGAAAATCACATACATCATCAAAAATTTCTGAGCCTCTGGATTTCACAAATTTGAGGTGTTAGCAAAAGGAAAAAAAAAGAACCATCTGAAAAGAAGAAATAGAAAAAAAAAGATAAATATTACAAAAAAAGTGTGCAATCCTGACGTTCCAGCTGGCAGCTCTGAGCACTGATTTTATAAAATTTACCAAAATTAATTGGTATATGCGTTTGGAGTGAAACCAACGCCAAAAGTTTGTTAAGATCTTGTTCTGATTGTGTCTCAATTTTCAGAAGCAAATACAAAAGGGTCAGCTCAGCATAAATCTTTTAAAGATACGCTTCCTGGACCACAACAATTTGTGCTTTTCTGTGGTGCTGTTTTTTGGTTTTTAAATCAAATCTAGTGCTATTCCTAGGTTCCTTTTTGTGTGCCATCCATTATTTGAGTACCTTTTATTTGCTTGTCTAATTTCATTTGAACTCTTTCTAGTTGTGTCACATTTAAATTCCATTTGTGTGGTACTGTTTTTCAAATTAATTTGTTTCTTGCTTTCTTTCTTTGGCCTTTAAGCTTGTTGGTGGATTAAATATCAATTGGTACTTGTTGAGTGAGAATTTGACTTGAGGGGAGTCTAGCTTGCTTAATAGGTGCTGGATTGAAGATTTTATTGACCTAATTCCAAGAGGAACAAAGGCAAAGGGCAGCAACAAACACCATACTACAAACACACCACACACTTTGGAAGGCCCAACAAGTAGAAAAGCAACAAAAGGGGTGCAACTAGAAGAACAACAAAAGGGGTGCAAATAGTAAAAGCAACAAAGGGAGTGTCATTTAATTTCTTTGCAATCTTGCTTGTGTTAATTACTTGTTAATCACGCAATTAGTCGGTGAGTGTGTCTTCAAGAGCTCCAAGTGTCCAAGAAGCCTCACCTAGGGCCGTCTAGCTTAATTTGTTTTTGTTAATTGCTTTAATTGAACCAACTTGCTTTAATCACTTCGTTAATTTCTTGTTTAATCTTGTTTAAGGCTTTCATAGCTTGCATTGTTTTCTTGCATTAAAAATTTGATTTCTTCATCCTAATTGTGTTTTAAGTGGTTTACTAAGAGAAAGCTTTGTGTGAAGACATTGAGGGATAGTCTTTGGCTAAGGCAAGGCTTGGTATTTAAGTAGTCCATTGTGACTCACCTCCCTTACCTGGAAGACTACCTTCTTTGACTTCCCTAAATTTTCTCAAGGTAAAATATTTCTATACACAAAGGTCTAGTCATGTCTTCTCATTCCTTTAAATCTCTTAAAAGTGAGGTGAAATCCTTGAAATCTCTTTTGGAACAACTTTCCAAGAATATTCAATCAATTTCATCTAAACAATTGGAGAATGAGGCCAAAACTAATGAATTGACTAAATCAAAGGATGAGAATGCATCTATCTCTAAAAAGCATGATTCTTTTGGGGAGGGAAGACATAGAAGAGATAGAAAAGAACAAGAAAGCCCAAGAGAGGTTAGGGTAGACCTACCCCATTCCCATGGAAAAGAAAATATAGAAACTTGCCTAGATTGGGAAATGAGGGTAGAAGAATTGTTTGCTTCCCATAAAGAAAGAAAGGAAAGAAAGATACAAAAGAAAAGAGAGGAAGCCGAAAGGGAAGCTAAAGAAAAAGAAAAAGAAAAGCATGAGAAGACCCTTGAGAAACAAAAGGCGTGGGAGAATAGTGTTCCTTCTCACAAGGTCATTCAACAAGACAAAAGATTTAAAAATACCTTTGAAAATATGCGTCTTGTTGAACAACCTAGCCTTTCCTTTTGTAAAGGAAGACTTGCAAGCATAGTAACAAAAAAAGAGTCTTTAAAAGAAGCTTGCATAGATAAAGATAAAGTGGATTATTTCTCATATGTGCTAGGATATCACCAAGTGAATGTCAAGTTATTTACAAGCATCTACAAAAACAAATTTTTATGTGAAGTAGTGCCTAAAGAAACTTGTCATGTCCTATTGAGACAACCATTGCCAAGTGTGCAACTTCTCATAAACAATGGTTGTAACAACGAGACTATCTTTACACATAAGAGAAAAATTCTTCATGAAGGAGAACTCATGGACCAAATTAGATTTGATAAAACTCTAGAGCTTTTAAAAGGAAAACTTTTGTCACCCATGAGAAAAGATGTTCAAAGACATTACCCTAGATACATTTCTTGTTTTAAAAATACACCTAAGGTGATGTCTCATGAACTCTATACTCCTTTACCTTTTGCAAATGATCCTTGGGAAGACATAAACCTCAATTTTATCTTAGAGCTTCCTAGGACAACAAAAGGTTTTGATTCCATTTTTATGGATATGGATAATCTCTTCTATATAGAAGTGACAAGTTTTCATGGTTTATCTTCAAGCATAGTATTGGATAGAGCTCCGAAATTTGAAAACCATCATTTGAGGAATCTTTTAGAAAAACTTGAAATTAAGTTGTACTCTTCAAATTTTTATCCTCAAAAGAATGGTCAAAATAAAATTGAAAACATAGCTCTTTTTACTATGCCTAGAGAAATCATGAAAGACAATCACAATTCTTGGGATGAGTATCCTTTTGAGCATGCATACAATGGAGTAGTCCACAAGACTACTAATATTTCTACATTTGAAATTGCATGTGGACTTAATCCTCTTTCGCTTTTTAAGTTGTTACCCTTTCCTAAAGGTATTGTGCCTAAGGAAAAGGTAACCAATATTGAAAATTTTCAAATACATAAGAGGATTAGAGAACACATACAACCATCAAAAGAGAAATATTGTACAAAGTTGCCAAAAACAAAAGAAAAACAAAAATGGCAACTTCATACAATTAAGTTCTCTCCAATTGCTCACACTAACACCTTTACTTTGTTTGATGATTTCCATAGCTGGACGTTTGATCCGGGAGGACAAGCCTTGCCGAAACAATAGGCTGCTATCCGAGATCAAATCTGTAGATCTGAGGATAGATCTTCTCAAAGGAGGAGGAGATGATGGACACCATCCAGCCCCATCCATCCCCCTAGTTGAAGACAAAGCAAGGGATTTGAGGACAAATCCTTTTTCAAGAGGGAGGGGATGATGGAAGAGGGCCAAGCACAACCTTCCATGAAAGGCAAGAGCCAAGTCAAGAGCGTCTAAGACCAAGCTAGGAGCGTCTAAGACAAGCTAGGAGCGTCTAGGACGAGAAGGCCAAGCTAGAAGCGTCTAGGACAAGAAGACTTGGATCAAAGCTATGAATGGGAGAGTGGCATACTAGCACATATTCTGTGAAGGCCCATCAAATGTAGTTTAGCTTTAATTGGGGTGTAAATAGCATAGCCATGTGGACAAATGTTTATTTTTCTGCACATTAGAATTAAGGAGAAGTTAACCTTCCCACTATTCTAGAAAGCCCATGGAGGGGGTGAACTTACAAACTAGACACACCCCTCCCCATGTGCTCACACTTTCCATGTGGCCCATGTGCTTCACATTTACATTTCATTTGGCTAGCATTAGGGTTGCATTATGGTCCTCCTTAGCCTATAAAAAGAGGAGCCTACACCTTGTATTTTCAAGATTAAATAGAGTATTGTTATGCTGCCCAAATTGTGCCATACACTACTCCTTGCCTAACACTTAGGTTTTAGTCTTCAATTCATCACTACCAAAGGGGCTGGCCAAACCTCCCCATTTCCTCACTCTTCATGCACCTTCAAGGCACCCATGCTTCCTAGGAAGGCCTTGCTCACCTCCTCCATAAGCTTCCGCACCCATCATCACCAAGGAACTCCAAAATCCAAAGAAGAGCTCATAGGAATGCTATCACTACCCTTGCTCCTTACTCTCCAAGGCACCATCAATAAATAGGGTGTTTTGGCTCATGTTTTTTTAAGATCAATTTATATGAGTAAATGCTGCCAAAATTATGCTAGCTTCTACTCTTTGTCTAGTCTCTCTAGGTTAGACACTTTGATCTTCATCTTCACCTTCCTCCAAGTGATTTGGCCTAACCTATCACTCTCCATACCTTTCATGCACCTACAAGGAACCCATAGCTCTATATGAGTCATCCTTGACCCATATCATCCATAGCTTCCACCACCTTTTTACCTCATATTTTAAGAAGAACAAATGGTCATGAAGAACAACCTATCATTTGGTATCTAGAGCTTTGGTTCTTCAAGAGATAAGTGTTCTCTTCATTTTATTTTTTGAGTCTTCTTTATTCCATGTTGTTCATCATATCCTTAAATGTCTTGCTGTTTTTAATTTCTTTTTAAGTTGGTGTTGCTGTTTTTTAAATTTCTATTTGGTATTTTTGGTTCAACTTGATCTTGAACTTCCTTTTTTCAAACTGTTTTAGGTTCCTTTTGTGTTGGCTGTTCTGTTTTTATTTTATTTGAGTCTTATTGATGTTTTTAATCGGTGCAAAGTGTTTGTGGTTGAGTCATTTTGATTTTTGAATCCATACAAGTTTTGTCAAAGTCATGTTCATCCTACAATGTCATAAATTCAAAGTGGTGCCTTTTATTGTTGATTTGGTTGCTTGATTTTGTTTTGAGTGCAGTTTATATTTCTGGTTTTGAAGCTTTGGTGCCTTTTATATTTTCATATTTGAGTTCATACTTGTGTGTTAGTTCCATACAAGTTCGTTTCCAATCATTTCCATTGTGTTTTTGAAGTTTCTTTACCGTTTTCTAATTCCAAGTTAGGATTTCTCTGTTTTCACTGCTATTGTGCTGGCTGGAATCATTCGCAGAAATTACATTTGTTGGTAAAAAATTCTGAAATTTTGGATTTGAGTATTTTGATGTGTTAAGAAAAAGTGAAAAAAAGAAGCACATCAAAATTCAAAATACAAAAAAAATGATAAATGAAATACGAATAGAGTGCAAAAATCCTGACTCTGAAAAAAACGCTGACGCGGCAGTGATTTTGGAAAAATTATTACAATTATTTGGCTCACTGTTTTGGTGAAATTCCAACGCCTATATTGAGCTAAAACATTGAAGTTTCTGTGGTTAAAATTTCAAGCTCAAATTTGAAGTATTCTGTCCAGCATAAAATTGGAAAGTTGTGAAAAATTTTACACAAAAAATTCTGTAGTGCTGTTTTGGTTTTATTCATCTATTCTAGTTCCATTCACTAGGATTCCACTTTGTGTGCTACCTTTTCTTGTGTGCCTTAATTTTTTGCTTGTCAAATTTTATTGAATACTCTTTCAAGTCTTGTCAAATATCAACTCCATTTGCAGTAGTCCTTGATTTTAAATTTGAGTTTTGTTGCTTTAAAACTTGCTTGACCTCTCTTTGGTGGATTTGACCTAAAAAGTGCTTTGGTGAGTGTGGAGCTAAAATTTTGTTTTGGTGAAAGCCATATATCACTAAAGAGGAGCTGGATTAAAGATTTAAGGTTGAATAACCTAAGGAGACAAAGCAAGGGACAGCAGCAACCTCATTGAAAAATACACAAATATACACAAAGGAGCTACAAGTGAAGGAGTGCATAGAATAGGACTTTAAATTTTTGTGCATCAAAATTTGTTAACCTAATTTCTTTGTATTTCTTTGAGTTGTAATTTGCAAGGACATTGATTAATTAGTGGATTAATACGTCTTAGACGGTGAGTGTGTCTTCAAGGTTCCAAAGTGCCAAGAAGCCTCACCTTAGGATTCGACTAGTTTTAAAAGCTTTCTAGATAGAAATTTTCATTTGTGTTTTATTGCTTTACATATAGTTTTTCTTGCATAAAAATTTTGTTTTTATCTTTGATTGTGCTCTAAGTAAATTGCTTAGAGAAAGGTTTTTGAAAGTGTTGTGGGATAGTATCTGGCTAAGGAAAGGCTTGGTACTTAAGAGATCCTAGTGATCCACCTCCCTTTCCTGGGAAATTACCTACTTCACTCCACTTATCTTTCTTTTTGAAAATTACTTTTATCACAAACCCTAAACATGTCTACTCATTCTTCAAGTCATAGTGAAAGTGATAGAAAATCCACAAAATCTCTTTTGAAACAATTGGCTAGAGATTTTCAATCACTATCACTAAGACAATTGCAACATGAGGCTCAACTTTTGGAAGATAAAAAAGAAAGAGATGCCCATCTTGCACTTTTGGAAGAGGAGTTGAGAATTGTTAGAGAAAAAGATGAATACATTCGAAAATTAAAAAAATCACATGCATCACATGCATCTAGTTCTAGGTCAAGTGAGTCACATGTTGAGGGGAGTCTGAGAGTAAATGATTATTATCAACCTCCACCTAGAAGAACTAGGAGAGAAAGCCACCTAAAAGAGACTAGGGTAGACTTACCTCATTTTTATGGAAAGGAAAATGTTGAAACATACCTAGATTGGGAAATGAAAGTAGAACAACTTTTTGCTTGCCATCATGTTAGCGAGGAAAGGAAAGTACCCTTAGCCACTTTAAGCTTTCAAGGAAATGCTATGTATTGGTGGACAGCCCTAGAGAGAGATAGGCGCCTCCACAAGGACCCTCCCATAGAATATTGGAATGACCTTAGGGGAGCCTTGAGACGCCGCCATATTCCTTCATACTATGATAGGGAGTTAATGGACAAGCTCCAAAGACTCCAACAGAAAAACATGAGTGTAGAGGAGTATAGGCAAAAGATGGAGCTCTACATGATGAGAGCCTCTATTAGGGAAGAAGCCACCACCACCATAGCTAGGTTCCTAAGTGGTCTCAATCTTGAGATAAGGGATAAAGTAGAACTTTTGCCCTACAGGGACTTGAATGATTTGATCCAACTTTGTATAAAAGTTGAACAACAAAATTTGAGAAAGGGATCAAGTCGCAAGGAGAGTTCTTACTCTAACTCTTATCCCAAGAGAGAGTATAGAAGAGAAAAGGAGGATAGTCTTTCAAAGGATAAATCCAAAGAAACTCCCAAGAGTGTAGGAAAAGATGTGTCTACCTCACAACCCCGCAATAAAGACATCCAGTGCTTCAAGTGTCTTGGTAGAGGCCATATAGCATCCCAATGCCCAAATAGGAGAACCATGATCTTAAGAGGGAGGGATGAGTATAGCAGCCAAGATGAAGAGTCTAGTGGGGAAGAAGAGAAGGAAAGTAGTGAGGGGGCATATCCTTGTGAGGGAGAATTAATGATGATCAGAAGAACCCTCAACAATCAACCTAGTGTGAACCATGAAACACAGAGAGAGAACATCTTTCATACAAGATGCAAAGTTTCAGAAAACATTTGTTCTCTCATTGTGGATAGTGGCTCTTGCTGCAATTGTTGTAGCACTAGGATGGTTGAAAAGCTTAATCTACAATTAATACCTCATCCAAAACCTTACAAACTTCAGTGGATAAATGAAGATTGGGAATTAACTGTAGATAAGCGGGTAAAAATCAGTCTTTCTGTGGGGAACTATAAAGATGAGATTTTATGTGATGTAGTACCCATGGAAGCCTGCCACATCTTATTGGGAAGACCATGGCAATTTGACAAGAAAACCATCCATAATGGTCTTACCAACGAGATAAATTTTACCCATAGGGAGAAAAAGTTTGTACTCTATCCTTTAACACCTTCATAAGTGGTAAAGGACCGAGTAGAAATGAAAATAAAGAGAGAAAATGAGAAAGACAAAAGAGAAAGAGAGGATAATGAAAGGAAAGATAGAGAAGAGAAAGATAAGAGAGAAAAAGTGATGATAGAAAAGGAAAGTACAAAAAATCCTTTGTTTGGAGTAGAACCAGACATTGACTTAAATTTTTTTTTCATAGAAAACCCTTATGAGAATATGCTTGAAGAAAAATCTGTTTCTGAAGCTGAACCAGATATAGATATAAACCTTTCCTCCACAGAAAAGCTAAGTGAGGGGTTGTTTGAAAAAAAAGAAGTGGAATCTAGAAAGAATGAAGAGTATCTTACAACACCTCCTACAAGCATAGTGGCAAAAGAACCCTTAAAGGGGGATTGCAATACTTTGAACTCTTCTTTTCCTTTGAATCATGATGCTTACTCTTATTCTCAAAAATCACAAAAGCAACACTTTGTGATGTTGTTGCTTATCTTGGGCAATGAACAACACAAAGGAAGCAAAAATATTTTTGAAAAGGGCCCTATTTCTTTCAAACAAAACTTTTATAAAAATAGCAAAGGGCCTTATTTCCTTACTATTTTATTTGAATACACTAGTCCTAATCTTCTTATCTCACTTTTCTATAATGTTTACTGTAGGTTAATATTTGATCCTGGAGGACGAGCATAGTTTTCAAAGCAGGAATAAGGCTGCTGTTTGAGATCAACCCTGTAGATCTGAGGACAGATCCTCTCAAGAAGGAGGGGATGATGGAAGAGGCCCAAGCCCAAGCCAAAGCCCAAGCTCAGGCCCAACAACTAGGTCCATGGAAAAGAGTATTTAAGAAGATTGGGACTCTGCTACTGATGGCAGAGAAACTTTTCTTTACATATTCAAGGACCCCTCAGAGGACCACAAGGAGTAGAGCCCAAGCCATGGGAGCTGAGCATCAATTAATTTCAGTTTATTTGTAATTTCAGTAGAGTAGGGTTCATTTAGCACAATAGGGGGTGTATTTAACAATTTAGCTTGTACCTAGGCCTTTTAGGGTAGGAATGTAGCCCTACCTTCTAGAAGCATGCTAAGGGGCTGCATTGACCTTTAGTCAACACCCTAGCAGCCCCCTCTTTTATGTATTCCCCATCCTACCCTTGCTCCTTACTCTCCAAGGCACCATCTCCTATAAATAGGGTGCTTTAGCTCATGTTTTTTTAAGATCAATTTATATGAGTAAATGCTGCCAAAATTATGCTAGCTTCTACTCTTTGTCTAGTCTCTCTAGGTTAGACACTTTGATCTTCATCTTCACCTTCCTCCAAGTGATTTGGCCTAACCTATCACTCTCCATACCTTTCATGCACCTACAAGGAACCCATAGCTCTATATGAGTCATCCTTGACCCATATCATCCATAGCTTCCACCACCTTTTTACCTCATATTTTAAGAAGAACAAATGGTCATGAAGAACAACCTATCAGTGTGTCTAGTTTGTAAGTTCACCCCCTCCATGGGCTTTCTAGAATAGTGGGAAGGTTAACTTCTCCTTAATTCTAATGTGCAGAAAAATAAACATTTGTCCACATGGCTATGCTATTTACACCCCAATTAAAGCTAAACTACATTTGATGGGCCTTCACGGAATATGTGCTAGTATGCCACTCTCCCATTCATAGCTTTGATCCAAGTCTTCTTGTCCTAGACGCTTCTAGCTTGGCCTTCTCGTCCTAGACGCTCCTAGCTTGTCTTAGACGCTCCTAGCTTGGTCTTAGACGCTCTTGACTTGGCTCTTGCCTTTCATGGAAGGTTGTGCTTGGCCCTCTTTCATCATGTATACTGCCCATATCTTCATCATTCTTCACTCCCCCTTGAGCTAGGATCACAAGGCACGTCGCCCCTTCTTTCAACTCCGACCATACATGCTGAGCAGATATTATATCTGTCTTGGAGATCTGGAAACACCACTTCCTGCCTACTGCAATCTATGAGAATGTGATTGGCAGATAGCCAATCCATTCCCAGGATAACATCCAGATCCTGAAGAGGTAGACAGATCAAATTCACTTTGAACCTGCGTCCCTCTACTATCACTGGACATTCAGAGCAAACTGGGGAGGTCAAAACCTGTCCTGATGCAGGTGTAGAGATCAACCGTTCAAACGGCAGCTCCTTCCCTAGAAGGCCCAGTTCGGTTGCACACCGATTTGACACAAAAGAGTGTGTCGCTCCAGAATCAAACAAAACTCTAACGTATCTACCAGCTATAAATAAGCACCTTGTACTAGGTTACCTGACTGAGATGCCTCCGCTCCAGACATGGCAAACACTCTCCCTGCGGCCTGAGGTCTGCTGCCTTCGTTCCTCAACTGCTGGGAACCACTGGGTTGAGTCGCCCTATTCCCGTTAGGACACTCTCTAGCAAGGTGTCCCGTCTTTCGGCAGATGTAGCATCTTCTCCCTGAATTTCTCTTGGGGCACACATTGGATGTGTGTGGTCCACCACAATGGAAACATCTGAGTTTCCAGGGCTGTTGCTGCTGAAACTGGGGCGGTGCTGCTTCTGCCCTATGCTGTGGAGGTCTCGCATAAGGCTCATTCTGCTGTTGCTACACCTTGGCCTTCCCACTGGAAGAACCCCCTGGGTATGACCTGATCACCCGAGAGTCACTCTTCTCCAGTGTCTCCACCATCTTCGCTTTCTCCACTAAGGCGTGAAATTCTCTTATGCACATAGGTGCTATGGTCCTCTTCAGCTCATGCTTCAGTCCTTCTTCAAATTTCCTACACCTCCAAGCCTCAGAGGTCGCCTGGGTATAGAATCGGGTGAGGTACTCAAACCGAGCAGCATAAGCATTCACTGACATCTCCCCCTGCTCCAATCTGAGGAATTCTGCTTCCTTCGCAAACCTTGCACTATCTGGGAAGTATTTTTCCAGAAATCTCACCCTGAAGCTCTCCCAGTCTAAAACATCAGCTCTGGCTTCCATCATCTGCTGAGCTCCCATCCACCAGAACTCGGCCTCTCCAGATAGCAGATAGGTGGCGAATACCAATTTCTTCTCT